>OX336391.1:19155309-21612809 GCA_946902985.2 Meconema thalassinum
AATTTGACAAATTGCAATGTGTGAAATGTGAAATTGAACAAATGGCTATCATTATTTAAAAAAAAAAAGAACATGGTGCTCTATGGTTGAGGTGTGAATCAAACCCTTTCTACTTATTTGGACCACCCGAGACTGAGTAGACTAGTTTAAGTTGTCATACCACTTTTAAAAGTTTGTGTTAAATCTAGGAATTGAACCCAAGAGCTTGTAGGGGAGATCAAAGGTTATAATATGTTAAACAGATAGCCTTGAATGAAGGGTGTGGTAGCTATATAGAGATGAGACGTTTCGCTCGGGGCAGGGAGGCATGGAGATCTGCATCAAACCAGTCAAAGGACTAAAGACTCAAACAACAACATGTACGTTCACCAAAATAATGTTGTGTAACGGTAAATGTTAGTCAACGAACAGTAATGCATTACTAAAACCCATGACACGATACCTAAGAGCTTTTCTAAAATGATTTTAAAATGCCTTTAACCCTATATTGAACACCCAGTTCACAAGACTCATAACTGCAATGTTATGGTAAAACAAAACAAAATCTATATTTCAAAACAAACAAGTGGTTTAGTCAATGTATACTGGAAAAAGTTTTGTAAACACTCAAGTCCTCAAGACCAATTAAATTAGTAACTGTCAGGTTGGCCGAGTGGTTAAGGTGTTTGACTTAAGATCAAATTTCTGTATAAGGAAGCAAGGGTTCGAATCCCTTACCTGACATAACTATTGCCTTAACATGGCTTGGCCACACTGTATTATTATGATACTCAGTACACAAACCATAGATATAGTGTATTGTTTAAGGCCACTCTCTTTCTGAACATAGTCAGAGACTGTTGATGGTTAACAATTGTATTAATAGTGGGACATGGGGATAGCAATTAAGAAAAAACAGCCAATACCCATACAATATTTTTATTCATTTTAGTTTTTTTTACAATAGTTACACACTGAATACAACTTTTTATCTCTTTACCATTGTTTGATATAGATTTTAAACACAACGCTTGTTGTAGATCCTTTTACAACTTTCTCTAGGTACTCTTGTTCTTAAAAACTGGGGAAGCCGCAATGGTTTTATAGACATTAAACCCTCATTCTCTTGTTTTTCATCATTATCATCATCATTATTATAAATATTATCTTTATAATTATTATAGTCATTGTCACCATCATTATCATCATCATCATCATCCTCAACATCACTAGAACTATCCAATTCCATTTTTTCCTTTTCAAAAGGGATCTCTTGAAGAGTCTGTGTTGCTTTTGATAGTGTTACGGGTTTATTGAACGTTGACAACTGTCCTAACATGACTTTTTGAGGAGATAAATGTTTTTTCATAAGGAAGTCACTATGTTGAGTAACACTATGTTTTTGTCGGACTTGCTTTTTCTTGTTCTTTTGATCATGTTTTGTTAACACTAACGGTGTTTCATTTGGTATACCACATTGATGAGTACCCACACTTAAGACCTCACTATGTTTACTTTTTAGATGACCTAGACATTTTGTTGTTCTTTGTTTTGAGCACTGCCAAAATATGATGCCATTCGCATTTTCTCGCTTATAGTTATAAGAGTACTCATGATACAGGGCACGTGGTTTACCTTTATTGGTTATAGTATATTCCATAGTAGTCACTGACTTGTATAGTCGATCCGCCTACTACAAAGGTCTGAACACTTGTGGTGAAAGAATGATGTTGTGTTGACGTTTTATGCAGGATAATGTTGGTGGCATATGTGGGTGGCTTATGTTGATGACATGTGTTGTTGGCTGATTTTGGTGGCTTATGTTGATGGTTTATGGTGGTGGCTTATGTTAATGGCTTATGTTGGTGGCTTATGTTGATGACATATGTTGGTGACTTATGTTGATAGCTTATGTTGGTGGCTAATGTTGATGACATATGTTGTTGGCTTATGGTGGTGGCTTATGTTGATGGTATATGTTGCTGGCCTATGTTGATGGTTTATGTTAATGGCTTAGGTTAATATCTTAGGTTGATGGCATAAGTTGATGGCTTATGTTGGTGGCTTATGGTGGTGGCTTATGCTGGTGGCTTATGCTAGTGGCTTATGGTGGTGGTTTATGGTGGTGGCTTATGTTGATGACATATGTTGGTGGCTTAAGTTGGTGGCTTAAGTTGGTGGCTTATGTTGGTGGCTTATGGTGGTGGCTTATGGTGGTGGGTTATGGTGGTGGATTATGGTGGCTTATAGTGGTGGCTTATGGTGGTGGTTTATGGTGGTGGCTTATGTTGATGACATATGTTGGTGGCTTATGGTGGCTTATGGTGGTGATTTATAGTGGTGGCCTATGTTGGTGGCTTATTTTTGGTGGTTTACGTTAATACCTTATTTGTAATGGCTTATTTGACAAGTTATTGTTGTCAATGTATTTAGAGGATTTTTCTCTTGGTTTTGGAAAGTATCTCAACTCTTTTTTATGGTAGCATAATGCTTACCGCCATGTTTGTAAGCAACAACAACACACTAAAATTCCAAGAATCCAAAGTACTCTAAGGTTAATGATTGTCTCTCAACTCCATTCAACGTCTAGTCAAAAAACATTATATATTTTTCACATTTTACAAAAAAGGTAAATTGGGAAAGTAAGCTATATGTTTAAACTAAAAATCATATCAAATCATATGCTAACTCCAACACCTACGTCTACCCCAATCTCAGTCAAAAAAATATAATATTCTTCAAATTTTTCCAAAACAGTATTTGGAAAGTAGGCCATATTTTGAAAACTAATCATCCTATAAAGTCATATATATATATACTGAAACCAATGGCTTTTATATCCTTAATCTTAAGAACAAAATATGGAATTTTTGACATTTTTTCCAAAAATGTTCATTTTAAAACGGGGCTATATTTTGGAAACTAGGAATTTTACAAGAAAGTTTGTTTAACGTAAATGGCAGGTATTTACCCCCACTACCCGCAAACCAAGTCCCAGGTCTCTGGGGAAAAATCCAAAAAAAAGTTCAATTTGGAAAGTAGGCAATATTTTGAAAACTAATCATCCTAAAAAGTCATATATAGACTCAAACCAATGGCTTTTATGTCCTTAATTGGTAGAACAAAACTTAACATTTTTTCAGTTTTTCCAAAAAAGTCCAATTTTCAAAAATTGTCTATATTTTGGGAACTAAGAATTTTACAAAAAAGTTTGTTTAACGAAAATGAAAGGTCTTTACCCCCCTCTACCCAAAACATAAATTTCAGGTCCCTAGGACAAAAACTGTGCAGTATATATATATATTTTTTTGGGGGGGGAGGGGGTCTATATTCACTTTACCTCCCCACTTCACAAGATGGCGGCCATAGCTTAACTTAACCTAGCCTAACCTAACCTGACCTACGAGGTGTGATCAAAAAGTTCCAAAAATGTGGCTGCAACTTAACCAAACCTAGCCTAGCCTAACCTAACCTCCCTGTTGACTAGCCCCCTTTGGACGGGTCCTTTTTGAAGGGAGTCATTTTTTTACGTGTCCCGGAGGACGGGTCCTTGTTGACGGGTCCCAGTGGCGGGTCCCCTTTGGACTGATCCCTATGGACTGGCCTTGCATTTTATCCAAATTATGTCAAAGGGGACCCGCCACTGGGACCCGTCAACAAGGACCCGTCCTCCGGGACACGTAAAAAAAATGACTCCCTTCAAAAAGGACCCGTCCAAAGGGGGCTAGTCAACAGGGAGGTTAGGTTAGGCTAGGCTAGGTTTGGTTAAGTTGCAGCCACATTTTTGGAACTTTTTGATCACACCTCGTAGGTCAGGTTAGGTTAGGCTAGGTTAAGTTAAGCTATGGCCGCCATCTTGTGAAGTGGGGAGGTAAAGTGAATATAGACCCCCTCCCCCCCAAAAAAAATATATATATATACTGCACAGTTTTTGTCCTAGGGACCTGAAATTTATGTTTTGGGTAGAGGGGGGTAAAGACCTTTCATTTTCGTTAAACAAACTTTTTTGTAAAATTCTTAGTTCCCAAAATATAGACAATTTTTGAAAATTGGACTTTTTTGGAAAAACTGAAAAAATGTTAAGTTTTGTTCTACCAATTAAGGACATAAAAGCCATTGGTTTGAGTCTATATATGACTTTTTAGGATGATTAGTTTTCAAAATATTGCCTACTTTCCAAATTGAACTTTTTTTTGGATTTTTCCCCAGAGACCTGGGACTTGGTTTGCGGGTAGTGGGGGTAAATACCTGCCATTTACGTTAAACAAACTTTCTTGTAAAATTCCTAGTTTCCAAAATATAGCCCCGTTTTAAAATGAACATTTTTGGAAAAAATGTCAAAAATTCCATATTTTGTTCTTAAGATTAAGGATATAAAAGCCATTGGTTTCAGTATATATATATATGACTTTATAGGATGATTAGTTTTCAAAATATGGCCTACTTTCCAAATACTGTTTTGGAAAAATTTGAAGAATATTATATTTTTTTGACTGAGATTGGGGTAGACGTAGGTGTTGGAGTTAGCATATGATTTGATATGATTTTTAGTTTAAACATATAGCTTACTTTCCCAATTTACCTTTTTTGTAAAATGTGAAAAATATATAATGTTTTTTGACTAGACGTTGAATGGAGTTGAGAGACAATCATTAACCTTAGAGTACTTTGGATTCTTGGAATTTTAGTGTGTTGTTGTTGCTTACAAACATGGCGGTAAGCATTATGCTACCATAAAAAAGAGTTGAGATACTTTCCAAAACCAAGAGAAAAATCCTCTAAATACATTGACAACAATAACTTGTCAAATAAGCCATTACAAATAAGGTATTAACGTAAACCACCAAAAATAAGCCACCAACATAGGCCACCACTATAAATCACCACCATAAGCCACCATAAGCCACCAACATATGTCATCAACATAAGCCACCACCATAAACCACCACCATAAGCCACCACTATAAGCCACCATAATCCACCACCATAACCCACCACCATAAGCCACCACCATAAGCCACCAACATAAGCCACCAACTTAAGCCACCAACTTAAGCCACCAACATATGTCATCAACATAAGCCACCACCATAAACCACCACCATAAGCCACTAGCATAAGCCACCAGCATAAGCCACCACCATAAGCCACCAACATAAGCCATCAACTTATGCCATCAACCTAAGATATTAACCTAAGCCATTAACATAAACCATCAACATAGGCCAGCAACATATACCATCAACATAAGCCACCACCATAAGCCAACAACATATGTCATCAACATTAGCCACCAACATAAGCTATCAACATAAGTCACCAACATATGTCATCAACATAAGCCACCAACATAAGCCATCAACATAAGCCACCACCATAAACCATCAACATAAGCCACCAAAATCAGCCAACAACACATGTCATCAACATAAGCCACCCACATATGCCACCAACATTATCCTGCATAAAACGTCAACACAACATCATTCTTTCACCACAAGTGTTCAGACCTTTGTAGTAGGCGGATCGACTATACAAGTCAGTGACTACTATGGAATATACTATAACCAATAAAGGTAAACCACGTGCCCTGTATCATGAGTACTCTTATAACTATAAGCGAGAAAATGCGAATGGCATCATATTTTGGCAGTGCTCAAAACAAAGAACAACAAAATGTCTAGGTCATCTAAAAAGTAAACATAGTGAGGTCTTAAGTGTGGGTACTCATCAATGTGGTATACCAAATGAAACACCGTTAGTGTTAACAAAACATGATCAAAAGAACAAGAAAAAGCAAGTCCGACAAAAACATAGTGTTACTCAACATAGTGACTTCCTTATGAAAAAACATTTATCTCCTCAAAAAGTCATGTTAGGACAGTTGTCAACGTTCAATAAACCCGTAACACTATCAAAAGCAACACAGACTCTTCAAGAGATCCCTTTTGAAAAGGAAAAAATGGAATTGGATAGTTCTAGTGATGTTGAGGATGATGATGATGATGATAATGATGGTGACAATGACTATAATAATTATAAAGATAATATTTATAATAATGATGATGATAATGATGAAAAACAAGAGAATGAGGGTTTAATGTCTATAAAACCATTGCGGCTTCCCCAGTTTTTAAGAACAAGAGTACCTAGAGAAAGTTGTAAAAGGATCTACAACAAGCGTTGTGTTTAAAATCTATATCAAACAATGGTAAAGAGATAAAAAGTTGTATTCAGTGTGTAACTATTGTAAAAAAAAACTAAAATGAATAAAAATATTGTATGGGTATTGGCTGTTTTTTCTTAATTGCTATCCCCATGTCCCACTATTAATACAATTGTTAACCATCAACAGTCTCTGACTATGTTCAGAAAGAGAGTGGCCTTAAACAATACACTATATCTATGGTTTGTGTACTGAGTATCATAATAATACAGTGTGGCCAAGCCATGTTAAGGCAATAGTTATGTCAGGTAAGGGATTCGAACCCTTGCTTCCTTATACAGAAATTTGATCTTAAGTCAAACACCTTAACCACTCGGCCAACCTGACAGTTACTAATTTAATTGGTCTTGAGGACTTGAGTGTTTACAAAACTTTTTCCAGTATACATTGACTAAACCACTTGTTTGTTTTGAAATATAGATTTTGTTTTGTTTTACCATAACATTGCAGTTATGAGTCTTGTGAACTGGGTGTTCAATATAGGGTTAAAGGCATTTTAAAATCATTTTAGAAAAGCTCTTAGGTATCGTGTCATGGGTTTTAGTAATGCATTACTGTTCGTTGACTAACATTTACCGTTACACAACATTATTTTGGTGAACGTACATGTTGTTGTTTGAGTCTTTAGTCCTTTGACTGGTTTGATGCAGATCTCCATGCCTCCCTGCCCCGAGCGAAACGTCTCATCTCTATATAGCTACCACACCCTTCATTCAAGGCTATCTGTTTAACATATTATAACCTTTGATCTCCCCTACAAGCTCTTGGGTTCAATTCCTAGATTTAACACAAACTTTTAAAAGTGGTATGACAACTTAAACTAGTCTACTCAGTCTCGGGTGGTCCAAATAAGTAGAAAGGGTTTGATTCACACCTCAACCATAGAGCACCATGTTCTTTTTTTTTTTTAAATAATGATAGCCATTTGTTCAATTTCACATTTCACACATTGCAATTTGTCAAATTTCCATTTGCATTTTTTAAAATGACAGTTTGATGTTTTTCAATTTCATGATATGGAAACATGGATTTTTCCATTTTCATATTTACACATTTGTCAATTTCCCATTTATATATATTTTCTTAAATGTCCGTTTAAGGTTTTTAAATTTTGTCTATATGGAAACATGGATTTTCCATTTTGCTGTTTACAAATTTTTTATATATTTATTTTGTGTATGTTGAAAAAAATCGATATTTCCAAAACAAGATTTTTATTTTTCATTTTATGATTTTGTAAATGATCTTAATGTGAGTGCTTGACCATGGATTTTCCATTTTGCTGTTTACAAATTTTTTATATATTTATTTTGTGTATGTTGAAAAACGATATTTCCAAAACAAGATTTTTTATTTTTCATTTTATGATTTTGTAAATGATCTTAATGTGAGTGCTTGACCATGGCAATAATACAGTCTATCTATGTGTTAGCGAAACCATAGAGTCTTATTACTACTGCAAGTAAGAATGTTTTACAAAATAACGACTATCTACCACTGCATTTAAAAAACAAAACTATTGGGGAAAAAAAACTAAAATACTATTTACCATTCATTCATATATAAGTGTTAATTCTCCCTCTCCCCACCCTACCTCATCGTATTTTCTCTGGTCAAATTATCAATGCTACCCATACATACACTAGCTTTCTATATCTTTCTCTATATATATGTTTTCTCTGCTCCACAAGATACAAATTATGGTTGCTGGATTGTATCCTGCACTGTTTATGCGACATACCATTGCCAGTTCATAAAACCGTTAGGTAGTTCTCTACACATAGCGATTTTACCACTGCTCTACCTACGCCTTTTGCTTGTTTGGCTTTCTTACAGGCTAGTATGCGATAGGCAGCATTAACTGAATATCAAACCCAGTCCACCTTTGTATTTGCAATCTAAGTAATAATTTGAAAAGAGACAAGTGTAATCAGTTTTAAACATTATCTCTGCTTTTTTTGTTTGTTTGTTTGTTTGTTTGTTTGTTTATGACATGTATATTAACCTAAAATCAAACCCTAGTCTACCTTAGTGAAAGGCTAACAGTTTAACCACTGCGTCACCATACCCTTCTTTCTTAGTTTGATTCATTCTAGGCCTTAGAGCTAGAAATCGAGTTACGATCTCCAGTGCAAGAGGCACATGTGCTCACCACTATAGCATGTAATGGTTAGCTGGTAACATTAGACAAACGAAAATGATTGTATTTCTGTTAGCCAAGCATTTCTGTCATTTGCCTACTGTGTGAGCACTGCCAGCAAGACAGTTTAGTTTAGAACAAGCGTGTGTGTGTGTGTATAGATTATTAGCCTCAAGTATTTAAAGCTTGTTGTGTGTAGCGACCATCTTGCTCAGTAACCACTGAGTAAGTTTTAACAGTTAACTCATAAAAACAGCATAGGATAGTTGTGTGTGTGTGTGGTTCATGTACTTGGGAATATGCATTAGCACCATGCGCTAGCTTTACCTTACCCTCTAGAGGTAGAGCGTTATCCCTTCCTTTGGACATTGCCAATGACTGCATTCCCCCACAAGTTTTACACTTAAGCCCTTGGCTTGTTCTTGATTAGGTTTGGTTTGCTTTAGGCTTGGTTTGGTTCGGTTGGGTTTGATTCGACTTGGTTCAGTTTAGTTTAATGTAGTCACCATTTTTTTATTTTTAGCTACACTCTTTAACCAATTAATTAATGATAGTCTACTCTTAATTCTTGAATCGATAAATTGAATTTTGTGTGCACCGTTTGTCAATCCATGCCTACAACCTATACTCCCTATGTACTACAGTCAGATCTGAAAACAAGTTCCAATGGTCAAAGACGTGTCAGTCACCATACATATATCCTACAGTAATTCTTTCGTTACCTAGCTAGATTTCGTCACTCACAGTAAACATCTTACATTATGGGTTTGCAATATATTAAGAAAAGCAAAAGTCCATGATCTTGTTGTTTTGGGTCTTTTTTGGGGAAATTCATAAGCCATAAAAAGAATGACATCATGTCAAGTTCTGAGTGGATCTTGTATGTCAAAATCCCATTATCGGTTTATAAAATCTCAAGGCCATGCCCTAGCAGTTTTGGATTATTTCAATCAATGAGTCCACCATAGGAAACATCGAAAAAATAAATACCCTTAAAACAAGTCGTCCCATGACCCTCTCCGAACAATGCTTCGCAAAATATAAATTCATCCATTGAACATGATCGGCGACATCATCCTAGCTTCCCCCTCCCACCATGGTTGCCATATCGTTTGACCTTCAAGTGTCCTCAGCATCTCTGTGCTTTTTTTCATTGCCCTGTCAAGTCAATGCATTCCAATAAGATCAAATAACATTCACATCCTGTCAGTCTGCCCCAGCAAGTTTGTTTTCTATACTCACTTCAAGCAATATATAACCAAGTTCTGTTTGTTCTATCTAAAGCCAACTTCATCGAATCAAGGAATTATCATTTGTCATGTCACTCATAATCGTTTACACGTTAAAGACCCCCTTCAGGGGGTTTAGGAATTAGGAATTCCATCATAGGAAAAATCAGAAAACGAACCCTCGACCCGCCGTCTCATCGAAATAGCGAATACTGTATTGGTATATCACCACCGTGGCCAGTAATAGCTTCGTTGAAACACGTGTCCAGTGGTATCGTCTCTTTCTATCTACAACCACTCGTCATGAACATTTTAGACAAATTTAAGAAAAGTTTTAAAAACTGAAATGATTTCAACATAAGTGTCGTTAGGCTCTTTCGCATTTTTTTAAACATAAATACTATATTCGAAAGGGAGATAGGGGAGGGGCGTCACCCCGAGTCCTACGACCCCTCGTATACGTCTCTGGCGTTATTGGTTTGTGAAATATAACAGAAAGTCTAAAATCACGGTTTTACAACAAAAAATTCTGTTTCCCTCATTCTCAAAAACTTTAACCTATTACCAAAATAAAAAGGGTTTCGAGACAAGCCATTTGACACGTCATAGGACCAAATCCGACCAGGCATTCGTGAAATATCAGAAAAAGTCTAAAATCATAATTTTACCCCAAAACGCCTGTTTCCCTCATTCTCAAAACTTTAACCTATTAATAACATATATAGGGCTTTGAGACAAGCGATTTGACACGTCACACGTCCAAATCCGACCTTGCGTTCGAGAGATATCGGCAAACGTCGTAGGAAAGTAGGCGACTATCTGGCTCTCTCCTCACCACCAAAACCTCTTCTTATCAATCATTTTTTTTTCAAAGAGCTCGCCCTCTTACAAAAATCCCAAGTGCGCATGCGTAAAAATCAAAAACAAAAATGTTCATCCATAGCGGCAGCCAGAAAAACGCATGCGCGATATGAGCAACAACGTTTAAGTTCATTTTAGCAGCGCACCTTATACATGTCGCATTCGAAAAGAGACTTTCACTAAAAATTACAATTTCACCCCCTAGTAGGGGTAGGTTTTATTTAGGGGTTGAAATGAGTGGTCCATAGCAAAGCCCCCGTCAGCCCGAGTCCAACGACACCTCGTTCGTGAATCTCCGACCACGGGTTCGAGAGTTATTAATTATTTAATATGAACGCCGCCCGAGCAACGCCGGGTGGCCTGGAACTGTCACTACTCCACTACTTGTAACCATTGACCTGGACGCGTTAGGCAGTAACGGTTGTCATAACCATTGATCTGGACACGTTAGGCAGTAACCATTGATCTGGACACGTTAGGCAGTTACCATTCATCTGGACGCGTTAGGCAGTAACCATTGATCTGGACGCGTTAGGCAGTAACCATTGACCTGGACACGTTATGCTGTAACCGTTGACCTGGACGCTTTAGGCGGTAACCTGTGACCTGGACGCGTTAGGCAGTAACCATTGACCTGGACGCGTTAGGCAGTAACCATTGACCTGGACGCGTTATGCTGTAACCATTGACCTGGACGGGTTAGGCTGTAACCATTGACCTGGACGCGTTAGGCAGTAACCATTGACCTGGACGCGTTAGGCAGTAACCATTGACCTGGACGCGTTAGGCAGTAACCATTGACCTGGACGCGTTAGGCAGTAACCATTGACCTGGACGCGTTAGGCTGTAACCATTGATCTGGGCGCGTTATGCTGGAACCATTGACCTGGACGCGTTAGGCAGTAACCATTAACCTGGACGCGTTAGACTGTAACCATTGACCTGGACGCGTTATTCTGCAACCATTGACCTGGACGCGTTATGCTGTAACCATTGACCTGGTTGCGTTAGGCTGTAACCATTGACCTGGACGCGTTATGCTGTAACTTCTGACCTGGACGCGTTATGCTGTAACCATTGATCTGGACGCGTTAGGCAGTAACCATTGACCTGGACGCGTTAGGCAGTAACCATTGACCTGGACGCGTTATGCTGTAACCATTGACCTGGACGTGTTAGGCAGTAACCATTGACCTGGACGCGTTAGGCACTAACCATTGACCTGGACGCGTTATGCTGTAACCATTGACCTGGACGCGTTAGGCTGTAACCATTGACCTGGATGCGTAATGCTGTAACCATTGACGTGGACGCGTTAGCCAGTAACCATTGACCTGGACGCGTTAGGCAGTAACCCTTGACCTGGACGCGTTTGGCAGTAACCATTGACCTGGACGCGTTAGGCAGTAACCATTGACCTGGACGCGTTAGGCAGTAACCATTGACCTGGACTCGTTAGGCAGTAAACATTGACCTGGACGCGTTAGGCAGTAACAATTGACATGGGCGCGTTAGGCAGTAACCATTGATCTGGACGCGTTTGGCAGCAACCACTGTCAAAATCCATTGATGTGGACACGTTAGGGTGTAACCATTGTAAAAAAAACACTGATCTGGACGCGTAAGGCTGTAACCATTGTCAAAACCATTGATCTGGACGTGTTTTGTTGTAACCATTCATCTGGAGGTGTAGCCATTTATCTGGACGCGTTAGGGTGTAACCATTGTCAAAAACCATTGATCTGGACGCGTTATGCTGTAATCAATGATCTGGACGCGTTATGCTGTAACCATTGATCTGGACGCGTTATGCTGTAACCAGTGATCTGGACGCGTTATGCTGAAACCAGTGATATCGACACGTTTGGCAGTAACCATTGATCTGGACGCGTTATGCTGTAACCATTGATCTGGACACGTTAGGCTGTAACCATTGATCTGGACACGTTAGGCAGTAACGGTTGTCATAACCATTGATCTGGACACGTTAGGCAGTAACCATTGATCTGGACACGTTAGGCAGTTACCATTCATCTGGACGCGTTAGGCAGTAACCATTGATCTGGACGCTTTAGGCAGTAACCATTGACCTGGACGAGTTATGCTGTAACCATTGATCTGGACGCGTTAGGCAGTAACCATTGACCTGGACACGTTATGCTGTAACCATTGATCAGGACGCGTTATGCTGTAACCATTGACCTGGACGCGTTATGCTGTAACCATTGATCTGGACGCGTTATGCTGCAACCATTGATCTGGACGCGTTAGGCAGTAACCATTGATCTGGACGCGTTAGGCAGTAACCATTGATCTGGACGCGTTATGCTGTAACCATTGATCTGGACGTGTTAGGCTGTAACCATTGACCTGGACGCGTTATTCCGTAACAATTGACCTGGACGCGTTAGGCAGTAACCATTGACCTGGACGCGTTATGCTGTAACCATTGACCTGGACGCGTTATGCTGTAACCATTGACCTGGACGCGTTATGCTGTAACCATTGACCTGGACGCGATGGCAGTAACCATTGACCTGGACGCGTTAAGCAGTAACCATTGACCTGGACGCGTTATGCTGTAACCATTGATCTGGACGCGTTATGCTGCAACCATTGATCTGGACGCGTTAGGCAGTAACCATTGATCTGGACGCGTTAGGCAGTAACCATTGATCTGGACGCGTTATGCTGTAACCATTGATCTGGACGTGTTAGGCTGTAACCATTGACCTGGACGCGTTATTCCGTAACAATTGACCTGGACGCGTTAGGCAGTAACCATTGACCTGGACACGTTAGGCAGTAACCATTGACCTGGACGCGTTATGCTGTAACCATTGACCTGGACGCGTTATGCTGAAACCATTGACCTGGACGCGTTAGGCAGTAACCATTGACCTGGACGCGTTAGGCAGTAACCATTGACCTGGACGCGTTATGCTGTTACCATTGACCTGGACGCGTTATGCTGTAACCATTGACCTGGACGCGTTAGGCAGTAACGGTTGTCATAACCATTGATCTGGACACGTTAGGCAGTAACCATTGATCTGGACACGTTAGGCAGTTACCATTCATCTGGACGCGTTAGGCAGTAACCATTGATCTGGACGCGTTAGGCAGTAACCATTGACCTGGACACGTTATGCTGTAACCGTTGACCTGGACGCTTTAGGCGGTAACCTGTGACCTGGACGCGTTAGGCAGTAACCATTGACCTGGACGCGTTAGGCAGTAACCATTGACCTGGACGCGTTATGCTGTAACCATTGACCTGGACGCGTTAGGCTGTAACCATTGACCTGGACGCGTTAGGCAGTAACCATTGACCTGGACGCGTTAGGCAGTAACCATTGACCTGGACGCGTTAGGCAGTAACCATTGACCTGGACGCGTTAGGCAGTAACCATTGACCTGGACGCGTTAGGCAGTAACCATTGACCAGGACGCGTTAGGCAGTAACCATTGACCTGGATGCGTTAGGCAGTAACCTCTGACCTGGACGCGTTAGGCAGTAACCATTGACCTGGACGCGTTAGGCAGTAACCATTGACCTGGACGCGTTAGGCAGTAACCATTGACCTGTACGCGATAGGCAGTAACCATTGACCTGGACGCGTTAGGCAGTAACCATTGACCTGTACGCGATAGGCAGTAACCATTGACCTGGACGCGTTAGGCAGTAACCATTGACCTGGACGCGTTAGGCAGTAACCATTGACCTGGACGCGTTATGCTGAAACAATTGATCTGGACACGTTAGGCTGTAACCATTGATCTGGACACGTTAGGCTGTAACCATTGATCTGGACACGTTAGGCAGTAACCATTCATCTGGACGCGTTAGGCAGTAACCATTGATCTGGACGCGTTAGGCAGTAACCATTGACCTGGACATGTTATGCTGTAACCATTGATCTGGACGCGTTCGGCAGTAACCATTGACCTGGACACGTTATGCTGTAACAATTGATCTGGACGCGTTATGCTGTAACCATTGATCTGGACGCGTTATGCTGTAACCATTGATCTGGACGTGTTATGCTGTAACCATTGATCTGACGCGTTAGGCAGTAACCATTGATCTGGACGCGTTATGCTGTAACCATTGATCTGGACGCGTTAGGCAGTAACCATTGATCTGGACGCGTTATGCTGTAACCATTGATCTGGACGCGTTAGGCTGTAACCATGTACCTGGAGTCGTTATGCTGTAACAATTGACCCGGACGCGTTAGGCAGTAACCATTGACCTGGACGCGTTATGCTGTAACCATTGACCTGGACGCGTTAAGCTGTAACCATTGACCTGGACGCGTTATGCTGTAACCATTGACCTGGACGCGTTATGCTGTAACCATTGACCTGAACGCGTTAGGCAGTAACCATTGACCTGGACGCGTTAGGCTGTAACCATTGACCTGGACGCGTTATGCTGTAACCATTGACCTGGGCGCGTTATGCTGTAACCATTGACATGGACGCGCTATGCAGTTACCATTGACCTGGACTCGTTAGGAAGTAACCATTGACCTGGACGCGTTAGGCTGTAACCATTGATCTGGGCGCGTTATGCTGGAACCATTGACCTGGACGCGTTAGGCAGTAACCATTAACCTGGACGCGTTAGACTGTAACCATTGACCTGGACGCGTTATGCTGCAACCATTGACCTGGACGCGTTATGCTTTAACCATTGACCTGGACGCGTTAGGCTGTAACCATTGACCTGGACGCGTTATGCTGTAACTTCTGACCTGGACGCGTTATGCTGTAACCATTGATCTGGACGCGTTAGGCAGTAACCATTGACCTGGACGCGTTAGGCAGTAACCATTGACCTGGACGCGTTATGCTGTAACCATTGACCTGGACGTGTTAGGCAGTAACCATTGACCTGGACGCGTTAGGCAGTAACCATTGACCTGGACGCGTTATGCTGTAACCATTGACCTGGACGCGTTAGGCTGTAACCATTGACCTGGATGCGTTATGCTGTAACCATTGACGTGGACGCGTTAGCCAGTAACCATTGACCTGGACGCGTTTGGCAGTAACCATTGACCTGGACGCGTTTGGCAGTAACCATTGACCTGGACGCGTAAGGCAGTAACCATTGACCTGGACGCGTTAGGCAGTAACCATTGACCTGGACTCGTTAGGCAGTAAACATTGACCTGGACGCGTTAGGCAGTAACAATTGACATGGACGCGTTAGGCAGTAACCATTGATCTGGACGCGTTTGGCAGCAACCACTGTCAAAATCCATTGATGTGGACACGTTAGGGTGTAACCATTGTAAAAAAAAACACTGATCTGGACGCGTAAGCCTGTAACCATTGTCAAAACCATTGATCTGGACGCGTTATGTTGTAACCATTCATCTGGAGGTGTAGCCATTTATCTGGACGCGTTAGGGTGTATCCATTGTCAAAAACCATTGATCTGGACGCGTTATGCTGTAATCAATGATCTGGACGCGTTATGCTGTAACCATTGATCTGGACGCGTTATGCTGTAACCAGTGATCTGGACGCGTTATGCTGAAACCATTGATATCGACACGTTTGGCAGTAACCATTGATCTGGACGCGTTATGCTGTAACCATTG
Organism: Meconema thalassinum; assembly: GCA_946902985.2. Lineage (NCBI taxonomy): Eukaryota > Metazoa > Arthropoda > Insecta > Orthoptera > Tettigoniidae > Meconema > Meconema thalassinum. Next base: position 19,171,360 of record OX336391.1, read on the forward strand.
ATCTGGACACGTTAGGCTGTAACCATTGATCTGGACACGTTAGGCAGTAACGGTTGTCATAACCATTGATCTGGACACGTTAGGCAGTAACCATTGATCTGGACACGTTAGGCAGTAACCATTGATCTGGACGCGTTATGCTGTAACCATTGATCTGGACGTGTTAGGCTGTAACCATTGACCTGGACGCGTTATTCCGTAACAATTGACCTGGACGCGTTAGGCAGTAACCATTGACCTGGACGCGTTATGGTGTAACCATTGACCTGGACGAATTATGCTGTAACCATTGACCTGGACGCGTTATGCTGTAACCATTAACCTGGACGCGTTATGCTGTAACCATTGACCTGGACGCGTTATGCTGTAACCATTGACCTGGACGCGTTAGGCAGTAACCATTGACCTAGACGCGTTAGGCTGTAACCATTGACCTGGACGCGTTATGCTGTAACCATTGACCAGGACGCGTTATGCTGTAACCATTGACCTGGACGCGTTAGGCAGTAACGATTGACCTGGACGCGTTATGCTGTAACCATTGACCTGGACGCGTTAGACAGTAACTATTGACCTGGACGCGTTAGGCAGAAACCATTGACCTGGACGCTTTAGGCAGTAACCATTGACCTGGACGCGTTAGGCAGTAACCATTGACCTGGACGCGTTATGCTGTAACCATTGACCTGGACGCGTTATGCTGTAACCATTGACCTGGACGCGTTATGCTGTAACCATTGACCTGGACGCGTTATGCTCTAACCATTGACCTGGGCGCGTTATGCTGTAAACATTGACCTGGACGCGTTATGCTGTAACCATTGACCTGGACGCGTTAGACAGTAACTATTGACCTGGACGCGTTAGGCTGTAACCATTGACCTGGACGCGTTATGCTGTAACCATTGACCTGGACGCGTTAGCCAGTAACCATTGACCTGGACGCGTTAGGCAGAAACCATTGACCTGGACGCATTAGGCAGTAACCATTGACCTGGACGAGTTAGGCAGTAACCATTGACCTGGACGCGTTAGGCAGTAAACATTGACCTGGACGCGTTAAGCAGTAACCATTGGCCTGGACGCGTTAGGCAGTAACCATTGACCTGGACGCGTTACGCAGTAACCATTGACCTGGACGCGTTAGGCAGTAAACATTGACCTGGACGCGTTAGGCAGTAACCATTGACCTGGACGCGTTAGACAGTAACCATTCATCTGGACGCGTTATGCTGCAACCATTGATCTGGACGCGTTATGCTGTAACCATTGATCTGGACGCGTTATCCTGTAACCATTGATCTGAAGGCGTTAGGCCGTATCCAGTGATCTGGACGCGTTATGCTGTAACCATCGATCTGGACGCGTTAGGCAGTAACCATTGATCTGGACGCGTTATGTTATAACCATTGATCAGGACGCGTTAGGCAGTAACCATTGATCTGGACACGTAAGGCTGTAACCATTGATCTGGACACGTTAGGCAGTAACGGTTGTCATAACCATTGATCTGGACACGTTAGGCAGTAACCATTGATCTGGACACGTTAGGCAGTAACCATTGATCTGGACGCGTTAGGTAGTAACCATTGATCTGGGCACGTTATGCAGTAACCATTGACCTGGACGAGTTATGCTGTAACCATGGATCTGGACGCGCTAGGCAGTAACCATTTACCTGGACGCGTTACGCTGTGACCATCTATCTGGACGCGTTATGCTGCAACCTTTGACCTGGAAGCGTTTGCTGTAACCATTGATCTGGAGGAGTTATGCTGTAACCAATGATCTGGACGCGTTAGGCAGTAACCATTGATCTGGACGCGTTATGCTGTAACCATTGATCTGGACGCGTTAGGCAGTAACCATTGATCTGGACGCGTTATGCTGTAACCATTGATCTGGACGCGTTAGGCTGTAAACATTGACCTGGACGCGTTATGCTGTAACCATTGACCTGGACGCGTTAGGCAGTAACCATTGACCTGAACGCGTTATGCTGTAACCATTGACCTGGACGCGTTATGCTGTAACCATTGACCTGGACGCGTTATGCTGTAACCATTGACCTGGACTTGTTATGCTGTAACCATTGACCTGGATGCGTTAAGCTGTAACCATTGAGATGGACGCGTTATGCTGTAATCATTGACCTGAACGCGTTAGGCAGTAACCATTGACCTGGACGCGTTAGGCTGTAACCATTGACCTGGACGCGTTATGCTGTAACCATTGACCTGGACGCGTTATGCTGTAACCATTGACCTGGACGCATTATGCTGTAACCATTGACCTGGACGCGTTATGCTGTAACCATTGACCTGGAAGCGTTATGCTGTAACCATTGACCTGGACGCGTTAGGCAGTAACAATTGACCTGGACGCGTTAGGCAGTAACCATTGACCTGGACGCGTTATGCTGTAACCATTGACCTGGACGCGTTATGCTGTAACCATTGATCTGGACGCGTTAGGCAGTAACCATTGATCTGGACGCGTTATGCTGTAACCATTGATCCGGACGCGTTAGGCAGTAACCATTGATCTGGACGCGTTATGCTGTAACCATTGATCTGGACGCGTTAGTCTGTAACCATTGACTTGGACGCGTTATGCTGTAACCATTGACCTGGACGCGTTAGGCAGTAACCATTGACCTGGACGCGTTATGCTGTGACCATTGACCTGGACGCGTTATGCTGTAACCATTGACCTGGATGCGTTATGCTGTAACCATTGACCTGGACGCGTTATGCTGTAACAATTGACCTGGGCGCGTTACGCTGTAACCATTGACCTGGACGCGTTATGCTGTAACCATTGACCAGGACGCGTTAGGCAGTAGCTATTGACCTGGACGCGTTAGGCTGTAAACATTGACCTGGACGCGTTATGCTGTAACCATGACCTGGACGCGTTATGCTGTAACCATTGATCTGGACGCGTTAGGCAGTAACCATTGACCTGGACGCGTTAGGCAGTAACCATTGACCTGGACGCGTTATGCTGTAACCATTGACCTGGACGCGTTAGGCAGTAAACATTGACCTGGACGCGTTAGGCAGTAACCATTGACCTGGATGCGTTATGCTGTAACCATTGACCTGGACGTGTTAGGCAGTAACCATTGACCTGGACGCGTTAGGCAGTAACCATTGACCTGGACGCGTTATGCTGTAACCATTGACCTGGACGCGTTAGGCTGTAACCATTGACCTGGATGCGTTATGCTTTAACCATTGACGTGGACGCGTTAGCCAGTAACCATTGACCTGGACGCGTTAGGCAGTAACCATTGACCTGGACGCGTTTGGCAGTAACCATTGACCTGGACGCGTTAGGCAGTAACCATTGACCTGGACGCGTTAGGCAGTAACCATTGACCTGGACTCGTTAGGCAGTAAACATTGACCTGGACGCGTTAGGCAGTAACAATTGACATGGACGCGTTAGGCAGTAACCATTGATCTGGACGCGTTAGGCAGCAACCACTGTCAAAATCCATTGATGTGGACACGTTAGGGTGTAACCATTGTAAAAAAAAACACTGATCTGGACGCGTAAGGCTGTAACCATTGTCAAAACCATTGATCTGGACGCGTTATGTTGTAACCATTCATCTGGAGGTAAAGCCATTTATCTGGACGCGATAGGGTGTAACCATTGTCAAAAACCATTGATCTGGACGCGTTATGCTGTAATCATTGATCTGGACGCGTTATGCTGTAACCATTGATCTGGACGCGTTATGCTGTAACCAGTGATCTGGACGCGTTATGCTGAAACCATTGATATCGACACGTTTGGCAGTAACCATTGATCTGGACGCGTTATGCTGTAACCATTGATCTGGACACGTTAGGCTGTAACCATTGATCTGGACACGTTAGGCAGTAACGGTTGTCATAACCATTGATCTGGACACGTTAGGCAGTAACCATTGATCTGGACACGTTAGGCAGTTACCATTCATCTGGACGCGTTAGGCAGTAACCATTGATCTGGACGCGTTAGGCAGTAACCATTGACCTGGACGACTTATGCTGTAACCATAGATCTGGACGCGTTAGGCAGTAACCATTGACCTGGACACGTTATGCTGTAACCATTGATCTGGACGCGTTATGCTGTAACCATTGACCTGGACGCGTTAAGCTGTAACCATTGATCTGGACGCGTTATGCTGCAACCATTGATCTGGACGCGTTAGGCAGTAACCATTGATCTGGACGCGTTAGGCAGTAACCATTGATCTGGACGCGTTATGCTGTAACCATTGATCTGGACGTGTTAGGCTGTAACCATTGACCTGGACTTGTTATTCCGTAACAATTGACCTGGACGCGTTAGGCAGTAACCATTGACCTGGACGCGTTATGCTGTAACCATTGACCTGGACGCGTTAGGCAGTAACCATTGACCTGGACGCGTTAGGCTGTAACCATTGACCTGGACGCGTTATGCTGTAACCATTGATCTGGACGCGTTAGGCAGTAACCATTGATCTGGACACGTTATGCTGTAACCATTGACCTGGACGCGTTAGGCAGTAACCATTGACCTGGACGCGTTATGCTGTAATCATTGACCTGGACGCGTTAGGCAGTAACCATTGACCTGGACGCGTTATGCTGTAACCATTGACCTGGACGCATTACGCAGTAACCATTGATCTGGACGTGTTATGCTGTATCCATTGACCTGGGCGCGTTATGCCGTAACCATTGACCTGGACGCGTTATGCAGTAACCATTGACCTGGACGCGTTAGGCAGTAACCATTGACCTGGACGCGTTAGGCTGTAACCATTGACCTGGACGCGTTATGCTGTAACCATTGACCTGGACGCGTCATGCTGTAACCATTGACCTGGACGCGTTAGGCAGTAACCATTGACCTGGGCGCGTTATGCTGTAACCATTGACCTAGACATGTTAGGCCGTAACCATTGATCTGGACGCGTTATGCTATAACCATTGACTTGGACGTGTTATGCTGTAACCATTGACCTGGGCGCGTTATGCTGTAACCATTGACCTGGACGCGTTATGCTGTAAGCATTGACCTGGGCGCGTTATGCTGTAAACATTGACCTGGACGCGTTATGCTGTAACCATTGACCTGGACGCGTTATGCTGTAACCATTGACCTGGGCGCGTTATGCTGTAACCATTGACCTGGACGCGTTATGCTGTAACCATTGACCTGGACGCGTTAGGCAGTAACCATTGATCTGGACGCGTTAGGCTGTAACTATTGACCTGGACGCGTTATGCTGTAACAATTGACCTGGACGCGTTATGCTGTAACCATTGACCTGGACGCGTTAGGCAGTAACCATTGTTCTGGACGCGTTAGGCAGTAACCATTGACCTGGACGCGTTAGGCAGTAACCATTGACCTGGACGCGTTAGGCAGTAACCATTGACCTGGACACGTTATGCCGTAACCATTGATCTGGACGCGTTATGCTGTAACCATTGACCTGGACGCGTTATGCTGTAACCATTGATCTGGACGCGTTATGCTGCAACCATTGATCTGGACGCGTTAGGCAGTAACCATTGATCTGGACGCGTTAGGCAGTAACCATTGATCTGGACGCGTTATGCTGTAACCATTGATCTGGACGTGTTAGGCTGTAACCATTGACCTGGACGCGTTATTCCGTAACAATTGACTTGGACGCGTTAGGCAGTAACCATTGACCTGGACGCGTTATGCTGTAACCATTGACCTGGACGAATTATGCTGTAACCATTGACCTGGACGCGTTATGCTGTAACCATTAACCTGGAAGCGTTATCCTGTAACCATTGACCTGGACAAGTTATGCTGTAACCATTGACCTGGACGCGTTAGGCAGTAACCATTGACCTAGACGCGTTAGGCTGTAACCATTGACCTGGACGCGATATGCTGTAACCATTGACCAGGACGCGTTATGCTGTAACCATTGACCTGGACGCGTTAGGCAGTAACGATTGACCTGGACGCGTGATGCTGTAACCATTGACCTGGACGCGTTATGCTGTAACCATTGACCTGGACGCGTTAGGCAGTAACCATTGACCTGGACGCGTTAGGCTGTAACAATTGACCTGGACGCGTTATGCTGTAACCATTGACCAGGACGCGTTATGCTGTAACCATTGAACTGGACGCGTTAGGCAGTAACCATTGATCTGGACGCGTTATGCTGTAACCATTGATCTGGACGCGTTAGGCAGTAACCATTGATCTGGACACGTTATGCTGTAACCATTGACCTGGACGCGTTAGGCAGTAACCATTGACCTGGACGCGTTATGCTGTAATCATTGACCTGGACGCGTTAGGCAGTAACCATTGACCTGGACGCGTTATGCTGTAACCATTGACCTGGACGCATTACGCAGTAACCATTGATCTGGACGTGTTATGCTGTATCCATTGACCTGGGCGCGTTATGCCGTAACCATTGACCTGGACGCGTTATGCAGTAACCATTGACCTGGACGCGTTAGGCAGTAACCATTGACCTGGACGCGTTAGGCTGTAACCATTGACCTGGACGCGTTATGCTGTAACCATTGACCTGGACGCGTTATGCTGTAACCATTGACCTGGACGCGTTAGGCAGTAACCATTGACCTGGACGCGTTATGCTGTAACCATTGACCTAGACGCGTTAGGCAGTAACCATTGATCTGGACGCGTTATGCTATAACCATTGACTTGGGCGCGTTATGCTGTAACCATTGACCTGGGCGTGTTATGCTGTAACCATTGACCTGGACGCGTTATGCTGCAACCATTGACCTGGGCGCGTTATGCTGTAAACATTGACCTGGACGCGTTATGCTGTAACCATTGACCTGGACGCGTTATGCTGTAACCATTGACCTGGGCGCGTTATGCTGTAACCATTGACCTGGACGCGTTATGCTGTAACCATTGACCTGGACGCGTTAGGCAGTAACCATTGATCTGGACGCGTTAGGCTGTAACTATTGACCTGGACGCGTTATGCTGTAACAATTGACCTGGACGCGTTATGCTGTAACCATTGACCTGGACGCGTTAGGCAGTAACCATTGCTCTGGACGCGTTAGGCAGTAACCATTGACCTGGACGCGTTAGGCAGTAACCATTGACCTGGACGCGTTAGGCAGTAACCATTGACCTGGACGCGTTAGGTAGTAACCATTGACCTGGACGCGTTATGCTGTAACTATTGACCTGGACGCGTTATGCTGTAACCATTGACCTGGACGCGTTAGGCAGTAACCATTGATCTGGACACGTTAGGCAGTAACCATTGACCTGGACGCGTTATGCTGTAACCATTGACCTGGACGCGTTATGCTGTAACCATTGACCTGGACGCGTTAGGCAGTAACCATTGACCTGGGCGCGTTAGGCAGTAACCATTGACCTGGACGCGTTATGCTGTTACCATTGACCTGGACGCGTTATGCTGTAACCATTGACCTGGACGCGTTAGGCAGTAACGGTTGTCATAACCATTGATCTGGACACGTTAGGCAGTAACCATTGATCTGGACACGTTAGGCAGTTACCATTCATCTGGACGCGTTAGGCAGTAACCATTGATCAGGACGCGTTAGGCAGTAACCATTGACCTGGACACGTTATGCTGTAACCGTTGACCTGGACGCTTTAGGCGGTAACCATTGACCTGGACGCGTTAGGCAGTAACCATTGACCTGGACGCGTTAGGCAGTAACCATTGACCTGGACGCGTTATGCTGTAACCATTGACCTGGACGCGTTAGGCTGTAACCATTGACCTGGACGCGTTAGGCAGTAACCATTGACCTGGGCGCGTTAGGCAGTAACCATTGACCTGGACGCGTTAGGCAGTAACCATTGACCTGGACGCGTTAGGCAGTAACCATTGACCTGGACGCGTTAGGCAGTAACCATTGACCTGGACGCGTTAGGCAGTAACCATTGACCTGGATGCGTTAGGCAGTAACCACTGACCTGGACGCGTTAGGCAGTAACCATTGACCTGGACGCGTTAGGCAGTAACCATTGACCTGGACGCGTTAGGCAGTAACCATTGACCTGTACGCGATAGGCAGTAACCATTGACCTGGACGCGTTAGGCAGTAACCATTGACCTGTACGCGATAGGCAGTAACCACTGACCTGGACGCGTTAGGCAGTAACCATTGACCTGGACGCGTTAGGCAGTAACCATTGACCTGGACGCGTTAGGCAGTAACCATTGACCTGTACGCGATAGGCAGTAACCATTGACCTGGACGCGTTAGGCAGTAACCATTGACCTGTACGCGATAGGCAGTAACCATTGACCTGGACGCGTTAGGCAGTAACCATTGACCTGGACGCGTTAGGCAGTAACCATTGACCTGTACGCGATAGGCAGTAACCATTGACCTGGACGCGTTAGGCAGTAACCATTGACCTGGACGCGTTAGGCAGTAACCATTGATATGGACGCGTTAGGCAGTATCCATTGACCTGGACATGTTATGCTGTAACCATTGATCTGGACGCGTTAGGCAGTAACCATTGGCCTGGACACGTTATGCTGTAACCATTGATCTGGACGCGTTATGCTGTAACCATTGATCTGGACGCGTTATGCTGTAACCATTGATCCGGACGTGTTATGCTGTAACCATTGATCTGGACGCGTTAGGCAGTAACCATTGATCTGGACGCGTTATGCTGTAACCATTGATCTGGACGCGTTAGGCAGTAACCATTGATCTGGACGCGTTATGCTGTAACCATTTATCTGGACGCGTTAGGCTGTAACCATGTACCTGGAGTCGTTATGCTGTAACCATTGACCCGGACACGTTAGGCAGTAACCATTGACCTGGACGCGTTATGCTGTAACCATTGACCTGGACGCGTTAAGCTGTAACCATTGACCTGGACGCGTTATGCTGTAACCATTGACCTGGACGCGTTATGCTGTAACCATTGACCTGAACGCGTTAGGCAGTAACCATTGACCTGGACGCGTTAGGCTGTAACCATTGACCTGGACGCGTTAAGCTGTAACCATTGACCTGGACGCGTTATGCTGCAACCATTGACCTGGACGCGTTAGGCTGTAACCATTGACCTGGACGCGTTATGCTGTAACTTCTGACCTGGACGCGTTATGCTGTAACCATTGATCTGGACGCGTTAGGCAGTAACCATTGACCTGGACGCGTTAGGCAGTAACCATTGACCTGGACGCGTTATGCTGTAACCATTGACCTGGACGCGTTAGGCAGTAACCATTGACCTGGACACGTTATGCTGTAACCGTTGACCTGGACGCTTTAGGCGGTAACCTGTGACCTGGACGCGTTAGGCAGTAACCATTGACCTGGACGCGTTAGACAGTAACCATTGACCTGGACGCGTTATGCTGTAACCATTGACCTGGACGCGTTAGGCTGTAACCATTGACCTGGACGCGTTAGGCAGTAACCATTGACCTGGACGCGTTAGGCAGTAACCATTGACCTGGACGCGTTAGGCAGTAACCATTGACCTGGACGCGTTAGGCAGTAACCATTGACCTGGACGCGTTAGGCAGTAACCATTGACCTGGATGCGTTAGGCAGTAACCACTGACCTGGGCGCGTTAGGCAGTAACCATTGACCTGGACGCGTTAGGCAGTAACCATTGACCTGGACGCGTTAGGCAGTAACCATTGACCTGTACGCGATAGGCAGTAACCATTGACCTGGACGCGTTAGGCAGTAACCATTGACCTGTACGCGATAGGCAGTAACCATTGACCTGGACGCGTTAGGCAGTAACGATTGACCTGGACGCGTTAGGCAGTAACCATTGACCTGGACGCGTTATGCTGAAACAATTGATCTGGACACGTTAGGCTGTAACCATTGATCTGGACACGTTAGGCTGTAACCATTGATCTGGACACGTTAGGCAGTAACCATTCATCTGGACGCGTTAGGCAGTAACCATTGATCTGGACGCGTTAGGCAGTAACCATTGACCTGGACATGTTATGCTGTAACCATTGATCTGGACGCGTTAGGCAGTAACCATTGACCTGGACACGTTATGCTGTAACCATTGATCTGGACGCGTTATGCTGTAACCATTGATCTGGACGCGTTATGCTGTAACCATTGATCTGGACGCGTTAGGCAGTAACCATTGATCTGGACGCGTTATGCAGTAACCATGTACCTGGAGTCGTTATGCTGTAACCATTGACCCGGACGCGTTAGGCAGTAACCATTGACCTGGACGCGTTATGCTGTAACCATTGACCTGGACGCGTTAAGCTGTAACCATTGACCTGGACGCGTTATGCTGTAACCATTGACCTGGACGCGTTATGCTGTAACCATTGACCTGAACGCGTTAGGCAGTAACCATTGACCTGGACGCGTTAGGCTGTAACCATAGACCTGGACGCGTTATGCTGTAACCATTGACCTGGGCGCGTTATGCTGTAACCATTGACATGGACGCGCTATGCAGTTACCATTGACCTGGACTCGTTAGGCAGTAACCATTGACCTGGACGCGTTAGGCTGTAACCATTGATCTGGGCGAGTTATGCTGGAACCATTGACCTGGACGCGTTAGGCAGTAACCATTAACCTGGACGCGTTAGACTGTAACCATTGACCTGGACGCGTTATGCTGCAACCATTGACCTGGACGCGTTATGCTGTAACCATTGACCTGGACGCGTTAGGCTGTAACCATTGACCTGGACGCGTTATGCTGTAACTTCTGACCTGGACGCGTTATGCTGTAACCATTGATCTGGACGCGTTAGGCAGTAACCATTGACCTGGACGCGTTAGGCAGTAACCATTGACCTGGACGCGTTATGCTGTAACCATTGACCTGGACGTGTTAGGCAGTAACCATTGACCTGGACGCGTTAGGCAGTAACCATTGACCTGGACGCGTTATGCTGTAACCATTGACCTGGACGCGTTAGGCTGTAACCATTGACCTGGATGCGTTATGCTGTAACCATTGACGTGGACGCGTTAGCCAGTAACCATTGACCTGGACGCGTTAGGCAGTAACCATTGACCTGGACGCGTTTGGCAGTAACCATTGACCTGGACGCGTTAGGCAGTAACCATTGACCTGGACGCGTTAGGCAGTAACCATTGACCTGGACTCGTTAGGCAGTAAACATTGACCTGGACACGTTTGGCAGCAACCATTGATCTGGACGCGTTTGGCAGCAACCACTGTCAAAATCCATTGATGTGGACACGTTAGGGTGTAACCATTGTAAAAAAAACACTGATCTGGACGCGTAAGGCTGTAACCATTGTCAAAACCATTGATCTGGACGCGTTATGTTGTAACCATTCATCTGGAGGTGTAGCCATTTATTTGGACGCGTTAGGGTGTAACCATTGTCAAAAACCATTGATCTGGACGCGTTATGCTGTAATCAATGATCTGGATGCGTTATGCTGTAACCATTGATCTGGACGCGTTATGCTGTAACCAGTGATCTGGACGCGTTATGCTGAAACCATTGATATCGACACGATTGGCAGTAACCATTGATCTGGACGCGTTATGCTGTAACCATTGATCTGGACACGTTAGGCTGTAACAATTGATCTGGACACGTTAGGCAGTAACGGTTGTCATAACCATTGATCTGGACACGTTATGCTGTAACCAGTGATCTGGACGCGTTATGCTGAAACCATTGATATCGACACGATTGGCAGTAACCATTGATCTGGACGCGTTATGCTGTAACCATTGACCTGGACGCGTTATGCTGTAACCATTGATCTGGACACGTTAGGCTGTAACAATTGATCTGGACACGTTAGGCAGCAACGGTTGTCATAACCATTGATCTGGACGCGTTATGCTGTAACCATTGACCAGGACGCGTTATGCTGTAACCATTGATCTGGACACGTTAGGCAGTAACAATTGATCTGGACACGTTAGGCAGTTACCATTCATCTGGACGCGTTAGGCAGTAACCATTCATCTGGACGCGTTAGGCAGTAACCATTGACCTGGACGAGTTATGCTGTAACCATTGATCTGGACGCGTTAGGCAGTAACCATTGACCTGGACACGTTATGCTGTAACCATTGATCTGGACGCGTTATGCTGTAACCATTGACCTGGACGCGTTATGCTGTAACCATTGATCTGGACGCGTTATGCTGCAACCATTGATCTGGACGCGTTAGGCAGTAACCATTGATCTGGACGCGTTAGGCAGTAACCATTGATCTGGACGCGTTATGCTGTAACCATTGATCTGGACGTGTTAGGCTGTAACCATTGACCTGGACGCGTTATTCCGTAACAATTGACCTGGATGCGTTAGGCAGTAACCATTGACCTGGACGCGTTATGCTGTAACCATTGACCTGGACGAATTATGCTGTAACCATTGACCTGGACGCGTTATGCTGTAACCATTAACCTGGACGCGTTATGCTGTAACCATTGACCTGGACGCGTTATGCTGTAACCATTGACCTGGACGCGTTAGGCAGTAACCATTGACCTAGACGCGTTAGGCTGTAACCATTGACCTGGACGCGTTATGCTGTAACCATTGACCAGGACGCGTTATGCTGTAACCATTGACCTGGACGCGTTAGGCAGTAACCACTGACCTGGACGCGTTAGGCAGTAACCATTAACCTGGACGCGTTATGCTGTAACCATTGACCTGGACGCGTTATGCTGTAACCATTGACCTGGACGCGTTAAGCTGTAACCGTTGACCTGGACGCGTTAGGCGGTAACCATTGACCTGGACGCGTTAGGCAGTAACCATTGACCTGGACGCGTTATGCTGTAACCATTGACCTAGACGCGTTAGGCAGTAACCATTGATCTGGACGCGTTATGCTATAACCATTGACTTGGGCGCGTTATGCTGTAACCATTGACCTGGGCGCGTTATGCTGTAACCATTGACCAGGACGCGTTATGCTGTAACCATTGACCTGGGCGCGTTATGCTGTAAACATTGACCTGAACGCGTTATGCTGTAACCATTGACCTGGACGCGTTATGCTGTAACCATTGACCTGGGCGCGTTATGCTGTAACCATTGACCTGGACGCCTTATGCTGTAACCATTGACCTGGACGCGTTAGGCAGTAACCATTGATCTGGACGCGTTAGGCTGTAACAATTGACCTGGACGCGTTATGCTGTAACAATTGACCTGGACGCGTTATGCTGTAACAATTGACCTGGACGCGTTAGGCAGTAACCATTGACCAGGACGCGTTAGGCAGTAACCATTGACCTGGACGCGTTAGGCAGTAACCATTGACCTGGACGCGTTAGGCAGTAACCATTGACCTGGACGCGTTAGGTAGTAACCATTGACCTGGACGCGTTATGCTGTAACTATTGACCTGGACGCGTTATGCTGTAACCATTGACCTGGACGCGTTAGGCAGTAACCATTGACCTGGACACGTTAGGCAGTAACCATTGACCTGGACGCGTTATGCTGTAACCTTTGACCTGGACGCGTTATGCTGTAACCATTGACCTGGACGCGTTAGGCAGTAACCATTGACCTGGACGCGTTAGGCAGTAACCATTGACCTGGACGCGTTATGCTTTTACCATTGACCTGGACGCGTTATCCTGTAACCATTGACCTGGACGCGTTAGGCAGTAACCATTGACCTGGACAAGTTAGGCAGTAACCATTGACCTGGACGCGTTATGCTGTAACCATTGACCTGGACGCGTTATGCTGTAACCATTGACCTGGACGCGTTAGGAAGTAACCATTGACCTGGACGCGTTAGGCAGTAACCACTGACCTGGACGCGTTAGGCAGTAACCATTAACCTGGACGCGTTATGCTGTAACCATTGACCTGGACGCGTTAAGCTGTAACCGTTGACCTGGACGCGTTAGGCGGTAACCATTGACCTGGACGCGTTAGGCAGTAACCATTGACCTGGACGCGTTATGCTGTAACCATTGACCTGGACGCGTTAGGTTGTAACCATTGACCTGGACGCGTTAGGCAGTAACCATTGACCTGGACGCGTTAGGCAGTAACCATTGACTTGGACGCGTTAGGCAGTAACCATTGACCTGGACGCGTTAGGCAGTAACCATTGACCTGGACGCGTTAGGCAGTAACCATTGACCTGGACGCGTTAGGCAGTAACCATTGGCCTGGATGCGTTAGGCAGTAACCACTGACCTGGACGCGTTAGGCAGTAACCATTGACCTGGACGCGTTAGGCAGTAACCATTGACCTGGACGCGTTAGGCAGTAACCATTGACCTGTACGCGATAGGCAGTAACCATTGACCTGGACGCGTTAGGCAGTAACCATTGACCTGTACGCGATAGGCAGTTACCATTGACCTGGACGCGTTAGGCAGTAACCATTGACCTGGACTCGTTAGGCAGTAAACATTGACCTGGACGCGTTAGGCAGTAACAATTGACATGGACGCGTTAGGCAGTAACCATTGATCTGGACGCGTTTGGCAGCAACCACTGTCAAAATCCATTGATGTGGACACGTTAGGGTGTAACCATTGTAAAAAAAAAACACTGATCTGGACCCGTAAGGCTGTAACCATTGTCAAAACCATTGATCTGGACGCGTTATGTTGTAACCATTCATCTGGAAGTGTAGCCATTTATCTGGACGCGTTAGGGTGTAACCATTGTCAAAAACCATTGATCTGGACGCGTTATGCTGTAATCAATGATCTGGACGCGTTATGCTGTAACCATTGATCTGGACGCGTTATGCTGTAACCAGTGATCTGGACGCGTTATGCTGAAACCATTGATATCGACACGTTTGGCAGTAACCATTGATCTGGACGCGTTATGCTGTAACCATTGATCTGGACACGTTAGGCTGTAACCATTGATCTGGACACGTTAGGCAGTAACGGTTGTCATAACCATTGATCTGGACACGTTAGGCAGTAACCATTGATCTGGACACGTTAGGCAGTTACCATTCATCTGGACGCGTTAGGCAGTAACCATTGATCTGGACGCGTTAGGCAGTAACCATTGACCTGGACGAGTTATGCTGTAACCATTGATCTGGACGCGTTAGGCAGTAACCATTGACCTGGACACGTTATGCTGTAACCATTGATCTGGACGCGTTATGCTGTAACCATTGACCTGGACGCGTTATGCTGTAACCATTGATCTGGACGCGTTATGCTGCAACCATTGATCTGGACGCGTTAGGCAGTAACAATTGATCTGGACGCGTTAGGCAGTAACCATTGATCTGGACGCGTTATGCTGTAACCATTGATCTGGACGTGTTAGGCTGTAACCATTGACCTGGACGCGTTATTCCGTAACAATTGACCTGGACGCGTTTTGCAGTAACCATTGACCTGGACGCGTTATGCTGTAACCATTGACCTGGACGCGTTATGCTGTAACCATTGACCTGGACGCGTTAGGCAGTAACCATTGACCTGGACGCGTTAGGCAGTAACCATTGACCTGGACGCGTTATGCTGTAACCATTGATCTGGACGCGTTATGCTGCAACCATTGATCTGGACGCGTTAGGCAGTAACCAATGATCTGGACGCGTTAGGCAGTAACCATTGATCTGGACGCGTTATGCTGTAACCATTGATCAGGACGTGTTAGGCTGTAACCATTGACCTGGACGCGTTATTCCGTAACAATTGACCTGGACGCGTTAGGCAGTAACCATTGACCTGGACACGTTAGGCAGTAACCATTGACCTGGACGCGTTATGCTGTAACCATTGACCTGGACGAGTTATGCTGTAACCATTGACCTGGACGCGTTAGGCAGTAACCATTGACCTGGACGCGTTAGGCAGTAACCATTGACCTGGACGCGTTATGCTGTTACCATTGACCTGGACGCGTTATGCTGTAACCATTGACCTGGACGCGTTAGGCAGTAACGGTTGTCATAACCATTGATCTGGACACGTTAGGCAGTAACCATTGATCTGGACACGTTAGGCAGTTACCATTCATCTGGACGCGTTAGGCAGTAACCATTGATCTGGACGCGTTAGGCAGTAACCATTGACCTGGACACGTTATGCTGCAAACGTTGACCTGGACGCTTTAGGCGGTAACCTGTGACCTGGACGCGTTAGGCAGTAACCATTGACCTGGACGCGTTAGGCAGTAACCATTGATCTGGACGCGTTATGCTGTAACCATTGACCTGGACGCGTTAGGCAGTAACCATTGACCTGGACGCGTTAGGCAGTAACCATTGACCTGGACGCGTTAGGTAGTAACCATTGACCTGGACGCGTTATGCTGTAACTATTGACCTGGACGCGTTATGCTGTAACCATTGACCTGGACGCGTTAGGCAGTAACCATTGACCTGGACACGTTAGGCAGTAACCATTGACCTGGACGCGTTATGCTGTAACCATTGACCTGGACGCGTTATGCTGTACCATTGACCTGGACGCGTTAGGCAGTAACCATTGACCTGGACGCGTTAGGCAGTAACCATTGACCTGGACGCGTTATGCTGTTACCATTGACCTGGACGCGTTATGCTGTAACCATTGACCTGGACGCGTTAGGCAGTAACCATTGACCTGGACAAGTTAGGCAGTAACCATTGACCTGGACGCGTTATGCTGTAACCATTGACCTGGACGCGTTATGCTGTAACCATTGACCTGGACGCGTTAGGCAGTAACCATTGACCTGGACGCGTTAGGCAGTAACCACTGACCTGGACGCGTTAGGCAGTAACCATTAACCTGGACGCGTTATGCTGTAACCATTGACCTGGACGCGTTATGCTGTAACCGTTGACCTGGACGCGTTAGGCGGTAACCATTGACCTGGACGCGTTAGGCAGTAACCATTGACCTGGACGCGTTATGCTGTAACCATTGACCTGGACGCGTTAGGTTGTAACCATTGACCTGGACGCGTTAGGCAGTAACCATTGACCTGGACGCGTTAGGCAGTAACCATTGACCTGGACGCGTTAGGCAGTAACCATTGACCTGGACGCGTTAGGCAGTAACCATTGACCTGGACGCGTTAGGCAGTAACCATTGACCTGGACGCGTTAGGCAGTAACCATTGACCTGGATGCGTTAGGCAGTAACCACTGACCTGGACGCGTTAGGCAGTAACCATTGACCTGGACGCGTTAGGCAGTTACCATTGACCTGGACGCGTTAGGCAGTAACCATTGACCTGTACGCGATAGGCAGTAACCATTGACCTGGACGCGTTAGGCAGTAACCATTGACCTGTACGCGATAGGCAGTAACCATTGACCTGGACGCGTTAGGCAGTAACCATTGACCTGGACTCGTTAGGCAGTAAACATTGACCTGGACGCGTTAGGCAGTAACAATTGACATGGACGCGTTAGGCAGTAACCATTGATCTGGACGCGTTTGGCAGCAACCACTGTCAAAATCCATTGATGTGGACACGTTAGGGTGTAACCATTGTAAAAAAAAACACTGATCTGGACGCGTAAGGCTGTAACCATTGTCAAAACCATTGATCTGGACGCGTTATGTTGTAACCATTCATCTGGAAGTGTAGCCATTTATCTGGACGCGTTAGGGTGTAACCATTGTCAAAAACCATTGATCTGGACGCGTTATGCTGTAATCAATGATCTGGACGCGTTATGCTGTAACCATTGATCTGGACGCGTTATGCTGTAACCAGTGATCTGGACGCGTTATGCTGAAACCATTGATATCGACACGTTTGGCAGTAACCATTGATCTGGACGCGTTATGCTGTAACCATTGATCTGGACACGTTAGGCTGTAACCATTGATCTGGACACGTTAGGCAGTAACGGTTGTCATAACCATTGATCTGGACACGTTAGGCAGTAACCATTGATCTGGACACGTTAGGCAGTTACCATTCATCTGGACGCGTTAGGCAGTAACCATTGATCTGGACGCGTTAGGCAGTAACCATTGACCTGGACGAGTTATGCTGTAACCATTGATCTGGACGCGTTAGGCAGTAACCATTGACCTGGACACGTTATGCTGTAACCATTGATCTGGACGCGTTATGCTGTAACCATTGACCTGGACGCGTTATGCTGTAACCATTGATCTGGACGCGTTATGCTGCAACCATTGATCTGGACGCGTTAGGCAGTAACAATTGATCTGGACGCGTTAGGCAGTGACCATTGATCTGGACGCGTTATGCTGTAACCATTGATCTGGACGTGTTAGGCTGTAACCATTGACCTCGACGCGTTATTCCGTAACAATTGACCTGGACGCGTTTTGCAGTAACCATTGACCTGGACGCGTTATGCTGTAACCATTGACCTGGACGCGTTATGCTGTAACCATTGACCTGGACGCGTTATGCTGTAACCATTGACCTGGACGCGTTAGGCAGTAACCATTGACCTGGACGCGTTAGGCAGTAACCATTGACCTGGACGCGTTATGCTGTAACCATTGATCTGGACGCGTTATGCTGCAACCATTGATCTGGACGCGTTAGGCAGTAACCATTGATCTGGACGCGTTAGGCAGTAACCATTGATCTGGACGCGTTATGCTGTAACCATTGATCTGGACGTGTTAGGCTGTAACCATTGACCTGGACGCGTTATTCCGTAACAATTGACCTGGACGCGTTAGGCAGAAACCATTGACCTGGACACGTTAGGCAGTAACCATTGACCTGGACGCGTTATGCTGTAACCATTGACCTGGACGCGTTATGCTGTAACCATTGACCTGGACGCGTTAGGCAGTAACCATTGACCTGGACGCGTTAGGCAGTAACCATTGACCTGGACGCGTTATGCTGTTACCATTGACCTGGACGCGTTATGCTGTAACCATTGACCTGGACGCGTTAGGCAGTAACGGTTGTCATAACCATTGATCTGGACACGTTAGGCAGTAACCATTGATCTGGACACGTTAGGCAGTTACCATTCATCTGGACGCGTTAGGCAGTAACCATTGATCTGGACGCGTTAGGCAGTAACCATTGACCTGGACACGTTATGCTGCAAACGTTGACCTGGACGCTTTAGGCGGTAACCTGTGACCTGGACGCGTTAGGCAGTAACCATTGACCTGGACGCGTTAGGCAGTAACCATTGACCTGGACGCGTTAGGCAGTAACCATTGACCTGGACGCGTTAGGTAGTAACCATTGACCTGGACGCGTTATGCTGTAACTATTGACCTGGACGCGTTATGCTGTAACCATTGACCTGGACGCGTTAGGCAGTAACCATTGACCTGGACACGTTAGGCAGTAACCATTGACCTGGACGCGTTATGCTGTAACCATTGACCTGGACGCGTTATGCTGTAACCATTGACCTGGACGCGTTAGGCAGTAACCATTGACCTGGACGCGTTAGGCAGTAACCATTGACCTGGACGCGTTATGCTGTTACCATTGACCTGGACGCGTTATGCTGTAACCATTGACCTGGACGCGTTAGGCAGTAACCATTGACCTGGACAAGTTAGGCAGTAACCATTGACCTGGACGCGTTATGCTGTAACCATTGACCTGGACGCGTTATGCTGTAACCATTGACCTGGACGCGTTAGGCAGTAACCATTGACCTGGACGCGTTAGGCAGTAACCACTGACCTGGACGCGTTAGGCAGTAACCATTAACCTGGACGCGTTATGCTGTAACCATTGACCTGGACGCGTTATGCTGTAACCGTTGACCTGGACGCGTTAGGCGGTAACCATTGACCTGGACGCGTTAGGCAGTAACCATTGACCTGGACGCAATATGCTGTAACCATTGACCTGGACGCGTTAGGTTGTAACCATTGACCTGGACGCGTTAGGCAGTAACCATTGACCTGGACGCGTTAGGCAGTAACCATTGACCTGGACGCGTTAGGCAGTAACCATTGACCTGGACGCGTTAGGCAGTAACCATTGACCTGGACGCGTTAGGCAGTAACCATTGACCTGGACGCGTTAGGCAGTAACCATTGACCTGGATGCGTTAGGCAGTAACCACTGACCTGGACGCGTTAGGCAGTAACCATTGACCTGGACGCGTTAGGCAGTAACCATTGACCTGGACGCGTTAGGCAGTAACCATTGACCTGTACGCGATAGGCAGTAACCATTGACCTGGACGCGTTAGGCAGTAACCATTGACCTGTACGCGATAGGCAGTAACCATTGACCTGGACGCGTTAGGCAGTAACCATTGACCTGGACTCGTTAGGCAGTAAACATTGACCTGGACGCGTTAGGCAGTAACAATTGACATGGACGCGTTAGGCAGTAACCATTGATCTGGACGCGTTTGGCAGCAACCACTGTCAAAATCCATTGATGTGGACACGTTAGGGTGTAACCATTGTAAAAAAAAACACTGATCTGGACGCGTAAGGCTGTAACCATTGTCAAAACCATTGATCTGGACGCGTTATGTTGTAACCATTCATCTGGAAGTGTAGCCATTTATCTGGACGCGTTAGGGTGTAACCATTGTCAAAAACCATTGATCTGGACGCGTTATGCTGTAATCAATGATCTGGACGCGTTATGCTGTAACCATTGATCTGGACGCGTTATGCTGTAACCAGTGATCTGGACGCGTTATGCTGAAACCATTGATATCGACACGTTTGGCAGTAACCATTGATCTGGACGCGTTATGCTGTAACCATTGATCTGGACACGTTAGGCTGTAACCATTGATCTGGACACGTTAGGCAGTAACGGTTGTCATAACCATTGATCTGGACACGTTAGGCAGTAACCATTGATCTGGACACGTTAGGCAGTTACCATTCATCTGGACGCGTTAGGCAGTAACCATTGATCTGGACGCGTTAGGCAGTAACCATTGACCTGGACGAGTTATGCTGTAACCATTGATCTGGACGCGTTAGGCAGTAACCATTGACCTGGACACGTTATGCTGTAACCATTGATCTGGACGCGTTATGCTGTAACCATTGACCTGGACGCGTTATGCTGTAACCATTGATCTGGACGCGTTATGCTGCAACCATTGATCTGGACGCGTTAGGCAGTAACAATTGATCTGGACGCGTTAGGCAGTGACCATTGATCTGGACGCGTTATGCTGTAACCATTGATCTGGACGTGTTAGGCTGTAACCATTGACCTGGACGCGTTATTCCGTAACAATTGACCTGGACGCGTTTTGCAGTAACCATTGACCTGGACGCGTTATGCTGTAACCATTGACCTGGACGCGTTATGCTGTAACCATTGACCTGGACGCGTTATGCTGTAACCATTGACCTGGACGCGTTAGGCAGTAACCATTGACCTGGACGCGTTAGGCAGTAACCATTGACCTGGACGCGTTATGCTGTAACCATTGATCTGGACGCGTTATGCTGCAACCATTGATCTGGACGCGTTAGGCAGTAACCATTGATCTGGACGCGTTAGGCAGTAACCATTGATCTGGACGCGTTATGCTGTAACCATTGATCTGGACGTGTTAGGCTGTAACCATTGACCTGGACGCGTTATTCCGTAACAATTGACCTGGACGCGTTAGGCAGAAACCATTGACCTGGACACGTTAGGCAGTAACCATTGACCTGGACGCGTTATGCTGTAACCATTGACCTGGACGCGTTATGCTGTAACCATTGACCTGGACGCGTTAGGCAGTAACCATTGCCCTGGACGCGTTAGGCAGTAACCATTGACCTGGACGCGTTATGCTGTTACCATTGACCTGGACGCGTTATGCTGTAACCATTGACCTGGACGCGTTAGGCAGTAACGGTTGTCATAACCATTGATCTGGACACGTTAGGCAGTAACCATTGATCTGGACACGTTAGGCAGTTACCATTCATCTGGACGCGTTAGGCAGTAACCATTGATCTGGACGCGTTAGGCAGTAACCATTGACCTGGACACGTTATGCTGCAAACGTTGACCTGGACGCTTTAGGCGGTAACCTGTGACCTGGACGCGTTAGGCAGTAACCATTGACCTGGACGCGTTAGGCAGTAACCATTGACCTGGACGCGTTAGGCAGTAACCATTGACCTGGACGCGTTAGGCAGTAACCATTGACCTGGACGCGTTAGGCAGTAACCATTGACCTGGATGCGTTAGGCAGTAACCACTGACCTGGACGCGTTAGGCAGTAACCATTGACCTGGACGCGTTAGGCAGTAACCATTGACCTGGACGCGTTAGGCAGTAACCATTGACCTGTACGCGATAGGCAGTAACCATTGACCTGGACGCGTTAGGCAGTAACCATTGACCTGTACGCGATAGGCAGTAACCATTGACCTGGACGCGTTAGGCAGTAACCATTGACCTAGACGCGTTAGGCAGTAACCATTGACCTGGACGCGTTATGCTGAAACAATTGATCTGGACACGTTAGGCTGTAACCATTGATCTGGACACGTTAGGCTGTAACCATTGATCTGGACACGTTAGGCAGTAACCATTCATCTGGACGCGTTAGGCAGTAACCAATGATCTGGACGCGTTATGCTGTAACCATTGATCTGGACGCGTTAGGCAGTAACCATTGATCTGGACACGTTATGCTGTAACCATTGACCTGGACGCGTTAGGCAGTAACCATTGACCTGGACGCGTTATGCTGTAATCATTGACCTGGACGCGTTAGGCAGTAACCATTGACCTGGACGCGTTATGCTGTAACCATTGACCTGGGCGCGTTATGCCGTAACCATTGACCTGGACGCGTTATGCAGTAACCATTGACCTGGACGCGTTAGGCAGTAACCATTGACTTGGACGCGTTAGGCTGTAACCATTGACCTGGACGCGTTATGCTGTAACCATTGACCTGGACGCGTTATGCTGTAACCATTGACCTGGACGCGTTAGGCAGTAACCATTGACCTGGACGCGTTATGCTGTAACCACTGACCTAGACGCGTTAGGCAGTAACCATTGATCTGGACGCGTTATGCTATAACCATTGACTTGGGCGCGTTATGCTGTAACCATTGACCTGGGCGCGTTATGCTGTAACCATTGACCTGGACGCGTTATGCTGTAACCATTGACCTGGGCGCGTTATGCTGTAAACATTGACCTGGACGCGTTATGCTGTAACCATTGACCTGGACGCGTTATGCTGTAACCATTGACCTGGGCGCGTTATGCTGTAACCATTGACCTGGACGCGTTATGCTGTAACCATTGACCTGGACGCGTTAGGCAGTAACCATTGATCTGGACGCGTTAGGCTGTAACTATTGACCTGGACGCGTTAAGCTGTAACAATTGACCTGGACGCGTTATGCTGTAACCATTGACCTGGACGCGTTAGGCAGTAACCATTGACCTGGACGCGTTAGGCAGTAACCATTGACCTGGACGCGTTAGGCAGTAACCATTGACCTGGACGCGTTAGGCAGTAACCATTGACCTGGACGCGTTAGGTAATAACCATTGACCTGGACGCGTTATGCTGTAACCATTGACCTGGACGCGTTAGGCAGTAACCATTGACCTGGACACGTTAGGCAGTCACCATTGACCTGGACGCGTTATGCTGTAACCATTGACCTGGACGCGTTATGCTGTAACCATTGACCTGGACGCGTTAGGCAGTAACCATTGACCTGGACGCGTTAGGCAGTAACCATTGACCTGGACGCGTTATGCTGTTACCATTGACCTGGAAGCGTTATGCTGTAACCATTGACCTGGACGCGTTAGGCAGTAACCATTGACCTGGACAAGTTAGGCAGTAACCATTGACCTGGACGCGTTATGCTGTAACCATTGACCTGGACGCGTTATGCTGTAACCATTGACCTGGACGCGTTAGGCAGTAACCATTGACCTGGACGCGTTAGGCAGTAACCACTGACCTGGACGCGTTAGGCAGTAACCATTGACCTGGACGCGTTATGCTGTAACCATTGACCTGGACGCGTTATGCTGTAACCGTTGACCTGGACGCGTTAGGCGGTAACCATTGACCTGGACGCGTTAGGCAGTAACCATTGACCTGGACGCGTTAGGCAGTAACGATTGACCTGGACGCGTTATGCTGTAACCATTGACCTGGACGCGTTAGGCTGTAACCATTCACCTGGACGCGTTAGGCAGTAACCATTGACCTGGACGCGTTAGGCAGTAACCATTGACCTGGACGCGTTAGGCAGTAACCATTGACCTGGACGCGTTAGGCAGTAACCATTGACCTGGACGCGTTAGGCAGTAACCATTGACCTGGACGCGTTAGGCAGTAACCACTGACCTGGACGCGTTAGGCAGTAACCATTGACCTTGACGCGTTAGGTAGTAACCATTGATCTGGACGCGTTAGGCAGTAACCATTGATCTGGACGCGTTATGCTGTAACCATTGATCTGGACGCGTTAGGCAGTAACCATTGATCTGGACGCGTTATGCTGTAACCATTGATCTGGACGCGTTAGGCTGTAACCATGTACCTGGAGTCGTTATGCTGTAACCATTGACCCGGACGCGTTAGGCAGTAACCATTGACCTGGACGCGTTATGCTGTAACCATTGACCTGGACGCGTTAAGCTGTAACCATTGACCTGGACGCGTTATGCTGTAACCATTGACCTGAACGCGTTAGGCAGTAACCATTGACATGGACGCGTTAGGCTGTAACCATTGACCTGGACGCGTTATAATGTAACCATTGACCTGGGCGCGTTATGCTGTAACCATTGACATGGACGCGCTATGCAGTAACCATTGACCTGGTCTCGTTAGGCAGTAACCATTGACCTGGACGCGTTAGGCTGTAACCATTGATCTGGGCGCGTTATGCTGGATCCATTGACCTGGACGCGTTAGGCAGTAACCATTGACCTGGATGCGTTAGGCAGTAACCACTGACCTGGGCGCGTTAGGCAGTAACCATTGACCTGGACGCGTTAGGCAGTAACCATTGACCTGGACGCGTTAGGCAGTAACCATTGACCTGTACGCGATAGGCAGTAACCATTGACCTGGACGCGTTAGGCAGTAACCATTGACCTGTACGCCATAGGCAGTAACCATTGACCTGGACGCGTTAGGCAGTAACCATTGACCTGGACGCGTTAGGCAGTAACCATTGACCTGGACGCGTTATGCTGAAACAATTGATCTGGACACGTTAGGCTGTAACCATTGACCTGGACGCGTTAGGCAGTAACCATTGACCTGGACACGTTAGGCAGTAACCATTGACCTGGACGCGTTAGGCAGTAACCATTGACCTGGACGCGTTAGGCAGTAACCATTGACCTGGACGCGTTAGGCAGTAACCATTGACCTGGATGCGTTAGGCAGTAACCACTGACCTGGGCGCGTTAGGCAGTAACCATTGACCTGGACGCGTTAGGCAGTAACCATTGACCTGGACGCGTTAGGCAGTAACCATTGACCTGTACGCGATAGGCAGTAACCATTGACCTGGACGCGTTAGGCAGTAACCATTGACCTGTACGCGATAGGCAGTAACCATTGACCTGGACGCGTTAGGCAGTAACCATTGACCTGGACGCGTTAGGCAGTAACCATTGACCTGGACGCGTTATGCTGAAACAATTGATCTGGACACGTTAGGCTGTAACCATTGATCTGGACACGTTAGGCTGTAACCATTGATCTGGACACGTTAGGCAGTAACCATTCATCTGGACGCGTTAGGCAGTAACCATTGATCTGGACGCGTTAGGCAGTAACCATTGACCTGGACATGTTATGCTGTAACCATTGATCTGGACGCGTTAGGCAGTAACCATTGACCTGGACACGTTATGCTGTAACCATTGATCTGGACGCGTTATGCTGTAACCATTGATCTGGACGCGTTATGCTGTAACCATTGATCTGGACGTGTTATGCTGTAACCATTGATCTGGACGCGTTAGGCAGTAACCATTGATCTGGACGCGTTATGCTGTAACCATTGATCTGGACGCGTTAGGCAGTAACCATTGATCTGGACGCGTTATGCTGTAACCATGTACCTGGAGTCGTTATGCTGTAACCATTGACCCGGACGCGTTAGGCAGTAACCATTGACCTGGACGCGTTATGCTGTA
This sequence comes from Meconema thalassinum, assembly GCA_946902985.2. NCBI lineage: Eukaryota > Metazoa > Arthropoda > Insecta > Orthoptera > Tettigoniidae > Meconema > Meconema thalassinum. The sequence continues at coordinate 19,197,451 of OX336391.1, forward strand.
ACCATTGACCTGGACGCGTTAAGCTGTAACCATTGACCTGGACGCGTTATGCTGTAACCATTGACCTGGACGCGTTATGCTGTAACCATTGACCTGAACGCGTTAGGCAGTAACCATTGACCTGGACGCGTTAGGCTGTAACCATTGACCTGGACGCGTTATGCTGTAACCATTGACCTGGGCGCGTTATGCTGTAACCATTGACATGGACGCGCTATGCAGTTACCATTGACCTGGACTCGTTAGGCAGTAACCATTGACCTGGACGCGTTAGGCTGTAACCATTGATCTGGGCGCGAGTAGGGGGATGATAGGGGTTCTGCCCCACTTCAGAACCCCCCTTGCTCTACTACTAAGCCTCAGCCATGTTAAATATCTCTTGAACGCATGGTCCGATTTTGACAAATGAGGTATTGTTGGACTCGGGCTGACGTCCTCTTTGCTATGGACCACTCGTTATATTTTTCAAATTTTTTTTGAAAATTTTTGTTTTCGAAACTATGTGATAGTTTGAAAACCAAACAGGATAGAACGTTGTGCCATGGCTCAAACGAACAGTCTTTATGACCTTTATTTTTTGTAATAAAACTTTTTTATTTTTTATATTTTTTTGAAAACACTCGAATTTTGAAAATCCTATATTTTGGAAACTAGGAACTCTACAAAAAAAATTGTTTAACGTAAATCAATGGTCCCTACCCCCTCTACCCCCAAAATAAATTTCAAGTCTCTAGAATGAAAACCTGCAGTAGTGTGGTAGTGGGAAAGCTGCTCCACTTAGGAAGTTGTGAGCCCCTGCGACCTTGGAATGGAAGGAGCCATGCTAGGAGGGCGTGCTTGGATTCGTTTTTTTCGTCTCGTCGTGCTCTTTACGGGAATGTCGGTGTCGAAAATGTGAAAATCTGGAAACACAGTCTTTTTGGGGTAAAAACGTGATTTTAGACTTTTTGTTATATCTCACGAACCAATAACGCTAGAGGCGTGTTCGACAGGTCCAAGGACTCGGGGTAACGTTCTCTCTCCTATGGACCACTCGTTATAATTTTTAATAAAATTGGAAACTCGATTTTGGGGTAAACACATGTTTTTTGTGATTTTGCCGATATCTCACGAAGCAATAACGCTAGAGGCATGTACGACGGGTCCAAGGATTCGGGCAGACGTTCTCTTTGCTATGAACTACTCGTTGTAATTTTTAAAAATTTTGGAAACGCGATTTTGGGGTAAACACGTGTTTTTTGTGATTTTTGCCGATATCTCACGAACTAATAACGCTAGAGACGTGTACGAGGTGTCCTAGGACTCGGGCTAACGCCCCCTTTCAAATGTGGTAGATATTTTTTTTAAAAAAAGATAATTCACAAAGGGCCTAACGCCGTACATGTTGAAAAAAAATCATTACCGTTACCTGTTTATAATGTTTATAAAGCGTGGTGGTTGAGAGAGACGATACGGCTGGGTATGTGTGTGTTTCAACGAACCTGTCGCTAACCACAAGGACCATGCTTAATAGAACAATCGCTATTTCGGCGGATCGGTGTATGACAGAGCGAGCGTGCGTTTTTCCTGATATTTTACCTTTAACGTGTAAACGGTGATGAGAACTTGATTCTATGTTGGTCGAAGCGAGTATCGAAAACAAACGAGCAGGAGGTGAAGGTCATTTGAGCTTATTGGAAGGCTCCGATCTGACTTGACAACAGGTGCAATGGAAAAAATGACCAAGACGCTTGAAGGTGAAATAATCTGACCATTGTGGTGGCAGGGAAGTGCGAAAGGCGTGCACACATGTGAAACCACAGGCACGCTAAACCAGTGACATTCTGTCTTGCTTCGTACGTGACAAAATGCAAGTCCATGTGACATTTGATCTACCGCAGGTGTTCACCTTGGACGTTATCTGTCCACGTGCATGATAACTGTTAACAAGTCACATCCTGTTTTGCTTCGTACGTGACAAAATGCAAGTTCATGTGAAATTTGATCAGGCACAGGTGTTCGCCTGGGACGTTAGCTGCCCACGTGCACGATAAGAGAATGTTCAAAGCGTGGGAAAAAAAAAGATTATACATGCAATGTGATATATAAAGACACGTCGCTGACATTTCCACTCGCACTTATGTGACTACTTTTGAACACGCTACAGCGTTGTGTGAAACACTTGGCCTTGTTTAACAGTTTTGGTGTTGGTGGAAAATACTTATTCTTGTTGTGAGGTAGGTATATATTTATTCATTTATACATTTATTGATTTATATATAAATACATGCAATTATTTATTGATTAGGTAATTAATGATTTTATTTATTTATTTGTTTGCAGATAACCGGCATACCTTACATGTCAGAGGGAGAAGAAACTATTGCACTTTTGAGCCCACTAGAAGGGAAGAGTAACAAGTCACTGCAAGTAAAGGTGAGATGATTTTTTTTAAACTAACTTGTTTCATTTTTTTTTGTTTTATGTTTTATTTTATGAAATGTATGTATTAACCTGAATTTAGGTATTTATAGCGGTTTATTTTATTTATTTTTAGAAACTTGGAAAGAATAGCCTTACCGCCGTAGCAGTCGCTGAAAAAAACCAGAAACGCACTAAAGCGAAACCACTGCCAAAGAGTGAACTGTTTAAAACTCAGGTAAGTCCAACTTAAAAATGCTATTCCATTTTACCACTACTGAAAACTCGTAGACAAAAAAAAATTCATTACCTGTACATGACTGGGACAATGATTGCTTTCTTGATTAATGGCTATGTTGTTGTTGTTGACTGGGAAAAGTACAAGGCCATGTTGGATTTTCTAAAAATAAAATAATAAATTTAATTTATGAGTGGTTCCCTATGGACTCAACGAATATCCACAGGTTTGAACATGATAATGTGAACAAAATGACATGACATTCATTTTTGTTTATATATTGGTTAAAGGGAGGGTGGGGGAATGTAAATGACTGTAGCTTTATAAAAAAGAAAATAAGTACATGGGTTACTGTTTGTGCCAACATACAGTTTATTTTTAATGGTGTTTTGATATATTAATGCCAATTAACGTTAACGTTTTATTTACAAGTATTGATTGATTGATTGATTGATTGATTGATTGATTGAGTGATGGGTTATTTTGTTTGCTTTTAGGTGTCGTCATGTGCCATTAACGTAATGAACAGACACTGAACAAGCATGCATTATGCTTTAAAGTACTCTGTGCAATGTTAATAACTTACAATAAGAAAACGTTTTATTATAACACATGGCGTTAGTACCAAATACAACAAGTGAGCAAGTTGGTTTACCACGTGGGTTAAATTTAAAATCAGAACATGATCGATGGTTAACATTTGAATCCTGGCCTGTAGGCTTTTTGTCGACGCATGAACTTGCAAAAGCCGTTTTTTTTTACTTGAACCGAGGAGATGTGGTGCGCTGTGTGTTTTGTCGTATTGAACTTTCACACTGGGAAGAAGGGGATGATCCCTTTAGAGACCATTTGCGATGGTCTCCTCACTGTCCTTACATGCTTGGAAAGCAAGTGGGTAACCTACCCGTGCATTCATTTTACCGAACCACAAGGCCTATGGCCGCTACTTACGTTGCTGAATCACAAATAAATAATAATAATGATGTATTACCAGCCAACGGTAGTGTCGATATATGTGGTCCATATGCCATAGACAGTGTTGAATTGGCGTGTGCTTTTGAAAAATTGGGAGTTTGCAAGACTAAAGCACTAGCACACCCAGAGTACAGCTCTGTTGAAAAACGTTTCGAATCTTATAAAAATATTTGGCCATTAATATTAAAACACCTTACCAAACAGCTAAGTGAAGCTGGATTTTTTTATACTGGTGAAGGGGATAAAACAATATGTTTTTATTGTGGATTTGCTTTAAAGGATTGGCAAATGACTGATGACCCTTTTGTGCAACACGCTCGTTGGTTACCAAACTGTAAATACATGGTGTTGCTTAAAGGTCAGGAATTTGTGAACACTATTCGTAAAGAAAAAGTGATTGCAGCACAAGACATAAAAGTGCCTTTAGAGTTAGAGCACGCGGAGCAAATACATAAGGCTGAAAGAAAAGACTTGTCTCACGAACAGATACAAAAGTGTGACCAACAATTATGTAAAATTTGTTATCAAGATGAACTAGGTGTTGTATTTTTACCCTGTGGACACATGATAGCCTGTGTCAAGTGTGCATTAGAACTTAACACTTGTGCTATATGCAGAAAAGTAGTATCTGCAACAGTTAGGGCATTTCTTGCATAACTAGTATAATTTATTCGCCATGGATAGTGCAAAATCCCTAATTGCACAATATTATTAAAGCTGTTTTAGAGTGTAATAGATATGCTTTTGTTTTGTTTATAGACTACTACAATGAATGTTTTGAATGCTGTGGGACAATCATGTGGCTTAGAGACAAAGAAGCTCAGTGAATTGCCAATGCATATTCCATTCCGCATTATCAAGATTCGGAAATTGAAAACAGCATATGGTGATCGTGTACTTTGTGTATGTGAAAACTTTGAGACATTTCTGCCTATACGGTTTAATGATATGTCGGAGAGTGTTTTTGATGAAGTCAATAATGCTGTGCAACCTGTACACTTAATTTATGAAGGTTTTAAAAACATTAGGTGCATGGTTCGTTTTAATTAAATAAATAAATAATGTGAAATAATAATGGAAATTATAAGTAATGACAATATACTGAAAAAGAAAGAAAATATGTGCATAGAATAGTAATGTTTTAGTGTTTAGTGTTGTCTTTAAAAATATTATGATGAAACCAAAAAAAATGTATATAAAGTTTGTAAATAAATGCAAAATGATGTTACAATGCTGTTTTATTTTATACAAAGTTAGTATATTTAACATTGCAGAGTATACATGATTATGACAATAAATGCATACTGAATACAAGCCTTTCTCACATTATAATAGTCTGTTATAGTTTTAAACACAAGGCTTGTTGTAGATCATTTTATAGCAATGTCCCTTTAATGTTGTTTTCGAAAAGTGGGGAAGCCACAATGGTTGTATTGACATAAAAACCTTATGGTTATTACTATTTAGTCACTTTGATCCCCTTGCAGATCAACAGCAGATGACCTAGTTGTTCCACTCTTTAAAACGACAACAACACCACTACCTCTTGCATAGTTTGTGATGTTGATGGCTCTTGCGACGTGGAAGATGGATTAAAAATAACTTTGAGAACAGGGGTTAAACGTTGATCATTAAACAATGCACTATTTTGAGTAGCAATATGGTTTTCTTGATTTTTTGTCGACGGCAACTGTGTTTCATGCGGTACACTACATTGATGATCACTGACACTTAAAACCTCACTATTTTTACTTTTTAGGTCACCACGACAATGTTTGGAACGTTGCTTTGAACAACGCCAAATAACAGTTCCATTTTTATTGGTTCGTTTCACAATATATGAATATCCTTTATAGTATGCGTAAGGCTTACCATACCTAGTCACTGATACTTCCATATCAACTGTCGAGCATAGACTAAGCTCTAGTAAAGTCAACTTGGTAATAAGAATACTAGTTTAATGTGAGAGCAAATATGGATCCAAAGAGTTCAGGTAAAAGTGAAAGCAAATAAGCAAATATTAGAAACAAGAGTTGGGGTGAAAGTGGTCGCAAAGTGGTAGACCCATTACACAATAATTTCAGCACGACGAAGCTCTTGTTCAATTTCTTTGATTTCCCAATCGTGACCAGTATGGCCAGATTGACGTGAGGCATGCAACAACTGTAGCCGCTGGACGAGCTTATTGGGATTGTGCCAGTATACAAATTTAACAAATGGATTTTTAGGTGTAAACAAAGCATTACCATTATCATGATCATTATCATCATCGTCATTATCATCATCATGATCACCATTATCATCATGACCATCATCACTGTTACTATATAGTCCTTTTTGATCCTCTTGCAATACCACTTTATTTATAGTCTGAGTTGATTTTGACAGTGTTGAAGGTTTCTTGGACGTTGACAACTGTCCTAACATGACGTTTTGAGGACATGATAAGTCCTTTTGAACAAACACTGTACTATCTTTAGCCGCAATATCGTTTTCTTGAACTTGCTTTTTAGCATTTTGATAATTGTTTGTAAACAGTAAGCGTGGTTCGTTTCGAGCACTACATTGATGAACACTCACACTTAAAACCTTTCCATTTTTACTTTTCAGATTGCCTCGACATTTTGTTGACCTCTCTTTTGAGCATCGCCAGAATATTATTCCATTCACATTCTGGCGATTATAGTTATAGGAGTAGCCTTGATAGAGTGCACGTAGCCTACCTTTGTTGGTTGTAATAAGTTCCATAGTAGTAACTGACCTGTCAGTACGATGTTCACACTACAAAGGTTACAACTGTTTTGCTGATGGAGTGACCTACTATAAGCTTATATATTGGCTTATGTGTTGGCTTTTTGTGTTGGCTTTTCGTGTTGGCTTTTGTGTTGGCTTATGTGTTGGCTTTTTGTGTTGGCTTTTTGTGTTGGCTTTTCATGTTGGCTTTTCGTGTTGGCTTATGTGTTGGCTTTTTGTGTTGGCTTTTTGTGTTGGCTTTTCGTGTTGGCTTTTGTGTTGGCTTATGTGTTGGCTTTTTGTGTTGGCTTTTTGTGTTGGCTTTTCGTGTTGGCTTTTCGTGTTGGCTTTTTGTGTTGGCTTTTCGTGTTGGCATTTCGTGTTGGCTTTTGTGTTGGCTTTTCGTGTTGGCTTTTTGTGTTGGCTTTTCGTGTTGGCATTTCGTGTTGGCTTTTCGTGTTGGCTTTTTTTGTATTGGCCTTTCGTGTTGGCTTTTTGTATTGGCTTTTCGTGTTGGCTTTTTGTGTTGGCTTTAGTATTGGCTTTTGTATTGGCTTATTTGACAAGTTATTTGTGTCAATGTATTTAGTGGATTTTTTCTTGGTGTTGGAAAGTAGTTGAAAGAGAGGGAATATTTAAAGACTTAACCTCAGCTCACTAACCTAACCTAACCTTTCAACTCTCAGATGTTAATTAAATTCTGTGCATTGTCGAGTTGGAGCCCAAGACCTCAGGGGTAAAAAAAAACAATTATTTTTGACGACTTATTTTGGTAACTTATTTTAATGGCTAACCTAACTTTACCTAACCTAACCTAACCTAACCTCAGCTCACTTTGGATATTACTAGTAAGTGTTCATATCCTCTGCTAGGTAGCATGCTAGTAGTACAGGTAGTGCTCATATTTACCGCTAGATAGCGGAAACATACTTTGCATGTTGCATGTGACACTTGTGAAGTTTAACCACATGCAAGACGTGCTTGTATAAGTTCTCTATTTAAACTCAATATACAATTAACCACTAAATGTTCAGAACTAACATGTATAGCCATGTTTAGGGTATATAGGAGACCCTTAGCAAGAAAGGCTGTCTAACCCACGAGTGTACAGCCTTGTCATACGCAGTAAGCCCCTGTTGGCAGAAAACAACAACAACAACAATTTGAGAAAGCCAACAGGGGCTTACTGCGTATGACAAGGCTGTACACTCGTGGGTTAGACAGCCTTTCTTGCTAAGGGTCTCCTATATACCCTAAACATGGCTATACATGTTAGTTCTGAACATTTAGTGGTTAATTGTATATTGAGTTTAAATAGAGAACTTATACAAGCACGTCTTGCATGTGGTTAAACTTCACAAGTGTCACATGCAACATGCAAAGTATGTTTCCGCTATCTAGCGGTAAATATGAGCACTACCTGTACTACTAGCATGCTACCTAGCAGAGGATATGAACACTTACTAGTAATATCCAAAGTGAGCTGAGGTTAGGTTAGGTTAGGTTAGGTAAAGTTAGGTTAGCCATTAAAATAAGTTACCAAAATAAGTCGTCAAAAATAATTGTTTTTTTTTACCCCTGAGGTCTTGGGCTCCAACTCGACAATGCACAGAATTTAATTAACATCTGAGAGTTGAAAGGTTAGGTTAGGTTAGTGAGCTGAGGTTAAGTCTTTAAATATTCCCTCTCTTTCAACTACTTTCCAACACCAAGAAAAAATCCACTAAATACATTGACACAAATAACTTGTCAAATAAGCCAATACAAAAGCCAATACTAAAGCCAACACAAAAAGCCAACACGAAAAGCCAATACAAAAAGCCAACACGAAAGGCCAATACAAAAAAAGCCAACACGAAAAGCCAACACGAAATGCCAACACGAAAAGCCAACACAAAAAGCCAACACGAAAAGCCAACACAAAAGCCAACACGAAATGCCAACACGAAAAGCCAACACAAAAAGCCAACACGAAAAGCCAACACGAAAAGCCAACACGAAAAGCCAACACAAAAAGCCAACACAAAAAGCCAACACATAAGCCAACACAAAAGCCAACACGAAAAGCCAACACAAAAAGCCAACACAAAAAGCCAACACATAAGCCAACACGAAAAGCCAACATGAAAAGCCAACACAAAAAGCCAACACAAAAAGCCAACACATAAGCCAACACAAAAGCCAACACGAAAAGCCAACACAAAAAGCCAACACATAAGCCAATATATAAGCTTATAGTAGGTCACTCCATCAGCAAAACAGTTGTAACCTTTGTAGTGTGAACATCGTACTGACAGGTCAGTTACTACTATGGAACTTATTACAACCAACAAAGGTAGGCTACGTGCACTCTATCAAGGCTACTCCTATAACTATAATCGCCAGAATGTGAATGGAATAATATTCTGGCGATGCTCAAAAGAGAGGTCAACAAAATGTCGAGGCAATCTGAAAAGTAAAAATGGAAAGGTTTTAAGTGTGAGTGTTCATCAATGTAGTGCTCGAAACGAACCACGCTTACTGTTTACAAACAATTATCAAAATGCTAAAAAGCAAGTTCAAGAAAACGATATTGCGGCTAAAGATAGTACAGTGTTTGTTCAAAAGGACTTATCATGTCCTCAAAACGTCATGTTAGGACAGTTGTCAACGTCCAAGAAACCTTCAACACTGTCAAAATCAACTCAGACTATAAATAAAGTGGTATTGCAAGAGGATCAAAAAGGACTATATAGTAACAGTGATGATGGTCATGATGATAATGGTGATCATGATGATGATAATGACGATGATGATAATGATCATGATAATGGTAATGCTTTGTTTACACCTAAAAATCCATTTGTTAAATTTGTATACTGGCACAATCCCAATAAGCTCGTCCAGCGGCTACAGTTGTTGCATGCCTCACGTCAATCTGGCCATACTGGTCACGATTGGGAAATCAAAGAAATTGAACAAGAGCTTCGTCGTGCTGAAATTATTGTGTAATGGGTCTACCACTTTGCGACCACTTTCACCCCAACTCTTGTTTCTAATATTTGCTTATTTGCTTTCACTTTTACCTGAACTCTTTGGATCCATATTTGCTCTCACATTAAACTAGTATTCTTATTACCAAGTTGACTTTACTAGAGCTTAGTCTATGCTCGACAGTTGATATGGAAGTATCAGTGACTAGGTATGGTAAGCCTTACGCATACTATAAAGGATATTCATATATTGTGAAACGAACCAATAAAAATGGAACTGTTATTTGGCGTTGTTCAAAGCAACGTTCCAAACATTGTCGTGGTGACCTAAAAAGTAAAAATAGTGAGGTTTTAAGTGTCAGTGATCATCAATGTAGTGTACCGCATGAAACACAGTTGCCGTCGACAAAAAATCAAGAAAACCATATTGCTACTCAAAATAGTGCATTGTTTAATGATCAACGTTTAACCCCTGTTCTCAAAGTTATTTTTAATCCATCTTCCACGTCGCAAGAGCCATCAACATCACAAACTATGCAAGAGGTAGTGGTGTTGTTGTCGTTTTAAAGAGTGGAACAACTAGGTCATCTGCTGTTGATCTGCAAGGGGATCAAAGTGACTAAATAGTAATAACCATAAGGTTTTTATGTCAATACAACCATTGTGGCTTCCCCACTTTTCGAAAACAACATTAAAGGGACATTGCTATAAAATGATCTACAACAAGCCTTGTGTTTAAAACTATAACAGACTATTATAATGTGAGAAAGGCTTGTATTCAGTATGCATTTATTGTCATAATCATGTATACTCTGCAATGTTAAATATACTAACTTTGTATAAAATAAAACAGCATTGTAACATCATTTTGCATTTATTTACAAACTTTATATACATTTTTTTTGGTTTCATCATAATATTTTTAAAGACAACACTAAACACTAAAACATTACTATTCTATGCACATATTTTCTTTCTTTTTCAGTATATTGTCATTACTTATAATTTCCATTATTATTTCACATTATTTATTTATTTAATTAAAACGAACCATGCACCTAATGTTTTTAAAACCTTCATAAATTAAGTGTACAGGTTGCACAGCATTATTGACTTCATCAAAAACACTCTCCGACATATCATTAAACCGTATAGGCAGAAATGTCTCAAAGTTTTCACATACACAAAGTACACGATCACCATATGCTGTTTTCAATTTCCGAATCTTGATAATGCGGAATGGAATATGCATTGGCAATTCACTGAGCTTCTTTGTCTCTAAGCCACATGATTGTCCCACAGCATTCAAAACATTCATTGTAGTAGTCTATAAACAAAACAAAAGCATATCTATTACACTCTAAAACAGCTTTAATAATATTGTGCAATTAGGGATTTTGCACTATCCATGGCGAATAAATTATACTAGTTATGCAAGAAATGCCCTAACTGTTGCAGATACTACTTTTCTGCATATAGCACAAGTGTTAAGTTCTAATGCACACTTGACACAGGCTATCATGTGTCCACAGGGTAAAAATACAACACCTAGTTCATCTTGATAACAAATTTTACATAATTGTTGGTCACACTTTTGTATCTGTTCGTGAGACAAGTCTTTTCTTTCAGCCTTATGTATTTGCTCCGCGTGCTCTAACTCTAAAGGCACTTTTATGTCTTGTGCTGCAATCACTTTTTCTTTACGAATAGTGTTCACAAATTCCTGACCTTTAAGCAACACCATGTATTTACAGTTTGGTAACCAACGAGCGTGTTGCACAAAAGGGTCATCAGTCATTTGCCAATCCTTTAAAGCAAATCCACAATAAAAACATATTGTTTTATCCCCTTCACCAGTATAAAAAAATCCAGCTTCACTTAGCTGTTTGGTAAGGTGTTTTAATATTAATGGCCAAATATTTTTATAAGATTCGAAACGTTTTTCAACAGAGCTGTACTCTGGGTGTGCTAGTGCTTTAGTCTTGCAAACTCCCAATTTTTCAAAAGCACACGCCAATTCAACACTGTCTATGGCATATGGACCACATATATCGACACTACCGTTGGCTGGTAATACATCATTATTATTATTTATTTGTGATTCAGCAACGTAAGTAGCGGCCATAGGCCTTGTGGTTCGGTAAAATGAATGCACGGGTAGGTTACCCACTTGCTTTCCAAGCATGTAAGGACAGTGAGGAGACCATCGCAAATGGTCTCTAAAGGGATCATCCCCTTCTTCCCAGTGTGAAAGTTCAATACGACAAAACACACAGCGCACCACATCTCCTCGGTTCAAGTAAAAAAAAACGGCTTTTGCAAGTTCATGCGTCGACAAAAAGCCTACAGGCCAGGATTCAAATGTTAACCATCGATCATGTTCTGATTTTAAATTTAACCCACGTGGTAAACCAACTTGCTCACTTGTTGTATTTGGTACTAACGCCATGTGTTATAATAAAACGTTTTCTTATTGTAAGTTATTAACATTGCACAGAGTACTTTAAAGCATAATGCATGCTTGTTCAGTGTCTGTTCATTACGTTAATGGCACATGACGACACCTAAAAGCAAACAAAATAACCCATCACTCAATCAATCAATCAATCAATCAATCAATCAATCAATACTTGTAAATAAAACGTTAACGTTAATTGGCATTAATATATCAAAACACCATTAAAAATAAACTGTATGTTGGCACAAACAGTAACCCATGTACTTATTTTCTTTTTTATAAAGCTACAGTCATTTACATTCCCCCACCCTCCCTTTAACCAATATATAAACAAAAATGAATGTCATGTCATTTTGTTCACATTATCATGTTCAAACCTGTGGATATTCGTTGAGTCCATAGGGAACCACTCATAAATTAAATTTATTATTTTATTTTTAGAAAATCCAACATGGCCTTGTACTTTTCCCAGTCAACAACAACAACATAGCCATTAATCAAGAAAGCAATCATTGTCCCAGTCATGTACAGGTAATGAATTTTTTTTTGTCTACGAGTTTTCAGTAGTGGTAAAATGGAATAGCATTTTTAAGTTGGACTTACCTGAGTTTTAAACAGTTCACTCTTTGGCAGTGGTTTCGCTTTAGTGCGTTTCTGGTTTTTTTCAGCGACTGCTACGGCGGTAAGGCTATTCTTTCCAAGTTTCTAAAAATAAATAAAATAAACCGCTATAAATACCTAAATTCAGGTTAATACATACATTTCATAAAATAAAACATAAAACAAAAAAAAATGAAACAAGTTAGTTTAAAAAAAATCATCTCACCTTTACTTGCAGTGACTTGTTACTCTTCCCTTCTAGTGGGCTCAAAAGTGCAATAGTTTCTTCTCCCTCTGACATGTAAGGTATGCCGGTTATCTGCAAACAAATAAATAAATAAAATCATTAATTACCTAATCAATAAATAATTGCATGTATTTATATATAAATCAATAAATGTATAAATGAATAAATATATACCTACCTCACAACAAGAATAAGTATTTTCCACCAACACCAAAACTGTTAAACAAGGCCAAGTGTTTCACACAACGCTGTAGCGTGTTCAAAAGTAGTCACATAAGTGCGAGTGGAAATGTCAGCGACGTGTCTTTATATATCACATTGCATGTATAATCTTTTTTTTTCCCACGCTTTGAACATTCTCTTATCGTGCACGTGGGCAGCTAACGTCCCAGGCGAACACCTGTGCCTGATCAAATTTCACATGAACTTGCATTTTGTCACGTACGAAGCAAAACAGGATGTGACTTGTTAACAGTTATCATGCACGTGGACAGATAACGTCCAAGGTGAACACCTGCGGTAGATCAAATGTCACATGGACTTGCATTTTGTCACGTACGAAGCAAGACAGAATGTCACTGGTTTAGCGTGCCTGTGGTTTCACATGTGTGCACGCCTTTCGCACTTCCCTGCCACCACAATGGTCAGATTATTTCACCTTCAAGCGTCTTGGTCATTTTTTCCATTGCACCTGTTGTCAAGTCAGATCGGAGCCTTCCAATAAGCTCAAATGACCTTCACCTCCTGCTCGTTTGTTTTCGATACTCGCTTCGACCAACATAGAATCAAGTTCTCATCACCGTTTACACGTTAAAGGTAAAATATCAGGAAAAACGCACGCTCGCTCTGTCATACACCGATCCGCCGAAATAGCGATTGTTCTATTAAGCATGGTCCTTGTGGTTAGCGACAGGTTCGTTGAAACACACACATACCCAGCCGTATCGTCTCTCTCAACCACCACGCTTTATAAACATTATAAACAGGTAACGGTAATGATTTTTTTTCAACATGTACGGCGTTAGGCCCTTTGTGAATTATCTTTTTTTAAAAAAAATATCTACCACATTTGAAAGGGGGCGTTAGCCCGAGTCCTAGGACACCTCGTACACGTCTCTAGCGTTATTAGTTCGTGAGATATCGGCAAAAATCACAAAAAACACGTGTTTACCCCAAAATCGCGTTTCCAAAATTTTTAAAAATTACAACGAGTAGTTCATAGCAAAGAGAACGTCTGCCCGAATCCTTGGACCCGTCGTACATGCCTCTAGCGTTATTGCTTCGTGAGATATCGGCAAAATCACAAAAAACATGTGTTTACCCCAAAATCGAGTTTCCAATTTTATTAAAAATTATAACGAGTGGTCCATAGGAGAGAGAACGTTACCCCGAGTCCTTGGACCTGTCGAACACGCCTCTAGCGTTATTGGTTCGTGAGATATAACAAAAAGTCTAAAATCACGTTTTTACCCCAAAAAGACTGTGTTTCCAGATTTTCACATTTTCGACACCGACATTCCCGTAAAGAGCACGACGAGACGAAAAAAACGAATCCAAGCACGCCCTCCTAGCATGGCTCCTTCCATTCCAAGGTCGCAGGGGCTCACAACTTCCTAAGTGGAGCAGCTTTCCCACTACCACACTACTGCAGGTTTTCATTCTAGAGACTTGAAATTTATTTTGGGGGTAGAGGGGGTAGGGACCATTGATTTACGTTAAACAATTTTTTTTGTAGAGTTCCTAGTTTCCAAAATATAGGATTTTCAAAATTCGAGTGTTTTCAAAAAAATATAAAAAATAAAAAAGTTTTATTACAAAAAATAAAGGTCATAAAGACTGTTCGTTTGAGCCATGGCACAACGTTCTATCCTGTTTGGTTTTCAAACTATCACATAGTTTCGAAAACAAAAATTTTCAAAAAAAATTTGAAAAATATAACGAGTGGTCCATAGCAAAGAGGACGTCAGCCCGAGTCCAACAATACCTCATTTGTCAAAATCGGACCATGCGTTCAAGAGATATTTAACATGGCTGAGGCTTAGTAGTAGAGCAAGGGGGGTTCTGAAGTGGGGCAGAACCCCTATCATCCCCCTACTGGCGCGTTATGCTGGAACCATTGACCTGGACGCGTTAGGCAGTAACCATTAACCTGGACGCGTTAGACTGTAACCATTGACCTGGACGCGTTATGCTGCAACCATTGACCTGGACGCTTTATGCTGTAACCATTGACCTGGACGCGTTAGGCTGTAACCATTGACCTGGACGCGTTATGCTGTAACTTCTGACCTGGACGCGTTATGCTGTAACCATTGATCTGGACGCGTTAGGCAGTAACCATTGACCTGGACGCGTTAGGCAGTAACCATTGACCTGGACGCGTTATGCTGTAACCATTGACCTGGACGTGTTAGGCAGTAACCATTGACCTGGACGCGTTAGGCAGTAACCATTGACCTGGACGCGTTATGCTGTAACCATTGACCTGGACGCGTTAGGCTGTAACCATTGACCTGGATGCGTTATGCTGTAACCATTGACGTGGACGCGTTAGCCAGTAACCATTGACCTGGACGCGTTAGGCAGTAACCATTGACCTGGACGCGTTTGGCAGTAACCATTGACCTGGACGCGTTAGGCAGTAACCATTGACCTGGACGCGTTAGGCAGTAACCATTGACCTGGACTCGTTAGGCAGTAAACATTGACCTGGACGCGTTAGGCAGTAACCATTGACATGGACGCGTTAGGCAGTAACCATTGATCTGGACGCGTTTGGCAGCAACCACTGTCAAAATCCATTGATGTGGACACGTTAGGGTGTAACCATTGTAAAAAAAACACTGATCTGGACGCGTAAGGCTGTAACCATTGTCAAAACCATTGATCTGGACGCGTTATGTTGTAACCATTCATCTGGAGGTGTAGCCATTTATTTGGACGCGTTAGGGTGTAACCATTGTCAAAAACCATTGATCTGGACGCGTTATGCTGTAATCAATGATCTGGATGCGTTATGCTGTAACCATTGATCTGGACGCGTTATGCTGTAACCAGTGATCTGGACGCGTTATGCTGAAACCATTGATATCGACACGTTTGGCAGTAACCATTGATCTGGACGCGTTATGCTGTAGCCATTGATCTGGACACGTTAGGCTGTAACAATTGATCTGGACACGTTAGGCAGCAACGGTTGTCATAACCATTGATCTGGACACGTTAGGCAGTAACCATTGATCTGGACACGTTAGGCAGTTACCATTCATCTGGACGCGTTAGGCAGTAACCATTCATCTGGACGCGTTAGGCAGTAACCATTGACCTGGACGAGTTATGCTGTAACCATTGATCTGGACGCGTTAGGCAGTAACCATTGACCTGGACACGTTATGCTGTAACCATTGATCTGGACGCGTTATGCTGTAACCATTGACCTGGACGCGTTATGCTGTAACCATTGATCTGGACGCGTTATGCTGCAACCATTGATCTGGACGCGTTAGGCAGTAACCATTGATCTGGACGCGTTAGGCAGTAACCATTGATCTGGACGCGTTATGCTGTAACCATTGATCTGGACGTGTTAGGCTGTAACCATTGATCTAGACGCGTTATGCTGTAACCATTGATCTGGACGCGTTAGGCAGTAACCATTGACCTGGACGCGTTATTCCGTAACAATTGACCTGGACGCGTTAGGCAGTAACCATTGACCTGGACGCGTTATGCTGTAACCATTGACCTGGACGAATTATGCTGTAACCATTGACCTGGACGCGTTATGCTGTAACCATTAACTTGGACGCGTTATGCTGTAACCATTGACCTGGACGCGTTATGCTGTAACCATTGACCTGGACGCGTTAGGCAGTAACCATTGACCTAGACGCGTTAGGCTGTAACCATTGACCTGGACGCGTTATGCTGTAACCATTGACCAGGACGCGTTATGCTGTAACCATTGACCTGGACGCGTTAGGCAGTAACGATTGACCTGGACGCGTTATGCTGTAACCATTGACCTGGACGCGTTATGCTGTAACCATTGACCTGGACGCGTTAGGCAGTAACCATTGACCTGGACGCGTTAGGCTGTAACCATTGACCTGGACGCGTTATGCTGTAACCATTGACCAGGACGCGTTATGCTGTAACCATTGAACTGGACGCGTTAGGCAGTAACCATTGATCTGGACGCGTTATGCTGTAACCATTGATCTGGACGCGTTAGGCAGTAACCATTGATCTGGACACGTTATGCTGTAACCATTGACCTGGACGCGTTAGGCAGTAACCATTGACCTGGAAGCGTTAGGCAGTAACCATTGACCTGGACGCGTTAGGCTGTAACCATTGACCTGGACGCGTTATGCTGTAACCATTGACCTGGACGCGTTATGCTGTAACCATTGACCTGGACGCGTTAGGCAGTAACCATTGACCTGGACGCGTTATGCTGTAACCATTGACCTAGACGCGTTAGGCAGTAACCATTGATCTGGACGCGTTATGCTATAACCATTGACTTGGGCGCGTTATGCTGTAACCAATGACCTGGGCGCGTTATGCTGTAACCATTGACCAGGATGCGTTATGCTGTAACCATTGACCTGGGCGCGTTATGCTGTAAACATTGACCTGAACGCGTTATGCTGTAACCATTGACCTGGACGCGTTATGCTGTAACCATTGACCTGGGCGCGTTATGCTGTAACCATTGACCTGGACGACTTATGCTGTAACCATTGACCTGGACGCGTTAGGCAGTAACCATTGATCTGGACGCGTTAGGCTGTAACAATTGACCTGGACGCGTTATGCTGTAACAATTGACCTGGACGCGTTATGCTGTAACCATTGACCTGGACGCGTTAGGCAGTAACCATTGACCAGGACGCGTTAGGCAGTAACCATTGACCTGGACGCGTTAGGCAGTAACCATTGACCTGGACGCGTTAGGCAGTAACCATTGACCTGGACGCGTTAGGTAGTAACCATTGACCTGGACGCGTTATGCTGTAACTATTGACCTGGACGCGTTATGCTGTAACCATTGACCTGGACGCGTTAGGCAGTAACCATTGACCTGGACACGTTAGGCAGTAACCATTGACCTGGACGCGTTATGCTGTAACCATTGACCTGGACGCGTTATGCTGTAACCATTGACCTGGACGCGTTAGGCAGTAACCATTGACCTGGACGCGTTAGGCAGTAACCATTGACCTGGACGCGTTATGCTGTTACCATTGACCTGGACGCGTTATGCTGTAACCATTGACCTGGACGCGTTAGGCAGTAACCATTGACCTGGACAAGTTAGGCAGTAACCATTGACCTGGACGCGTTATGCTGTAACCATTGACCTGGACGCGTTATGCTGTAACCATTGACCTGGACGCGTTAGGCAGTAACCATTGACCTGGACGCGTTAGGCAGTAACCACTGACCTGGACGCGTTAGGCAGTAACCATTAACCTGGACGCGTTATGCTGTAACCATTGACCTGGACGCGTTATGCTGTAACCGTTGACCTGGACGCGTTAGGCGGTAACCATTGACCTGGACGCGTTAGGCAGTAACCATTGACCTGGACGCGTTATGCTGTAACCATTGACCTGGACGCGTTAGGTTGTAACCATTGACCTGGACGCGTTAGGCAGTAACCATTGACCTGGACGCGTTAGGCAGTAACCATTGACCTGGACGCGTTAGGCAGTAACCATTGACCTGGACGCGTTAGGCAGTAACCTTTGACCTGGACGCGTTAGGCAGTAACCATTGACCTGGACGCGTTAGGCAGTAACCATTGACCTGGATGCGTTAGGCAGTAACCACTGACCTGGACGCGTTAGGCAGTAACCATTGACCTGGACGCGTTAGGCAGTAACCATTGACCTGGACGCGTTAGGCAGTAACCATTGACCTGTACGCGATAGGCAGTAACCATTGACCTGGACGCGTTAGGCAGTAACCATTGACCTGTACGCGATAGGCAGTAACCATTGACCTGGACGCGTTAGGCAGTAACCAT
Source organism: Meconema thalassinum (assembly GCA_946902985.2). Lineage (NCBI taxonomy): Eukaryota > Metazoa > Arthropoda > Insecta > Orthoptera > Tettigoniidae > Meconema > Meconema thalassinum. The sequence goes on from OX336391.1 coordinate 19,216,111, forward strand.
TGACCTGGACTCGTTAGGCAGTAAACATTGACCTGGACGCGTTAGGCAGTAACAATTGACATGGACGCGTTAGGCAGTAACCATTGATCTGGACGCGTTTGGCAGCAACCACTGTCAAAATCCATTGATGTGGACACGTTAGGGTGTAACCATTGTAAAAAAAAACACTGATCTGGACGCGTAAGGCTGTAACCATTGTCAAAACCATTCATCTGGACGCGTTATGTTGTAACCATTCATCTGGAAGTGTAGTCATTTATCTGGACGCGTTAGGGTGTAACCATTGTCAAAAACCATTGATCTGGACGCGTTATGCTGTAATCAATGATCTGGACGCGTTATGCTGTAACCATTGATCTGGACGCGTTATGCTGTAACCAGTGATCTGGACGCGTTATGCTGAAACCATTGATATCGACACGTTTGGCAGTAACCATTGATCTGGACGCGTTATGCTGTAACCATTGATCTGGACACGTTAGGCTGTAACCATTGATCTGGACACGTTAGGCAGTAACGGTTGTCATAACCATTGATCTGGACACGTTAGGCAGTAACCATTGATCTGGACACGTTAGGCAGTTACCATTCATCTGGACGCGTTAGGCAGTAACCATTGATCTGGACGCGTTAGGCAGTAACCATTGACCTGGACGAGTTATGCTGTAACCATTGATCTGGACGCGTTAGGCAGTAACCATTGACCTGGACACGTTATGCTGTAACCATTGATCTGGACGCGTTATGCTGTAACCATTGACCTGGACGCGTTATGCTGTAACCATTGATCTGGACGCGTTATGCTGCAACCATTGATCTGGACGCGTTAGGCAGTAACAATTGATCTGGACGCGTTAGGCAGTAACCATTGATCTGGACGCGTTATGCTGTAACCATTGATCTGGACGTGTTAGGCTGTAACCATTGACCTGGACGCGTTATTCCGTAACAATTGACCTGGACGCGTTTTGCAGTAACCATTGACCTGGACGCGTTATGCTGTAACCATTGACCTGGACGCGTTATGCTGTAACCATTGACCTGGACGCGTTATGCTGTAACCATTGACCTGGACGCGTTAGGCAGTAACCATTGACCTGGACGCGTTAGGCAGTAACCATTGACCTGGACGCGTTATGCTGTAACCATTGATCTGGACGCGTTATGCTGCAACCATTGATCTGGACGCGTTAGGCAGTAACCATTGATCTGGACGCGTTAGGCAGTAACCATTGATCTGGACGCGTTATGCTGTAACCATTGATCTGGACGTGTTAGGCTGTAACCATTGACCTGGACGCGTTATTCCGTAACAATTGACCTGGACGCGTTAGGCAGTAACCATTGACCTGGACACGTTAGGCAGTAACCATTGACATGGACGCGTTATGCTGTAACCATTGACCTGGACGCGTTATGCTGTAACCATTGACCTGGACGCGTTAGGCAGTAACCATTGACCTGGACGCGTTAGGCAGTAACCATTGACCTGGACGCGTTATGCTGTTACCATTGACCTGGACGCGTTATGCTGTAACCATTGACCTGGACGCGTTAGGCAGTAACGGTTGTCATAACCATTGATCTGGACACGTTAGGCAGTAACCATTGATCTGGACACGTTAGGCAGTTACCATTCATCTGGACGCGTTAGGCAGTAACCATTGATCTGGACGCGTTAGGCAGTAACCATTGACCTGGACACGTTATGCTGCAAACGTTGACCTGGACGCTTTAGGCGGTAACCTGTGACCTGGACGCGTTAGGCAGTAACCATTGACCTGGACGCGTTAGGCAGTAACCATTGATCTGGACGCGTTATGCTGTAACCATTGACCTGGACGCGTTAGGCAGTAACCATTGACCTGGACGCGTTAGGCAGTAACCATTGACCTGGACGCGTTAGGCAGTAACCATTGACCTGGACGCGTTAGGCAGTAACCATTGACCTGGACGCGTTAGGCAGTAACCATTGACCTGGACGCGTTAGGCAGTAACCATTGACCTGGACGCGTTAGGCAGTAACCATTGACCTGGATGCGTTAGGCAGTAACCACTGACCTGGACGCGTTAGGCAGTAACCATTGACCTGGACGCGTTAGGCAGTAACCATTGACCTGGACGCGTTAGGCAGTAACCATTGACCTGTACGCGATAGGCAGTAACCATTGACCTTGACGCGTTAGGCAGTAACCATTGACCTGTACGCGATAGGCAGTAACCATTGACCTGGACGCGTTAGGCAGTAACCATTGACCTGGACGCGTTAGGCAGTAACCATTGACCTGGACGCGTTATGCTGAAACAATTGATCTGGACACGTTAGGCTGTAACCATTGATCTGGACACGTTAGGCTGTAACCATTGATCTGGACACGTTAGGCAGTAACCATTCATCTGGACGCGTTAGGCAGTAACCAATGATCTGGACGCGTTATGCTGTAACCATTGATCTGGACGCGTTAGGCAGTAACCATTGATCTTGACACGTTATGCTGTAACCATTGACCTGGACGCGTTAGGCAGTAACCATTGACCTGGACGCGTTATGCTGTAATCATTGACCTGGACGCGTTACGCAGTAACCATTGACCTGGACGCGTTATGCTGTAACCATTGACCTGGACGCATTACGCAGTAACCATTGATCTGGACGTGTTATGCTGTATCCATTGACCTGGGCGCGTTATGCCGTAACCATTGACCTGGACGCGTTATGCAGTAACCATTGACCTGGACGCGTTAGGCAGTAACCATTGACCTGGACGCGTTAGGCTGTAACCATTGACCTGGACGCGTTATGCTGTAACCATTGACCTGGACGCGTTATGCTGTAACCATTGACCTGGACGCGTTAGGCAGTAACCATTGACCTGGACGCGTTATGCTGTAACCATTGACCTAGACGCGTTAGGCAGTAACCATTGATCTGGACGCGTTATGCTATAACCATTGACTTGGGCGCGTTATGCTGTAACCATTGACCTGGGCGCGTTATGCTGTAACCATTGACCTGGACGCGTTATGCTGTAACCATTGACCTGGGCGCGTTATGCTGTAAACATTGACCTGGACGCGTTATGCTGTAACCATTGACCTGGACGCGTTATGCTGTAACCATTGACCTGGGCGCGTTATGCTGTAACCATTGACCTGGACGCGTTATGCTGTAACCATTGACCTGGACGCGTTAGGCAGTAACCATAGATCTGGACGCGTTAGGCTGTAACTATTGACCTGGACGCGTTAAGCTGTAAAAATTGACCTGGACGCGTTATGCTGTAACCATTGACCTGGACGCGTTAGGCAGTAACCATTGACCTGGACGCGTTAGGCAGTAACCAATGACCTGGACGCGTTAGGCAGTAACCATTGACCTGGACGCGTTAGGCAGTAACCATTGACCTGGACGCGTTAGGTAGTAACCATTGACCTGGACGCGTTATGCTGTAACCATTGACCTGGACGCTTTAGGCAGTAACCATTGACCTGGACACGTTAGGCAGTCACCATTGACCTGGACGCGTTATGCTGTAACCATTGACCTGGACGCGTTATGCTGTAACCATTGACCTGGACGCGTTAGGCAGTAACCATTGACCTGGACGCGTTAGGCAGTAACCATTGACCTGGACGCGTTATGCTGTTACCATTGACCTGGAAGCGTTATGCTGTAACCATTGACCTGGACGCGTTAGGCAGTAACCATTGACCTGGACAAGTTAGGCAGTAACCATTGACCTGGACGCGTTATGCTGTAACCATTGACCTGGACGCGTTATGCTGTAACCATTGACCTGGACGCGTTAGGCAGTAACCATTGACCTGGACGCGTTAGGCAGTAACCACTGACCTGGACGCGTTAGGCAGTAACCATTGACCTGGACGCGTTATGCTGTAGCCATTGACCTGGACGCGTTATGCTGTAACCGTTGACCTGGACGCGTTAGGCGGTAACCATTGACCTGGACGCGTTAGGCAGTAACCATTGACCTGGACGCGTTAGGCAGTAACCATTGACCTGGACGCGTTATGCTGTAACCATTGACCTGGACGCGTTAGGCTGTAACCATTCACCTGGACGCGTTAGGCAGTAACCATTGACCTGGACGCGTTAGGCAGTAACCATTGACCTGGACGCGTTAGGCAGTAACCATTGACCTGGACGCGTTAGGCAGTAACCATTGACCGGGACGCGTTAGGCAGTAACCATTGACCTGGACGCGTTAGGCAGTAACCATTGACCTGGATGCGTTAGGCAGTAACCACTGACCTGGACGCGTTAGGCAGTAACCATTGACCTGGACGCGTTAGGCAGTAACCATTGACCTGGACGCGTTAGGCAGTAACCATTGACCTGTACGCGATAGGCAGTAACCATTGACCTGGACGCGTTAGGCAGTAACCATTGACCTGTACGCGATAGGCAGTACCCATTGACCTGGACGCGTTAGGCAGTAACCATTGACCTGGACGCGTTAGGCAGAAACCATTGACCTGGACGCGTTATGCTGAAACAATTGATCTGGACACGTTAGGCTCTAACCATTGATCTGGACACGTTAGGCTGTAACCATTGATCTGGACACGTTAGGCAGTAACCATTCATCTGGACGCGTTAGGCAGTAACCATTGATCTGGACGCGTTAAGCAGTAACCATTGACCTGGACATGTTATGCTGTAACCATTGATCTGGACACGTTAGGCAGTAACCATTGACCGGGACACGTTATGCTGTAACCATTGATCTGGACGCGTTATGCTGTAACCATTGATCTGGACGCGTTATGCTGTAACCATTGATCTGGACGTGTTATGCTGTAACCATTGATCTGGACGCGTTAGGCAGTAACCATTGATCTGGACGCGTTATGCTGTAACCATTGATCTGGACGCGTTAGGCACTAACCATTGATCTGGACGCGTTATGCTGTAACCATTCATCTGGACGCGTTAGGCTGTAACCATGTACCTGGAGTCGTTATGCTGTAACCATTGACCCGGACGCGTTAGGCAGTAACCATTGACCTGGACGCGTTATGCTGTAACCATTGACCTGGACGCGTTAAGCTGAAACCATTGACCTGGACGCGTTATGCTGTAACCATTGACCTGAACGCGTTAGGCAGTAACCATTGACATGGACGCGTTAGGCTGTAACCATTGACCTGGACGCGTTATAATGTAACCATTGACCTGGGCGCGTTATGCTGTAACCATTGACATGGACGCGCTATGCAGTAACCATTGACCTGGTCTCGTTAGGCAGTAACCATTGACCTGGACGCGTTAGGCTGTAACCATTGATCTGGGCGCGTTATGCTGGAACCATTGACCTGGACGCGTTAGGCAGTAACCATCAACCTGGACGCGTTAGACTGTAACCATTGACCTGGACGCGTTATGCTGCAACCATTGACCTGGACGCGTTATGCTGTAACCATTGACCTGGACGCTTTAGGCTGTAACCATTGACCTGGACGCGTTATGCTGTAACTTCTGACCTGGACGCGTAATGCTGTAACCATTGTTCTGGACGCGTTAGGCAGTAACCATTGATCTGGACGCGTTATGCTGTAACCATTGATCTGGACGCGTTAGGCAGTAACCATTGTTCTGGACGCGTTATGCTGTAACCATTGATCTGGACGCGTTAGGCTGTAACCATTGACCTGGACGCGTTATGCTGTAACCATTGACCTGGACGCGTTAGGCGGTAACCATTGACCTGGACGCGTTATGCTGTGACCAATGACCTGGACGCGTTATGCTGTAACCATTGACCTGGACGCGTTATGCTGTAACCATTGACCTGGACGCGTGATGCTGTAACAATTGACCTGGGCGCGTTATGCTGTAACCATTGACCTGGACGCGTTATGCTGTAACCATTGACCTGGACGCGTTAGGCAGTAGCTATTGACCTGGACGCGTTAGGCTGTAAACATTGACCTGGACGCGTTATGCTGCAACCATGACCTGGACGCGTTATGCTGTAACCATTGATCTGGACGCGTTAGGCAGTAACCATTGACCTGGACGCGTTAGGCAGTAACCATTGACCTGGACGCGTAATGCTGTAACCATTGACCTGGACGCGTTAGGCAGTAACCATTGACCTGGACGCGTTAGGCAGTAACCATTGACCTGGACGCGTTATGCTGTAACCATTGACCTGGACGTGTTAGGCAGTAACCATTGACCTGGACGCGTTAGGCAGTAACCATTGACCTGGACGCGTTATGCTGTAACCATTGACCTGGACGCGTTAGGCTGTAACCATTGACCTGGATGCGTTATGCTGTAACCATTGACCTGGACGCGTTAGCCAGTAACCATTGACCTGGACGCGTTAGGCAGTAACCATTGACCTGGACGCGTTTGGCAGTAACCATTGACCTGGACGCGTTAGGCAGTAACCATTGACCTGGACGCGTTAGGCAGTAAACATTGACCTGGACACGTTAGGCAGTAACCATTGACCTGGACGCGTTAGGCAGTAACCATTGACCTGGACGCGTTAGGCAGTAACCATTCACCTGTACGCGATAGGCAGTAACCATTGACCTGGACGCGTTAGGCAGTAACCATTGACCTGTACGCAATAGGCAGTAACCATTGACCTGGACGCGTTAGGCAGTAACCATTGACCTGGACGCGTTAGGCAGTAACCATTGACCTGGACGCGTTATGCTGAAACAATTGATCTGGACACGTTAGGCTGTAACCATTGATCTGGACACGTTAGGCTGTAACCATTGATCTGGACACGTTAGGCAGTAACCATTCATCTGGACGCGTTAGGCAGTAACCATTGATCTGGACGCGTTATGCTGTAACCATTGATCTGGACGCGTTAGGCAGTAACCATTGATCTGGACACGTTATGCTGTAACCATTGACCTGGACGCGTTAGGCAGTAACCATTGACCTGGACGCGTTATGCTGTAATCATTGACCTGGACGCGTTAGGCAGTAACCATTGACCTGGACGCGTTATGCTGTAACCATTGACCTGGACGCATTACGCAGTAACCATTGATCTGGACGTGTTATGCTGTATCCATTGACCTGGGCGCGTTATGCCGTAACCATTGACCTGGACGCGTTATGCAGTAACCATTGACCTGGACGCGTTAGGCAGTAACCATTGACCTGGACGCGTTAGGCTGTAACCATTGACCTGGACGCGTTATGCTGTAACCATTGACCTGGACGCGTTATGCTGTAACCATTGACCTGGACGCGTTATGCTGTAACAATTGACCTGGACGCGTTATGCTGTAACCATTGACCTGGACGCGTTATGCTGTAACAATTGACCTGGACGCGTTATGCTGTAACCATTGACCTGGACGCGTTAGGCAGTAACCATTGACCTGGACGCGTTAGGCAGTAACCATTGACCTGGACGCGTTAGGCAGTAACCATTGACCTGGACGCGTTAGGCAGTAACCATTGACCTGGACGCGTTAGGCAGTAACCATTGACCTGGACGCGTTAGGCTGTAACCATTGACCTGGACGCATTATGCTGTAACCATTGACCTGGACGCGTTATGCTGTAACCATTGACCTGGACGCGTTAGGCAGTAACCATTGACCTGGACGCGTTATGCTGTAACCATTGACCTAGACGCGTTAGGCAGTAACCATTGATCTGGACGCGTTATGCTATAACCATTGACTTGGGCGCGTTATGCTGTAACCATTGACCGGGACGCGTTATGCTGTAACCATTGACCTGGGCGCGTTATGATGTAACCATTGACCTGGACGCGTTATGCTGTAACCATTAACCTGGACGCGTTAGGCAGTAACCATTGATCTGGACGCGTTAGGCTGTAACTATTGACCTGGACGCGTTATGCTGTAACAATTGACCTGGACGCGTTATGCTGTAACCATTGACCTGGACGCGTTAGGCAGTAACCATTGACCTGGACGCGTTAGGCAGTAACCATTGGCCTGGACGCGTTAGGCAGTAACCATTGACCTGGACGCGTTAGGCAGTAACCATTGACCTGGACGCGTTAGGCAGTAACCATTGACCTGGACGCGTTATGCTGTTACCATTGACCTGGAAGCGTTATGCTGTAACCATTGACCTGGACGCGTTAGGCAGTAACCATTGACCTGGAAAAGTTAGCCAGTAACCATTGACCTGGACGCGTTATGCTGTAACCATTGACCTGGACGCGTTATGCTGTAACCATTGACCTGGACGCGTTAGGCAGTAACCATTGACCTGGACGCGTTAGGCAGTAACCACTGACCTGGACGCGTTAGGCAGTAACCATTGACCTGGACGCGTTATGCTGTAACCATTGACCTGGACGCGTTATGCTGTAACCGTTGACCTGGACGCGTTAGGCGGTAACCATTGACCTGGACGCGTTAGGCAGTAACCATTGACCTGGACGCGTTAGGCAGTAACCATTGACCTGGACGCGTTATGCTGTAACCATTGACCTGGACGCGTTAAGCTGTAACCATTGACCTGGACGCGTTAGGCAGTAACCATTGACCTGGACGCGTTAGGCAGTAACCATTGACCTGGACGCGTTAGGCAGTAACCATTGACCTGGACGCGTTAGGCAGTTACCATTGACCTGGACGCGTTATGCTGTAACCATTGACCTAGACGCGTTAGGCAGTAACCATTGATCTGGACGCGTTATGCTATAACCATTGACTTGGGCGCGTTATGCTGTAACCATTGACCTGGACGCGTTATGCTGTAACCATTGACCTGGGCGCGTTATGCTGTAACCATTGACCTGGACGCGTTATGCTGTAACCATTAACCTGGACGCGTTAGGCAGTAACCATTGATCTGGACGCGTTAGGCTGTAACTATTGACCTGGACGCGTTATGCTGTAACAATTGACCTGGACGCGTTATGCTGTAACCATTGACCTGGACGCGTTAGGCAGTAACCATTGACCTGGACGCGTTAGGCAGTAACCATTGACCTGGACGCGTTAGGCAGTAACCATTGACCTGGACGCGTTAGGCAGTAACCATTGACCTAGACGCGTTAGGTAGTAACCATTGACCTGGACGCGTTATGCTGTAACCATTGACCTGGACGCGTTAGGCAGTAACCATTGACCTGGACACGTTAGGCAGTAACCATTGACCTGGACGCGTTATGCTGTAACCATTGACCTGGACGCGTTATGCTGTAACCATTGACCTGGACGCGTTAGGCAGTAACCATTGACCTGGACGCGTTAGGCAGTAACCATTGACCTGGACGCGTTATGCTGTTACCATTGACCTGGAAGCGTTATGCTGTAACCATTGACCTGGACGCGTTAGGCAGTAACCATTTACCTGGAAAAGTTAGGCAGTAACCATTGACCTGGACGCGTTATGCTGTAACCATTGACCTGGACGCGTTATGCTGTAACCATTGACCTGGACGCGTTAGGCAGTAACCATTGACCTGGACGCGTTAGGCAGTAACCACTGACCTGGACGCGTTAGGCAGTAACCATTGACCTGGACGCGTTATGCTGTAACCATTGACCTGGACGCGTTATGCTGTAACCGTTGACCTGGACGCGTTAGGCGGTAACCATTGTCCTGGACGCGTTAGGCAGTAACCATTGACCTGGACGCGTTAGGCAGTAACCATTGACCTGGACGCGTTATGCTGTAACCATTGACCTGGACGCGTTAGGCTGTAACCATTGACCTGGACGCGTTAGGCAGTAACCATTGACCTGGACGCGTTAGGCAGTAACCATTGACCTGGACGCGTTAGGCAGTAACCATTGACCTGGACGCGTTAGGCAGTAACCATTGACCTGGACGCGTTAGGCAGTAACCATTGACCTGGATGCGTTAGGCAGTAACCACTGACCTGGACGCGTTAGGCAGTAACCATTGACCTGGACGCGTTAGGCAGTAACCATTGACCTGGACGCGTTAGGCAGTAACCATTGACCTGTACGCGATAGGCAGTAACCATTGACCTGGACGCGTTAGGCAGTAACCATTGACCTGTACGCGATAGGCAGTGCCCATTGACCTGGACGCGTTAGGCAGTAACCATTGACCTGGACGCGTTAGGCAGTAACCATTGACCTGGACGCGTTATGCTGAAACAATTGATCTGGACACGTTAGGCTGTAACCATTGATCTGGACACGTTAGGCTGTAACCATTGATCTGGACACGTTAGGCAGTAACCATTCATCTGGACGCGTTAGGCAGTAACCATTGATCTGGACGCGTTAAGCAGTAACCATTGACCTGGACATGTTATGCTGTAACCATTGATCTGGACGCGTTAGGCAGTAACCATTGAACGGGACACGTTATGCTGTAACCATTGATCTGGACGCGTTATGCTGTAACCATTGATCTGGACGCGTTATGCTGTAACCATTGATCTGGACGTGTTATGCTGTAACCATTGATCTGGACGCGTTAGGTAGTAACCATTGATCTGGACGCGTTATGCTGTAACCATTGATCTGGACGCGTTAGGCAGTAACCATTGATCTGGACGCGTTATGCTGTAACCATTGATCTGGACGCGTTAGGCTGTAACCATGTACCTGGAGTCGTTATGCTGTAACCATTGACCCGGACGCGTTAGGCAGTAACCATTGACCTGGACGCGTTATGCTGTAACCTTTGACCTGGACGCGTTAAGCTGTAACCATTGACCTGGACGCGTTATGCTGTAACCATTGACCTGGACGCGTTATGCTGTAACCATTGACCTGAACGCGTTAGACAGTAACCATTGACATGGACGCGTTAGGCTGTAACCATTGACCTGGACGCGTTATAATGTAACCATTGACCTGGGCGCGTTATGCTGTAACCATTGACATGGACGCGTTATGCAGTAACCATTGACCTGGACGCGTTAGGCAGTAACCATTGACCTGGACGCGTTAGGCTGTAACCATTGACCTGGACGCGTTATGCTGTAACCATTGACCTGGACGCGTTATGCTGTAACCATTGACCTGGACGCGTTAGGCAGTAACCATTGACCTGGACGCGTTATGCTGTAACCATTGACCTAGTCGCGTTAGGCAGTAACCATTGATCTGGACGCGTTATGCTATAACCATTGACTTGGGCGCGTTATGCTGTAACCATTGACCTGGGCGCGTTATGCTGTAACCAATGACCTGGACGCGTTATGCTGTAACCATTGACCTGGGCGCGTTATGCTGTAAACATTGACCTGGACGCGTTAGGCAGTAACCATTGATCTGGACGCGTTAGGCTGTAACTATTGACCTGGACGCGTTATGCTGTAACAATTGACCTGGACGCGTTATGCTGTAACCATTGACCTGGACGCGTTAGGCAGTAACCATTGACCTGGACGCGTTAGGCAGTAACCATTGACCTGGACGCGTTAGGCAGTAACCATTGACCTGGACGCGTTAGGCAGTAACCATTGACCTGGACGCGTTAGGCAGTAACCATTGACCTGGACGCGTTAGGCTGTAACCATTGACCTGGACGCGTTATGCTGTAACCATTGACCTGGACGCGTTATGCTGTAACCATTGACCTGGACGCGTTAGGCAGTAACCATTGACCTGGACGCGTTATGCTGTAACCATTGACCTAGACGCGTTAGGCAGTAACCATTGATCTGGACGCGTTATGCTATAACCATTGACTTGGGCGCGTTATGCTGTAACCATTGACCTGGACGCGTTATGCTGTAACCATTGACCTGGGCGCGTTATGCTGTAACCATTGACCTGGACGCGTTATGCTGTAACCATTAACCTGGACGCGTTAGGCAGTAACCATTGATCTGGACGCGTTAGGCTGTAACTATTGACCTGGACGCGTTATGCTGTAACAATTGACCTGGACGCGTTATGCTGTAACCATTGACCTGGACGCGTTAGGCAGTAACCATTGACCTGGACGCGTTAGGCAGTAACCATTGACCTGGACGCGTTAGGCAGTAACCATTGACCTGGACACGTTAGGCAGTAACCATTGACCTGGACGCGTTATGCTGTAACCATTGACCTGGACGCGTTATGCTGTAACCATTGACCTGGACGCGTTAGGCAGTAACCATTGACCTGGACGCGTTAGGCAGTAACCATTGACCTGGACGCGTTATGCTGTTACCATTGACCTGGAAGCGTTATGCTGTAACCATTGACCTGGACGCGTTAGGCAGTAACCATTGACCTGGAAAAGTTAGGCAGTAACCATTGACCTGGACGCGTTATGCTGTAACCATTGACCTGGACGCGTTATGCTGTAACCATTGACCTGGACGCGTTAGGCAGTAACCATTGACCTGGACGCGTTAGGCAGTAACCACTGACCTGGACGCGTTAGGCAGTAACCATTGACCTGGACGCGTTATGCTGTAACCATTGACCTGGACGCGTTATGCTGTAACCGTTGACCTGGACGCGTTAGGCGGTAACCATTGACCTGGACGCGTTAGGCAGTAACCATTGACCTGGACGCGTTAGGCAGTAACCATTGACCTGGACGCGTTATGCTGTAACCATTGACCTGGACGCGTTAGGCTGTAACCATTGACCTGGACGCGTTAGGCAGTAACCATTGACCTGGACGCGTTAGGCAGTAACCATTGACCTGGACGCGTTAGGCAGTAACCATTGACCTGGACGCGTTAGGCAGTAACCATTGACCTGGACGCGTTATGCTGTAACCATTGACCTAGACGCGTTAGGCAGTAACCGTTGATCTGGACGCGTTATGCTATAACCATTGACTTGGGCGCGTTATGCTGTAACCATTGACCTGGACGCGTTATGCTGTAACCATTGACCTGGGCGCGTTATGCTGTAACCATTGACCTGGACGCGTTATGCTGTAACCATTAACCTGGACGCGTTAGGCAGTAACCATTGATCTGGACGCGTTAGGCTGTAACTATTGACCTGGACGCGTTATGCTGTAACAATTGACCTGGACGCGTTATGCTGTAACCATTGACCTGGACGCGTTAGGCAGTAACCATTGACCTGGACGCGTTAGGCAGTAACCATTGACCTGGACGCGTTAGGCAGTAACCATTGACCTGGACGCGTTAGGTAGTAACGATTGACCTGGACGCGTTATGCTGTAACCATTGACCTGGACGCGTTAGGCAGTAACCATTGACCTGGACACGTTAGGCAGTAACCATTGACCTGGACGCGTTATGCTGTAACCATTGACCTGGACGCGTTATGCTGTAACCATTGACCTGGACGCGTTAGGCAGTAACCATTGACCTGGACGCGTTAGGCAGTAACCATTGACCTGGACGCGTTATGCTGTTACCATTGACCTGGAAGCGTTATGCTGTAACCATTGACCTGGACGCGTTAGGCAGTAACCATTGACCTGGAAAAGTTAGGCAGTAACCATTGACCTGGACGCGTTATTCTGTAACCATTGACCTGGACGCGTTATGCTGTAACCATTGACCTGGACGCGTTAGGCAGTAACCATTGACCTGGACGCGTTAGGCAGTAACCACTGACCTGGACGCGTTAGGCAGTAACCATTGACCTGGACGCGTTATGCTGTAACCATTGACCTGGACGCGTTATGCTGTAACCGTTGACCTGGACGCGTTAGGCGGTAACCATTGACCTGGACGCGTTAGGCAGTAACCATTGACCTGGACGCGTTAGGCAGTAACCATTGACCTGGACGCGTTATGCTGTAACCATTGACCTGGACGCGTTAGGCTGTTACCATTGACCTGGACGCGTTAGGCAGTAACCATTGACCTGGACGCGTTAGGCAGTAACCATTGACCTGGACGCGTTAGGCAGTAATCATTGACCTGGACGCGTTAGGCAGTAACCATTGACCTGGACGCGTTAGGCAGTAACCATTGACCTGGATGCGTTAGGCAGTAACCACTGACCTGGACGCGTTAGGCAGTAACCATTGACCTGGACGCGTTAGGCAGTAACCATTGACCTGGACGCGTTAGGCAGTAACCATTGACCTGTACGCGATAGGCAGTAACCATTGACCTGGACGCGTTAGGCAGTAACCATTGACCTGTACGCGATAGGCAGTGCCCATTGACCTGGACGTGTTAGGCAGTAACCATTGACCTGGACGCGTTAGGCAGTAACCATTGACCTGGACGCGTTATGCTGAAACAATTGATCTGGACACGTTAGGCTGTAACCATTGATCTGGACACGTTAGGCTGTAACCATTGATCTGGACACGTTAGGCAGTAACCATTCATCTGGACGCGTTAGGCAGTAACCATTGATCTGGACGCGTTAAGCAGTAACCATTGACCTGGACATGTTATGCTGTAACCATTTATCTGGACGCGTTAGGCAGTAACCATTGAACGGGACACGTTATGCTGTAACCATTGATCTGGACGCGTTATGCTGTAACCATTGATCTGGACGCGTTATGCTGTAACCATTGATCTGGACGTGTTATGCTGTAACCATTGATCTGGACGCGTTAGGTAGTAACCATTGATCTGGACGCGTTAGGCAGTAACCATTGAACGGGACACGTTATGCTGTAACCATTGATCTGGACGCGTTATGCTGTAACCATTGATCTGGACGCGTTATGCTGTAACCATTGATCTGGACGTGTTATGCTGTAACCATTGATCTGGACGCGTTAGGTAGTAACCATTGATCTGGACGCGTTATGCTGTAACCATTTATCTGGACGCGTTAGGCAGTAACCATTGATCTGGACGCGTTATGCTGTAACCATTGATCTGGACGCGTTAGGCTGTAACCATGTACCTGGAGTCGTTATGCTGTAACCATTGACCCGGACGCGTTAGGCAGTAACCATTGACCTGGACGCGTTATGCTGTAACCTTTGACCTGGACGCGTTAAGCTGTAACCATTGACCTGGACGCGTTATGCTGTAACCATTGACCTGGACGCGTTATGCTGTAACCATTGACCTGAACGCGTTAGACAGTAACCATTGACATGGACGCGTTAGGCTGTAACCATTGACCTGGACGCGTTATAATGTAACCATTGACCTGGGCGCGTTATGCTGTAACCATTGACATGGACGCGCTATGCAGTAACCATTGACCTGGACTCGTTAGGCAGTAACCATTGACCTGGACGCGTTAGGCTGTAACCATTGATCTGGGCGCGTTATGCTGGAACCATTGACCTGGACGCGTTAGGCGGTAACCATCAACCTGGACGCGTTAGACTGTAACCATTGACCTCGACGCGTTATGCTGCAACCATTGACCTGGACGCGTTATGCTGTAACCATTGACCTGGACGCGTTAGGCTGTAACCATTGACCTGGACGCGTTATGCTGTAACTTCTGACCTGGACGCGTTATGCTGTAACCATTGATCTGGACGCGTTAGGCAGTAACCTTTGATCTGGACGCGTTATGCTGTAACCATTGATCTGGACGCGTTAGGCTGTAACCATTGACCTGGACGCGTTATGCTGTAACCATTGACCTGGACGCGTTAGGCAGTAACCATTGACCTGGACGCGTTATGCTGTGACCATTGACCTGGACGCGTTATGCTGTAACCATTGACCTGGACGCGTTATGCTGTAACCATTGACCTGGACGCGTGATGCTGTAACAATTGACCTGGGCGCGTTATGCTGTAACCATTGACCTGGACGCGTTATGCAGTAACCATTGACCTGGACGCGTTAGGCAGTAGCTATTGACCTGGACGCGTTAGGCTGTAAACATTGACCTGGACGCTTTATGCTGTAACCATGACCTGGACGCGTTATGCTGTAACCATTGATCTGGACGCGTTAGGCAGTAACCATTGACCTGGACGCGTTAGGCAGTAACCATTGACCTGGACGCGTAATGCTGTAACCTTTGACCTGGACGCGTTAGGCAGTAACCATTGACCTGGACGCGTTAGGCAGTAACCATTGACCTGGACGCGTTATGCTGTAACCATTGATCTGGACGTGTTAGGCAGTAACCATTGACCTGGACGCGTTAGGCAGTAACCATTGACCTGGACGCGTTATGCTGTAACCATTGACCTGGACGCGTTAGGCTGTAACCATTGACCTGGATGCGTTATGCTGTAACCATTGACCTGGACGCGTTAGCCAGTAACCATTGACCTGGACGCGTTAGGCAGTAACCATTGACCTGGACGCGTTTGGCAGTAACCATTGACCTGGACGCGTTAGGCAGTAACCATTGACCTGGACGCGTTAGGCAGTAACCATTGACCTGGACTCGTTAGGCAGTAAACATTGACCTGGACGCGTTAGGCAGTAACAATTGACATGGACGCGTTAGGCAGTAACCATTGATCTCGACGCGTTAGGCAGCAACCACTGTCAAAATCCATTGATGTGGACACGTTAGGGTGTAACCATTGTAAAAAACACTAATCTGGACGCGTTAGGCTGTAACCATTGTCAAAACCATTGATCTGGACGCCTTATGTTGTAACCATTCATCTGGAGGTGTAGCCATTTATCTGGACGCGTTAGGGTGTAACCATTGTCAAAAACCATTGATCTGGACGCGTTATGCTGTAATCATTGATCTGGACGCGTTATGCTGTAACCATTGATCTGGACGCGTTATGCTGTAACCAGTGATCTGGACGCGTTATGCTGAAACCATTGAACGGGACACGTTTGGCAGTAACCATTGATCTGGACGCGTAATGCTGTAACCATTGATCTGGACACGTTATGCTGTAACCATTGACCTGGACGCGTTATGCTGTAACCATTGATCTGGGCGCGTTATGCTGCAACCATTGATCTGGACGCGTTAGGCAGTAACCATTGATCTGGACGCGTTATGCTGTAACCATTGATCTGGACGCGTTAGGCAGTAACCATTGACCTGGACACGTTATGCTCTAACCATTGATCTGGACGCGTTATGCTGCAACCATTGATCTGGACGCGTTAGGCAGTAACCATTGATCTGGACGCGTTATGCTGTAACCATTGATCTGGACGCGTTAGGCAGTAACCATTGATCGGGACGCGTTATGCTGTAACCATTGATCTGGACGTGTTAGGCTGTAACCAATGACCTGGACGCGTTATTCTGTAACAATTGACCTGGACGCGTTAGGCAGTTACCATTCATCTGGACGCGTTCGGCAGTAACCATTGATCCGGACGCGTTAGGCAGTAACCATTGACCTGGACGAGTTATGCTGTAACCATTGATCTGGACGCGTTAGGCAGTAACCATTGACCTGGACACGTTAGGCAGTAACCATTGACCTGGACGAGTTATGCTGTAACCATTGATCTGGACGCGTTAGGCAGTAACCATTGACCTGGACACGTTATGCTGTAACCATTGATCTGGACGCGTTATGCTGTAACCATTGACCTGGACGCGTTATGCTGTAACCATTGATCTGGACGCGTTATGCTGCAACCATTGATCTGGACGCGTTAGGCAGTAACCATTGATCTGGACACGTTAGGCAGTTACCATTCATCTGGACGCGTTAGGCAGTAACCATTGATCTGGACGCGTTAGGCAGTAACCATTGACCTGGACGAGTTATGCTGTAACCATTGATCTGGACGCGTTATGCTGTAACCATTGACCTGGACACGTTATGCTGTAACCATTGATCTGGACGCGTTAGGCAGTAACCATTGACCTTGACGCGTTAGGCTGTAACCATTGACCTGGACGCGTTATGCTCTACCCATTGACCTGGACGCGTTATGCTGTAACCATTGACCTGAACGCGTTAGGCAGTAACCATTGACCTGGACGCGTTATGCTGTAACCATTGACCTAGACGCGTTAGGCAGTAACCATTGATCTGGACGCGTTATGCTATAACCATTGACTTGGGCGCGTTATGCTGTAACCATTGACCTGGGCGCGTTATGCTGTAACCATTGACCTGGATGCGTTATGCTGTAACCATTGACCTGGGCGCGTTATGCTGTAACCATTGACCTGGACGCGTTATGCTGTAACCATTGACCTGGGCGGGTTATGCTGTAACCATTGACCTGGGCGGGTTATGCTGTAACCATTGACCTGGACGCGTTAGGCAGTAACCATTGATCTGGACGCGTTAGGCTGTAACTATTGACCTGGACGCGTTAGGCTGTAACAACTGGCCTGGACGCGTTATGCTGTAACAATTGGCCTGGACGCGTTATGCAGTAACCATTGACCTGGACGCGTTAGGCAGTAACCATTGACCTGGACGCGTTAGGCAGTAACCATTGACCTGGACGCGTTAGGCAGTAACCATTGACCTGGACGCGTTAGGCAGTAACCATTGACCTGGACGCGTTATGCTGTAACTATTGACCTGGACGCGTTATGCTGTAACCATTGACCTGGACGCGTTAGGCAGTAACCATTGACCTGGACACGTTAGGCAGTAACCATTGACCTGGCGCGTTATGCTGTAACCATTGACCTGGACGCGTTATGCTGTAACCATTGACCTGGACGCGTTAGGTAGTAACCATTGACCTGGACGCGTTAGGCAGTAACCATTGACCTGGACGCGTTATGCTGTTACCATTGACCTGGACGCGTTATGCTGTAACCATTGAACTGGACGCGTAAGGCAGTAACCATTGACCTGGACAAGTTAGGCAGTAACCATTGACCTGGACGCGTTATGCTGTAACCATTGACCTGGACGCGTTATGCTGTAACCATTGACCTGGACGCGTTAGGCAGTAACCATTGACCTGGACGCGTTAGGCAGTAACCACTGACCTGGACGCGTTAGGCAGTAACCATTGACCTGGACGCGTTATGCTGTAACCATTGACCTGGACGCGTTATGCTGTAACCGTTGACCTGGACGCGTTAGGCAGTAACCATTGACCTGGACGCGTTAGGCAGTAACCATTGACCTGGACGCGTTAGGCAGTAACCATTGACCTGGACGCGTTATGCTGTAACCATTGACCTGGACGCGTTAGGCTGTAACCATTGACCTGGACGCGTTAGGCAGTAACCATTACCTGGACGCGTTAGGCAGTAACCATTGACCTGGACGCGTTAGGCAGTAACCATTGACCTGGACGCGTTAGGCAGTAACCATTGACCTGGACGCGTTAGGCAGTAACCATTGACCTGGACGCGTTAGGCAGTAACCATTGACCTGGATGCGTTAGGCAGTAACCATTGACCTGGACACGTTAGGCTGTAACCATTGATCTGGACACGTTAGGCTGTAACCATTGATCTGGACACGTTAGGCAGTAACCATTCATCTGGACGCGTTAGGCAGTAACCATTGATCAGGACGCGTTAGGCAGTAACCATTGACCTGGACATGTTATGCTGTAACCATTGATCTGGACGCGTTAGGCAGTAACCATTGACCTGGACACGTTATGCTGTAACCATTGATCTGGACGCGTTATGCTGTAACCATTGACCTGGACGCGTTATGCTGTAACCATTGATCTGGACGTGTTATGCTGTAACCATTGATCTGGACGCGTTAGGCCGTAACCATTGATCTGGACGCGTTATGCTGTAACCATTGATCTGGACGCGTTAGGCAGTAACCATTGATCTGGTCGCGTTATGCTGTAACCATTGATCTGGACGCGTTAGGCTGTAACCATGTACTTGGAGTCGTTATGCTGTAACCATTGACCCGGACGCGTTAGGCAGTAACCATTGACCTGGACGCGTTATGCTGTAACCATTGACCTGGACGCGTTAGCTGTAACCATTGACCTGGACGCGTTATGCTGTAACCATTGACCTGGACGCGTTATGCTGTAACCATTGACCTGAACGCGTTAGGCAGTAACCATTGACCTGGACGCGTTAGGCTGTAACCATTGACCTGGACGCGTTATGCTGTAACCATTGACCTGGGCGCGTTATGCTGTAACCATTGACATGGACGCGCTATGCAGTAACCATTGACCTGGACTCGTTAGGCAGTAACCATTGACCTGGACGCGTTAGGCTGTAACCATTGATCTGGGCGCGTTATGCTAGAACCATTGACCTGGACGCGTTAGGCAGTAACCATTAACCTGGACGCGTTAGACTGTAACCATTGACCTGGACGCGTTATGCTGTAACCATTGACCTGGACGCGTTATGCTGTAACCATTGACCTGGACGCGTTAGGCTGTAACCATTGACCTGGACGCGTTAGGCAGTAACCATTGACCTGGACGCGTTAGGCAGTAACCATTGACCTGGATGCGTTAGGCAGTAACCATTGACCTGGACGCGTTAGGCAGTAACCATTGACCTGGACGCGTTAGGCAGTAACCATTGACCTGGATGCGTTAGGCAGTAACCACTGACCTGGACGCGTTAGGCAGTAACCATTGACCTGGACGCGTTAGGCAGTAACCATTGACCTGGACGCGTTAGGCAGTAACCATTGACCTGTACGCGATAGGCAGTAACCATTGACCTGGACGCGTTAGGCAGTAACCATTGACCTGTACGCGATAGGCAGTACCCATTGACCTGGACGCGTTAGGCAGTAACCATTGACCTGGACGCGTTAGGCAGTAACCATTGACCTGGACGCGTTATGCTGAAACAATTGATCTGGACACGTTAGGCTGTAACCATTGATCTGGACACGTTAGGCTGTAACCATTGATCTGGACACGTTAGGCAGTAACCATTCATCTGGACGCGTTAGGCAGTAACCATTGATCTGGACGCGTTAAGCAGTAACCATTGACCTGGACATGTTATGCTGTAACCATTGATCTGGACGCGTTAGGCAGTAACCATTGACCGGGACACGTTATGCTGTAACCATTGATCTGGACGCGTTATGCTGTAACCATTGATCTGGACGCGTTATGCTGTAACCATTGATCTGGACGTGTTATGCTGTAACCATTGA
Organism: Meconema thalassinum; assembly: GCA_946902985.2. Taxonomy (NCBI): domain Eukaryota; kingdom Metazoa; phylum Arthropoda; class Insecta; order Orthoptera; family Tettigoniidae; genus Meconema; species Meconema thalassinum. Next base: position 19,236,968 of record OX336391.1, read on the forward strand.
TCTGGACGCGTTAGGCAGTAACCATTGATCTGGACGCGTTATGCTGTAACCATTGATCTGGACGGGTTAGGCAGTAACCATTGATCTGGACGCGTTATGCTGTAACCATTGATCTGGACGCGTTAGGCTGTAACCATGTACCTGGATTCGTTATGCTGTAACCATTGACCCGGACGCGTTAGGCAGTAACCATTGACCTGGACGCGTTATGCTGTAACCATTGACCTGGACGCGTTAAGCTGTAACCATTGACCTGGACGCGTTATGCTGTAACCATTGACCTGGACGCGTTATGCTGTAACCATTGACCTGAACGCGTTAGGCAGTAACCATTGACCTGGACGCGTTAGGCTGTAACCATTGACCTGGACGCGTTATGCTGTAACCATTGACCTGGGCGCGTTATGCTGTAACCATTGACATGGACGCGCTATGCAGTAACCATTGACCTGGACTCGTTAGGCAGTAACCATTGACCTGGACGCGTTAGGCTGTAACCATTGATCTGGGCGCGTTATGCTGGAACCATTGACCTGGACGCGTTAGGCAGTAACCATCAACCTGGACGCGTTAGACCGTAACCAATGACCTGGACGCGTTATGCTGCAACCATTGACCTGGACGCGTTATGCTGTAACCATTGACCTGGACGCGTTATGCTGTAACCATTGATCTGGACGCGTTAGGCAGTAACCATTGATCTGGACGCGTTATGCTGTAACCATTGATCTGGACGCGTTAGGCAGTAACCGTTGATCTGGACGCGTTATGCTGTAACCATTGATCTGGACGCGTTAGGCTGTATCCATTGACCTGGACGCGTTATGCTGTAACCATTGACCTGGACGCGTTAGGCAGTAACCATTGACCTGGACGCGTTAGGCAGTAACCATTGACCTGGACGCGTTATGCTGTAACCATTGACCTGGACGCGTTAGGCTGTAACCATTGACCTGGATGCGTTATGCTGTAACCATTGACGTGGACGCGTTAGCCAGTAACCATTGACCTGGACGCGTTAGGCAGTAACCATTGACCTGGACGCGTTTGGCAGTAACCATTGACCTGGACGCGTTAGGCAGTAACCATTGACCAGGACGCGTTAGGCAGTAACCATTGACCTGGACTCGTTAGGCAGTAAACATTGACCTGGACGCGTTAGGCAGTAACAATTGACATGGACGCGTTAGGCAGTAACCATTGATCTGGACGCGTTAGGCAGCAACCACTGTCAAAATCCATTGATGTGGACACGTTAGGGTGTAACCATTGTAAAAAAAACACTGATCTGGACGCGTAAGGCTTTAACCATTGTCAAAACCATTGATCTGGACGCGTTATGTTGTAACCATTCATCTGGAGGTGTAGCCATTTATCTGGACGCGTTAGGGCGTAACCATTATCAAAAACCATTGATCTGGACGCGTTATGCTGTAATCAATGATCTGGACGCGTTATGCTGTAACCATTGATCTGGACGCGTTATGCTGTAACCAGTGATCTGGACGCGTTATGCTGAAACCATTGATATCGACACGTTTGGCAGTAACCATTGATCTGGACGCGTTATGCTGTACCCATTGATCTGGACACGTTAGGCTGTAACCATTGATCTGGACACGTTAGGCAGTAACGGTTGTCATAACCATTGATCTGGACACGTTAGGCAGTAACCATTGATCTGGACACGTTAGGCAGTTACCATTCATCTGGACGCGTTAGGCAGTAACCATTGATCTGGTCGCGTTAGGCAGTAACCATTGACCTGGACGAGTTATGCTGTAACCATTGATCTGGACGCGTTAGGCAGTAACCATTGACCTGGACACGTTATGCTGTAACCATTGATCTGGACGCGTTATGCTGTAACCATTGACCTGGACGCGTTATGCTGTAACCATTGATCTGGACGCGTTATGCTGCAACCATTGATCTGGACGCGTTAGGCAGTAACCATTGATCTGGACGCGTTAGGCAGTAACCATTGATCTGGACACGTTATGCTGTAACCATTGATCTGGACGTGTTAGGCTGTAACCATTGACCTGGACGCGTTATTCCGTAACAATTGACCTGGACGCGTTAGGCAGTAACCATTGACCTGGACGCGTTATGCTGTAACCATTGACCTGGACGAATTATGCTGTAACCATTGACCTGGACGCGTTATGCTGTAACCATTAACCTGGACGCGTTATGCTGTAACCATTGACCTGGACGCGTTATGATGTAACCATTGACCTGGACGCGTTAGGCAGTAACCATTGACCTAGACGCGTTAGGCTGTAACCATTGACCTGGACGCGTTATGCCGTAACCATTGACCAGGACGCGTTATGCTGTAACCATTGACCTGGACGCGTTAGGCAGTAACGATTGACCTGGACGCGTTATGCTGTAACCATTGTCCTGGACGCGTTATGCTGTAACCATTGACCTGGACGCGTTAGGCAGTAACCATTGACCTGGACGCGTTAGGCTGTAACCATTGACCTGGACGCGTTATGCTGTAACCATTGACCAGGACGCGTTATGCTGTAACCATTGAACTGGACGCGTTAGGCAGTAACCATTGATCTGGACGCGTTATGCTGTAACCATTGATCTGGACGCGTTAGGCAGTAACCATTGATCTGGACACGTTATGCTGTAACCATTGACCTGGACGCGTTAGGCAGTAACCATTGACCTGGACACGTTATGCTGTAATCATTGACCTGGACGCGTTAGGCAGTAACCATTGACCTGGACGCGTTATGCTGTAACCATTGACCTGGACGCATTACGCAGTAACCATTGATCTGGACGTGTTATGCTGTATCCATTGACCTGGGCGCGTTATGCCGTAACCATTGACCTGGACGCGTTATGCAGTAACCATTGACCTGGACGCGTTAGGCAGTAACCATTGACCTAGACGCGTTAGGCTGTAACCATTGACCTGGACGCGTTATGCTGTAACCATTGACCTGGACGCGTTATGCTGTAACCATTGACCTGGACGCGTTAGGCAGTAACCATTGACCTGGACGCGTTATGCTGTAACCATTGACCTAGACGCGTTAGGCAGTAACCATTGATCTGGACGCGTTATGCTATAACCATTGACTTGGGCGCGTTATGCTGTAACCATTGACCTGGGCGCGTTATGCTGTAACCATTGACGTGGACGCGTTATGCTGTAACCATTGATCTGGACGCGTTAGACAGTAACCATTGATCGGGACGCGTTATGCTGTAACCATTGATCTGGACGTGTTAGGCTGTAACCATTGACCTGGACGCGTTATTCTGTAACAATTGACCTGGACGCGTTAGGCAGTTACCATTCATCTGGACGCGTTAGGCAGTAACCATTGATCTGGACGCGTTAGGCAGTAACCATTGACCTGGACGCGTTAGCCAGTAACCATTGACCTGGACGCGTTAGGCAGTAACCATTGACCTGGACGCATTTGGCAGTAACCATTGACCTGGACGCGTTAGGCAGTAACCATTGACCTGGACGCGTTAGGCAGTAACCATTGACCTGGACTCGTTAGGCAGTAAACATTGACCTGGACGCGTTAGGCAGTAACAATTGACATGGACGCGTTAGGCAGTAACCATTGATCTGGACGCGTTAGGCAGCAACCACTGTCAAAATCCATTGATGTGGACACGTTAGGGTGTAACCATTGTAAAAAAACACTAATCTGGACGCGTTAGGCTGTAACCATTGTCAAAACCATTGATCTGGACGCCTTATGTTGTAACCATTCATCTGGAGGTGTAGCCATTTATCTGGACGCGTTAGGGTGTAACCATTGTCAAAAACCATTGATCTGGACGCGTTATGCTGTAATCATTGATCTGGACGCGTTATGCTGTAACCATTGATCTGGACGCGTTATGCTGTAACCAGTGATCTGGACGCGTTATGCTGAAACCATTGAACGGGACACGTTTGGCAGTAACCATTGATCTGGACGCGTAATGCTGTAACCATTGATCTGGACACGTTATGCTGTAACCATTGACCTGGACGCGTTATGCTGTAACCATTGATCTGGGCGCGTTATGCTGCAACCATTGATCTGGACGCGTTAGCCAGTAACCATTGATCTGGACGCGTTATGCTGTAACCATTGATCTGGACGCGTTAGGCAGTAACCATTGACCTGGACACGTTATGCTCTAACCATTGATCTGGACGCGTTATGCTGCAACCATTGATCTGGACGCGTTAGGCAGTAACCATTGATCTGGACGCGTTATGCTGTAACCATTGATCTGGACGCGTTAGGCAGTAACCATTGATCGGGACGCGTTATGCTGTAACCATTGATCTGGACGTGTTAGGCTGTAACCATTGACCTGGACGCGTTATTCTGTAACAATTGACCTGGACGCGTTAGGCAGTTACCATTCATCTGGACGCGTTAGGCAGTAACCATTGATCTGGACGCGTTAGGCAGTAACCATTGACCTGGACGAGTTATGCTGTAACCATTGATCTGGACGCGTTAGGCAGTAACCATTGACCTGGACACGTTAGGCAGTAACCATTGACCTGGACGAGTTATGCTGTAACCATTGATCTGGACGCGTTAGGCAGTAACCATTGACCTGGACACGTTATGCTGTAACCATTGATCTGGACGCGTTATGCTGTAACCATTGACCTGGACGCGTTATGCTGTAACCATTGATCTGGACGCGTTATGCTGCAACCATTGATCTGGACGCGTTAGGCAGTAACCATTGATCTGGACACGTTAGGCAGTTACCATTCATCTGGACGCGTTAGGCAGTAACCATTGATCTGGACGCGTTAGGCAGCAACCATTGACCTGGACGAGTTATGCTGTAACCATTGATCTGGACGCGTTATGCTGTAACCATTGACCTGGACACGTTATGCTGTAACCATTGATCTGGACGCGTTAGGCAGTAACCATTGACCTGGACGCGTTAGGCTGTAACCATTGACCTGGACGCGTTATGCTCTACCCATTGACCTGGACGCGTTATGCTGTAACCATTGACCTGAACGCGTTAGGCAGTAACCATTGACCTGGACGCGTTATGCTGTAACCATTGACCTAGACGCGTTAGGCAGTAACCATTGATCTGGACGCGTTATGCTATAACCATTGACTTGGGCGCGTTATGCTGTAACCATTGACCTGGGCGCGTTATGCTGTAACCATTGACCTGGATGCGTTATGCTGTAACCATTGACCTGGGCGCGTTATGCTGTAACCATTGACCTGGACGCGTTATGCTGTAACCATTGACCTGGGCGGGTTATGCTGTAACCATTCACCTGGGCGGGTTATGCTGTAACCATTGACCTGGACGCGTTAGGCAGTAACCATTGATCTGGACGCGTTAGGCTGTAACTATTGACCTGGACGCGTTAGGCTGTAACAATTGGCCTGGACGCGTTATGCTGTAACAATTGGCCTGGACGCGTTATGCAGTAACCATTGACCTGGACGCGTTAGGCAGTAACCATTGACCTGGACGCGTTAGGCAGTAACCATTGACCTGGACGCGTTAGGCAGTAACCATTGACCTGGACGCGTTAGGCAGTAACCATTGACCTGGACGCGTTATGCTGTAACTATTGACCTGGACGCGTTATGCTGTAACCATTGACCTGGACGCGTTAGGCAGTAACCATTGACCTGGACACGTTAGGCAGTAACCATTGACCTGGCGCGTTATGCTGTAACCATTGACCTGGACGCGTTATGCTGTAACCATTGACCTGGACGCGTTAGGTAGTAACCATTGACCTGGACGCGTTAGGCAGTAACCATTGACCTGGACGCGTTATGCTGTTACCATTGACCTGGACGCGTTATGCTGTAACCATTGAACTGGACGCGTTAGGCAGTAACCATTGACCTGGACAAGTTAGGCAGTAACCATTGACCTGGACGCGTTATGCTGTAACCATTGACCTGGACGCGTTATGCTGTAACCATTGACCTGGACGCGTTAGGCAGTAACCATTGACCTGGACGCGTTAGGCAGTAACCACTGACCTGGACGCGTTAGGCAGTAACCATTGACCTGGACGCGTTATGCTGTAACCATTGACCTGGACGCGTTATGCTGTAACCGTTGACCTGGACGCGTTAGGCAGTAACCATTGACTTGGACGCGTTAGGCAGTAACCATTGACCTGGACGCGTTAGGCAGTAACCATTGACCTGGACGCGTTATGCTGTAACCATTGACCTGGACGCGTTAGGCTGTAACCATTGACCTGGACGCGTTAGGCAGTAAACATTACCTGGACGCGTTAGGCAGTAACCATTGACCTGGACGCGTTAGGCAGTAACCATTGACCTGGACGCGTTAGGCAGTAACCATTGACCTGGACGCGTTAGGCAGTAACGATTGACCTGGATGCGTTAGGCAGTAACCATTGACCTGGATGCGTTAGGCAGTAACCATTGATCTGGACACGTTAGGCTGTAACCATTGATCTGGACACGTTAGGCAGTAACCATTCATCTGGACGCGTTAGGCAGTAACCATTGATCAGGACGCGTTAGGCAGTAACCATTGACCTGGACATGTTATGCTGTAACCATTGATCTGGACGCGTTATGCTGTAACCATTGACCTGGACGCGTTATGCTGTAACCATTGATCTGGACGTGTTATGCTGTAACCATTGATCTGGACGCGTTAGGCAGTAACCATTGATCTGGACGCGTTATGCTGTAACCATTGATCTGGACGCGTTAGGCAGTAACCATTGATCTGGTCGCGTTATGCTGTAACCATTGATCTGGACGCGTTAGGCTGTAACCATGTACTTGGAGTCGTTATGCTGTAACCATTGACCCGGACGCGTTAGGCAGTAACCATTGACCTGGACGCGTTATGCTGTAACCATTGACCTGGACGCGTTAGCTGTAACCATTGACCTGGACGCGTTATGCTGTAACCATTGACCTGGACGCGTTATGCTGTAACCATTGACCTGAACGCGTTAGGCAGTAACCATTGACCTGGACGCGTTAGGCTGTAACCATTGACCTGGACGCGTTATGCTGTAACCATTGACCTGGGCGAGTTATGCTGTAACCATTGACATGGACGCACTATGCAGTAACCATTGACCTGGACTCGTTAGGCAGTAACCATTGACCTGGACGCGTTAGGCTGTAACCATTGATCTGGGCGCGTTATGCTAGAACCATTGACCTGGACGCGTTAGGCAGTAACCATTAACCTGGACGCGTTATGCTGCAACCATTGACCTGGACGCGTTATGCTGTAACCATTGACCTGGACGCGTTAGGCTGTAACCATTGACCTGGACGCGTTAGGCAGTAACCATTGACCTGGACGCGTTAGGCAGTAACCATTGACCTGGACGCGTTAGGCAGTAACCATTGACCTGGACGCGTTAGGCAGTAACCATTGACCTGGACGCGTTAGGCAGTAACCATTGACCTGGATGCGTTAGGCAGTAACCACTGACCTGGACGCGTTAGGCAGTAACCATTGACCTGGACGCGTTAGGCAGTAACCATTGACCTGGACGCGTTAGGCAGTAACCGTTGACCTGTACGCGATAGGCAGTAACCATTGACCTGGACGCGTTAGGCAGTAACCATTGACCTGTACGCGATAGGCAGTACCCATTGACCTGGACGCGTTAGGCAGTAACCATTGACCTGGACGCGTTAGGCAGTAACCATTGACCTGGACGCGTTATGCTGTAACCATTGATCTGGACACGTTAGGCTGTAACCATTGATCTGGACACGTTAGGCTGTAACCATTGATCTGGACACGTTAGGCAGTAACCATTCATCAGGACGCGTTAGGCAGTAACCATTGATCTGGACGCGTTAAGCAGTAACCATTGACCTGGACATGTTATGCTGTAACCATTGATCTGGACGCGTTAGGCAGTAACCATTGACCGGGACACGTTATGCTGTAACCATTGATCTGGACGCGTTATGCTGTAACCATTGATCTGGACGCGTTATGCTGTAACCATTGATCTGGACGTGTTATGCTGTAACCATTGATCTGGACGCGTTAGGCAGTAACCATTGATCTGGACGGGTTAGGCAGTAACCATTGATCTGGACGCGTTATGCTGTAACCATTGATCTGGACTCGTTAGGCTGTAACCATGTACCTGGATTCGTTATGCTGTAACCATTGACCCGCACGCGTTAGGCAGTAACCATTGACCTGGACGCGTTATGCTGTAACCATTGACCTGGACGCGTTAAGCTGTAACCATTGACCTGGACGCGTTATGCTGTAACCATTGACCTGGACGCGTTATGCTGTAACCATTGACCTGAACGCGTTAGGCAGTAACCATTGACCTGGACGCGTTAGGCTGTAACCATTGACCTGGACGCGTTATGCTGTAACCATTGACCTGGGCGCGTTATGCTGTAACCATTGACATGGACGCGCAATGCAGTAACCATTGACCTGGACTCGTTAGGCAGTAACCATTGACCTGGACGCGTTAGGCTGTAACCATTGATCTGGGCGCGTTATGCTGGAACCATTGACCTGGACGCGTTAGGCAGTAACCATCAACCTGGACGCGTTAGACTGTAACCAATGACCTGGACGCGTTATGCTGCAACCATTGACCTGGACGCGTTATGCTGTAACCATTGACCTGGACGCGTTAGGCTGTAACCATTGACCTGGACGCGTTATGCTGTAACTTGTGACCTGGACGCGTTATGCTGTAACCATTGATCTGGACGCGTTAGGCAGTAACCATTGATCTGGACGCGTTATGCTGTAACCATTGATCTGGACGCGTTAGGCAGAAACCATTGATCTGGACGCGTTATGCTGTAACCATTGATCTGGACGCGTTAGGCTGTAACCATTGACCTGGACGCGTTATGCTGTAACCATTGACCTGGACGCGTTAGGCAGTAACCATTGACCTGGACGCGTTAGGCAGTAACCATTGACCTGGACGCGTTATGCTGTAACCATTGACCTGGACGCGTTAGGCTGTAACCATTGACCTGGATGCGTTATGCTGTAACCATTGACGTGGACGCGTTAGCCAGTAACCATTGACCTGGACGCGTTAGGCAGTAACCATTGACCTGGACGCGTTTGGCAGTAACCATTGACCTGGACGCGTTAGGCAGTAACCATTGACCAGGACGCGTTAGGCAGTAACCATTGACCTGGACTCGTTAGGCAGTAAACATTGACCTGGACGCGTTAGGCAGTAACAATTGACATGGACGCGTTAGGCAGTAACCATTGATCTGGACGCGTTAGGCAGCAACCACTGTCAAAATCCATTGATGTGGACACGTTAGGGTGTAACCATTGTAAAAAAAACACTGATCTGGACGCGTAAGGCTTTAACCATTGTCAAAACCATTGATCTGGACGCGTTATGTTGTAACCATTCATCTGGAGGTGTAGCCATTTATCTGGACGCGTTAGGGCGTAACCATTATCAAAAACCATTGATCTGGACGCGTTATGCTGTAATCAATGATCTGGACGCGTTATGCTGTAACCATTGATCTGGACGCGTTATGCTGTAACCAGTGATCTGGACGCGTTATGCTGAAACCATTGATATCGACACGTTTGGCAGTAACCATTGATCTGGACGCGTTATGCTGTAACCTTTGATCTGGACACGTTAGGCTGTAACCATTGATCTGGACACGTTAGGCAGTAACGGTTGTCATAACCATTGATCTGGACACGTTAGGCAGTAACCATTGATCTGGACACGTTAGGCAGTTACCATTCATCTGGACGCGTTAGGCAGTAACCATTGATCTGGTCGCGTTAGGCAGTAACCATTGACCTGGACGAGTTATGCTGTAACCATTGATCTGGACGCGTTAGGCAGTAACCATTGACCTGGACACGTTATGCTGTAACCATTGATCTGGACGCGTTATGCTGTAACCATTGACCTGGACGCGTTATGCTGTAACCATTGATCTGGACGCGTTATGCTGCAACCATTGATCTGGACGCGTTAGGCAGTAACCATTGTTCTGGACGCGTTAGGCAGTAACCATTGATCTGGACGCGTTAGGCTGTAACCATTGATCTGGACGTGTTAGGCTGTAACCATTGACCTGGACGCGTTATTCCGTAACAATTGACCTGGACGCGTTAGGCAGTAACCATTGACCTGGACGCGTTATGCTGTAACCATTGACCTGGACGAATTATGCTGTAACCATTGACCTGGACGCGTTATGCTGTAACCATTAACCTGGACGCGTTATGCTGTAACCATTGACCTGGACGCGTCATGATGTAACCATTGACCTGGACGCGTTAGGCAGTAACCATTGACCTAGACACGTTAGGCTGTAACCATTGACCTGGACGCGTTATGCTGTAACCATTGACCAGGACGCGTTATGCTGTAACCATTGACCTGGACGCGTTAGGCAGTAACGATTGACCTGGACGCGTTATGCTGTAACCATTGTCCTGGACGCGTTATGCTGTAACCATTGACCTGGACGCGTTAGGCAGTAACCATTGACCTGGACGCGTTAGGCTGTAACCATTGACCTGGACGCGTTATGCTGTAACCATTGACCAGGACGCGTTATGCTGTAACCATTGAACTGGACGCGTTAGGCAGTAACCATTGATCTGGACGCGTTATGCTGTAACCATTGATCTGGACGCGTTAGGCAGTAACCATTGATCTGGACACGTTATGCTGTAACCATTGACCTGGACGCGTTAGGCAGTAACCATTGACCTGGACACGTTATGCTGTAATCATTGACCTGGACGCGTTAGGCAGTAACCATTGACCTGGACGCGTTATGCTGTAACCATTGACCTGGACGCATTACGCAGTAACCATTGATCTGGACGTGTTATGCTGTATCCATTGACCTGGGCGCGTTATGCCGTAACCATTGACCTGGACGCGTTATGCAGTAACCATTGACCTGGACGCGTTAGGCAGTAACCATTGACCTGGACGCGTTAGGCTGTAACCATTGACCTGGACGCGTTATGCTGTAACCATTGACCTGGACGCGTTAGGCAGTAACCATTGACCTGGACGCGTTATGCTGTAACCATTGACCTAGACGCGTTAGGCAGTAACCATTGATCTGGACGCGTTATGCTATAACCATTGACTTGGGCGCGTTATGCTGTAACCATTGACCTGGGCGCGTTATGCTCTAACCATTGACGTGGACGCGTTATGCTGTAACCATTGACCTGGGCGCGTTATGCTGTAAACATTGACCTGGACGCGTTATGCTGTAACCATTGACCTGGACGCGTTATGCTGTAACCATTGACCTGGGCGCGTTATGCTGTAACCATTGACCTGGACGCGTTATGCTGTAACCATTGACCTGGACGCGTTAGGCAGTAACCATTGATCTGGACGCGTTAGGCTGTAACTATTGACCTGGACGCGTTATGTTGTAACAATTGACCTGGACGCGTTATGCTGTAACCATTGACCTGGACGCGTTAGGCAGTAACCATTGACCTGGACGCGTTAGGCAGTTACCATTGACCTGGACGCGTTAGGCAGTAACCATTGACCTGGACGCGTTAGGCAGTAACCATTGACCTGGACGCGTTAGGTAGTAACCATTGACCTGGACGCGTTATGCTGTAACCATTGACCTGGACGCGTTAGGAAGTAACCATTGACCTGGACACGTTAGACAGTAACCATTGACCTGGACGCGTTATGCTGTAACCATTGACCTGGACGCGTTATGCTGTAACCATTGACCTGGACGCGTTAGGCAGTAACCATTGACCTGGACGCGTTAGGCAGTAACCATTGACCTGGACGCGTTATGCTGTTACCATTGACCTGGAAGCGTTATGCTGTAACCATTGACCTGGACGCGTTAGGCAGTAACCATTGACCTGGACAAGTTAGGCAGTAACCATTGACCTGGACGCGTTATGCTGTAACCATTGACCTGGACGCGTTATGCTGTTACCATTGACCTGGACGCGTTAGGCAGTAACCATTGACCTGGACGCGTTAGGCAGTAACCATTGACCTGGACGCGTTAGGCAGTAACCATTGACCTGGACGCGTTATGCTGTAACCATTGACCTGGACGCGTTATGCTGTAACCGTTGACCTGGACGCGTTAGGCGGTAACCATTGACCTGGACGCGTTAGGCAGTAACCATTGACCTGGACGCGTTATGCTGTAACCATTGACGTGGACGCGTTAGGCTGTAACCATTGACCTGGACGCGTTAGGCAGTAACCATTGACCTGGACGCGTTAGGCAGTAACCATTGACCTGGACGCGTTAGGCAGTAACCATTGACCTGGACGCGTTAGGCAGTAACCATTGACCTGGACGCGTTAGGCAGTAACCATTGACCTGCACGCGTTAGGCAGTAACCATTGACCTGGATGCGTTAGGCAGTAACCATTGACCTGGACGCGTTAGGCAGTAACCATTGACCTGTACGCGATAGGCAGTAACCATTTACCTGGACGCGTTAGGCAGTAACCATTGACCTGTACGCGATAGGCAGTACCCATTGACCTGGACGCGTTAGGCAGTAACCATTGACCTGGACGCGTTAGGCAGTAACCATTGACCTGGACGCGTTATGCTGAAACAATTGATCTGGACACGTTAGGCTGTAACCATTGATCTGGACACGTTAGGCTGTAACCATTGATCTGGACACGTTAGGCAGTAACCATTCATCTGGACGCGTTAGGCAGTAACCATTGATCTGGACGCGTTAAGCAGTAACCATTGACCTGGACATGTTATGCTGTAACCATTGATCTGGACGCGTTAGGCAGTAACCATTGACCGGGACACGTTATGCTGTAACCATTGATCTGGACGCGTTATGCTGTAACCATTGATCTGGACGCGTTATGCTGTAACCATTGATCTGGACGCGTTAGGCAGTAACCATTGATCTGGACGCGTTATGCTGTAACCATTGATCTGGACGCGTTAGGCTGTAACCATGTACCTGGAGTCGTTATGCTGTAACCATTGACCCGGACGCGTTAGGCAGTAACCATTGACCTGGACGCGTTATGCTGTAACCATTGACCTGGACGCGTTAAGCTGTAACCATTGACCTGGACGCGTTATGCTGTAACCATTGACCTGGACGCGTTAGGCTGTAACCATTGACCTGGACGCGTTATGCTGTAACCATTGACCAGGACGCGTTATGCTGTAACCATTGAACTGGACGCGTTAGGCAGTAACCATTGATCTGGACGCGTTATGCTGTAACCATTGATCTGGACGCGTTAGGCAGTAACCATTGATCTGGACACGTTATGCTGTAACCATTGACCTGGACGCGTTAGGCAGTAACCATTGACCTGGACGCGTTATGCTGTAATCATTGACCTGGACGCGTTAGGCAGTAACCATTGACCTGGACGCGTTATGCTGTAACCATTGACCTGGACGCATTACGCAGTAACCATTGATCTGGACGTGTTATGCTGTATCCATTGACCTGGGCGCGTTATGCCGTAACCATTGACCTGGACGCGTTATGCTGTAACCATTGACCTAGACGCGTTAGGCAGTAACCATTGATCTGGACGCGTTATGCTATAACCATTGACTTGGGCGCGTTATGCTGTAACCATTGACCTGGGCGCGTTATGCTGTAACCATTGACCTGGACGCGTTATGCTGTAACCATTGACCTGGGCGCGTTATGCTGTAAACATTGACCTGGACGCGTTATGCTGTAACCATTGACCTGGACGCGTTATGCTGTAACCATTGACCTGGGCGCGTTATGCTGTAACCATTGACCTGGACGCGTTATGCTGTAACCATTGACCTGGACGCGTTAGGCAGTAACCATTGATCTGGACGCGTTAGGCTGTAACTATTGACCTGGACGCGTTATGCTGTAACAATTGACCTGGACGCGTTATGCTGTAACCATTGACCTGGACGCGTTAGGCAGTAACCATTGACCTGGACGCGTTAGGCAGTAACCATTGACCTGGACGCGTTAGGCAGTAACCATTGACCTGGACGCGTTAGGCAGTAACCATAGACCTGGACGCGTTAGGTAGTAACCATTGACCTGGACGCGTTATGCTGTAACCATTGACCTGGACGCGTTAGGCAGTAACCATTGACCTGGACACGTTAGGCAGTAACCATTGACCTGGACGCGTTATGCTGTAACCATTGACCTGGACGCGTTATGCTGTAACCATTGACCTGGACGCGTTAGGCAGTAACCATTGACCTGGACGCGTTAGGCAGTAACCATTGACCTGGACGCGTTATGCTGTTACCATTGACCTGGAAGCGTTATAATCTAACCATTGACCTGGACGCGTTAGGCAGTAACCATTGACCTGGACGCGTTAGGTAGTAACCATTGACCTGGACGCGTTATGCTGTAACCATTGACCTGGACGCGTTAGGAAGTAACCATTGACCTGGACACGTTAGACAGTAACCATTGACCTGGACGCGTTATGCTGTAACCATTGACCTGGACGCGTTATGCTGTAACCATTGACCTGGACGCGTTAGGCAGTAACCATTGACCTGGACGCGTTAGGCAGTAACCATTGACCTGGACGCGTTATGCTGTTACCATTGACCTGGAAGCGTTATGCTGTAACCATTGACCTGGACGCGTTAGGCAGTAACCATTGACCTGGACAAGTTAGGCAGTAACCATTGACCTGGACGCGTTATGCTGTAACCATTGACCTGGACGCGTTATGCTGTTACCATTGACCTGGACGCGTTAGGCAGTAACCATTGACCTGGACGCGTTAGGCAGTAACCATTGACCTGGACGCGTTAGGCAGTAACCATTGACCTGGACGCGTTATGCTGTAACCATTGACCTGGACGCGTTATGCTGTAACCGTTGACCTGGACGCGTTAGGCGGTAACCATTGACCTGGACGCGTTAGGCAGTAACCATTGACCTGGACGCGTTATGCTGTAACCATTGACGTGGACGCGTTAGGCTGTAACCATTGACCTGGACGCGTTAGGCAGTAACCATTGACCTGGACGCGTTAGGCAGTAACCATTGACCTGGACGCGTTAGGCAGTAACCATTGACCTGGACGCGTTAGGCAGTAACCATTGACCTGGACGCGTTAGGCAGTAACCATTGACCTGCACGCGTTAGGCAGTAACCATTGACCTGGATGCGTTAGGCAGTAACCATTGACCTGGACGCGTTAGGCAGTAACCATTGACCTGTACGCGATAGGCAGTAACCATTTACCTGGACGCGTTAGGCAGTAACCATTGACCTGTACGCGATAGGCAGTACCCATTGACCTGGACGCGTTAGGCAGTAACCATTGACCTGGACGCGTTAGGCAGTAACCATTGACCTGGACGCGTTATGCTGAAACAATTGATCTGGACACGTTAGGCTGTAACCATTGATCTGGACACGTTAGGCTGTAACCATTGATCTGGACACGTTAGGCAGTAACCATTCATCTGGACGCGTTAGGCAGTAACCATTGATCTGGACGCGTTAAGCAGTAACCATTGACCTGGACATGTTATGCTGTAACCATTGATCTGGACGCGTTAGGCAGTAACCATTGACCGGGACACGTTATGCTGTAACCATTGATCTGGACGCGTTATGCTGTAACCATTGATCTGGACGCGTTATGCTGTAACCATTGATCTGGACGTGTTATGCTGTAACCATTGATCTGGACGCGTTAGGCAGTAACCATTGATCTGGACGCGTTATGCTGTAACCATTGATCTGGACGCGTTAGGCAGTAACCATTGATCTGGACGCGTTATGCTGTAACCATTGATCTGGACGCGTTAGGCTGTAACCATGTACCTGGAGTCGTTATGCTGTAACCATTGACCCGGACGCGTTAGGCAGTAACCATTGACCTGGACGCGTTATGCTGTAACCATTGACCTGGACGCGTTAAGCTGTAACCATTGACCTGGACGCGTTATGCTGTAACCATTGACCTGGACGCGTTAGGCTGTAACCATTGACCTGGACGCGTTATGCTGTAACCATTGACCAGGACGCGTTATGCTGTAACCATTGAACTGGACGCGTTAGGCAGTAACCATTGATCTGGACGCGTTATGCTGTAACCATTGATCTGGACGCGTTAGGCAGTAACCATTGATCTGGACACGTTATGCTGTAACCATTGACCTGGACGCGTTAGGCAGTAACCATTGACCTGGACGCGTTATGCTGTAATCATTGACCTGGACGCGTTAGGCAGTAACCATTGACCTGGACGCGTTATGCTGTAACCATTGACCTGGACGCATTACGCAGTAACCATTGATCTGGACGTGTTATGCTGTATCCATTGACCTGGGCGCGTTATGCCGTAACCATTGACCTGGACGCGTTATGCTGTAACCATTGACCTAGACGCGTTAGGCAGTAACCATTGATCTGGACGCGTTATGCTATAACCATTGACTTGGGCGCGTTATGCTGTAACCATTGACCTGGGCGCGTTATGCTGTAACCATTGACCTGGACGCGTTATGCTGTAACCATTGACCTGGGCGCGTTATGCTGTAAACATTGACCTGGACGCGTTATGCTGTAACCATTGACCTGGACGCGTTATGCTGTAACCATTGACCTGGGCGCGTTATGCTGTAACCATTGACCTGGACGCGTTATGCTGTAACCATTGACCTGGACGCGTTAGGCAGTAACCATTGATCTGGACGCGTTAGGCTGTAACTATTGACCTGGACGCGTTATGCTGTAACAATTGACCTGGACGCGTTATGCTGTAACCATTGACCTGGACGCGTTAGGCAGTAACCATTGACCTGGACGCGTTAGGCAGTAACCATTGACCTGGACGCGTTAGGCAGTAACCATTGACCTGGACGCGTTAGGCAGTAACCATAGACCTGGACGCGTTAGGTAGTAACCATTGACCTGGACGCGTTATGCTGTAACCATTGACCTGGACGCGTTAGGCAGTAACCATTGACCTGGACACGTTAGGCAGTAACCATTGACCTGGACGCGTTATGCTGTAACCATTGACCTGGACGCGTTATGCTGTAACCATTGACCTGGACGCGTTAGGCAGTAACCATTGACCTGGACGCGTTAGGCAGTAACCATTGACCTGGACGCGTTATGCTGTTACCATTGACCTGGAAGCGTTATAATCTAACCATTGACCTGGACGCGTTAGGCAGTAACCATTGACCTGGACAAGTTAGGCAGTAACCATTGACCTGGACGCGTTATGCCGTAACCATTGACCTGGACGCGTTATGCTGTAACCATTGACCTGGACGCGTTAGGCAGTAACCATTGACCTGGACGCGTTAGGCAGTAACCACTGACCTGGACGCGTTAGGCAGTAACCATTGACCTGGACGCGTTATGCTGTAACCATTGACCTGGACGCGTTATGCTGTAACCTTTGACCTGGACGCGTTAGGCGGTAACCATTGACCTGGACGCGTTAGGCAGTAACCATTGACCTGGACGCGTTAGGCAGTAACCATTGACCTGGACGCGTTATGCTGTAACCATTGACCTGGACGCGTTAGGCTGTAAGCATTGACCTGGACGCGTTAGGCAGTAACCATTGACCTGGACGCGTTAGGCAGTAACCATTGACCTGGACGCGTTAGGCAGTAACCATTGACCTGGACGCGTTAGGCAGTAACCATTGACCTGGACGCGTTAGGCAGTAACCATTGACCTGGACGCGTTAGGCAGTAACCATTGACCTGGATGCGTTAGGCAGTAACCACTGACCTGGACGCGTTAGGCAGTAACCATTGACCTGGACGCGTTAGGCAGTAACCATTGACCTGGACGCGTTAGGCAGTAACCATTGACCTGTACGCGATAGGCAGTAACCATTGACCTGGACGCGTTAGGCAGTAACCATTGACCTGTACGCGATAGGCAGTACCCATTGACCTGGACGCGTTAGGCAGTAACCATTGACCTGGACGCGTTAGGCAGTAACCATTGACCTGGACGCGTTATGCTGAAACAATTGATCTGGACACGTTAGGCTGTAACCATTGATCTGGACACGTTAGGCTGTAACCATTGATCTGGACACGTTAGGCAGTAACCATTCATCTGGACGCGTTAGGCAGTAACCATTGATCTGGACGCGTTAAGCAGTAACCATTGACCTGGACATGTTATGCTGTAACCATTGATCTGGACGCGTTAGGCAGTAACCATTGACCGGGACACGTTATGCTGTAACCATTGATCTGGACGCGTTATGCTGTAACCATTGATCTGGACGCGTTATGCTGTAACCATTGATCTGGACGTGTCATGCTGTAACCATTGATCTGGACGCGTTAGGCAGTAACCATTGATCTGGACGCGTTATGCTGTAACCATTGATCTGGACGCGTTAGGCAGTAACCATTGATCTGGACGCGTTATGCTGTAACCATTGATCTGGACGCGTTAGGCTGTAACCATGTACCTGGAGTCGTTATGCTGTAACCATTGACCTGGACGCGTTATGCTGTAACCATTGACCTGAACGCGTTAGGCAGTAACCATTGACATGGACGCGTTAGGCTGTAACCATTGACCTGGACGCGTTATAATGTAACCATTGACCTGGGCGCGTTATGCTGTAACCATTGACATGGACGCGCTATGCAGTAACCATTGACCTGGACTCGTTAGGCAGTAACCATTGACCTGGACGCGTTAGGCTGTAACCATTGATCTGGGCGCGTTATGCTGGAACCATTGACCTGGACGCGTTAGGCAGTAACCATCAACCTGGACGCGTTAGACTGTAACCATTGACCTGGACGCGTTATGCTGTAACCATTGACCTGGACGCGTTAGGCTGTAACCATTGACCTGGACGCGTTATGCTGTAACTTCTGACCTGGACGCGTTATGCTGTAACCATTGATCTGGACGCGTTAGGCAGTAACCATAGATCTGGACGCGTTATGCTGTAACCATTGATCTGGACGCGTTAGGCAGTAACCATTGATCTGGACGCGTTATGCTGTAACCATTGATCTGGACGCGTTAGGCTGTAACCATTGACCTGGACGCGTTATGCTGTAACCATTGACCTGGAGGCGTTAGGCAGTAACCATTGACCTGGACGCGTTATGCTGTGACCTTTGACTTGGACGCGTTAGGCTGTAACCATTGTCCTGGACGCGTTATGCTGTAACCATTGACCTGGACGCGTAATGCTGTAACAATTGACCTGGGCGCGTTATGCTGTAACCATTGACCTGGACGCGTTATGCTGTAACCATTGACCTGGACGCGTTAGGCAGTAGCTATTGACCTGGACGCGTTAGGCTGTAAACATTGACCTGGACGCGTTATGCTGTAACCATGACCTGGACGCGTTATGCTGTAACCATTGATCTGGACGCGTTAGGCAGTAACCATTGACCTGGACGCGTTAGGCAGTAACCATTGACCTGGACGCGTAATGCTGTAACCATTGACCTGGACGCGTTAGGCAGTAACCATTGACCTGGACGCGTTAGGCAATAACCATTGACCTGGACGCGTTATGCTGTAACCATTGACCTGGACGTGTTAGGCAGTAACCATTGGCCTGGACGCGTTAGGCAGTAACCATTGACCTGGACGCGTTATGCTGTAACCATTGACCTGGACGCGTTAGGCTGTAACCATTGACCCGGATGCGTTATGCTGTAACCATTGACCTGGACGCGTTAGCCAGTAACCATTGACCTGGACGCGTTAGGCAGTAACCATTGACCTGGACGCGTTTGGCAGTAACCATAGACCTGGACGCGTTAGGCAGTAACCATTGACCTGGACGCGTTAGGCAGTAACCATTGACCTGGACTCGTTAGGCAGTAAACATTGACCTGGACGCGTTAGGCAGTAACAATTGACATGGACGCGTTAGGCAGTAACCATTGATCTGGACACGTTAGGCAGTAACGGTTGTCATAACCATTGATCTGGACACGTTAGGCAGTAACCATTGATCTGGACACGTTAGGCAGTAACCATTGACCTGGACAAGTTAGGCAGTAACCATTGACCTGGACGCGTTATGCTGTAACCACTGACCTGGACGCGTTATGCTGTAACCATTGACCTGGACGCGTTAGGCAGTAACCATTGATCTGGACGCGTTATGCTATAACCATTAACTTGGGCGCGTTATGCTGTAACCATTGACCTGGACGCGTTAGGCAGTAACCATTGACCTGGACAAGTTAGGCAGTAACCATTGACCTGGACGCGTTATGCTGTAACCATTGACCTGGACGCGTTATGCTGTAACCATTGACCTGGACGCGTTAGGCAGTAACCATTGACCTGGACGCGTTAGGCAGTAACCACAGACCTGGACGCGTTAGGCAGTAACCATTGACCTGGACGCGTTATGCTGTAACCATTGACCTGGACGCGTTATGCTGTAACCGTTGACCTGGACGCGTTAGGCGGTAACCATTGACCTGGACGCGTTAGGCAGTAACCATTGACCTGGACGCGTTAGGCAGTAACCATTGACCTGGACGCGTTATGCTGTAACCATTGACCTGGACGCGTTAGGCTGTAACCATTGACCTGGACGCGTTAGGCAGTAACCATTGACCTGGACGCGTTAGGCAGTAACCATTGACCTGGACGCGTTAGGCAGTAACCATTGACCTGGACGCGTTAGGCAGTAACCATTGACCTGGACGCGTTAGGCAGTAACCATTGATCTGGACGCGTTAGGCAGTAACAATTTATCTGGACGCGTTAGGCAGTAACGATTGATCTGGACGCGTTAAGCAGTAACCATTGACCTGGACATGTTATGCTGTAAACATTGATCTGGACGCGTTAGGCAGTAACCATTGACCGGGACACGTTATGCTGTAACCATTGATCTGGACGCGTTATGCTGTAACCATTGATCTGGACGCGTTATGCTGTAACCATTGATCTGGACGTGTTATGCTGTAACCATTGATCTGGACGCGTTAGGCAGTAACCATTGATCTGGACGCGTTATGCTGTAACCATTGATCTGGACGCGTTAGGCAGTAACCATTGTTCTGGACGCGTTATGCTGTAACCATTGATCTGGACGCGTTAGGCTGTAACCATGTACCTGGAGTCGTTATGCTGTAACCATTGACCCGGACGCGTTAGGCAGTAACCATTGACCTGGACGCGTTATGCTGTAACCATTGACCTGGACGCGTTAAGCTGTAACCATTGACCTGGACGCGTTATGCTGTAACCATTGACCTGGACGCGTTATGCTGTAACCATTGACCTGAACGCGTTAGGCAGTAACCATTGACATGGACGCGTTAGGCTGTAACCATTGATCTGGACGTGTTATGCTGTAACCATTGATCTGGACGCGTTAGGCAGTAACCATTGATCTGGACGCGTTATGCTGTAACCATTGATCTGGACGCGTTAGGCAGTAACCATTGTTCTGGACGCGTTATGCTGTAACCATTGACCTGAACGCGTTAGGCAGTAACCATTGACATGGACGCGTTAGGCTGTAACCATTGACCTGGACGCGTTATAATGTAACCATTGACCTGGGCGCGTTATGCTGTAACCATTGACATGGACGCGCTATGCAGTAACCATTGACCTGGACTCGTTAGGCAGTAACCATTGACCTGGACGCGTTAGGCTGTAACCATTGACCTGGGCGCGTTATGCTGGAACCATTGACCTGGACGCGTTAGGTAGTAACCATCAACCTGGACGCGTTAGACTGTAACCATTGACCTGGACGCGTTATGCTGCAACCATTGACCGGGACGCGTTATGCTGTAACCATTGACCTGGACGCGTTAGGCTGTAACCATTGACCTGGACCCGTGATGCTGTAACTTCTGACCTGGACGCGTTATGCTGTAACCATTGATCTGGACGCGTTAGGCAGTAACCATTGATCTGGACGCGTTATGCTGTAACCATTGATCTGGACGCGTTAGGCTGTAACCATTGACCTGGACACGTTATGCTGTAACCATTGACCTCGACGCGTTAGGCAGTAACCATTGACCTGGACGCGTTATGCTGTGACCATTGACCTGGACGCGTTATGCTGTAACCATTGACCTGGACGCGTTATGCTGTAACCATTGACCTGGACGCGTGATGCTGTAACAATTGACCTGGGCGCGTTATGCTGTAACCATTGACCTGGACGCGTTATGCTGTAACCATTAACCTGGACGCGTTAGGCAGTAGCTATTGACCTGGACGCGTTAGGCTGTAAACATTGACCTGGACGCGTTATGCTGTAACCATGACCTGGACGCGTTATGCTGTAACCATTGATCTGGACGCGTTAGGCAGTAACCATTGACCTGGACGCGTTAGGCAGTAACCATTGACCTGGACGCGTAATGCTGTAACCATTGACCTGGACGCGTTAGGCAGTAACCATTGACCTGGACGCGTTAGGCAGTAACCATTGACCTGGACGCGTTATGCTGTAACCATTGACCTGGACGTGTTAGGCAGTAACCATTGACCTGGACGCGTTAGGCAGTAACCATTGACCTGGACGCGTTATGCTGTAACCATTGACCTGGACTCGTTAGGCAGTAAACATTGACCTGGACGCGTTAGGCAGTAACAATTGACATGGACGCGTTAGGCAGTAACCATTGATCTGGACGCGTTAGGCAGCAACCACTGTCAAAATCCATTGATGTGGACACGTTAGGGTGTAACCATTGTAAAAAAACACTAATCTGGACGCGTAAGGCTGTAACCATTGTCAAAACCATTGATCTGGACGCCTTATGTTGTAACCATTCATCTGGAGGTGTAGCCATTTATCTGGACGCGTTATGCTGTAACCATTGACCTGGACGCGTTAGGCAGTAACCATTGACCTGGACGCATTACGCAGTAACCATTGATCTGGACGTGTTATGCTGTATCCATTGACCTGGGCGCGTTATGCCGTAACCATTGACCTGGACGCGTTATGCAGTAACCATTGACCTGGACGCGTTAGGCAGTAACCATTGACCTGGACGCGTTAGGCTGTAACCATTGACCTGGACGCGTTATGCTGTAACCATTGACCTGGACGCGTTATGCTGTAACCATTGACCTGGACACGTTAGGCAGTAACTATTGCCCTGGACGCGTTATGCTGTAACCATTGACCTAGACGCGTTAGGCAGTAACCATTGATCTGGACGCGTTATGCTATAACCATTGACTTGGGCGCGTTATGCTGTAACCATTGACCTGGGCGCGTTATGCTGTAACCATTGACCTGGACGCGTTATGCTGTAACCATTGACCTGGGCGCGTTATGCTGTAAACATTGACCTGGACGCGTTATGCTGTAACCATTGACCTGGACGCGTTATGCTGTAACCATTGACCTGGGCGCGTTATGCTGTAACCATTGACCTGGACGCGTTATGCTGTAACCATTGACCTGGACGCGTTAGGCAGTAACCATTGATCTGGACGCGTTAGGCTGTAACTATTGACCTGGACGCGTTATGGTGTAACAATTGACCTGGACGCGTTATGCTGTAGCCATTGACCTGGACGCGTTAGGCAGTAACCATTGACCTGGACGCGTTAGGCAGTAACCATTGACCTGGACGCGTTAGGCAGTAACCATTGACCTGGACGCGTTAGGCAGTAACCATAGACCTGGACGCGTTAGGTAGTAACCATTGACCTGGACCCGTTAGGCAGTAACGATTGATCTGGACGCGTTAAGCAGTAACCATTGACCTGGACATGTTATGCTGTAAACATTGATCTGGACGCGTTAGGCAGTAACCATTGACCGGGACACGTTATGCTGTAACCATTGATCTGGACGCGTTATGCTGTAACCATTGATCTGGACGCGTTATGCTGTAACCATTGATCTGGACGTGTTATGCTGTAACCATTGATCTGGACGCGTTAGGCAGTAACCATTGATCTGGACGCGTTATGCTGTAACCATTGATCTGGACGCGTTAGGCAGTAACCATTGTTCTGGACGCGTTATGCTGTAACCATTGATCTGGACGCGTTAGGCTGTAACCATGTACCTGGAGTCGTTATGCTGTAACCATTGACCCGGACGCGTTAGGCAGTAACCATTGACCTGGACGCGTTATGCTGTAACCATTGACCTGGACGCGTTAAGCTGTAACCATTGACCTGGACGCGTTATGCTGTAACCATTGACCTGGACGCGTTATGCTGTAACCATTGACCTGAACGCGTTAGGCAGTAACCATTGACATGGACGCGTTAGGCTGTAACCATTGACCTGGACGCGTTATAATGTAACCATTGACCTGGGCGCGTTATGCTGTAACCATTGACATGGACGCGCTATGCAGTAACCATTGACCTGGACTCGTTAGGCAGTAACCATTGACCTGGACGCGTTAGGCTGTAACCATTGATCTGGGCGCGTTATGCTGGAACCATTGACCTGGACGCGTTAGGCAGTAACCATCAACCTGGACGCGTTAGACTGTAACCATTGACCTGGACGCGTTATGCTGCAACCATTGACCGGGACGCGTTATGCTGTAACCATTGACCTGGACGCGTTAGGCTGTAACCATTGACCTGGACGCGTTATGCTGTAACTTCTGACCTGGACGCGTTATGCTGTAACCATTGATCTGGACGCGTTAGGCAGTAACCATTGATCTGGACGCGTTATGCTGTAACCATTGATCTGGACGCGTTAGGCAGTAACCATTGATCAGGACGCGTTATGCTGTAACCATTGATCTGGACGCGTTAGGCTGTAACCATTGACCTGGACACGTTATGCTGTAACCATTGACCTCGACGCGTTAGGCAGTAACCATTGACCTGGACGCGTTATGCTGTGACCATTGACCTGGACGCGTTATGCTGTAACCATTGACCTGGACGCGTTATGATGTAACCATTGACCTGGACGCGTGATGCTGTAACAATTGACCTGGGCGCGTTATGCTGTAACCATTGACCTGGACGCGTTATGCTGTAACCATTAACCTGGACGTGTTAGGCAGTAGCTATTGACCTGGACGCGTTAGGCTGTAAACATTGACCTGGACGCGTTATGCTGTAACCATGACCTGGACGCGTTATGCTGTAACCATTGATCTGGACGCGTTAGGCAGTAACCATTGACCTGGACGCGTTAGGCAGTAACCATTGACCTGGACGCGTAATGCTGTAACCATTGACCTGGACGCGTTAGGCAGTAACCATTGACCTGGACGCGTTAGGCAGTAACCATTGACCTGGACGCGTTATGCTGTAACCATTGACCTGGACGTGTTAGGCAGTAACCATTGACCTGGACGCGTTAGGCAGTAACCATTGACCTGGACGCGTTATGCTGTAACCATTGACCTGGACTCGTTAGGCAGTAAACATTGACCTGGACGCGTTAGGCAGTAACAATTGACATGGACGCGTTAGGCAGTAACCATTGATCTGGACGCGTTAGGCAGCAACCACTGTCAAAATCCATTGATGTGGACACGTTAGGGTGTAACCATTGTAAAAAAACACTAATCTGGACGCGTAAGGCTGTAACCATTGTCAAAACCATTGATCTGGACGCCTTATGTTGTAACCATTCATCTGGAGGTGTAGCCATTTATCTGGACGCGTTAGGGTGTAACCATTGTCAAAAACCATTGATCTGGACGCGTTATGCTGTAATCATTGATCTGGACGCGTTATGCTGTAACCATTGATCTGGACGCGTTATGCTGTAACCAGTGATCTGGACGCGTTATGCTGAAACCTTTGAACGGGACACGTTTGGCAGTAACCATTGATCTGGACGCGTAATGCTGTAACCATTGATCTGGACACGTTAGGCTGTAACCATCGATCTGGACACGTTAGGCAGTAACGGTTGTCATAACCATTGATCTGGACACGTTAGGCAGTAAACATTGATCTGGACACGTTAGGCAGTTACCATTCATCTGGACGCGTTAGGCAGTAACCATTGATCTGGACGCGTTAGGCAGTAACCATTGACCTTGACGAGTTATGCTGTAACCATTGATCTGGACGCGTTAGGCAGTAACCATTGACCTGGACACGTTATGCTGTAACCATTGATCTGGACGCGTTATGCTGTAACCATTGACCTGGACGCGTTATGCTGTAACCATTGATCTGGACGCGTTAAGCTGCAACCATTGATCTGGACGCGTTAGGCAGTAACCATTGATCTGGACGCGTTATGCTGTAACCATTGATCTGGACGCGTTAGGCAGTAACCATTGATCTGGACGCGTTATGCTGTAACCATTGATCTGGACGTGTTAGGCTGTAACCATTGACCTGGACGCGTTATTCTGTGACAATTGACCTGGACGCGTTAGGCAGTAACCATTGACCTGGACGCGTTATGCTGTAACCATTGACCTGGACGAATTATGCTGTAACCATTGACCTGGACGCGTTATGCTGTAACCATTGATCCGGACGCGTTAGGCAGTAACCATTGATCTGGACGCGTTATGCTGTAACCATTGATCTGGACGCGTTAGGCTTTAACCATTGACCTGGACGCGTTATGCTGTAACCATTTACCTGGACGCGTTAGGCAGTAACCTTTGACCTGGACGCGTTAGGCAGAAACCATTGACCTGGACGCTTTAGGCAGTAACCATTGACCTGGACGCGTTAGGCAGTAACCATTGACCTGGACGCGTTATGGTGTTACCATTGACCTGGACGCGTTATGCTGTAACCATTGACCTGGACGCGTTATGCTGTAACCATTGACCTGGACGCGTTATGCTCTAACCATTGACCTGGGCGCGTTATGCTGTAAACATTGACCTGGACGCGTTATGCTGTAACCATTGACTTGGACGCGTTAGACAGTAACTATTGACCTGGACGCGTTATTCTGTAACCATTGACCTGGACGCGTTATGCTGTTACCATTGACCTGGACGCGTTAGCCAGTAACCTTTGACCTGGACGCGTTAGGCAGAAACCATTGACCTGGACGCATTAGGCAGTAACCATTGACCTGGACGCGTTACGCAGTTACCATTGACCTGGACGCGTTAGGCAGTAAACATTGACCTGGACGCGTTAGGCAGTAACCATTGACCTGGACGCGTTAGGCAGTAACCATTCATCTGGACGCGTTATGCTGCAACCATTGATCAGGACGCGTTATACTGTAACCATTGATCTGGACGCGTTATCCTGTAACCATTGATCTGAAGGCGTTATGCTGTATCCAGTGATCTGGACGCGTTAAGCTGTAACCATTGATCTGGACGCGTTAGGCAGTAACCATTGATCTGGACGCGTTATGTTGTAACCATTGATCTGGACGCGTTAGGCAGTAACCATTGATCTGGACACGTTAGGCTGTAACCATTGATCTGGACACGTTATGCAGTAACGGTTGTCATAACCATTGATCTGGACACGTTAGGCAGTAACCATTGATCTGGACACGTTAGGCAGTAACCATTGATCTGGACGCGTTAGGTAGTAACCATTGATCTGGGCACGTTATGCAGTAACCATTGACCTGGACGAGTTATGCTGTAACCATTGATCTGGACGCGCTAGGCAGTAACCATTGACCTGGACGCGTTACGCTGTGACCATCTATCTGGACGCGTTATGCTGCAACCTTTGACCTGGAAGCGTTTGCTGTAACCATTGATCTGGACGAGTTATGCTGTAACCATTGATCTGGACGCGTTAGGCAGTAACCATTGATCTGGACGCGTTATGCTGTAACCATTGATCTGGACGCGTTAGGCAGTAACCATTGATCTGGACGCGCTATGCTGTAACCATTGATCTGGACGCGTTAGGCTGTAAACATTGACCTGGACGCGTTATGCTGTAACCATTGACCTGGACGCGTTAGGCAGTAACCATTGACCTGAACGCGTTATGCTGTAACCATTGACCTGGACGCGTTATGCTGTAACAATTGACCTGGACGAGTTATGCTGTAACCATTGACCTGGACGCGTTATGCTGTAACCATTGACCTGGATGCGTTAAGCTGTAACCATTGAGATGGACGCGTTATTCTGTAACCATTGACCTGAGCGCGTTAGGCAGTAACCATTGACCTGGACGCGTTAGGCTGTAACCATTGACCTGGACGCGTTATGCTGTAACCATTGACCTGGACGCGTTATGCTGTAACCATTGACCTGGACGCGTTATGCTGTAACCATTGACCTGAAAGCGTTATGCTGTAACCATTGACCTGGGCGCGTTAGGCAGTAACCATTGATCTGGACGCGTTATGCTGTAACCATTGATCTGGACGCGTTAGGCAGTAACCATTGATCTGGACGCGTTATGCTGAAACCATTGATCTGGACGCGTTAGGCTGTAACCATTGACCTGGACGCGTTATGCTGTAACCATTGACCTGGAGGCGTTAGGCAGTAACCATTGACCTGGACGCGTTATGCTGTGACCTTTGACCTGGACGCGTTAGGCTGTAACCATTGACCTGGACGCGTTATGCTGTAACCATTGACCTGGACGCGTAATGCTGTAACAATTGACCTGGGCGCGTTATGCTGTAACCATTGACCTGGACGCGTTATGCTGTAACCATTGACCTGGACGCGTTAGGCAGTAGCTATTGACCTGGACGCGTTAGGCTGTAAACATTGACCTGGACGCGTTATGCTGTAACCATGACCTGGACGCGTTATGCTGTAACCATTGATCTGGACGCGTTAGGCAGTAACCATTGACCAGGACGCGTTAGGCAGTAACCATTGACCTGGACGCGTAATGCTGTAACCATTGACCTGGACGCGTTAGGCAGTAACCATTGACCTGGACGCGTTAGGCAGTAACCATTGACCTGGACGCGTTATGCTGTAACCATTGACCTGGACGTGTTAGGCAGTAACCATTGACCTGGACGCGTTAGGCAGTAACCATTGACCTGGACGCGTTATGCTGTAACCATTGACCTGGACGCGTTAGGCTGTAACCATTGACCCGGATGCGTTATGCTGTAACCATTGACCTGGACGCGTTAGCCAGTAACCATTGACCTGGACGCGTTAGGCAGTAACCATTGACCTGGACGCGTTTGGCAGTAACCATAGACCTGGACGCGTTAGGCAGTAGCCATTGACCTGGACGCGTTAGGCAGTAACCATTGACCTGGACTCGTTAGGCAGTAAACATTGACCTGGACGCGTTAGGCAGTAACAATTGACATGGACGCGTTAGGCAGTAACCATTGATCTGGACACGTTAGGCAGTAACGGTTGTCATAACCATTGATCTGGACACGTTAGGCAGTAACCATTGATCTGGACACGTTAGGCAGTAACCATTGACCTGGACAAGTTAGGCAGTAACCATTGACCTGGACGCGTTATGCTGTAACCACTGACCTGGACGCGTTATGCTGTAACCATTGACCTGGACGCGTTAGGCAGTAACCATTTATCTGGACGCGTTATGCTATAACCATTAACTTGGGCACGTTATGCTGTAACCATTGACCTGGACGCGTTAGGCAGTAACCATTGACCTGGACAAGTTAGGCAGTAACCATTGACCTGGACGCGTTATGCTGTAACCATTGACCTGGACGCGTCATGCTGTAACCATTGACCTGGACGCGTTAGGCAGTAACCATTGACCTGGACGCGTTAGGCAGTAACCACAGACCTGGACGCGTTAGGCAGTAACCATTGACCTGGACGCGTTATGCTGTAACCATTGACCTGGACGCGTTATGCTGTAACCGTTGACCTGGACGCGTTAGGCGGTAACCATTGACCTGGACGCGTTAGGCAGTAACCATTGACCTGGACGCGTTAGGCAGTAACCATTGACCTGGACGCGTTATGCTGTAACCATTGACCTGGACGCGTTAGGCTGTAACCATTGACCTGGACGCGTTAGGCAGTAACCATTGACCTGGACGCGTTAGGCAGTAACCATTGACCTGGACGCGTTAGGCAGTAACCATTGACCTGGACGCGTTAGGCAGTAACCATTGACCTGGACGCGTTAGGCAGTAACCATTGACCTGGACGCGTTAGGCAGTAACCATTCATCTGGACGCGTTAGGCAGTAACGATTGATCTGGACGCGTTAAGCAGTAACCATTGACCTGGACATGTTATGCTGTAAACATTGATCTGGACGCGTTAGGCAGTAACCATTGACCGGGACACGTTATGCTGTAACCATTGATCTGGACGCGTTATGCTGTAACCATTGATCTGGACGCGTTATGCTGTAACCATTGATCTGGACGTGTTATGCTGTAACCATTGATCTGGACGCGTTAGGCAGTAACCATTGATCTGGACGCGTTATGCTGTAACCATTGATCTGGACGCGTTAGGCAGTAACCATTGTTCTGGACGCGTTATGCTGTAACCATTGATCTGGACGCGTTAGGCTGTAACCATGTACCTGGAGTCGTTATGCTGTAACCATTGACCCGGACGCGTTAGGCAGTAACCATTGACCTGGACGCGTTATGCTGTAACCATTGACCTGGACGCGTTAAGCTGTAACCATTGACCTGGACGCGTTATGCTGTAACCATTGACCTGGACGCGTTATGCTGTAACCATTGACCTGAACGCGTTAGGCAGTAACCATTGACATGGACGCGTTAGGCTGTAACCATTGATCTGGACGTGTTATGCTGTAACCATTGATCTGGACGCGTTAGGCAGTAACCATTGATCTGGACGCGTTATGCTGTAACCATTGATCTGGACGCGTTAGGCAGTAACCATTGTTCTGGACGCGTTATGCTGTAACCATTGACCTGAACGCGTTAGGCAGTAACCATTGACATGGACGCGTTAGGCTGTAACCATTGACCTGGACGCGTTATAATGTAACCATTGACCTGGGCGCGTTATGCTGTAACCATTGACATGGACGCGCTATGCAGTAACCATTGACCTGGACTCGTTAGGCAGTAACCATTGACCTGGACGCGTTAGGCTGTAACCATTGACCTGGGCGCGTTATGCTGGAACCATTGACCTGGACGCGTTAGGCAGTAACCATCAACCTGGACGCGTTAGACTGTAACCATTGACCTGGACGCGTTATGCTGCAACCATTGACCGGGACGCGTTATGCTGTAACCATTGACCTGGACGCGTTAGACTGTAACCATTGACCTGGACGCGTTATGCTGTAACTTCTGACCTGGACGCGTTATGCTGTAACCATTGATCTGGACGCGTTAGGCAGTAACCATTGATCTGGACGCGTTATGCTGTAACCATTGATCTGGACGCGTTAGGCTGTAACCATTGACCTGGACACGTTATGCTGTAACCATTGACCTCGACGCGTTAGGCAGTAACCATTGACCTGGACGCGTTATGCTGTGACCATTGACCTGGACGCGTTATGCTGTAACCATTGACCTGGACGCGTTATGCTGTAACCATTGACCTGGACGCGTGATGCTGTAACAATTGACCTGGGCGCGTTATGCTGTAACCATTGACCTGGACGCGTTATGCTGTAACCATTAACCTGGACGCGTTAGGCAGTAGCTATTGACCTGGACGCGTTAGGCTGTAAACATTGACCTGGACGCGTTATGCTGTAACCATGACCTGGACGCGTTATGCTGTAACCATTGATCTGGACGCGTTAGGCAGTAACCATTGACCTGGATGCGTTAGGCAGTAACCATTGACCTGGACGCGTAATGCTGTAACCATTGACCTGGACGCGTTAGGCAGTAACCATTGACCTGGACGCGTTAGGCAGTAACCATTGACCTGGACGCGTTATGCTGTAACCATTGACCTGGACGTATTAGGCAGTAACCATTGACCTGGACGCGTTAGGCAGTAACCATTGACCTGGACGCGTTATGCTGTAACCATTGACCTGGACTCGTTAGGCAGTAAACTTTGACCTGGACGCGTTAGCCAGTAACAATTGACATGGACGCGTTAGGCAGTAACCATTGATCTGGACGCGTTAGGCAGCAACCACTGTCAAAATCCATTGATGTGGACACGTTAGGGTGTAACCATTGTAAAAAAAACACTAATCTGGACGCGTAAGGCTGTAACCATTGTCAAAACCATTGATCTGGACGCCTTATGTTGTAACCATTCATCTGGAGGTGTAGCCATTTATCTGGACGCGTTATGCTGTAACCATTGACCTGGACGCGTTAGGCAGTAACCATTGACCTGGACGCATTACGCAGTAACCATTGATCTGGACGTGTTATGCTGTATCCATTGACCTGGGCGCGTTATGCCGTAACCATTGACCTGGACGCGTTATGCAGTAACCATTGACCTGGACGCGTTAGGCAGTAACCATTGACCTGGACGCGTTAGGCTGTAACCATTGACCTGGACGCGTTATGCTGTAACCATTGACCTGGACGCGTTATGCTGTAACCATTGACCTGGACACGTTAGGCAGTAACTATTGACCTGGACGCGTTATGCTGTAACCATTGACCTAGACGCGTTAGGCAGTAACCATTGATCTGGACGCGTTATGCTATAACCATTGACTTGGGCGCGTTATGCTGTAACCATTGACCTGGGCGCGTTATGCTGTAACCATTGACCTGGACGCGTTATGCTGTAACCATTGACCTGGGCGCGTTATGCTGTAAACATTGACCTGGACGCGTTATGCTGTAACCATTGACCTGGACGCGTTATGCTGTAACCATTGACCTGGGCGCGTTATGCTGTAACCATTGACCTGGACGCGTTATGCTGTAACCATTGACCTGGACGCGTTAGGCAGTAACCATTGATCTGGACGCGTTAGGCTGTAACTATTGACCTGGACGCGTTATGGTGTAACAATTGACCTGGACGCGTTATGCTGTAGCCATTGACCTGGACGCGTTAGGCAGTAACCATTGACCTGGACGCGTTAGGCAGTAACCATTGACCTGGACGCGTTAGGCAGTAACGATTGACCTGGACATGTTATGCTGTAAACATTGATCTGGACGCGTTAGGCAGTAACCATTGACCGGGACACGTTATGCTGTAACCATTGATCTGGACGCGTTATGCTGTAACCATTGATCTGGACGCGTTATGCTGTAACCATTGATCTGGACGTGTTATGCTGTAACCATTGATCTGGACGCGTTAGGCAGTAACCATTGATCTGGACGCGTTATGCTGTAACCATTGATCTGGACGCGTTAGGCAGTAACCATTGTTCTGGACGCGTTATGCTGTAACCATTGATCTGGACGCGTTAGGCTGTAACCATGTACCTGGAGTCGTTATGCTGTAACCATTGACCCGGACGCGTTAGGCAGTAACCATTGACCTGGACGCGTTATGCTGTAACCATTGACCTGGACGCGTTAAGCTGTAACCATTGACCTGGACGCGTTATGCTGTAACCATTGACCTGGACGCGTTATGCTGTAACCATTGACCTGAACGCGTTAGGCAGTAACCATTGACATGGACGCGTTAGGCTGTAACCATTGACCTGGACGCGTTATAATGTAACCATTGACCTGGGCGCGTTATGCTGTAACCATTGACATGGACGCGCTATGCAGTAACCATTGACCTGGACTCGTTAGGCAGTAACCATTGACCTGGACGCGTTAGGCTGTAACCATTGATCTGGGCGCGTTATGCTGGAACCATTGACCTGGACGCGTTAGGCAGTAACCAGCAACCTGGACGCGTTAGACTGTAACCATTGACCTGGACGCGTTATGCTGCAACCATTGACCGGGACGCGTTATGCTGTAACCATTGACCTGGACGCGTTAGGCTGTAACCATTGACCTGGACGCGTTATGCTGTAACTTCTGACCTGGACGCGTTATGCTGTAACCATTGATCTGGACGCGTTAGGCAGTAACCATTGATCTGGACGCGTTATGCTGTAACCATTGATCTGGACGCGTTAGGCAGTAACCATTGATCAGGACGCGTTATGCTGTAACCATTGATCTGGACGCGTTAGGCTGTAACCATTGACCTGGACACGTTATGCTGTAACCATTGACCTCGACGCGTTAGGCAGTAACCATTGACCTGGACGCGTTATGCTGTGACCATTGACCTGGACGCGTTATGCTGTAACCATTGACCTGGACGCGTTATGCTGTAACCATTGACCTGGACGCGTGATGCTGTAACAATTGACCTGGGCGCGTTATGCTGTAACCATTGACCTGGACGCGTTATGCTGTAACCATTAACCTGGACGCGTTAGGCAGTAGCTATTGACCTGGACGCGTTAGGCTGTAAACATTGACCTGGACGCGTTATGCTGTAACCATGACCTGGACGCGTTATGCTGTAACCATTGATCTGGACGCGTTAGGCAGTAACCATTGACCTGGACGCGTTAGGCAGTAACCATTGACCTGGACGCGTAATGCTGTAACCATTGACCTGGACGCGTTAGGCAGTAACCATTGACCTGGACGCGTTAGGCAGTAACCATTGACCTGGACGCGTTATGCTGTAACCATTGACCTGGACGTGTTAGGCAGTAACCATTGACCTGGACGCGTTAGGCAGTAACCATTGACCTGGACGCGTTATGCTGTAACCATTGACCTGGACTCGTTAGGCAGTAAACATTGACCTGGACGCGTTAGGCAGTAACAATTGACATGGACGCGTTAGGCAGTAACCATTGATCTGGACGCGTTAGGCAGCAACCACTGTCAAAATCCATTGATGTGGACACGTTAGGGTGTAACCATTGTAAAAAAACACTAATCTGGACGCGTAAGGCTGTAACCATTGTCAAAACCATTGATCTGGACGCCTTATGTTGTAACCATTCATCTGGAGGTGTAGCCATTTATCTGGACGCGTTAGGGTGTAACCATTGTCAAAAACCATTGATCTGGACGCGTTATGTTGTAATCATTGATCTGGACGCGTTATGCTGTAACCATTGATCTGGACGCGTTATGCTGAAACCTTTGAACGGGACACGTTTGGCAGTAACCATTGATCTGGACGCGTAATGCTGTAACCATTGATCTGGACACGTTAGGCTGTAACCATCGATCTGGACACGTTAGGCAGTAACGGTTGTCATAACCATTGATCTGGACACGTTAGGCAGTAAACATTGATCTGGACACGTTAGGCAGTTACCATTCATCTGGACGCGTTAGGCAGTAACCATTGATCTGGACGCGTTAGGCAGTAACCATTGACCTTGACGAGTTATGCTGTAACCATTGATCTGGACGCGTTAGGCAGTAACCATTGACCTGGACACGTTATGCTGTAACCATTGATCTGGACGCGTTATGCTGTAACCATTGACCTGGACGCGTTATGCTGTAACCATTGATCTGGACGCGTTAAGCTGCAACCATTGATCTGGACGCGTTAGGCAGTAACCATTGATCTGGACGCGTTATGCTGTAACCATTGATCTGGACGCGTTAGGCAGTAACCATTGATCTGGACGCGTTATGCTGTAACCATTGATCTGGACGTGTTAGGCTGTAACCATTGACCTGGACGCGTTATTCTGTGACAATTGACCTGGACGCGTTAGGCAGTAACCATTGACCTGGACGCGTTATGCTGTAACCATTGACCTGGACGAATTATGCTGTAACCATTGACCTGGACGCGTTATGCTTTAACCATTGATCTGGACGCGTTAGGCAGTAACCATTGATCTGGACGCGTTATGCTGTAACCATTGATCCGGACGCGTTAGGCAGTAACCATTGATCTGGACGCGTTATGCTGTAACCATTGATCTGGACGCGTTAGGCTTTAACCATTGACCTGGACGCGTTATGCTGTAACCATTGACCTGGACGCGTTAGGCAGTAACCTTTGACCTGGACGCGTTAGGCAGAAACCATTGACCTGGACGCTTTAGGCAGTAACCATTGACCTGGACGCGTTAGGCAGTAACCATTGACCTGGACGCGTTATGCTGTTACCATTGACCTGGACGCGTTATGCTGTAACCATTGACCTGGACGCGTTATGCTGTAACCATTGACCTGGACGCGTTATGCTCTAACCATTGACCTGGGCGCGTTATGCTGTAAACATTGACCTGGACGCGTTATGCTGTAACCATTGACTTGGACGCGTTAGACAGTAACTATTGACCTGGACGCGTTATTCTGTAACCATTGACCTGGACGCGTTATGCTGTTACCATTGACCTGGACGCGTTAGCCAGTAACCATTGACCTGGACGCGTTAGGCAGAAACCATTGACCTGGACGCTTTAGGCAGTAACCATTGACCTGGACGCGTTACGCAGTAACCATTGACCTGGACGCGTTAGGCAGTAAACATTGACCTGGACGCGTTAGGCAGTAACCATTGACCTGGACGCGTTAGGCAGTAACCATTCATCTGGACGCGTTATGCTGCAACCATTGATCAGGACGCGTTATGCTGTAACCATTGATCTGGACGCGTTATCCTGTAACCATTGATCTGAAGGCGTTATGCTGTATCCAGTGATCTGGACGCGTTAAGCTGTAACCATTGATCTGGACGCGTTAGGCAGTAACCATTGATCTGGACGCGTTATGTTGTAACCATTGATCTGGACGCGTTAGGCAGTAACCATTGATCTGGACACGTTAGGCTGTAACCATTGATCTGGACACGTTAGGCAGTAACGGTTGTCATAACCATTGATCTGGACACGTTAGGCAGTAACCATTGATCTGGACACGTTAGGCAGTAACCATTGATCTGGACGCGTTAGGTAGTAACCATTGATCTGGGCACGTTATGCAGTAACCATTGACCTGGACGAGTTATGCTGTAACCATTGATCTGGACGCGCTAGGCAGTAACCATTGACCTGGACGCGTTACGCTGTGACCATCTATCTGGACGCGTTATGCTGCAACCTTTGACCTGGAAGCGTTTGCTGTAACCATTGATCTGGACGAGTTATGCTGTAACCATTGATCTGGACGCGTTAGGCAGTAACCATTGATCTGGACGCGATATGCTGTAACCATTGATCTGGACGCGTTAGGCAGTAACCATTGATCTGGACGCGCTATGCTGTAACCATTGATCTGGACGCGTTAGGCTGTAAACATTGACCTGGACGCGTTATGCTGTAACCATTGACCTGGACGCGTTAGGCAGTAACCATTGACCTGAACGCGTTATGCTGTAACCATTGACCTGGACGCGTTATGCTGTAACAATTGACCTGGACGAGTTATGCTGTAACCATTGACCTGGACGCGTTATGCTGTAACCATTGACCTGGATGCGTTAAGCTGTAACCATTGAGATGGACGCGTTATTCTGTAACCATTGACCTGAGCGCGTTAGGCAGTAACCATTGACCTGGACGCGTTAGGCTGTAACCATTGACCTGGACGCGTTATGCTGTAACCATTGACCTGGACAGGTTATGCTGTAACCATTGACCTGGACGCGTTATGCTGTAACCATTGACCTGGAAGCGTTATGCTGTAACCATTGACCTGGGCGCGTTAGGCAGTAACAATTGACCTGGACGCGTTAGGCAGTAACCATTGACCTGGACGCGTTATGCTGTAACCATTGACCTGGACGCGTTATGCTGTAACCATTGATCTGGACGCGTTATGCAGTAACCATTGATCTGGACGCGTTAGGCTGTAACCATTGACCTGGACGCGTTATGCTGTAACCATTGACCTGGACGCGTTAGGCAGTAACCATTGACCTGGACGCGTTATGCTGTGACCATTGACCTGGACGCGTTATGCTGTAACCATTGACCTGGACGCGTTATGCTGTAACCATTGACCTGGACGCGTTATGCTGTAACAATTGACCTGGGCGCGTTATGCTGTAAACATTGACCTGGACTCGTTATGCTGTAACCATTGACCAGGACGCGTTAGGCAGTAGCTATTGACCTGGACGCGTTAGGCTGTAAACATTGACCTGGACGCGTTATGCTGTAACCATGACCTGGACGCGTTATGCTGTAACCATTGATCTGGACGCGTTAGGCAGTAACCATTGACCTGGACGCGTTAGGCAGTAACCATTGACCTGGACGCGTAATGCTGTAACCATTGACCTGGACGCGTTAGGCAGTAACCATTGACCTGGACGCGTTAGGCAGTAACCATTGACCTGGACGCGTTATGCTGTAACAATTGACCTGGACGTGTTAGGCAGTAACCATTGACCTGGACGCGTTAGGCAGTAACCATTGACCTGGACGCGTTAGGCAGTAACCATTGACCTGGAAGCGTTAGGCTGTAACCATTGACCTGGACGCGTTAGGCAGTAACCATTGACCTGGACTCGTTAGGCAGTAAACATTGACCTGGACGCGTTAGGCAGTAACAATTGACATGGACGCGTTAGGCAGTAACCATTGATCTGGACGCGTTAGGCAGCAACCACTGTCAAAATCCATTGATGTGGACACGTTAGGGTGTAACCATTGTAAAAAAAACACTGATCTGGACGCGTAAGGCTGTAACCATTGTCAAAACCATTGATCTGGAGGCGTTATGTTGTAACCATTCATCTGGAGGTGTAGCCATTTATCTGGACGCGTTAGGGTGTAACCATTGTCAAAAACCATTGATCTGGACGCGTTATGCTGTAACCATTGATCTGGACGCGTTATGCTGTAACCATTGATCTGGACACGTTAGGCTGTAACCATTGATCTGGACACGTTAGGCAGTAACGGTTGTCATAACCATTGATCTGAACGCGTTAGGCGGTAACCATTGATCTGGACACGTTAGGCAGTTACCATTCATCTGGACGCGTTAGGCAGTAACCATTGATCTGGACGCGTTAGGCAGTAACCATTGACCTGGACGAGTTATGCTGTAACCATTGATCTGGACGCGTTAGGCAGTAACCATTGACCTGGACACGTTATGCTGTAACCATTGATCTGAACACGTTAGGCAGTAACCATTGATCTGGAAGCGTTAGGCAGTTACCATTCATCTGGACGCGTTAGGCAGTAACCATTGATCTGGACGCGTTAGGCAGTAACCATTGACCTGGACACGTTATGCTGTAACCATTGATCCTGACGCGTTATGCTGTAACCATTGACCTGGACGCGTTATGCTGTAACCATTGATCTGGACGCGTTATGCTGCAACCATTGATCTGGACGCGTTAGGCAGTAACCATTGATCTGGACGCGTTATGCTGTAACCATTGATCTGGACGCGTTAGGCAATAACCATTGATCTGGACGCGTTATGCTGTAACCATTGATCTAGACGTGTTAGGCTGTAACCATTGACCTGGACGCGTTATTCTGTAACAATTGACCTGGACGCGTTAGGCAGTAACCATTGACCTGGACGCGTTATGCTGTAACCATTGACCTGGACGAATTATGCTGTAACCATTGACCTGGACGCGTTATGCTGTAACCATTAACCTGGACGCGTTATGCTGTAACCATTGACCTGGACGCGATATGCTGTAACCATTGACCTGGACGCGTTAGGCAGTAACCATTGACCTAGACGCGTTAGGCTGTAACCATAGACCTGGACGCGTTATGCTGTAACCATTGACCAGGACGCGTTACGCTGTAACCATTGACCTGGACGCGTTAGGCAGTAACGATTGACCTGGACGCGTTATGCTGTAACCATTGACCTGGACGCGTTATGCTGTAACCATTGACCTGGACGCGTTAGGCAGTAACCATTGACCTGGACGCGTTAGGCTGTAACCATTGACCTGGACGCGTTATGCTGTAACCATTGACCAGGACGCGTTATGCTGTAACAATTGAACTGGACGCGTTAGGCAGTAACCATTGATCTGGACGCGTTATGCTGTAACCATTGATCTGGACGCGTTAGGCAGTAACCTTTGATCTGGACACTTTATGCTGTAACCATTGACCTGGACGCGTTAGGCAGTAACCATTGACCTGGACGCGTTATGCTGTAACCATTGACCTGGACGCGTTAGGCAGTAACCATTGACCTGGACGCGTTATGCTGTAACCATTGACCTGGGCGAATTACGCAGTAACCATTGATCTGGACGTGTTATGCTGTATCCATTGACCTGGGCGCGTTATGCTGTAACCATTGACCTGGACGCGTTATGCAGTAACCATTGACCTGGACGCGTTAGGCAGTAACCATTGACCTGGACGCGTTAGGCTGTAACCATTGACCTGGACGCGTTATGCTGTACCCATTGACCTGGACGCGTTATGCTGTAACCATTGACCTGAACGCGTTAGGCATTAACCATTGACCTGGACGCGTTATGCTGTAACCATTGACCTAGACGCGTTAGGCAGTAACCATTGATCTGGACGCGTTATGCTATAACCATTGACTTGGGCGCGTTATGCTGTAACCATTGACCTTGGCGCGTTATGCTGTAACCATTGACCTGGACGCGTTATGCTGTAACCATTGACCTGGGCGCGTTATGCTGTAAACATTGACCTGGACGCGTTATGCTGTAACCATTGACCTGGACGCGTTATGCTGTAACCATTGACCTGGGCGCGTTATGCTGTAACCATTGACCTGGACGCGTTATGCTGTAACCATCGACCTGGACGCGTTAGGCAGTAACCATTGATCTGGACGCGTTAGGCTGTAACTATTGACCTGGACGCGTTATGCTGTAACAATTGGCCTGGACGCGTTATGCTGTAACCATTGACCTGGACGCGTTAGGCAGTAACCATTGACCTGGACGCGTTAGGCAGTAACCATTGACCTGGACGCGTTAGGCAGTAACCATTGACCTGGACGCGTTAGGTAGTAACCATTGACCTGGACGCGTTATGCTGTAACTATTGACCTGGACGCGTTATGCTGTAACCATTGACCTGGACGCGTTAGGCAGTAACCATTGACCTGGACACGTTAGGCAGTAACCATTGATCTGGACGCGTTATGCTGTAACCATTGACCTGGACGCGTTATGCTGTAACCATTGACCTGGACGCGTTAGGCAGTAACCATTGACCTGGACGCGTTAGGCAGTAACCATTGACCTGGACGCGTTATGCTGTTACCATTGACCTGGACGCGTTATGCTGTAACCATTGAACTGGACGCGTTAGGCAGTAACCATTGACCTGGACAAGTTAGGCAGTAACCATTGACCTGGACGCGTTATGCTGTAACCATTGACCTGGACGCGTTATGCTGTAACCATTGACCTGGACGCGTTAGGCAGTAACCATTGACCTGGACGCGTTAGGCAGTAACCACTGACCTGGACGCGTTAGGCAGTAACCATTGACCTGGACGCGTTATGCTGTAACCATTGACCCGGACGCGATATGCTGTAACCGTTGACCTGGACGCGTTAGGCAGTAACCATTGACCTGGACGCGTTAGGCAGTAACCATTGACCTGGACGCGTTAGGCAGTATCCATTGACCTGGACGCGTTATGCTGTAACCATTGACCTGGACGCATTAGGCTGTAACCATTGACCTGGACGCGTTAGGCAGTAACCATTACCTGGACGCGTTAGGCAGTAACCATTGACCTGGACGCGTTAGGCAGTAACCATTGACCTGGACGCGTTAGGCAGTAACCATTGACCTGGACGCGTTAGGCAGTAACCATTGACCTGGACGCGTTAGGCAGTAACCATTGACCTGGGTGCGTTAGGCAGTAACCATCAACCTGGACGCGTTAGACTGTAACCATTGACCTGGACGCGTTATGCTGCAACCATTGACCTGGACGCGTTATGCTGTAACCATTGACCTGGACGCGTTAGGCTGTAACCATTGACCTGGACGCGTTATGCTGTAACTTCTGACCTGGACGCGTTATGCTGTAACCATTGATCTGGACGCGTTAGGCAGTAACCATTGATCTGGACGCGTTATGCTGTAACCATTGATCTGGACGCGTTAGGCAGTAACCATTGATCTGGACGCGTTATGCTGTAACCATTGATCTGGACGCGTTAGGCTGTAACCATTGACCTGGACGCGTTATGCTGTAACCATTGACTTGGACGCGTTAGGCAGTAACCATTGACCTGGACGCGTTAGGCAGTAACCATTGACCTGGACGCGTTATGCTGTAACCATTGACCTGGACGCGTTAGGCTGTAACCATTAACCTGGATGCGTTATGCTGTAACCATTGACGTGGACGCGTTAGCCAGTAACCATTGACGTGGACGCGTTAGGCAGTAACCATTGACCTGGACGCGTTTGGCAGTAACCATTGACCTGGACGCGTTAGGCAGTAACCATTGACCTGGACGCGTTAGGCATTAACCATTGACCTGGACTCGTTAGGCAGTAAACATTGACCTGGACGCGTTAGGCAGTAACAATTGACATGGACGCGTTAGGCAGTAACCATTGATCTGGACGCGTTAGGCAGCAACCACTGTCAAAATCCATTGATGTGGACACGTTAGGGTGTAACCATTGACCTGGACGCGTTAGGCAGTAACCATTGACCTGGACGCGTTATGCTGTAACCATTGACCTGGACGCGTTAGGCTGTAACCATTGACCTGGATGCGTTATGCTGTAACCATTGACGTGGACGCGTTAGCCAGTAACCATTGACGTGGACGCGTTAGGCAGTAACCATTGACCTGGACGCGTTTGGCAGTAACCATTGACCTGGACGCGTTAGGCAGTAACCATTGACCTGGACGCGTTAGGCAGTAACCATTGACCTGGACTCGTTAGGCAGTAAACATTGACCTGGACGCGTTAGGCAGTAACAATTGACATGGACGCGTTAGGCAGTAACCATTGATCTGGACGCGTTAGGCAGCAACCACTGTCAAAATCCATTGATGTGGACACGTTAGGGTGTAACCATTGTAAAAAAAACACTGATCTGGACGCGTAAGGCTGTAACCATTGTCAAAACCATTGATCTGGACGCGTTATGTTGTAACCATTCATCTGGAGGTGTAGCCATTTATCTGGACGCGTTAGGGCGTAACCATTGTTAAAAACCATTGATCTGGACGCGTTATGCTGTAATCAATGATCTGGACGCGTTATGCTGTAACCATTGATCTGGACGCGTTATGCTGTAACCAGTTATCTGGACGCGTTATGCTGAAACCATTGATATCGACACGTTTGGCAGTAACCATTGATCTGGACGCGTTATGCTGTAACCATTGATCTGGACACGTTAGGCTGTAACCATTGATCTGGACACGTTAGGCAGTAACGGTTGTCATAACCATTGATCTGGACACGTTAGGCAGTAACCATTGATCTGGGCACGTTAGGCAGTTACCATTCATCTGGACGCGTTAGGCAGTAACCATTGATCTGGACGCGTTAGGCAGTAACCATTGACCTGGACGAGTTATGCTGTAACCATTGATCTGGACGCGTTAGGCAGTAACCATTGACCTGGACACGTTATGCTGTAACCATTGATCTG
The DNA here is from genome assembly GCA_946902985.2 of Meconema thalassinum. Classification (NCBI taxonomy): domain Eukaryota; kingdom Metazoa; phylum Arthropoda; class Insecta; order Orthoptera; family Tettigoniidae; genus Meconema; species Meconema thalassinum. The sequence continues at coordinate 19,280,382 of OX336391.1, forward strand.
GACGCGTTATGCTGTAACCATTGACCTGGACGCGTTATGCTGTAACCATTGATCAGGACGCGTTATGCTGCAACCATTGATCTGGACGCGTTAGGCAGTAACCATTGATCTGGACGCGTTAGGTAGTAACCATTGATCTGGACGCGTTATGCTGTAACCATTGATCTGGACGTGTTAGGCTGTAACCATTGACCTGGACGCGTTATTCCGTAACAATTGACCTGGACGCGTTAGGCAGTAACCATTGACCTGGACGCGTTATGTTGTAACCATTGACCTGGACGAATTATGCTGTAACCATTGACCTGGACGCGTTATGCTGTAACCATTAACCTGGACGCGTTATGCTGTAACCATTGACCTGGACGCGTTATGCTGTAACCATTGACCTGGACGCGTTAGGCAGTAACCATTGACCTAGACGCGTTAGGCTGTAACCATTGACCTGGACGCGTTATGCTGTAACCATTGACCAGGATGCGTTATGCTGTAACCATTGATCAGGACGCGTTATGCTGCAACCATTGATCTGGACGCGTTAGGCAGTAACCATTGATCTGGACGCGTTAGGTAGTAACCATTGATCTGGACGCGTTATGCTGTAACCATTGATCTGGACGGGTTAGGCTGTAACCATTGACCTGGACGCGTTATTCCGTAACAATTGACCTGGACGCGTTAGGCAGTAACCATTGACCTGGACGCGTTATGCTGTAACCATTGACCTGGACGAATTATGCTGTAACCATTGACCTGGACGCGTTATGCTGTAACCATTAACCTGGACGCGTTATGCTGTAACCATTGACCTGGACGCGTTATGCTGTAACCATTGACCTGGACGCGTTAGGCAGTAACCATTGACCTAGACGCGTTAGGCTGTAACCATTGATCTGGACGCGTTATGCTGTAACCATTGACCAGGACGCGTTATGCTGTAACCATTGACCTGGACGCGTTAGGCAGTAACGATTGACCTGGACGCGTTATGCTGTAACCATTGACCTGGACGCGTTATGCTGTAACCATTGACCTGGACGCGTTAGGCAGTAACCATTGACCTGGACGCGTTAGGCTGTAACCATTGACCTGGACGCGTTATGCTGTAACCATTGACCAGGACGCGTTATGCTGTAACCATTGAACTGGACGCGTTAGGCAGTAACCATTGATCTGGACGCGTTATGCTGTAACCATTGATCTGGACGCGTTAGGCAGTAACCATTGATCTGGATACGTTATGCTGTAACCATTGACCTGGACGCGTTAGGCAGTAACCATTGACCTGGACGCGTTATGCTGTAATCATTGACCTGGACGTGTTAGGCAGTAACCATTGACCTGGACGCGTTATGCTGTAACCATTGACCTGGACGCATTACGCAGTAACCATTGATCTGGACGTGTTATGCTGTATCCATTGACCTGGGAGCGTTATGCCGTAACCATTGACCTGGACGCGTTATGCAGTTACCATGGACCTGGACGCGTTAGGCAGTAACCATTGATCTGGACGCGTTAGGCTGTAACCATTGACCTGGACGCGTTATGCTGTAACCATTGACCTGGACGCGTTATGCTGTAACCATTGACCTGGACGCGTTAGGCAGTAACCATTGACCTGGACGCGTTATTCTGTAACCTTTGACCTAGACGCGTTAGGCAGTAACCATTGATCTGGACGCGTTATGCTATAACCATTAACTTGGGCGCGTTATGCTGTAACCATTGACCTGGGCGCGTTATGCTGTAACCATTGACCTGGAAGCGTTATGCTGTAACCATTGACCTGGGCGCGTTATGCTGTAAACATTGACCTGGACGCGTTATGCTGTAACCATTGACCTGGACGCGTTATGCTGTAACCATTGACCTGGGCGCGTTATGCTGAACCATTGACTTGGACGCGTTATGTTGTTACCATTGACCTGGACGCGTTAGGCAGTAACCATTGATCTGGACGCGTTAGGCTGTAACTATTGACCTGGACGCGTTATGCTGTAACAATTGACCTGGACGCGTTATGCTGTAACCATTGACCTGGACGCGTGAGGCAGTAACCATTGACCTGGACGCGTTAGGCAGTAACCATTGACCTGGACGCGTTAGGCAGTAACCATTGACCTGGACGCGTTAGGCAGTAACCATTGACCTGGACGCGTTAGGTAGTAACCATTGACCTGGACGCGTTATGCTGTAACCATTGACCTGGACGCGTTAGGCAGTAACCATTGACCTGGACGCGTTAGGCTGTAACCATTGACCTGGACGCGTTATGCTGTAACCATTGACCAGGACGCGTTATGCTGTAACAATTGAACTGGACGCGTTAGGCAGTAACCATTGATCTGGACGCGTTATGCTGTAACCATTGATCTGGACGCGTTAGGCAGTAACCTTTGATCTGGACACTTTATGCTGTAACCATTGACCTGGACGCGTTAGGCAGTAACCATTGACCTCGACGCGTTATGCTGTAACCATTGACCTGGACGCGTTAGGCAGTAACCATTGACCTGGACGCGTTATGCTGTAACCATTGACCTGGGCGAATTACGCAGTAACCATTGATCTGGACGTGTTATGCTGTATCCATTGACCTGGGCGCGTTATGCTGTAACCATTGACCTGGACGCGTTATGCAGTAACCATTGACCTGGACGCGTTAGGCAGTAACCATTGACCTGGACGCGTTAGGCTGTAACCATTGACCTGGACGCGTTATGCTGTACCCATTGACCTGGACGCGTTATGCTGTAACCATTGACCTGAACGCGTTAGGCATTAACCATTGACCTGGACGCGTTATGCTGTAACCATTGACCTAGACGCGTTAGGCAGTAACCATTGATCTGGACGCGTTATGCTATAACCATTGACTTGGGCGCGTTATGCTGTAACCATTGACCTTGGCGCGTTATGCTGTAACCATTGACCTGGACGCGTTATGCTGTAACCATTGACCTGGGCGCGTTATGCTGTAAACATTGACCTGGACGCGTTATGCTGTAACCATTGACCTGGACGCGTTATGCTGTAACCATTGACCTGGACGCGTTATGCTGTAACCATCGACCTGGACGCGTTAGGCAGTAACCATTGATCTGGACGCGTTAGGCAGTAACCATTGACCTGGACGCGTTAGGCAGTAACCATTGACCTGGACGCGTTAGGCAGTAACCATTGACCTGGATGCGTTAGGCAGTAACCATCAACCTGGACGCGTTAGACTGTAACCATTGACCTGGACGCGTTATGCTGCAACCATTGACCTGGACGCGTTATGCTGTAACCATTGACCTGGACGCGTTAGGCTGTAACCATTGACCTGGACGCGTTATGCTGTAACTTCTGACCTGGACGCGTTATGCTGTAACCATTGATCTGGACGCGTTAGGCAGTAACCATTGATCTGGACGCGTTATGCTGTAACCATTGATCTGGACGCGTTAGGCAGTAACCATTGATCTGGACGCGTTATGCTGTAACCATTGATCTGGACGCGTTAGGCTGTAACCATTGACCTGGACGCGTTATGCTGTAACCATTGACTTGGACGCGTTAGGCAGTAACCATTGACCTGGACGCGTTAGGCAGTAACCATTGACCTGGACGCGTTATGCTGTAACCATTGACCTGGACGCGTTAGGCTGTAACCATTGACCTGGATGCGTTATGCTGTAACCATTGACGTGGACGCGTTAGCCAGTAACCATTGACGTGGACGCGTTAGGCAGTAACCATTGACCTGGACGCGTTTGGCAGTAACCATTGACCTGGACGCGTTAGGCAGTAACCATTGACCTGGACGCGTTAGGCAGTAACCATTGACCTGGACTCGTTAGGCAGTAAACATTGACCTGGACGCGTTAGGCAGTAACAATTGACATGGACGCGTTAGGCAGTAACCATTGATCTGGACGCGTTAGGCAGCAACCACTGTCAAAATCCATTGATGTGGACACGTTAGGGTGTAACCATTGACCTGGACGCGTTAGGCAGTAACCATTGACCTGGACGCGTTATGCTGTAACCATTGACCTGGACGCGTTAGGCTGTAACCATTGACCTGGATGCGTTATGCTGTAACCATTGACGTGGACGCGTTAGCCAGTAACCATTGACGTGGACGCGTTAGGCAGTAACCATTGACCTGGACGCGTTTGGCAGTAACCATTGACCTGGACGCGTTAGGCAGTAACCATTGACCTGGACGCGTTAGGCAGTAACCATTGACCTGGACTCGTTAGGCAGTAAACATTGACCTGGACGCGTTAGGCAGTAACAATTGACATGGACGCGTTAGGCAGTAACCATTGATCTGGACGCGTTAGGCAGCAACCACTGTCAAAATCCATTGATGTGGACACGTTAGGGTGTAACCATTGTAAAAAAACACTGATCTGGACGCGTAAGGCTGTAACCATTGTCAAAACCATTGATCTGGACGCGTTATGTTGTAACCATTCATCTGGAGGTGTAGCCATTTATCTGGACGCGTTAGGGCGTAACCATTGTTAAAAACCATTGATCTGGACGCGTTATGCTGTAATCAATGATCTGGACGCGTTATGCTGTAACCATTGATCTGGACGCGTTATGCTGTAACCAGTTATCTGGACGCGTTATGCTGAAACCATTGATATCGACACGTTTGGCAGTAACCATTGATCTGGACGCGTTATGCTGTAACCATTGATCTGGACACGTTAGGCTGTAACCATTGATCTGGACACGTTAGGCAGTAACGGTTGTCATAACCATTGATCTGGACACGTTAGGCAGTAACCATTGATCTGGGCACGTTAGGCAGTTACCATTCATCTGGACGCGTTAGGCAGTAACCATTGATCTGGACGCGTTAGGCAGTAACCATTGACCTGGACGAGTTATGCTGTAACCATTGATCTGGACGCGTTAGGCAGTAACCATTGACCTGGACACGTTATGCTGTAACCATTGATCTGGACGCGTTATGCTGTAACCATTGACCTGGACGCGTTATGCTGTAACCATTGATCAGGACGCGTTATGCTGCAACCATTGATCTGGACGCGTTAGGCAGTAACCATTGATCTGGACGCGTTAGGTAGTAACCATTGATCTGGACGCGTTATGCTGTAACCATTGATCTGGACGTGTTAGGCTGTAACCATTGACCTGGACGCGTTATTCCGTAACAATTGACCTGGACGCGTTAGGCAGTAACCATTGACCTGGACGCGTTATGCTGTAACCATTGACCTGGACGAATTATGCTGTAACCATTGACCTGGACGCGTTATGCTGTAACCATTAACCTGGACGCGTTATGCTGTAACCATTGACCTGGACGCGTTATGCTGTAACCATTGACCTGGACGCGTTAGGCAGTAACCATTGACCTAGACGCGTTAGGCTGTAACCATTGACCTGGACGCGTTATGCTGTAACCATTGACCAGGACGCGTTATGCTGTAACCATTGATCAGGACGCGTTATGCTGCAACCATTGATCTGGACGCGTTAGGCAGTAACCATTGATCTGGACGCGTTAGGTAGTAACCATTGATCTGGACGCGTTATGCTGTAACCATTGATCTGGACGGGTTAGGCTGTAACCATTGACCTGGACGCGTTATTCCGTAACAATTGACCTGGACGCGTTAGGCAGTAACCATTGACCTGGACGCGTTATGCTGTAACCATTGACCTGGACGAATTATGCTGTAACCATTGACCTGGACGCGTTATGCTGTAACCATTAACCTGGACGCGTTATGCTGTAACCATTGACCTGGACGCGTTATGCTGTAACCATTGACCTGGACGCGTTAGGCAGTAACCATTGACCTAGACGCGTTAGGCTGTAACCATTGATCTGGACGCGTTATGCTGTAACCATTGACCAGGACGCGTTATGCTGTAACCATTGACCTGGACGCGTTAGGCAGTAACGATTGACCTGGACGCGTTATGCTGTAACCATTGACCTGGACGCGTTATGCTGTAACCATTGACCTGGACGCGTTAGGCAGTAACCATTGACCTGGACGCGTTAGGCTGTAACCATTGACCTGGACGCGTTATGCTGTAACCATTGACCAGGACGCGTTATGCTGTAACCATTGAACTGGACGCGTTAGGCAGTAACCATTGATCTGGACGCGTTATGCTGTAACCATTGATCTGGACGCGTTAGGCAGTAACCATTGATCTGGATACGTTATGCTGTAACCATTGACCTGGACGCGTTAGGCAGTAACCATTGACCTGGACGCGTTATGCTGTAATCATTGACCTGGACGCGTTAGGCAGTAACCATTGACCTGGACGCGTTATGCTGTAACCATTGACCTGGACGCATTACGCAGTAACCATTGATCTGGACGTGTTATGCTGTATCCATTGACCTGGGAGCGTTATGCCGTAACCATTGACCTGGACGCGTTATGCAGTTACCATGGACCTGGACGCGTTAGGCAGTAACCATTGATCTGGACGCGTTAGGCTGTAACCATTGACCTGGACGCGTTATGCTGTAACCATTGACCTGGACGCGTTATGCTGTAACCATTGACCTGGACGCGTTAGGCAGTAACCATTGACCTGGACGCGTTATTCTGTAACCTTTGACCTAGACGCGTTAGGCAGTAACCATTGATCTGGACGCGTTATGCTATAACCATTAACTTGGGCGCGTTATGCTGTAACCATTGACCTGGGCGCGTTATGCTGTAACCATTGACCTGGAAGCGTTATGCTGTAACCATTGACCTGGGCGCGTTATGCTGTAAACATTGACCTGGACGCGTTATGCTGTAACCATTGACCTGGACGCGTTATGCTGTAACCATTGACCTGGGCGCGTTATGCTGAACCATTGACTTGGACGCGTTATGTTGTTACCATTGACCTGGACGCGTTAGGCAGTAACCATTGATCTGGACGCGTTAGGCTGTAACTATTGACCTGGACGCGTTATGCTGTAACAATTGACCTGGACGCGTTATGCTGTAACCATTGACCTGGACGCGTGAGGCAGTAACCATTGACCTGGACGCGTTAGGCAGTAACCATTGACCTGGACGCGTTAGGCAGTAACCATTGACCTGGACGCGTTAGGCAGTAACCATTGACCTGGACGCGTTAGGTAGTAACCATTGACCTGGACGCGTTATGCTGTAACCATTGACCTGGACGCGTTAGGCAGTATCCATTGACCTGGACACGTTAGGCAGTAACCATTGACCTGGACGCGTTATGCTGTAACCATTGACCTGGACGCGTTATGCTGTAACCATTGACCTGGACGCGTTAGGCAGTAACCATTGACCTGGACGCGTTAGGCAGTAACCATAGACCTGGACGCGTTATGCTGTTACCATTGACCTGGAAGCGTTATGCTGTAACCATTGACCTGGACGCGTTAGGCAGTAACCATTGACCTGGACAAGTTAGGCAGTAACCATTGACCTGGACGCGTTATGCTGTAACCATTGACCTGGACGCGTTATGCTGTAACCATTGACCTGGACGCGTTAGGCAGTAACCATTGACCTGGACGCGTTAGGCAGTAACCACAGACCTGGACGCGTTAGGCAGTAACCATTGACCTGGACGCGTTATGCTGTAACCATTGACCTGGACGCGTTATGCTGTAACCGTTGACCTGGACGCGTTAGGCGGTAACCATTGACCTGGACGCGTTAGGCAGTAACCATTGACCTGGACGCGTTAGGCAGTAACCATTGACCTGGACGCGTTATGCTGTAACCATTGACCTGGACGCGTTAGGCTGTAACCAATGACCTGGACGCGTTAGGCAGTAACCATTGACCTGGACGCGTTAGGCAGTAACCATTGACCTGGACGCGTTAGGCAGTAACCATTGACCTGGACGCGTTAGGCAGTAACCATTGACCTGGGCGCGTTAGGCAGTAACCATTGACCTGGACGCGTTATGCAGTAACCATTCATCTGGACGCGTTAGGCAGTAACCATTGATCTGGACGCGTTAAGCAGTAACCATTGACCTGGACATGTTATGCTGTAACCATTGATCTGGACGCGTTAGGCAGTAACCATTGACCGGGACACGTTATGCTGTAACCATTGATCTGGACGCGTTATGCTGTAACCATTGATCCGGACGCGTTATGCTGTAACCATTGATCTGGACGTGTTATGCTGTAACCATTGATCTGGACGCGTTAGGCAGTAACCATTGATCTGGACGCGTTATGCTGTAACCATTGATCTGGACGCGTTAGGCAGTAACCATTGATCTGGACGCGTTATGCTGTAACCATTGATCTGGACGCGTTAGGCTGTAACCATTGACCTGGACGCGTTATGCTGTAACCATTGACCTGAACGCGTTAGGCAGTAACCATTGACATGGACGCGTTAGGCTGTAACCATTGACCTGGACGCGTTATAATGTAACCATTGACCTGGGCGCGTTATGCTGTAACCATTGACATGGACGCGCTATGCAGTAACCATTGACCTGGACTCGTTAGGCAGTAACCATTGACCTGGACGCGTTAGGCTGTAACCATTGATCTGGGCGCGTTATGCTGGAACCATTGACCTGGACGCATTAGGCAGTAACCATCAACCTGGACGCGTTAGACTGTAACCATTGACCTGGACGCGTTATGCTGCAACCATTGACCGGGACGCGTTATGCTGTAACCATTGACCTGGACGCGTTAGGCTGTAACCATTGACCTGGACGCGTTATGCTGTAACTTCTGACCTGGACGCGTTATGCTGTAACCATTGATCTGGATGCGTTAGGCAGTAACCATTGATCTGGACGCGTTATGCTGTAACCATTGATCTGGACGCGTTAGACAGTAACCATTGATCTGGACGCGTTATGCTGTAACCATTGACCTGGACACGTTATGCTGTAACCATTGACCTCGACGCGTTAGGCAGTAACCATTGACCTGGACGCGTTATGCTGTGACCATTGACCTGGACGCGTTATGCTGTAACCATTGACCTGGACGCGTTATGCTGTAACCATTGACCTGGACGCGTGATGCTGTAACAATTGACCTGGGCGCGATATGCTGTAACCATTGACCTGGACGCGTTATGCTGTAACCATTAACCTGGACGCGTTAGGCAGTAGCTATTGACCTGGACGCGTTAGGCTGTAAACATTGACCTGGACGCGTTATGCTGTAACCATGACCTGGACGCGTTATGCTGTAACCATTGATCTGGACGCGTTAGGCAGTAACCATTGACCTGGACGCGTTAGGCAGTAACCATTGACCTGGACGCGTAATGCTGTAACCATTGACCTGGACGCGTTAGGCAGTAACCATTGACCTGGACGCGTTAGGCAGTAACCATTGACCTGGACGCGTTATGCTGTAACCATTGACCTGGACGTGTTAGGCAGTAACCATTGACCTGGACGCGTTAGGCAGTACCCATTGACCTGGACGCGTTATGCTGTAACCATTGACCTGGACGCGTTAGGCTGTAACCATTGACCTGGATGCGTTATGCTGTAACCATTGACCTGGACGCGTTAGCCAGTAACCATTGACCTGGACGCGTTAGGCAGTAACCATTGACCTGGACGCGTTTGGCAGTAACCATTGACCTGGACGCGTTAGGCAGTAACCATTGACCTGGACGCGTTAGGCAGTAATTATTGACCTGGACTCGTTAGGCAGTAAACATTGACCTGGACGCGTTAGGCAGTAACAATTGACATGGACGCGTTAGGCAGTAACCATTGATCTGGACGCGTTAGGCAGCAACCACTGTCAAAATCCATTGATGTGGACACGTTAGGGTGTAACCATTGTAAAAAAACACTAATCTGGACGCGTAAGGCTGTAACCATTGTCAAAACCATTGATCTGGACGCCTTATGTTGTAACCATTCATCTGGAGGTGTAGCCATTTATCTGGACGCGTTAGGGTGTAACCATTGTCAAAAACCATTGATCTGGACGCGTTATGCTGTAATCATTGATCTGGACGCGTTATGCTGTAACCATTGATCTGGACGCGTTATGCTGTAACCAGTGATCTGGACGCGTTATGCTGAAACCATTGAACGGGACACGTTTGGCAGTAACCATTGATCCGGACGCGTAATGCTGTAACCATTGATCTGGACACGTTAGGCTGTAACCATCGATCTGGACACGTTAGGCAGTAACGGTTGTCATAACCATTGATCTGGACACGTTAGGCAGTAACCATTGATCTGGACACGTTAGGCAGTTACCATTCATCTGGACGCGTTAGGCAGTAACCATTGATCTGGCTGCGTTAGGCAGTAACCATTGACCTGGACGAGTTATGCTGTAACCATTGATCTGGACGCGTTAGGCAGTAACCATTGACCTGGACACGTTATGCTGTAACCATTGATCTGGACGCGTTATGCTGTAACCATTGACCTGGACGCGTTATGCTGTAACCATTGATCTGGACGCGTTATGCTGCAGCCATTGATCTGGACGCGTTAGGCAGTAACCATTGATCTGGACGCGTTATGCTGTAACCATTGATCTGGACGCGTTAGGCAGTAACCATTGATCTGGACGCGTTATGCTGTAACCATTGATCTGGACGTGTTAGGCTGTAACCATTGACCTGGACGCGTTATTCTGTAACAATTGACCTGGACGCGTTAGGCAGTAACCATTGACCTGGACGCGTTATGCTGTAACCATTGACCTGGACGAATTATGCTTTAACCATTGACCTGGACGCGTTATGCTGTAACCATTGATCTGGACGCGTTAGGCAGTAACCATTGATCTGGACGCGTTATGCTGTAACCATTGATCCGGACGCGTTAGGCAGTAACCATTGATCTGGACGCGTTATGCTGTAACCATTGATCTGGACGCGTTAGGCTTTAACCATTGACCTGGACGCGTTATGCTGTAACCATTGACCTGGACGCGTTAGGCAGTAACCATTGACCTGGACGCGTTAGGCAGAAACCATTGACCTGGACGCTTTAGGCAGTAACCATTGACCTGGACGCGTTAGGCAGTAACCATTGACCTGGACGCGTTATGCTGTTACCATTGACCTGGACGCGTTATGCTGTAACCATTGACCTGGACGCGTTATGCTGTAACCATTGACCTGGACGCGTTATGCTCTAACCATTGACCTGGGCGCGTTATGCTGTAAACATTGACCTGGACGCGTTATGCTGTAACCATTGACTTGGACGCGTTAGACAGTAACTATTGACCTGGACGCGTTAGGCTGTAACCATTGACCTGGACGCGTTATGCTGTAACCATTGACCTGGACGCGTTAGCCAGTAACCATTGACCTGGACGCGTTAGGCAGAAACCATTGACCTGGACGCTTTAGGCAGTAACCATTGACCTGGACGCGTTACGCAGTAACCATTGACCTGGACGCGTTAGGCAGTAAACATTGACCTGGACGCGTTAGGCAGTAACCATTGACCTGGACGCGTTAGGCAGTAACCATTCATCTGGACGCGTTATGCTGCAACCATTGATCTGGACGCGTTATGCTGTAACCATTGATCTGGACGCGTTATCCTGTAACCATTGATCTGAAGGCGTTATGCTGTATCCAGTGATCTGGACGCGTTAAGCTGTAACCATTGATCTGGACGCGTTAGGCAGTAACCATTGATCTGGACGCGTTATGTTGTAACCATTGATCTGGACGCGTTAGGCAGTAACCATTGATCTGGACACGTTAGGCTGTAACCATTGATCTGGACACGTTAGGCAGTAACGGTTGTCATAACCATTGATCTGGACACGTTAGGCAGTAACCATTGATCTGGACACGTTAGGCAGTAACCATTGATCTGGACGCGTTAGGTAGTAACCATTGATCTGGGCACGTTATGCAGTAACCATTGACCTGGACGAGTTATGCTGTAACCATTGATCTGGACGCGCTAGGCAGTAACCATTGACCTGGACGCGTTACGCTGTGACCATCTATCTGGACGCGTTATGCTGCAACCTTTGTCCTGGAAGCGTTTGCTGTAACCATTGATCTGGACGAGTTATGCTGTAACCATTGATCTGGACGCGTTAGGCAGTAACCATTGATCTGGACGCGTTATGCTGTAACCATTGATCTGGACGCGTTAGGCAGTAACCATTGATCTGGACGCGCTATGCTGTAACCATTGATCTGGACGCGTTAGGCTGTAAACATTAACCTGGACGCGTTATGCTGTAACCATTGACCTGGACGCGTTAGGCAGTAACCATTGACCTGAACGCGTTATGCTGTAACCATTGACCTGGACGCGTTATGCTGTAACAATTGCCCTGGACGAGTTATGCTGTAACCATTGACCTGGACGCGTTATGCTGTAACCATTGACCTGGATGCGTTAAGCTGTAACCATTGAGATGGACGCGTTATTCTGTAACCATTGACCTGAACGCGTTAGGCAGTAGCCATTGACCTGGACGCGTTAGGCTGTAACCATTGACCTGGACGCGTTATGCTGTAACCATTGACCTGGAAGCGTTATGCTGTAACCATTGACCTGGACGCGTTACGCTGTAACCATTGACCTGGAAGCGTTATGCTGTAACCATTGACCTGGGCGCGTTAGGCAGTAACAATTGACCTGGACGCGTTAGGCAGTAACCATTGACCTGGACGCGTTATGCTGTAACCATTGACCTGGACGCGTTATGCTGTAACCATTGATCTGGACGCGTTAGGCAGTAACCATTGATCTGGACGCGTTATGCTGTAACCATTGATCCGGACGCGTTAGGCAGTAACCATTGATCTGGACGCGTTATGCTGTAACCATTGATCTGGACGCGTTAGGCTGTAACCATTGACCTGGACGCGTTATGCTGTAACCATTGACCTGGACGCGTTAGGCAGTAACCATTGACCTGGACGCGTTATGCTGTGACCATTGACCTGGACGCGTTATGCTGTAACCATTGACCTGGACGCGTTATGCTGTAACCATTGACCTGGACGCGTTATGCTGTAACAATTGACCTGGGCGCGTTATGCTGTAACCATTGACCTGGACTCGTTATGCTGTAACCATTGACCAGGACGCGTTAGGCAGTAGCTATTGACCTGGACGCGTTAGGCTGTAAACATTGACCTGGACGCGTTATGCTGTAACCATGACCTGGACGCGTTATGCTGTAACCATTGATCTGGACGCGTTAGGCAGTAACCATTGACCTGGACGCGTTAGGCAGTAACCATTGACCTGGACGCGTAATGCTGTAACCATTGACCTGGACGCGTTAGGCAGTAACCATTGACCTGGACGCGTTAGGCAGTAACCATTGACCTGGACGCGTTATGCTGTAACAATTGACCTGGACGTGTTAGGCAGTAACCATTGACCTGGACGCGTTAGGCAGTAACCATTGACCTGGACGCGTTAGGCAGTAACCATTGACCTGGACGCGTTAGGCTGTAACCATTGACCTGGACGCGTTAGGCAGTAACCATTGACCTGGACTCGTTAGGCAGTAAACATTGACCTGGACGCGTTAGGCAGTAACAATTGACATGGACGCGTTAGGCAGTAACCATTGATCTGGACGCGTTAGGCAGCAACCACTGTCAAAATCCATTGATGTGGACACGTTAGGGTGTAACCATTGTAAAAAAAACACTGATCTGGACGCGTAAGGCTGTAACCATTGTCAAAACCATTGATCTGGAGGCGTTATGTTGTAACCATTCATCTGGAGGTGTAGCCATTTATCTGGACGCGTTAGGGTGTAACCATTGTCAAAAACCATTGATCTGGACGCGTTATGCTGTAACCATTGATCTGGACGCGTTATGCTGTAACCATTGATCTGGACACGTTAGGCTGTAACCATTGATCTGGACACGTTAGGCAGTAACGGTTGTCATAACCATTGATCTGAACACGTTAGGCGGTAACCATTGATCTGGACACGTTAGGCAGTTACCATTCATCTGAACGCGTTAGGCAGTAACCATTGATCTGGACGCGTTAGGCAGTAACCATTGACCTGGACGAGTTATGCTGTAACCATTGATTTGGACGCGTTAGGCAGTAACCATTGACCTGGACACGTTATGCTGTAACCATTGATCTGAACACGTTAGGCAGTAACCATTGATCTGGAAGCGTTAGGCAGTTACCATTCATCTGGACGCGTTAGGCAGTAACCATTGATCTGGACGCGTTAGGCAGTAACCATTGACCTGGACGAGTTATGCTGTAACCATTGATCTGGACGCGTTAGGCAGTAACCATTGACCTGGACAAGTTATGCTGTAACCATTGATCCTGACGCGTTATGCTGTAACCATTGACCTGGACGCGTTATGCTGTAACCATTGATCTGGACGCGTTATGCTGCAACCATTGATCTGGACGCGTTAGGCAGTAACCATTGATCTGGACGCGTTATGCTGTAACCATTGATCTGGACGCGTTAGGCAGTAACCATTGATCTGGACGCGTTATGCTGTAACCATTGATCTGGACGTGTTAGGCTGTAACCATTGACCTGGACGCGTTATTCTGTAACAATTGACCTGGACGCGTTAGGCAGTAACCATTGACCTGGACGCGTTATGCTGTAACCATTGACCTGGACGAATTATGCTGTAACCATTGACCTGGACGCGTTATGCTGTAACCATTAACCTGGACGCGTTATGCTGTAACCATTGACCTGGACGCGATATGCTGTAACCATTGACCTGGACGCGTTAGGCAGTAACCATTGACCTAGACGCGTTAGGCTGTAACCATTGACCTGGACGCGTTATGCTGTAACCATTGACCAGGACGCGTTACGCTGTAACCATTGACCTGGACGCGTTAGGCAGTAACGATTGACCTGGACGCGTTATGCTGTAACCATTGACCTGGACGCGTTATGCTGTAACCATTGACCTGGACGCGTTAGGCAGTAACCATTGACCTGGACGCGTTAGGCTGTAACCATTGACCTGGACGCGTTATGCTGTAACCATTGACCAGGACGCGTTATGCTGTAACCATTGAACTGGACGCGTTAGGCATTAACCATTGATCTGGACGCGTTATGCTGTAACCATTGATCTGGACGCGTTAGGCAGTAACCATTGATCTGGACACGTTATGCTGTAACCATTGACCTGGACGCATTAGGCAGTAACCATTGACCTGGACGCGTTATGCTGTAACCATTGACCTGGACGCGTTAGGCAGTAACCATTGACCTGGACGCGTTATGCTGTAACCATTCACCTGGACGAATTACGCAGTAACCATTGATCTGGACGTGTTATGCTGTATCCATTGACCTGGGCGCGTTATGCTGTAACCATTGATCTGGACACGTTAGGCAGTAACGGTTGTCATAACCATTGATCTGAACACGTTAGGCGGTAACCATTGATCTGGACACGTTAGGCAGTTACCATTCATCTGAACGCGTTAGGCAGTAACCATTGATCTGGACGCGTTAGGCAGTAACCATTGACCTGGACGAGTTATGCTGTAACCATTGATTTGGACGCGTTAGGCAGTAACCATTGACCTGGACACGTTATGCTGTAACCATTGATCTGAACACGTTAGGCAGTAACCATTGATCTGGAAGCGTTAGGCAGTTACCATTCATCTGGACGCGTTAGGCAGTAACCATTGATCTGGACGCGTTAGGCAGTAACCATTGACCTGGACGAGTTATGCTGTAACCATTGATCTGGACGCGTTAGGCAGTAACCATTGACCTGGACAAGTTATGCTGTAACCATTGATCCTGACGCGTTATGCTGTAACCATTGACCTGGACGCGTTATGCTGTAACCATTGATCTGGACACGTTATGCTGCAACCATTGATCTGGACGCGTTAGGCAGTAACCATTGATCTGGACGCGTTATGCTGTAACCATTGATCTGGACGCGTTAGGCAGTAACCATTGATCTGGACGCGTTATGCTGTAACCATTGATCTGGACGTGTTAGGCTGTAACCATTGACCTGGACGCGTTATTCTGTAACAATTGACCTGGACGCGTTAGGCAGTAACCATTGACCTGGACGCGTTATGCTGTAACCATTGACCTGGACGAATTATGCTGTAACCATTGACCTGGACGCGTTATGCTGTAACCATTAACCTGGACGCGTTATGCTGTAACCATTGACCTGGACGCGATATGCTGTAACCATTGACCTGGACGCGTTAGGCAGTAACCATTGACCTAGACGCGTTAGGCTGTAACCATTGACCTGGACGCGTTATGCTGTAACCATTGACCAGGACGCGTTACGCTGTAACCATTGACCTGGACGCGTTAGGCAGTAACGATTGACCTGGACGCGTTATGCTGTAACCATTGACCTGGACGCGTTATGCTGTAACCATTGACCTGGACGCGTTAGGCAGTAACCATTGACCTGGACGCGTTAGGCTGTAACCATTGACCTGGACGCGTTATGCTGTAACCATTGACCAGGACGCGTTATGCTGTAACCATTGAACTGGACGCGTTAGGCATTAACCATTGATCTGGACGCGTTATGCTGTAACCATTGATCTGGACGCGTTAGGCAGTAACCATTGATCTGGACACGTTATGCTGTAACCATTGACCTGGACGCATTAGGCAGTAACCATTGACCTGGACGCGTTATGCTGTAACCATTGACCTGGACGCGTTAGGCAGTAACCATTGACCTGGACGCGTTATGCTGTAACCATTCACCTGGACGAATTACGCAGTAACCATTGATCTGGACGTGTTATGCTGTATCCATTGACCTGGGCGCGTTATGCTGTAACCATTGACCTGGACGCGTTATGCAGTAACCATTGACCTGGACGCGTTAAGCAGTAACCATTGACCTGGACGCGTTAGGCTGTAACCATTGACCAGGACGCGTTATGCTGTACCCATTGACCTGGACGCGTTATGCTGTAACCATTGACCTGAACGCGTTAGGCAGTAACCATTGACCTGGACGCGTTATGCTGTAACCATTGACCTAGACGCGTTAGGCATTAACCATTGATCTGGACGCGTTATGCTATAACCATTGACTTGGGCGCGTTATGCTGTAACCATTGACCTGGGCGCGTTATGCTGTAACTATTGACCTGGACGCGTTATGCTGTAACCATTGACCTGGGCGCGTTATGCTGTAAACATTGACCTGGACGCGTTATGCTGTAACCATTGACCTGGACGCGTTATGCTGTAACCATTGACCTGGGCGCGTTATGCTGTAACCATTGACCTGGACGCGTTATGCTGTAACCATTGACCTGGACGCGTTAGGCAGTAACCATTGATCTGGACGCGTTATGCTGTAACAATTGGCCTGGACGCGTTATGCTGTAACCATTGACCTGGACGCGTTAGGCAGTAACCATTGACCTGGACGCGTTAGGCAGGAACCATTGACCTGGACGCGTTAGGCATTAACCATTGACCTGGACGCGTTAGGCAGTAACCATTGACCTGGACGCGTTAGGTAGTAACCATTGACCTGGACGCGTTATGCTGTAACTATTGACCTGGACGCGTTATGCTGTAACCATTGACCTGGACGCGTTAGGCAGTAACCATTGACCTGGACGCGTTAGGCAGTAACCATTGACCTGGACGCGTTATGCTGTTACCATTGACCTGGACGAGTTATGCTGTAACCATTGAACTGGACGCGTTAGGCAGTAACCATTGACCTGGACAAGTTAGGCAGTAACCATTGACCTGAACGCGTTATGCTGTAACCATTGACCTGGACGCGTTAGGCAGTAACCACTGACATGGACGCGTTAGGCAGTAACCATTGACCTGGACGCGTTATGCTGTAACCATTGACCTGGACGCGTTATGCTGTAACCGTTGACCTGGACGCGTTAGGCAGTAACCATTGACCTGGACGCGTTAGGCAGTAACCATTGACCTGGACGCGTTAGGCAGTAACCATTGACCTGGACGCGTTATGCTGTAACCATTGACCTGGACGCGTTAGGCTGTAACCATTGACCTGGACGCGTTAGGCAGTAACCATTACCTGGACGCGTTAGGCAGTAACCATTGACCTGGACGCGTTAGGCAGTAACCATTGACCTGGACGCGTTAGGCAGTAACCATTGACCTGGACGCGTTAGGCAGTAACCATTGACCTGGACGCGTTAGGCAGTAACCATTGACCTGGATGCGTTAGGCAGTAACCATTGACCTGGACACGTTAGGCTGTAACCATTGATCTGGACACGTTAGGCTGTAACCATTGATCTGGACACGTTAGGCAGTAACCATTCATCTGGACGCGTTAGGCAGTAACCATTGATCAGGACGCGTTAGGCAGTAACCATTGACCTGGACATGTTATGCTGTAACCATTGATCTGGACGCGTTAGGCAGTAACCATTTACCTGGACACTTTATGCTGTAACCATTGATCTGGACGCGTTATGCTGTAACCATTGACCTGGACGCGTTATGCTGTAACCATTGATCTGGACGTGTTATGCTGTAACCATTGATCTGGACGCGTTAGGCAGTAACCATTGATCTGGACGCGTTATGCTGTAACCATTGATCTGGACGCGTTAGGCAGTAACCATTGATCTGGACGCGTTATGCTGTAACCATTGATCTGGACGCGTTAGGCTGTAACCATGTACCTGGAGTCGTTATGCTGTAACCATTGACCCGGACGCGTTAGGCAGTAACCATTGACCTGGACGCGTTATGCTGTAACCATTGACCTGGACGCGTTAGCTGTAACCATTGACCTGGACGCGTTATCCTGTAACCATTGACCTGGACGCGTTATGCTGTAACCATTGACCTGGACGCGTTAGGCAGTAACCATTGACCTGGACGCGTTATTCTGTAACCTTTGACCTAGACGCGTTAGGCAGTAACCATTGATCTGGACGCGTTATGCTATAACCATTAACTTGGGCGCGTTATGCTGTAACCATTGACCTGGGCGCGTTATGCTGTAACCATTGACCTGGACGCGTTATGCTGTAACCATTGACCTGGGCGCGTTATGCTGTAAACATTGACCTGGACGCGTTATGCTGTAACCATTGACCTGGACGCGTTATGCTGTAACCATTGACCTGGGCGCGTTATGCTGAACCATTGACTTGGACGCGTTATGTTGTTACCATTGACCTGGACGCGTTAGGCAGTAACCATTGATCTGGACGCGTTAGGCTGTAACTATTGACCTGGACGCGTTATGCTGTAACAATTGACCTGGACGCGTTATGCTGTAACCATTGACCTGGACGCGTTAGGCAGTGACCATTGACCTGGACGCGTTAGGCAGTAACCATTGACCTGGACGCGTTAGGCAGTAACCATTGACCTGGACGCGTTAGGCAGTAACCATTGACCTGGACGCGTTAGGTAGTAACCATTGACCTGGACGCGTTATGCTGTAACCATTGACCTGGACGCGTTAGGCAGTATCCATTGACCTGGACACGTTAGGCAGTAACCATTGACCTGGACGCATTATGCTGTAACCATTGACCTGGACGCGTTATGCTGTAACCATTGACCTGGACGCGTTAGGCAGTAACCATTGACCTGGACGCGTTAGGCAGTAACCATAGACCTGGACGCGTTATGCTGTTACCATTGACCTGGAAGCGTTATGCTGTAACCATTGACCTGGACGCGTTAGGCAGTAACCATTGACCTGGACAAGTTAGGCAGTAACCATTGACCTGGACGCGTTATGCTGTAACCATTGACCTGGACGCGTTATGCTGTAACCATTGACCTGGACGCGTTAGGCAGTAACCATTGACCTGGACGCGTTAGGCAGTAACCACAGACCTGGACGCGTTAGGCAGTAACCATTGACCTGGACGCGTTATGCTGTAACCATTGACCTGGACGCGTTATGCTGTAACCGTTGACCTGGACGCGTTAGGCGGTAACCATTGACCTGGACGCGTTAGGCAGTAACCATTGACCTGGACGCGTTAGGCAGTAACCATTGACCTGGACGCGTTATGCTGTAACCATTGACCTGGACGCGTTAGGCTGTAACCAATGACCTGGACGCGTTAGGCAGTAACCATTGACCTGGACGCGTTAGGCAGTAACCATTGACCTGGACGCGTTAGGCAGTAACCTTTGACCTGGACGCGTTAGGCAGTAACCATTGACCTGGGCGCGTTAGGCAGTAACCATTGACCTGGACGCGTTAGGCAGTAACCATTCATCTGGACGCGTTAGGCAGTAACCATTGATCTGGACGCGTTAAGCAGTAACCATTGACCTGGACATGTTATGCTGTAACCATTGATCTGGACGCGTTAGGCAGTAACCATTGACCGGGACACGTTATGCTGTAACCATTGATCTGGACGCGTTATGCTGTAACCATTGATCCGGACGCGTTATGCTGTAACCATTGATCTGGACGTGTTATGCTGTAACCATTGATCTGGACGCGTTAGGCAGTAACCATTGATCTGGACGCGTTATGCTGTAACCATTGATCTGGACGCGTTAGGCAGTAACCATTGATCTGGACGCGTTATGCTGTAACCATTGATCTGGACGCGTTAGGCTGTAACCATTGACCTGGACGCGTTATGCTGTAACCATTGACCTGAACGCGTTAGGCAGTAACCATTGACATGGACGCGTTAGGCTGTAACCATTGACCTGGACGCGTTATAATGTAACCATTGACCTGGGCGCGTTATGCTGTAACCATTGACATGGACGCGCTATGCAGTAACCATTGACCTGGACTCGTTAGGCAGTAACCATTGACCTGGACGCGTTAGGCTGTAACCATTGATCTGGGCGCGTTATGCTGGAACCATTGACCTGGACGCATTAGGCAGTAACCATCAACCTGGACGCGTTAGACTGTAACCATTGACCTGGACGCGTTATGCTGCAACCATTGACCGGGACGCGTTATGCTGTAACCATTGACCTGGACGCGTTAGGCTGTAACCATTGACCTGGACGCGTTATGCTGTAACTTCTGACCTGGACGCGTTATGCTGTAACCATTGATCTGGATGCGTTAGGCAGTAACCATTGACCTGGACGCGTTATGCTGTAACCATTGACCTGGACGCGTTATGCTGTAACCATTGACCTGGACGCGTTAGGCAGTAACCATTGACCTGGACGCGTTAGGCAGTAACCATAGACCTGGACGCGTTATGCTGTTACCATTGACCTGGAAGCGTTATGCTGTAACCATTGACCTGGACGCGTTAGGCAGTAACCATTGACCTGGACAAGTTAGGCAGTAACCATTGACCTGGACGCGTTATGCTGTAACCATTGACCTGGACGCGTTATGCTGTAACCATTGACCTGGACGCGTTAGGCAGTAACCATTGACCTGGACGCGTTAGGCAGTAACCACAGACCTGGACGCGTTAGGCAGTAACCATTGACCTGGACGCGTTATGCTGTAACCATTGACCTGGACGCGTTATGCTGTAACCGTTGACCTGGACGCGTTAGGCGGTAACCATTGACCTGGACGCGTTAGGCAGTAACCATTGACCTGGACGCGTTAGGCAGTAACCATTGACCTGGACGCGTTATGCTGTAACCATTGACCTGGACGCGTTAGGCTGTAACCAATGACCTGGACGCGTTAGGCAGTAACCATTGACCTGGACGCGTTAGGCAGTAACCATTGACCTGGACGCGTTAGGCAGTAACCATTGACCTGGACGCGTTAGGCAGTAACCATTGACCTGGGCGCGTTAGGCAGTAACCATTGACCTGGACGCGTTAGGCAGTAACCATTCATCTGGACGCGTTAGGCAGTAACCATTGATCTGGACGCGTTAAGCAGTAACCATTGACCTGGACATGTTATGCTGTAACCATTGATCTGGACGCGTTAGGCAGTAACCATTGACCGGGACACGTTATGCTGTAACCATTGATCTGGACGCGTTATGCTGTAACCATTGATCCGGACGCGTTATGCTGTAACCATTGATCTGGACGTGTTATGCTGTAACCATTGATCTGGACGCGTTAGGCAGTAACCATTGATCTGGACGCGTTATGCTGTAACCATTGATCTGGACGCGTTAGGCAGTAACCATTGATCTGGACGCGTTATGCTGTAACCATTGATCTGGACGCGTTAGGCTGTAACCATTGACCTGGACGCGTTATGCTGTAACCATTGACCGGAACGCGTTAGGCAGTAACCATTGACATGGACGCGTTAGGCTGTAACCATTGACCTGGACGCGTTATAATGTAACCATTGACCTGGGCGCGTTATGCTGTAACCATTGACATGGACGCGCTATGCAGTAACCATTGACCTGGACTCGTTAGGCAGTAACCATTGACCTGGACGCGTTAGGCTGTAACCATTGATCTGGGCGCGTTATGCTGGAACCATTGACCTGGACGCATTAGGCAGTAACCATCAACCTGGACGCGTTAGACTGTAACCATTGACCTGGACGCGTTATGCTGCAACCATTGACCGGGACGCGTTATGCTGTAACCATTGACCTGGACGCGTTAGGCTGTAACCATTGACCTGGACGCGTTATGCTGTAACTTCTGACCTGGACGCGTTATGCTGTAACCATTGATCTGGATGCGTTAGGCAGTAACCATTGATCTGGACGCGTTATGCTGTAACCATTGATCTGGACGCTTTAGGCAGTAACCATTGATCTGGACGCGTTATGCTGTAACCATTGACCTGGACACGTTATGCTGTAACCATTGACCTCGACGCGTTAGGCAGTAACCATTGACCTGGACGCGTTATGCTGTGACCATTGACCTGGACGCGTTATGCTGTAACCATTGACCTGGACGCGTTATGCTGTAACCATTGACCTGGACGCGTGATGCTGTAACAATTGACCTGGGCGCGATATGCTGTAACCATTGACCTGGACGCGTTATGCTGTAACCATTAACCTGGACGCGTTAGGCAGTAGCTATTGACCTGGACGCGTTAGGCTGTAAACATTGACCTGGACGCGTTATGCTGTAACCATGACCTGGACGCGTTATGCTGTAACCATTGATCTGGACGCGTTAGGCAGTAACCATTGACCTGGACGCGTTAGGCAGTAACCATTGACCTGGACGCGTAATGCTGTAACCATTGACCTGGACGCGTTAGGCAGTAACCATTGACCTGGACGCGTTAGGCAGTAACCATTGACCTGGACGCGTTATGCTGTAACCATTGACCTGGACGTGTTAGGCAGTAACCATTGACCTGGACGCGTTAGGCAGTAACCATTGACCTGGACGCGTTATGCTGTAACCATTGACCTGGACGCGTTAGGCTGTAACCATTGACCTGGATGCGTTATGCTGTAACCATTGACCTGGACGCGTTAGCCAGTAACCATTGACCTGGACGCGTTAGGCAGTAACCATTGACCTGGACGCGTTTGGCAGTAACCATTGACCTGGACGCGTTAGGCAGTAACCATTGACCTGGACGCGTTAGGCAGTAATTATTGACCTGGACTCGTTAGGCAGTAAACATTGACCTGGACGCGTTAGGCAGTAACAATTGACATGGACGCGTTAGGCTGTAACCATTGATCTGGACGCGTTAGGCAGCAACCACTGTCAAAATCCATTGATGTGGACACGTTAGGGTGTACCCATTGTAAAAAAACACTAATCTGGACGCGTAAGGCTGTAACCATTGTCAAAACCATTGATCTGGACGCCTTATGTTGTAACCATTCATCTGGAGGTGTAGCCATTTATCTGGACGCGTTAGGGTGTAACCATTGTCAAAAACCTTTGATCTGGACGCGTTATGCTGTAATCATTGATCTGGACGCGTTATGCTGTAACCATTGATCTGGACGCGTTATGCTGTAACCAGTGATCTGGACGCGTTATGCTGAAACCATTGAACGGGACACGTTTGGCAGTAACCATTGATCCGGACGCGTAATGCTGTAACCATTGATCTGGACACGTTAGGCTGTAACCATCGATCTGGACACGTTAGGCAGTAACGGTTGTCATAACCATTGATCTGGACACGTTAGGCAGTAACCATTGATCTGGACACGTTAGGCAGTTACCATTCATCTGGACGCGTTAGGCAGTAACCATTGATCTGGACGCGTTAGGCAGTAACCATTGACCTGGACGAGTTATGCTGTAACCATTGATCTGGACGCGTTAGGCAGTAACCATTGACCTGGACACGTTATGCTGTAACCATTGATCTGGACGCGTTATGCTGTAACCATTGACCTGGACGCGTTATGCTGTAACCATTGATCTGGACGCGTTATGCTGCAGCCATTGATCTGGACGCGTTAGGCAGTAACCATTGATCTGGACGCGTTATGCTGTAACCATTGATCTGGACGCGTTAGGCATTAACCATTGATCTGGACGCGTTATGCTGTAACCATTGATCTGGACGTGTTAGGCTGTAACCATTGACCTGGACGCGTTATTCTGTAACAATTGACCTGGACGCGTTAGGCAGTAACCATTGACCTGGACGCGTTATGCTGTAACCATTGACCTGGACGAATTATGCTGTAACCATTGACCTGGACGCGTTATGCTGTAACCATTGATCTGGACGCGTTAGGCAGTAACCATTGATCTGGACGCGTTATGCTGTAACCATTGATCCGGACGCGTTAGGCAGTAACCATTGATCTGGACGCGTTATGCTGTAACCATTGATCTGGACGCGTTAGGCTTTAACCATTGACCTGGACGCGTTATGCTGTAACCATTGACCTGGACGCGTTAGGCAGTAACCATTGACCTGGACGCGTTAGGCAGAAACCATTGACCTGGACGCTTTAGGCAGTAACCATTGACCTGGACGCGTTAGGCAGTAACCATTGACCTGGACGCGTTATGCTGTTACCATTGACCTGGACGCGTTATGCTGTAACCATTGACCTGGACGCGTTATGCTGTATCCATTGACCTGGACGCGTTATGCTCTAACCATTGACCTGGGCGCGTTATGCTGTAAACATTGACCTGGACGCGTTATGCTGTAACCATTGACTTGGACGCGTTAGACAGTAACTATTGACCTGGACGCGTTAGGCTGTAACCATTGACCTGGACGCGTTATGCTGTAACCATTGACCTGGACGCGTTAGCCAGTAACCATTGACCTGGACGCGTTAGGCAGAAACCATTGACCTGGACGCTTTAGGCAGTAACCATTGACCTGGACGCGTTACGCAGTAACCATTGACCTGGACGCGTTAGGCAGTTAACATTGACCTGGACGCGTTAGGCAGTAACCATTGACCTGGACGCGTTAGGCAGTAACCATTCATCTGGACGCGTTATGCTGCAACCATTGATCTGGACGCGTTATGCTGTAACCATTGATCTGGACGCGTTATCCTGTAACCATTGATCTGAAGGCGTTATGCTGTATCCAGTGATCTGGACGCGTTAAGCTGTAACCATTGATCTGGACGCGTTAGGCAGTAACCATTGATCTGGACGCGTTATGTTGTAACCATTGATCTGGACGCGTTAGGCAGTAACCATTGATCTGGACACGTTAGGCTGTAACCATTGATCTGGACACGTTAGGCAGTAACGGTTGTCATAACCATTGATCTGGACACGTTAGGCAGTAACCATTGATCTGGACACGTTAGGCAGTAACCATTGATCTGGACGCGTTAGGTAGTAACCATTGATCTGGGCACGTTATGCAGTAACCATTGACCTGGACGAGTTATGCTGTAACCATTGATCAGGACGCGCTAGGCAGTAACCATTGACCTGGACGCGTTACGCTGTGACCATCTATCTGGACGCGTTATGCTGCAACCTTTGACCTGGAAGCGTTTGCTGTAACCATTGATCTGGACGAGTTATGCTGTAACCATTGATCTGGACGCGTTAGGCAGTAACCATTGATCTGGACGCGTTATGCTGTAACCATTGATCTGGACGCGTTAGGCAGTAACCATTGATCTGGACGCGCTATGCTGTAACCATTGATCTGGACGCGTTAGGCTGTAAACATTGACCTGGACGCGTTATGCTGTAACCATTGACCTGGACGCGTTAGGCAGTAACCATTGACCTGAACGCGTTATGCTGTAACCATTGACCTGGACGCGTTATGCTGTAACTATTGACCTGGACGCGTTATGCTGTAACCATTGACCTGGGCGCGTTATGCTGTAAACATTGACCTGGACGCGTTATGCTGCAACCATTGACCTGGACGCGTTATGCTGTAACCATTGACCTGGGCGCGTTATGCTGTAACCATTGACCTGGACGCGTTATGCTGTAACCATTGACGTGGACGCGTTAGGCAGTAACCATTGATCTGGACGCGTTAGGCTGTAACTATTGACCTGGACGCGTTATGCTGTAACAATTGGCCTGGACGCGTTATGCTGTAACCATTGACCTGGACGCGTTAGGCAGTAACCATTGACCTGGACGCGTTAGGCAGGAACCATTGACCTGGACGCGTTAGGCATTAACCATTGACCTGGACGCGTTAGGCAGTAACCATTGACCTGGACGCGTTAGGTAGTAACCATTGACCTGGACGCGTTATGCTGTAACTATTGACCTGGACGCGTTATGCTGTAACCATTGACCTGGACGCGTTAGGCAGTAACCATTGACCTGGACGCGTTAGGCAGTAACCATTGACCTGGACGCGTTATGCTGTAACAATTGGCCTGGACGCGTTATGCTGTAACCATTGACCTGGACGCGTTAGGCAGTAACCATTGACCTGGACGCGTTAGGCAGTAACCATTGACCTGGACGCGTTAGGCAGTAACCACTGACCTGGACGCGTTAGGCAGTAACCATTGACCTTGACGCGTTATGCTGTAGCCATTGAACTGGACGCGTTATGCTGTAACCATTGACCTGGACGCGTTAGGCAGTAACCATTGACCTGGGCGCGTTAGGCAGTAACCATTGACCTGGACGCGTTAGGCAGTAACCAATGACCTGGACGCGTTATGCTGTAACCATTGACCTGGACGCGTTAGGCTGTAACCATTGACCTGGACGCGTTAGGCTGTAACCATTGACCTGGACGCGTTATGCTGTAACCATTGACCTGGGCGCGTTATGCTGTAACCATTGACATGGACGCGCTATGCAGTAACCATTGACCTGGACTCGTTAGGCAGTAACCATTGACCTGGACGCGTTAGGCTGTAACCATTGATCTGGGCGCGTTATGCTGGAACCATTGACCTGGACGCGTTAGGCAGTAACCATTAACCTGGACGCGTTAGACTGTAACCATTGACCTGGACGCGTTATGCTGCAACCATTGACCTGGACGCGTTATGCTGTAACCATTGACCTGGACGCGTTAGGCTGTAACCATTGACCTGGACGCGTTATGCTGTAACTTCTGACCTGGACGCGTTATGCTGTAACCATTGATCTGGACGCGTTAGGCATTAACCATTGACCTGGACGCGTTAGGCAGTAACCATTGACCTGGACGCGTTATGCTGTAACCATTGACCTGGACGTGTTAGGCAGTAACCATTGACCTGGACGCGTTAGGCAGTAACCATTGACCTGGACGCGTTATGCTGTAACCATTGACCTGGACGCGTTAGGCTGTAACCATTGACCTGGATGCGTTATGCTGTAACCATTGACGTGGACGCGTTAGCCAGTAACCATTGACCTGGACGCGTTAGGCAGTAACCATTGACCTGGACGCGTTTGGCAGTAACCATTGACCTGGACGCGTTAGGCAGTAACCATTGACCTGGACGCGTTAGGCAGTAACCATTGACCTGGACTCGTTAGGCAGTAAACATTGACCTGGAGGCGTTAGGCAGTAACAATTGACATGGACGCGTTAGGCAGTAACCATTGATCTGGACGCGTTAGGCAGCAACCACTATCAAAATCCATTGATGTGGACACGTTAGGGTGTAACCATTGTAAAAAAAACACTGATCTGGACGCGTAAGGCTGTAACCATTGTCAAAACCATTGATCTGGACGCGTTATGTTGTAACCATTCATCTGGAGGTGTAGCCATTTATCTGGACGCGTTAGGGTGTAACCATTGTCAAAAACCATTGATCTGGACGCGTTATGCTGTAATCAATGATCTGGACGCGTTATGCTGTAACCATTGATCTGGACGCGTTATGCTCTAACCAGTGATCTGGACGCCTTATGCTGAAACCATTGATATCGACACGTTTGGCAGTAACCATTGATCTGGACGCGTTATGCTGTAACCATTGATCTGGACACGTTAGGCTGTAACCATTGATCTGGACACGTTAGGCAGTAACGGATGTCATAACCATTGATCTGGACACGTTAGGCAGTAACCATTGATCTGGACACGTTAGGCAGTAACCATTGATCTGGACGCGTTAGGCAGTAACCATTGACCTGGACGAGTTATGCTGTAACCATTGATCTGGACGCGTTAGGCAGTAACCATTGACCTGGACACGTTATGCTGTAACCAAAGATCTGGACGCGTTATGCTGTAACCATTGATCTGGACGCGTTAGGCAGTAACCATTGATCTGGACGCGTTATGCTGTAACCATTGATCTGGACGTTTTAGGCTGTAACCATTTACCTGGACGCGTTATTCCGTAACAATTGACCTGGACGCGTTAGGCAGTAACCATTGACCTGGACGCGTTATGCTGTAACCATTGACCTGGACGAATTATGCTGTAACCATTGACCTGGACGCGTTATGCTGTAACCATTAACCTGGACGCGTTATGCTGTAACCATTGACCTGGACGCGTTAGGCAGTAACCATTGACCTGGACGCGTTAGGCAGTAACCATTGACCAGGACGCGTTATGCTGTAACCATTGACCTGGACGCGTTATGCTGTAACCATTGACCTGGACGCGTTAGGCAGTAACCATTGACCTGGACGCGTTATGCTGTAACCATTGACCTGGACGAGTTATGCTGTAACCATTGACCTGGACGCGTTATGCTGTAACCATTGACCTGGATGCGTTAAGCTGTAACCATCGAGATGGACGCGTTATTCTGTAACCATTGACCTGAACGCGTTAGGCAGTAGCCATTGACCTGGACGCGTTAGGCTGTAACCATTGACCTGGACGCGTTATGCTGTAACCATTGACCTGGACGCGTTATGCTGTAACCATTGACCTGGAAGCGTTATGCTGTAACCATTGACCTGGACGCGTTACGCTGTAACCATTGACCTGGAAGCGTTATGCTGTAACCATTGACCTGGGCGCGTTAGGCAGTAACAATTGACCTGGACGCGTTAGGCAGTAACCATTGACCTGGACGCGTTATGCTGTAACCATTGACCTGGACGCGTTATGCTGTAACCATTGATCTGGACGCGTTAGGCAGTAACCATTGATCTGGACGCGTTATGCTGTAACCATTGATCCGGACGCGTTAGGCAGTAACCATTGATCTGGACGCGTTATGCTGTAACCATTGATCTGGACGCGTTAGGCTGTAACCATTGACCTGGACGCGTTATGCTGTAACCATTGACCTGGACGCGTTAGGCAGTAACCATTGACCTGGACACGTTATGCTGTGACCATTGACCTGGACGCGTTATGCTGTAACCATTGACCTGGACGCGTTATGCTGTAACCATTGACCTGGACGCGTTATGCTGTAACAATTGACCTGGGCGCGTTATGCTGTAACCATTGACCTGGACTCGTTATGCTGTAACCATTGACCAGGACGCGTTAGGCAGTAGCTATTGACCTGGACGCGTTAGGCTGTAAACATTGACCTGGACGCGTTATGCTGTAACCATGACCTGGACGCGTTATGCTGTAACCATTGATCTGGACGCGTTAGGCAGTAACCATTGACCTGGACATGTTAGGCAGTAACCATTGACCTGGACGCGTAATGCTGTAACCATTGACCTGGACGCGTTAGGCAGTAACCATTGACCTGGACGCGTTAGGCAGTAACCATTGACCTGGACGCGTTATGCTGTAACAATTGACCTGGACGTGTTAGGCAGTAACCATTGACCTGGACTCGTTAGGCAGTAACCATTGACCTGGACGCGTTAGGCAGTAACCATTGACCTGGACGCGTTAGGCTGTAACCATTGACCTGGACGCGTTAGGCAGTAACCATTGACCTGGACTCGTTAGGCAGTAAACATTGACCTGGACGCGTTAGGCAGTAACAATTGACATGGACGCGTTAGGCAGTAACCATTGATCTGGACGCGTTAGGCAGCAACCACTGTCAAAATCCATTGATGTGGACACGTTAGGGTGTAACCATTGTAAAAAAAACACTGATCTGGACGCGTAAGGCTGTAACCATTGTCAAAACCATTGATCTGGAGGCGTTATGTTGTAACCATTCATCTGGAGGTGTAGCCATTTATCTGGACGCGTTAGGGTGTAACCATTGTCAAAAACCATTGATCTGGACGCGTTATGCTGTAACCATTGATCTGGACGCGTTATGCTGTAACCATTGATCTGGACACGTTAGGCTGTAACCATTGATCTGGACACGTTAGGCAGTAACGGTTGTCATAACCATTGATCTGAACACGTTAGGCGGTAACCATTGATCTGGACACGTTAGGCAGTTACCATTCATCTGAACGCGTTAGGCAGTAACCATTGATCTGGACGCGTTATGCAGTAACCATTGACCTGGACGAGTTATGCTGTAACCATTGATTTGGACGCGTTAGGCAGTAACCATTGACCTGGACACGTTATGCTGTAACCATTGATCTGAACACGTTAGGCAGTAACCATTGATCTGGAAGCGTTAGGCAGTTACCATTCATCTGGACGCGTTAGGCAGTAACCATTGATCTGGACGCGTTAGGCAGTAACCATTGACCTGGACGAGTTATGCTGTAACCATTGATCTGGACGCGTTAGGCAGTAACCATTGACCTGGACAAGTTATGCTGTAACCATTGATCCTGACGCGTTATGCTGTAACCATTGACCTGGACGCGTTATGCTGTAACCATTGATCTGGACGCGTTATGCTGCAACCATTGATCTGGACGCGTTAGGCAGTAACCATTGATCTGGACGCGTTATGCTGTAACCATTGATCTGGACGCGTTAGGCAGTAACCATTGATCTGGACGCGTTATGCTGTAACCATTGATCTGGACGTGTTAGGCTGTAACTATTGACCTGGACGCGTTATTCTGTAACAATTGACCTGGACGCGTTAGGCAGTAACCATTGACCTGGACGCGTTATGCTGTAACCATTGACCTGGACGAATTATGCTGTAACCATTGACCTGGACGCGTTATGCTGTAACCATTAACCTGGACGCGTTATGCTGTAACCATTGACCTGGACGCGATATGCTGTAACCATTGACCTGGACGCGTTAGGCAGTAACCATTGACCTAGACGCGTTAGGCTGTAACCATTGACCTGGACGCGTTATGCTGTAACCATTGACCAGGACGCGTTACGCTGTAACCATTGACCTGGACGCGTTAGGCAGTAACGATTGACCTGGACGCGTTATGCTGTAACCATTGACCTGGACGCGTTATGCTGTAACCATTGACCTGGACGCGTTAGGCAGTAACCATTGACCTGGACGCGTTAGGCTGTAACCATTGACCTGGACGCGTTATGCTGTAACCATTGACCAGGACGCGTTATGCTGTAACCATTGAACTGGACGCGTTAGGCAGTAACCATTGATCTGGACGCGTTATGCTGTAACCATTGATCTGGACGCGTTAGGCAGTAACCATTGATCTGGACACGTTATGCTGTAACCATTGACCTGGACGCATTAGGCAGTAACCATTGACCTGGACGCGTTATGCTGTAACCATTGACCTGGACGCGTTAGGCAGTAACCATTGACCTGGACGCGTTATGCTGTAACCATTCACCTGGACGAATTACGCAGTAACCATTGATCTGGACGTGTTATGCTGTATCCATTGACCTGGGCGCGTTATGCTGTAACCATTGACCTGGACGCGTTATGCAGTAACCATTGACCTGGACGCGTTAGGCAGTAACCATTGACCTGGACGCGTTAGGCTGTAACCATTGACCAGGACGCGTTATGCTGTACCCATTGACCTGGACGCGTTATGCTGTAACCATTGACCTGAACGCGTTAGGCAGTAACCATTGACCTGGACGCGTTATGCTGTAACCATTGACCTAGACGCGTTAGGCAGTAACCATTGATCTGGACGCGTTATGCTATAACCATTGACTTGGGCGCGTTATGCTGTAACCATTGACCTGGGCGCGTTATGCTGTAACTATTGACCTGGACGCGTTATGCTGTAACCATTGACCTGGGCGCGTTATGCTGTAAACATTGACCTGGACGCGTTATGCTGTAACCATTGACCTGGACGCGTTATGCTGTAACCATTGACCTGGACGCGTTAGGCAGTAACCATTGACCTGGACGCGTTAGGCAGGAACCATTGACCTGGACGCGTTAGGCATTAACCATTGACCTGGACGCGTTAGGCAGTAACCATTGACCTGGACGCGTTAGGTAGTAACCATTGACCTGGACGCGTTATGCTGTAACTATTGACCTGGACGCGTTATGCTGTAACCATTGACCTGGACGCGTTAGGCAGTAACCATTGACCTGGACGCGTTAGGCAGTAACCATTGACCTGGACGCGTTATGCTGTTACCATTGACCTGGACGCGTTATGCTGTAACCATTGAACTGGACGCGTTAGGCAGTAACCATTGACCTGGACAAGTTAGGCAGTAACCATTGACCTGAACGCGTTATGCTGTAACCATTGACCTGGACGCGTTAGGCAGTAACCACTGACCTGGACGCGTTAGGCAGTAACCATTGACCTGGACGCGTTATGCTGTAACCATTGACCTGGACGCGTTATGCTGTAACCGTTGACCTGGACGCGTTAGGCAGTAACCATTGACCTGGACGCGTTAGGCAGTAACCATTGACCTGGACGCTTTAGGCAGTAACCATTGACCTGGACGCGTTATGCTGTAACCATTGACCTGGACGCGTTAGGCTGTAACCATTGACCTGGACGCGTTAGGCAGTAACCATTACCTGGACGCGTTAGGCAGTAACCATTGACCTGGACGCGTTAGGCAGTAACCATTGACCTGGACGCGTTAGGCAGTAACCATTGACCTGGACGCGTTAGGCAGTAACCATTGACCTGGACGCGTTAGGCAGTAACCATTGACCTGGATGCGTTAGGCAGTAACCATTGACCTGGACACGTTAGGCTGTAACCATTGATCTGGACACGTTAGGCTGTAACCATTGATCTGGACACGTTAGGCAGTAACCATTCATCTGGACGCGTTAGGCAGTAACCATTGATCAGGACGCGTTAGGCAGTAACCATTGACCTGGACATGTTATGCTGTAACCATTGATCTGGACGCGTTAGGCAGTAACCATTTACCTGGACACGTTATGCTGTAACCATTGATCTGGACGCGTTATGCTGTAACCATTGACCTGGACGCGATATGCTGTAACCATTGATCTGGACGTGTTATGCTGTAACCATTGATCTGGACGCGTTAGGCAGTAACCATTGATCTGGACGCGTTATGCTGTAACCATTGATCTGGACGCGTTAGGCAGTAACCATTGATCTGGACGCGTTATGCTGTAACCATTGATCTGGACGCGTTAGGCTGTAACCATGTACCTGGAGTCGTTATGCTGTAACCATTGACCCGGAGGCGTTAGGCAGTAACCATTGACCTGGACGCGTTATGCTGTAACCATTGACCTGGACGCGTTAGCTGTAACCATTGACCTGGACGCGTTATCCTGTAACCATTGACCTGGACGCGTTATGCTGTAACCATTGACCTGAACGCGTTAGGCAGTAACCATTGACCTGGACG
This sequence comes from Meconema thalassinum, assembly GCA_946902985.2. NCBI lineage: Eukaryota > Metazoa > Arthropoda > Insecta > Orthoptera > Tettigoniidae > Meconema > Meconema thalassinum. Next base: position 19,314,271 of record OX336391.1, read on the forward strand.
CGTTAGGCTGTAACCATTGACCTGGACGCGTTATGCTGTAACCATTGACCTGGACGCGTTATGCTGAACCATTGACATGGACGCGCTATGCAGTAACCATTGACCTGGACTCGTTAGGCAGTAACCATTGACCTGGACGCGTTAGGCTGTAACCATTGATCTGGGCGCGTTATGCTGGAACCATTGACCTGGACGCGTTAGGCAGTAACCATTAACCTGGACGCGTTAGACTGTAACCATTGACCTGGACGCGTTATGCTGCAACCATTGACCTGGACGCGTTATGCTGTAACCATTGACCTGGACGCGTTAGGCTGTAACCATTGACCTGGACGCGTTATGCTGTAACTTCTGACCTGGACGCGTTATGCAGTAACCATTGACCTGGACGCGTTAGGCAGTAACCATTGACCTGGACGCGTTAGGCTGTAACCATTGACCTGGACTCGTTATCCTGTAACCATTGACCTGGACGCGTTATGCTGTAACCATTGACCTGGACGCGTTAGGCAGTAACCATTGACCTGGACGCGTTATGCTGTAACCATTGACCTGGACGCGTTAGGCAGTAACCATTGATCTGGACGCGTTATGCTGTAAACATTGACCTGGGCACGTTATGCTGTAACCATTGACCTGGGCGCGTTATGCTGTAACCATTGACCTGGACGCGTTATGCTGTAACCATTGACCTGGGCGCGTTATGCTGTAAACATTGACCTGGACGCGTTATGCTGTAACCATTGACCTGGACGCGTTATGCTGTAACCCTTGACCTGGGCGCGTTATGCTGTAACCATTGACCTGGACCCGTTATGCTGCTACCATTGACCTGGACGCGTTAGGCAGTAACCATTGACTTGGACGCGTAAGGCTGTAACCATTGACCTGGACGCGTTATGCTGTAACCATTGACCTGGACGCGTTATGCTGTAACCATTGACCTGGACGCGTTATGCTGTAACCATTGACCTGGACGCGTTAGGCAGTAACCATTGACCTGGACGCGTTAGGCAGTAACCATTGACCTGGACGCGTTAGGCAGTAACCATTGACCTGAACGCGTTAGGCAGTAACGATTGACCTGGACGCGTTATGCTGTAACCATTGACCTGGACGCGTTATGCTGTAACCATTGACCTGGACGCGTTAGGCAGTAACCATTGACCTGGACGCGTTAGGCAGTAACCATTGACCTGGACGCGTTATGCTGTAGCCATTGACCTGGGCGCGTTATGCTGTAACCTTTGACCTGGACGCGTTAGGCAGTAACCATTGACCTGGACGCGTTAGGCAGTAACCATTGACCTGGACGCGTTATGCTGTAACCATTGACCTGGACGCGTTATGCTGTAACCATTGACCTGGACGCGTTAGGCAGTAACCATTGACCTGGACAAGTTAGGCAGTAACCATTGACCTGGACGCGTTATGTTGTAACCATTGACCTGGACGCGTTATGCTGTAACCATTGACCTGGACGCGTTAGGCAGTAACCATTGACCTGGACGCGGTAGGCAGTAACCATTGACCTGGACGCGTTAGGCAGTAACCATTGACCTGGACGCGTTAGGCAATAACCATTGACCTGGACGCGTTAGACAGTAACCATTGACCTGGACGCGTTAGGCAGTAACCATTGACCTGGACGCGTTATGCTGTAACCATTGACCTGGACGCGTTATGCTGTAACCATTGACATGGACGCGTTAGGCAGTAACCATTGACCCGGACGCGTTAGGCAGTAACCATTGACCTGGACGCGTAATGCTGTAGCCATTGACCTGGGCGCGTTATGCTGTAACCTTTGACCTGGACGCGTTAGGCAGTAACCATTGACCTGGACACGTTAGGCAGTAACCATTGACCTGGACGCGTTATGCTGTAACCATTGACCTGGACGCGTTATGCTGTAACCATTGACCTGGACGCGTTAGGCAGTAACCATTGACCTGGACGCGTTATGCAGTAACCATTGACCTGGACGCGTTATGCTGTAACCATTGACCTGGACGCGTTATGCTGTAACCATTGACCTGGACGCGTTAGGCAGTAACCATTGACCTGGACGCGTTAGGCAGTAACCATTGACCTGGACGCGTTAGGCAGTAACCACTGACCTGGACGCGTTAGGCAGTAACCATTGACCTTGACGCGTTATGCTGTAGCCATTGAACTGGACGCGTTATGCTGTAACCATTGACCTGGACGCGTTAGGCAGTAACCATTGACCTGGGCGCGTTAGGCAGTAACCATTGACCTGGACGCGTTAGGCAGTAACCAATGACCTGGACGCGTTATGCTGTAACCATTGACCTGGACGCGTTAGGCTGTAACCATTGACCTGGACGCGTTAGGCTGTAACCATTGACCTGGACGCGTTATGCTGTAACCATTGACCTGGGCGCGTTATGCTGTAACCATTGACATGGACGCGCTATGCAGTAACCATTGACCTGGACTCGTTAGGCAGTAACCATTGACCTGGACGCGTTAGGCTGTAACCATTGATCTGGGCGCGTTATGCTGGAACCATTGACCTGGACGCGTTAGGCAGTAACCATTAACCTGGACGCGTTAGACTGTAACCATTGACCTGGACGCGTTATGCTGCAACCATTGACCTGGACGCGTTATGCTGTAACCATTGACCTGGACGCGTTAGGCTGTAACCATTGACCTGGACGCGTAATGCTGTAACTTCTGACCTGGACGCGTTATGCTGTAACCATTGATCTGGACGCGTTAGGCAGTAACCATTGACCTGGACGCGTTAGGCAGTAACCATTGACCTGGACGCGTTATGCTGTAACCATTGACCTGGACGTGTTAGGCAGTAACCATTGACCTGGACGCGTTAGGCAGTAACCATTGACCTGGACGCGTTATGCTGTAACCATTGACCTGGACGCGTTAGGCTGTAACCATTGACCTGGATGCGTTATGCTGTAACCATTGACGTGGACGCGTTAGCCAGTAACCATTGACCTGGACGCGTTAGGCAGTAACCATTGACCTGGACGCGTTTGGCAGTAACCATTGACCTGGATGCGTTAGGCAGTAACCATTGACCTGAACGCGTTAGGCAGTAACGATTGACCTGGACGCGTTATGCTGTAACCATTGACCTGGACGCGTTATGCTGTAACCATTGACCTGGACGCGTTAGGCAGTAACCATTGACCTGGACGCGTTAGGCAGTAACCATTGACCTGGACGCGTTATGCTGTAGCCATTGACCTGGGCGCGTTATGCTGTAACCTTTGACCTGGACGCGTTAGGCAGTAACCATTGACCTGGACGCGTTAGGCAGTAACCATTGACCTGGACGCGTTATGCTGTAACCATTGACCTGGACGCGTTATGCTGTAACCATTGACCTGGACGCGTTAGGCAGTAACCATTGACCTGGACAAGTTAGGCAGTAACCATTGACCTGGACGCGTTATGTTGTAACCATTGACCTGGACGCGTTATGCTGTAACCATTGACCTGGACGCGTTAGGCAGTAACCATTGACCTGGACGCGGTAGGCAGTAACCATTGACCTGGACGCGTTAGGCAGTAACCATTGACCTGGACACGTTATGCTGTAACCATTGACCTGGACGCGTTAGGCTGTAACCATTGACCTGGACGCGTTAGGCAATAACCATTTACCTGGACGCGTTAGGCTGTAACCATTGACCTGGACGCGTTAGGCAATAACCATTGACCTGGACGCGTTAGACAGTAACCATTGACCTGGACGCGTTAGGCAGTAACCATTGACCTGGACGCGTTATGCTGTAACCATTGACCTGGACGCGTTATGCTGTAACCATTGACCTGGACGCGTTAGGCAGTAACCATTGACCTGGACGCGTTAGGCAGTAACCATTGACCTGGACGCGTTATGCTGTAGCCATTGACCTGGGCGCGTTATGCTGTAACCTTTGACCTGGACGCGTTAGGCAGTAACCATTGACCTGGACACGTTAGGCAGTAACCATTGACCTGGACGCGTTATGCTGTAACCATTGACCTGGACGCGTTATGCTGTAACCATTGACCTGGACGCGTTAGGCAGTAACCATTGACCTGGACGCGTTATGCAGTAACCATTGACCTGGCCGCGTTATGCTGTAACCATTGACCTGGACGCGTTATGCTGTAACCATTGACCTGGACGCGTTAGGCAGTAACCATTGACCTGGACGCGTTAGGCAGTAACCATTGACCTGGACGCGTTAGGCAGTAACCACTGACCTGGACGCGTTAGGCAGTAACCATTGACCTTGACGCGTTATGCTGTAGCCATTGAACTGGACGCGTTATGCTGTAACCATTGACCTGGACGCGTTAGGCAGTAACCATTGACCTGGGCGCGTTAGGCAGTAACCATTGACCTGGACGCGTTAGGCAGTAACCAATGACCTGGACGCGTTATGCTGTAACCATTGACCTGGACGCGTTAGGCTGTAACCATTGACCTGGACGCGTTAGGCTGTAACCATTGACCTGGACGCGTTATGCTGTAACCATTGACCTGGGCGCGTTATGCTGTAACCATTGACATGGACGCGCTATGCAGTAACCATTGACCTGGACTCGTTAGGCAGTAACCATTGACCTGGACGCGTTAGGCTGTAACCATTGATCTGGGCGCGTTATGCTGGAACCATTGACCTGGACGCGTTAGGCAGTAACCATTAACCTGGACGCGTTAGACTGTAACCATTGACCTGGACGCGTTATGCTGCAACCATTGACCTGGACGCGTTATGCTGTAACCATTGACCTGGACGCGTTAGGCTGTAACCATTGACCTGGACGCGTTATGCTGTAACTTCTGACCTGGACGCGTTATGCTGTAACCATTGATCTGGACGCGTTAGGCATTAACCATTGACCTGGACGCGTTAGGCAGTAACCATTGACCTGGACACGTTATGCTGTAACCATTGACCTGGACGTGTTAGGCAGTAACCATTGACCTGGACGCGTTAGGCAGTAACCATTGACCTGGACGCGTTATGCTGTAACCATTGACCTGGACGCGTTAGGCTGTAACCATTGACCTGGATGCGTTATGCTGTAACCATTGACGTGGACGCGTTAGCCAGTAACCATTGACCTGGACGCGTTAGGCAGTAACCATTGACCTGGACGCGTTTGGCAGTAACCATTGACCTGGACGCGTTAGGCAGTAACCATTGACCTGGACGCGTTAGGCAGTAACCATTGACCTGGACTCGTTAGTCAGTAAACATTGACCTGGACGCGTTAGGCAGTAACAATTGACATGGACGCGTTAGGCAGTAACCATTGATCTGGACGCGTTAGGCAGCAACCACTATCAAAATCCATTGATGTGGACACGTTAGGGTGTAACCATTGTAAAAAAAACACTGATCTGGACGCGTAAGGCTGTAACCATTGTCAAAACCATTGATCTGGACGCGTTATGTTGTAACCATTCATCTGGAGGTGTAGCCATTTATCTGGACGCGTTAGGGTGTAACCATTGTCAAAAACCATTGATCTGGACGCGTTATGCTGTAATCAATGATCTGGACGCGTTATGCTGTAACCATTGATCTGGACGCGTTATGCTCTAACCAGTGATCTGGACGCCTTATGCTGAAACCATTGATATCGACACGTTTGGCAGTAACCATTGATCTGGACGCGTTATGCTGTAACCATTGATCTGGACACGTTAGGCTGTAACCATTGATCTGGACACGTTAGGCAGTAACGGATGTCATAACCATTGATCTGGACACGTTAGGCAGTAACCATTGATCTGGACACGTTAGGCAGTAACCATTGATCTGGACGCGTTAGGCAGTAACCATTGACCTGGACGAGTTATGCTGTAACCATTGATCTGGACGCGTTAGGCAGTAACCATTGACCTGGACACGTTATGCTGTAACCAAAGATCTGGACGCGTTATGCTGTAACCATTGATCTGGACGCGTTAGGCAGTAACCATTGATCTGGACGCGTTATGCTGTAACCATTGATCTGGACGTTTTAGGCTGTAACCATTTACCTGGACGCGTTATTCCGTAACAATTGACCTGGACGCGTTAGGCAGTAACCATTGACCTGGACGCGTTATGCTGTAACCATTGACCTGGACGAATTATGCTGTAACCATTGACCTGGACGCGTTATGCTGTAACCATTAACCTGGACGCGTTATGCTGTAACCATTGACCTGGACGCGTTAGGCAGTAACCATTGACCTGGACGCGTTAGGCAGTAACCATTGACCTGGACGCGTTATGCTGTAACCATTGACCTGGACGCGTTATGCTGTAACCATTGACCTGGACGCGTTAGGCAGTAACCATTGACCTGGACGCGTTATGCTGTAACCATTGACCTGGACGCGTTATGCTGTAACCATTGACCTGGACGCGTTAGGAAGTAACCATTGACCTGGACAAGTTAGGCAGTAACCATTGACCTGGACGCGTTATGTTGTAACCATTGACCTGGACGCGTTATGCTGTAACCATTGACCTGGACGCGTTAGGCAGTAACCATTGACCTGGACGCGGTAGGCAGTAACCATTGACCTGGACGCGTTAGGCAGTAACCATTGACCTGGACGCGTTATGCTGTAACCATTGACCTGGACGCGTTAGGCTGTAACCATTGACCTGGACGCGTTAGGCAGTAACCATTTACCTGGACGCGTTAGGCTGTAACCATTGACCTGGACGCGTTAGGCAATAACCATTGACCTGGACGCGTTAGACAGTAACCATTGACCTGGACGCGTTAGGCAGTAACCATTGACCTGGACGCGTTATGCTGCAACCATTGACCTGGACGCGTTATGCTGTAACCATTGACCTGGACGCGTTAGGCAGTAACCATTGACCTGGTCGCGTTAGGCAGTAACCATTGACCTGGACGCGTTATGCTGTAGCCATTGACCTGGGCGCGTTATGCTGTAACCTTTGACCTGGACGCGTTAGGCAGTAACCATTGACCTGGACACGTTAGGCAGTAACCATTGACCTGGACGCGTTATGCTGTAACCATTGACCTGGACGCGTTATGCTGTAACCATTGACCTGGACGCGTTAGGCAGTAACCATTGACCTGGACGCGTTATGCAGTAACCATTGACCTGGACGCGTTATGCTGTAACCATTGACCTGGACGCGTTATGCTGTAACCATTGACCTGGACGCGTTAGGCAGTAACCATTGACCTGGACGCGTTAGGCAGTAACCATTGACCTGGACGCGTTAGGCAGTAACCACTGACCTGGACGCGTTAGGCAGTAACCATTGACCTTGACGCGTTATGCTGTAGCCATTGAACTGGACGCGTTATGCTGTAACCATTGACCTGGACGCGTTAGGCAGTAACCATTGACCTGGGCGCGTTAGGCAGTAACCATTGACCTGGACGCGTTAGGCAGTAACCAATGACCTGGACGCGTTAGGCAGTAACCATTGACCTGGACGCGTTATGCTGTAACCATTGACCTGGACGCATTACGCTTTAACCATAGATCTGGACGCGTTATGCTGTAACCATTGACATGGACGCGCTATGCAGTAACCATTGACCTGGACTCGTTAGGCAGTAACCATTGACCTGGACGCGTTAGGCTGTAACCATTGATCTGGGCGCGTTATGCTGGAACCATTGACCTGGACGCGTTAGGCAGTAACCATTAACCTGGACGCGTTAGACTGTAACCATTGACCTGGACGCGTTATGCTGCAACCATTGACCTGGACGCGTTATGCTGTAACCATTGACCTGGACGCGTTAGGCTGTAACCATTGACCTGGACGCGTAATGCTGTAACTTCTGACCTGGACGCGTTATGCTGTAACCATTGATCTGGACGCGTTAGGCAGTAACCATTGACCTGGACGCGTTAGGCAGTAACCATTGACCTGGACGCGTTATGCTGTAACCATTGACCTGGACGTGTTAGGCAGTAACCATTGACCTGGACGCGTTAGGCAGTAACCATTGACCTGGACGCGTTATGCTGTAACCATTGACCTGGACGCGTTAGGCTGTAACCATTGACCTGGATGCGTTATGCTGTAACCATTGACGTGGACGCGTTAGCCAGTAACCATTGACCTGGACGCGTTAGGCAGTAACCATTGACCTGGACGCGTTTGGCAGTAACCATTGACCTGGACGCGTTAGGCAGTAACCATAGACCTGAACGCGTTAGGCAGTAACGATTGACCTGGACGCGTTATGCTGTAACCATTGACCTGGACGCGTTATGCTGTAACCATTGACCTGGACGCGTTAGGCAGTAACCATTGACCTGGACGCGTTAGGCAGTAACCATTGACCTGGACGCGTTATGCTGTAGCCATTGACCTGGGCGCGTTATGCTGTAACCTTTGACCTGGACGCGTTAGGCAGTAACCATTGACCTGGACGCGTTAGGCAGTAACCATTGACCTGGACGCGTTATGCTGTAACCATTGACCTGGACGCGTTATGCTGTAACCATTGACCTGGACGCGTTAGGCAGTAACCATTGACCTGGACAAGTTAGGCAGTAACCATTGACCTGGACGCGTTATGTTGTAACCATTGACCTGGACGCGTTATGCTGTAACCATTGACCTGGACGCGTTAGGCAGTAACCATTGACCTGGACGTGGTAGGCAGTAACCATTGACCTGGACGCGTTAGGCAGTAACCATTGACCTGGACGCGTTATGCTGTAACCATTGACCTGGACGCGTTAGGCTGTAACCATTGACCTGGACGCGTTAGGCAGTAACCATTTACCTGGACGCGTTAGGCTGTAACCATTGACCTGGACGCGTTAGGCAATAACCATTGACCTGGACGCGTTAGACAGTAACCATTGACCTGGACGCGTTAGGCAGTAACCATTGACCTGGACGCGTTATGCTGTAACCATTGACCTGGACGCGTTATGCTGTAACCATTGACCTGGACGCGTTAGGCAGTAACCATTGACCTGGACGCGTTAGGCAGTAACCATTGACCTGGACGCGTTATGCTGTAGCCATTGACCTGGGCGCGTTATGCTGTAACCTTTGACCTGGACGCGTTAGGCAGTAACCATTGACCTGGACACGTTAGGCAGTAACCATTGACCTGGACGCGTTATGCTGTAACCATTGACCTGGACGCGTTATGCTGTAACCATTGACCTGGACGCGTTAGGCAGTAACCATTGACCTGGACGCATTATGCAGTAACCATTGACCTGGCCGCGTTATGCTGTAACCATTGACCTGGACGCGTTATGCTGTAACTATTGACCTGGACGCGTTAGGCAGTAACCATTGACCTGGACGCGTTAGGCAGTAACCATTGACCTGGACGCGTTAGGCAGTAACCACTGACCTGGACGCGTTAGGCAGTAACCATTGACCTTGACGCGTTATGCTGTAGCCATTGAACTGGACGCGTTATGCTGTAACCATTGACCTGGACGCGTTAGGCAGTAACCATTGACCTGGGCGCGTTAGGCAGTAACCATTGACCTGGACGCGTTAGGCAGTAACCAATGACCTGGACGCGTTATGCTGTAACCATTGACCTGGACGCGTTAGGCTGTAACCATTGACCTGGACGCGTTAGGCTGTAACCATTGACCTGGACGCGTTATGCTGTAACCATTGACCTGGGCGCGTTATGCTGTAACCATTGACATGGACGCGCTATGCAGTAACCATTGACCTGGACTCGTTAGGCAGTAACCATTGACCTGGACGCGTTAGGCTGTAACCATTGATCTGGGCGCGTTATGCTGGAACCATTGACCTGGACGCGTTAGGCAGTAACCATTAACCTGGACGCGTTAGACTGTAACCATTGACCTGGACGCGTTATGCTGCAACCATTGACCTGGACGCGTTATGCTGTAACCATTGACCTGGACGCGTTAGGCTGTAACCATTGACCTGGACGCGATATGCTGTAACTTCTGACCTGGACGCGTTATGCTGTAACCATTGATCTGGACGCGTTAGGCATTAACCATTGACCTGGACGCGTTAGGCAGTAACCATTGACCTGGACGCGTTATGCTGTAACCATTGACCTGGACGCGTTAGGCTGTAACCATTGACCTGGATGCGTTATGCTGTAACCATTGACGTGGACGCGTTAGCCAGTAACCATTGACCTGGACGCGTTAGGCAGTAACCATTGACCTGGACGCGTTTGGCAGTAACCATTGACCTGGACGCGTTAGGCAGTAACCATTGACCTGGACGCGTTAGGCAGTAACCATTGACCTGGACTCGTTAGGCAGTAAACATTGACCTGGACGCGTTAGGCAGTAACAATTGACATGGACGCGTTAGGCAGTAACCATTGATCTGGACGCGTTAGGCAGCAACCACTATCAAAATCCATTGATGTGGACACGTTAGGGTGTAACCATTGTAAAAAAAACACTGATCTGGACGCGTAAGGCTGTAACCATTGTCAAAACCATTGATCTGGACGCGTTATGTTGTAACCATTCATCTGGAGGTGTAGCCATTTATCTGGACGCGTTAGGGTGTAACCATTGTCAAAAACCATTGATCTGGACGCGTTATGCTGTAATCAATGATCTGGACGCGTTATGCTGTAACCATTGATCTGGACGCGTTATGCTCTAACCAGTGATCTGGACGCGTTATGCTGAAACCATTGATATCGACACGTTTGGCAGTAACCATTGATCTGGACGCGTTATGCTGTAACCATTGATCTGGACACGTTAGGCTGTAACCATTGATCTGGACACGTTAGGCAGTAACGGATGTCATAACCATTGATCTGGACACGTTAGGCAGTAACCATTGATCTGGACACGTTAGGCAGTAACCACTGATCTGGACGCGTTAGGCAGTAACCATTGACCTGGACGAGTTATGCTGTAACCATTGATCTGGACGCGTTAGGCAGTAACCATTGACCTGGACACGTTATGCTGTAACCAAAGATCTGGACGCGTTATGCTGTAACCATTGATCTGGACGCGTTAGGCAGTAACCATTGATCTGGACGCGTTATGCTGTAACCATTGATCTGGACGTGTTAGGCTGTAACCATTTACCTGGACGCGTTATTCCGTAACAATTGACCTGGACGCGTTAGGCAGTAACCATTGACCTGGACGCGTTATGCTGTAACCATTGACCTGGACGAATTATGCTGTAACCATTGACCTGGACGCGTTATGCTGTAACCATTAACCTGGACGCGTTATGCTGTAACCATTGACCTGGACGCGTTATGCTGTAACCATTGACCTGGACGCGTTAGGCAGTAACCATTGACCTAGACGCGTTAGGCTGTAACCATTGACCTGGACGCGTTATGCTGTAACCATTGACCAGGACGCGTTATGCTGTAACCATTGACCTGGACGCGTTAGGCAGTAACGATTGACCTGGACGCGTTATGCTGTAACCATTGACCTGGACGCGTTATGCTGTAACCATTGACCTGGACGCGTTAGGCAGTAACCATTGACCTGGACGCGTTAGGCTGTAACCATTGACTTGGGCGCGTTATGCTGTAACCATTGACCTGGGCGCGTTATGCTGTAACCATTGACCTGGACGCGTTATGCTGTAACCATTGACCAGGACGCGTTATGCTGTAACCATTGATCTGGACGCGTTAGGCAGTAACCATTGATCTGGACACGTTATGCTGTAACCATTGACCTGGACGCGTTAGGCAGTAACCTTTGACCTGGACGCGTTATGCTGTAATCATTGACCTGGACGCGTTAGGCAGTAACCATTGACCTGGACGCGTTATGCTGTAACCATTGACCTGGACGCATTACGCTTTAACCATAGATCTGGACGTGTTATGCTGTATCCATTGACCTGGGCGCGTTATGCCGTAACCATTGACCTGGACGCGTTATGCAGTAACCATTGACCTGGACGCGTTAGGCAGTAACCATTGACCTGGACGCGTTAGGCTGTAACTATTGACCTGGACGCGTTATGCTGTAACCATTGACCTTGACGCGTTATGCTGTAACCATTGACCTGGACGCGTTAGGCAGTAACCATTGACCTGGACGCGTTATGCTGTAACCATTGACCTAGGCGCGTTAGGCAGTAACCATTGAACTGGACGCGTTATGCTATAACTTTTGACTTGGGCGCGTTATGCTGTAACCATTGACCTGGGCGCGTTATGCTGTAACCATTGACCTGGACGCGTTATGCTGTAACCATTGACCTGGGCGCGTTATGCTGTAAACATTGACCTGGACGCGTTATGCTGTAACCATTGACCTGGACGCGTTATGCTGTAACAATTGACCTGGGCGCGTTATGCTTTAACCATTGACCTGGACGCGTTATGCTGTAACCATTGACCTGGACGCGTTAGGCAGTAACCATTGATCTGGACGCGTTAGGCTGTAACTATTGACCTGGACGCGTTATGCTGTAACAATTGACCTGGACGCGTTATGCTGTAACCATTGACCTGGACGCGTTAGGCAGTAACCATTGGCCTGGACGCGTTAGGCAGTAACCATTGACCTGGACGCGTTAGGCAGTAACCATTGACCTGGACGCGTTAGGCAGTAACCATTGACCTGGACGCGTTAGGTAGTAACCATTGACCTGGACGCGTTATGCTGTAACTATTGACCTGGACGCGTTATGCTGTAACCATTGACCTGGACGCGTTAGGCAGTAACCATTGACCTGGACACGTTAGGCAGTAACCATTGACCTGGACGCGTTATGCTGTAACCATTGACCTGGACGCGTTATGCTGCAACCATTGACCTGGACGCGTTAGGCAGTAACCATTGACCTGGACGCGTTAGGCAGTAACCATTGACTTGGACGCGTTATGCTGTTACCATTGACCTGGACGCGTTATGCTGTAACCATTGACCTGGACGCGTTAGGCAGTAACCATTGACCTGGACGCGTTAGGCTGTAACCATTGATCTGGGCGCGTTATGCTGGAACAATTGACCTGGACGCGTTAGGCAGTAACCATTGACCTGGACGCGTTAGGCAGTAACCATTGACCTGGACGCGTTAGGCAGTAACCACTGACCTGGACGCGTTAGGCAGTAACCATTGACCTTGACGCGTTATGCTGTAGCCATTGAACTGGACGCGTTATGCTGTAACCATTGACCTGGACGCGTTAGGCAGTAACCATTGACCTGGGCGCGTTAGGAAGTAACCATTGACCTGGACGCGTTAGGCAGTAACCAATGACCTGGACGCGTTATGCTGTAACCATTGACCTGGACGCGTTAGGCTGTAACCATTGACCTGGACGCGTTAGGCTGTAACCATTGACCTGGACGCGTTATGCTGTAACCATTGACCTGGGCGCGTTATGCTGTAACCATTGACATGGACGCGCTATGCAGTAACCATTGACCTGGACTCGTTAGGCAGTAACCATTGACCTGGACGCGTTAGGCTGTAACCATTGATCTGGGCGCGTTATGCTGGAACCATTGACCTGGACGCGTTAGGCAGTAACCATTAACCTGGACGCGTTAGACTGTAACCATTGACCTGGACGCGTTATGCTGCAACTATTGACCTGGACGCGTTATGCTGTAACCATTGACCTGGACGCGTTAGGCTGTAACCATTGACCTGGACGCGTAATGCTGTAACTTCTGACCTGGACGCGTTATGCTGTAACCATTGATCTGGACGCGTTAGGCAGTAACCATTGACCTGGACGCGTTAGGCAGTAACCATTGACCTGGACGCGTTATGATGTAACCATTGACCTGGACGTGTTAGGCAGTAACCATTGACCTGGACGCGTTAGGCAGTAACCATTGACCTGGACGCGTTATGCTGTAACCATTGACCTGGACGCGTTAGGCTGTAACCATTGACCTGGATGCGTTATGCTGTAACCATTGACGTGGACGCGTTAGCCAGTAACCATTGACCTGGACGCGTTAGGCAGTAACCATTGACCTGGACGCGTTTGGCAGTAACCATTGACCTGGACGCGTTAGGCAGTAACCATTGACCTGAACGCGTTAGGCAGTAACGATTGACCTGGACGCGTTATGCTGTAACCATTGACCTGGACGCGTTATGCTGTAACCATTGACCTGGACGCGTTAGGCAGTAACCATTGACCTGGACGCGTTAGGCAGTAACCATTGACCTGGACGCGTTATGCTGTAGCCATTGACCTGGGCGCGTTATGCTGTAACCTTTGACCTGGACGCGTTAGGCAGTAACCATTGACCTGGACGCGTTAGGCAGTAACCATTGACCTGGACGCGTTATGCTGTAACCATTGACCTGGACGCGTTATGCTGTAACCATTGACCTGGACGCGTTAGGCAGTAACCATTGACCTGGACAAGTTAGGCAGTAACCATTGACCTGGACGCGTTATGTTGTAACCATTGACCTGGACGCGTTATGCTGTAACCATTGACCTGGACGCGTTAGGCAGTAACCATTGACCTGGACGCGGTAGGCAGTAACCATTGACCTGGACGCGTTAGGCAGTAACCATTGACCTGGACGCGTTATGCTGTAACCATTGACCTGGACGCGTTAGGCTGTAACCATTGACCTGGACGCGTTAGGCAGTAACCATTTACCTCGACGCGTTAGGCTGTAACCATTGACCTGGACGCGTTAGGCAATAACCATTGACCTGGACGCGTTAGACAGTAACCATTGACCTGGACGCGTTAGGCAGTAACCATTGACCTGGACGCGTTATGCTGTAACCATTGACCTGGACGCGTTATGCTGTAACCATTGACCTGGACGCGTTAGGCAGTAACCATTGACCTGGACGCGTTAGGCAGTAACCATTGACCTGGACGCGTTATGCTGTAGCCATTGACCTGGGCGCGTTATGCTGTAACCTTTGACCTGGACGCGTTAGGCAGTAACCATTGACCTGGACACGTTAGGCAGTAACCATTGACCTGGACGCGTTATGCTGTAACCATTGACCTGGACGCGTTATGCTGTAACCATTGACCTGGACGCGTTAGGCAGTAACCATTGACTTGGACGCGTTATGCAGTAACCATTGACCTGGCCGCGTTATGCTGTAACCATTGACCTGGACGCGTTATGCTGTAACTATTGACCTGGACGCGTTTGGCAGTAACCATTGACCTGGACGCGTTAGGCAGTAACCATTGACCTGGACGCGTTAGGCAGTAACCACTGACCTGGACGCGTTAGGCAGTAACCATTGACCTTGACGCGTTATGCTGTAGCCATTGAACTGGACGCGTTATGCTGTAACCATTGACCTGGACGCGTTAGGCAGTAACCATTGACCTGGGCGCGTTAGGCAGTAACCATTGACCTGGACGCGTTAGGCAGTAACCAATGACCTGGACGCGTTATGCTGTAACCATTGACCTGGACGCGTTAGGCTGTAACCATTGACCTGGACGCGTTAGGCTGTAACCATTGACCTGGACGCGTTATGCTGTAACCATTGACCTGGGCGCGTTATGCTGTAACCATTGACATGGACGCGCTATGCAGTAACCATTGACCTGGACTCGTTAGGCAGTAACCATTGACCTGGACGCGTTAGGCTGTAACCATTGATCTGGGCGCGTTATGCTGGAACCATTGACCTGGACGCGTTAGGCAGTAACCATTAACCTGGACGCGTTAGACTGTAACCATTGACCTGGACGCGTTATGCTGCAACCATTGACCTGGACGCGTTATGCTGTAACCATTGACCTGGACGCGTTAGGCTGTAACCATTGACCTGGACGCGATATGCTGTAACTTCTGACCTGGACGCGTTATGCTGTAACCATTGATCTGGACGCGTTAGGCATTAACCATTGACCTGGACGCGTTAGGCAGTAACCATTGACCTGGACGCGTTATGCTGTAACCATTGACCTGGACGTGTTAGGCAGTAACCATTGACCTGGACGCGTTAGGCAGTAACCATTGACCTGGACGCGTTATGCTGTAACCATTGACCTGGACGCGTTAGGCTGTAACCATTGACCTGGATGCGTTATGCTGTAACCATTGACGTGGACGCGTTAGCCAGTAACCATTGACCTGGACGCGTTAGGCAGTAACCATTGACCTGGACGCGTTTGGCAGTAACCATTGACCTGGACGCGTTAGGCAGTAACCATTGACCTGGACGCGTTAGGCAGTAACCATTGACCTGGACTCGTTAGGCAGTAAACATTGACCTGGACGCGTTAGGCAGTAACAATTGACATGGACGCGTTAGGCAGTAACCATTGATCTGGACGCGTTAGGCAGCAACCACTATCAAAATCCATTGATGTGGACACGTTAGGGTGTAACCATTGTAAAAAAAAACACTGATCTGGACGCGTAAGGCTGTAACCATTGTCAAAACCATTGATCTGGACGCGTTATGTTGTAACCATTCATCTGGAGGTGTAGCCATTTATCTGGACGCGTTAGGGTGTAACCATTGTCAAAAACCATTGATCTGGACGCGTTATGCTGTAATCAATGATCTGGACGCGGTATGCTGTAACCATTGATCTGGACGCGTTATGCTCTAACCAGTGATCTGGACGCGTTATGCTGAAACCATTGATATCGACACGTTTGGCAGTAACCATTGATCTGGACGCGTTATACTGTAACCATTGATCTGGACACGTTAGGCTGTAACCATTGATCTGGACACGTTAGGCAGTAACGGATGTCATAACCATTGATCTGGACACGTTAGGCAGTAACCATTGATCTGGACACGTTAGGCAGTAACCATTGATCTGGACGCGTTAGGCAGTAACCATTGACCTGGACGAGTTATGCTGTAACCATTGATCTGGACGCGTTAGGCAGTAACCATTGACCTGGACACGTTATGCTGTAACCAAAGATCTGGACGCGTTATGCTGTAACCATTGATCTGGACGCGTTAGGCAGTAACCATTGATCTGGACGCGTTATGCTGTAACCATTGATCTGGACGTGTTAGGCTGTAACCATTTACCTGGACGCGTTATTCCGTAACAATTGACCTGGACGCGTTAGGCAGTAACCATTGACCTGGACGCGTTATGCTGTAACCATTGACCTGGACGAATTATACTGTAACCATTGACCTGGACGCGTTATGCTGTAACCATTAACCTGGACGCGTTATGCTGTAACCATTGACCTGGACGCGTTATGCTGTAACCATTGACCTGGACGCGTTAGGCAGTAACCATTGACCTAGACGCGTTAGGCTGTAACCATTGACCTGGACGCGTTATGCTGTAACCATTGACCAGGACGCGTTATGCTGTAACCATTGACCTGGACGCGTTAGGCAGTAACGATTGACCTGGACGCGTTATGCTGTAACCATTGACCTGGACGCGTTATGCTGTAACCATTGACCTGGACGCGTTAGGCAGTAACCATTGACCTGGACGCGTTAGGCTGTAACCATTGACCTGGACGCGTTATGCTGTAACCATTGACCAGGACGCGTTAGGCTGTAACCATTGAACTGGACGCGTTAGGCAGTAACCATTGATCTGGACGCGTTATGCTGTAACCATTGATCTGGACGCGTTAGGCAGTAACCATTGATCTGGACACGTTATGCTGTAACCATTGACCTGGACGCGTTAGGCAGTAACCATTGACCTGGACGCGTTATGCTGTAATCATTGACCTGGACGCGTTAGGCAGTAACCATTGACCTGGACGCGTTATGCTGTAACCATTGACCTGGACGCATTACGCTTTAACCATAGATCTGGACGTGTTATGCTGTATCCATTGACCTGGGCGCGTTATGCCGTAACCATTGACCTGGACGCGTTATGCAGTAACCATTGACCTGGACGCGTTAGGCAGTAACCATTGACCTGGACGCGTTAGGCTGTAACTATTGACCTGGACGCGTTATGCTGAAACCATTGACCTGGACGCGTTATGCTGTAACCATTGACCTGGACGCGTTAGGCAGTAACCATTGACCTGGACGCGTTATGCTGTAACCATTGACCTAGGCGCGTTAGGCAGTAACCATTGAACTGGACGCGTTATGCTATAACCTTTGACTTGGGCGCGTTATGCTGTAACCATTGACCTGGGCGCGTTATGCTGTAACCATTGACCTGGACGCGTTATGCTGTAACCATTGACCTGGGCGCGTTATGCTGTAAACATTGACCTGGACGCGTTATGCTGTAACCATTGACCTGGACGCGTTATGCTGTAACAATTGACCTGGGCGCGTTATGCTTTAACCATTGACCTGGACGCGTTATGCTGTAACCATTGACCTGGACGCGTTAGGCAGTAACCATTGATCTGGACGCGTTAGGCTGTAACTATTGACCTGGACGCGTTATGCTGTAACAATTGACCTGGACGCGTTATGCTGTAACCATTGACCTGGACGCGTTAGGCAGTAACCATTGGCCTGGACGCGTTAGGCAGTAACCATTGACCTGGACGCGTTAGGCAGTAACCATTGACCTGGACGCGTTAGGCAGTAACCATTGACCTGGACGCGTTAGGTAGTAACCATTGACCTGGACGCGTTATGCTGTAACTATTGACCTGGACGCGTTATGCTGTAACCATTGACCTGGACGCGTTAGGCAGTAACCATTGACCTGGACACGTTAGGCAGTAACCATTGACCTGGACGCGTTATGCTGTAACCATTGACCTGGACGCGTTATGCTGCAACCATTGACCTGGACGCGTTAGGCAGTAACCATTGACCTGGACGCGTTAGGCAGTAACCATTGACTTGGACGCGTTATGCTGTTACCATTGACCTGGACGTGTTATGCTGTAACCATTGACCTGGACGCGTTAGGCAGTAACCATTGACCTGGACGCGTTAGGCTGTAACCATTGATCTGGGCGCGTTATGCTGGAACAATTGACCTGGACGCGTTAGGCAGTAACCATTAACCTGGACGCGTTAGACTGTAACCATTGACCTGGACGCGTTATGCTGCAACCATTGACCTGGACGCGTTATGCTGTAACCATTGACCTGGACGCGTTAGGCTGTAACCATTGACCTGGACGCGTTATGCTGTAACTTCTGACCTGGACGCGTTATGCTGTAACCATTGATCTGGACGCGTTAGGCAGTAACCATTGATCTGGACGCGTTATACTGTAACCATTGATCTGGACGCGTTAGGCAGTAACCATTGATCTGGACGCGTTATGCTGTAACCATTGATCTGGACGCGTTAGGCCGTAACCATTGACCTGGACGCGTTATGCTGTAACCATTGACCTGGACGCGTTAGGCAGCAACCATTGACCTGGACGCGTTATGCTGTGAACATTGACCTGGACGCGTTATGCTGTAACCATTGACCTGGACGCGTTATGCTGTAACCATTGACCTGGACGCGTGATGCTGTAACAATTGACCTGGGCGCGTTATGCTGTAACCATTGACCTGGACGCGTTATGCTGTAACCATTGACCTGGACGCGTTAGGCAGTAGCTATTGACCTGGACGCGTTAGGCTGTAACCATTGATCTGGACTATGCTGTAACCATTGATCTGGACGCGTTATGCTGTAACCATTGATCTGGACGCGTTAGGCAGTAACCATTGACCTGGACGCGTTAGGCAGTAACCATTGACCTGGACGCGTAATGCTGTAACCATTGACCTGGACGCGTTAGGCAGTAAGCATTGACCTGGACGCGTTAGGCAGTAACCATTGACTTGGACGCGTTATGCTGTAACCATTGACCTGGACGTGTTAGGCAGTAACCATTGACCTGGACGCGTTAGGCAGTAACCATTGACCTGGACGCGTTATGCTGTAACCATTGACCTGGACGCCTTAGGCTGTAACCATTGACCTGGATGCGTTATGCTGTAACCATTGACCTGGACGCGTTAGCCAGTAACCATTGACCTGGACGCGTTAGGCAGTATCCATTGACCTGGGCGCGTTTGGCAGTAACCATTGACCTGGACGCGTTAGGCAGTAACCATTGACCTGGACGCGTTAGGCAGTAACCATTGACCTGGACTCGTTAGGCAGTAAACATTGACCTGGACGCGTTAGGCAGTAACAATTGACATGGACGCGTTAGGCAGTAACCATTGATCTGGACGCGTTAGGCAGCAACCACTGTCAAAATCAATTGATGTGGACGCGTTATGCTGTAACCATTGATCTGGACGCGTTAGGCAGTAACCATTGATCTGGACGCGTTATGCTGTAACCATTGATCCGGACGCGTTAGGCAGTAACCATTGATCTGGACGCGTTATGCTGTAACCATTGATCTGGACGCGTTAGTCTGAAACCATTGACTTGGACGCGTTATGCTGTAACCATTGACCTGGACGCGTTAGGCAGTAACCACTGACCTGGACGCGTTATGCTGTGACCATTGACCTGGACGCGTTATGCTGTAACCATTGACCTGGATGCGTTATGCTGTAACCATTGACCTGGACGCGTTATGCTGTAACAATTGACCTGGGCGCGTTATGCTGTAACCATTGACCTGGACGCGTTATGCTGTAACCATTGACCAGGACGCGTTAGGCAGTAGCTATTGACCTGGACGCGTTAGGCTGTAAACATTGACCTGGACGCGTTATGCTGTAACCATGACCTGGACGCGTTATGCTGTAACCATTGATCTGGACGCGTTAGGCAGAAACCATTGACCTGGACGCGTTAGGCAGTAACCATTGACCTGGAAGCGTTATGCTGTAACCATTGACCTGGACGCGTTAGGCAGTAACCATTGACCTGGACGCGTTAGGCAGTAACCATTGACCTGGACGCGTTATGCTGTAACCATTGACCTGGACGTGTTAGGCAGTAACCATTGACCTGGACGCGTTAGGCAGTAACCATTGACCTGGACGCGTTATGCTGTAACCATTGACCTGGACGCGTTAGGCTGTAACCATTGACCTGGATGCGTTATGCTGTAACCATTGACGTGGACGCGTTAGCCAGTAACCATTGACCTGGACGCGTTAGGCAGTAACCATTGACCTGGACGCGTTTGGCAGTAACCATTGACCTGGACGCGTTAGGCAGTAACCATTGACCTTGACGCGTTAGGCAGTAACCATTGACCTGGACTCGTTAGGCAGTAAACATTGACCTGGACGCGTTAGGCAGTAACAATTGACATGGACGCGTTAGGCAGTAACCATTGATCTGGACGCGTTAGGCAGCAACCACTGTCAAAATCCATTGATGTGGACACGTTAGGGTGTAACCATTGTAAAAAAAACACTGATCTGGACGCGTAAGGCTGTAACCATTGTCAAAACCATTGATCTGGACGCGTTATGTTGTAACCATTCATCTGGAGGTGTAGCCATTTATCTGGACGCGTTAGGGTGTAACCATTGTCAAAAAACATTGATCTGGACGCGTTATGCTGTAATCATTGATCTGGACGCGTTATGCTGTAACCAGTGATCTGGACGCGTTATGCTGAAACCATTGATATCGACACGTTTGGCAGTAACCATTGATCTGGACGCGTTATGCTGTAACCATTGATCTGGACACGTAAGGCTGTAACCATTGATCTGGACACGTTAGGCAGTAACGTTTGTCATAACCATTGATCTGGACACGTTAGGCAGTAACCATTGATCAGGACACGTTAGGCAGTTACCATTCATCTGGACGCGTTAGGCAGTAACCATTGATCTGGACGCGTTAGGCAGTAACCATTGACCTGGACGAGTTATGCTGTAACCATTGATCTGGACGCGTTTGGCAGTAACCATTGACCTGGACACGTTATGCTGTAACCATTGATCTGGACGCGTTATGCTGTAACCATTGACCTGGACGCGTTATGCTGTAACCATTGATCTGGACGAGTTATGCTGCAACCATTGATCTGGACGCGTTAGGCAGTAACCATTGATCTGGACGCGTTAGGCAGTAACCATTGATCTGGACGCGTTATGCTGTAACCATTGATCTGAACGTGTTAGGCTGTAACCATTGACCTGGACGCGTTATTCCGTAACAATTGACCTGGACGCGTTAGGCAGTAACCATTGACCTGGACGCGTTATGCTGTAACCATTGACCTGGACGAATTATGCTGTAACCATTGACCTGGACGCGTTATGCTGTAACCATTAACCTGGACGCGTTATGCTGTAACCATTGACCTGGACGCGTTATGCTGTAACCATTGACCTGGACGCGTTAGGCAGTAACCATTGACCTAGACGCGTTAGGCTGTAACCATTGACCTGGACGCGTTATGCTGTAACCATTGACCAGGACGCGTTATGCTGTAACCATTGACCTGGACGCGTTAGGCAGTAACGATTGACCTGGACGCGTTATGCTGTAACCATTGACCTGGACGCGTTATGCTGTAACCATTGACCTGGACGCGTTAGGCAGTAACCATTGACCTGGACGCGTTAGGCTGTAACCATTGACCTGGACGCGTTATGCTGTAACCATTGACCAGGACGCGTTATGCTGTAACCATTGAACTGGACGCGTTAGGCAGTAACCATTGATCTTGACGCGTTATGCTATAACCATTGATCTGGACGCGTAAGCAGTAACCATTGATCTGGACACGTTATGCTGTAACCATTGACCTGGACGCGTTAGGCAGTAACCATTGACCTGGACGCGTTATGCTGTAATCATTGACCTGGACGCGTTAGGCAGTAACCATTGACCTGGACGCGTTATGCTGTAACCATTGACCTGGACGCATTACGCAGTAACCATTGATCTGGATGTGTTATGCTGTATCCATTGACCTGGGCGCGTTATGCCGTAACCTTTGACATGGACGCGTTATGCAGTAACCATTGACCTGGACGCGTTAGGCAGTAACCATTGACCTGGATGCGTTAGGCTGTAACCATTGACCTGGACGCGTTATGCTGTAACCATTGACCTGGACGCGTTATGCTGTAACCATTGACCTGGAAGCGTTAGGCAGTAACCATTGACCTGGACGCGTTATGCTGTAACCATTGACCTAGACGCGTTAGGCAGTAACCATTGATCTGGACGCGTTATGCTATAACCATTGACTTGGGCGCGTTATGCTGTAACCATTGACCTGGGCGCGTTATGCTGTAACCATTGACCTGGACGCGTTATGCTGTAACCATTGACCTGGGCGCGTTATGCTGTAAACATTGACCTGGACGCGTTATGCTGTAACCATTGACCTGGACGCGTTATGCTGTAACCATTGACCTGGGCGCGTTATGCTGTAACCATTGACCTGGACGCGTTATGCTGTAACCATTAACCTGGACGCGTTAGGCAGTAACCATTGATCTGGACGCGTTAGGCTGTAACTATTGACCTGGACGCGTTATGCTGTAACAATTGACCTGGACGCGTTATGCTGTAACCATTGACCTGGACTCGTTAGGCAGTAACCATTGTTCTGGACGCGTTAGGCATTAACCATTGACCTGGACGCGTTAGGCAGTAACCATTGACCTGGACGCGTTAGGCAGTAACCATTGACCTGGACGCGTTAGGTAGTAACCATTGACCTGGACGCGTTATGCTGTAACTATTGACCTGGACGCGTTATGCTGTAACCATTGACCTGGACGCGTTAGGCAGTAACCATTGACCTGGACACGTTAGGCAGTAACCATTGACCTGGACGCGTTATGCTGTAACCATTGACCTGGACGCGTTATGCTGTAACCATTGACCTGGACGCGTTAGGCAGTAACCATTGACCTGGACGCGTTAGGCAGTAACCATTGACCTGGACGCGTTATGCTGTTACCATTGACCTGGACGCGTTATGCTGTAACCATTGACCTGGACGCGTTAGGCAGTAACGGTTGTCATAACCATTGATCTGGACACGTTAGGCAGTAACCATTGATCTGGACACGTTAGGCAGTTACCATTCATCTGGACGCGTTAGGCAGTAACCATTGATCTGGACGCGTTAGGCAGTAACCATTGACCTGGACGAGTTATGCTGTAACCATTGATCTGGACGCGTTAGGCAGTAACCATTGACCTGGACACGTTATGCTGTAACCGTTGACCTGGACGCGTTAGGCGGTAACCATTGACCTGGACGCGTTAGGCAGTAACCATTGACCTGGACGCGTTAGGCAGTAACCATTGACCTGGACGCGTTATGCTGTAACCATTGACCTGGACGCGTTAGGCTGTAACCATTGACCTGGACGCGTTAGGCAGTAACCATTGACCTGGACGCGTTAGGCAGTAACCATTGACCTGGACGCGTTAGGCAGTAACCATTGAACTGGACGCGTTGGGCAGTAACCATTGACCTGGACGCGTTAGGCAGTAACCATTGACCTGGACGCGTTAGGCAGTAACCATTGACCTGGATGCGTTAGGCAGTAACCACTGACCTGGACGCGTTAGGCAGTAACCATTGACCTGGACGCGTTAGGCAGTAACCATTGACCTGGACGCGTTAGGCAGTAACCATTGACCTGTACGCGATAGGCAGTAACCATTGACCTGGACACGTTATGCTGTAACCATTGATCTGGACGCGTTATGCTGTAACCATTGACCTGGACGCGTTAGGCAGTAACCATTGATCTGGACGCGTTAGGCAGTAACCATTGACCTGGACACGTTATGCTGTAACCATTGATCTGGACGCGTTATGCTGTAACCATTGACCTGGACGCGTTATGCTGTAACCATTGATCTGGACGCGTTATGCTGCAACCATTGATCTGGACGCGTTAGGCAGTAACCATTGATCTGGACGCGTTAGGCAGTAACCATTGATCTGGACGCGTTTTGCTGTAACCATTGATCTGGACGTGTTAGGCTGTAACCATTGACCTGGACGCGTTATTCCGTAACAATTGACCTGGACGCGTTAGGCAGTAACCATTGACCTGGACGCGTTATGCTGTAACCATTGACCTGGACGAATTATGCTGTAACCATTGACCTGGACGCGTTATGCTGTAACCATTAACCTGGACGCGTTATGCTGTAACCATTGACCTGGACGCGTTATGCTGTAACCATTGACCTGGACGCGTTAGGCAGTAACCATTGACCTGGACGCGTTAGGCTGTAACCATTGACCTGGACGCGTTATGCTGTAACCATTGACCAGGACGCGTTATGCTGTAACCATTGAACTGGACGCGTTAGGCAGTAACCATTGATCTGGACGCGTTATGCTATAACCATTGATCTGGACGCGTTAGGCAGTAACCATTGATCTGGACACGTTATGCTGTAACCATTGACCTGGACGCGTTAGGCAGTAACCATTGACCTGGACGCGTTATGCTGTA
Organism: Meconema thalassinum; assembly: GCA_946902985.2. Classification (NCBI taxonomy): domain Eukaryota; kingdom Metazoa; phylum Arthropoda; class Insecta; order Orthoptera; family Tettigoniidae; genus Meconema; species Meconema thalassinum. The sequence continues at coordinate 19,339,558 of OX336391.1, forward strand.
ATCATTGACCTGGACGCGTTAGGCAGTAACCATTGACCTGGACGCGTTATGCTGTAACCATTGACCTGGACGCATTACGCAGTAACCATTGATCTGGATGTGTTATGCTGTATCCATTGACCTGGGCGCGTTATGCCGTAACCATTGACATGGACGCGTTATGCAGTAACCATTGACCTGGACGCGTTAGGCAGTAACCATTGACCTGGACGCGTTAGGCTGTAACCATTGACCTGGACGCGTTATGCTGTAACCATTGACCTGGACGCGTTATGCTGTAACCATTGACCTGGACGCGTTAGGCAGTAACCATTGACCTGGACGCGTTATGCTGTAACCATTGACCTAGACGCGTTAGGCAGTAACCATTGATCTGGACGCGTTATGCTATAACCATTGACTTGGGCGCGTTATGCTGTAACCATTGACCTGGGCGCGTTATGCTGTAACCATTGACCTGGACGCGTTATGCTGTAACCATTGACCTGGGCGCGTTATGCTGCAAACATTGACCTGGACGCGTTATGCTGTAACCATTGACCTGGACGCGTTATGCTGTAACCATTGACCTGGGCGCGTTATGCTGTAACCATTGACCTGGACGCGTTATGCTGTAACCATTGACCTGGACGCGTTAGGCAGTAACCATTGATCTGGACGCGTTAGGCTGTAACTATTGACCTGGACGCGTTATGCTGTAACAATTGACCTGGACGCGTTATGCTGTAACCATTGACCTGGACTCGTTAGGCAGTAACCATTGTTCTGGACGCGTTAGGCAGTAACCATTGACCTGGACGCGTTAGGCAGTAACCATTGACCTGGACGCGTTAGGCAGTAACCATTGACCTGGACGCGTTAGGTAGTAACCATTGACCTGGACGCGTTATGCTGTAACTATTGACCTGGACGCGTTATGCTGTAACCATTGACCTGGACGCGTTAAGCAGTAACCATTGACCTGGACACGTTAGGCAGTAACCATTGACCTGGACGCGTTATGCTGTAACCATTGACCTGGACGCGTTATGCTGTAACCATTGACCTGGACGCGTTAGGCAGTAACCATTGACCTGGACGCGTTAGGCAGTAACCATTGACCTGGACGCGTTATGCTGTTACCATTGACCTGGACGCGTTATGCTGTAACCATTGACCTGGACGCGTTAGGCAGTAACGGTTGTCATAACCATTGATCTGGACACGTTAGGCAGTAACCATTGATCTGGACACGTTAGGCAGTTACCATTCATCTGGACGCGTTAGGCAGTAACCATTGATCTGGACGCGTTAGGCAGTAACCATTGACCTGGACGAGTTATGCTGTAACCATTGATCTGGACGCGTTAGGCAGTAACCATTGACCTGGACACGTTATGCTGTAACCGTTGACCTGGACGCGTTAGGCGGTAACCATTGACCTGGACGCGTTAGGCAGTAACCATTGACCTGGACGCGTTAGGCAGTAACCATTGACCTGGACGCGTTATGCTGTAACCATTGACCTGGACGCGTTAGGCTGTAACCATTGACCTGGACGCGTTAGGCAGTAACCATTGACCTGGACGCGTTAGGCAGTAACCATTGACCTGGACGCGTTAGGCAGTAACCATTGACCTGGACGCGTTAGGCAGTAACCATTGACCTGGACGCGTTAGGCAGTAACCATTGACCTGGACGCGTTAGGCAGTAACAATTGACCTGGATGCGTTAGGCAGTAACCACTGACCTGGACGCGTTAGGCAGTAACCATTGACCTGGACGCGTTAGGCAGTAACCATTGACCTGGACGCGTTAGGCAGTAACCATTGACCTGTACGCGATAGGCATTAACCATTGACCTGGACGCGTTAGGCAGTAACCATTGACCTGTACGCGATAGGCAGTAACCATTGACCTGGACGCGTTAGTCAGTAACCATTGACCTGGACGCGTTAGGCATTAACCATTGACCTGGCCGCGTTATGCTGAAACAATTGATCTGGACACGTTAGGCTGTAACCATTGATCTGGACACGTTAGGCTGTAACCATTGATCTGGACACGTTGGGCAGTAACCATTCATCTGGACGCGTTAGGCAGTAACCATTGATCTGGACGCGTTAGGCAGTAACCATTGACCTGGACATGTTATGCTGTAACCATTGATCTGGACGCGTTAGGCAGTAACCATTGACCTGGACACGTTATGCTGTAACCATTGATCTGGACGCGTTATGCTGTAACCATTGATCTGGACGCGTTATGCTGTAACCATTGATCTGGACGAGTTATGCTGTAACCATTGATCTGGACGCGTTAGGCAGTAACCATTGATCTGGACGCGTTATGCTGTAACCATTGATCTGGACGCGTTAGGCAGTAACCATTGATCTGGACGCGTTATGCTGTAACCATTGATCTGGACGCGTTAGGCTGTAACCATGTACCTGGAGTCGTTATGCTGTAACCATTGACCCGGACGCGTTAGGCAGTAACCATTGACCTGGACGCGTTATGCTGTAACCATTGACCTGGACGCGTTAAGCTGTAACCATTGACCTGGACGCACTATGCTGTAACCATTGACATGGACGCGTTATGCTGTAACCATTGACCTGAACGCGTTAGGCAGTAACCATTGACCTGGACGCGTTAGGCTGTAACCATTGACCTGGACGCGTTATGCTGTAACCATTGACCTGGGCGCGTTATGCTGTAACCATTGACATGGACGCGCAATGCAGTAACCATTGACCTGGACTCGTTAGGCAGTAACCATTGACCTGGACGCGTTAGGCTGTAACCACTGATCTGGGCGCGTTATGCTAGAACCATTGACCTGGACGCGTTAGGCAGTAACCATTAACCTGGACGCGTTAGACTGTAACCATTGACCTGGACGCGTTATGCTGTAACCATTGACCTGGACGCGTTAGGCTGTAACCATTGACCTGGACGCGTTATGCTGTAACTTCTGACCTGGACGCGTTATGCTGTAACCATTGATCTGGACGCGTTAGGCAGTTACCATTGACCTGGACGCGTTAGGCAGTAACCATTGACCTGGACGCGTTATGCTGTAACCATTGACCTGGACGTGTTAGGCAGTAACCATTGACCTGGACGCGTTAGGCAGTAACCATTGACCTGGACGCGTTATGCTGTAACAATTGACCTGGGCGCGTTATGCTGTAACCATTGACCTGGACGCGTTATGCTGTAACCATTGACCAGGACGCGTTAGGCAGTAGCTATTGACCTGGACGCGTTAGGCTGTAAACATTGACCTGGACGCGTTATGCTGTAACCATGACCTGGACGCGTTATGCTGTAACCATTGATCTGGACGCGTTAGGCAGTAACCATTGACCTGGACGCGTTAGGCAGTAACCATTGACGTGGACGCGTTATGCTGTAACCATTGACCTGGACGCGTTAGGCAGTAACCATTGACCTGGACGCGTTAGGCAGTAACCTTTGACCTGGACGCGTTATGCTGTAACCATTGACCTGGACGTGTTAGGCAGTAACCATTGACCTGGACGCGTTAGGCAGTAACCATTGACCTGGACGCGTTATGCTGTAACCATTGACCTGGACGCGTTAGGCTGTAACCATTGACCTGGATGCGTTATGCTGTAACCATTGACGTGGACGCGTTAGCCAGTAACCATTGTCCTGGACGCGTTAGGCAGTAACCATTGACCTGGACGCGTTTGGCAGTAACCATTGACCTGGACGCGTTAGGCAGTAACCATTGACCTGGACGCGTTAGGCAGTAACCATTGACCTGGACTCGTTAGGCAGTAAACATTGACCTGGACGCGTTAGGCAGTAACAATTGACATGGAAGCGTTAGGCAGTAACCATTGATCTGGACGCGTTAGGCAGCAACCACTGTCAAAATCCATTGATGTGGACACGTTAGGGTGTAACCATTGTAAAAAAAACACTGATCTGGACGCGTAAGGCTGTAACCATTGTCAAAACCATTGATCTGGACGCGTTATGTTGTAACCATTCATCTAGAGGTGTAGCCATTTATCTGGACGCGTTAGGGTGTAACCATTGATCTGGACGCGTTATGCTGTAACCATTGATCTGGACGCGTTATGCTGTAACCAGTGATCTGGACGCGTTATGCTGAAACCATTGATATCGACACGTTTGGCAGTAACCATTGATCTGGACGCGTTATGCTGTAACCATTGATCTGGACACGTTAGGCTGTAACCATTGATCTGGACACGTTAGGCAGTAACGGTTGTCATAACCATTGATCTGGACACGTTAGGCAGTAACCATTGATCTGGACACGTTAGGCAGTTACCATTCATCTGGACGCGTTAGGCAGTAACCATTGATCTGGACGCGTTAGGCAGTAACCATTGACCTGGAGGAGTTATGCTGTAACCATTGATCTGGACGCGTTAGGCAGTTACCATTGACCTGGACACGTTATGCTGTAACCATTGATCTGGACGCGTTATGCTGTAACCATTGACCTGGACGCGTTATGCTGTAACCATTGATCTGGACGCGTTATGCTGCAACCATTGATCTGGACGCGTTAGGCAGTAACCATTGATCTGGACGCGTTAGGCAGTAACCATTGATCTGGACGCGTTATGCTGTAACCATTGATCTGGACGTGTTAGGCTGTAACCATTGACCTGGACGCGTTATTCCGTAACAATTGACCTGGACGCGTTAGGCAGTAACCATTGACCTGGACGCGTTATGCTGTAACCATTGACCTGGACGAATTATGCTGTAACCATTGACCTGGACGCGTTATGCTGTAACCATTAACCTGGACGCGTTATGCTGTAACCATTGACCTGGACGCGTTATGCTGTAACCATTGACCTGGACGCGTTAGGCAGTAACCATTGACCTAGACGCGTTAGGCTGTAACCATTGACCTGGACGCGTTATGCTGTAACCATTGACCAGGACGCGTTATGCTGTAACCATTGACCTGGACGCGTTAGGCAGTAACGATTGACCTGGACGCGTTATGCTGTAACCATTGACCTGGACGCGTTAGGCAGTAACCATTGACCTGGACGCGTTATGCTGTAACCTTTGACCTGGACGCGTTATGCTGTATCCATTGACCAGGACGCGTTATGCTGTAACCATTGAACTGGACGCGTTAGGCAGTAACCATTGATCTGGACGCGTTATGCTATAACCATTGATCTGGACGCGTTAGGCAGTAACCATTGATCTGGACACGTTATGCTGTAACCATTGACCTGGACGCGTTAGGCAGTAACCATTGACCTGGACGCGTTATGCTGTAATCATTGACCTGGACGCGTTAGGCAGTAACCATTGACCTGGACGCGTTATGCTGTAACCATTGACCTGGACGCATTACGCAGTAACCATTGATCTGGACGTGTTATGCTGTATCCATTGACCTGGGCGCGTTATGCCGTAACCATTGACCTGGACGCGTTATGCAGTAACCATTGACCTGGACGCGTTAGGCAGTAACCATTGACCTGGACGCGTTAGGCTGTAACCATTGACCTAGACGCGTTAGGCAGTAACCATTGATCTGGACGCGTTATGCTATAACCATTGACTTGGGCGCGTTATGCTGTAACCATTGACCTGGGCGCGTTATGCTGTAACCATTGACCTGGACGCGTTATGCTGTAACCATTGACCTGGGCGCGTTATGCTGTAAACATTGACCTGGACGCGTTATGCTGTAACCATTGACCGGGGCGCGTTATGCTGTAACCATTGACCTGGGCGCGTTATGCTGTAACCATTGACCTGGACGCGTTAGGCAGTAACCATTGATCTGGACGCGTTAGGCTGTAACTATTGACCTGGACGCGTTATGCTGTAACAATTGACCTGGACGCGTTATGCTGTAACCATTGACCTGGACTCGTTAGGCAGTAACCTTTGTTCTGGACGCGTTAGGCAGTAACCATTGACCTGGACGCGTTAGGCAGTAACCATTGACCTGGACGCGTTAGGCAGTAACCATTGACCTGGACGCGTTAGGTAGTAACCATTGACCTGGACGCGTTATGCTGTAACTATTGACCTGGACGCGTTATGCTGTAACCATTGACCTGGACGCGTTAGGCAGTAACCATTGACCTAGACACGTTAGGCAGTAACCATTGACCTGGACGCGTTATGCTGTAACCATTGACCTGGACGCGTTATGCTGTAACCATTGACCTGGACGCGTTAGGCAGTAACCTTTGACCTGGACGCGTTAGGCAGTAACCATTGACCTGGACGCGTTATGCTGTAACCATTGACCTGGACGCGTTAGGCAGTAACGGTTGTCATAACCATTGATCTGGACACGTTAGGCAGTAACCATTGATCTGGACACGTTAGGCAGTTACCATTGATCTGGACGCGTTAGGCAGTAACCATTGACCTGGACGAGTTATGCTGTAACCATTGATCTGGACGCGTTAGGCAGTAACCATTGACCTGGACACGTTATGCTGTAACCGTTGACCTGGACGCGTTAGGCAGTAACCATTGATCTGGACGCGTTAGGCAGTAACCATTGACCTGGACGCGTTAGGCAGTAACCATTGACCTGGACGCGTTAGGCAGTAACCATTGACCTGGACACGTTATGCTGTAACCGTTGATCTGGACGCGTTAGGCAGTAACCATTGATCTGGACGCGTTAGGCAGTAACCATTGACCTGGACGAGTTATGCTGTAACCATTGATCTGGACGCGTTAGGCAGTAACCATTGACCTGGACACGTTATGCTGTAACCGTTGACCTGGACGCGTTAGGCGGTAACCATTGACCTGGACGCGTTAGGCAGTAACCATTGACCTGGACTCGTTAGGCAGTAACCATTGACCTGGATGCGTTATGCTGTAACCATTGACCTGGACGCGTTAGGCTGTAACCATTGACCTGGACGCGTTAGGCAGTAACCATTGACCTGGACGCGTTAGGCAGTAACCATTGACCTGGACGCGTTAGGCAGTAACCATTGACCTGGACGCGTTAGGCAGTAACCATTGACCTGGACGCGTTAGGAAGTAACCATTGACCTGGACGCGTTAGGCAGTAACCATTGACCTGGATGCGTTAGGCAGTAACCACTGACCTGGACGCGTTAGGCAGTAACCATTGACCTGGACGCGTTAGGCAGTAACCATTGACCTGGACGCGTTAGGCAGTAACCATTGACCTGTACGCGATAGACAGTAACCATTGACCTGGACGCGTTAGGCAGTAACCATTGACCTGTACGCGATAGGCAGTAACCATTGACCTGGACGCGTTAGGCAGTAACCATTGACATGGGCGCGTTAGGCAGTAACCATTGACCTGGCCGCGTTATGCTGAAACAATTGATCTGGACACGTTAGGCTGTAACCATTGATCTGGACACGTTAGGCTGTAACCATTGATCTGGACACGTTAGGCAGTAACCATTCATCTGGACGCGTTAGGCAGTAACCATTGATCTGGACGCGTTAGGCAGTAACCATTGACCTGGACATGTTATGCTGTAACCATTGATCTGGACGCGTTAGGCAGTAACCATTGACCTGGACACGTTATGCTGTAACCATTGATCTGGACGCGTTATGCTGTAACCATTGATCTGGACGTGTTATGCTGTAACCATTGATCTGGACGCGTTAGGCAGTAACCATTGATCTGGACGCGTTATGCTGTAACCATTGATCTGGACGCGTTAGGCAGTAACCATTGATCTGGACGCGTTATGCTGTAACCATTGATCTGGACGCGTTAGGCTGTAACCATGTACCTGGAGTCGTTATGCTGTAACCATTGACCCGGACGCGTTAGGCAGTAACCATTGACCTGGACGCGTTATGCTGTAACCATTGACCTGGACGCGTTAAGCTGTAACCATTGACCTGGACGCGTTATGCTGTAACCATTGACCTGGACGCGTTATGCTGTAACCATTGACCTGAACGCGTTAGGCAGTAACCATTGACCTGGACGCGTTAGGCTGTAACCATTGACCTGGACGCGTTATGCTGTAACCATAGACCTGGGCGCGTTATGCTGTAACCATTGACATGGACGCGCTATGCAGTAACCATTGACCTGGACTCGTTAGGCAGTAACCATTGACCTGGACGCGTTAGGCTGTAACCATTGATCTGGGCGCGTTATGCTGGAACCATTGACCTGGACGCGTTAGGCAGTAACCATTAACCTGGACGCGTTAGACTGTAACCATTGACCTGGACGCGTTATGCTGCAACCATTGACCTGGACGCGTTTAATGTAACCATTGACCTGGACGCGTTAGGCTGTAACCATTGACCTGGACGCGTTATGCTGTAACTTCTGACCTGGACGCGTTATGCTGTAACCATTGATCTGGACGCGTTAGGCAGTAACCATTGACCTGGACGCGTTAGGCAGTAACCATTGACCTGGACGCGTTATGCTGTAACCATTGACCTGGACGTGTTAGGCAGTAACCATTGACCTGGACGCGTTAGGCAGTAACCATTGACCTGGACGCGTTATGCTGTAACAATTGACCTGGGCGCGTTATGCTGTAACCATTGACCTGGACGCGTTATGCTGTAACCATTGACCAGGACGCGTTAGGCAGTAGCTATTGACCTGGACGCGTTAGGCTGTAAACATTGACCTGGACGCGTTATGCTGTAACCATGACCTGGACGCGTTATGCTGTAACCATTGATCTGGACGCGTTAGGCAGTAACCATTGACCTGGACGCGTTAGGCACTAACCATTGACCTGGACGCGTTATGCTGTAACCGTTGACCTGGACGCGTTAGGCAGTAACCATTGACCTGGACGCGTTAGGCAGTAACCATTGACCTGGACGCGTTATGCTGTAACCATTGACCTGGACGTGTTAGGCAGTAACCATTGACCTGGACGCGTTAGGCAGTAACCATTGACCTGGACGCGTTATGCTGTAACCATTGACCTGGACGCGTTAGGCTGTAACCATTGACCTGGATGCGTTATGCTGTAACCATTGACGTGGACGCGTTAGCCAGTAACCATTGACCTGGACGCGTTAGGCAGTAACCATTGACCTGGACGCGTTTGGCAGTAACCATTGACCTGGACGCGTTAGGCAGTAACCATTGACCTGGACGCGTTAGGCATTAACCATTGACCTGGACTCGTTAGGCAGTAAACATTGACCTGGACGCGTTAGGCAGTAACAATTGACATGGACGCGTTAGGCAGTAACCATGGATCTGGACGCGTTAGGCAGCAACCACTGTCAAAATCCATTGATGTGGACACGTTAGGGTGTAACCATTGTAAAAAAACACTGATCTGGACGCGTAAGGCTGTAACCATTGTCAAAACCATTGATCTGGACGCGTTATGTTGTAACCATTCATCTGGAGGTGTAGCCATTTATCTGGACGCGTTAGGGTGTAACCATTGTCAAAAACCATTGATCTGGACGCGTTATGCTGTAATCATTGATCTGGACGCGTTATGCTGTAACCATTGATCTGGACGCGTTATGCTGTAACCAGTGATCTGGACGCGTTATGCTGAAACCATTGATATCGACACGTTTGGCAGTAACCATTGATCTGGACGCGTTATGCTGTAACCATTGATCTGGACACGTTAGGCTGTAACCATTGATCTGGACACGTTAGGCAGTAACGGTTGTCATAACCATTGATCTGGACACGTTAGGCAGTAACCATTGATCTGGACACGTTAGGCAGTTACCATTCATCTGGACGCGTTAGGCAGTAACCATTGATCTGGACGCGTTAGGCAGTAACCATTGACCTGGACGAGTTATGCTGTAACCATTGATCTGGACGCGTTAGGCAGTAACCATTGACCTGGACACGTTATGCTGTAACCATTGACCTGGACGCGTTATGCTGTAACCATTGACCTGGACGCGTTAAGCTGTAACCATTGACCTGGACGCGTTATGCTGTAACCATTGACCTGGACGCGTTATGCTGTAACCATTGACCTGAACGCGTTAGGCAGTAACCATTGACCTGGACGCGTTAGACTGTAACCATTGACCTGGACGCGTTATGCTGTAACCATTGACCTGGGCGCGTTATGCTGTAACCATTGACATGGACGCGCTATGCAGTAACCATTGACCTGGACTCGTTAGGCAGTAACCATTGACCTGGACGCGTTAGGCTGGAACCATTGATCTGGACGCGTTATGCTGGAACCATTGACCTGGACGCGTTAAGCAGTAACCATTAACCCGGACGCGTTAGACTGTAACCATTGACCTGGACGCGTTATGCTGCAACCATTGACCTGGACGCGTTATGCTGTAACCATTGACCTGGACGCGTTAGGCTGTAACCATTGACCTGGACGCGTTATGCTGTAACTTCTGACCTGGACGCGTTATGCTGTAACCATTGATCTGGACGCGTTAGGCAGTAACCATTGACCTGGACGCGTTAGGCAGTAACCATTGACCTGGACGCGTTATGCTGTAACCATTGACCTGGACGTGTTAGGCAGTAACCATTGACCTGGACGCGTTAGGCAGTAACCATTGACCTGGACGCGTTATGCTGTAACAATTGACCTGGGCGCGTTATGCTGTAACCATTGACCTGGACGCGTTATGCTGTAACCATTGACCTGGACGCGTTATGCTGTAACCATTGACCAGGACGCGTTAGGCAGTAGCTATTGACCTGGACGCGTTAGGCTGTAAACATTGACCTGGACGCGTTATGCTGTAACCATGACCTGGACGCGTTATGCTGTTACCATTGATCTGGACGCGTTAGGCAGTAACCATTGACCTGGACGCGTTAGGCAGTAACCATTGACGTGGACGCGTTATGCTGTAACCATTGACCTGGACGCGTTAGGCAGTAACCATTGACCTGGACGCGTTAGGCAGTAACCATTGACCTGGACGCGTTATGCTGTAACCATTGACCTGGACGTGTTAGGCAGTAACCATTGACCTGGACGCGTTAGGCAGTAACCATTGACCTGGACGCGTTATGCTGTAACCATTGACCTGGACGCGTTAGGCTGTAACCATTGACCTGGATGCGTTATGCTGTAACCATTGACGTGGACGCGTTAGCCAGTAACCATTGACCTGGACGCGTTAGGCAGTAACCACTGACCTGGACGCGTTTGGCAGTAACCATTGACTTGGACGCGTTAGGCAGTAACCATTGACCTGGACGCGTTAGGCAGTAACCATTGACCTGGACTCGTTAGGCAGTAAACATTGACCTGGACGCGTTAGGCAGTAACAATTGACATGGACGCGTTAGGCAGTAACCATTGATCTGGACGCGTTAGGCAGCAACCACTGTCAAAATCCATTGATGTGGGCACGTTAGGGTGTAACCATTGTAAAACAAAACACTGATCTGGACGCGTTAGGCTGTAACCATTGTCAAAACCATTGATCTGGACGCGTTATGTTGTAACCATTCATCTGGAGGTGTAGCCATTTATCTGGACGCGTTAGGGTGTAACCATTGTCAAAAACCATTGATCTGGACGCGTTATGCTGTAATCATTGATCTGGACGCGTTATGCTGTAACCATTGATCTGGACGCGTTATGCTGTAACCAGTTATCTGGACGCGTTATGCTGAAACCATTGATATCGACACGTTTGGCAGTAACCATTGATCTGGACGCGTTATGCTGTAACCATTGATCTGGACACGTTAGGCTGTAACCATTGATCTGGACACGTCAGGCAGTAACGGTTGTCATAACCATTGATCTGGACACGTTAGGCAGTAACCATTGATCTGGACACGTTAGGCAGTTACCATTCATCTGGACGCGTTAGGCAGTAACCATTGATCTGGACGCGTTAGGCAGTAACCATTGACCTGGACGAGTTATGCTGTAACCATTGATCTGGACGCGTTAGGCAGTAACCATTGACCTGGACACGTTATGCTGTAACCATTGATCTGGACGCGTTATGCTGTAACCATTGACCTGGACGCGTTATGCTGTAACCATTGATCTGGACGCGTTATGCTGCAACCATTGATCTGGACGCGTTAGGCAGTAACCATTGATCTGGACGCGTTAGGCAGTAACCATTGATCTGGACGCGTTATGCTGTAACCATTGATCTGGACGTGTTAGGCTGTAACCATTGACCTGGACGCGTTATTCCGTAACAATTGACCTGGACGCGTTAGGCAGTAACCATTGACCTGGACGCGTTATGCTGTAACCATTGACCTGGACGAATTATGCTGTAACCATTGACCTGGACGCGTTATACTGTAACCATTAACCTGGACGCGTTATGCTGTAACAATTGACCTGGACGCGTTATGCTGTAACCATTGACCTGGACGCGTTAGGCAGTAACCATTGACCTAGACGCGTTAGGCTGTAACCATTGACCAGGACGCGTTATGCTGTAACCATTGACCAGGACGCGTTATGCTGTAACCATTGACCTGGACGCGTTAGGCAGTAACGATTGACCTGGACGCGTTATGCTGTAACCATTGACCTGGACGCGTTATGCTGTAACCATTGACCTGGACGCGTTAGGCAGTAACCATTGACCTGGACGCGTTAGGCTGTAACCATTGACCTGGACGCGTTATGCTGTAACCATTGACCAGGACGCGTTATGCTGTAACCATTGAACTGGACGCGTTAGGCAGTAACCATTGATCTGGACGCGTTATGCTATAACCATTGATCTGGACGCGTTAGGCAGTAACCATTGATCTGGACACGTTATGCTGTAACCATTGACCTGGACGCGTTAGGCAGTAACCATTGACCTGGACGCGTTATGCTGTAATCATTGACCTGGACGCGTTAGGCAGTAACCATTGACCTGGACGCGTTATGCTGTAACCATTGACCTGGACGCATTACGCAGTAACCATTGATCTGGACGTGTTATGCTGTATCCATTGACCTGGGCGCGTTATGCCGTAACCATTGACCTGGACGCGTTATGCAGTAACCATTGACCTGGACGCGTTAGGCAGTAACCATTGACCTGGACGTGTTAGGCTGTAACCATTGACCTGGACGCGTTATGCTGTAACCATTGACCTGGACGCGTTAGGCAGTAACCATTGACCTGGACGCGTTATGCTGTAACCATTGACCTAGACGCGTTAGGCAGTAACCATTGATCTGGACGCGTTATGCTATAACCATTGACTTGGGCGCGTTATGCTGTAACCATTGACCTGGGCGCGTTATGCTGTAACCATTGACCTGGACGCGTTATGCTGTAACCATTGACCTGGGCGCGTTATGCTGTAAACATTGACCTGGACGCGTTATGCTGTAACCATTGACCTGGACGCGTTATGCTGTAACCATTGACCTGGGCGCGTTATGCTGTAACCATTGACCTGGACGCGTTATGCTGTAACCATTGACCTGGACGCGTTAGGCAGTAACCATTGATCTGGACGCGTTAGGCTTTAACTATTGACCTGGACGCGTTATGTTGTAACAATTGACCTGGACGCGTTATGCTGTAACCATTGACCTGGACGCGTTAGGCAGTAACCATTGTTCTGGACGCGTTAGGCAGTAACCATTGACCTGGACGCGTTAGGCAGTAACCATTGACCTGGACGCGTTAGGCAGTAACCATTGACCTGGACGCGTTAGGTAGTAACCATTGACCTGGACGCGTTATGCTGTAACTATTGACCTGGACGCGTTATGCTGTAACCATTGACCTGGACGCGTTAGGCAGTAACCATTGACCTGGACACGTTAGGCAGTAACCATTGACCTGGACGCGTTAAGCTGTAACCATTGACCTGGACGCGTTATGCTGTAACCATTGACCTGGACGCGTTAGGCAGTAACCATTGACCTGGACGCGTTATGCTGTAACAATTGATCTGGACGTGTTAGGCTGTAACCATTGACCTGGACGCGTTATTCCGTAACAATTGACCTGGACGCGTTAGGCAGTAACCATTGACCTGGACGCGTTATGCTGTAACCATTGATCTGGACGCGTTAGGCAGTAACCATTGATCTGGACGCGTTATGCTGTAACCATTGATCTGGACGTGTTAGGCTGTAACCATTGACCTGGACGCGTTATTCCGTAACAATTGACCTGGACGCGTTAGGCAGTAACCATTGACCTGGACGCGTTATGCTGTAACCATTGACCTGGACGAATTATGCTGTAACCATTGACCTGGACGCGTTATGCTGTAACCATTAACCTGGACGCGTTATGCTGTAACCATTGACCTGGACGCGTTATGCTGTAACCATTGACCTGGACGCGTTAGGCAGTAACCATTGACCTAGACGCGTTAGGCTGTAACCATTGACCTTGACGCGTTATGCTGTAACCATTGACCAGGACGCGTTAGGCTGTAACCATTGACCTGGACGCGTTAGGCAGTAACGATTGACCTGGACGCGTTATGCTGTAACCATTGACCTGGACGCGTTATGCTGTAACCATTGACCTGGACGCGTTAGGCAGTAACCATTGACCTGGACGCGTTAGGCTGTAACCATTGACCTGGACGCGTTATGCTGTAACCATTGACCAGGACGCGTTATGCTGTAACCATTGAACTGGACGCGTTAGGCAGTAACCATTGATCTGGACGCGTTATGCTATAACCATTGATCTGGACGCGTTAGGCAGTAACCATTGATCTGGACACGTTATGCTGTAACCATTGACCTGGACGCGTTAGGCAGTAACCATTGACCTGGACGCGTTATGCTGTAATCATTGAACTGGACGCGTTAGGCAGTAACCATTGACCTGGACGCGTTATGCTGTAACCATTGACCTGGACGCATTACGCAGTAACCATTGATCTGGACGTGTTATGCTGTATCCATTGACCTGGGCGCGTTATGCCGTAACCTTTGACCTGGACGCGTTATGCAGTAACCATTGACCTGGACGCGTTAGGCAGTAACCATTGACCTGGACGTGTTAGGCTGTAACCATTGACCTGGACGCGTTATGCTGTAACCATTGACCTGGACGCGTTATGCTGTAACCATTGACCTGGACGCGTTAGGCAGTAACCATTGACCTGGACGCGTTATGCTGTAACCATTGACCTAGACGCGTTAGGCAGTAACCATTGATCTGGACGCGTTATGCTATAACCATTGACTTGGGCGTGTTATGCTGTAACCATTGACCTGGGCGCGTTATGCTGTAACCATTGACCTGGACGCGTTATGCTGTAACCATTGACCTGGGCGCGTTATGCTGTAAACATTGACCTGGACGCGTTATGCTGTAACCATTGACCTGGACGCGTTATGCTCTAACCATTGACCTGGGCGCGTTATGCTGTAACCATTGACCTGGACGCGTTATGCTGTAACCATTGACCTGGACGCGTTAGGCAGTAACCATTGATCTGGACGCGTTAGGCTGTAACTATTGACCTGGAGGCGTTATGCTGTAACAATTGACCTGGACGCGTTATGCTGTAACCATTGACCTGGACGCGTTAGGCAGTAACCATTGTTCTGGACGCGTTAGGCAGTAACCATTGACCTGGACGCGTTAGGCAGTAACCAATGACCTGGACGCGTTAGGCAGTAACCATTGACCTGGACGCGTTAGGTAGTAACCATTGACCTGGACGCGTTATGCTGTAACTATTGACCTGGACGCGTTATGCTGTAACCATTGACCTGGACGCGTTAGGCAGTAACCATTGACCTGGACACGTTAGGCAGTAACCATTGACCTGGACGCGTTAAGCTGTAACCATTGACCTGGACGCGTTATGCTGTAACCATTGACCTGGACGCGTTAGGCAGTAACCATTGACCTGGACGCGTTAGGCAGTAACCATTGACCTGGACGCGTTATGCTGTTACCATTGACCTGGACGCGTTATGCTGTAACCATTGACCTGGACGCGTTAGGCAGTAACGGTTGTCATAACCATTGATCTGGACACGTTAGGCATTAACCATTGATCTGGACACGTTAGGCAGTTACCATTCATCTGGACGCGTTAGGCAGTAACCATTGATCTGGACGCGTTAGGCAGTAACCATTGACCTGGACGAGTTATGCTGTAACCATTGATCTGGACGCGTTAGGCAGTAACCATTGACCTGGACACGTTATGCTGTAACCGTTGACCTGGACGCGTTAGGCGGTAACCATTGACCTGGACGCGTTAGGCTGTAACCATTGACCTGGACGCGTTAGGCAGTAACCATTGACCTGGACGCGTTATGCTGTAACCATTGACCTGGACGCGTTAGGCTGTAACCATTGACCTGGACGCGTTAGGCAGTAACCATTGACCTGGACGCGTTAGGCAGTAACCATTGACCTGGACGCGTTAGGCAGTAACCATTGACCTGGACGCGTTAGGCAGTAACCATTGACCTGGATGCGTTAGGCAGTAACCACTGACCTGGACGCGTTAGGCAGTAACCATTGACCTGGACGCGTTAGGCAGTAACCATTGACCTGGACGCGTTAGGCAGTAACCATTGACCTGTACGCGATAGGCAGTAACCATTGACCTGGACGCGTTAGACAGTAACCATTGACCTGTACGCGATAGGCAGTAAACATTGACCTGGACACGTTAGGCAGTAACCATTGACCTGGACGCGTTAGGCAGTAACCATTGACCTGGCCGCGTTATGCTGAAACAATTGATCTGGACACGTTAGGCTGTAACCATTGATCTGGACACGTTAGGCTGTAACCATTGATCTGGACACGTTAGGCAGTAACCATTCATCTGGACGCGTTAGGCAGTAACCATTGATCTGGACGCGTTAGGCAGTAACCATTGACCTGGACATGTTATGCTGTAACCATTGATCTGGACGCGTTAGGCAGTAACCATTGACCTGGACACGTTATGCTGTAACCATTGATCTGGACGCGTTATTCTGTAACCATTGATCTAGACGCGTTATGCTGTAACCATTGATCTGGACGTGTTATGCTGTAACCATTGATCTGGACGCGTTAGGCAGTAACCATTGATCTGGACGCGTTATGCTGTAACCATTGATCTGGACGCGTTAGGCAGTAACCATTGATCTGGACGCGTTATGCTGTAACCATTGATCTGGACGCGTTAGGCTGTAACCATGTACCTGGAGTCGTTATGCTGTAACCATTGACCCGGACGCGTTAGGCAGTAACCATTGACCTGGACGCGTTATGCTGTAACCATTGATCTGGACGCGTTAGGCAGTAACCATTGATCTGGACGCGTTATGCTGTAACCATTGATCTGGACGCGTTAGGCAGTAACCTTTGATCTGGACGCGTTATGCTGTAACCATTGACCTGGACGCGTTAAGCTGTAACCATTGACCTGGACGCGTTATGCTGTAACCATTGACCTGGACGCGTTATGCTGTAACCATTGACCTGAACGCGTTAGGCAGTAACCATTGACCTGGACGCGTTAGGCTGTAACCATTGACCTGGACGCGTTATGCTGTAACCATTGACCTGGGCGCGTTATGCTGTAACCATTGACATGGACGCGCTATGCAGTAACCATTGACCTGGACTCGTTAGGCAGTAACCAATGACCTGGACGCGTTAGGCTGTAACTATTGATCTGGGCGCGTTATGCTGGAACCATTGACCTGGACGCGTTAGGCAGTAACCATTAACCTGGACGCGTTAGACTGTAACCATTGACCTGGACGCGTTATGCTGCAACCATTGACCTGGACGCGTAATGCTGTAACCATTGACCTGGACGCGTTAGGCTGTAACCATTGACCTGGACGCGTTATGCTGTAACTTCTGACCTGGACGCGTTATGCTGTAACCATTGATCTGGACGCGTTAGGCAGTAACCATTGACCTGGGCGCGTTAGGCAGTAACCATTGACCTGGACGCGTTATGCTGTAACCATTGACCTGGACGTGTTAGGCAGTAACCATTGACCTGGACGCGTTAGGCAGTAACCATTGACCTGGACGCGTTATGCTGTAACCATTGACCTGGACGCGTTAGGCTGTAACCATTGACCTGGATGCGTTATGCTGTAACCATTGACGTGGACGCGTTAGCCAGTAACCATTGACCTGGACGCGTTAGGCAGTAACCATTGACCTGGACGCGTTTGGCAGTAACCATTGACCTGGACGCGTTAGGCAGTAACCATTGACCTGGACGCGTTAGGCAGTAACCATTGACCTGGACTCGTTAGGCAGTAAACATTGACCTGGACGCGTTAGGCAGTAACAATTGACATGGACGCGTTAGGCAGTAACCATTGATCTGGACGCGTTAGGCAGCAACCACTGTCAAAATCCATTGATGTGGACACGTTAGGGTGTAACCATTGAAAAAAAAACACTGATCTGGACGCGTAAGGCTGTAACCATTGTCAAAACCATTGATCTGGACGCGTTATGTTGTAACCATTCATCTGGAGGTGTAGCCATTTATCTGGACGCGTTAGGGTGTAACCATTGTAAAAAACCATTGATCTGGACGCGTTATGCTGTAATCAATGATCTGGACGCGTTATGCTGTAACCATTGATCTGGACGCGTTATGCTGTAACCAGTGATCTGGACGCGTTATGCTGAAACCATTGATATCGACACGTTTGGCAGTAACCATTGATCTGGACGCGTTATGCTGTAACCATTGATCTGGACACGTTAGGCTGTAACCATTGATCTGGACACGTTAGGCAGTAACGGTTGCCATAACCATTGATCTGGACACGTTAGGCAGTAACCATTGATCTGGACACGTTAGGCAGTTACCATTCATCTGGACGCGTTAGGCAGTAACCATTGATCTGGACGCGTTAGGCAGTAACCATTGACCTGGACGAGTTATGCTGTAACCATTGATCTGGACGCGTTAGGCAGTAACCATTGACCTGGACACGTTATGCTGTAACCATTGATCTGGACGCGTTATGCTGTAACCATTGACCTGGACGCGTTATGCTGTAACCATTGATCTGGACGCGTTATGCTGCAACCATTGATCTGGACGCGTTAGGCAGTAACCATTGATCTGGACGCGTTAGGCAGTAACCATTGATCTGGACGCGTTATGCTGTAACCATTGATCTGGACGTGTTAGGCTGTAACCATTGACCTGGACGCGTTATTCCGTAACAATTGACCTGGACGCGTTAGGCAGTAACCATT
This sequence comes from Meconema thalassinum, assembly GCA_946902985.2. Classification (NCBI taxonomy): domain Eukaryota; kingdom Metazoa; phylum Arthropoda; class Insecta; order Orthoptera; family Tettigoniidae; genus Meconema; species Meconema thalassinum. The sequence goes on from OX336391.1 coordinate 19,358,707, forward strand.
GACCTGGACGCGTTATGCTGTAACCATTGACCTGGACGAATTATGCTGTAACCATTGACCTGGACGCGTTATGCTGTAACCATTTAACCTGGACGCGTTATGTTGTAACCATTGACCTGGACGCGTTATGCTGTAACCATTGACCTGGACGCGTTAGGCAGTAACCATTGACCTAGACGCGTTAGGCTGTAACCATTGACCTGGACGCGTTATGCTGTAACCATTGACCAGGACGCGTTATGCTGTAACCATTGACCTGGACGCGTTAGGCAGTAACGATTGACCTGGACGCGTTATGCTGTAACCATTGACCTGGACGCGTTATGCTGTAACCATTGACCTGGACGCGTTAGGCAGTAACCATTGACCTGGACGCGTTAGGCTGTAACCATTGACCTGGACGCGTTATGCTGTAACCATTGACCAGGACGCGTTATGCTGTAACCATTGAACTGGACGCGTTAGGCAGTAACCATTGATCTGGACGCGTTATGCTGTAACCATTGATCTGGACGCGTTAGGCAGTAACCATTGATCTGGACACGTTAGGCTGTAACCATTGACCTGGACGCGTTAGGCAGTAACCATTGACCTGGACGCGTTATGCTGTAATCATTGACCTGGACGCGTTAGGCAGTAACCATTGACCTGGACGCGTTATGCTGTAACCATTGACCTGGACGCATTACGCAGTAACCATTGATCTGGACGTGTTATGCTGTATCCATTGACCTGGGCGCGTTATGCCGTAACCATTGACCTGGACGCGTTATGCAGTAACCATTGAGCTGGACGCGTTAGGCAGTAACCATTGACCTGGACGCGTTAGGCTGTAACCATTGACCTGGACGCGTTATGCTGTAACCATTGACCTGGACTCGTTATGCTGTAACCATTGACCTGGACGCGTTAGGCTGTAACCATTGACCTGGACGCGTTATGCTGTAACCATTGACCTAGACGCGTTAGGCAGTAACCATTGATCTGGACGCGTTATGCTATAACCATTGACTTGGGCGCGTTATGCTGTAACCATTGACCTGGGCGCGTTATGCTGTAACCATTGATCTGGACGCGTTATGCTGTAACCATTGACCTGGGCGCGTTATGCTGTAAACATTGACCTGGACGCGTTATGCTGTAACCATTGACCTGGACGCGTTATGCTGTAACCATTGACCTGGGCGCGTTATGCTGTAACCATTGACCTGGACGCGTTATGCTGTAACCATTGACCTGGACGCGTTAGGCAGTAACCATTGATCTCGACGCGTTAGGCTGTAACAATTGACCTGGACGCGTTATGCTGTAACCATTGACCTGGACGTGTTAGGCAGTACCCATTGACCTGGACGCGTTAAGCAGTAACCATTGACCTGGACGCGTTAGGCAATAACCATTGACCTGGACGCGTTATGCTGTAACCATTGACCTGGGCGCGTTAGGCTGTAACCATTGACCTGGACGCGTTAGGCAGTAACCATTGACCTGGACGCGTTAGGCAGTAACCATTGACCTGGACGCGTTAGGCAGTAACCATTGACCTGGACGCGTTAGGCAGTAACCATTGACCTGGACGCGTTAGGCAGTAACCATTGACCTTGACGCGTTAGGCAGTAACCATTGCCCTGGATGCGTTAGGCAGTAACCACTGACCTGGACGCGTTAGGCAGTAACCATTGACCTGGACGCGTTAGGCAGTAACCATTGACCTGGACGCGTTAGGCAGTAACCATTGACCTGTACGCGATAGGCAGTAACCATTGACCTGGACGCGTTAGGCAGTAACCATTGACCTGTACGCGATAGGCAGTACCCATTGACCTGGACGCGTTAGGCAGTAACCATTGACCTGGACGCGTTAGGCAGTAACCATTGACCTGGACGCGTTATGCTGAAACAATTGATCTGCACACGTTAGGCTGTAACCATTGATCTGGACACGTTAGGCTGTAACCATTGATCTGGACACGTTAGGCAGTAACCATTCATCTGGACGCGTTAGGCAGTAACCATTGATCTGGACGCGTTAGGCAGTAACCATTGACCTGGACATGTTATGCTGTAACCATTGATCTGGACGCGTTAGGCAGTAACCATTGACCTGGACACGTTATGCTGTAACCATTGATCTGGACGCGTTATTCTGTAACCATTGATCTGGACGCGTTATGCTGTAACCATTGATCTGGACGAGTTATGCTGTAACCATTGATCTGGACGCGTTAGGCAGTAACCATTGATCTGGACGCGTTATGCTGTAACCATTGATCTGGACGCGTTAGGCAGTAACCATTGATCTGGACGCGTTATGCTGTAACCATTGATCTGGACGCGTTAGGCTGTAACCATGTACCTGGAGTCGTTATGCTGTAACCATTGACCCGGACGCGTTAGGCAGTAACCATTGACCTGGACGCGTTATGCTGTAACCATTGATCTGGACGCGTTAGGCAGTAACCATTGATCTGGACGCGTTATGCTGTAACCATTGATCTGGACGCGTTAGGCAGTAACCTTTGATCTGGACGCGTTATGCTGTAACCATTGACCTGGACGCGTTAAGCTGTAACCATTGACCTGGACGCGTTATGCTGTAACCATTGACCTGGACGCGTTATGCTGTAACCATTGACCTGAACGCGTTAGGCAGTAACCATTGACCTGGACGCGTTAGGCTGTAACCATTGACCTGGACGCGTTATGCTGTAACCATTGACCTGGGCGCGTTATGCTGTAACCATTGACATGGACGCGCTATGCAGTAACCATTGACCTGGACTCGTTAGGCAGTAACCAATGACCTGGACGCGTTAGGCTGTAACTATTGATCTGGGCGCGTTATGCTGGAACCATTGACCTGGACGCGTTAGGCAGTAACCATTAACCTGGACGCGTTAGACTGTAACCATTGACCTGGACGCGTAATGCTGTAACCATTGACCTGGACGCGTTAGGCTGTAACCATTGACCTGGACGCGTTATGCTGTAACTTCTGACCTGGACGCGTTATGCTGTAACCATTGATCTGGACGCGTTAGGCAGTAACCATTGACCTGGGCGCGTTAGGCAGTAACCATTGACCTGGACGCGTTATGCTGTAACCATTGACCTGGACGTGTTAGGCAGTAACCATTGACCTGGACGCGTTAGGCAGTAACCATTGACCTGGACGCGTTATGCTGTAACCATTGACCTGGACGCGTTAGGCTGTAACCATTGACCTGGATGCGTTATGCTGTAACCATTGACGTGGACGCGTTAGCCAGTAACCATTGACCTGGACGCGTTAGGCAGTAACCATTGACCTGGACGCGTTTGGCAGTAACCATTGACCTGGACGCGTTAGGCAGTAACCATTGACCTGGACGCGTTAGGCAGTAACCATTGACCTGGACTCGTTAGGCAGTAAACATTGACCTGGACGCGTTAGGCAGTAACAATTGACATGGACGCGTTAGGCAGTAACCATTGATCTGGACGCGTTAGGCAGCAACCACTGTCAAAATCCATTGATGTGGACACGTTAGGGTGTAACCATTGAAAAAAAAACACTGATCTGGACGCGTAAGGCTGTAACCATTGTCAAAACCATTGATCTGGACGCGTTATGTTGTAACCATTCATCTGGAGGTGTAGCCATTTATCTGGACGCGTTAGGGTGTAACCATTGTAAAAAACCATTGATCTGGACGCGTTATGCTGTAATCAATGATCTGGACGCGTTATGCTCTAACCATTGATCTGGACGCGTTATGCTGTAACCAGTGATCTGGACGCGTTATGCTGAAACCATTGATATCGACACGTTTGGCAGTAACCATTGATCTGGACGCGTTATGCTGTAACCATTGACCTGGACGCGTTATGCTGTAACCATTGATCTGGACGCGTTATGCTGCAACCATTGATCTGGACGCGTTAGGCAGTAACCATTGATCTGGACGCGTTAGGCAGTAACCATTGATCTGGACGCGTTATGCTGTAACCATTGATCTGGACGTGTTAGGCTGTAACCATTGACCTGGACGCGTTATTCCGTAACAATTGACCTGGACGCGTTAGGCAGTAACCATTGACCTGGACGCGTTATGCTGTAACCATTGACCTGGACGAATTATGCTGTAACCATTGACCTGGACGCGTTATGCTGTAACCATTTAACCTGGACGCGTTATGTTGTAACCATTGACCTGGACGCGTTATGCTGTAACCATTGACCTGGACGCGTTAGGCAGTAACCATTGACCTAGACGCGTTAGGCTGTAACCATTGACCTGGACGCGTTATGCTGTAACCATTGACCAGGACGCGTTATGCTGTAACCATTGACCTGGACGCGTTAGGCAGTAACGATTGACCTGGACGCGTTATGCTGTAACCATTGACCTGGACGCGTTATGCTGTAACCATTGACCTGGACGCGTTAGGCAGTAACCATTGACCTGGACGCGTTAGGCTGTAACCATTGACCTGGACGCGTTATGCTGTAACCATTGACCAGGACGCGTTATGCTGTAACCATTGAACTGGACGCGTTAGGCAGTAACCATTGATCTGGACGCGTTATGCTGTAACCATTGATCTGGACGCGTTAGGCAGTAACCATTGATCTGGACACGTTAGGCTGTAACCATTGACCTGGACGCGTTAGGCAGTAACCATTGACCTGGACGCGTTATGCTGTAATCATTGACCTGGACGCGTTAGGCAGTAACCATTGACCTGGACGCGTTATGCTGTAACCATTGACCTGGACGCATTACGCAGTAACCATTGATCTGGACGTGTTATGCTGTATCCATTGACCTGGGCGCGTTATGCCGTAACCATTGACCTGGACGCGTTATGCAGTAACCATTGAGCTGGACGCGTTAGGCAGTAACCATTGACCTGGACGCGTTAGGCTGTAACCATTGACCTGGACGCGTTATGCTGTAACCATTGACCTGGACTCGTTATGCTGTAACCATTGACCTGGACGCGTTAGGCTGTAACCATTGACCTGGACGCGTTATGCTGTAACCATTGACCTAGACGCGTTAGGCAGTAACCATTGATCTGGACGCGTTATGCTATAACCATTGACTTGGGCGCGTTATGCTGTAACCATTGACCTGGGCGCGTTATGCTGTAACCATTGATCTGGACGCGTTATGCTGTAACCATTGACCTGGGCGCGTTATGCTGTAAACATTGACCTGGACGCGTTATGCTGTAACCATTGACCTGGACGCGTTATGCTGTAACCATTGACCTGGGCGCGTTATGCTCTAACCATTGACCTGGACGCGTTATGCTGTAACCATTGACCTGGACGCGTTAGGCAGTAACCATTGATCTCGACGCGTTAGGCTGTAACAATTGACCTGGACGCGTTATGCTGTAACCATTGACCTGGACGTGTTAGGCAGTACCCATTGACCTGGACGCGTTAGGCAGTAACCATTGACCTGGACGCGTTAGGCAATAACCATTGACCTGGACGCGTTATGCTGTAACCATTGACCTGGGCGCGTTAGGCTGTAACCATTGACCTGGACGCGTTAGGCAGTAACCATTGACCTGGACGCGTTAGGCAGTAACCATTGACCTGGACGCGTTAGGCAGTAACCATTGACCTGGACGCGTTAGGCAGTAACCATTGACCTGGACGCGTTAGGCAGTAACCATTGACCTGGACGCGTTAGGCAGTAACCATTGACCTGGATGCGTTAGGCAGTAACCACTGACCTGGACGCGTTAGGCAGTAACCATTGACCTGGACGCGTTAGGCAGTAACCATTGACCTGGACGCGTTAGACAGTAACCATTGACCTGTACGCGATAGGCAGTAACCATTGACCTGGACGCGTTAGGCAGTAACCATTGACCTGTACGCGATAGGCAGTACCCATTGACCTGGACGCGTTAGGCAGTAACCATTGACCTGGACGCGTTAGGCAGTAACCATTGACCTGGACGCGTTATGCTGAAACAATTGATCTGCACACGTTAGGCTGTAACCATTGATCTGGACTCGTTAGGCTGTAACCATTGATCTGGACACGTTAGGCAGTAACCATTCATCTGGACGCGTTAGGCAGTAACCATTGATCTGGACGCGTTAAGCAGTAACCATTGACCTGGACATGTTATGCTGTAACCATTGATCTGGACGCGTTAGGCAGTAACCATTGACCGGGACACGTTATGCTGTAACCATTGATCTGGACGCGTTATGCTGTAACCATTGATCTGGACGCGTTATGCTGTAACCATTGATCTGGACGTGTTATGCTGTAACCATTGATCTGGACGCGTTAGGCAGTAACCATTGATCTGGACGCGTTATGCTGTAACCATTGATCTGGACGCGTTAGGCAGTAACCATTGATCTGGACGCGTTATGCTGTAACCATTGATCTGGACGCGTTAGGCTGTAACCATGTACCTGGAGTCGTTATGCTGTAACCATTGACCCGGACGCGTTAGGCAGTAACCATTGACCTGGACGCGTTATGCTGTAACCATTGACCTGGACGCGTTAAGCTGTAACCATTGACCTGGACGCGTTATGCTGTAACCATTGACCTGGACGCGTTATGCTGTAACCATTGACCTGAACGCGTTAGGCAGTAACCATTGACCTGGACGCGTTAGGCTGTAACCATTGACCTGGACGCGTTATGCTGTAACCATTGACCTGGGCGCGTTATGCTGTAACCATTGACATGGACGCGCTATGCAGTAACCATTGACCTGGACTCGTTAGGCAGTAACCATTGACCTGGACGCGTTAGGCTGTAACCATTGATCTGGGCGCGTTATGCTGGAACCATTGACCTGGACGCGTTAGGCAGTAACCATTAACCTGGACGCGTTAGACTGTAACCATTGACCTGGACGCGTTATGCTGCAACCATTGACCTGGACGCGTTATGCTGTAACCAATGACCTGGACGCGTTAGGCTGTAACCATTGACCTGGACGCGTTATGCTGTAACTTCTGACCTGGACGCGTTATGCTGTAACCATTGATCTGGAGGCGTTAGGCAGTAACCATTGATCTGGACGCGTTATGCTGTAACCATTAATCTGGACGCGTTAGGCAGTAACCATTGATCTGGACGCGTTATGCTGTAACCATTGATCTGGACGCGTTAGGCTGTAACCATTGACCTGGACGCGTTATGCTGTAACCATTGACCTGGACGCGTTAGGAAGTAACCATTGACCTGGACGCGTTATGCTGTGACCATTGACCTGGACGCGTTATGCTGTTACCATTGACCTGGACGCGTTATGCTGTAACCATTGACCTGGACGCGTGATGCTGTAACAATTGACCTGGGCGCGTTATGCTGTAACCATTGACCTGGACGCGTTATGCTGTAACCATTGACCTGGACGCGTTAGGCAGTAGCTATTGACCTGGACGCGTTAGGCTGTAAACATTGACCTGGACGCGTTAAGCTGTAACCATGACCTGGACGCGTTATGCTGTAACCATTGATCTGGACGCGTTAGGCAGTAACCATTGACCTGGACGCGTTAGGCAGTAACCATTGACCTGGACGCGTAATGCTGTAACCATTGACCTGGACGCGTTAGGCAGTAACCATTGACCTGGACGCGTTAGGCAGTAACCATTGACCTGGACGCGTTAGGCAGTAACCATTGACCTGGACGCGTTAGGCAGTAACCATTGACCTGGATGCGTTAGGCAGTAACCACTGACCTGGACGCGTTAGGCAGTAACCATTGACCTGGACGCGTTAGGCAGTAACCATTGACCTGGACGCGTTAGGCAGTAACCATTGACCTGTACGCGATAGGCAGTAACCATTGACCTGGACGCTTTAGAAAGTAACCATTGACCTGTACGCGATAGGCAGTAACCATTGACCTGGACGCGTTAGGCAGTAACCATTGACCTGGACGCGTTAGGCAGTAACCATTGACCTGGCCGCGTTATGCTGAAACAATTGATCTGGACACGTTAGGCTGTAACCATTGATCTGGACACGTTAGGCTGTAACCATTGATCTGGACACGTTAGGCAGTAACCATTCATCTGGACGCGTTAGGCAGTAACCATTGATCTGGACGCGTTAGGCAGTAACCATTGACCTGGACATGTTATGCTGTAACCATTGATCTGGACGCGTTAGGCAGTAACCATTGACCTGGACACGTTATGCTGTAACCATTGATCTGGACTATGCTGTAACCATTGATCTGGACGCGTTATGCTGTAACCATTGATCTGGACGTGTTATGCTGTAACCATTGATCTGGACGCGTTAGGCAGTAACCATTGATCTGGACGCGTTATGCTGTAACCATTGATCTGGACGCGTTAGGCAGTAACCATTGATCTGGACGCGTTATGCTGTAACCATTGATCTGGACGCGTTAGGCTGTAACCATGTACCTGGAGTCGTTATGCTGTAACCATTGACCCGGACGCGTTAGGCAGTAACCATTGACCTCGACGCGTTATGCTGTAACCATTGACCTGGACGCGTTAAGCTGTAACCATTGACCTGGACGCGTTATGCTGTAACCATTGACCTGGACGCGTTATGCTGTAACCATTGACCTGAACGCGTTAGGCAGTAACCATTGACCTGGACGCGTTAGGCTGTAACCATTGACCTGGACGCGTTATGCTGTAACCATTGACCTGGGCGCGTTATGCTGTAACCATTGACATGGACGCGCTATGCAGTAACCATTGACCTGGACTCGTTAGGCAGTAACCAATGACCTGGACGCGTTAGGCTGTAACCATTGATCTGGGCGCGTTATGCTGGAACCATTGACCTGGACGCGTTAGGCAGTAACCATTAACCTGGACGCGTTAGACTGTAACCATTGACCTGGACGCGTTATGCTGCAACCATTGACCTGGACGCGTAATGCTGTAACCATTGACCTGGACGCGTTAGGCTGTAACAATTGACCTGGACGCGTTATGCTGTAACTTCTGACCTGGACGCGTTATGCTGTAACCATTGATCTGGACGCGTTAGGCAGTAACCATTGACCTGGGCGCGTTAGGCAGTAACCATTGACCTGGACGCGATATGCTGTAACCATTGACCTGGACGTGTTAGGCAGTAACCATTGACCTGGACGCGTTAGGCAGTAACCATTGACCTGGACGCGTTATGCTGTAACCATTGACCTGGACGCGTTAGGCTGTAACCATTGACCTGGATGCGTTATGCTGTAACCATTGACGTGGACGCGTTAGCCAGTAACCATTGACCTGGACGCGTTAGGCAGTAACCATTGACCTGGACGCGTTTGGCAGTAACCATTGACCTGGACGCGTTAGGCAGTAACCATTGACCTGGACGCGTTAGGCAGTAACCATTGACCTGGACTCGTTAGGCAGTAAACATTGACCTGGACGCGTTAGGCAGTAACAATTGACATGGACGCGTTAGGCAGTAACCATTGATCTGGACGCGTTAGGCAGCAACCACTGTCAAAATCCATTGATGTGGACACGTTAGGGTGTAACCATTGAAAAAAAACACTGATCTGGACGCGTAAGGCTGTAACCATTGTCAAAACCATTGATCTGGACGCGTTATGTTGTAACCATTCATCTGGAGGTGTAGCCATTTATCTGGACGCGTTAGGGTGTAACCATTGTAAAAAACCATTGATCTGGACGCGTTATGCTGTAATCAATGATCTGGACGCGTTATGCTGTAACCATTGATCTGGACGCGTTATGCTGTAACCAGTGATCTGGACGCGTTATGCTGAAACCATTGATATCGACACGTTTGGCAGTAACCATTGATCTGGACGCGTTATGCTGTAACCATTGATCTGGACACGTTAGGCTGTAACCATTGATCTGGACACGTTAGGCAGTAACGGTTGCCATAACCATTGATCTGGACACGTTAGGCAGTAACCATTGATCTGGACACGTTAGGCAGTTACCATTCATCTGGACGCGTTAGGCAGTAACCATTGATCTGGACGCGTTAGGCAGTAACCATTGACCTGGACGAGTTATGCTGTAACCATTGATCTGGACGCGTTAGGCAGTAACCATTGACCTGGACACGTTATGCTGTAACCATTGATCTGGACGCGTTATGCTGTAACCATTGACCTGGACGCGTTATGCTGTAACCATTGAGATGGACGCGTTATGCTGTAACCATTGATCTGGACGCGTTAGGCAGTAACCATTGATCTGGACGCGTTAGGCAGTAACCATTGATCTGGACGCGTTATGCTGTAACCATTGATCTGGACGTGTTAGGCTGTAACCATTGACCTGGACGCGTTATTCCGTAACAATTGACCTGGACGCGTTAGGCAGTAACCATTGACCTGGACGCGTTATGCTGTAACCATTGACCTGGACGAATTATGCTGTAACCATTGACCTGGACGCGTTATGCTGTAACCATTTAACCTGGACGCGTTATGTTGTAACCATTGACCTGGACGCGTTATGCTGTAACCATTGACCTGGACGCGTTAGGCAGTAACCATTGACCTAGACGCGTTAGGCTGTAACCATTGACCTGGACGCGTTATGCTGTAACCATTGACCAGGACGCGTTATGCTGTAACCATTGACCTGGACGCGTTAGGCAGTAACGATTGACCTGGACGCGTTATGCTGTAACCATTGACCTGGACGCGTTATGCTGTAACCATTGACCTGGACGCGTTAGGCAGTAACCATTGACCTGGACGCGTTAGGCTGTAACCATTGACCTGGACGCGTTATGCTGTAACCATTGACCAGGACGCGTTATGCTGTAACCATTGAACTGGACGCGTTAGGCAGTAACCATTGATCTGGACGCGTTATGCTGTAACCATTGATCTGGACGCGTTAGGCAGTAACCATTGATCTGTACACGTTAGGCTGTAACCATTGACCTGGACGCGTTAGGCAGTAACCATTGACCTGGACGCGTTATGCTGTAATCATTGACCTGGATGCGTTAGGCAGTAACCATTGACCTGGACGCGTTATGCTGTAACCATTGACCTGGACGCATTACGCAGTAACCATTGATCTGGACGTGTTATGCTGTATCCATTGACCTGGGCGCGTTATGCCGTAACCATTGACCTGGACGCGTTATACAATAACCATTGAGCTGGACGCGTTAGGCAGTAACCATTGACCTGGACGCGTTAGGCTGTAACCATTGACCTGGACGCGTTATGCTGTAACCATTGACCTGGACGCGTTATGCTGTAACCATTGACCTGGACGCGTTAGGCTGTAACCATTGACCTGGACGCGTTATGCTGTAACCATTGACCTAGACGCGTTAGGCAGTAACCATTGATCTGGACGCGTTATGCTATAACCATTGACTTGGGCGCGTTATGCTGTAACCATTGACCTGGGCGCGTTATGCTGTAACCATTGATCTGGATGCGTTATGCTGTAACCATTGACCTGGGCGCGTTATGCTGTAAACATTGACCTGGACGCGTTATGCTGTAACCATTGACCTGGACGCGTTATGCTGTAACCATTGACCTGGGCGCGTTATGCTGTAACCATTGACCTGGACGCGTTATGCTGTAACCATTGACCTGGACGCGTTAGGCAGTAACCATTGATCTCGACGCGTTAGGCTGTAACAATTGACCTGGACGCGTTATGCTGTAACCATTGACCTGGACGTGTTAGGCAGTACCCATTGACCTGGACGCGTTAGGCAGTAACCATTGACCTGGACGCGTTAGGCAATAACCATTGACCTGGACGCGTTATGCTGTAACCATTGACCTGGACGCGTTAGGCTGTAACCATTGACCTGGACGCGTTAGGCAGTAACCATTGACCTGGACGCGTTAGGCAGGAACCATTGACCTGGACGCGTCAGGCAGTAACCATTGACCTGGACGCGTTAGGCAGTAACCATTGACCTGGACGCGTTAGGCAGTAACCATTGACCTGGACGCGTTAGGCAGTAACCATTGACCTGGATGCGTTAGGCAGTAACCACTGACCTGGACGCGTTAGGCAGTAACCATTGACCTGGACGCGTTAGGCAGTAACCATTGACCTGGACGCGTTAGGCAGTAACCATTGACCTGTACGCGATAGGCAGTAACCATTGACCTGGACGCGTTAGGCAGTAACCATTGACCTGTACGCGATAGGCAGTAACCATTGACCTGGACGCGTTAGGCAGTAACCATTGACCTGGACGCGTTATGCTGAAACAATTGATCTGCACACGTTAGGCTGTAACCATTGATCTGGACACGTTAGGCTGTAACCATTGATCTGGACACGTTAGGCAGTAACCATTCATCTGGACGCGTTAGGCAGTAACCATTGATCTGGACGCGTTAAGCAGTAACCATTGACCTGGACATGTTATGCTGTAACCATTGATCTTGACGCGTTAGGCAGTAACCATTGACCGGGGCACGTTATGCTGTAACCATTGATCTGGACGCGTTATGCTGTAACCATTGATCTGGACGCGTTATGCTGTAACCATTGATCTGGACGTGTTATGCTGTAACCATTGATCTGGACGCGTTAGGCAGTAACCATTGATCTGGACGCGTTATGCTGTAACCATTGATCTGGACGCGTTAGGCAGTAACCATTGATCTGGACGCGTTATGCTGTAACCATTGATCTGGACGCGTTAGGCTGTAACCATGTACCTGGAGTCGTTATGCTGTAACCATTGACCCGGACGCGTTAGGCAGTAACCATTGACCTGGACGCGTTATGCTGTAACCATTGACCTGGACGCGTTAAGCTGTAACCATTGACCTGGACGCGTTATGCTGTAACCATTGACCTGGACGCGTTATGCTGTAACCATTGACCTGAACGCGTTAGGCAGTAACCATTGACCTGGACGCGTTAGGCTGTAACCATTGACCTGGTCGCGTTATGCTGTAACCATTGACCTGGGCGCGTTATGCTGTAACCATTGACATGGACGCGCTATGCAGTAACCATTGACCTGGACTCGTTAGGCAGTAACCATTGACCTGGACGCGTTAGGCTGTAACCATTGATCTGGGCGCGTTATGCTGGAACCATTGACCTGGACGCGTTAGGCAGTAACCATTAACCTGGACGCGTTAGACTGTAACCATTGACCTGGACGCGTTATGCTGCAACCATTGACCTGGACGCGTTATGCTGTAACCAATGACCTGGACGCGTTAGGCTGTAACCATTGACCTGGACGCGTTATGCTGTAACTTCTGACCTGGACGCGTTATGCTGTAACCATTGATCTGGAGGCGTTAGGCAGTAACCATTGATCTGGACGCGTTATGCTGTAACCATTGATCTGGACGCGTTAGGCAGTAACCATTGATCTGGACGCGTTATGCTGTAACCATTGATCTGGACGCGTTAGGCTGTAACCATTGACCTGGACGCGTTATGCTGTAACCATTGACCTGGACGCGTTAGGCAGTAACCATTGACCTGGACGCGTTATGCTGTGACCATTGACCTGGACGCGTTATGCTGTTACCATTGACCTGGACGCGTTATGCTGTAACCATTGACCTGGACGCGTGATGCTGTAACCATTGACCTGGACGCGTTAGGCAGTAGCTATAGACCTGGACGCGTTAGGCTGTAAACATTGACCTGGACGCGTTAAGCTGTAACCATGACCTGGACGCGTTATGCTGTAACCATTGATCTGGACGCGTTAGGCAGTAACCATTGACCTGGACGCGTTAGGCAGTAACCATTGACCTGGACGCGTAATGCTGTAACCATTGACCTGGACGCGTTAGGCAGTAACCATTGAACTGGACGCGTTAGGCAGTAACCATTGACCTGGACGCGTTAGGCAGTAACCATTGACCTGGACTCGTTAGGCAGTAAACATTGACCTGGACGCGTTAGGCAGTAACAATTGACATGGACGCGTTAGGCAGTAACCATTGATCTGGACGCGTTAGGCAGCAACCACTGTCAAAATCCATTGATGTGGACACGTTAGGGTGTAACCATTGTAAAAAACACTAATCTGGACGCGTAAGGCTGTAACCATTGTCAAAACCATTGATCTGGACGCCTTATGTTGTAACCATTCATCTGGAGTTGTAGCCATTTATCTGGACGCGTTAGGGTGTAACCATTGTCAAAAACCATTGATCTGGACGCGTTATGCTGTAATCATTGATCTGGACGCGTTATGCTGTAACCATTGATCTGGACGCGTTATGCTGTAACCAGTGATCTGGTTGCGTTATGCTGAAACCATTGATCGGGACACGTTTGGCAGTAACCATTGATCTGGACGCGTAATGCTGTAACCATTGATCTGGACACGTTAGGCTGTAACCATTGATCTGGACACGTTAGGCAGTAACGGTTGTCATAACCATTGATCTGGACACGTTAGGCAGTAAACATTGATCTGGACACGTTAGGCAGTTACCATTCATCTGGACGCGTTAGGCAGTAACCATTGATCTGGACGCGTTAGGCAGTAACCATTGACCTGGACGAGTTATGCTGCAACCATTGATCTGGACGCGTTAGGCAGTAACCATTGACCTGGACACGTTATGCTGTAACCATTGATCTGGACGCGTTATGCTGTAACCATTGACCTGGACGCGTTATGCTGTAACCATTGATCTGGACGCGTTATGCTGCAACCATTGATCTGGACGCGTTAGGCAGTAACCATTGATCTGGACGCGTTATGCTGTAACCATTGATCTGGACGCGTTAGGCAGTAACCATTGATCTGGACGCATTATGCTGTAACCATTGATCTGGACGTGTTAGGCTGTAACCATTGACCTGGACGCGTTATTCTGTAACAATTGACCTGGACGCGTTAGGCAGTAACCATTGACCTGGACGCGTTATGCTGTAACCATTGATGCGGACGCGTTAGGCAGAAACCATTGACCTGGACGCTTTAGGCAGTAACCATTGACCTGGACGCGTTATGCTCTAACCATTGACCTGGGCGCGTTATGCTGTAAACATTGACCTGGACGCGTTATGCTGTAACCATTGACCTGGACGAATTATGCTGTAACCATTGACCTGGACGCGTTATGCTGTAACCATTGATCTGGACGCGTTAGGCAGTAACCATTGATCTGGACGCGTTATGCTGTAACCATTGATCCGGACGCGTTAGGCAGTAACCATTGATCTGGACGCGTTATGCTGTAACCATTGATCTGGACGCGTTAGGCTTTAACCATTGACCTGGACGCGTTATGCTGTAACCATTGACCTGGACGCGTTAGGCAGTAACCATTGACCTGGACGCGTTAGGCAGAAACCATTGACCTGGACGCTTTAGGCAGTAACCATTGACCTGGACGCGTTATGCTCTAACCATTGACCTGGGCGCGTTATGCTGTAAACATTGACCTGGACGCGTTATGCTGTAACCATTGACCTGGACGCGTTAGACAGTAACTATTGACCTGGACGCGTTAGGCTGTAACCATTGACCTGGACGCGTTATGCTGTAACCATTGACCTGGACGCGTTAGGCAGTAACCATTGACCTGGACGAGTTATGCTGTAACCATTGATCTGGACGCGTTAGGCAGTAACCATTGACCTGGACACGTTATGCTGTAACCATTGATCTGGACGCGTTATGCTGTAACCATTGACCTGGACGCGTTATGTTGTAACCATTTATCTGGACGCGTTATGCTGCAACCATTGATCTGGACGCGTTAGGCAGTAACCATTGATCTGGACGCGTTATGCTGTAACCATTGATCTGGACGCGTTAGGCAGTAACCATTGATCTGGACGCGTTATGCTGTAACCATTGATCTGGACGTGTTAGGCTGTAACCATTGACCTGGACGCGTTATTCTGTAACAATTGACCTGGACGCGTTAGGCAGTAACCATTGACCTGGACGCGTTATGCTGTAACCATTGACCTGGACGAATTATGCTGTAACCATTGACCTGGACGCGATATGCTGTAACCATTGATCTGGACGCGTTAGGCAGTAACCATTGATCTGGACGCGTTATGCTGTAACCATTGATCCGGACGCGTTAGGCAGTAACCATTGATCTGGACGCGTTATGCTGTAACCATAGATCTGGACGCGTTAGGCTTTAACCATTGACCTGGACGCGTTATGCTGTAACCATTGACCTGGACGCGTTAGGCAGTAACCATTGACCTGGACGCGTTAGGCAGAAACCATTGACCTGGACGCTTTAGGCAGTAACCATTCACCTGGACGCGTTATGCTCTAACCATTGACCTGGGCGCGTTATGCTGTAAACATTGACCTGGACGCGTTATGCTGTAACCATTGACCTGGACGCGTTAGACAGTAACTATTGACCTGGACGCGTTAGGCTGTAACCATTGACCTGGACGCGTTATGCTGTAACCATTGACCTGGACGCGTTAGGCAGTAACCATTGACCTGGACAAGTTATGCTGTAACCATTGATCTGGACGCGTTAGGCAGTAACCATTGACCTGGACACGTTATGCTGTAACCATTGATCTGGACGCGTTATGCTGTAACCATTGACCTGGACGCGTTATGCTGTAACCATTGATCTGGACGCGTTATGCTGCAACCATTGATCTGGACGCGTTAGGCAGTAACCATTGATCTGGACGCGTTATGCTGTAACCATTGATCTGGACGCGTTAGGCAGTAACCATTGATCTGGACGCGTTATGCTGTAACCATTGATCTGGACGTGTTAGGCTGTAACCATTGACCTGGACGCGTTATTCTGTAACAATTGACCTGGACGCGTTAGGCAGTAACCATTGACCTGGACGCGTTATGCTGTAACCATTGACCTGGACGAATTATGCTGTAACCATTGACCTGGACGCGTTATGCTGTAACCATTGATCTGGACGCGTTAGGCAGTAACCATTGATCTGGACGCGTTATGCTGTAACCATTGATCCGGACGCGTTAGGCAGTAACCATTGATCTGGACGCGTTATGCTGTAACCATAGATCTGGACGCGTTAGGCTTTAACCATTGACCTGGACGCGTTATGCTGTAACCATTGACCTGGACGCGTTAGGCAGTAACCATTGACCTGGACGCGTTAGGCAGAAACCATTGACCTGGACGCTTTAGGCAGTAACCATTGACCTGGACGCGTTATGCTCTAACCATTGACCTGGGCGCGTTATGCTGTAAACATTGACCTGGACGCGTTATGCTGTAACCATTGACCTGGACGCGTTAGACAGTAACTATTGACCTGGACGCGTTAGGCTGTAACCATTGACCTGGACGCGTTATGCTGTAACCATTGACCTGGACGCGTTAGCCAGTAACCATTGACCTGGACGCGTTAGGCAGAAACCATTGACCTGGACGCTTTAGGCAGTAACCATTGACCTGGACGCGTTAGGCAGTAACCATTGACCTGGACGCGTTAGGCAGTAAACATTGACCTGGACGCGTTAAGCAGTAACCATTGGCCTGGACGCGTTAGGCAGTAACCATTGACCTGGACGCGTTACGCAGTAACCATTGACCTGGACGCGTTAGGCAGTAAACATTGACCTGGACGCGTTAGGCAGTAACCTTTGACCTGGGCGCGTTAGGCAGTAACCATTCATCTGGACGCGTTATGCTGCAACCATTGATCTGGACGCGTTATGCTGTAACCATTGATATGAAGGCGTTATGCTGTATCCAGTGATCTGGACACGTTATGCTGTAACCATTGATCTGGACGCGTTAGGCAGTAACCATTGATCTGGACGCGTTATGTTGTAACCATTGATCTGGACGCGTTAGGCAGTAACCATTGATCTGGACACGTTAGGCTGTAACCATTGATCTGGACACGTTAGGCAGTAACGGTTGTCATAACCATTGATCTGGACACGTAAGGCAGTAACCATTGATCTGGACACGTTAGGCAGTAACCATTGATCTGGACGCGTTAGGTAGTAACCATTGATCTGGGCACGTTATGCAGTAACCATTGACCTGGACGAGTTATGCTGTAACCATTGATCTGGACGGGCTAGGCAGTAACCATTGACCTGGACGCGTTACGCTGTGACCATCTATCTGGACGCGTTATGCTGTAACCATTGATCTGGACGCGTTATGCTGTAACCAGTGATCTGGACGCGTTATGCTGAAACCATTGATCGGGACACGTTTGGCAGTAACCATTGATCTGGACGCGTAATGCTGTAACCATTGATCTGGACACGTTAGGCTGTAACCATTGATCTGGACACGTTAGGCAGTAACGGTTGTCATAACCATTGATCTGGACACGTTAGGCAGTAAACATTGATCTGGACACGTTAGGCAGTTACCATTCATCTGGACGCGTTAGGCAGTAACCATTGATCTGGACGCGTTAGGCAGTAACCATTGACCTGGACGAGTTATGCTGTAACCATTGATCTGGACGCGTTAGGCAGTAACCATTGACCTGGACACGTTATGCTGTAACCATTGATCTGGACGCGTTATGCTGTAACCATTGACCTGGACGCGTTATGCTGTAACCATTGATCTGGACGCGTTATGCTGCAACCATTGATCTGGACGCGTTAGGCAGTAACCATTGATCTGGACGCGTTATGCTGTAACCATTGATCTGGACGCGTTAGGCAGTAACCATTGATCTGGACGCATTATGCTGTAACCATTGATCTGGACGTGTTAGGCTGTAACCATTGACCTGGACGCGTTATTCTGTAACAATTGACCTGGACGCGTTAGGCAGTAACCATTGACCTGGACGCGTTATGCTGTAACCATTGATCCGGACGCGTTAGGCAGAAACCATTGACCTGGACGCTTTAGGCAGTAACCATTGACCTGGACGCGTTATGCTCTAACCATTGACCTGGGCGCGTTATGCTGTAAACATTGACCTGGACGCGTTATGCTGTAACCATTGACCTGGACGAATTATGCTGTAACCATTGACCTGGACGCGTTATGCTGTAACCATTGATCTGGACGCGTTAGGCAGTAACCATTGATCTGGACGCGTTATGCTGTAACCATTGATCCGGACGCGTTAGGCAGTAACCATTGATCTGGACGCGTTATGCTGTAACCATTGATCTGGACGCGTTAGGCTTTAACCATTGACCTGGACGCGTTATGCTGTAACCATTGACCTGGACGCGTTAGGCAGTAACCATTGACCTGGACGCGTTAGGCAGAAACCATTGACCTGGACGCTTTAGGCAGTAACCATTGACCTGGACGCGTTATGCTCTAACCATTGACCTGGGCGCGTTATGCTGTAAACATTGACCTGGACGCGTTATGCTGTAACCATTGACCTGGACGCGTTAGACAGTAACTATTGACCTGGACGCGTTAGGCTGTAACCATTGACCTGGACGCGTTATGCTGTAACCATTGACCTGGACGCGTTAGGCAGTAACCATTGACCTGGACGAGTTATGCTGTAACCATTGATCTGGACGCGTTAGGCAGTAACCATTGACCTGGACACGTTATGCTGTAACCATTGATCTGGACGCGTTATGCTGTAACCATTGACCTGGACGCGTTATGTTGTAACCATTTATCTGGACGCGTTATGCTGCAACCATTGATCTGGACGCGTTAGGCAGTAACCATTGATCTGGACGCGTTATGCTGTAACCATTGATCTGGACGCGTTAGGCAGTAACCATTGATCTGGACGCGTTATGCTGTAACCATTGATCTGGACGTGTTAGGCTGTAACCATTGACCTGGACGCGTTATTCTGTAACAATTGACCTGGACGCGTTAGGCAGTAACCATTGACCTGGACGCGTTATGCTGTAACCATTGACCTGGACGAATTATGCTGTAACCATTGACCTGGACGCGATATGCTGTAACCATTGATCTGGACGCGTTAGGCAGTAACCATTGATCTGGACGCGTTATGCTGTAACCATTGATCCGGACGCGTTAGGCAGTAACCATTGATCTGGACGCGTTATGCTGTAACCATAGATCTGGACGCGTTAGGCTTTAACCATTGACCTGGACGCGTTATGCTGTAACCATTGACCTGGACGCGTTAGGCAGTAACCATTGACCTGGACGCGTTAGGCAGAAACCATTGACCTGGACGCTTTAGGCAGTAACCATTCACCTGGACGCGTTATGCTCTAACCATTGACCTGGGCGCGTTATGCTGTAAACATTGACCTGGACGCGTTATGCTGTAACCATTGACCTGGACGCGTTAGACAGTAACTATTGACCTGGACGCGTTAGGCTGTAACCATTGACCTGGACGCGTTATGCTGTAACCATTGACCTGGACGCGTTAGGCAGTAACCATTGACCTGGACAAGTTATGCTGTAACCATTGATCTGGACGCGTTAGGCAGTAACCATTGACCTGGACACGTTATGCTGTAACCATTGATCTGGACGCGTTATGCTGTAACCATTGACCTGGACGCGTTATGCTGTAACCATTGATCTGGACGCGTTATGCTGCAACCATTGATCTGGACGCGTTAGGCAGTAACCATTGATCTGGACGCGTTATGCTGTAACCATTGATCTGGACGCGTTAGGCAGTAACCATTGATCTGGACGCGTTATGCTGTAACCATTGATCTGGACGTGTTAGGCTGTAACCATTGACCTGGACGCGTTATTCTGTAACAATTGACCTGGACGCGTTAGGCAGTAACCATTGACCTGGACGCGTTATGCTGTAACCATTGACCTGGACGAATTATGCTGTAACCATTGACCTGGACGCGTTATGCTGTAACCATTGATCTGGACGCGTTAGGCAGTAACCATTGATCTGGACGCGTTATGCTGTAACCATTGATCCGGACGCGTTAGGCAGTAACCATTGATCTGGACGCGTTATGCTGTAACCATAGATCTGGACGCGTTAGGCTTTAACCATTGACCTGGACGCGTTATGCTGTAACCATTGACCTGGACGCGTTAGGCAGTAACCATTGACCTGGACGCGTTAGGCAGAAACCATTGACCTGGACGCTTTAGGCAGTAACCATTGACCTGGACGCGTTATGCTCTAACCATTGACCTGGGCGCGTTATGCTGTAAACATTGACCTGGACGCGTTATGCTGTAACCATTGACCTGGACGCGTTAGACAGTAACTATTGACCTGGACGCGTTAGGCTGTAACCATTGACCTGGACGCGTTATGCTGTAACCATTGACCTGGACGCGTTAGCCAGTAACCATTGACCTGGACGCGTTAGGCAGAAACCATTGACCTGGACGCTTTAGGCAGTAACCATTGACCTGGACGCGTTAGGCAGTAACCATTGACCTGGACGCGTTAGGCAGTAAACATTGACCTGGACGCGTTAAGCAGTAACCATTGGCCTGGACGCGTTAGGCAGTAACCATTGACCTGGACGCGTTACGCAGTAACCATTGACCTGGACGCGTTAGGCAGTAAACATTGACCTGGACGCGTTAGGCAGTAACCTTTGACCTGGGCGCGTTAGGCAGTAACCATTCATCTGGACGCGTTATGCTGCAACCATTGATCTGGACGCGTTATGCTGTAACCATTGATATGAAGGCGTTATGCTGTATCCAGTGATCTGGACACGTTATGCTGTAACCATTGATCTGGACGCGTTAGGCAGTAACCATTGATCTGGACGCGTTATGTTGTAACCATTGATCTGGACGCGTTAGGCAGTAACCATTGATCTGGACACGTTAGGCTGTAACCATTGATCTGGACACGTTAGGCAGTAACGGTTGTCATAACCATTGATCTGGACACGTAAGGCAGTAACCATTGATCTGGACACGTTAGGCAGTAACCATTGATCTGGACGCGTTAGGTAGTAACCATTGATCTGGGCACGTTATGCAGTAACCATTGACCTGGACGAGTTATGCTGTAACCATTGATCTGGACGCGCTAGGCAGTAACCATTGACCTGGACGCGTTACGCTGTGACCATCTATCTGGACGCGTTATGCTGTAACCATTGATCTGGACGCGTTAGGCAGTAACCATTGATCTGGACGCGTTATTCTGTAACCATTGATCTGGACGCGTTAGGCAGTAACCATTGATCTGGACGCGCTATGCTGTAACCATTGATCTGGACGCGTTAGGCTGTAAACATTGACCTGGACGCGTTATGCTGTAACCATTGACCTGGACGCGTTAGGCAGTAACCATTGACCTGAACGCGTTATGCTGTAACCATTGACCTGGACGCGTTATGCTGTAACAATTGACCTGGACGCGTTATGCTGTAACCATTGACCTGGACGCGTTATGCTGTAACCATTGACCTGGATGCGTTAAGCTGTAACCATTGAGATGGACGCGTTATGCTGTGACCATTGACCTGAACGCGTTAGGCAGTAATCATCGACCTGGACGCGTTAGGCTGTAACCATTGACCTGGACGCGTTATGCTGTAACCATTGACCTGGACGCGTTATGATGTAACCATTGACCTGGACGCGTTATGCTGTAACCATTGACCTGGACGCGTTATGCTGTAACCATTGACCTGGAAGCGTTATGCTGTAACCATTGACCTGGGCGCGTTAGGCAGTAACAATTGACCTGGACGCGTTAGGCAGTAACCATTGACCTGGACGCGTTATGCTGTAACCATTGACCTGGACGCGTTATGCTGTAACCATTGATCTGGACGCGTTAGGCAGTAACCATTGATCTGGACGTGTTTTGCTGTAACCATTGATCCGGACGCGTTAGGCAGTAACCATTGATCTGGACGCGTTATGCTGTAACCATTGATCTGGACGCGTTAGGCTGTAACCATTGACCTGGACGCGTTATGCTGTAACCATTGACCTGGACGCGTTAGGCAGTAACCATTGACCTGGACGCGTTATGCTGTGACCATTGACCTGGACGCGTTATGCTGTAACCATTGACCTGGACGCGTTATGCTGTAACCATTAACCTGGACGCGTTATGCTGTAACAATTGACCTGGGCGCGTTATGCTGTAACCATTGACCTGGACTCTTTATGCTGTAACCATTGACCAGGACGCGTTAGGCAGTAGCTATTGACCTTGACGCGTTAGGCTGTAAACATTGACCTGGACGCGTTATGCTGTAACCATGACCTGGACGCGTTATGCTGTAACCATTGATCTGGACGCGTTAGGCAGTAACCATTGACCTGGACGCGTTAGGCAGTAACCATTGACCTGGACGCGTTATGCTGTAACCATTGACCTGGACGCGTTAGGCAGTAACCATTGACCTGGACGCGTTAGGCAGTAACCATTGACCTGGACGCGTTATGCTGTAACAATTGACCTGGACGTGTTAGGCAGTAACCATTGACCTGGACGCGTTAGGCAGTAACCATTGACCTGGACGCGTTAGGCAGTAACCATTGACCTGGACGCGTTAGGCAGTAACCATTGACCTGGACGCGTTAGGCAGTAACCATTGACCTGGACTCGTTAGGCAGTAAACATTGACCTGGACGCGTTTGGCAGTAACAATTGACATGGACGCGTTAGGCAGTAACCATTGATCTGGACGCGTTAGGCAGCAACCACCGTCAAAATCCATTGATGTGGACACGTTAGGGTGTAACCATTGTAAAAAAAACACTGATCTGGACGCGTAAGGCTGTAACCATTGTCAAAACCATTGATCTGGACGCGTTATGTTGTAACCATTCATCTGGAGGTGTAGCCATTTATCTGGACGCGTTAGGGTGTAACCATTGTCAAAAACGATTGATCTGGACGCGTTATGCTGTAACCATTGATCTGGACGCGTTATGCTGTAACCAGTGATCTGGACGCGTTATGCTGAAACCATTGATCGGGACACGTTTGGCAGTAACCATTGATCTGGACGCGTTATGCTGTAACCATTGATCTGGACACGTTAGGCTGTAACCATTGACCTGGACACGTTAGGCAGTAACGGTTGTCATAACCATTGATCTGAACACGTTAGGCGGTAACCATTGATCTGGACACGTTAGGCAGTTACCATTCATCTGGACGCGTTAGGCAGTAACCATTGATCTGGACGCGTTAGGCAGTAACCATTGACCTGGACGAGTTATGCTGTAACCATTGATCTGGACGCGTTAGGCAGTAACCATTGACCTGGACACGTTATGCTGTAACCATTGATCTGAACACGTTAGGCAGTAACCATTGATCTGGACGCGTTAGGCAGTTACCATTCATCTGGACGCGTTAGGCAGTAACCATTGATCTGGACGCGTTAGGCAGTAACCATTGACCTGGACGAGTTATGCTGTAACCATTGATCTGGACGCGTTAGGCAGTAACCATTGACCTGGACACGTTATGCTGTAACCATTGATCTGGACGCGTTATGCTGTAACCATTGACCTGGACGCGTTATGCTGTAACCATTGATCTGGACGCGTTATGCTGCAACTATTGATCTGGACGCGTTAGGCAGTAACCATTGATCTGGACGCGTTATGCTGTAACCATTGATCTGGACGGGTTAGGCAGTAACCATTGATCTGGACGCGTTATGCTGTAACCATTGATCTGGACGTGTTAGGCTGTAACCATTGACCTGGACGCGTTATTCTGTAACAATTGACCTGGACGCGTTAGGCAGTAACCATTGACCTGGACGCGTTATGCTGTAACCATTGACCTGGACGAATTATGCTGTAACCATTGGCCTGGACGCGTTATGCTGTAACCATTAACCTGGACGCGTTATGCTGTAACCATTGACCTGGACGCGATATGCTGTAACCATTGACCTAGACGCGTTAGGCTGTAACCATTGACCTGGACGCGTTATGCTGTAACCATTGACCAGGACGCGTTATGCTGTAACCATTGACCTGGACGCGTTAGGCAGTAACGATTGACCTGGACGCGTTATGCTGTAACCATTGACCTGGACGCGTTATGCTGTAACCATTGACCTGGACGCGTTAGGCAGTAACCATTGACCTGGACGCGTTAGGCTGTAACCATTGACCTGGACGCGTTATGCTGTAACCATTGACCAGGACGCGTTATGCTGTAACCATTGAACTGGACGCGTTAGGCAGTAACCATTGATCTGGACGCGTTATGCTGTAACCATTGACCTGGACGCGTTAGGCAGTAACCATTGACCTGGACGCGTTATGCTGTAACCATTGACCTGGACGCGTTAGGCAGTAACCATTGACCTGGACGCGTTTTGCTGTAACCATTGACCTGGACGCATTACGCAGTAACCATTGATCTGGACGTGTTATGCTGTATCCATTGACCTGGGCGCGTTATGCTGTAACCATTGACCTGGACGCGTTATGCAGTAACCATTGACCTGGACGCGTTAGGCAGTAACCATTGACCTGGGCGCGTTAGGCTGTAACCATTGACCTGGACGCGTTATGCTGTACCCATTGACCTGGACGCGTTAGGCTGTAACCATTGACCTGAACGCGTTAGGCAGTAACCATTGACCTGGACGCGTTATGCTGTAACCATTGACCTAGACGCGTTAGGCAGTAACCATTGATCTGGACGCGTTATGCTATAACCATTGACTTGGGCGCGTTATGCTGTAACCATTGACCTGGGCGCGTTATGCTGTAACCATTGACCTGGGCACGTTATGCTATAACCATTGACCTGGGCGCGTTATGCTGTAAACATTGACCTGGACGCGTTATGCTGTAACCATTGACCTGGACGCGTTATGCTGTAACCATTGACCTGGGCGCGTTATGCTGTAACCATTGACCTGGACGCGTTATGCTGTAACCATTGACCTGGACGCGTTAGGCAGTAACCATTGATCTGGACGCGTTAGGCTGTAACTATTGACCTGGACGCGTTATGCTGTAACAATTGGCCTGGACGCGTAATGCTGTAACCATTGACCTGGTCGCGTTAGGCAGTAACCATTGACCTGGACGCGTTAGGCAGTAACCATTGACCTGGACGCGTTATGCTGTTACCATTGACCTGGACGCGTTATGCTGTAACCATTGACCTGGACGCGTTATGCTGTAACCATTGACATGGACGCGTTAGGCAGTAACCATTGACCTGGACGCGTTAGGCAGTAACCATTGACCTGGACGCGTTATGCTGTTACCATTGACCTGGACGCGTTATGCTGTAACCATTGACCTGGACGCGTTAGGCAGTAACCATTGACCTGGACAAGTTAGGCAGTAACCATTGACCTGGACGCGTTATGCTGTAACCATTGACCTGGACGCGTTATGCTGTAACCATTGACCTGGACGCGTTAGGCAGTAACCATTGACCTGGACGCGTTAGGCAGTAACCACTGACCTGGACGCGTTAGGCAGTAACCATTGACCTGGACGCGTTATGCTGTAACCATTGACCTGGACGCGTTATGCTGTAACCGTTGACCTGGACGCGTTAGGCAGTAACCATTGACCTGGACGCGTTAGGCAGTAACCATTGACCTGGACGCGTTATGCTGTAACCATTGACCTGGACGCGTTAGGCTGTAACCATTGACCTGGACGCGTTAGGCAGTAACCATTACCTGGACGCGTTAGGCAGTAACCATTGACCTGGACGCGTTAGGCAGTAACCATTGACCTGGACGCGTTAGGCAGTAACCATTGACCTGGACGCGTTAGGCAGTAACCATTGACCTGGACGCGTTAGGCAGTAACCATTGACCTGGATGCGTTAGGCAGTAACCATTGACCTGGACGCGTTATGCTGTAACAATTGATCTGGACACGTTAGGCTGTAACCATTGATCTGGACACGTTAGGCTGTAACCATTGATCTGGACACGTTAGGCAGTAACCATTCATCTGGACGCGTTAGGCAGTAACCATTGATCAGGACGCGTTAGGCAGTAACCATTGACCTGGACATGTTATGCTGTAACCATTGATCTGGACGCGTTAGGCAGTAACCATTGACCTGGACACGTTATGCTGTAACCATTGATCTGGACGCGTTATGCTGTAACCATTGACCTGGACGCGTTATGCTGTAACCATTGATCTGGACGCGTTATGCTGCAACCATTGATCTGGACGCGTTAGGCAGTAACCATTGATCTGGACGCGTTATGCTGTAACCATTGATCTGGACGCGTTAGGCAGTAACCATTGATCTGGACGCGTTATGCTGTAACCATTGATCTGGACGTGTTAGGCTGTAACCATTGACCTGGACGCGTTATTCTGTAACAATTGACCTGGACGCGTTAGGCAGTAACCATTGACCTGGACGCGTTATGCTGTAACCATTGACCTGGACGAATTATGCTGTAACCATTGGCCTGGACGCGTTATGCTGTAACCATTAACCTGGACGCGTTATGCTGTAACCATTGACCTGGACGCGATATGCTGTAACCATTGACCTGGACGCGTTAGGCAGTAACCATTGACCTAGACGCGTTAGGCTGTAACCATTGACCTGGACGCGTTATGCTGTAACCATTGACCAGGACGCGTTATGCTGTAACCATTGACCTGGACGCGTTAGGCAGTAACGATTGACCTGGACGCGTTATGCTGTAACCATTGACCTGGACGCGTTATGCTGTAACCATTGACCTGGACGCGTTAGGCAGTAACCATTGACCAGGACGCGTTAGGCTGTAACCATTGACCTGGACGCGTTATGCTGTAACCATTGACCAGGACGCGTTATGCTGTAACCATTGAACTGGACGCGTTAGGCAGTAACCATTGATCTGGACGCGTTATGCTGTAACCATTGACCTGGACGCGTAAGGCAGTAACCATTGACCTGGACGCGTTATGCTGTAACCATTGACCTGGACGCGTTAGGCAGTAACCATTGACCTGGACGCGTTTTGCTGTAACCATTGACCTGGACGCATTACGCAGTAACCATTGATCTGGACGTGTTATGCTGTATCCATTGACCTGGGCGCGTTATGCTGTAACCATTGACCTGGACGCGTTATGCAGTAACCATTGACCTGGACGCGTTAGGCAGTAACCATTGACCTGGGCGCGTTAGGCTGTAACCATTGACCTGGACGCGTTATGCTGTACCCATTGACCTGGACGCGTTAGGCTGTAACCATTGACCTGAACGCGTTAGGCAGTAACCATTGACCTGGACGCGTTATGCTGTAACCGTTGACCTAGACGCGTTAGGCAGTAACCATTGATCTGGACGCGTTATGCTATAACCATTGACTTGGGCGCGTTATGCTGTAACCATTGACCTGGGCGCGTTATGCTGTAACCATTGACCTGGGCGCGTTATGCTATAACCATTGACCTGGGCGCGTTATGCTGTAAACATTGACCTGGACGCGTTATGCTGTAACCATTGACCTGGACGCGTTATGCTGTAACCATTGACCTGGGCGCGTTATGCAGTAACCATTGACCTGGACGCGTTATGCTGTAACCATTGACCTGGACGCGTTAGGCAGTAACCATTGATCTGGACGCGTTAGGCTGTAACTATTGACCTGGACGCGTTATGCTGTAACAATTGGCCTGGACGCGTTATGCTGTAACCATTGACCTGGACGCGTTAGGCACTAACCATTGCCCTGGACGCGTTAGGCAGTAACCATTGACCTGGACGCGTTATGGTGTTACTATTGACCTGGACGCGTTATGCTGTAACCATTGACCTGGACGCGTTATGCTGTAACCATTGACATGGACGCGTTAGGCAGTAACCATTGACCTGGACGCGTTAGGCAGTAACCATTGACCTGGACGCGTTATGCTGTAACCATTGATCCGGACGCGTTAGGCAGAAACCATTGAACTGGACGCTTTAGGCAGTAACCATTGACCTGGACGCGTTATGCTCTAACCATTGACCTGGGCGCGTTATGCTGTAAACATTGACCTGGACGCGTTATGCTGTAACCATTGACCTGGACGAATTATGCTGTAACCATTGACCTGGACGCGTTATGCTGTAACCATTGATCTGGACGCGTTAGGCAGTAACCATTGATCTGGACGCGTTATGCTGTAACCATTGATCCGGACGCGTTAGGCAGTAACCATTGATCTGGACGCGTTATGCTGTAACCATTGATCTGGACGCGTTAGGCTTTAACCATTGACCTGGACGCGTTATGCTGTAACCATTGACCTGGACGCGTTAGGCAGTAACCATTGACCTGGACGCGTTAGGCAGAAACCATTGACCTGGACGCTTTAGGCAGTAACCATTGACCTGGACGCGTTATGCTCTAACCATTGACCTGGGCGCGTTATGCTGTAAACATTGACCTGGACGCGTTATGCTGTAACCATTGACCTGGACGCGTTAGACAGTAACTATTGACCTGGACGCGTTAGGCTGTAACCATTGACCTGGACGCGTTATGCTGTAACCATTGACCTGGACGCGTTAGGCAGTAACCATTGACCTGGACGAGTTATGCTGTAACCATTGATCTGGACGCGTTAGGCAGTAACCATTGACCTGGACACGTTATGCTGTAACCATTGATCTGGACGCGTTATGCTGTAACCATTGACCTGGACGCGTTATGTTGTAACCATTGATCTGGACGCGTTATGCTGCAACCATTGATCTGGACGCGTTAGGCAGTAACCATTGATCTGGACGCGTTATGCTGTAACCATTGATCTGGACGCGTTAGGCAGTAACCATTGATCTGGACGCGTTATGCTGTAACCATTGATCTGGACGTGTTAGGCTGTAACCATTGACCTGGACGCGTTATTCTGTAACAATTGACCTGGACGCGTTAGGCAGTAACCATTGACCTGGACGCGTTATGCTGTAACCATTGACCTGGACGAATTATGCTGTAACCATTGACCTGGACGCGTTATGCTGTAACCATTGATCTGGACGCGTTAGGCAGTAACCATTGATCTGGACGCGTTATGCTGTAACCATTGATCCGGACGCGTTAGGCAGTAACCATTGATCTGGACGCGTTATGCTGTAACCATAGATCTGGACGCGTTAGGCTTTAACCATTGACCTGGACGCGTTATGCTGTAACCATTGACCTGGACGCGTTAGGCAGTAACCATTGACCTGGACGCGTTAGGCAGAAACCATTGACCTGGACGCTTTAGGCAGTAACCATTCACCTGGACGCGTTATGCTCTAACCATTGACCTGGGCGCGTTATGCTGTAAACATTGACCTGGACGCGTTATGCTGTAACCATTGACCTGGACGCGTTAGACAGTAACTATTGACCTGGACGCGTTAGGCTGTAACCTTTGACCTGGACGCGTTATGCTGTAACCATTGACCTGGACGCGTTAGGCAGTAACCATTGACCTGGACAAGTTATGCTGTAACCATTGATCTGGACGCGTTAGGCAGTAACCATTGACCTGGACACGTTATGCTGTAACCATTGATCTGGACGCGTTATGCTGTAACCATTGACCTGGACGCGTTATGCTGTAACCATTGATCTGGACGCGTTATGCTGCAACCATTGATCTGGACGCGTTAGGCAGTAACCATTGATCTGGACGCGTTATGCTGTAACCATTGATCTGGACGCGTTAGGCAGTAACCATTGATCTGGACGCGTTATGCTGTAACCATTGATCTGGACGTGTTAGGCTGTAACCATTGACCTGGACGCGTTATTCTGTAACAATTGACCTGGACGCGTTAGGCAGTAACCATTGACCTGGACGCGTTATGCTGTAACCATTGACCTGGACGAATTATGCTGTAACCATTGACCTGGACGCGTTATGCTGTAACCATTGATCTGGACGCGTTAGGCAGTAACCATTGATCTGGACGCGTTATGCTGTAACCATTGATCCGGACGCGTTAGGCAGTAACCATTGATCTGGACGCGTTATGCTGTAACCATAGATCTGGACGCGTTAGGCTTTAACCATTGACCTGGACGCGTTATGCTGTAACCATTGACCTGGACGCGTTAGGCAGTAACCATTGACCTGGACGCGTTAGGCAGAAACCATTGACCTGGACGCTTTAGGCAGTAACCATTGACCTGGACGCGTTATGCTCTAACCATTGACCTGGGCGCGTTATGCTGTAAACATTGACCTGGACGCGTTATGCTGTAACCATTGACCTGGACGCGTTAGACAGTAACTATTGACCTGGACGCGTTAGGCTGTAACCATTGACCTGGACGCGTTATGCTGTAACCATTGACCTGGACGCGTTAGCCAGTAACCATTGACCTGGACGCGTTAGGCAGAAACCATTGACCTGGACGCTTTAGGCAGTAACCATTGACCTGGACGCGTTAGGCAGTAACCATTGACCTGGACGCGTTAGGCAGTAAACATTGACCTGGACGCGTTAAGCAGTAACCATTGGCCTGGACGCGTTAGGCAGTAACCATTGACCTGGACGCGTTACGCAGTAACCATTGACCTGGACGCGTTAGGCAGTAAACATTGACCTGGACGCGTTAGGCAGTA
Organism: Meconema thalassinum; assembly: GCA_946902985.2. Classification (NCBI taxonomy): domain Eukaryota; kingdom Metazoa; phylum Arthropoda; class Insecta; order Orthoptera; family Tettigoniidae; genus Meconema; species Meconema thalassinum. The sequence continues at coordinate 19,390,105 of OX336391.1, forward strand.
ACCTTTGACCTGGGCGCGTTAGGCAGTAACCATTCATCTGGACGCGTTATGCTGCAACCATTGATCTGGACGCGTTATGCTGTAACCATTGATATGAAGGCGTTATGCTGTATCCAGTGATCTGGACACGTTATGCTGTAACCATTGATCTGGACGCGTTAGGCAGTAACCATTGATCTGGACGCGTTATGTTGTAACCATTGATCTGGACGCGTTAGGCAGTAACCATTGATCTGGACACGTTAGGCTGTAACCATTGATCTGGACACGTTAGGCAGTAACGGTTGTCATAACCATTGATCTGGACACGTAAGGCAGTAACCATTGATCTGGACACGTTAGGCAGTAACCATTGATCTGGACGCGTTAGGTAGTAACCATTGATCTGGGCACGTTATGCAGTAACCATTGACCTGGACGAGTTATGCTGTAACCACTGATCTGGACGCGCTAGGCAGTAACCATTGACCTGGACGCGTTACGCTGTGACCATCTATCTGGACGCGTTATGCTGTAACCATTGATCTGGACGCGTTAGGCAGTAACCATTGATCTGGACGCGTTATTCTGTAACCATTGATCTGGACGCGTTAGGCAGTAACCATTGATCTGGACGCGCTATGCTGTAACCATTGATCTGGACGCGTTAGGCTGTAAACATTGACCTGGACGCGTTATGCTGTAACCATTGACCTGGACGCGTTAGGCAGTAACCATTGACCTGAACGCGTTATGCTGTAACCATTGACCTGGACGCGTTATGCTGTAACAATTGACCTGGACGCGTTATGCTGTAACCATTGACCTGGACGCGTTATGCTGTAACCATTGACCTGGATGCGTTAAGCTGTAACCATTGAGATGGACGCGTTATGCTGTAACCATTGACCTGAACGCGTTAGGCAGTAATCATCGACCTGGACGCGTAAGGCTGTAACCATTGACCTGGACGCGTTATGCTGTAACCATTGACCTGGACGCGTTATGATGTAACCATTGACCTGGACGCGTTATGCTGTAACCATTGACCTGGACGCGTTATGCTGTAACCATTGACCTGGAAGCGTTATGCTGTAACCATTGACCTGGGCGCGTTAGGCAGTAACAATTGACCTGGACGCGTTAGGCAGTAACCATTGACCTGGACGCGTTATGCTGTAACCATTGACCTGGACGCGTTATGCTGTAACCATTGATCTGGACGCGTTAGGCAGTAACCATTGATCTGGACGTGTTATGCTGTAACCATTGATCCGGACGCGTTAGGCAGTAACCATTGATCTGGACGCGTTATGCTGTAACCATTGATCTGGACGCGTTAGGCTGTAACCATTGACCTGGACGCGTTATGCTGTAACCATTGACCTGGACGCGTTAGGCAGTAACCATTGACCTGGACGCGTTATGCTGTGACCATTGACCTGGACGCGTTATGCTGTAACCATTGACCTGGACGCGTTATGCTGTAACCATTAACCTGGACGCGTTATGCTGTAACAATTGACCTGGGCGCGTTATGCTGTAACCATTGACCTGGACTCTTTATGCTGTAACCATTGACCAGGACGCGTTAGGCAGTAGCTATTGACCTTGACGCGTTAGGCTGTAAACATTGACCTGGACGCGTTATGCTGTAACCATGACCTGGACGCGTTATGCTGTAACCATTGATCTGGACGCGTTAGGCAGTAACCATTGACCTGGACGCGTTAGGCAGTAACCATTGACCTGGACGCGTTATGCTGTAACCATTGACCTGGACGCGTTAGGCAGTAACCATTGACCTGGACGCGTTAGGCAGCAACCACTGTCAAAATCCATTGATGTGGACACGTTAGGGTGTAACCATTGTAAAAAAAACACTGATCTGGACGCGTAAGGCTGTAACCATTGTCAAAACCATTGATCTGGACGCGTTATGTTGTAACCATTCATCTGGAGGTGTAGCCATTTATCTGGACGCGTTAGGGTGTAACCATTGTCAAAAACGATTGATCTGGACGCGTTATGCTGTAACCATTGATCTGGACGCGTTATGCTGTAACCAGTGATCTGGACGCGTTATGCTGAAACCATTGATCGGGACACGTTTGGCAGTAACCATTGATCTGGACGCGTTATGCTGTAACCATTGATCTGGACACGTTAGGCTGTAACCATTGACCTGGACACGTTAGGCAGTAACGGTTGTCATAACCATTGATCTGAACACGTTAGGCGGTAACCATTGATCTGGACACGTTAGGCAGTTACCATTCATCTGGACGCGTTAGGCAGTAACCATTGATCTGGACGCGTTAGGCAGTAACCATTGACCTGGACGAGTTATGCTGTAACCATTGATCTGGACGCGTTAGGCAGTAACCATTGACCTGGACACGTTATGCTGTAACCATTGATCTGAACACGTTAGGCAGTAACCATTGATCTGGACGCGTTAGGCAGTTACCATTCATCTGGACGCGTTAGGCAGTAACCATTGATCTGGACGCGTTAGGCAGTAACCATTGACCTGGACGAGTTATGCTGTAACCATTGATCTGGACGCGTTAGGCAGTAACCATTGACCTGGACACGTTATGCTGTAACCATTGATCTGGACGCGTTATGCTGTAACCATTGACCTGGACGCGTTATGCTGTAACAATTGATCTGGACGCGTTATGCTGCAACTATTGATCTGGACGCGTTAGGCAGTAACCATTGATCTGGACGCGTTATGCTGTAACCATTGATCTGGACGCGTTAGGCAGTAACCATTGATCTGGACGCGTTATGCTGTAACCATTGATCTGGACACGTTAGGCTGTAACCATTGACCTGGACGCGTTATTCTGTAACAATTGACCTGGACGCGTTAGGCAGTAACCATTGACCTGGACGCGTTATGCTGTAACCATTGACCTGGACGAATTATGCTGTAACCATTGGCCTGGACGCGTTATGCTGTAACCATTAACCTGGACGCGTTATGCTGTAACCATTGACCTGGACGCGATATGCTGTAACCATTGACCTGGACGCGTTAGGCAGTAACCATTGACCTAGACGCGTTAGGCTGTAACCATTGACCTGGACGCGTTATGCTGTAACCATTGACCAGGACGCGTTATGCTGTAACCATTGACCTGGACGCGTTAGGCAGTAACGATTGACCTGGACGCGTTATGCTGTAACCATTGACCTGGACGCGTTATGCTGTAACCATTGACCTGGACGCGTTAGGCAGTAACCATTGACCTGGACGCGTTAGGCTGTAACCATTGACCTGGACGCGTTATGCTGTAACCATTGACCAGGACGCGTTATGCTGTAACCATTGAACTGGACGCGTTAGGCAGTAACCATTGATCTGGACGCGTTATGCTGTAACCATTGACCTGGACGCGTTAGGCAGTAACCATTGACCTGGACGCGTTATGCTGTAACCATTGACCTGGACGCGTTAGGCAGTAACCATTGACCTGGACGCGTTTTGCTGTAACCATTGACCTGGACGCATTACGCAGTAACCATTGATCTGGACGTGTTATGCTGTATCCATTGACCTGGGCGCGTTATGCTGTAACCATTGACCTGGACGCGTTATGCAGTAACCATTGACCTAGACGCGTTAGGCTGTAACCATTGACCTGGACGCGTTATGCTGTAACCATTGACCAGGACGCGTTATGCTGTAACCATTGACCTGGACGCGTTAGGCAGTAACCATTGACCTGGGCGCGTTAGGCTGTAACCATTGACCTGGACGCGTTATGCTGTACCCATTGACCTGGACGCGTTAGGCTGTAACCATTGACCTGAACGCGTTAGGCAGTAACCATTGACCAGGACGCGTTATGCTGTAACCATTGACCTAGACGCGTTAGGCAGTAACCATTGATCTGGACGCGTTATGCTATAACCATTGACTTGGGCGCGTTATGCTGTAACCATTGACCTGGGCGCGTTATGCTGTAACCATTGACCTGGGCGCGTTATGCTATAACCATTGACCTGGGCGCGTTATGCTGTAAACATTGACCTGGACGCGTTATGCTGTAACCATTGACCTGGACGCGTTATGCTGTAACCATTGACCTGGGCGCGTTATGCTGTAACCATTGACCTGGACGCGTTATGCTGTAACCATTGACCTGGACGCGTTAGGCAGTAACCATTGATCTGGACGCGTTAGGCTGTAACTATTGACCTGGACGCGTTATGCTGTAACAATTGTCCTGGACGCGTTATGCTGTAACCATTGACCTGGACGCGTTAGGCAGTAACCATTGACCTGGACGCGTTAGGCAGTAACCATTGACCTGGACGCGTTATGCTGTTACCATTGACCTGGACGCGTTATGCTGTAACCATTGACCTGGACGCGTTATGCTGTAACCATTGACATGGACGCGTTAGGCAGTAACCATTGACCTGGACGCGTTAGGCAGTAACCATTGACCTGGACGCGTTATGCTGTTACCATTGACCTGGACGCGTTATGCTGTAACCATTGACCTGGACGCGTTAGGCAGTAACCATTGACCTGGACAAGTTAGGCAGTAACCATTGACCTGGACGCGTTATGCTGTAACCATTGACCTGGACGCGTTATGCTGTAACCATTGACCTGGACGCGTTAGGCAGTAACCATTGACCTGGACGCGTTAGGCAGTAACCACTGACCTGGACGCGTTAGGCAGTAACCATTGACCTGGACGCGTTATGCTGTAACCATTGACCTGGACGCGTTATGCTGTAACCGTTGACCTGGACGCGTTAGGCAGTAACCATTGACCTGGACGCGTTAGGCAGTAACCATTGACCTGGACGCGTTAGGCAGTAACCATTGACCTGGACGCGTTATGCTGTAACCATTGACCTGGACGCGTTAGGCTGTAACCATTGACCTGGACGCGTTAGGCAGTAACCATTACCTGGACGCGTTAGGCAGTAACCATTGACCTGGACGCGTTAGGCAGTAACCATTGACCTGGACGCGTTAGGCAGTAACCATTGACCTGGACGCGTTAGGCAGTAACCATTGACCTGGACGCGTTAGGCAGTAACCATTGACCTGGATGCGTTAGGCAGTAACCATTGACCTGGACGCGTTATGCTGTAACAATTGATCTGGACACGTTAGGCTGTAACCATTGATCTGGACACGTTAGGCTGTAACCATTGATCTGGACACGTTAGGCAGTAACCATTCATCTGGACGCGTTAGGCAGTAACCATTGATCAGGACGCGTTAGGCAGTAACCACTGACCTGGACATGTTATGCTGTAACCATTGATCTGGACGCGTTAGGCAGTAACCATTGACCTGGACACGTTATGCTGTAACCATTGATCTGGACGCGTTATGCTGTAACCATTGACCTGGACGCGTTATGCTGTAACCATTGATCTGGACGCGTTATGCTGCAACCATTGATCTGGACGCGTTAGGCAGTAACCATTGATCTGGACGCGTTATGCTGTAACCATTGATCTGGACGCGTTAGGCAGTAACCATTGATCTGGACGCGTTATGCTGTAACCATTGATCTGGACGTGTTAGGCTGTAACCATTGACCTGGACGCGTTATTCTGTAAAAATTGACCTGGACGCGTTAGGCAGTAACCATTGACCTGGACGCGTTATGCTGTAACCATTGACCTGGACGAATTATGCTGTAACCATTGGCCTGGACGCGTTATGCTGTAACCATTAACCTGGACGCGTTATGCTGTAACCATTGACCTGGACGCGATATGCTGTAACCATTGACCTGGACGCGTTAGGCAGTAACCATTGACCTAGACGCGTTAGGCTGTAACCATTGACCTGGACGCGTTATGCTGTAACCATTGACCAGGACGCGTTATGCTGTAACCATTGACCTGGACGCGTTAGGCAGTAACGATTGACCTGGACGCGTTATGCTGTAACCATTGACCTGGACGCGTTATGCTGTAACCATTGACCTGGACGCGTTAGGCAGTAACCATTGACCTGGACGCGTTAGGCTGTAACCATTGACCTGGACGCGTTATGCTGTAACCATTGACCAGGACGCGTTATGCTGTAACCATTGAACTGGACGCGTTAGGCAGTAACCATTGAACTGGACGCGTTATGCTGTAACCATTGACCTGGACGCGTTAGGCAGTAACCATTGACCTGGACGCGTTATGCTGTAACCATTGACCTGGACGCGTTAGGCAGTAACCATTGACCTGGACGCGTTTTGCTGTAACCATTGACCTGGACGCATTACGCAGTAACCATTGATCTGGACGTGTTATGCTGTATCCATTGACCTGGGCGCGTTATGCTGTAACCATTGACCTGGACGCGTTATGCAGTAACCATTGACCTGGACGCGTTAGGCAGTAACCATTGACCTGGGCGCGTTAGGCTGTAACCATTGACCTGGACGCGTTAGGCTGTAGCTATTGACCTGGACGCGTTATGCTGTAACAATTGGCCTGGACGCGTTATGCTGTAACCATTGACCTGGACGCGTTAGGCACTAACCATTGACCTGGACGCGTTAGGCAGTAACCATTGACCTGGACACGTTATGCTGTAACCATTGATCTGAACACGTTAGGCAGTAACCATTGATCTGGACGCGTTAGGCAGTTACCATTCATCTGGACGCGTTAGGCAGTAACCATTGATCTGGACGCGTTAGGCAGTAACCATTGACCTGGACGAGTTATGCTGTAACCATTGATCTGGACGCGTTAGGCAGTAACCATTGACCTGGACACGTTATGCTGTAACCATTGATCTGGACGCGTTATGCTGTAACCATTGACCTGGACGCGTTATGCTGTAACCATTGATCTGGACGCGTTATGCTGCAACTATTGATCTGGACGCGTTAGGCAGTAACCATTGATCTGGACGCGTTATGCTGTAACCATTGATCTGGACGCGTTAGGCAGTAACCATTGATCTGGACGCGTTATGCTGTAACCATTGATCTGGACGTGTTAGGCTGTAACCATTGACCTGGACGCGTTATTCTGTAACAATTGACCTGGACGCGTTAGGCAGTAACCATTGACCTGGACGCGTTATGCTGTAACCATTGACCTGGACGAATTATGCTGTAACCATTGGCCTGGACGCGTTATGCTGTAACCATTAACCTGGACGCGTTATGCTGTAACCATTGACCTGGACGCGATATGCTGTAACCATTGACCTGGACGCGTTAGGCAGTAACCATTGACCTAGACGCGTTAGGCTGTAACCATTGACCTGGACGCGTTATGCTGTAACCATTGACCAGGACGCGTTATGCTGTAACCATTGACCTGGACGCGTTAGGCAGTAACGATTGACCTGGACGCGTTATGCTGTAACCATTGACCTGGACGCGTTATGCTGTAACCATTGACCTGGACGCGTTAGGCAGTAACCATTGACCTGGACGCGTTAGGCTGTAACCATTGACCTGGACGCGTTATGCTGTAACCATTGACCAGGACGCGTTATGCTGTAACCATTGAACTGGACGCGTTAGGCAGTAACCATTGATCTGGACGCGTTATGCTGTAACCATTGACCTGGACGCGTTAGGCAGTAACCATTGACCTGGACGCGTTATGCTGTAACCATTGACCTGGACGCGTTAGGCAGTAACCATTGACCTGGACGCGTTTTGCTGTAACCATTGACCTGGACGCATTACGCAGTAACCATTGATCTGGACGTGTTATGCTGTATCCATTGACCTGGGCGCGTTATGCTGTAACCATTGACCTGGACGCGTTATGCAGTAACCATTGACCTAGACGCGTTAGGCTGTAACCATTGACCTGGACGCGTTATGCTGTAACCATTGACCAGGACGCGTTATGCTGTAACCATTGACCTGGACGCGTTAGGCAGTAACCATTGACCTGGGCGCGTTAGGCTGTAACCATTGACCTGGACGCGTTATGCTGTACCCATTGACCTGGACGCGTTAGGCTGTAACCATTGACCTGAACGCGTTAGGCAGTAACCATTGACCAGGACGCGTTATGCTGTAACCATTGACCTAGACGCGTTAGGCAGTAACCATTGATCTGGACGCGTTATGCTATAACCATTGACTTGGGCGCGTTATGCTGTAACCATTGACCTGGGCGCGTTATGCTGTAACCATTGACCTGGGCGCGTTATGCTATAACCATTGACCTGGGCGCGTTATGCTGTAAACATTGACCTGGACGCGTTATGCTGTAACCATTGACCTGGACGCGTTATGCTGTAACCATTGACCTGGGCGCGTTATGCTGTAACCATTGACCTGGACGCGTTATGCTGTAACCATTGACCTGGACGCGTTAGGCAGTAACCATTGATCTGGACGCGTTAGGCTGTAACTATTGACCTGGACGCGTTATGCTGTAACAATTGTCCTGGACGCGTTATGCTGTAACCATTGACCTGGACGCGTTAGGCAGTAACCATTGACCTGGACGCGTTAGGCAGTAACCATTGACCTGGACGCGTTATGCTGTTACCATTGACCTGGACGCGTTATGCTGTAACCATTGACCTGGACGCGTTATGCTGTAACCATTGACATGGACGCGTTAGGCAGTAACCATTGACCTGGACGCGTTAGGCAGTAACCATTGACCTGGACGCGTTATGCTGTTACCATTGACCTGGACGCGTTATGCTGTAACCATTGACCTGGACGCGTTAGGCAGTAACCATTGACCTGGACAAGTTAGGCAGTAACCATTGACCTGGACGCGTTATGCTGTAACCATTGACCTGGACGCGTTATGCTGTAACCATTGACCTGGACGCGTTAGGCAGTAACCATTGACCTGGACGCGTTAGGCAGTAACCACTGACCTGGACGCGTTAGGCAGTAACCATTGACCTGGACGCGTTATGCTGTAACCATTGACCTGGACGCGTTATGCTGTAACCGTTGACCTGGACGCGTTAGGCAGTAACCATTGACCTGGACGCGTTAGGCAGTAACCATTGACCTGGACGCGTTAGGCAGTAACCATTGACCTGGACGCGTTATGCTGTAACCATTGACCTGGACGCGTTAGGCTGTAACCATTGACCTGGACGCGTTAGGCAGTAACCATTACCTGGACGCGTTAGGCAGTAACCATTGACCTGGACGCGTTAGGCAGTAACCATTGACCTGGACGCGTTAGGCAGTAACCATTGACCTGGACGCGTTAGGCAGTAACCATTGACCTGGACGCGTTAGGCAGTAACCATTGACCTGGATGCGTTAGGCAGTAACCATTGACCTGGACGCGTTATGCTGTAACAATTGATCTGGACACGTTAGGCTGTAACCATTGATCTGGACACGTTAGGCTGTAACCATTGATCTGGACACGTTAGGCAGTAACCATTCATCTGGACGCGTTAGGCAGTAACCATTGATCAGGACGCGTTAGGCAGTAACCATTGACCTGGACATGTTATGCTGTAACCATTGATCTGGACGCGTTAGGCAGTAACCATTGACCTGGACACGTTATGCTGTAACCATTGATCTGGACGCGTTATGCTGTAACCATTGACCTGGACGCGTTATGCTGTAACCATTGATCTGGACGCGTTATGCTGCAACCATTGATCTGGACGCGTTAGGCAGTAACCATTGATCTGGACGCGTTATGCTGTAACCATTGATCTGGACGCGTTAGGCAGTAACCATTGATCTGGACGCGTTATGCTGTAACCATTGATCTGGACGTGTTAGGCTGTAACCATTGACCTGGACGCGTTATTCTGTAAAAATTGACCTGGACGCGTTAGGCAGTAACCATTGACCTGGACGCGTTATGCTGTAACCATTGACCTGGACGAATTATGCTGTAACCATTGGCCTGGACGCGTTATGCTGTAACCATTAACCTGGACGCGTTATGCTGTAACCATTGACCTGGACGCGATATGCTGTAACCATTGACCTGGACGCGTTAGGCAGTAACCATTGACCTAGACGCGTTAGGCTGTAACCATTGACCTGGACGCGTTATGCTGTAACCATTGACCAGGACGCGTTATGCTGTAACCATTGACCTGGACGCGTTAGGCAGTAACGATTGACCTGGACGCGTTATGCTGTAACCATTGACCTGGACGCGTTATGCTGTAACCATTGACCTGGACGCGTTAGGCAGTAACCATTGACCTGGACGCGTTAGGCTGTAACCATTGACCTGGACGCGTTATGCTGTAACCATTGACCAGGACGCGTTATGCTGTAACCATTGAACTGGACGCGTTAGGCAGTAACCATTGAACTGGACGCGTTATGCTGTAACCATTGACCTGGACGCGTTAGGCAGTAACCATTGACCTGGACGCGTTATGCTGTAACCATTGACCTGGACGCGTTAGGCAGTAACCATTGACCTGGACGCGTTTTGCTGTAACCATTGACCTGGACGCATTACGCAGTAACCATTGATCTGGACGTGTTATGCTGTATCCATTGACCTGGGCGCGTTATGCTGTAACCATTGACCTGGACGCGTTATGCAGTAACCATTGACCTGGACGCGTTAGGCAGTAACCATTGACCTGGGCGCGTTAGGCTGTAACCATTGACCTGGACGCGTTATGCTGTACCCATTGACCTGGACGCGTTAGGCTGTAACCATTGACCTGAACGCGTTAGGCAGTAACCATTGACCTGGACGCGTTATGCTGTAACCGTTGACCTAGACGCGTTAGGCAGTAACCATTGATCTGGACGCGTTATGCTATAACCATTGACTTGGGCGCGTTATGCTGTAACCATTGACCTGGGCGCGTTATGCTGTAACCATTGACCTGGGCGCGTTATGCTATAACCATTGACCTGGGCGCGTTATGCTGTAAACATTGACCTGGACGCGTTATGCTGTAACCATTGACCTGGACGCGTTATGCTGTAACCATTGACCTGGGCGCGTTATGCTGTAACCATTGACCTGGACGCGTTATGCTGTAACCATTGACCTGGACGCGTTAGGCAGTAACCATTGATCTGGACGCGTTAGGCTGTAGCTATTGACCTGGACGCGTTATGCTGTAACAATTGGCCTGGACGCGTTATGCTGTAACCATTGACCTGGACGCGTTAGGCACTAACCATTGACCTGGACGCGTTAGGCAGTAACCATTGACCTGGACGCGTTATGCTGTTACTATTGACCTGGACGCGTTATGCTGTAACCATTGACCTGGACGCGTTATGCTGTAACCATTGACATGGACGCGTTAGGCAGTAACCATTGACCTGGACGCGTTAGGCAGTAACCATTGACCTGGACGCGTTATGCTGTTACCATTGACCTGGACGCGTTATGCTGTAACCATTGACCTGGACGCGTTAGGCAGTAACCATTGACCTGGACAAGTTAGGCAGTAACCATTGACCTGGACGCGTTATGCTGTAACCATTGACCTGGACGCGTTCTGCTGTAACCATTGACCTGGACGCGTTAGGCAGTAACCATTGACCTGGACGCGTTAGGCAGTAACCACTGACCTGGACGCGTTAGGCAGTAACCATTGACCTGGACGCGTTAGGCAGTAACCATTGACCTGGACGCGTTATGCTGTAACCATTGACCTGGACGCGTTAGGCTGTAACCATTGACCTGGACGCGTTAGGCAGTAACCATTACCTGGACGGGTTAGGCAGTAACCATTGACCTGGACGCGTTAGGCAGTAACCATTGACCTGGACGCGTTAGGCAGTAACCATTGACCTGGACGCGTTAGGCAGTAACCATTGACCTGGACGCGTTAGGCAGTAACCATTGACCTGGATGCGTTAGGCAGTAACCATTGACCTGGACGCGTTATGCTGTAACAATTGATCTGGACACGTTAGGCTGTAACCATTGATCTGGACACGTTAGGCTGTAACCATTGATCTGGACACGTTAGGCAGTAACCATTCATCTGGACGCGTTAGGCAGTAACCATTGATCAGGACGCGTTAGGCAGTAACCATTGACCTGGACATGTTATGCTGTAACCATTGATCTGGACGCGTTAGGCAGTAACCATTGACCTGGACACGTTATGCTGTAACCATTGACCTGGACGCGTTATGCTGTAACCAATGATCTGGACGTGTTATGCTGTACCATTGATCTGGACGCGTTAGGCTGTAACCATTGATCTGGACGCGTTATGCTGTAACCATTGATCTGGACGCGTTAGGCAGTAACCATTGATCTGGACGCGTTATGCTGTAACCATTGATCTGGACGCGTTAGGCTGTAACCATGTACCTGGAGTCGTTATGCTGTAACCATTGACCCGGACGCGTTAGGCAGTAACCATTGACCTGGACGCGTTATGCTGTAACCATTGACCTGGACGCGTTAGCTGTAACCATTGACCTGGACGCGTTATGCTGTAGCCATTGACCTGGACGCGTTATGCTGTAACCATTGACCTGAACGCGTTAGGCAGTAACCATTGACCTGGACGCGTTAGGCTGTAACCATTGACCTGGACGCGTTATGCTGTAACCATTGACCTGGGCGCGTTATGCTGTAACCATTGACATGGACGCGCTATGCAGTAACCATTGACCTGGACTCGTTAGGCAGTAACCATTGACCTGGACGCGTTAGGCTGTAACCATTGATCTGGGCGCGTTATGCTGGAACCATTGACCTGGACGCGTTAGGCAGTAACCATTAACCTGGACGCGCTAGACTGTAACCATTGACCTGGACACGTTATGCTGCAACCATTGACCTGGACGCGTTATGCTGTAACCATTGACCTGGACGCGTTAGGCTGTAACAATTGACCTGGACGCGTTATGCTGTAACTTCTGACCTGGACGCGTTATGCTGTAACCATTGATCTGGACGCGTTAGGCAGTAACCATTGATCAGGACGCGTTATGCTGTAACCATTGATCTGGACGCGTTAGGCAGTAACCATTGATCTGGACGCGTTATATTGTAACCATTGATCTGGACGCGTTAGGCTGTAACCATTGACCTGGACGCGTTATGCTGTAACCATTTACCTGGACGCGTTAGGCAGTAACCATTGACCTGGACGCGTTATGCTGTAACCATTGACCTGGACGCGTTATGCTGTAAATGTTGACCTGGACGCGTTATGCTGTAACCATTGACCTGGACGCGTTATGCTGTAACCATTGACCTGGGCGCGTTATGCTGTAACCATTGACCTGGACGCGTTATGCAGTAACCATTGACCTGGACGCGTTAGGCAGTAACCATTGACCTGGACGCGTTAGGCTGTAACCATTGACCTGGACTCGTCATGCTGTAACCATTGACCTGGACGCGTTATGCTGTAACCATTGACCTGGACGCGTTAGGCAGTAACCATTGACCTGGACGCGTTATGCTGTAACCATTGACCTGGACGCGTTAGGCAGTAACCATTGATCTGGACGCGTTATGCTGTAACCATTGACCTGGGCACGTTATGCTGTAACCATTGACCTGGGCGCGTTATGCTGTAACCATTGACCTGGACGCGTTATGCTGTAACCATTGACCTGGGCGCGATATGCTGTAAACATTGACCTGGACGCGATATGCTGTAACCATTGACCTGGACGCGTTATGCTGTAACCCTTGACCTGGGCGCGTTATGCTGTAACCATTGACCTGGACGCGTTATGCTGTTACCATTGACCTGGACGCGTTAGGCAGTAACCATTGACTTGGACGCGTAAGGCTGTAACCATTGACCTGGACGCGTTATGCTGTAACCATTGACCTGGACGCGTTATGCTGTAACCATTGACCTGGACGCGTTAGGCAGTAACCATTGACCTGGACGCGTTAGGCAGTAACCATTGACCTGGACGCGTTAGGCAGTAACCATTGACCTGGACGCGTTAGGCAGTAACCATTGACCTGAACGCGTTAGGGAGTAACGATTGACCTGGACGCGTTATGCTGTAACCATTGACCTGGACGCGTTATGCTGTAACCATTGACCTGGACGCGTTAGGCAGTAACCATTGACCTGGACGCGTTAGGCAGTAACCATTGACCTGGACGCGTTATGCTGTAGCCATTGACCTGGGCGCGTTATGCTGTAACCTTTGACCTGGACGCGTTAGGCAGTAACCATTGACCTGGACGCGTTAGGCTGTAACCATTGACCTGGACGCGTTATGCTGTAACCATTGACCTGGACGCGTTAGGCAGTAACCATTGACTTGGACGCGTTAGGCAGTAACCATTGACCTGGACGCGTTATGTTGTAACCATTGACCTGGACGCGTTATGCTGTAACCATTGACTTGGACGCGTTAGGCCGTAACCATTGACCTGGACGCGGTTTTTTGACCTGGACGCGTTATGCTGTAACCATTGACCTGGACGCGTTATGCTGTAACCATTGACCTGGACGCGTTAGGCAGTAACCATTTACCTGGACGCGTTAGGCTGTAACCATTGACCTGGACGCGTTAGGCAGTAACCATTGACCTGGACGCGTTAGGCAGTAACCATTGACCTGGACGCGTTATGCTGTAACCATTGACCTGGATGCGTTATGCTGTAACCATTGACCTGGACGCGTTAGGCAGTAACCATTGACCTAGACGCGTTAGGCAGTAACCATTGACCTGGACGCGTTATGCCGTAACCATTGACCTGGGCACGTTATGCTGTAACCTTTGACCTGGACGCGTTAGGCAGTAACCATTGACCTGGACACGTTAGGCAGTAACCATTGACCTGGACGCGTTAGGCAGTAACCACTGACCTGGACGCGTTAGGCAGTAACCATTGACCTGGACGCGTTATGCTGTAACCATTGACCTGGACGCGTTATGCTGTAACCGTTGACCTGGACTCGTTAGGCAGTAACCATTGACCTGGACGCGTTAGGCAGTAACCATTGACCTGGACGCGTTAGGCAGTAACCATTGACCTGGACGCGTTAGGCAGTAACCATTACCTGGACGCGTTAGGCAGTAACCATAGACCTGGACGCGTTAGGCAGTAACCATTACCTGGACGCGTTAGGCAGTAACCATTGACCTGGACGCGTTAGGCAGTAACCATTGACCTGGACGCGTTAGGCAGTAACCATTGACCTGGACGCGTTAGGCAGTAACCATTGACCTGGACGCGTTAGGCAGTAACCATTGACCTGGATGCGTTAGGCAGTAACCATTGACCTGGACGCGTTATGCTGTAACCATTGACCCGGACGCGTTAGGCAGTAACCATTGACCTGGACGCGTTATGCTGTAACCATTGACCTGGACGCGTTAGCTGTAACCATTGACCTGGACGCGTTATGCTGTAACCATTGACCTGGACGCGTTAGGCAGTAACCATTGATCTGGACGCGTTATGCTGTAACCATTGACCTGGGCGCGTTATGCTGTAACCATTGACATGGACGCGCTATGCAGTAACCATTGACCTGGACTCGTTAGGCAGTAACCATTGACCTGGACGCGTTAGGCTGTAACCATTGATCTGGGCGCGTTATGCTGGAACCATTGACCTGGACGCGTTAGGCAGTAACCATTAACCTGGACGCGCTAGACTGTAACCATTGACCTGGACGCGTTATGCTGCAACCATTGACCTGGACGCGTTATGCTGTAACCATTGACCTGGACGCGTTAGGCTGTAACCATTGACCTGGACGCGTTATGCTGTAACTTCTGACCTGGACGCGTTATGCTGTAACCATTGATCTGGACGCGTTAGGCAGTAACCATTGATCAGGACGCGTTATGCTGTAACCATTGATCTGGACGCGTTAGGCAGTAACCATTGATCTGGACGCGTTATATTGTAACCATTGATCTGGACGCGTTAGGCTGTAACCATTGACCTGGACGCGTTATGCTGTAACCATTTACCTGGACGCGTTAGGCAGTAACCATTGACCTGGACGCGTTATGCTGTAACCATTGACCTGGACGCGTTATGCTGTAAATGTTGACCTGGACGCGTTATGCTGTAACCATTGACCTGGACGCGTTATGCTGTAACCATTGACCTGGGCGCGTTATGCTGTAACCATTGACCTGGACGCGTTATGCAGTAACCATTGACCTGGACGCGTTAGGCAGTAACCATTGACCTGGACGCGTTAGGCTGTAACCATTGACCTGGACTCGTCATGCTGTAACCATTGACCTGGACGCGTTATGCTGTAACCATTGACCTGGACGCGTTAGGCAGTAACCATTGACCTGGACGCGTTATGCTGTAACCATTGACCTGGACGCGTTAGGCAGTAACCATTGATCTGGACGCGTTATGCTGTAACCATTGACCTGGGCACGTTATGCTGTAACCATTGACCTGGGCGCGTTATGCTGTAACCATTGACCTGGACGCGTTATGCTGTAACCATTGACCTGGGCGCGTTATGCTGTAAACATTGACCTGGACGCGTTATGCTGTAACCATTGACCTGGACGCGTTATGCTGTAACCCTTGACCTGGGCGCGTTATGCTGTAACCATTGACCTGGACGCGTTATGCTGTTACCATTGACCTGGACGCGTTAGGCAGTAACCATTGACTTGGACGCGTAAGGCTGTAACCATTGACCTGGACGCGTTATGCTGTAACCATTGACCTGGACGCGTTATGCTGTAACCATTGACCTGGACGCGTTAGGCAGTAACCATTGACCTGGACGCGTTAGGCAGTAACCATTGACCTGGACGCGTTAGGCAGTAACCATTGACCTGGACGCGTTAGGCAGTAACCATTGACCTGAACGCGTTAGGGAGTAACGATTGACCTGGACGCGTTATGCTGTAACCATTGACCTGGACGCGTTATGCTGTAACCATTGACCTGGACGCGTTAGGCAGTAACCATTGACCTGGACGCGTTAGGCAGTAACCATTGACCTGGACGCGTTATGCTGTAGCCATTGACCTGGGCGCGTTATGCTGTAACCTTTGACCTGGACGCGTTAGGCAGTAACCATTGACCTGGACGCGTTAGGCTGTAACCATTGACCTGGACGCGTTATGCTGTAACCATTGACCTGGACGCGTTAGGCAGTAACCATTGACTTGGACGCGTTAGGCAGTAACCATTGACCTGGACGCGTTATGTTGTAACCATTGACCTGGACGCGTTATGCTGTAACCATTGACTTGGACGCGTTAGGCCGTAACCATTGACCTGGACGCGGTTTTTTGACCTGGACGCGTTATGCTGTAACCATTGACCTGGACGCGTTATGCTGTAACCATTGACCTGGACGCGTTAGGCAGTAACCATTTACCTGGACGCGTTAGGCTGTAACCATTGACCTGGACGCGTTAGGCAGTAACCATTGACCTGGACGCGTTAGGCAGTAACCATTGACCTGGACGCGTTATGCTGTAACCATTGACCTGGATGCGTTATGCTGTAACCATTGACCTGGACGCGTTAGGCAGTAACCATTGACCTAGACGCGTTAGGCAGTAACCATTGACCTGGACGCGTTATGCCGTAACCATTGACCTGGGCGCGTTATGCTGTAACCTTTGACCTGGACGCGTTAGGCAGTAACCATTGACCTGGACACGTTAGGCAGTAACCATTGACCTGGACGCGTTAGGCAGTAACCACTGACCTGGACGCGTTAGGCAGTAACCATTGACCTGGACGCGTTATGCTGTAACCATTGACCTGGACGCGTTATGCTGTAACCGTTGACCTGGACTCGTTAGGCAGTAACCATTGACCTGGACGCGTTAGGCAGTAACCATTGAACTGGACGCGTTAGGCAGTAACCATTGACCTGGACGCGTTAGGCAGTAACCATTACCTGGACGCGTTAGGCAGTAACCATAGACCTGGACGCGTTAGGCAGTAACCATTACCTGGACGCGTTAGGCAGTAACCATTGACCTGGACGCGTTAGGCAGTAACCATTGACCTGGACGCGTTAGGCAGTAACCATTGACCTGGACGCGTTAGGCAGTAACCATTGACCTGGACGCGTTAGGCAGTAACCATTGACCTGGATGCGTTAGGCAGTAACCATTGACCTGGACGCGTTATGCTGTAACCATTGACCCGGACGCGTTAGGCAGTAACCATTGACCTGGACGCGTTATGCTGTAACCATTGACCTGGACGCGTTAGCTGTAACCATTGACCTGGACGCGTTATGCTGTAACCATTGACCTGGACGCGTTATGCTGTAACCATTGACCTGAACGCGTTAGGCAGTAACCATTGACCTGGACGCGTTAGGCTGTAACCATTGACCTGGACGCGTTATGCTGTAACCATTGACCTGGGCGCGTTATGCTGTAACCATTGACATGGACGCGCTATGCAGTAACCATTGACCTGGACTCGTTAGGCAGTAACCATTGACCTGGACGCGTTAGGCTGTAACCATTGATCTGGGCGCGTTATGCTGGAACCATTGACCTGGACGCGTTAGGCAGTAACCATTAACCTGGACGCGCTAGACTGTAACCATTGACCTGGACGCGTTATGCTGCAACCATTGACCTGGACGCGTTATGCTGTAACCATTGACCTGGACGCGTTAGGCTGTAACCATTGACCTGGACGCGTTATGCTGTAACTTCTGACCTGGACGCGTTATGCTGTAACCATTGATCTGGACGCGTTAGGCAGTAACCATTGATCAGGACGCGTTATGCTGTAACCATTGATCTGGACGCGTTAGGCAGTAACCATTGATCTGGACGCGTTATATTGTAACCATTGATCTGGACGCGTTAGGCTGTAACCATTGACCTGGACGCGTTATGCTGTAACCATTTACCTGGACGCGTTAGGCAGTAACCATTGACCTGGACGCGTTATACTGTAACCATTGACCTGGACGCGTTATGCTGTAAATGTTGACCTGGACGCGTTATGCTGTAACCATTGACCTGGACGCGTTATGCTGTAACCATTGACCTGGGCGCGTTATGCTATAACCATTGACCTGGACGCGTTATGCAGTAACCATTGACCTGGACGCGTTAGGCATTAACCATTGACCTGGACGCGTTAGGCTGTAACCATTGACCTGGACTCGTCATGCTGTAACCATTGACCTGGACGCGTTATGATGTAACCATTGACCTGGACGCGTTAGGTAGTAACCATTGACCTGGACGCGTTATGCTGTAACCATTGACCTGGACGCGTTAGGCAGTAACCATTGATCTGGACGCGTTATGCTGTAACCATTGGCCTGGGCACGTTATGCTGTAACCATTGACCTGGGCGCGTTATGCTGTAACCATTGACCTGGACGCGTTATGCTGTAACCATTGACCTGGGCGCGTTATGCTGTAAACATTGACCTGGACGCGTTATGCTGTAACCATTGACCTGGACGCGTTATGCTGTAACCCTTGACCTGGGCGCGTTATGCTGTAACCATTGACCTGGACGCGTTATGCTGTTACCATTGACCTGGACGCGTTAGGCAGTAACCATTGACTTGGACGCGTAAGGCTGTAACCATTGACCTGGACGCGTTATGCTGTAACCATTGACCTGGACGCGTTATGCTGTAACCATTGACCTGGACGCGTTAGGCAGTAACCATTGACCTGCACGCGTTAGGCAGTAACCATTGACCTGGACGCGTTAGGCAGTAACCATTGACCTGGACGCGTTAGGCAGTAACCATTGACCTGAACGCGTTAGGCAGTAACGATTGACCTGGACGCGTTATGCTGTAACCATTGACCTGGACGCGTTATGCTGTAACCATTGACCTGGACGCGTTAGGCAGTAACCATTGACCTGGACGCGTTAGGCAGTAACCATTGACCTGGACGCGTTATGCTGTAGCCATTGACCTGGGCGCGTTATGCTGTAACCTTTGACCTGGACGCGTTAGGCAGTAACCATTGACCTGGACGCGTTAGGCTGTAACCATTGACCAGGACGCGTTATGCTGTAACCATTGACCTGGACGCGTTAGGCAGTAACCATTGACCTGGACGCGTTAGGCAGTAACCATTGACCTGGACGCGTTATGTTGTAACCATTGACCTGGACGCGTTATGCTGTAACCATTGACTTGGACTCGTTAGGCAGTAACCATTGACCTGGACGCGGTTTTTTGACCTGGACGCGTTATGCTGTAACCATTGACCTGGACGCGTTATGCTGTAACCATTGACCTGGACGCGTTAGGCAGTAACCATTTACC
This sequence comes from Meconema thalassinum, assembly GCA_946902985.2. Lineage (NCBI taxonomy): Eukaryota > Metazoa > Arthropoda > Insecta > Orthoptera > Tettigoniidae > Meconema > Meconema thalassinum. Next base: position 19,410,248 of record OX336391.1, read on the forward strand.
TGGACGCGTTAGGCTGTAACCATTGACCTGGACGCGTTAGGCAGTAACCATTGACCTGGACGCGTTATGCTGTAACCATTGATCTGGACGCGTTATGCTGTAACCATTGACCTGGACGCGTTAGGCAGTAACCATTGACCTAGACGCGTTAGGCAGTAACCATTGACCTGGACGCGTTATGCAGTAACCATTGACCTGGGCGCGTTATGCTGTAACCTTTGACCTGGACGCGTTAGGCAGTAACCATTGACCTGGACACGTTAGGCAGTAACCATTGACCTGGACGCGTTAGGCAGTAACCACTGACCTGGACGCGTTAGGCAGTAACCATTGACCTGGACGCGTTAGGCAGTAACCATTGACCTGGACGCGTTATGCTGTAGCCATTGACCTGGGCGCGTTATGCTGTAACCTTTGACCTGGACGCGTTAGGCAGTAACCATTGACCTGGACGCGTTAGGCTGTAACCATTGACCTGGACGCGTTATGCTGTAACCATTGACCTGGACGCGTTAGGCAGTAACCATTGACTTGGACGCGTTAGGCAGTAACCATTGACCTGGACGCGTTATGTTGTAACCATTGACCTGGACGCGTTATGCTGTAACCATTGACTTGGACGCGTTAGGCCGTAACCATTGACCTGGACGCGGTTTTTTGACCTGGACGCGTTATGCTGTAACCATTGACCTGGACGCGTTATGCTGTAACCATTGACCTGGACGCGTTAGGCAGTAACCATTTACCTGGACGCGTTAGGCTGTAACCATTGACCTGGACGCGTTAGGCAGTAACCATTGACCTGGACGCGTTAGGCAGTAACCATTGACCTGGACGCGTTATGCTGTAACCATTGACCTGGATGCGTTATGCTGTAACCATTGACCTGGACGCGTTAGGCAGTAACCATTGACCTAGACGCGTTAGGCAGTAACCATTGACCTGGACGCGTTATGCAGTAACCATTGACCTGGGCGCGTTATGCTGTAACCTTTGACCTGGACGCGTTAGGCAGTAACCATTGACCTGGACACGTTAGGCAGTAACCATTGACCTGGACGCGTTAGGCAGTAACCACTGACCTGGACGCGTTAGGCAGTAACCATTGACCTGGACGCGTTATGCTGTAACCATTGACCTGGACGCGTTATGCTGTAACCGTTGACCTGGACTCGTTAGGCAGTAACCATTGACCTGGACGCGTTAGGCAGTAACCATTGACCTGGACGCGTTAGGCATTAACCATTGACCTGGACGCGTTAGGCAGTAACCATTACCTGGACGCGTTAGGCAGTAACCATAGACCTGGACGCGTTAGGCAGTAACCATTACCTGGACGCGTTAGGCAGTAACCATTGACCTGGACGCGTTAGGCAGTAACCATTGACCTGGACGCGTTAGGCAGTAACCATTGACCTGGACGCGTTAGGCAGTAACCATTGACCTGGACGCGTTAGGCAGTAACCATTGACCTGGTTGCGTTAGGCAGTAACCATTGACCTGGACGCGTTATGCTGTAACCATTGACCCGGACGCGTTAGGCAGTAACCATTGACCTGGACGCGTTATGCTGTAACCATTGACCTGGACGCGTTAGCTGTAACCATTGACCTGGACGCGTTATGCTGTAACCATTGACCTGGACGCGTTATGCTGTAACCATTGACCTGAACGCGTTAGGCAGTAACCATTGACCTGGACGCGTTAGGCTGTAACCATTGACCTGGACGCGTTATGCTGTAACCATTGACCTGGGCGCGTTATGCTGTAACCATTGACATGGACGCGCTATGCAGTAACCATTGACCTGGACTCGTTAGGCAGTAACCATTGACCTGGACGCGTTAGGCTGTAACCATTGATCTGGGCGCGTTATGCTGGAACCATTGACCTGGACGCGTTAGGCAGTAACCATTAACCTGGACGCGCTAGACTGTAACCATTGACCTGGACGCGTTATGCTGCAACCATTGACCTGGACGCGTTATGCTGTAACCATTGACCTGGACGCGTTAGGCTGTAACCATTGACCTGGACGCGTTATGCTGTAACTTCTGACCTGGACGCGTTATGCTGTAACCATTGATCTGGACGCGTTAGGCAGTAACCATTGATCAGGACGCGTTATGCTGTAACCATTGATCTGGACGCGTTAGGCAGTAACCATTGATCTGGACGCGTTATATTGTAACCATTGATCTGGACGCGTTAGGCTGTAACCATTGACCTGGACGCGTTATGCTGTAACCATTTACCTGGACGCGTTAGGCAGTAACCATTGACCTGGACGCGTTATGCTGTAACCATTGACCTGGACGCGTTATGCTGTAAATGTTGACCTGGACGCGTTATGCTGTAACCATTGACCTGGACGCGTTATGCTGTAACCATTGACCTGGGCGCGTTATGCTATAACCATTGTCCTGGACGCGTTATGCAGTAACCATTGACCTGGACGCGTTAGGCAGTAACCATTGACCTGGACGCGTTAGGCTGTAACCATTGACCTGGACTCGTCATGCTGTAACCATTGACCTGGACGCGTTATGCTGTAACCATTGACCTGGACGCGTTAGGCAGTAACCATTGACCTGGACGCGTTATGCTGTAACCATCGACCTGGACGCGTTAGGCAGTAACGATTGATCTGGACGCGTTATGCTGTAACCATTGGCCTGGGCACGTTATGCTGTAACCATTGACCTGGGCGCGTTATGCTGTAACCATTGACCTGGACGCGTTATGCTGTAACCATTGACCTGGGCGCGTTATGCTGTAAACATTGACCTGGACGCGTTATGCTGTAACCATTGACCTGGACGCGTTATGCTGTAACCCTTGACCTGGGCGCGTTATGCTGTAACCATTGACCTGGACGCGTTATGCTGTTACCATTGACCTGGACGCGTTAGGCAGTAACCATTGACTTGGACGCGTAAGGCTGTAACCATTGACCTGGACGCGTTATGCTGTAACCATTGACCTGGACGCGTTATGCTGTAACCATTGACCTGGACGCGTTAGGCAGTAACCATTGACCTGCACGCGTTAGGCAGTAACCATTGACCTGGACGCGTTAGGCAGTAACCATTGACCTGGACGCGTTAGGCAGTAACCATTGACCTGAACGCGTTAGGCAGTAACGATTGACCTGGACGCGTTATGCTGTAACCATTGACCTGGACGCGTTATGCTGTAACCATTGAACTGGACGCGTTAGGCAGTAACCATTGACCTGGACGCGTTAGGCAGTAACCATTGACCTGGACGCGTTATGCTGTAGCCATTGACCTGGGCGCGTTATGCTGTAACCTTTGACCTGGACGCGTTAGGCAGTAACCATTGACCTGGACGCGTTAGGCTGTAACCATTGACCTGGACGCGTTATGCTGTAACCATTGACCTGGACGCGTTAGGCAGTAACCATTGACCTGGACGCGTTAGGCAGTAACCATTGACCTGGACGCGTTATGTTGTAACCATTGACCTGGACGCGTTATGCTGTAACCATTGACTTGGACTCGTTAGGCAGTAACCATTGACCTGGACGCGGTTTTTTGACCTGGACGCGTTATGCTGTAACCATTGACCTGGACGCGTTATGCTGTAACCATTGACCTGGACGCGTTAGGCAGTAACTATTGACCTGGACGCGTTATGCAGTAACCATTGACCTGGGCGCGTTATGCTGTAACCTTTGACCTGGACGCGTTAGGCAGTAACCATTGACCTGGACACGTTAGGCAGTAACCATTGACCTGGACGCGTTAGGCAGTAACCACTGACCTGGACGCGTTAGGCAGTAACCATTGACCTGGACTTGTTATGCTGTAACCATTGACCTGAACGCGTTATGCTGTAACCGTTGACCTGGACGCTTTAGGCAGTAACCATTGACCTGGACGCGTTAGGCAGTAACCATTGACCTGGACGCGTTAGGCAGTAACCATTGACCTGGACGCGTTATGCTGTAACCATTGACCTGGACGCGTTAGGCTGTAACCATTGACCTGGACGCGTTAGGCAGTAACCATTACCTGGACGCGTTAGGCAGTAACCATTGACCTGGACGCGTTAGGCTGTAACCATTGACCTGGACGCGTTAGGCAGTAACCATTGACCTGGACGCGTTAGGCAGTAACCATTGACCTGGACGCGTTAGGCAGTAACCATTGACCTGGATGCGTTAGGCAGTAACCATTGACCTGGACGCGTTATGCTGTAACAATTGATCTGGACACGTTAGGCTGTAACCATTGATCTGGACACGTTAGGCTGTAACCATTGATCTGGACACGTTAGGCAGTAACCATTCATCTGGACGCGTTAGGCAGTAACCATTGATCAGGATGCGTTAGGCAGTAACCATTGACCTGGACATGTTATGCTGTAACCATTGATCTCGACGCGTTAGGCAGTAACCATTGACCTGGACACGTTATGCTGTAACTATTGATCTGGACGCGTTATGCTGTAACCATTGACCTGGACGCGTTATGCTGTATCCATTGATCTGGACGCGTTATGCTGCAACCATTGATCTGGACGCGTTAGGCAGTAACCATTGATCTGGACGCGTTATGCTGTAACCATTGATCTGGACGCGTTAGGCAGTAACCATTGATCTGGACGCGTTATGCTGTAACCATTGATCTGGACGTGTTAGGATGTAACCATTGACCTGGACGCGTTATTCTGTAACAATTGACCTGGACGCGTTAGGCAGTAACCATTGACCTGGACGCGTTATGCTGTAACAATTGACCTGGGCGCGTTATGCTGTAACCATTGACCTGGACTCGTTATGCTGTAACCATTGACCAGGACGCGTTAGGCAGTAGCTATTGACCTTGACGCGTTAGGCTGTAAACATTGACCTGGACGCGTTATGCTGTAACCATGACCTGGACGCGTTATGCTGTAACCATTGATCTGGACGCGTTAGGCAGTAACCATTGACCTGGACGCGTTAGGCAGTAACCATTGACCTGGACGCGTTATGCTGTAACCATTGACCTGGACGCGTTAGGCAGTAACCATTGACTTGGACTCGTTAGGCAGTAACCATTGACCTGGACGCGGTTTTTTGACCTGGACGCGTTATGCTGTAACCATTGACCTGGACGCGTTATGCTGTAACCATTGACCTGGACGCGTTAGGCAGTAACCATTGACCTGGACGCGTTATGCAGTAACCATTGACCTGGGCGCGTTATGCTGTAACCTTTGACCTGGACGCGTTAGGCAGTAACCATTGACCTGGACGCGTTATGTTGTAACCATTGACCTGGACGCGTTATGCTGTAACCATTGACTTGGACTCGTTAGGCAGTAACCATTGACCTGGACGCGGTTTTTTGACCTGGACGCGTTATGCTGTAACCATTGACCTGGACGCGTTATGCTGTAACCATTGACCTGGACGCGTTAGGCAGTAACCATTTACCTGGACGCGTTAGGCTGTAACCATTGACCTGGACGCGTTAGGCAGTAACCATTGACCTGGACGCGTTATGCTGTAACCATTGACCTGGACGCGTTATGCTGTAACCATTGACCTGGACGCGTTAGGCAGTAACCATTGACCTAGACGCGTTAGGCAGTAACCATTGACCTGGACGCGTTATGCAGTAACCATTGACCTGGGCGCGTTATGCTGTAACCTTTGACCTGGACGCGTTAGGCAGTAACCATTGACCTGGACACGTTAGGCAGTAACCATTGACCTGGACGCGTTAGGCAGTAACCACTGACCTGGACGCGTTAGGCAGTAACCATTGACCTGGACGCGTTAGGCAGTAACCATTGACCTGGACGCGTTATGCTGTAGCCATTGACCTGGGCGCGTTATGCTGTAACCTTTGACCTGGACGCGTTAGGCAGTAACCATTGACCTGGACGCGTTAGGCTGTAACCATTGACCTGGACGCGTTATGCTGTAACCATTGACCTGGACGCGTTAGGCAGTAACCATTGACTTGGACGCGTTAGGCAGTAACCATTGACCTGGACGCGTTATGTTGTAACCATTGACCTGGACGCGTTATGCTGTAACCATTGACTTGGACGCGTTAGGCCGTAACCATTGACCTGGACGCGGTTTTTTGACCTGGACGCGTTATGCTGTAACCATTGACCTGGACGCGTTATGCTGTAACCATTGACCTGGACGCGTTAGGCAGTAACCATTTACCTGGACGCGTTAGGCTGTAACCATTGACCTGGACGCGTTAGGCAGTAACCATTGACCTGGACGCGTTAGGCAGTAACCATTGACCTGGACGCGTTATGCTGTAACCATTGACCTGGATGCGTTATGCTGTAACCATTGACCTGGACGCGTTAGGCAGTAACCATTGACCTAGACGCGTTAGGCAGTAACCATTGACCTGGACGCGTTATGCAGTAACCATTGACCTGGGCGCGTTATGCTGTAACCTTTGACCTGGACGCGTTAGGCAGTAACCATTGACCTGGACACGTTAGGCAGTAACCATTGACCTGGACGCGTTAGGCAGTAACCACTGACCTGGACGCGTTAGGCAGTAACCATTGACCTGGACGCGTTATGCTGTAACCATTGACCTGGACGCGTTATGCTGTAACCGTTGACCTGGACTCGTTAGGCAGTAACCATTGACCTGGACGCGTTAGGCAGTAACCATTGACCTGGACGCGTTAGGCAGTAACCATTGACCTGGACGCGTTAGGCAGTAACCATTACCTGGACGCGTTAGGCAGTAACCATAGACCTGGACGCGTTAGGCAGTAACCATTACCTGGACGCGTTAGGCAGTAACCATTGACCTGGACGCGTTAGGCAGTAACCATTGACCTGGACGCGTTAGGCAGTAACCATTGACCTGGACGCGTTAGGCAGTAACCATTGACCTGGACGCGTTAGGCGGTAACCATTGACCTGGTTGCGTTAGGCAGTAACCATTGACCTGGACGCGTTATGCTGTAACCATTGACCCGGACGCGTTAGGCAGTAACCATTGACCTGGACGCGTTATGCTGTAACCATTGACCTGGACGCGTTAGCTGTAACCATTGACCTGGACGCGTTATGCTGTAACCATTGACCTGGACGCGTTATGCTGTAACCATTGACCTGAACGCGTTAGGCAGTAACCATTGACCTGGACGCGTTAGGCTGTAACCATTGACCTGGACGCGTTATGCTGTAACCATTGACCTGGGCGCGTTATGCTGTAACCATTGACATGGACGCGCTATGCAGTAACCATTGACCTGGACTCGTTAGGCAGTAACCATTGACCTGGACGCGTTAGGCTGTAACCATTGATCTGGGCGCGTTATGCTGGAACCATTGACCTGGACGCGTTAGGCAGTAACCATTAACCTGGACGCGCTAGACTGTAACCATTGACCTGGACGCGTTATGCTGCAACCATTGACCTGGACGCGTTATGCTGTAACCATTGACCTGGACGCGTTAGGCTGTAACCATTGACCTGGACGCGTTATGCTGTAACTTCTGACCTGGACGCGTTATGCTGTAACCATTGATCTGGACGCGTTAGGCAGTAACCATTGATCAGGACGCGTTATGCTGTAACCATTGATCTGGACGCGTTAGGCAGTAACCATTGATCTGGACGCGTTATATTGTAACCATTGATCTGGACGCGTTAGGCTGTAACCATTGACCTGGACGCGTTATGCTGTAACCATTTACCTGGACGCGTTAGGCAGTAACCATTGACCTGGACGCGTTATGCTGTAACCATTGACCTGGACGCGTTATGCTGTAAATGTTGACCTGGACGCGTTATGCTGTAACCATTGACCTGGACGCGTTATGCTGTAACCATTGACCTGGGCGCGTTATGCTATAACCATTGTCCTGGACGCGTTATGCAGTAACCATTGACCTGGACGCGTTAGGCAGTAACCATTGACCTGGACGCGTTAGGCTGTAACCATTGACCTGGACTCGTCATGCTGTAACCATTGACCTGGACGCGTTATGCTGTAACCATTGACCTGGACGCGTTAGGCAGTAACCATTGACCTGGACGCGTTATGCTGTAACCATTGACCTGGACGCGTTAGGCAGTAACCATTGATCTGGACGCGTTATGCTGTAACCATTGGCCTGGGCACGTTATGCTGTAACCATTGACCTGGGCGCGTTATGCTGTAACCATTGACCTGGACGCGTTATGCTGTAACCATTGACCTGGGCGCGTTATGCTGTAAACATTGACCTGGACGCGTTATGCTGTAACCATTGACCTGGACGCGTTATGCTGTAACCCTTGACCTGGGCGCGTTATGCTGTAACCATTGACCTGGACGCGTTATGCTGTTACCATTGACCTGGACGCGTTAGGCAGTAACCATTGACTTGGACGCGTAAGGCTGTAACCATTGACCTGGACGCGTTATGCTGTAACCATTGACCTGGACGCGTTATGCTGTAACCATTGACCTGGACGCGTTAGGCAGTAACCATTGACCTGCACGCGTTAGGCAGTAACCATTGACCTGGACGCGTTAGGCAGTAACCATTGACCTGGACGCGTTAGGCAGTAACCATTGACCTGAACGCGTTAGGCAGTAACGATTGACCTGGACGCGTTATGCTGTAACCATTGACCTGGACGCGTTATGCTGTAACCATTGACCTGGACGCGTTAGGCAGTAACCATTGACCTGGACGCGTTAGGCAGTAACCATTGACCTGGACGCGTTATGCTGTAGCCATTGACCTGGGCGCGTTATGCTGTAACCTTTGACCTGGACGCGTTAGGCAGTAACCATTGACCTGGACGCGTTAGGCTGTAACCATTGACCTGGACGCGTTATGCTGTAACCATTGACCTGGACGCGTTAGGCAGTAACCATTGACCTGGACGCGTTAGGCAGTAACCATTGACCTGGACGCGTTATGTTGTAACCATTGACCTGGACGCGTTATGCTGTAACCATTGACTTGGACTCGTTAGGCAGTAACCATTGACCTGGACGCGGTTTTTTGACCTGGACGCGTTATGCTGTAACCATTGACCTGGACGCGTTATGCTGTAACCATTGACCTGGACGCGTTAGGCAGTAACTATTGACCTGGACGCGTTATGCAGTAACCATTGACCTGGGCGCGTTATGCTGTAACCTTTGACCTGGACGCGTTAGGCAGTAACCATTGACCTGGACACGTTAGGCAGTAACCATTGACCTGGACGCGTTAGGCAGTAACCACTGACCTGGACGCGTTAGGCAGTAACCATTGACCTGGACTTGTTATGCTGTAACCATTGACCTGAACGCGTTATGCTGTAACCGTTGACCTGGACGCTTTAGGCAGTAACCATTGACCTGGACGCGTTAGGCAGTAACCATTGACCTGGACGCGTTAGGCAGTAACCATTGACCTGGACGCGTTATGCTGTAACCATTGACCTGGACGCGTTAGGCTGTAACCATTGACCTGGACGCGTTAGGCAGTAACCATTACCTGGACGCGTTAGGCAGTAACCATTGACCTGGACGCGTTAGGCTGTAACCATTGACCTGGACGCGTTAGGCAGTAACCATTGACCTGGACGCGTTAGGCAGTAACCATTGACCTGGACGCGTTAGGCAGTAACCATTGACCTGGATGCGTTAGGCAGTAACCATTGACCTGGACGCGTTATGCTGTAACAATTGATCTGGACACGTTAGGCAGTAACCATTCATCTGGACGCGTTAGGCAGTAACCATTGATCAGGATGCGTTAGGCAGTAACCATTGACCTGGACATGTTATGCTGTAACCATTGATCTCGACGCGTTAGGCAGTAACCATTGACCTGGACACGTTATGCTGTAACTATTGATCTGGACGCGTTATGCTGTAACCATTGACCTGGACGCGTTATGCTGTAACCATTGATCTGGACGCGTTATGCTGCAACCATTGATCTGGACGCGTTAGGCAGTAACCATTGATCTGGACGCGTTATGCTGTAACCATTGATCTGGACGCGTTAGGCAGTAACCATTGATCTGGACGCGTTATGCTGTAACCATTGATCTGGACGTGTTAGGCTGTAACCATTGACCTGGACGCGTTATTCTGTAACAATTGACCTGGACGCGTTAGGCAGTAACCATTGACCTGGACGCGTTATGCTGTAACAATTGACCTGGGCGCGTTATGCTGTAACCATTGACCTGGACTCGTTATGCTGTAACCATTGACCAGGACGCGTTAGGCAGTAGCTATTGACCTTGACGCGTTAGGCTGTAAACATTGACCTGGACGCGTTATGCTGTAACCATGACCTGGACGCGTTATGCTGTAACCATTGATCTGGACGCGTTAGGCAGTAACCATTGACCTGGACGCGTTAGGCAGTAACCATTGACCTGGACGCGTTATGCTGTAACCATTGACCTGGACGCGTTAGGCAGTAACCATTGACCTGGACGCGTTAGGCAGTAACCATTGACCTGGACGCGTTATGCTGTAACAATTGACCTGGACGTGTTAGGCAGTAACCATTGACCTGGACGCGTTAGGCAGTAACCATTGACCTGGACGCGTTAGGCAGTAACCATTGACCTGGACGCGTTAGGCAGTAACCATTGACCTGGACTCGTTAGGCAGTAAACATTGACCTGGACGCGTTTGGCAGTAACAATTGACATGGACGCGTTAGGCAGTAACCATTGATCTGGACGCGTTAGGCAGCAACCACTGTCAAAATCCATTGATGTGGACACGTTAGGGTGTAACCATTGTAAAAAAAAAACACTGATCTGGACGCGTAAGGCTGTAACCATTGTCAAAACCATTGATCTGGACGCGTTATGTTGTAACCATTCATCTGGAGGTGTAGCCATTTATCTGGACGCGTTAGGGTGTAACCATTGTCAAAAACGATTGATCTGGACGCGTTATGCTGTAACCATTGATATGGACGCGTTATGCTGTAACCAGTGATCTGGCCGCGTTATGCTGAAACCATTGATCGGGACACGTTTGGCAGTAACCATTGATCTGGACGCGTTATGCTGTAACCATTGATCTGGACACGTTAGGCTGTAACCATTGACCTGGACACGTTAGGCAGTAACGGTTGTCATAACCATTGATCTGAACACGTTAGGCGGTAACCATTGATCTGGACACGTTAGGCAGTTACCATTCATCTGGACGCGTTAGGCAGTAACCATTGATCTGGACGCGTTAGGCAGTAACCATTGACCTGGACGAGTTATGCTGTAACCATTGATCTGGACGCGTTAGGCAGTAACCATTGACCTGGACACGTTATGCTGTAACCATTGATCTGAACACGTTAGGCAGTAACCATTGATCTGGACGCGTTAGGCAGTTACCATTCATCTGGACGCGTTAGGCAGTAACCATTGATCTGGACGCGTTAGGCAGTAACCATTGACCTGGACGAGTTATGCTGTAACCATTGATCTGGACGCGTTAGGCAGTAACCATTGACCTGGACACGTTATGCTGTAACCATTGATCTGGACGCGTTATGCTGTAACCATTGACCTGGACGCGTTATGCTGTAACCATTGATCTGGACGCGTTATGCTGCAACCATTGATCTGGACGCGTTAGGCAGTAACCATTGATCTGGACGCGTTATGCTGTAACCATTGATCTGGACGCGTTAGGCAGTAACCATTGATCTGGACGCGTTATGCTGTAACCATTGATCTGGACGTGTTAGGCTGTAACCATTGACCTGGACGCGTTATTCTGTAACAATTGACCTGGACGCATTAGGCAGTAACCATTGACCTGGACGCGTTATGCTGTAACCATTGACCTGGACGAATTATGCTGTAACCATTGGCCTGGACGCGTTATGCTGTAACCATTAACCTGGACGCGTTATGCTGTAACCATTGACCTGGACGCGATATGCTGTAACCATTGACCTGGACGCGTTAGGCAGTAACCATTGACCTAGACGAGTTAGGCTGTAACCATTGACCTGGACGCGTTATGCTGTAACCATTGACCAGGACGCGTTATGCTGTAACCATTGACCTGGACGCGTTAGGCAGTAACGATTGACCTGGACGCGTTATGCTGTAAACATTGACCTGGACGCGTTATGCTGTAACCATTGACCTGGACGCGTTAGGCAGTAACCATTGACCTGGACGCGTTAGGCTGTAACCATTGACCTGGACGCGTTATGCTGTAACCATTGACCAGGACGCGTTATGCTGTAACCATTGAACTGGACGCGTTAGGCAGTAACCATTGATCTGGACGCGTTATGCTGTAACCATTGACCTGGACGCGTTAGGCAGTAACCATTGACCTGGACGCGTTATGCTGTAACCATTGACCTGGACGCGTTAGGCAGTAACCATTGACCTGGACGCGTTTTGCTGTAACCATTGACCTGGACGCATTACGCAGTAACCATTGATCTGGACGTGTTATGCTGTATCCATTGACCTGGGCGCGTTATGCTGTAACCATTGACCTGGACGCGTTATGCAGTAACCATTGACCTGGACGCGTTAGGCAGTAACCATTGACCTGGGCGCGTTAGGCTGTAACCATTGACCTGGACGCGTTATGCTGTACCCATTGACCTGGACGCGTTAGGCTGTAACCATTGACCTGAACGCGTTAGGCAGTAACCATTGACTTGGGCGCGTTATGCTGTAACCATTGACCTGGGCGCGTTATGCTGTAACCATTGACCTGGGCGCGTTATGCTATAACCATTGACCTGGGCGCGTTATGCTGTAAACATTGACCTGGACGCGTTATGCTGTAACCATTGACCTGGACGCGTTATGCTGTAACCATTGACCTGGGCGCGTTATGCTGTAACCATTGACCTGGACGCGTTATGCTGCAACCATTGACCTGGACGCGTTAGGCAGTAACCATTGATCTGGACGCGTTAGGCTGTAACTATTGACCTGGACGCGTTATGCTGTAACAATTGGCCTGGACGCGTTATGCTGTAACCATTGACCTGGACGCGTTAGGCAGTAACCATTGACCTGGACGCGTTAGGCAGTAACCATTGAGCTGGACGCGTTATGCTGTTACCATTGACCTGGACGCGTTATGCTGTAACCATTGACCTGGACGCGTTATGCTGTAACCATTGACATGGACGCGTTAGGCAGTAACCATTGACCTGGACGCGTTAGGCAGTAACCATTGACCTGGACGCGTTATGCTGTTACCATTGACCTGGACGCGTTATGCTGTAACCATTGACCTGGACGCGTTAGGCAGTAACCATTGACCTGGACAAGTTAGGCAGTAACCATTGACCTGGACGCGTTATGCTGTAACCATTGACCTGGACGCGTTAGACAGTAACTATTGACCTGGACGCGTTAGGCTGTAACCATTGACCTGGACGCGTTATGCTGTAACCATTGACCTGGACGCGTTAGCCAGTAACCATTGACCTGGACGCGTTAGGCAGAAACCATTGACCTGGACGCTTTAGGCAGTAACCATTGACCTGGACGCGTTAGGCAGTAACCATTGACCTGGACGCGTTAGGCAGTAAACATTGACCTGGACGCGTTAAGCAATAACCATTGGCCTGGACGCGTTAGGCAGTAACCATTGACCTGGACGCGTTACGCAGTAACCATTGACCTGGACGCGTTAGGCAGTAAACATTGACCTGGACGCGTTAGGCAGTAACCATTGACCTGGGCGCGTTAGGCAGTAACCATTCATCTGGACGCGTTATGCTGCAACAATTGATCTGGACGCGTTATGCTGTAACCATTGATCTGGACGCGTTATCCTGTAACCATTGATATGAAGGCGTTATGCTGTATCCAGTGATCTGGACACGTTATGCTGTAACCATTGATCTGGACGCGTTAGGCAGTAACCATTGATCTGGACGCGTTATGTTGTAACCATTGATCTGGACGCGTTAGGCAGTAACCATTGATCTGGACACGTTAGGCTGTAACCATTGATCTGGACACGTTAGGCAGTAACGGTTGTCATAACCATTGATCTGGACACGTAAGGCAGTAACCATTGATCTGGACACGTTAGGCAGTAACCATTGATCTGGACGCGTTAGGTAGTAACCATTGATCTGGGCACGTTATGCAGTAACCATTGACCTGGACGAGTTATGCTGTAACCATTGATCTGGACGCGCTAGGCAGTAACCATTGACCTGGACGCGTTACGCTGTGACCATCTATCTGGACGCGTTATGCTGTAACCATTGATCTGGACGCGTTAGGCAGTAACCATTGATCTGGACGCGTTATTCTGTAACCATTGATCTGGACGCGTTAGGCAGTAACCATTGATCTGGACGCGCTATGCTGTAACCATTGATCTGGACGCGTTAGGCTGTAAACATTGACCTGGACGCGTTATGCTGTAACCATTGACCTGGACGCGTTAGGCAGTAACCATTGACCTGAACGCGTTATGCTGTAACCATTGACCTGGACGCGTTATGCTGTAACAATTGACCTGGACGCGTTATGCTGTAACCATTGACCTGGACGCGTTATGCTGTAACCATTGACCTGGATGCGTTAAGCTGTAACCATTGAGATGGACGCGTTATGCTGTAACCATTGACCTGAACGCGTTAGGCAGTAATCATCGACCTGGACGCGTTAGGCTGTAACCATTGACCTGGACGCGTTATGCTGTAACCATTGACCTGGACGCGTTATGCTGTAACCATTGACCTGGACGCGTTATGCTGTAACCATTGACCTGGACGCGTTATGCTGTAACCATTGACCTGGAAGCGTTATGCTGTAACCATTGACCTGGGCGCGTTAGGCAGTAACAATTGACCTGGACGCGTTAGGCAGTAACCATTGACCTGGACGCGTTATGCTGTAACCATTGACCTGGACGCGTTAGGCAGTAACCATTGATCTGGACGTGTTATGCTGTAACCATTGATCCGTACGCGTTAGGCAGTAACCATTGATCTGGACGCGTTATGCTGTAACCATAGATCTGGACGCGTTAGGCTGTAACCATTGACCTGGACGCGTTATGCTGTAACCATTGACCTGGACGCGTTAGGCAGTAACCATTGACCTGGACGCGTTATGCTGTGACCATTGACCTGGACGCGTTATGCTGTAACCATTGACCTGGACGCGTTATGCTGTAACCATTAACCTGGACGCGTTATGCTGTAACAATTGACCTGGGCGCGTTATGCTGTAACCATTGACCTGGACTCGTTATGCTGTAACCATTGACCAGGACGCGTTAGGCAGTAGCTATTGACCTTGACGCGTTAGGCTGTAAACATTGACCTGGACGCGTTATGCTGTAACCATGACCTGGACGCGTTATGCTGTAACCATTGATCTGGACGCGTTAGGCAGTAACCATTGACCTGGACGCGTTAGGCAGTAACCATTGACCTGGACGCGTTATGCTGTAACCATTGACCTGGACGCGTTAGGCAGTAACCATTGACCTGGACGCGTTAGGCAGTAACCATTGACCTGGACGCGTTATGCTGTAACAATTGACCTGGACGTGTTAGGCAGTAACCATTGACCTGGACGCGTTAGGCAGTAACCATTGACCTGGACGCGTTAGGCAGTAACCATTGACCTGGACGCGTTAGGCAGTAACCATTGACCTGGACGCGTTAGGCAGTAACCATTGACCTGGACTCGTTAGGCAGTAAACATTGACCTGGACGCGTTTGGCAGTAACAATTGACATGGACGCGTTAGGCAGTAACCATTGATCTGGACGCGTTAGGCAGCAACCACTGTCAAAATCCATTGATGTGGACACGTTAGGGTGTAACCATTGTAAAAAAAACACTGATCTGGACGCGTAAGGCTGTAACCATTGTCAAAACCATTGATCTGGACGCGTTATGTTGTAACCATTCATCTGGAGGTGTAGCCATTTATCTGGACGCGTTAGGGTGTAACCATTGTCAAAAACGATTGATCTGGACGCGTTATGCTGTAACCATTGATCTGGACGCGTTATGCTGTAACCAGTGATCTGGACGCGTTATGCTGAAACCATTGATCGGGACACGTTTGGCAGTAACCATTGATCTGGACGCGTTATGCTGTAACCATTGATCTGGACACGTTAGGCTGTAACCATTGACCTGGACACGTTAGGCAGTAACGGTTGTCATAACCATTGATCTGAACACGTTAGGCGGTAACCATTGATCTGGACACGTTAGGCAGTTACCATTCATCTGGACGCGTTAGGCAGTAACCATTGATCTGGACGCGTTAGGCAGTAACCATTGACCTGGACGAGTTATGCTGTAACCATTGATCTGGACGCGTTAGGCAGTAACCATTGACCTGGACACGTTATGCTGTAACCATTGATCTGAACACGTTAGGCAGTAACCATTGATCTGGACGCGTTAGGCAGTTACCATTCATCTGGACGCGTTAGGCAGTAACCATTGATCTGGACGCGTTAGGCAGTAACCATTGACCTGGACGAGTTATGCTGTAACCATTGATCTGGACGCGTTAGGCAGTAACCATTGACCTGGACACGTTATGCTGTAACCATTGATCTGGACGCGTTATGCTGTAACCATTGACCTGGACGCGTTATGCTGTAACCATTGATCTGGACGCGTTATGCTGCAACCATTGATCTGGACGCGTTAGGCAGTAACCATTGATCTGGACGCGTTATGCTGTAACCATTGATCTGGACGCGTTAGGCAGTAACCATTGATCTGGACGCGTTATGCTGTAACCATTGATCTGGACGTGTTAGGCTGTAACCATTGACCTGGACGCGTTATTCTGTAACAATTGACCTGGACGCGTTAGGCAGTAACCATTGACCTGGACGCGTTATGCTGTAACCATTGACCTGGACGAATTATGCTGTAACCATTGGCCTGGACGCGTTATGCTGTAACCATTAACCTGGACGCGTTATGCTGTAACCATTGACCTGGACGCGATATGCTGTAACCATTGACCTGGACGCGTTAGGCAGTAACCATTGACCTAGACGAGTTAGGCTGTAACCATTGATCTGGACGCGTTAGGCAGTAACCATTGACCTGGACGAGTTATGCTGTAACCATTGATCTGGACGCGTTAGGCAGTAACCATTGACCTGGACGCGTTATGCTGTAACCATTGACCTGGACGAATTATGCTGTAACCATTGGCCTGGACGCGTTATGCTGTAACCATTAACCTGGACGCGTTATGCTGTAACCATTGACCTGGACGCGATATGCTGTAACCATTGACCTGGACGCGTTAGGCAGTAACCATTGACCTAGACGAGTTAGGCTGTAACCATTGACCTGGACGCGTTATGCTGTAACCATTGACCAGGACGCGTTATGCTGTAACCATTGACCTGGACGCGTTAGGCAGTAACGATTGACCTGGACGCGTTATGCTGTAACCATTGACCTGGACGCGTTATGCTGTAACCATTGACCTGGACGCGTTAGGCAGTAACCATTGACCTGGACGCGTTAGGCTGTAACCATTGACCTGGACGCGTTATGCTGTAACCATTGACCAGGACGCGTTATGCTGTAACCATTGAACTGGACGCGTTAGGCAGTAACCATTGATCTGGACGCGTTATGCTGTAACCATTGACCTGGACGCGTTAGGCAGTAACCATTGACCTGGACGCGTTATGCTGTAACCATTGACCTGGACGCGTTAGGCAGTAACCATTGACCTGGACGCGTTTTGCTGTAACCATTGACCTGGACGCATTACGCAGTAACCATTGATCTGGACGTGTTATGCTGTATCCATTGACCTGGGCGCGTTATGCTGTAACCATTGACCTGGACGCGTTATGCAGTAACCATTGACCTGGACGCGTTAGGCAGTAACCATTGACCTGGGCGCGTTAGGCTGTAACCATTGACCTGGACGCGTTATGCTGTACCCATTGACCTGGACGCGTTAGGCTGTAACCATTGACCTGAACGCGTTAGGCAGTAACCATTGACCTGGACGCGTTATGCTGTAACCATTGACCTAGACGCGTTAGGCAGTAACCATTGATCTGGACGCGTTATGCTATAACCATTGACTTGGGCGCGTTATGCTGTAACCATTGACCTGGGCGCGTTATATGTAACCATTGACCTGGGCGCGTTATGCTATAACCATTGACCTGGGCGCGTTATGCTGTAAACATTGACCTGGACGCGTTATGCTGTAACCATTGAGCTGGACGCGTTATGCTGTAACCATTGACCTGGGCGCGTTATGCTGTAACCATTGACCTGGACGCGTTATGCTGCAACCATTGACCTGGACGCGTTAGGCAGTAACCATTGATCTGGACGCGTTAGGCTGTAACTATTGACCTGGACGCGTTATGCTGTAACAATTGGCCTGGACGCGTTATGCTGTAACCATTGACCTGGACGCGTTAGGCAGTAACCATTGACCTGGACGCGTTAGGCAGTAACCATTGAGCTGGACGCGTTATGCTGTTACCATTGACCTGGACGCGTTATGCTGTAACCATTGACCTGGACGCGTTATGCTGTAACCATTGACATGGACGCGTTAGGCAGTAACCATTGACCTGGACGCGTTAGGCAGTAACCATTGACCTGGACGCGTTATGCTGTTACCATTGACCTGGACGCGTTATGCTGTAACCATTGACCTGGACGCGTTAGGCAGTAACCATTGACCTGGACAAGTTAGGCAGTAACCATTGACCTGGACGCGTTATGCTGTAACCATTGACCTGGACGCGTTATGCTGTAACCATTGACCTGGACGCGTTAGGCAGTAACCATTGACCTGGACGCGTTAGGCAGTAACCACTGACCTGGACGCGTTAGGCAGTAACCATTGACCTGGACGCGTTATGCTGTAACCATTGACCTGGACGCGTTATGCTGTAACCGTTGACCTGGATGCGTTAGGCAGTAACCATTGACCTGGACGCGTTAGGCAGTAACCATTGACCTGGACGCGTTAGGCAGTAACCATTGACCTGGACGCGTTATGCTGTAACCATTGACCTGGACGCGTTAGGCTGTAACCATTGACCTGGACGCGTTAGGCAGTAACCATTACCTGGACGCGTTAGGCAGTAACCATTGACCTGGACGCGTTAGGCAGTAACCATTGACCTGGACGCGATAGGCAGTAACCATTGACCTGGACGCGTTAGGCAGTAACCATTGACCTGGACGCGTTAGGCAGTAACCATTGACCTGGATGCGTTAGGCAGTAACCATTGACCTGGACGCGTTATGCTGTAACAATTGATCTGGACACGTTAGGCTGTAACCATTGATCTGGACACGTTAGGCTGTAACCATTGATCTGGACACGTTAGGCAGTAACCATTCATCTGGACGCGTTAGGCAGTAACCATTGATCAGGACGCGTTAGGCAGTAACCATTGACCTGGACATGTTATGCTGTAACCATTGATCTGGACGCGTTAGGCAGTAACCATTGACCTGGACACGTTATGCTGTAACAATTGATCTGGACGCGTTATGCTGTAACCATTGACCTGGACGCGTTATGCTGTAACCATTGATCTGGACGTGTTATGCTGTAACCATTGATCTGGACGCGTTAGGCTGTAACCATTGATCTGGACGCGTTATGCTGTAACCATTGATCTGGACGCGTTAGGCAGTAACCATTGATCTGGACGCGTTATGCTGTAACCATTGATCTGGACGCGTTAGGCTGTAACCATGTACCTGGAGTCGTTATGCTGTAACCATTGACCCGGACGCGTTAGGCAGTAACCATTGACCTGGACGCGTTATGCTGTAACCATTGACCTGGACGCGTTAGCTGTAACCATTGACCTGGACGCGTTATGCTGTAACCATTGACCTGGACGCGTTATGCTGTAACCATTGACCTGAACGCGTTAGGCAGTAACCATTGACCTGGACGCGTTAGGCTGTAACCATTGACCTGGACGCGTTATGCTGTAACCATTGACCTGGGCGCGTTATGCTGTAACCATTGACATGGACGCGCTATGCAGTAACCATTGACCTGGACTCGTTAGGCAGTAACCATTGACCTGGACGCGTTAGGCTGTAACCATTGATCTGGGCGCGTTATGCTGGAACCATTGACCTGGACGCGTTAGGCAGTAACCATTAACCTGGACGCGCTAGACTGTAACCATTGACCTGGACGCGTTATGCTGCAACCATTGACCTGGACGCGTTATGCTGTAACCATTGACCTGGACGCGTTAGGCTGTAACCATTGACCTGGACGCGTTATGCTGTAACTTCTGACCTGGACGCGTTATGCTGTAACCATTGATCTGGACGCGTTAGGCAGTAACCATTGATCTGGACGCGTTATGCTGTAACCATTGATCTGGACGCGTTAGGCAGTAACCATTGATCTGGACGCGTTATATTGTAACCATTGATCTGGACGCGTTAGGCTGTAACCATTGACCTGGACGCGTTATGCTGTAACCATTTACCTGGACGCGTTAGGCAGTAACCATTGACCTGGACGCGTTATGCTGTAACCATTGACCTGGACGCGTTATGCTGTAAATGTTGACCTGGACGCGTTATGCTGTAACCATTGACCTGGACGCGTTATGCTGTAACCATTGACCTGGGCGCGTTATGCTGTAACCATTGACCTGGACGCGTTATGCAGTAACCATTGACCTGGACGCGTTAGGCAGTAACCATTGACCTGGACGCGTTAGGCTGTAACCATTGACCTGGACTCGTCATGCTGTAACCAATGACCTGGACGCGTTATGCTGTAACCATTGACCTGGACGCGTTAGGCAGTAACCATTGACCTGGACGCGTTATGCTGTAACCATTGACCTGGACGCGTTAGGCAGTAACCATTGATCTGGACGCGTTATGCTGTAACCATTGACCTGGGCACGTTATGCTGTAACCATTGAACTGGGCGCGTTATGCTGTAACCATTGACCTGGACGCGTTATGCTGTAACCATTGACCTGGGCGCGTTATGCTGTAAACATTGACCTGGACGCGTTATGCTGTAACCATTGACCTGGACGCGTTATGCTGTAACCCTTGACCTGGGCGCGTTATGCTGTAACCATTGACCTGGACGCGTTATGCTGTTACCATTGACCTGGACGCGTTAGGCAGTAACCATTGACTTGGACGCGTAAGGCTGTAACCATTGACCTGGACGCGTTATGCTGTAACCATTGACCTGGACGCGTTATGCTGTAACCATTGACCTGGACGCGTTAGGCAGTAACCATTGACCTGGACGCGTTAGGCAGTAACCATTGACCTGGACGCGTTAGGCAGTAACCATTGACCTGGACGCGTTAGGCAGTAACCATTGACCTGAACGCGTTAGGCAGTAACGATTGACCTGGACGCGTTATGCTGTAACCATTGACCTGGACGCGTTATGCTGTAACCATTGACCTGGACGCGTTAGGCAGTAACCATTGACCTGGACGCGTTAGGCAGTAACCATTGACCTGGACGCGTTATGCTGTAGCCATTGACCTGGGCGCGTTATGCTGTAACCTTTGACCTGGACGCGTTAGGCAGTAACCATTGACCTGGACGCGTTAGGCTGTAACCATTGACCTGGACGCGTTATGCTGTAACCATTGACCTGGACGCGTTAGGCAGTAACCATTGACCTGGACGCGTTAGGCAGTAACCATTGACCTGGACGCGTTATGTTGTAACCATTGACCTGGACGCGTTATGCTGTAACCATTGACTTGGACGCGTTAGGCAGTAACCATTGACCTGGACGCGGTTTTTTGACCTGGACGCGTTATGCTGTAACCATTGACCTGGACGCGTTATGCTGTAACCATTGACCTGGACGCGTTAGGCAGTAACCATTTACCTGGACGCGTTAGGCTGTAACCATTGACCTGGACGCGTTAGGCAGTAACCATTGACCTGGACGCGTTAGGCAGTAACCATTGACCTGGACGCGTTATGCTGTAACCATTGACCTGGACGCGTTATGCTGTAACCATTGACCTGGACGCGTTAGGCAGTAACCATTGACCTAGACGGGTTAGGCAGTAACCATTGACCTGGACGCGTTATGCAGTAACCATTGACCTGGGCGTGTTATGCTGTAACCTTTGACCTGGACGCGTTAGGCAGTAACCATTGACCTGGACACGTTAGGCAGTAACCATTGACCTGGACGCGTTATGCAGTAACCATTGACCTGGACGCGTTATGCTGTAACCATTGACCTGGACGCGTTAGGCAGTAACCATTGACCTGGACGCGTTAGGCAGTAACCATTGACCTGGACGCGTTATGCAGTAACCATTGACCTGGACGCGTTATGCTGTAACCATTGACCTGGACGCGTTAGGCAGTAACCATTGACCTGGACGCGTTAGGCAGTAACCATTGACCTGGACGCGTTAGGCAGTAACCACTGACCTGGACGCGTTAGGCAGTAACCATTGACCTTGACGCGTTATGCTGTAGCCATTGAACTGGACGCGTTATGCTGTAACCATTGATCTGGACGCGTTAGGCAGTAACCATTGACCTGGGCGCGTTAGGCAGTAACCATTGACCTGGACGCGTTAGGCAGTAACCAATGACCTGGACGCGTTATGCTGTAACCATTGACCTGGACGCGTTAGGCTGTAACCATTGACCTGGACGCGTTAGGCAGTAACCATTTACCTGGACGCGTTAGGCTGTAACCATTGACCTGGACGCGTTAGGCAGTAACCAATGATCTGGACGCGTTAGGCAGTAACCATTGACCTGGACGCGTTAGGCAGTAACCATTGACCTGGACGCGTTAGGCAGTAACCAATGACCTGGACGCGTTATGCTCTAACCATTGACCTGGACGCGTTAGCCTGTAACCATTGACCTGGACGCGTTAGGCAGTAACCATTGACCTGGACGCGTTAGGCAGTAACCATTGACCTGGGCGCGTTAGGCAGTAACCATTGACCTGGACGCGTTATGCAGTAACCAATGACCTGGACGCGTTATGCTGTAACCATTGACCTGGACGCGTTAGGCTGTAACCATTGACCTTGACGCGTTAGGCAGTAACCATTTACCTGGACGCGTTAGGCTGTAACCATTGACCTGGACGCGTTAGGCAGTAACCATTGACCTGGACGCGTTAGGCAGTAACCATTCACCTGGACGCGTTAGGCAGTAACCATTGACCTGGACGCGTTAGGCAGTAACCATTGACCTGGACGCGTTAGGCAGTAACCATTGACCTGGACGCGTTAGGCAGTAACCATTGACCTGGACGCGTTAGGCAGTAACCATTGACCTGGACGCGTTAGGCAGTTACCATTGACCTGGACGCGTTAGGCAGTAACCATTGACCTGGACGCGTTAGGCAGTAACCATTGACCTGGACGCGTTAGGCAGTAACCATTGACCTGGACTCGTTAGGCAGTAACAATTGGTGAGGTGAGCGCATTGATAACTTCAGGTCAAGCCAACTCATTGAGATGTTGTCGAAGGAAAGTTATGACCTGCTACCTCTTGTCTCGGCGCGTCCTCAGATATCCGCGCTATGTCAACATTGACAGGTTTAGGGTTCCAAGGTTCCTCAAGGGGTGGGGTGCTCACTATGGTCAGTGCAGTGGTCAGCGAGAATGAGCGAAAGCAGCCGTTCATGAACCGGCTACTTTTACAGTGATAACTAGGTGCAAATACAGTGACAGTGGGACGTGAGTTTTCGCCGGCACGGAACATTTTCACCGAGCATCGCGTCCCCATCAAACGTAAGTAATAATAATACAATAAATCCATGCGTATTTTCAACCATGTTTATGTTTAATGGTGGTAACAAGAAGAAATGCCCGATAAATCCATAAAAGTCGACCTTTCGTTGGGGGGGGGGGGGGGGGGGATTCTTCTCTTTTAAACCATCTTTTTTATTTAAATAAAACTTAGAGAGTGTTTTAAAAGCGGGGTGGAGGAGACAACTCTAAGTAACTTTGTCGAAGAAACAAATATCCGGAAAAGCACCTCTGCGACGCTCGACGTCTTCAAAGGGTTGAACTTAATGCGCATTGGGTAGCTAAGGTACAATTAAAATCGAATTGAATCTTAGCGGAATGGATAGAATATCATGGGTAAATTTCGTTATGGCGACTTTTCCTGTAGCTCGTTAGGTTTAGGTCCTTAATATCTCTAAAGAAAATGCCTTTACCCTGTATAGTAGGCAATATTTCACACACATGATTTTTGGTGAATCGCATAAACCTTAGTTTCCAAAAAATCGCTCCATGTGAAGTTTACTCATATTTATGTACTCTATCCATTCCGCTAAGATTTAATCTGATCTGATGAGCAATTAAGTTACTTTGACAAAGTCCAGCGTCGTAGGGGAGCATTTATGGACCTTCGATTTAGACTAAGTGGCTTAGAATTGTTTCCTCCTCCGCGTCCCGGTTTTATTGTCACTGACTTTGGGAACACACTGTATACGGTACTCTCCAAAACGATTCGGCCAAACTCGGGCCTGTTCTTTACTGAATTTGGTAATGAATTGTAGATTAGACATCTGTAAACACCCTACATAATTGTTGCGCACTTCAAAGCAATGTGTAAAATGAACAGTTTTCAAACCAGACTGTACCAATCGGACTACCTTAATATGAGAGCTATTTTGCCTTGTATCCTCGTATAATGTGCATTTATTTTTCGATCTGTTTATGTATCGATATTTTAGTGTGTTGCACGTGTTATATATTTTCATGTTTTACCTCCTCCTTTCTTTCAAAGGCGTTATTGATCGCGTATACCTTAAAAACTATCAAATCTTAGTCAGCACCCTGATACCGGTCCGGTCGATTTTTTCCTTTTGCCATCCATTTTTCGTGCTTTATTGCTGTGAAAGCTCGGTTATACGACGTCCAATGGAGGGTACTGGCCAAAAACATCGTTTGAGAGCGTCGCATAAGTCAATGTGTGCTTTCTTTGACCTGCCTTTATCAAGGCATTAATTCTCACTCTTAATGCGGTTTAGATCTGGGAAACGTCTTGCAAATGCAGCACTTCTCTGATAGTCGTCGTATTACTGAGTTTTTTTTTTTTTTGCTGAAGGGACCATCTAAAAACGTCATATAAACGGGATCGTCGTACAACTAAGCTTTCACTGTAGTAAACTTTCTCCCTGTTAAAAAGTTTAGTTATTTTTATATATTCTTCCCCCTTTACATACAGCTCTAAACCTACTTTCACTTTCCGCGGTTATGGAGTATGTGTCTTATTAGAAATAATAACAATTAGTCAATTCAACAAACGAAACGCGCTACACGCATTGCTCTTTTCTACGCATTCCACATGGAAAATAGGCAGCTCTTGCACCATACCTTTGAAAAGATCGTACAATGTTACTGTACTGTCTACTGTCTTTGCAGGTTGCAATGTCCAAGCCTCCAAGAAACCGCATTAAATTAAGTTTGTAGTGGAGTAGTAGGGGTTCTAACTCACCCATTTTATTTGTACCCGACTGTACATGTTAAAATAAATAATATCTCTCAAACGCATGGTCCGATTTTGACAAATGAGGTGTCATTGGACTCGAGCTGACGTCCTCTTTCCTATGGACCATGTATTATATTTTTCAAAAAATTTTAGAAATTTTTCGCTTTCGAAAATAGGCGATAGTTTGAAAACCAAACATGATAGAACGTTGTACCATGGCTCAAACGAATTGTCTTTATGACCTTTATTTTTTTAATAAAACTTTTGTATTTTTTATGTTTTTTGAAAACACTCGAATTTTGAAAATCCCTATTTTGGAAACTGTGAATTATATAAAAACGTTTATTTGACGTAAATGCAAGGTCCCTACGCCCTCTACCCCCAAAATAAATGTCAAGTCTCTAGGGAAAACATTTGTAGTAGTGGGATGATGGGGAAGCTGCTACACTTAGGAAGTTGTGAGCCCCTGCGACCTTGGAATGGAAGGAGTCTTGCTAGGAGGGCGTGCTTGGATTAGTTTTTTTCGTCTCGTTGTGCTCTTTACGGGAATGTAGGTGTCAAAAAGATGAAAATCTGGAAACATGTTTTTTTTTGTGGGGGGGGGGGGACGTGATCTTAGACTGTTTGTTATATCTCGCGAACCAATTACGCTAGAGGCGTGTACGATGTGTCCAAGGACTCGGGCTCACGCCCCCTTTTAGAAACTATGTTTTACATTTTGACAAAGGGCCTGACGCCATACATTTAGAAAAAGATTTTTTTCTTTACCGATACCTGTTTATAATGTTCATGATGCGTGGTGGTTGAGAGAGACGATACTGCTGGGTGTGTGTTTCAACGAACCTGTCGCTGACCACGGTGGCTGTGCTCAATAGATAAATCGCTATTTCGACGGGTCGGTTTATGACAGAGCGAGGGTGCAATTTTTCTTATACTTTACCCCCGAAGATGATCTTTAACGTGTAAACGGTGATGAGAACTGGGTTCTATGTTGGTCGAAGCGAGTAGAGAAAAGAAACTTGCTGGAGAGGAAGACAGACTAGCAGAATGTGAATGTTATTTGAGCTTATTGGAATGCGCTGATCTGACTTGATAGCAGGTGCAATGGAAAATGACAAAGACGCAGAGGACGCTTGAAGGTTAAATAATCTGACAATCGTAGTGGCAGGAAAGAGCGAAATGCATGTGAACACTTGTGAAACCACATGTAAGCTAAACAAGTTACATCCTGTTTTGCTTTGTATGTGACAAAATGCAAGTTCATGTCTGGCACAGCAAATGGTTGTAGAATATAAAAACCTATAACATTCGGCCGACCAAGCAATGTGCGTGAACGCAAAGCACCGAAACTGTAAGGTCATTCCCCAAAAATGTTATAAACTATTCATCGGACATGGTGAAAGTGTATGATTTATGTGTACATGTATTGAGGATGGCCGCTTGCTAATAATTATTATTACAGTAAAATGTTTAAGACACACATGTTTTCATTGCTATCACACACAGTCTTGCTTGCTCACACTCAATACACGACCTGGCCAGGCCTTGTCAGAGCGACTGCTGATAACACAAGAATGTCTATGTGGGCAGGAAGTAACGGGTCAGGTTACTTGGCTGGTCGAGGCTAGCAGGTCTGTCGTTTAATCAGAGAGACCGCCATTTTGGTTCCTAGACAGCCATACTACCGATGTATAAGAGGCAGTCATTTTGGTTCCTTATTAAAAACATGAAACTACTATAAGGTACACGAATCTTATTCAGATTGAGGAATGTGAAGAGGCGTGGGAACACGTGTGAGAGAGACAACATTTCAAGTTCAAAACGCTGAGAAAATGCAACTCTCTCCGTTCCTAGGCTAATTGATAACGATTGCGTTAGAAATGCACTTGCCATTTTAGCAAACGGACGTATACAGTAGAGCTCTGAACTGAACTTTGGAAGAAAAAATCCTTTTTTTTTGGTAAGTACCTATGAATGATTATTTTAATAATGTAATGCTAATGAACGTTAAATTTGTAGTTAATGATCGGATAATTAATGATTTTATTTATTTATTTATTTATTTATTTATTTGTTTGCAGATAACCAGTATATATTACATGTCTGAGATACAAGAAACCATTGCGCTTTTGGGCCCACTAAAAGGAAACTGTAACAAGCCAGTGCAAGTGAAGGTGAGATTATTTTTTTAAACTAACTTGTTTCATTTTTTTGTTGATATTATTTTATTTTATGAAATGCATGCATTAACCAGAATTTAGTTATTTATAGCGGTTTATTTTATTTGTTTTTAGAAACTTGGAAAGAAAAGCCTTACCGCCGTAGCAGTTGCTGAAAACCCAAGACGCAGTAGAGTACAACCATTGTTTTCAGGCAGTGAACTATTGAAAACTCAAGTAAGTCTAACTTAAAAATGCTATTCCATTTTACCAGTACTGAAAACTCGTAGACAAAAAATTCATTACCTGTACATGACTAGGACAATGATTGCTTTCTTGAATAATGGCCATGTATTGACAAACGGTACAAGACTATATTGGTTGTTGTCTGGGAAAAGTACAAGGCTATGTTGGATTTTCTAAAAACAAAAATTTAAATTTACTTTATGGGTGGTTCCCTATGGACTCAACAAATATCCACAGGTTTGAACAAGATAATCTGAACAAAATGAAATGACATTTATTTTTAGCCTATATTCAATTTTGAAAAAATAGGCTTATGAGATCACCTTTGTCCGTGTGTGTGTGCGTGTGTGTGTGTGTGTGTGTGTGTGTGAGAGGTGTGTGTGTGTGTGTCCTAATAAATTCTAAACGGTTGGAGCGATTTCAATGAAACTCGGTAAGTTCATAGCACTATTCCGGGCGACCTCGACCGTGCCCTTCGAATTTTGTTACGTCTCACCAATTCAACATGGCGGCAGTGCGAATTATTTTACCAGCATTCAATACCTCCGAAACTATTACCGATATCACCCTGGAATTTATTACGGTGATAAAGGGAGCTACTAAAAGTTCACCTATGTGACTTTTGAAAACCTGTTGACTACAAGACCAACATGGTGGCCACGCGAATTTGCGACTTTTAATTAGACGTTTCTCGCGATTTAACCAACCAAACGCAATAAAATTTGGTACAGTATATGTTTATATACATTGCAATGCACCGACATCTAACTTGGTTCAGTTGTTTACATAAGCACAAGATGGCGGATGAGCGAAATATTTCACCGGCATTCTATATCTCTGAAACTATTAGCTGAATCACCTTGAAATTTTGTACGGAGATAAAGGGCATTATTGGAAGTTCATTTATAAGACTTTCCAAAAGCGGTTAACTACAAAAGGAACATGGCGGCCAAGCGAATTTGAAAATTTTAAATAGAACTTTCTCGCGATTTAATGTTCCAAACGCAATGAAATCTGGTACAAGAAATGTTTATACATATTGTATTGCACTGGTATCTAATTTAGTTCAATTGTTTACATAACCGAATGATGGCGGCTGTGCGAATTTAAAAATTAAGTTTTTATTTCTTGTGTCGTAATCAAGCGATCGAAGTAAATCTTTGAATAATGAACCTACGCAATAATTTTCCTTTAATGGTACATGACTCTATGGCCTATACATTTAACAATCCAACATGGCGACCATCCGAAATATTCAGACTACTCTGAATATCTACGAATCTATTATAGCAATCAAACTGAATTTTTTAATGTTCAAAGGGGCTATGAACTTAAGTTGACCTATAGGACTTTAAATAACCTGGTGATCACAAATCCAACATGGCGGTGACGCGAAGTATAAACATTCACATGGACGTTTCTCGCAACTTAACCATCCTAGTGCAGTGAAACTTGGTTCAGTAAATCCTTAAACGAATGTTAATCCACTGGCATCTAATTTATTTCAATTGTTTCCATAACCACCAAGATGAGAGCTGTGCGAAATTTTAAAATCTCCTTGTTACTTCTTGTGTCCGAATCATGCGATTGACGTTTGAATGCTACACGTACACAATAATCTTCATGTAACATTGCATAACTCTAGGACCTAATATATATAAAATCCAACATGGCGACCATCGGAAATATTTAGTCGGTACTCAATATCTACGAATCTATTACAGCAATCGAACTGAATTTTGTATGTTGCTAGTGGCAGTTAATATAAGTAGGATAATGAAAATAGGTCGTATAGTTCTTCACTGAACTACTTGTTTATATATTGGTTAAAGGGAAATGTAAATGACTGCAGCTTTATAAAAAAAGTAGATGGGTTACTGTTAGTGTAGACATACAGTTAATTTTTTGAAAATCTTTTTTGGATGGTGTTTTTATTTAATGCCAATTAACGTTAAAGTTTAATTATTAGTATTGATTGATTCATTGAGTGATGGGATATTTTGTTTGTTTTTAGATGTGGTCATGCACCATTAACGTAGTGAACAGACAGTGAACAAGCATACATTGTGCTTTAAAGTACTCTGTGCAACGTTAATAACTTGTCTCACGAACAGATACAAAAGTGTGACCAACAATTATGTAAAATTTGATATCAAGATAAAATAGGTGTTTTATTTTTGCCTTGTGGACACATGATAGCACGTGTCAAGTGTGCATTGGAACTTAACACTTGTGCTATATACAGAAGAGTAGTATCTGCTACAGTTAGGGCATTTCTTGCATAACTAGTATAATTTATTAGCCATGCATAGTGCAAAATCCCTAATTGCACAATATTATTAAAGCTGTTTTAGAGTGTAGTAGATATGCTTTTGTTTTGTTTATAGACTACTACAATGAATGTATTGAATGCTGTGGGACAATTGAGGCATTTCTATTTTGCGCCTCAATAAGTACCCTGATGAGTGTCAAGTTGGACGTGCATGATTTCACTGATGTAATGGTTCTTAGTTTCACCGCTAGAGACCACCTGTGTACTGTTTCGGCAGTGGTGTCCGATCGAAGCGCGACCTAGCTGTAACTGGTATAAACTGTTTCTTCGTGCTAGTATTTTGCGTTGTTGTTGTGAGGAAGATGTGTTTTGTACAGCATGTAAATGAAGGTCGTTATTGAGTTTTTGTATGAAAGCAACTTGGTTTTGGACTTTATTGAGACAAGATGTTACGACAGGGCAGCTCGTCGGAAAGCCAATAGACCGGGGGCTATTTGGTACTTCCAATCATTATTTCGGAAATATGGCCTACTCAACTAAAAGTACGTCTGGAATAGCTTTAAAATATTAAGATAACTTTGGTTTGTAAAAGGCAAGTCAGTGATTACTTTAACTTCGTGTGCTCTGAAATGGATAAGGTGCTTATGACCAAGAAATATGAGGTTTGTCTGATATGTTTATGTTCGTCGCAGTTGGAGTGCCTTTATAATTAAATTTAATATGTAGTCCATGCTACTTAAAGGAACCTCTGTTTGGTCGTCATGGTATGTTAGGTTTACTTCGAATATTGTGATATGGTGCGAGTAAGTATTTTGCTCGGTATTGGTCAAGGTAATGTACTATGCCCTTGGTTTATTTTATGTACACACGTGTTAGTAAGTTCTTAAATATTTCTATTTTGGTTCATCCCGTGAGTTTTCGAGCAGGGTTGCCATTCACATTGTCCTTGGGGAAAGGGTTTTTTATGTATGTTTTGTTTGTAATTATCTCTCGGTCCCTTTTCTATGTAGTATGCCTTCGGGCCTGTAATTCTTTATTTTATTCGTTTGGGAAGTTTTGTGATGAAATGATCTTTTGCGTTGCGTTTGTCTTTTATCTCCTTGTGGACGGTTTGTTGTTGCTTACAAGACTGAGTGCTTGTCAGCTGTTACGGAGACAGTTGAAGGAGTGACCTACCATGACAGTTTCGTGAGAAGTTTAGATTTGATTTTAGATCGGCTTCTGGATTCTGATTTTAAGGGAATAATTAAGGAATGATGAGAAATTTGTCCTATAGAACATTATCCATATTGTGGATATTATTCGACATCGTAAAGAATTATTTATATTAAATGATTGTATTATGGATCAGATCTACGAATACTGTAATTGAGGGATCCCTTCTAATATCGAGCTTCTTGTCGGCAATTACCTTGAAGAGTAAATGATATTGGAGAAAAATAGAATTACTGACGCTTAAGAAGGTTGATCATGACATTTCTATAAAACGTTTTAATGGTTAAAGGGAGAAAATCCACGTATGAAGTAAGTAATGATATACTTGTCATATCCACACCTTTACATGTTAATTTATATTGTATCTTTGAAATGTTTATGACTTGTAAGTGTTATGCATGATTAATAGAGGTTATATGTTACTCTTATACAGTGTATTATTTCTGGGCGCTGGGTTTCTCAATAGTTCCATGGTAGCAAACCTCTGGGGTATAAATAAGTGGCCTGGCCGTACACATTGTAATAAGAGGGGGAAAAAAGTTGCGCAGTGGTAGCAGAGCGTGGTTAGGTTTATTACTTTTGTTAGTTTTGGAACTGTTGAGGACCTGGGCTTAAGAAAGAGGACGATGTCCTTAAGCATCAGATTTTTAATAGGGTTTTATTTTGGTGAATGTTTTTAATTTGTGTATTCTTTGTGTTTCATGTACCTAATTGTGCCAAAAATGGAAAAACGAGTTCTTCCAAACATATATTACCTGAGGAAAGATGAATTGGGGTTTGAAATATTGATTCGTGGAAGGATTCCACAGGCAAATAGGGAAGCTGACTTGGCTGTCTTGAGGTCTTTACGTGATGCTCCTGTAAATATCCCGCCTATTAACAGCGAATATTGGGAAAAGGGTAAGTCTGGTGTCATTACATCTGTTTCAAACTTGTTGAGTGATTGTGCTTCGTTGGATGGTGTTATCGATTCGTCTGAATATCAGAGAAATAAATTAAGGTGGCGTGCTCTACGTTGGATATTGAGATTGGCTGATTTAATTAATGTCTGGTCAAAAGTTGATGACGGTATTTCATTCGCAAATGAATTGTCAAGTTTGCGTGATAGGTTGGCTGTTGTTTACGAACGTATGTTTTCTGGTGTGACCGGTGATTATAAAAGTGAATCTTTGGCGTCTTCAATTGGTGGTGGTTCTGAGAATGGTAATCGATGTGAAGTGAATGTTGATAATAATTTGGTTGAAGATGTAGAATCTGTGTTGTCTATTAATGATTTACGAATTAGTAATCCTGCTGTTATGCAGCATCGGAATAGGTCGTCTAGTCAGCCTTCGAGAAATATGTCATGTTCAGCTAGGCCTAATATTATTGACCAGGCTAATTTAAATAATGAATACAGCTTGTCATCTAGGTCCTTATTGAGAGAAAATAGTGCGAATGCCTCAATTAATCCCATTTATAGACTGTGTTTAACCATGTGTGCTAGGCCTAAGACTTATAAGGAGTTTTATGATCTTGTTCTTACTGCTGAGAAGTTTAAAAAGGCAGATGCTGTTCGCATGGCAAATTCATCGCTACCATGTTCTTCTATTCAGGGTACCTTTGGGCAAATTGGTTCTCAGCCTGTTTTTCAGTGGACGAGTGCTGTTCAGTCTGGAGGAAGACAACCTGTTCAGGGTTTTAATGATACTTTATTTCAGGGAGAGGTATGTCAAGATGTTGTTCCTGTTTCTGGTCCATACCATAATTTTCAGGGGCGTTCCAACAGGAGATATGCTGAGAGTGATACATATCGAGGTAAGCGGTGCGACTTATGTGGGTCGTATAATCACCTCAGACGTTGGTGTGATGCCAGAATGAATCATAATTCCTGAAGATGTTGTGGTGATCTTGTACGTACTGTATTGTATTTTCAAAATTGTGTTTGATCTTTGGAAACCACACACACTATGTATGTATGTATGTTCTGTATGAATTGTATGTTTGATGAGCGACGGATGGAATTGTGTGTATTGTGCATAAATGTCTCTATTTGGAATCTTCTGCATTGTGTATGACCAGAGTGACCCATTGTTTTGCGTCAAGTTGGTATGTAGGCGAAAGGTTAGGATTTTCTAAATGGCTTTTGACATTTTGTTGGTACTGAGAGGAATTTCATTTTGTGTTACAGTAATAATTTTGAATTTTCAAGATCGTGTATGACCTACATGATGCTTTGTGCGTGTTTGTAGTAATGTGACCTTTATTTGAATCTTCAAAATTGTATACTGGTTCTGGAGGAAGGTGGTATAATTGTGCGTTAGTGTATCGTGTTGGTATGAATGTTGTATCGCTAATTTGTCCTTGAATTTGGGGAGGGATTTTGTTATAGTTTCTTGTTTTAATGGGTCAAGTTATGTTTTATTTTAAAAGTTTTCAATGGTAGCCGAGTATATAAATAGGGTCGTTAAAATATCCTTGTTCAGCTTAAGATCCTACCGTATATGGAGGTATGGGACTCAAATATTAGGTGGCATAAGCTGAATATGTATTTAATGGTAAGTATTTACTAAACATTCCGAAAACGTTTCTCCGAGTAGTGACCTTGTGCACTTATTATTGCTTGTTGAACTGAGGAAGTAGGTACTTACAGGTGAGTTGTGTGTGTGATGAGGTTAATTTGGTAATGGTCGTTGTTTCGTTGAAGTGAATTTGTTGAAATTCTCATCCGAGATAGCCTAAAGGTAATTGTTTATTTAAAGGGTATTTGTGGTAATGTGTCACGGTTTTAACGAACTCCTATTTATATTGAGGTGGAACATTTTGGGGATATTTGTGGGTAGTAACTGTTTTCTTTGGTGAATTTAGAGGTTATGCAAAGATGTGTGTGTGATTGTGTTGGGTTTTTCTTAGGTCTGCACGTGTGGTCAGTTGATACTTCGTTTATTGTTGCTTTCTTGGTCTTTCTTTCCTTTTTCCTTGGGTTTCGAATCTGTTAATGGTTTTCTTGGGTGTATTTTTCCTGGTTGTTGCCTAAATGAGTTGTGACAGATGTGTGATATGGGACTTATACCAATGTTCTTTTGGGATATTTTGTTTTGGGAATATTATGTATTTTGTTTTCCTTTTCTTCTTGGATTTAGTATCTTTCTCTTGGGAATTAAATATGTTTGGCTTAAAGAATTCTTTTACATTTGGGACGGTTATTATTTCACTATTTTTCTCTTATGTTAGTCAATCCTTGTTTTCTTTCTTTTCTAACGAACTTCATGTTTACATGCTATTATACTTACAAGTTATGTCAATTTAAGGTTTATTGTAAAAAGGTGTGGATTTTATTTGGGATAGGATCTGCGTTTGTAAAACTGATTGCCTTATTGTTTAAAATTTATGTCAACTATTGTCATGTATAATTTCATTGTATACCTTTTTATTTGTAAGCTATTCCTATTCGTTTTCTGGCCTAGTACTTTGTGATTGCAGTGTACTCATTCTGGACTTGCCTGCGTAGAAGATTCTTGTTGGAAGTGTAAATATCCACGGGCCCGGATTATGGACACCTACATCGAGTAATTGGAAACGGATCCATACTCGTCTGAAGAAGATGTCTTTACTCTGTATCATTGTGTTACATTTTGTACCTGTATTATGAAAAGACTGTACCCCATGTAAGATGCATGTTTACCTTTGGCATGTATGGTATATTGGAAGGAATTTTCTGTAACTTCTACTATGGATCTAGATGCTAGACGTCTATATGGTGTGGATTGAATGAACTTTGGCAACGAAGAGTTTGATATTCTACCTATTAGATTTCATGCATGTGATAAAAAAAACACCTTGTTTTCGACAAAATTGTGGAACTGGAATGGTACATATTTAATGGATTACAGTGTTACGTCGGCTTGGTTCTTAACCATCGCCAAGGTTGAGGGGCGGGAGTCTGAGGCATTTCTATTTTGCGCCTCAATAAGTACCCTGATGAGTGTCAAGTTGAACGTGCATGATTTCACTGATGTAATGGTTCTTAGTTTCACCGCTAGAGACCACCTGTGTACTGTTTCGGCAGTGGTGTCCGATCGAAGCGCGACCTAGCTGTAACTGGTATAAACTGTTTCTTCGTGCTAGTATTTTGCGTTGTTGTTGTGAGGAAGATGTGTTTTGTACAGCATGTAAATGAAGGTCGTTATTGAGTTTTTGTATGAAAGCAACTTGGTGTTGGACTTTATTGAGACAAGATGTATTATGTTACGACAGGGCAGCTCGTCGGAAAGCCAATAGACCGGGGGCTATTTGGTACTTCCAATCATTATTTCGGAAATATGGCCTACTCAACTAAAAGTACGTCTGGAATAGCTTTAAAATATTAAGATAACTTTGGTTTGTAAAAGGCAAGTCAGTGATTACTTTAACTTCGTGTGCTCTGAAATGGATAAGGTGCTTATGACCAAGAAATATGAGGTTTGTCTGATATGTTTATGTTCGTCGCAGTTGGAGTGCCTTTATTATTAAATTTAATATGTAGTCCATGCTACTTAAAGGAACCTCTGATTGGTCGTCATGGTATGTTAGGTTTACTTCGAATATTGTGATATGGTGCGAGTAAGTATTTTGCTCGGTATTGGTCAAGGTAATGTACTATGCCCTTGGTTTATTTTATGTACACACGTGTTAGTAAGTTCTTAAATATTTCTATTTTGGTTCATCCCGTGAGTTTTCGAGCAGGGTTGCCATTCACATTGTCCTTGGGGAAAGGGTTTTTTATGTATGTTTTGTTTGTAATTATCTCTCGGTCCCTTTTCTATGTAGTATGCCTTCGGGCCTGTAATTCTTTATTTTATTCGTTTGGGAAGTTTTGTGATGAAATGATCTTTTGCGTTGCGTTTGTCTTTTATCTCCTTGTGGACGGTTTGTTGTTGCTTACAAGACTGAGTGCTTGTCAGCTGTTACGGAGACAGTTGAAGGAGTGACCTACCATGACAGTTTCGTGAGAAGTTTAGATTTGATTTTAGATCGGCTTCTGGATTCTGATTTTAAGGGAATAATTAAGGAATGATGAGAAATTTGTCCTATAGAACATTATCCATATTGTGGATATTATTCGACATCGTAAAGAATTATTTCTATTAAATGATTGTATTATGGATCAGATCTACGAATACTGTAATTGAGGGATCCCTTCTAATATCGAGCTTCTTGTCGGCAATTACCTTGAAGAGTAAATGATATTGGAGAAAAATAGAATTACTGACGCTTAAGAAGGTTGATCATGACATTTCTATAAAACGTTTTAATGGTTAAAGGGAGAAAATCCACGTATGAAGTAAGTAATGATATACTTGTCATATCCACACCTTTACATGTTAATTTATATTGTATCTTTGAAATGTTTATGACTTGTAAGTGTTATGCATGATTAATAGAGGTTATATGTTACTCTTATACAGTGTATTATTTCTGGGCGCTGGGTTTCTCAATAGTTCCATGGTAGCAAACCTCTGGGGTATAAATAAGTGGCCTGGCCGTACACATTGTAATAAGAGGGGGAAAAAAGTTGCGCAACAATCATGTGGCTTAGAGACAAAGAAGCTCAACGAATTGCCCACGCATATTCCATTCCGCATTATCAAGATTCGGAAATTGAAAACAGCATATGGTGATCGTGTACTTTGTGTATGTGAAAACTTTGAGACATTTCTGCCTATACGGTTTATTGATATGTCGGAGAGTGTATTTGATTAAGTCAATAATGGTGTGCAACCTGTACACTTAATTTATGAAGGATTTAAAAACAATAGGTGCATGGTTCGTTTTAATTAAATAAAAAAACAAATGTCAAATAATAATAATGGAAGTTATAAGTCATGACAATGGACTGAAAGAAAAATATGTGTATAGAATAATAATGTTTCAGTGTTTGGTAATGTCTAAAAAAATATTATCATGAAACAAAAAAAAATGTATATTAAGTTTGTAAATAAATGAAAATAATGGTACAATGTTGTTTTATTTTCTACAGAAGTCAGAATATTTAACATTGCAAAGTATACATGATTATGACAATAAAATGCACACTTAATACAAGTCTTTGCCTTTACGATCGGGTGTTATAGTTTTAAAAACAAAGCTTGTTGTTTGTTTTTTTTTCTTCCACGGTGAACATTAGGCATGAAAACGATATTGTTTTGTTTCGGATCATTATCACTATCATAATCATAAGCAGCATGATCTATATCACTATTATTATAATCACAATAATTATCCTCAACATTATCCTCAACATCACTAAAACCAGTTAAATATTCCTGTTCCTCTTCCTCTTCCCCTTCCTCTTCCTCTACAGTGTCCTCATGTAGAGTTTGTGTGGCTTTTGATAATGTTAAGTTTTTTTTGAACGTTGAACTATTGTGAGCAGCAATATTGTTTTCTTGCACTCGCTTTTTAGCATTTTTATGATTTTCTGTTGACAGCAACAATGTTTCATGCAGTACACTGCATTGATGATCACTGACACTTAAAACCTCACTATTTTTACTTTTTAGCTCACTTCGACATTGTTCTGAACGTTGTTTTGAACAGCGCCAGATAACAGTTCCATTTGTATTGCTTCGTTTCACAATATATAAATATCCTTTATTGAATTCTTGAGGCTTACCATACCTAGTCATTGATACTTCCATGTCAACTGTGAAGCATAGACTAAGCTCTAGTCAAGGCAACTTGACAATAAAAACAATAGTTTAATATACGGATGCAAATGTGGGGAGCAAAAAAAAGTGGGAGCAAATGTGTGAGCAAAAAGTGGAATCAAAAATTGGGAGCAAATGTGGGAGCACAAATAATAAACTTAGTTATAACCTAACCTAACCTAACCTAACTTCACCTAACCTAATCTACCTTAACTTAACCTAACCTAACTTAACCTAACTTGAAAGTGAGATCAAATGCGGAAGCAAAAAAGTGGGAGGAACAAGAGAGAGCAATTGTGGTAGCAAAAAAGTGGGAGCAAAAAGTAGGAGCAAAAAATTGGCAGCAAAAGTTGGGAGCAAAAAGTGGGAGCAAATGAGTGAGCGACAAG
The DNA here is from genome assembly GCA_946902985.2 of Meconema thalassinum. Lineage (NCBI taxonomy): Eukaryota > Metazoa > Arthropoda > Insecta > Orthoptera > Tettigoniidae > Meconema > Meconema thalassinum. Next base: position 19,448,656 of record OX336391.1, read on the forward strand.
AGGGAGCAAATGTGGGAGCAAAAAAAGTGTGGAGCCAAGTTTGGGGAGCAAAATGTGGGAGCAAAAGTGGGAGCAAATGTGTGAGCAACAAGAGGGAGCAAATGTGGGAGCAAAAAAAGTGTGAGCAAAAAGTGGGGAGCAACATGTGAGAGCAAATGTGGAAGCAGAAAAGTGGGAGCAAATGTGGGAGCAACAAGAGAGAGCAATTGTCGGAGAAAAAAGGTGGGAGCAATGAGTTAGAACAAAAATTTGGGAGCAAAAAGTAGGAGCAAATGAGTGAGCAACAAGAGGGAGCAAATGTGGGGGCAAAAAAAAATGTGGCAGCAAAAATTGGGGAGCAAAAAGTGGGAGCAAAAAGCGGGAGCAAATGAGTGAGCAACAAGCGGGAGCAAATGTGGGAGCAAAACAAGTGTGTAGCAAAATTTGGGGAGCAAAAAGTGTGAGCAAAAGTGGGAGCAAATGTGTGAGCAACAAGAGGGAGCAAATGTGGGAGCAAAAAAAGTGTGAGCAAAAAGTGGGGAGAAACATGTGGGAGCAAATGTGGAAGAAAAATGTGGGATCAAATGTGGAAGCAACAAGAGAGAGCAAATGTGCGAGCAAAAAAAGTGGGAGCAAAAAGTAAGGGAGCAACATGTGTGAGCAAAAAAGTGGGAGCAAATGTGGGAGCATCAAGAGGGAGCAAATGTGGGGGCAAAAAAAATGTGGCAGCATAAATTGGGGAGTAAAAAGTGGGAGCAAATGTGTGAGCAACAAGAGGGAGCAAATGTGGGAGCAAATAAAGTGGGAGCAGAAAGTGGGAGCAAATGTGTGAGCAACAAGAGGGAGAAAATGTGGGAGCATAATATGTGGGAGCAAAGAGTGGGAGCAAATGTGTGAGCAAGAAGAGGGAGCAAATGTGGGAGCAAAATAAGTGGGAGCAAAAAGAGGGGAGCAATATGTGGGAGCAAAAAGTGGAAGCAAATGTGGGAGCAAATGTGGGAGCAACAAGAAAGAGTAATTGTGGGAGCAAAAAAGTGGGAGCAAAAAGTAGGAGCAAAACATTGGGAGCAAAAAGTGGGAGCAAATGAGTGAGCAACAAGAGAGAGCAAAAAAAATTGGGAGCAAAAATTGGAGAGCAAAAAGTGGGAGCAAATAAGTGGGAGCAAATGTGTGAGCAACAAGAGGGAGCAAATGTGCTAGCAAAAAAAGTGGGAGCAAAAAGTGGGGGAGCAACATGTGTGAGCAAAAAAGAGGGAGCAAATGTGGGAGCATCAAGAGGGAGCAAATGTGGGAGCCAAAAAAAAGGTGGGAGAAAAATGTGGGAGCAAATATGAGAGCAAAAAGTGGGAACAAATGTGGGGGCAAAGGAGGGAGCAAAAAGTGGGAGCAACCATGACCGGTTGTTAAGACTTTTATTTCAACCAATGCACATGAATTAAATTTTGGTGGAGTAATCTGAGTAATAATAATAATATTATTATTAATAATAAAAATAATAAAATATAAACAATAAATTTTAATTATGTTTTTCAAGTTTGAATTTTCAAAGTACTGTCAAGAATAATAACTACATGAAACAGATTCAGGGAATTCTAGAGTACTTTTAGTTTAATCATTGGCTAGAGTGATATAGAGCTAGAGCTAACCTAACTTAACCCCAGCTCACCTAATTTAACCTCACTTCACCTAAGCTAATGTTATTCAAGTTGTGACTTGCTTTAAGACTGGCTATGACGTCACAGATGAATGGTAGTGGGAGGCTGGACATAACTTTTTATTAAACAAAAAATATTTACCTTTTTGCCACACAGATGAAAAGTGGTGGGAGGCTCTAGCTCTCCCTCTTGTTGCTCACACATTTCCTCCAACTTTTTTCTCCCACTTTTTTTGCTCCCACATTTGCTCCCTCTTGTTGCTCCCCAAATTTTCCTCCACACTCTTTTTGCTCCCACATTTGCTCCCTCTTGTTGCTCACTCATTTGCTCAATTTTTGCTGCCACAATTTTTTGTTCCTACTCATTGCTCCCACTTTTTTGCTCCGACAATTGCTCTCTCTTGTTGCTCCCACTTTTTTGCTTCCACATTTGCTCCCACATGTTGCTCCCCACTTTTTGCTCACACTTTTTTTGCTCCCTCTTGTTGCTCACACATTTGCTCCCAAATTTTGCTCCCCAAACTTTGCTCCACACTTTTTTTGCTCCCACATTTGCTCCCTCTTGTTGCTCACTCATTTGCTCCCACTTTTTGCTCCCACATTTTGCTGCCAATTTTTTGCTCCTACTTTTTGCTCCCACATTTTGGCTCCCACGTTTTTGCTTCTGCATTTGATCTCATCTTCAAGTTAGGTTAAGTTAGGTTAGGTTAAGTTAAGTTAGGTTAGGTTAGGTGAAGTTAGGTTAGGTTAGGTTAGGTTATAACTAAGTTTATTATTTGTGCTCCCACATTTGCTCCCACTTTTTGATTCCACTTTTTGCTCACACATTTGCTCCCACTTTTTTTTTGCTCCCCACATTTGCATCCTTATATGCTCCCACATTAAACTATTGTTCTTATTACCAAGTTGTCTTTACTAGAGCTTAGTCTAAGCTAGACAGTTGATATGGAAGTATCTGTGACTAGGTATGGTAAGCCTCATGCAATCTATAAAGGATATTCATATATTGTGAAACGAAGCAATAAAAATGGAATTGTTATTTGGCGTTGTTCAAAACAACGTTCAAAACAATGTCGAAGTGAGCTAAAAAGTAAAAATAGTGAGGTTTTAATTGTCAGTGATCATCAATGTAATGTACTGCATGAAACATAGTTGCTGTCAACAGAAAATCATAAAAATGCTAAAAAGCGAGTGCAAGAAAACAATATTGCTGCTCATAATAGTTCAACGTTCAAAAAACCTTAACATTATCAAAAGCCACACAAACTCTACATGAGGACACTGAAGAGGAAGAGGAAGAGGAACAGGAACAGGAAGAGGAACAGGAATATTTAACTGGTTTTAGTGATGTTGAGGATAACGTTGAAGATAATTATGGTGATTATAATAATAGTTATATAGATCATGCTGCTTATGATTATGATAGTGATAATGATCCGAAACAAAACAATAACGTTTTCATGCCTAATGTTCACCGTGGACGAAAAAAGATCTACAACAAGCTTTGTTTTTAAATCTATAACACACTATCGTAAAGGAAAAGACTTGTATTAAGTGTGCATTTTATTGTCATAATCATGTATACTCTGCAATGTTAAATATTCTGACTTCTGTAGAAAATAAAACAACATTATACCATTATTTTCATTTATCTACAAACTTTATATACATTTTTTTTGTTTCGTGATAATATTTTTTAAGACATTACCAAACACTAAAACATTATTATTCTATACACATATTTTTCTTTCAGTCCATTGTCATGACTTATAACTTCCATTATTATTATTTGACATTTGTTTTTTTATTTAATTAAAACGAACCATGCACCTATTGTTTTTAAATCCTTCATAAATTAAGTGTACAGGTTGCACAGCATTATTGACATCATCAAAAACACTCTCCGTCATATGATTAAACCGTATAGGCAGAAATGTCTCAAAGTTTTTACATACACAAAGTACACGATCACTAAATTCAAGAAATAATTTAATTCTAATAACATGACAAAAAATTGCGCCTATGCTGTTTTCGATTTCCGAATCTTGATAATGCGGAATGGAATATGCGTTGGCAATTCGCTGAGCTTCTTTGTCTCTAAGCCACATGATTGTCCCACAGCATTCAATACATTCATTGTAGTAGTCTATAAACAAAACAAAAGCATATCTATTACACTCTAAAACAGCTTTAATAATATTGTGCAATTAGGCATTTTGCACTATGCATGGCTAATAAATTATAATAGTTATGCAAGAAATGCCCTAACTGTAGCAGATACTACTCTTCTGTATATAGCACAAGTGTTAAGTTCCAATACACACTTGACACATGCTATCATGTGTCCACAAGGCAAAAATAAAACACCTATTTTATCTTGATATCAAATTTTACATAATTGTTGGTCACACTTTTGTATCTGTTCGTGAGACAAATTATTAACGTTGCACAGAGTACTTTAAAGCACGATGTATGCTTGTTCACTGTCTGTTCACTACGTTAATGGCGCATGACCACATCTAAAAACAAACAAAATAACCCATCACTCAATCAATCAGTCAATCAATAATATAATTAAACTTTAACGTTAATTGGCATTAAATAAAAACACCATCCAAAAAAGAATTTCAAAAAATAAACTGTATGCCTACACTAACAGTAACCCATCTACATTTTATAAAGCTGCAGTCATTTACATTTCCCTTTAACCAATATATAAACAAAAATAAAAGTCATGTCATTTTGTTCAAACCTGTGGATATTTGTTGAGTCCATAGGGAACCACCCATAAAGGAAATTTTAATTTTTGTTTTTAGAAAATCCAACATATCCTTGTACTTTTCCCAGTCAACAACCAATATAGTCTTGTACCGTTTGTCAATACATGGCCATTATTCAAGAAAGCAATCATTGTCCTAGTCATGTACAGGTAATGAATTTTTTGTCTACGAGTTTTCAGTAGTGGTAAAATGGAATAGGATTTTTAGTTAGACTTACCTGAATTTTCAATAGTCCACTGCCTGGAAACAATGGTTGTACTCTACTGCGTCTTGGGTTTTCAGCAACTGCTACGGCGGTAAGGCTTTTCTTTCCAAGTTTCTAAAAACAAATAAAATAAACCGCTATAAATAACTAAATTCTGGTTAATACATGCGTTTCATAAAATAAAATAATATCAACAAACAAATGAAACAAGTTAATTTAAAAAATAATCTCACCTTCACTTGCACTGGCTTGTTACAGTTTCCTTTTAGTGGGCCCAAAAGCGCAATGGTTCCTTGTATCTCAGACATGTAATATATACCGGTTATCTGCAAACAAATAAATAAATAAATAAATAAATAAATAAATAAATAAATAAATAAATAAATAAAAATCATTAATTACCCGATCAATAACTACAAAATTAAAGTTCATTAGCATTACATTATTATTATAATCATTCATAGGTACTTACCAAAAAATAAAAGGATTTTTTCTTCCAAAGTTCAGTTAAGAGCTCTACTGTATACGTCCGTTTGCTAAAATGGCAAGTGCATTTCTAACGCAATCGTTATCAATTAGCCTAGGAACGGAGAGAGTTGCATTTTATCAGCGTTTTGAACTTGAAATGTTGTCTCTCTCACACGTGTTCCCACGCCTCTTCACATTCCTCAATCTGAATAAGATTCGTGTACCTTATAGTAGTTTCATGTTTCTAATAAGGAACCAAAATGGCTGCCTCTTATACATCGGTAGTACGGTTGTCGAGGAACCAAAATGGCGGTCTCTCTGTTTAAACACCAGACCTCCTAGCCTCTACCAGGTCTGTTTAAACGACAGACCTGCTAGCCTCGACCAGCCAAGTAACCTGACCCGTTACTTCCTGCCCACATAGACATTCTTGTGTTATCAGCAGTCGCTCTGACAAGGCCTGGCCAGGTCGTGTATTGAGTGTGAGCAAGCAAGACTGTGTGTGATAGCAATGAAAACATGTGTGTCTTAAACATTTTACTGTAATAATAATTATTAGCAAGCGGCCATCCTCAATACATGTAGACATAAATCATACACTTTCACCATGTCCGATGAATAGTTTATAACATTTTTGGGGAATGACCTTACAGTTTCGGTGCTTTGCGTTCACGCACATTGCTTGGTAGACCGAATGTTATAGGTTTTTATATTCTACAACCATTTGCTGTGCCAGACATGAACTTGCATTTTGTCACATACAAAGCAAAGCAGGATGTAACTTGTTTAGCTTACATGTGGTTTCACACGTGTTCACATGCATTTCGCTCTTTCCTGCCACCACGATTGTCAGATTATTTAACCTTTAAGCGTCCTCTGCGTCTTTGTCATTTTCCATTGCACCTGCTATCAAGTCAGATCAGCGCATTCCAATAAGCTCAAATGACATTCAAATTCTGCTAGTCTGTCTTCCTCTCCAGCAAGTTTCTTTTCTCTACTCGCTTCGACCAACATAGAGCCAAGTTCTCATCACCGTTTACACGTTAAAGATCATCTTCGGGGGTAAAGTATAAGAAAAAAACGCACCCGTGCTCTGTCATAAACCGACCCGTCGAAATAGCGATTTATCTATTGAGCACAGTCACCGTGGTCAGCGACAGGTTCGTTGAAACACACACCCAGCAGTATCGTCCCTCTCAACCACCACGCATCATGAACATTATAAACAGGTATGGCGTTAGGCCCTTTGTCAAAATGTGAAACATAGTTTCTAAAAGGGGCGTGAGCCCGAGTCCTAGGACACCTCGTACACGTCTCTAGCGTTATTGGTTCGTGAGAAATCAGCAAAAATCACAAAAAACACGTGTTTACCCCAAAATCGAGTTTCCAAATTTTTTAAAAAATTACAACGAGTGTTTCATAGCAAAGAGGACGTCACCCCGAGTCCTTGGACCCATCGTACACGCCTCTAGCGTAATTGGTTCGCGAGATATAACAAAAAGTCTAAAATCAAGTTCCCCCCCCCCCCCCCCCCCAAAACATGTTTTCAGATTTTCACCTTTTCGACACCTACATTCCCGTAAAGAGCACAACGAGACGAAAGAAACGAATCCAAGCACGCCCTCCTAGCATGACTCCTTCCATTCCAAAGTCGCAGGGGCTCACAACTTCCTAAGTGTAGCAGCTTCCCCATCATCCCACTACTACAAATTTTTTCCCGAGGCTTGACATTTATTTTGGGGGTAGAGGGCGTAGGGACCTTGCATTTACGTCAAATAAACTTTTTTGTATAATTCACAGTTTCTAAAATAGGGATTTTCAAAATACGAGTGTTTTCAAAAAAACATAAAAAATACAAAAGTTTTATTACAAAAACTAAAGTTCATAAAGACAATTCTTTTGAGCCATGGCACAACGTTCTATCATGTTTGGTTTTCAAACTATCGCCAATTTTCTAAAACAAAAAATTTCAAACAAATTTTGAAAAATATAATACATGGTCCATAGGAAAGAGGACGTCAGCTCGAGTCCAATGACACCTTATTTGTCAAAATTGGACCATGCGTTTGAGAGATATTAATTATTTTAACATGTACAGTCGGGTACAAATAAAATGGGTGAGTTAGAACCCCTACTACTCCACTACTTAAGTTAATTCATCTGCAAGAGCACCTACGAGCGAACTTACTTTCTTTAAGCCGTTAACCACAGTCCAGCCATCGACTAGCGTATGTGAGCCATCAGGCATCGTTGGATCACTGTCCAATGTCAGACCTTTGCCGTTCGTCGAGCCATTTCCCACCGTAGAGCCATCGTCCACCGTTGCGCCATTGACCACCGTTGAGCCATCGCCCACCGTTGAGCCATTGTCTACCGTTGAGCCATCGTCTACCGTTGAGAGATCGTCTAACGTTGAACAATCGTCCACCGTTGCGCCATTGACCACCGTTGATCCATCGCCCATCGTTGAGTCATTGTCTACCGTTGAGCCATCGTCTACCATTGAGAGATCGTCTAACGTTGAGCAATCGTCCACCGTTGTGCCATTTACCACCGTTGAGCCATCGCCCATCGTTGAGCCATCATGTACCTTTGAGCCATCGCCCGCCATTGAGTCATCGTCTACCGTTGAGAGATCGTCCACCGTTGAGCCATCGCCCACCGTTGTGCCATTTACTACCGTTGAGCCATCGTCCACCGTTGTGCCATTTACCACCGTTGAGCCATCGCCCATCGTTGAGCCATCATGTACCTTTGAGCCATCGCCCGCCATTGAGTCATCGTCTACCGTTGAGAGATCGTCCACCGTTGAGCCATCGCCCACCGTTGTGCCATTTACTACCGTTGAGCCATCGTCCACCGTTGTGCCATTTACCACCGTTGATCCATCGCCCGTCGTTGAGCCATCATGTACCTTTGAGCCATCGCCCGCCATTGAGTCATCGTCTACCGTTGAGAGATCGTCCACCGTTGAGCCATCGCCTACGGTTGAGCCATCGTCTACCGTTGAGAGATCGTCCACCGTTGAGCCATCGTCTACCGCTGAGCCATCGCCTACGGTTGAGCCATCGTCTACCGTTGAGAGATCGTCCACCGTTGAGCCATCGCCCACCGTTGTGCCATTTACTACCGTTGAGCCATCGTCCATCGTTGAGCCATCATCTACCGTTGTGCCATTAACCACCGCAGAGCATCGTTCACCGTTGCGCCATTTACCACCGTTGAGCCATCGCCCATCGTTGAGCCATCATCTACCGTTGAGCCATTGACCACCGTTGAGTCATCGCGAACCGTTGAACCACTACTATCCCCCAACACATCTGACGTTCGCAAGTTACGAGCAGCTAGAACTTCATCGGATGCCGGTTGTAGTGGTGACGGTCCTACAGCGCGTAGTAGCGAATTTTCGTGGATTGTTTTTTCTGGCCAAGTTAGTGGGTTTATAACGCATTTCAAAAGAGCTGAAAGTATTTTGAAAACAATAAAAGAAGACGCCGTTGCGAACGCAAAACTTTTTATGGTAGAAATGATAGACTGCTTATCCAGAATCCACGATGAAGGCGGTCAGTTGCTTCAACGAGCAAGAGCGGAGGGAAATAGCATTCGTGCGGACGATTTACCTGTTAATCGCGATCCTGCACAGCGGAAAAGAATTATCACGGCAAACGAACGACTGCACCTGACTTCATTTGGGGCCTTCTAGCCAAAACTTAGTGTACTTCCAGCAAATCCAGACATACCAGAAAACAAGCAGCATCGATGTAATCCGGTCTGGTATACTGATTTTCCCATGTTGGAGTACAGCATTGAAAAAGACGCGGTGTTTTGTTTTGCCTGTGGCTTATTCCCAAACGGACGAGGAAGGGCGTCTGCAAGTGAAGAATGGTCGCATGCTGGAGTAGGCTACATCAGTGGCACAAATTGAAAAGTCACGGAAAGAAGAAAAAGGGCAAATTACAAGAACACTTCACTTCAGAAGCTCATCAAGCAGCGATGGCAGATTTGTGCCACTTTGTCAATGGAAAAGGCCACGTAGACGTTCTCCTTGATAAACATTTACGGACGATCAGATTTGAGGAAGAACAAGAAAAGGAATTCCACAAAAAAGTTATCCAGATACTCATTGACACAGCAAAAACGCTTTGTCGGCAAGGTTTGGCTTTCCGAGGTCACGAGGATGGAATCATTCAAGATAATGGAAACTTCACGCAAATTGTGAAGTTACTTTCACGGCATAGTCCGGTCATGTTTCCCAAAGTGGTTTAACAGTGAACTAAGAGCCAGTGTCTTACAGAAGAAAGCGACCCATGCCTTATACAAAAAGTCGGGCAGCACTCATGATTATTATGCTTTCTCAGAGCTTAGAGCCAAATGTAAACACATGTCTAAACTATGTCATGCTGAATATTGAAACAAAATTAGATCTAATCTATACAGCGACCCAAAACGCTTTTGGTCTATTATCAAGACAAAAAAGATTGATAAAGGTATTCCTGGTACAGTTTATCTTGACAATGTGAATGAAAGTGATGGACCAGGTATTGTCAATCTCTCTGCTAAACATTTATCCTCAGTCTATAAGGCACCAATCGTTAACACCCAAAAATTTGAAACTCCTTTCTCTATTAACGTCTCCACCTGCCAGGTTGAAAAGAGTGATATTTATAACAAATTAGAGAAACTCTCAAATAACAAATCATTTGGTCCTAATGGTCTCCCACCAATTCTATTAAAATCTTGTCGATTCATTATAACATAACCATTATTCATCTTATATAACCTCTCTCTTGGAACTGGTAAATTTCTTGATAAATGGAAGAGTAGCTATGTAACTCCTGTCTTGAAATGTGGTGAAAAATCCAATGTTAACAATTATAGAGCTGTTTGTAAATTGTCCTTTATACCCAAATTATTTGAATCTATAATTACTGACAAAATTTCACCCCAATTTACCTTCTACATAATTGGACAACAGCATGGCTTTATGCCAGGTCGTTCAACATGTACAAATCTCCTAGTTTATTTGGAGTACTTACTGAAAGCAGTAGAAGAGCACAATCAAGTGGACTGCATCTACACTGATCTAGCCAAAGCCTTCGACTCTTTCGACCATAAAATTCTCCTTTCAAAATTACAATCTTATGGTATACAAAACCCTCTATTATTATGGCTGTCCTCATATTTAGAAGACAGAACTCAGATTGTCAAAATACTCAATTTCTTATCTCAACCAATAGCTGTCTCTTCTGGCGTTCCGCAAGGTGCCCATCTTTCTCCTTTGTTATTAATGATATCAATACAGTTTTCAAACATGCCAAAATCCTCCTGTTAGCCGATGATACAAAATTCTTTATGGAAGTTCAATCTCTACAGGACTGTATACTTCTTCAGGAAGAACTTTGGCGTCTAGAGGAGTATTGTTCTTTAAATGGGTTACTGCTCAATGAAACTAAATGTAAACTAGTTAGATTCTCAAAGAAGAAACATAATATTGAATTCTCTTATCACTTTCTATCGTCTACTCCACTTCATGCTGCTCGTAGTATTTGTGACCTGGGAGTAAAATTCTCAGACAGGCTTAATTTTAATGAGCATATGGAAAAGCTTTGCAGAGATTAGGTTGCTTAACTCGTTATTCCGAGGGATTTTGTGACACAAAAATATATTTCCTACTGTACAAGACACCTGTCAGACCCTTAATTGAATATTGTACACCGATTTGGAGCCCTTTCAATAAAACACAAATTGAGAGTTTAGAGAAAGTACAACACAAATTCCTACGAATGTATGCGTATCGTTTCCTACACCCAATAACGAATCATAACTACACCGAAGTAATGATGCAATTGAAGCTGCCAACTTTTAAATCCCGTCGTGATAATTTTTATATTCTTAATATGTACAAGATTGTAAACTCTCACATAAACTGCCCAGAATTACTAAATAAGATCAATATCTATGTTCCACCCCGTTCGATGCGCAAGCATCAGGTCTTTGAAACAAACTGGCATCCGACTAATTATGGTCTAAATAGTCCCATTGACAGAATGATGTGAATCTCAAATGGGGTCAGCATAGACTTGTTCAATACCGATGAAAGACCCGTGAGAAAATATCTGATTTTCTCTTCATCAGACAATCTGTATGAATATAGTTGATTGTAATAGTAGGGTACCATACTTCGTATTGCTCTTAATGTCTTTTATCCTGTATAAAAGAAAATGGTGGAAGCCGTCAATAAATATGTATGTATATATGTCATGAATAGGTGGTTGGAAGAAGTGAGGACGCGGAAGCACAACGTTACGCATATGAGCAGGGACTCTCAAAATTAATTCATCCATCTACTTGGAGAGAAAACTCGTGAAATAATTGCAGAAGAGATCAAGAACGCCGGGATGTTCTCCGTTATAGCAGATACTACTCCCGATATATCACACTAAGTCCGCCTCGCGATGAATATCCGATACATCGACGAAAAAGATGAAGAGCTCGTTCCTGTGGAGCTTCTTTTAAAAATAGACGCTGTTTTAACAAACAAAAAAGATTGGAGAGGAGTTGGCTGAAAAATACCGTATTTTAAATTTTAAATTCAGAAGAACTTTTAGTTCCACTCGATAAACTAGCGTTTCAATCGTACGACGAAGCTAGTAACATGTCTGGCATATACAACGGCACTCAGAAAAAACTATGCGAAGTTGAAAATAGATAATCCGTACGTTCTATGCCAGGCTCACAGGTTAAACATTTTCGTAGAGACAGCTTGTAATGCTAGCGCGCTTATCCGAGAGTTTTTTGACACTCTTGAAGCATTGTACGTTTTTGTTTTGGGTAGCACGAAACGATATTTAAGCTTGCAGAAAGAGCTGGATAAAATTGAAAATCCATTTCAAGTTAAGAATTTATCAAAAACAAGGTTGACTGCTCGCGCCGAATCGGTGAGAGTTGTTTCTACGACTTATGAAGAGATAGTCACAACATTGGAAACAATGAACACCTCATTCAATTCTGAATTTGACAGTAAAACCGTAACTTTTGCGTCAGGCTTGCTCAAAAAGCTTCTAGACTGATTTTATCTGCGGCATGTACTTTACCAAAAACATCATGTTTAAGATTAAGAACGTAACCGAGCTTTTAGAAGCGGAGGAGCTGAATGTAGTAGAAGAGATGCAGCTGATTCAGAGCGCTTTGAAGTCTTTTGAAGATATCAACGACGACGGCAGGATGAACGCTTTAATAAAGAGTGCATCGTCATTTGCGAAAAGTATGCAAGTAAATGCGGAGGAAGACTTCTTAAAGCACCACAGGACCCGGAGACTTGCAAAGAACTTTGACGCGCACGCTGAAACGACAGCAGAAATGTATTTCCTTACATTCTACAGAAAGGAGTTCCGAATACTTGTGGATGTATTTACTACAAGCGGTCAAGACAATCTCGCAAAACTAATTTCTTTGCTAGAGCCATTCCACATAATTGTCAAGATACCCGCTGACAGAAAAAACTGCACCATCGAGCGCGTCCGATCTATAAAGCAATCACGCCCGAAAATAATCATTCAAGATGAAGAGCTTGTGATGGCTGAGCTTGAAATCCTGCTTGATGCCAGTTAACAGTGCTCATCTTTTAAAGAAATCGGAAAAGTTGCTGTTAAATTAAAGAGAATTATCCCGTATGGTTATCAAGTAGTTTGACTGATTTTAAATCCCCAGTGTCTTCTGCTTCTTCCGAACGGCCCTTCAGCAAGTTGAAGCTTATTTTCAATCATTTGCGGACATCGATGGGTGACGACCGCTTAGACTCTCTCATGATGTTGTTTTCAACAAAAGATAAGGTCGACGACATAAAGTTACGGAGGTAGTGGAGAAGCGGCCCTTCTTAAAACATCGTAGAGTAGGGATTTAGAAAGAACTAGCTGACCCGGCAGACGTTGTCCTGCCAAACAAAGAAAGTGTTGTAACTTTGTTTCTTGAAGTGCTTTTGGATACACAATATTTTTTTCAATTTCTGTTAACTGCCTCTAAACTATCGTGAAATGAATTAACTAATCGAGAAACATTCGCGGGAGCGTGCACAACAACTCTCCAAAGATTCATCGCAATCAGATAAATGGCATATAACGCGTACAAGATTTTGTTAAGTGATTCGAGCGCTGTCACGCATTTCTTGAATCTACTCGTGCTCTACCAACTGTGAAATGGATTTGCTAAGTTTGAACGCTTCACACAAGTGTACACAACAACTCATCAAAGTTTCACCGCAATCGATGAATAGTATATGAACATATACGGGATTTTGTTGGAACGCTTCGCGCAATGTCACTCATTTGTTACATCTACTCGTGCGCTACCAATATTGTAAAATGGATTTACCAAGTTGAACACCTTCCCTGGCGTGTAAAATATACACAACAACTCATCAAAGTTTCATCGGAATCGGATGAATGACATATGAACGCACACGGGATTTTCTTTAAACGATTCGCGTGCCGTCACTCATTTGTTGTACCGGGTGAGTTAGCCGTGATCGTTACGGCAAGACTGCTGGCAGTCGCTCACATCCGGGAGGCCAGGAGGTTTGAATCTCTCCGCCGGCAACCTTGAAGATGGTCTTCTGTGGTGTCCCATCTTCCTTCCAGGCAAATGCTGGGGTTGGTCCCTAACTATAGGCCACAGCCGCTACCTTCCAACTCCTCGTCCTTACAGTACATTCCTACTTTCCTCCCCAACGGCACTTGTAGCTCACCCATTGGGTGACCGTCTCGAAGCAGCTACAAACCTGGCGAGCCGAACATGTCCTCGGACACTCCCGGCACTAAAAGCCATACGCTTAAAAATCATTTGATGAATCTACTCATGCGCTACCTATTGTTAAATAGATTTACTAAGCCAGAAACCTTCTCTGGAGTGTACTCAAGGTTTCATCGCAATCTGATGAGTGATATATGACCGCATACGAGACATTGTGGAAACGATTCACGCGCCGTCTCTCATTTGTTGAATCTACTCGTGCGCTACTTATTAAAAACTGGATTTACTAACCCAGAAACCTTTCCTGGAGTGTACACAACAATTCACCAAAGTTTCATCGCAATCGGATAAATGGTATATGAACGCATACAGGACTTTGTTGAAACGATTCGCGCGCCATCGCACATTTGTTGAATCTTCTCGTGCGCTACCTATTACAAAATGAATTTACTAAGTCAGAAACCTTAACTGAAGTGTACACACAAATTCACCAAAGTTTCATCGCAATCGGATAAATGGTATACGGACGCATACGGTACTTTTTTGAAATGATTCGCGTGCCGTCACTCATTTGTTGAATGTACTCGTGCGCTACCTATTGTAAAATGGATTTATTAAGCCTGAAAACTTCCGTAGGGTGTACACAACATCTCACCCAAGTTTCATCGTAAACGGACGAATGGTATTTGAACGCATACGGGACCTTATTGAAACGCTTCGTGGGTCGTCGCTCATTTGTGACAGAAGGTGGTCGTTGGCATGAGTGGTAAGTATTTTACGAAAAAGATCCCAAAATGTTTCTCCAAGTTGGTGTACTGAATGTCGCTTTATTTGCTTGCTTGATCCAGGATGTAAAGCTTACCGTAAGTGTTGAGTGTTATGTTTTGATGATGATTGCTGAAATCGTAAGTGATGATAACAAAATACCCAGATGCGTTCTTTACGTTCGTTATATTTCTGACTGGGCATGTAATGAAGTATGATGTGTAATGTATAATTATTGTATTAGTGAAAGGAAACTGCTAATAGGGCTCAAATGGTTCATATGAAAATGCATGCTGTGTGGGTTTTAATTATTTCTGTCTGATCCGAGTCAGCTTATATGTAAGTGAGTGTTGTTGTTTGAATTTTGTTTTGTGATGGTGTTTTGACGAGTACTTATTTATATACTGGTAGATATTTAAGGGATATTATTTTGTGGGTGGTAAAATAGTAATTACGAGAATTTTGTGGTTATGTATGAGTGTGTGAAAGATTTTGTGTATTTGCAATTTTCTGCATTTGTGGTCCGTTACTGTATATTGCCTGGTCTTCTTGTAATTATTTCTTGGGAATCATGATTATTCTCTCTCTTTATTTTGGATTTTATTGCTCGCTCTTTTGTAAATTGTGTTTTATTTCGTGTCGTCTGTTCCTTTGTATCATGAGAATCGCTCATGATTTTGCTTAACAAGATGCAATATTAAGTGTACTTACCTTTGACTTATTAATTTGTAAAGAGATTGTTGTGTGATGTTAGAATTTTATTTTATTGGAGCGCTGTTTTCTATGATTCGTGTATGATCAATTTTAAATTCTACTAGGACCTAATTGGTCGATTGTATTTTGTGAATGCTGCTAAATGTGTTACTGTGTTGTGTTACGTAGAGTATTGTGTTTTGACGGTGTCAGGTCGTCGTGTCTATAGTTGTTGTGTCCATTATGTACCTGGAAATGACTTTGGATATGCCTTAAGATTCTCTGGGAAAGGAACAACGTGTACTTTTGTGTTTTGTGTTGGAATACTTTTCCAATGTAATTCGGTTCCAAGCTGTTGTTATTTTGGTGGGCGGGTTAACATTTTTGGTTTATTGGGATTGTCATCTAGTAATGAGTGAGTAAATGTTTTGTTTGATTTTAATATATTGTCTTCTGTTTTGTTTTCCCTGGTTGTCATATGCGTTATTGTCATTCCTATCGCCTAGTGTCATTTATCGACTGATGATTGTCTAGTTGTGTAATAACAAAGGTACAATAAGGGTCGAAAACCAATGTCACTGTCGGTAGGTGATGTCGTGTGTAGAAAAAGAAATATATATATTGCTCTCAAAGAGCCCGGTCCTATGGATTCAGGGAAACTGATGAGTAGATTTCGTGGTCCATGTAAAATTGTAAGCTTTTGACTCCGATTACTCTGTTGGTTTGAGATAACAACGGAAAAGGATTATTCAGAGAACATGCATCACATGTAAAGAAAGGGAGTGAACTTTCGAAAGATGAATTGTGAAATTTAACATTGTAAAATGCTGTAAAAGTGAAGAATCTTTTTTGAGGCTTTGGGATATATTTGATTGGATTTAATGTTTTAAAAGATTGTAATCGACTGTTGGTCATTATTGTCATTGTTGTGTTTAAAAAGGAATAATTTTGGTTGTATTAATTGATACTTGCAAGCTAATGATGGTCATTAGTGTTAAGAAGACACAAGGATATTTTCTGTCGCAGTTCGAATTTCATTTCAGTGGAAGATAATGGAGATATTTCAACCTGGTTGATGTGCAGTAACTGATGTGAAGATCCAAGGGCCAAAAGCTCACAACGGAAGTTGCAGTCTCACCCAGATCATACTGACCTTCTCTCTATTGGGATAATAAATGTTGCCTGTAAATATATTTTTGTACAAGAAGTCCAGATGTCTTGTATTTGTGAAAAGTAAGAGGTAGCTTTCTAAGTATGTTTGGATCAGGAAATGTGAC
This sequence comes from Meconema thalassinum, assembly GCA_946902985.2. Taxonomy (NCBI): domain Eukaryota; kingdom Metazoa; phylum Arthropoda; class Insecta; order Orthoptera; family Tettigoniidae; genus Meconema; species Meconema thalassinum. The sequence continues at coordinate 19,465,225 of OX336391.1, forward strand.
CTGTAATATCTAGGTGGGCGTGAATTATGCATGCAAACTGTGGATGAACTTTCTTGTCATTTCCACCTCGGCTTTAAAAAAATCTATTCTTGTATACTCAGAACTTTCACGTGACCAAATTTGTGAAATATTGATCACGATTTTAGGGAGGGGGAGATGGGCCGTTACTAAATCCTACATCTAATAAACTCTCATTGAAGATTGGTAACTGATCATTGTGTACCTTACCCTATCAGTGAGTCTATGCGAGAACTCATGTTACGTTGTGGTTCCACCTAGCGGGAGTATTATGAAACTGTATTTGAGTTGTTTAGTTGCAAAACCAGATAGATCACTAAAACAATTTTTTTCAGGAATTAGAAGAAACGTTGCATTCCAATTCCTGAAAGGGCACAACTTTGATACTTTTGAAAAACATTACTCATTGGGATGTAGTTGGACACCTGTAATGATTTCTGGACTGTGAGGAATACATTGTAAGATAACTGAGAATATGTTTCTGATGTATCTAGATTTGAAAGTTACATGGTGATTTATCTGGTTTTGAAAATTTGTTTGTGGACTTACCTGGTTTTGAAATCACAAACCTTTCCCTGGACAAAGAATTGTAGATTCAGGGAAAAATTGTTACAGTATCGTGATTTTACCAAAGTTGTTTGCTTCCACTAAATAAAATAATACAATGTTTCATATATTGCAACACTGAAAATGTCAAGAAGACAAAATTCTAAATTTTAACAAGAAGGTCATCCATTTCAGAAGCATTCTCACACAAGCAACCTTCGTCATTGGTACAATCAATATATTACAATGTCGAATATATTGCAACACTTCGTCATTGGTACCATGAATATCATGCAAGTTTTCGGACCAGGCTACAATTTTCACGTAGTATGTCAATGTTTTCAAGGATTTCTAGTCATTGCCTACATCCTTAGTGAGCAGAGCTTTCACATCTCTAATTTTCAAAGATGATACTTGAACTCCGGGATGTATTTTAGTTGGTGATTTAACATCCACAACTTTCTTATTTTTCTTACAAACTCGCTTGTACTGACCTATTTCACTTCTGTAGTGCACTTCACCCTTGATTGCAACGTCATCCCTCTTGCGGCTTACTTTAATATAGAACCTTTTACAGGGATTGAACTGAAAATGCCATTGTGCAGGTGGTCGCAGTACATCTGATATAGAGTTCTTCCAATCATACGGTTTGTCTGATAACGCTCTCACTGTTCCAAAGTGAGAGAAAATCTCTGTATATTCATTTGGAGTTACTATTCCATCTAGTTTTTTAATTTCATTTTCGATTCAGGCAAAAACCCCATCGGAAGGTAAGAACGAATGTCCAACAACGGGAAACACATACTCCACATGTTTAATTGTTGGAGGTGCATGGTGTAGTAGCCATTTGCTTATCATTCCCATCTGTGTTAAGCTTTCGTCCAGTTAACAATCATCCGTTCATTTACCTTAAAAATCTTCCTGAAATGGTTTTCAGAAAGGACTGGTCACCATCTAAGCGAAGTAGGGCCATCACTCTTCGTAAAGAAGGCTACACCTACAAAGAGATTGCTAGAAGAATTGGTAATGGAGCTACAGCAGCCAGAGTTCTAAAGGTATGCCAGAGGTAGAAATCTACCAACTCGTAAAAATCTGCTCCAAGAACTGGCAGAAAGCCAAAAGTGAGTCCAAGGGACGTGAGAGAACTTAGCCAACTGTCACTGAAAAATCGCAGGAAATCTTCTAAGAAGATCCAGGAGGATATCCGACATTTCTGCGAGGACTGTTAGAAGAAAATCATTTGAAAGTGGGCTAAACGCCAGAGCGCCAAGGAAAAAGCCATTTCTGAACAGAAAGCAACGTGAAAATCGTGTGAACTGTTGTAAAAACCATAAATCATGGACTAGTCATGACTGGGACAAAGTGATTTGGGGCGATGAGACAAGGATATCTATTTTTGGAAGCGATGGATTGAAGTACGTGCGCCGACAACAGGGAGAAGCTTTAAATACTGAATGCCTCACCGAAACTATGAAACATCCTATTTTCGTCATGATTTGGGGATGCATGTCCAGGAATGAAGTAGGGAGGCTACATATTATAGAAGGGACACTGAATGCTAATAAATACAGAGAGGAGATTCTGGAAAAGAAGCTCTTACTATCCATTGCTGACTTAAGCCAAAATAGAGATGACGTATTATTTCAGCAGCATGGTGCACCATGTCATACTGCCAAAAGTGTTATGAAGTGTTTTGAGAATAAGAACATAATGGTTTTAAAGTGGCCTGGGAATTGCCCAGACCTTAATCCTATCGAAAATCTCTGGTCAAATTTGAAAATGTTAGTGTCAAAAAGAAAACCAAGCAACAAAATTCAGTTGATCGAAGCCATTGTCAACAAATGGTTTCGGGTCCTTAACCAGGCAGATCTGCAACGCCTTGTTGACTATGCCCCGCAGAATTCATGCTGTGATTAAAAGTAAAGGCTATCCCACAAAGTACTGACATTATGTTCTAACAAAGTGAATCTTAAACACAGAACATAAAAACTTACGGAACGTTACATGTACATTTCTCAATTTTTAATGCTGTTTTTAGAAAGAATTAGAAGATTGAGAATAATAAAATGATTAATAGTACTTGGATTTATGTTCACAATATATCTTGTTCAGATCCAAATGGATAAATGTAGATTGTGTGCTTCATATATGGAAATAACAATATTTCTTATCACGTTTCCAGAATTATGGTCACCAGTTACCCGTATTGTTAATTTCGATGCGGTCACTGAACGGTTAGATAATACCATAACCGAGATCAACATACAACTCCAGAACAATCGGACTGACATGAGGGCGGAGCTCAATATCACCCGTATTGAGGTAAATGCTTGCCTAGATGAGTTAAAAGTCGACTTAAATAAATCTAGCGTTCAGGTCAGTGATCGAGCAGCCAAAATTGAAGGCCGATTTGATGAAACGAACGAATTTGTGGACATAGAAAGGAGATTACTACTGTTAACACCGGACTTAGCTTGATGCGAGTAGTCGCAGTGGCGGTAAATTTGAACGTCAAGACGATGGCTGTGAATGTCAATTAAGATGGTGGCCAATTCAAAGACTCCAAGACATAGTTACCACAGTTGAATAACTTAGGGATGAGATTCGCTCAACTAGCGAAGAACTTCGAACTAATATCGACATACTCAAAGGAGAGCATAAAGCAGTTCTCGAGAAGAACATGGTTAACATCAAGGGAGACGTGGACTTCCTTAGAAACCACATAGAGAAGGAGGTAATAGCTGTCAGAGTTCAAACGGAGACGGGAATTACTAGGAACAACGCCCTAATGAAGAAAAGAGTTGAGGATCTGGACTCTTGTCTTCGTGGGAAGATCGAGTGGCTTGAGCTTCAAGTTAATTCCACGAAGACCGATACACCCGGACTTAATACCAAGGATATTGAACAGCTGGAGCGAAAAGAGTTAGGCCCAACTTAAGCAGGCCGAGAACGTGACAACACAGCATAACTCCGAAGGGTCACGGACTTTTGGGGCCAAGCCTACTCAGTTGAGGTTTGATGCGCCTCAGTTTACAGCAATGAAACCATCTCATTTCTCAGCACTGAAGGCATTAAACCAGTCGAATTCTTACGCAGGGTCGCGGCTTACATAAGAGACACTATGGTCACAATCGATAGAGAGCTTAGGGTCGTCGAGAAGCTACTCGAAGGTCAGGTAAGTACGTGGTTCAGTGCCTACAGATACTCGTTTTCTGGGTACCAGAAATTCAAGGATCACTGTAGAAGACGAACTGGTCCAGCGACATCCAGCAAAATACCAGGGCTGAGACGTACACCAAACTTAATTGCTCAAGCCAACCAAGTATGCAACTTCGCTGTCCAGTTTGCAAAACTGCAGAGCTTACAACCGCCACTGGCAGAGACGGAGATAATACAAACGATTGGTCGTCAGTACATGCCGGAGGTGCAGACAATCCTCATCGCGGTGAAGGCCACGACATTCATTGAATGCGACACTCAATTAAGACGCACCGTCACAGGGCTGAGACACGTGACATCCACGTCACCTCTGTCGACAAAATCGGACAAACCCTAATGCAGACTCAGGAGCCTGGTAGAGCCTTATTTTAATGGACCATATAGGAGGCCATTTCAAAGAAATTATGGAACCCCATACGACCGTCAGAAACGACCTGATAACCGGACTCAGTGGGAACGAAGGTTTGAGAATCGGAATGATAATCGGGACCAACGTCGTGATGGCAGGCGTCGGTTCACGTGTAACCAAACCGTACAGAACAGTGGTAATGTAAGGAGGGACTACCGCTACAGTGGTGGATATGGGAGAGACCGAGATACCAAGAGAATCGCGACTGGCAGGGACGTGCCTAACAGAGTTACGACTACAATCGTCAGCTGCGTCGACGACGCGAAGAGGGGGATCAAGCCAGAACATCTTGAGTCACCCGAAAAACGCGACGGATAACCTAATGACAATCAGCCAGGACCCTAGGACATCAAAAGACGCCAATTGTATAAATATACCTCAAGTGACCGACCGACTACAAGAGTGACAGCAGTCGTGGTACTCTGGGAGCCTGTTCAAGAGGACTTACAACACACGGAGTTACCTATGATATCGGCACTTACTAGTACAATTCCGGTAAATTTACTGATCGACACTTAAGCCATGATCAGTATGCTCTTAGCTGATATTTATGCTACCCTAAAACACAAACTTAAGTCACTGATTTGCCTGTTTCCACAGTCAAGGTTAGAGGGATAATTCCAGACCGCACTGTCAAGTGCAGAGTGCTAGTTTTATGCTCACTGGAGAAAGGAGGTCACTCGTACACTCACCATTTTCAGTCGTTACAGGACCTCAGGTGCGAGGCCATACTTGGTGCAGATTTCATCCGCAAATATGAAGGGATTACAAATCTTAAGGCCAAAACGATTCAATTCCTGCAATACGAAGTGATTCCGATGGGAAATGTTGAAGGTAATGACACTGGTGATGGAACTATAAACATGTTAAAGGTGTTGGACAAAATGATCATGTCTGCTGTGTCAAGAGGAACATGATTTGGCAGCGCGATTACCAATACGCGTGAAGGGTGAGTTGGAATATCTGCTTCAGGAGTGTAATGCCATTTTTGATTTATCTCCCGGCGTAACTAAGCATTTTGAGTACGATGTGGTCGTACTGGACGACTCACCATTTCAAAGGAAGGTGTACCCAATTGCGGAAAAACACTTAGAAGAGGGTGCACAGAAACTTATAGAGATGGAGGCTGCCAACATTATTCGTGAGGCATCCACCTCCTGCGTTAACCCTTTGACTACTGTCGTGAAGTCAGATGTCAGTCTGCGACCGTGCCTTGATGTGAGGGCCCTTAACGAGGAACATGACAGGCCACCTAAAATCATGGACATACTTCGTAAGTTTAAGGGGAAGAAATTCCTGACATCTTTGGATCTGGTAAAATCTAATTTCCATATCACACTTTCAGAACATACGCAAAAATACACTGTTTTCCTTTTGGCCAGACCACTTACGTCTTTTGTAAATTGTCTTTTGGGCAGATGTTCGCGGGAGCCAGGCTGATAAGAGCCTTGGACGCTAATCTGACGCCAGAGGTAAAGGACAACATCGTTTGTTACGTCGATGACATAATCAACGCTTCCGAGACCGGGGAGGAGCTCTTTCGTACTCTTCGGCTCGCCTTTGAAGATATACTTGCTGCTAACTTCAAATCAACCTGATAAAATGCAAATTCTGCAAGCCAGAAAATACATTTTTGGGTCACATTATACGTTGAGATGGATACAGGCCGAATCCAGCGAAAATCCAGGCAATATCCGAATTTCCTAAACCCACACGTGTCAAGCACGTGAAACAGTTCCTTGGGGTAACCCGATTCTTTGCTGCGCATTGTCCACAATATTCCGAGACGGTGGTGCATTTACAAAATTTGTTAAGGAAGAATACTCGATGGACATGGAACCCAGAGTGCAATCGAGCGATTGAGCGAGCGAAACAGATGCTTGTGGACAGTATTGTACCCTTGTTCAGGATGGCCAATTGGGATTCTTTCAATGATGTTATTTCGACACCAGATTTGAAGAGCGTGCTGATCAGTGGTACAGTGGAGGATGTACAGATTGCACGTGGAGGAGACCCCTGGCGCTAACAGCGAAGCGGATGAAACTCATTGATAAGAATTAAATTTTCATGTTATGGAAATTCAAATGGTGAATATTTATTGGTTACGATTTTATGAAGCCACAAGAAGAAATTTTAGGAAGATCGGACCAAGGACAACATAGATATGAGTATTGTGGTGTTTGAAGCCATATATTCAGTGTTGCCTTAGTAAACAAGAGTTTAGTGCTTTTCAGTCGGTCAACACGAATGTACCCAAAAGAGATGGGTTATGCCCTAATCCTGAAATAAATTACATGAGATTAATAAAACACTGGGATGACCAGTTTCGATCGTCAAGCGATCATCATCAGATCCAATACACTTAGGCTATAAAATCTATGTTTGAAATACAGGTGAAAATATTTACCATATGTACAATTATTTAGTTGCAGTATTGGTACTGCAACTGTCAGTGTATGCTAAATGCAGTATATATGTTAGGTGAAATGCTAAATGGTGATGGCTATCCGGAGATTGTACTTTAGAGAGATTATATGGTTGTAAACTATGGTTAAACTATAAAATTTTAGTCTATTTACTTATCTGATTGTCTTCCGTACTACAGCTATTCGCAGTTTCCGTGCTCACTTGAACTCGCTGTGCGGTCGACTGCGGTGGTTATCTTAACGACTGGTTTTTCCCTGCCTTCCCCTCCTGTCCCTACGTGCTGTGGGGAGTGATCGCGATGTGTTTATGTGAGGTGTTGCCAACCTAGATAAGATGTATGTTATTGAATGAGGTGGATCTACAACTATTAAAGACCGTGGATTAGTCCTCGCCACGCGTGGAGCATAACCCATTCGAACTAAGCGTTGACGGTCTTATGAGGACGTCCCGGCACCTTTAATACTGCCTCTAATATGGGCCTTGGTTTATTGCAGAAGAAAAGTACATCGTACACCTGATCCAGATAACATTTACCTACTAAAAACCCCCTAATTTCCCCCCTTTTTTATCTAGCTTGGCTGTGTCGCTAAATTGTGTTTTGTTTCCGACAGGGTGTGTTTTTTAGTAACGTGAAGAGGGGTGAGCTCTCCATGAACGTGTGTTCATTTAGATTGTTGGGATTGTTTCGTTTGGCTTGGTGTATCTCGATTGCTTCCTTTATGTCAAGAGCTCTGCCTTTCGATTCGTGATGGATTATTTTAAGGTCCGACTCTATGTTGGTAAAGCTATGCCCTGCGTCACACATATGTTCGCACACGGCTGAATGTGTTCCGTATCTTATCGCATTTCTATGTTCATTATAACGTGTGTCTACTCGCCTTCCACTCTGCCCGATGTAATTAGCTTGACAATCGGTGTCTTGGCACGTTATATAATATACCCCTGACCTTGAATACGGGTCACGTTTATTTAGATTACTATTTAGGAGGTGCCTAGCGGTTGTGTTTTTCGTCGTGAAAGCTATCTTTATGCCTTGCTTTTTGAATAGGTTAGTGATTTTATATGTATTCGCATTCACATAGTTGAAACGCGCAAATTTTTTCTCATTACTGTCCGGTTTGGGAATCGTTTTATCTTTATTTTTATGTTTGGCTATAATTTGATTTATTTTGCTTGGCGAGACGTTGTTTTCCTTTGCTATTTGCATAATAGTTCTTATTTCCTTATTATAGTTGTCTTTTGACATGGGTATGTTTAAAGCCCTGTGCACCATTGACGCAGGGCATAGCTTTACCAACATAGAGTTGGACCTTAAAATAATCCATCACGAATCGAAAGGCAGAGCTCTTGACATAAAGGAAGCAATCGAGATACACCTAGCCAAACGAAACAATCCCAACAATCTAAATGAACACACGTTCATGGAGAGCTCACCCCTCTTCACGCTACTAAAAAACACACCCTGTCGGAAACAAAACACAATTTAGTGACACAGCCAAGCTAGATAAAAAAAGGGGGGAAATTAGGGGGTTTTTAATAGGTAAATGTTATCTGGATCAGGTGTACGATGTACTTTTCTTCTGCAATAAACCAAGGCCCATATTAGAGGCAGTATTAAAGGTGCCGGGACGTCCTCATAAGACCGTCAACGCTTAGTTCGAATGGGTTATGCTCCACGCGTGGCGAGGACTAATCCACGGTCTTTAATAGTTGTAGATCCACCTCATTCAATAACATACATCTTATCTAGGTTGGCAACACCTCACATAAACACATCGCGATCACTCCCCACAGCACGTAGGGACAGGAGGGGAAGGCAGGGAAAAACCAGTCGTTAAGATAACCACCGCAGTCGACCGCACAGCGAGTTCAAGTGAGCACGGAAACTGCGAATAGCTGTAGTACGGAAGACAATCAGATAAGTAGTTAGCCTAAAATTTTATAGTTTAACCATAGTTTACAACCATATAATCTCTCTAAAGTACAATCTCCGGATAGCCATCACCATTTAGCATTTCACCTAACATATATACTGCATTTAGCATACACTGACAGTTGCAGTACCAATACTGCAACTAAATAATTGTACATATTGTAAATATTTTCACCTGTATTTCAAACATAGATTTTATAGCCTAAGTGTATTGGATCTGATGATGATCGCTTGACGATCGAAACTGGTCATCCTAGTGTTTTATTAATCTCATGTAATTTATTTCAGGATTAGGGCATAACCCATCTCTTTTGGGTACATTCGTGTTGACCGACTGAAAAGCACTTAACTCTTGTTTACTAAGGCAACACTGAAAATATGGCTTCAAACACCACAATGTTCACGGCTAGTCAGGCAAATCGTGAAGCCAAGAAATTCAAATCACTCAGGCTTAGACTCATGAATTTAGACAAGTCAATTTGGTTCAACAAAAAATGTATAGAACTAAACCCCACCCCTAAATACGTACCAATTAAAACCGTACCGAACACACCAGCCTCGATCATTTCAACTAAACAAGCCAAAGCGCTTTGGATAAAAAACGAATTAAGATTTGCATACATAAGAAAGCAAAAAATTAACCAACAATTATACGACATTCAATTGCAACTAAGTAATTTCTGGCACGCAGCCCAATGGGACAGCTTCACCGAACACCTATATGACACCATCAAAATCAGAGCAACGAGGAAGCATGAAACGCTAGAAAATAAATTAAGAAAACTAGGAGAAACACAGAACCATCAATCTAACGAACAACACACGAATAACAATGAATTCAATTTCCACAGCAGAGTAAACAACAGAACGAACGTAACCTTTTCTCAAGGTGAAATGAATATGTTAGACAAAGGTTTGAAATACAACTGCACAGACGCACACACGAACCACAATATAAAACAGTTAATCACAGATATTGAGATAGCCAGTCACAAGCTCCCAGCAGAAGACAGGGAATTAACCAAAAATCTCGCCACCAACGAAGCCAAAAAAATCCTCAAACGAGAGGGCGATAGCAATAACATTCAAAACAACAAACAAATCAAAGAAATAAAGTCGTTGAAACAAAAAATAAAAGAACATGACTTAATCATCACAAAAGCAGATAAGGGAAACACTACAGTAATTTTGAACAAAACAGAATACATTGAAAAAACAGTCGAATTCCTAAACAACAACGAAATCAAGGAATTAACAAAAGACCCCACCAACAAATTCCAAAAACAAATAAAAAGTGCGCTAAAAGAAACAGAATACATACTGACCAAAGCTGAAAAATCAAAACTAATAAACATGAACCCGAAAATACCGTCATTGAGGGGACAACCAAAAATACACAAAAAGAAATGCCCAATGAGACCAATAGTCAATTGTAGGAATGACCCTAATTACAAAATCAGCAAAGAGTTACTAAAAATCTTAAAATGCCGTCTTTCCAACGACAAAAACAACTCTGTAAAGAACACAACAGAACTAGTAACAGCATTGAACACCCTACAAATGAAACCTAGCTTCAGGCTAGTATCCTTCGACGTAATTAACATGTACACCAATATTCCGATTATTGAAGCAATCAACACTATCGAAAACAACTTAAAATCCAACAATTCGGTAAAAGAAATTGAAGAGATTGTGAGATTACTGAGGGTCGTTCTCACCCAAAACGTGTTTCAATTCGACAATAAAATATACACACAGAGAGAAGGCCTAGCAATGGGATCGCCACTAAGTGGGTTAATCGCTGACATCTTCATCAATGCACTAGAAAATGCGTTCTTAGAAAAGACTTCAACAAAGGGAATAGTAATATGGAAAAGATACGTACATGATGTAATTTGCATCTACGATACTGAACTAACAAGCAAAGAAACATTTCTCCAATCCATTAATAGCCTTCACCATTCTATCAAATTCACTAAGGAATCCGAAATAGACCGGAAAATAAATTATCTCGATATAACTATTGAACGTAAAGACAACGACAGTAGGGGGGTAATGCCGATTCCAAATAGTGTCATGGCCGCCGCGTGAGTCCAAGCCAATATCTCTCGAACGCATGGTCCGATTTTGACAAATGAGGTGTCGTTGGACTCGGGCTGACGCCCTCTTTCCAATGGACTACTCATTTCAACCCCTAAATAAAACCTACCCCTACTAGGGGGTGAAATTGTAATTTTTTAGTGAAAGTCTCTTTTCAAATACGACATATATAAGGTGCGCTGCTAAAATGAACTTAAACGTTGTTGCTCATATCGCGCATGCGTTTTACGAGATGCCGCTATGGATGAACATTTTTGTTTTTTGTTTTTTACGCATGCGCACTGGGGATTTTTGTAAGAGGGCGAGCTCTTTGAAAAAAATGATTGATAAGAAGAGGTTTTGGTGGTGAGGAGAGAGCCAGATAGTCGCCTACTTTCCTACGAAGTTTGCCGATATGTCTCAAACGCAAGGTCGGATTTGGACGTGTGACGTGTCAAATCGCTTGTCTCGAAGCCCTATACATGTTATTAATAGGTTAGAGTTTTGAGAATGAGAGAAACAGGCTTTTTTGGGGTAAAACCATGATTTTAGACTTTTTCTGATATTTCACGAATGCATGGTCGGATTTGGTCCTATGACGTGTCAAATGGCTTGTCTCGAAACCCTGTGTATTTTGGTAATAGGTTAAAGTTTTTGAGAATGAGGGAAACAGAATTTTTTGTTGTAAAACCGTGATTTTAGACTTTCTGTTATATCTCACAAACCAATAACGCCAGAGACGTATACGAGGGGTCGTAGGACTCGGGGTGACGCCCCTTTCCTCTCCCCTTTCGAATATAGTATTTATGTTTAAAAAATGCGAAAGGGTCTAACGACACTTTTGTTGAAAACATTTTAGTTTTTAAAACTTTTTCTTTTAATCTGTCTAAAATGTTCATGAAGAGTGGTTGCAGATAGAGACGATACCACTGGACACGTGTTTCAACGAAGCTATTACTGGCCACGGTGGTGATATACCAATACAGTATTCGCTATTTCGATGAGACGGCGGGTCGAGGGTTCGTTTTCCGATTTTTCCTATGATGGAATACCTAATACCTAAACCCCCTGAAGGGGGTCTTTAACATGTAAACGATTATGAGTGACATGACAAATGATAATTCCTTGATCAGATGAAGTTAGCTTTAGATAGAACAAACAGAACTTGGTTATATTTAGCTTGAAGTGAGTATAGAAAACAAACTTGCTGGGGCAGACTGACAGGATGTGGATGTTATTTGAGCTTATTGGAATGCATTGACTTGACTTGACAACAGGGCAATGAAAAAAGCACAGAGATGCTGAGGACACTTGAAGGTCAAACGATATGGCAACTATGGTGGGAGGGGGAAGCGAGGATGATGTCGCCGATCATGTTCAATGTTCAATGGATGAATTTAAATTTTGCGAAGCATTGTTCGGAGAGGGTCATGTGACGACTTGTTTTAAGGATATTTATTTTTCCGATCTTTCTTATGGTGGTCTCATTGATTGAAATCATCCAAAACTGCTAGGGCATGGCCTTGAGATTTTATAAACTGATAATGGGATTTTGACATACAAGGTCCACTCAGAACTTGACATGATGCCATTCTTTTTATGGCTTATGAATTTCCCCAAAAAAGACCCAAAACAACAAGATCATAGACTTTTGCTTTTCTTAATATATTGCAAACCCATAATGTTAGATGTTTACTGTGAGTGACGAAACCTAGCTAGGTAAAGAAAGAATTATTGTGGGCTACATGTATGGTGACTGACACGTCTTTGAACATTGGAACTTGTTTTCAGATCTGAGTGTAGTACATAGGGAGTATAGGTTGTAGGCATGGCTTGACAAACGGTGTACACAAAATTCAATTTATCGATTCAAGAATTATGAGTAGACTATCATTAATTAATTGGTTAAAGAGTGTAGCTAAAAATAAAAAAAGTGACTACATTAAACTAAACTGAACCAAGTCGAATCAAACCCAACTGAACCAAACCAAGCCTAAAGCAAACCAAACCTAATCAAGAACAAGCCAAGGGCTTAAGTGTAAAACTTGTGGGGGAATGCAGTCATTGGCAATGTCCAAAGAAAGGGATAACGCTCTACCTTTAGAGGGTGAGGTAAAGCTAGCGCATGGTGCTAATGCATATTCCCAAGTACATGAACCACACACACACACAACTATCCTATGCTGTTTTTATGAGTTGACTGTTAAAACTTACTCAGTGGTTACTGAGCAAGATGGTCGCTACACACAACAAGCTTTAAATACTTGAGGCTAATAATCTATACACACACACGCACTCGCTTGTTCTAAACTAAACTGTCTCGCTGGCAGTGCTCACACAGTAGGCAAATGACAGAAATGCTTGGCTAACCGAAATACAATCATTTTCGGTTGTCTAATGATACCAGCTAGCCATTACATGCTATAGTGGTGAGCACATGTGCCTCTTGCACTGGAGATCGTAACTCGATTTCTAGCTCTAAGGCCTAGAACGAATCAAACTAAGAAAGAATGGTATGGTGACGCAGTAGTTAAACTGTTAGCCTTTCAATAAGGTAGACTAGGGTTTGATTTTGGGTTAATATACATGTCATAAACAAACAAACAAAAAAAGCGGAGATAATGTTTAAAACTGATTACACTTGTCTCTTTTCAAATTATTACTTAGATTACAAATACAAAGGTGGACTGGGTTTGATATACAGTTAATGCTGCCTATCGCATACTAGCCTGTAAGAAAGCCAAACAAGCAAAAGGCGTAGGTAGAGCAGTGGTAAAATCACTATGTGTAGAGAACTACCTAACGGTTTTATGAACTGGCAATGCTATGTCGCATAAACAGTGCAGGATACAATCCGGCAACCATAATTTTTATCTTGTGGAACAGAGAAAATGCAATTTTACCTTGATGGATAGCAAATGAGTGCAGATGAATGACCTATTCATTAGCCTACCATAGGGTTATAACCACGAGGTGGAGGTGTGACTTTTATATTTTATTGTTTAGAGACATGGCTTTTTTGTAACCAGTAGATTTAGTATTTTGTAAATATTCATTTTTGTAATTGTAAATAGTGGAAACATTTTTTTTGTAATAGTAAATGTTAAATGTATAACTAAAAGTTATTTGGGATAAGTGTGCATGTCAAGGATAAATAGCGTGGTTGTATTTGTTTTCAAAGACAGGTATGGTTGTGTGAATGTATGACTACAAATAGAATGATAGAGAGAGAGAGAGAAAGCTTGTGTATGTGTATGTGTGTGTGTGTGTGTGTGTGTGTGGGTAGCATTGATTTTTCAACCAAAGCAAACACGGCAAGGTAGGATGGTGGGGTAATTAATGTATATAGCAAATGGTAAATAGTATACTATATTTTTTTAACACTTGTGTTTTTTTAATGCAGCAGTAGATAGGTGTTATTTTGTAAAACAGTCTTACCTACAGTAGTAGTAGTAGTAGTAGTAGTAGGCCTATATGTTTTTGGAAACAAACAGAAAGAGAATGCACTATTGCCATGGCCAAGCACTTCCATTAAAGTGATTTCAAGAAAATTTAAATCAGCAAATGTGTGTTTTACAAAACTAAACATTCAGCATGGACTAAATCATAAACGTGTCTTCTGTGATATGGAAAAAATAGGAAATCCATGTTTCCATATCAACACAATTTTAAAACTTAAAACTGACATTTAAAAAATGTAAATGGAAAATTGGCAAATGTGTAAACAACAAAATGGAAAATTCTTGTTTCCATATCATGAAATCCAAAAACTTTAAACTGACATTTTCAAATCGTGTACATGGAAAATTGACAAATGGCAATGTGTGAAATGTGAAAATGAAAAAATATGAACAAATGGCTATCATTATTTAAAAAAAATAAAAAATCGTCGTGTTCTATCGTTAAAGTGTGAATCAAACCACATCTACTTATTTGGATCACCCGAGACTGAGTAGACCTGTTTTAGTCCTAATATACTTTTAAAATTTTATGTTAAAGCTCAAATTGAACTCAAGAGCTTTAGAGTGCCAGCTAACTATTATAACCGTTACGTCACAAAGACAACTTTACACTACTCTTAATAAACAATAATAAGAAAAAGAATAATAAATGTTGAATTTTTTTTAAGGATGAACATGGTGACACTGTTTCTGTTGCACAGTCTGCTAGCTACTAGCCACCAGCTGGGGTCTTAGAAAACGATACAGTTGACATTTTGTAATGAGATGTGACATGTTTCAAAGTACAGTATTATGGGTTGCTGTTGAGTAAAAACTAATCCTGTACAAGGAAGCAAGGGTTCGAACCCCTTACCTAACATTACTATTGCCTGAACATGGCTTGACGACACTGTATTATTATGATACTCGGTACACAAACCATAGATAGAGTGTATTGTTTAAGATCACTTTCTTTCTGAACATAGGTGGAGACTGTTGATGGTTAACAATGGCATTAATATAGTAGGACGTGTGTATAGCAATTAAGAAAAAACAGACAATACCCATACAATATTTTTATTTATTTAATATAAGTACTTGTACAATAGTTACATTCAAAATACATTTCTTTTTTCTCTATTACTATTTAGTCCTTTTTGATTCTCTTGCATATGAAGGGTAGATAACCTTGTAGTTCAGCCCCTTAAAACAACAACAACACAACCTTTTGCATAGTCTGTGATGTTGACGACTCTTGAGATGTGGAAGATGGATTAAACATAACTTTTACAGCAGGGGTTAAATGTTGCTCAATAAACACTGCACTATTTTGAGTAGCAACATTTTTTTCTTGTACTAGCTTTTTAGCATTGTCATGATTATTTGTTGACACCAACAGTGTTTCATCTGGTACACCACATTGATGATCACTCACACTTAAAACCTTACCATTTCTACTTTTTAGATTGCCTCGACATCTTTTTGACCTCTCTTTTGAGCATCGCCAAAATATTATTCCTTTTACATTTTGACGATTATAGTTATAAGAGTAGCCTTTATAGAGTACACGTTGTTTACCTTTGTTAGTTGTAGTAAGTTCCATAGTAGCAACTAACCTGTTAGTATGATTTGCTCACTACAAAGGTTATAACTGTTCTGATAATAAAATCATTTAGCGTTGGCTTTTATATTTAATATGTACAGTTTGAAGTGATAGCAAAAGTGAGAGCAAAATGGTAGCAGAGTGGTAGAAAATATAACATGTATTGTTAAGAAATAGTTTAAGCTGTTATGTGGATCCATTACATAATAATTTTAGCACGACGAAGCTCATTTTCTATATCCAATAGTTCTTCCTCATATTCAGTATAATCAGCCTGTTTATAGACATGCAGTTGCTGAAGCCGCCGGATTAGCTTACTTGGATTGTTCCAGTAGACAAATTTAACAAATGATTTTTTAGTTGTAAACAAAGCATTGCCATTATCATTATTATCTTCATCATCAACATCATCATCATCATAACCATTATCATTATCATCATCATCATTATCATCATCATCATGATCATTATAATCCTCATCACTATTACTATATAGTCCTTTTTGATCCTTTTGCAATACCACATTTTGCACAGTCTGTGTTGCCCTTGATAATGTTGGGAGTTTTTCAGACATTGACAACTGTCCTAACACGACTTTCTGAGGAGATGATACATGCTTTTTAACAAACAATGCACTATCTTGAGCTGCAATATCTTTTTCTGGGACAAGTGTTTTAGCATTTTGAAGAGTTTTTTTAAACAGCAACGATGTTTTATCTGGTACACTACATTGATGATCACTCATACTTAAGACATTACTATTTTTACTTTTCAGCTCACCTCGACACTGTTTTGAACGATGTTTTGAACAACGCCAAATAACAGTTCCATTTTTATTGGTTCGTTTTACAATATATTTATATCCTTTATAGAATGCGTATGGCATACCATTGCTATTTGTTGTTACTTCCATGTCAATTGTCAAGCATGAACTAATCTCTAGCAAAGTTCACTCGATAATATAAATAATTTCTAAACCCCAGTAGTGAATAGTCAGTTGTTTTTGATCTATGCAAGCGTAAACATGTCACATACACTGGTGATGGATACTCAAGGCTTTAAGGTCAATGAAAACAAGTACAGTATATATTTAAATAGGTGGCTATCATTGATTGCACAACACGCGGGTCACCATATCTTTTTTTCTTTCGGACTAGTGTTTTAACATTTGAAGAGTGTTTTAAACAGCAACGATGTCTTATCAGTCACACTACATTGATGATCACTCACACTTAAGACCTCGCTATTTTTACTTTTTAACTCACTTTGACACTGTTTTGAACGATGTTTTGAACAACGCCAAATAACAGTTCCATTTTTATTGGTTCGTTTTACAATATACGTATAACCTTTATAGTATGCATATGGCTTACCATAACTATTCGTTGATACTTTCATATCAATTTTCAAGCATGAAATAATCTCCAATAAATTTCGCTCGATAATAGAAATAATAGTTTAAAGTGGGTGCGAAGGTGGGTGCAAAAGTGGGTGCAAAAGTGAGTGTAAAAGTGGGTGTAAAAGTGGGTGCAAAAGTGGGTGCAAAAGTGAGTGCAAAAGTGGGTGCGAAAGTGGGTGCGAAAGTGGATGCAGTTTATAGTAGGCACCATTTTTACTAGAATGTGATTTGAGTAAATGTAATTTCTAAACCCAAGTAGTGAATAGTCAGTTGGTTTTGATTTATGCAAGCGTAAACATGTCTCATACACTGATGATGGATACTCAAGGCTTCTTGGTCAACAAAAACAAGTATATAGTTAAAGAGGTAGCTATTATTGATTGCACAACACTGAATCTATTTTTGAAATGTTGACAAAGGGTCTAAGTGCACTTTTGTTAATATCTCGCGAACCAATAAGACTACGGCATTGTATGAGGTATTGTTGGACTTTTTGCCGAAGACTGCTGGTAAACACTTATGTTCCCACGACCTTTTTAAAGATGGCGGCTGACCCACGAGGGGTGATTAAAACGTATTCCAAGCGACGCTTGTCGATAAGCAAACCAATAATCAAAGGGGTGTGTGACAGAGCTTGAGGCGATAACCCCTTTTGATTGATCCCTGTTGATTTGCCCCTTTGGACTGGTCCCCGTTGACAAGTCCCTCTGAACGGGTCCTTTTTGAAGGGAGTCATTTATGACGGGCCCCTGCTGACGGGTCACTGTGGACGGATCCCTGTGGACAGGTCCCTGTTGACAGGTCCAAAGGGATTAGTCAAAAGGACCTGTCAACAGGGACCTGTCCACAGGGATCCGTCCACAGTGACCCGTCAGCAGGGGCCCGTCATAAATGACTCCCTTCAAAAAGGACCCGTTCAGAGGGACTTGTCAACGGGGACCAGTCCAAAGGGGCAAATCAACAGGGATCAATCAAAAGGGGTTATCGCCTCAAGCTCTGTCACACCCCCCTTTGATTATTGGTTTGCTTATCGACAAGCGTCGCTTGGAATACGTTTTAATCACCCCTCGTGGGTCAGCCGCCATCTTTAAAAAGGTCGTGGGAACATAAGTGTTTACCAACAGTCTTCGGCAAAAAGTCCAACAATACCTCATACAATGCCGTAGTCTTATTGGTTCGCGAGATATTAACAAAAGTGCACTTAGATCCTTTGTCAAAATTTCAAAAATAGATTCAGTGTTGTGCAATCAATAATAGCTACCTCTTTAACTATATACTTGTTTTTGTTGACCAAGAAGCCTTGAGTATCCATCATCAGTGTATGAGACATGTTTACGCTTGCATAAATCAAAACCAACTGACTATTCACTACTTGGGTTTAGAAATTACATTTACTCAAATCACATTCTAGTAAAAATGGTGCCTACTATAAACTGCATCCACTTTCGCACCCACTTTCGCACCCACTTTTGCACTCACTTTTGCACCCACTTTTGCACCCACTTTTACACCCACTTTTACACTCACTTTTGCACCCACTTTTGCACCCACCTTCGCACCCACTTTAAACTATTATTTCTATTATCGAGTGAAATTTATTGGAGATTATTTCATGCTTGAAAATTGATATGAAAGTATCAACGAATAGTTATGGTAAGCCATATGCATACTATAAAGGTTATACGTATATTGTAAAACGAACCAATAAAAATGGAACTGTTATTTGGCGTTGTTCAAAACATCGTTCAAAACAGTGTCAAAGTGAGTTAAAAAGTAAAAATAGCGAGGTCTTAAGTGTGAGTGATCATCAATGTAGTGTGACTGATAAGACATCGTTGCTGTTTAAAACACTCTTCAAATGTTAAAACACTAGTCCGAAAGAAAAAAAGATATGGTGACCCGCGTGTTGTGCAATCAATGATAGCCACCTATTTAAATATATACTGTACTTGTTTTCATTGACCTTAAAGCCTTGAGTATCCATCACCAGTGTATGTGACATGTTTACGCTTGCATAGATCAAAAACAACTGACTATTCACTACTGGGGTTTAGAAATTATTTATATTATCGAGTGAACTTTGCTAGAGATTAGTTCATGCTTGACAATTGACATGGAAGTATCAACAAATAGCAATGGTATGCCATACGCATTCTATAAAGGATATAAATATATTGTAAAACGAACCAATAAAAATGGAACTGTTATTTGGCGTTGTTCAAAACATCGTTCAAAACAGTGTCGAGGTGAGCTGAAAAGTAAAAATAGTAATGTCTTAAGTATGAGTGATCATCAATGTAGTGTACCAGATAAAACATCGTTGCTGTTTAAAAAAAACTCTTCAAAATGCTAAAACACTTGTCCCAGAAAAAGATATTGCAGCTCAAGATAGTGCATTGTTTGTTAAAAAGCATGTATCATCTCCTCAGAAAGTCGTGTTAGGACGGTTGTCAATGTCTGAAAAACTCCCAACATTATCAAGGGCAACACAGACTGTGCAAAATGTGGTATTGCAAAAGGATCAAAAAGGACTATATAGTAATAGTGATGAGGATTATAATGATCATGATGATGATGATAATGATGATGATGATAATGATAATGGTTATGATGATGATGATGTTGATGATGAAGATAATAATGATAATGGCAATGCTTTGTTTACAACTAAAAAATCATTTGTTAAATTTGTCTACTGGAACAATCCAAGTAAGCTAATCCGGCGGCTTCAGCAACTGCATGTCTATAAACAGGCTGGTTATACTGAATATGAGGAAGAACTATTGGATATAGAAAATGAGCTTCGTCGTGCTAAAATTATTATGTAATGGATCCACATAACAGCTTAAACTATTTCTTAACAATACATGTTATATTTTCTACCACTCTGCTACCATTTTGCTCTCACTTTTGCTATCACTTCAAACTGTACATATTAAATATAAAAGCCAACGCTAAATGATTTTATTATCAGAACAGTTATAACCTTTGTAGTGAGCAAATCATACTAACAGGTTAGTTGCTACTATGGAACTTACTACAACTAACAAAGGTAAACAACGTGTACTCTATAAAGGCTACTCTTATAACTATAATCGTCAAAATGTAAAAGGAATAATATTTTGGCGATGCTCAAAAGAGAGGTCAAAAAGATGTCGAGGCAATCTAAAAAGTAGAAATGGTAAGGTTTTAAGTGTGAGTGATCATCAATGTGGTGTACCAGATGAAACACTGTTGGTGTCAACAAATAATCATGACAATGCTAAAAAGCTAGTACAAGAAAAAAATGTTGCTACTCAAAATAGTGCAGTGTTTATTGAGCAACATTTAACCCCTGCTGTAAAAGTTATGTTTAATCCATCTTCCACATCTCAAGAGTCGTCAACATCACAGACTATGCAAAAGGTTGTGTTGTTGTTGTTTTAAGGGGCTGAACTACAAGGTTATCTACCCTTCATATGCAAGAGAATCAAAAAGGACTAAATAGTAATAGAGAAAAATGAAATGTATTTTGAATGTAACTATTGTACAAGTACTTATATTAAATAAATAAAAATATTGTATGGGTATTGTCTGTTTTTTTCTTAATTGCTATACACACGTCCTACTATATTAATGCCATTGTTAACCATCAACAGTCTCCACCTATGTTCAGAAAGAAAGTGATCTTAAACAATACACTCTATCTATGGTTTGTGTACCGAGTATCATAATAATACAGTGTCGTCAAGCCATGTTCAGGCAATAGTAATGTTAGGTAAGGGGTTCGAACCCTTGCTTCCTTGTACAGGATTAGTTTTTACTCAACAGCAACCCATAATACTGTACTTTGAAACATGTCACATCTCATTACAAAATGTCAACTGTATCGTTTTCTAAGACCCCAGCTGGTGGCTAGTAGCTAGCAGACTGTGCAACAGAAACAGTGTCACCATGTTCATCCTTAAAAAAAATTCAACATTTATTATTCTTTTTCTTATTATTGTTTATTAAGAGTAGTGTAAAGTTGTCTTTGTGACGTAACGGTTATAATAGTTAGCTGGCACTCTAAAGCTCTTGAGTTCAATTTGAGCTTTAACATAAAATTTTAAAAGTATATTAGGACTAAAACAGGTCTACTCAGTCTCGGGTGATCCAAATAAGTAGATGTGGTTTGATTCACACTTTAACGATAGAACACGACGATTTTTTATTTTTTTTAAATAATGATAGCCATTTGTTCATATTTTTTCATTTTCACATTTCACACATTGCCATTTGTCAATTTTCCATGTACACGATTTGAAAATGTCAGTTTAAAGTTTTTGGATTTCATGATATGGAAACAAGAATTTTCCATTTTGTTGTTTACACATTTGCCAATTTTCCATTTACATTTTTTAAATGTCAGTTTTAAGTTTTTAAATTGTGTTGATATGGAAACATGGATTTCCTATTTTTTCCATATCACAGAAGACACGTTTATGATTTAGTCCATGCTGAATGTTTAGTTTTGTAAAACACACATTTGCTGATTTAAATTTTCTTGAAATCACTTTAATGGAAGTGCTTGGCCATGGCAATAGTGCATTCTCTTTCTGTTTGTTTCCAAAAACATATAGGCCTACTACTACTACTACTACTACTACTGTAGGTAAGACTGTTTTACAAAATAACACCTATCTACTGCTGCATTAAAAAAACACAAGTGTTAAAAAAATATAGTATACTATTTACCATTTGCTATATACATTAATTACCCCACCATCCTACCTTGCCGTGTTTGCTTTGGTTGAAAAATCAATGCTACCCACACACACACACACACACACACACATACACAAGCTTTCTCTCTCTCTCTCTATCATTCTATTTGTAGTCATACATTCACACAACCATACCTGTCTTTGAAAACAAATACAACCACGCTATTTATCCTTGACATGCACACTTATCCCAAATAACTTTTAGTTATACATTTAACATTTACTATTACAAAAAAATGTTTCCACTATTTACAATTACAAAAATGAATATTTACAAAATACTAAATCTACTGGTTACAAAAAAGCCATGTCTCTAAACAATAAAATATAAAAGTCACACCTCCACCTCGTGGTTATAACCCTATGGTAGGCTAATGCATAGGTCATTCATCTGCACTCATTTGCTATCCATCAAGGTAAAATTGCATTTTCTCTGTTCCACAAGATAAAAATTATGGTTGCCGGATTGTATCCTGCACTGTTTATGCGACATAGCATTGCCAGTTCATAAAACCGTTAGGTAGTTCTCTACACATAGTGATTTTACCACTGCTCTACCTACGCCTTTTGCTTGTTTGGCTTTCTTACAGGCTAGTATGCGATAGGCAGCATTAACTGTATATCAAACCCAGTCCACCTTTGTATTTGTAATCTAAGTAATAATTTGAAAAGAGACAAGTGTAATCAGTTTTAAACATTATCTCCGCTTTTTTTGTTTGTTTGTTTATGACATGTATATTAACCCAAAATCAAACCCTAGTCTACCTTATTGAAAGGCTAACAGTTTAACTACTGCGTCACCATACCATTCTTTCTTAGTTTGATTCGTTCTAGGCCTTAGAGCTAGAAATCGAGTTACGATCTCCAGTGCAAGAGGCACATGTGCTCACCACTATAGCATGTAATGGCTAGCTGGTATCATTAGACAACCGAAAATGATTGTATTTCGGTTAGCCAAGCATTTCTGTCATTTGCCTACTGTGTGAGCACTGCCAGCGAGACAGTTTAGTTTAGAACAAGCGAGTGAGTGTGTGTGTATAGATTATTAGCCTCAAGTATTTAAAGCTTGTTGTGTGTAGCGACCATCTTGCTCAGTAACCACTGAGTAAGTTTTAACCGTCAACTCATAAAAACAGCATAGGATAGTTGTGTGTGTGTGTGGTTCATGTACTTGGGAATATGCATTAGCACCATGCGCTAGCTTTACCTCACCCTCTAAAGGTAGAGCGTTATCCCTTTCTTTGGACATTGCCAATGACTGCATTCCCCCACAAGTTTTACACTTAAGCCCTTGGCTTGTTCTTGATTAGGTTTGGTTTGCTTTAGGCTTGGTTTGGTTCAGTTGGGTTTGATTCGACTTGGTTCAGTTTAGTTTAATGTAGTCACTTTTTTATTTTTAGCTACACTCTTTAACCAATTAATTAATGATAGTCTACTCATAATTCTTGAATCGATAAATTGAATTTTGTGTACACCGTTTGTCAAGCCATGCCTACAACCTATACTCCCTATGTACTACACTCAGATCTGAAAACAAGTTCCAATGTTCAAAGACGTGTCAGTCACCATACATGTAGCCCACAATAATTCTTTCTTTACCTAGCTAGGTTTCGTCACTCACAGTAAACATCTAACATTATGGGTTTGCAATATATTAAGAAAAGCAAAAGTCTATGATCTTGTTGTTTTGGGTCTTTTTTGGGGAAATTCATAAGCCATAAAAAGAATGGCATCATGTCAAGTTCTGAGTGGACCTTGTATGTCAAAATCCCATTATCAGTTTATAAAATCTCAAGGCCATGCCCTAGCAGTTTTGGATGATTTCAATCAATGAGACCACCATAAGAAAGATCGGAAAAATAAATATCCTTAAAACAAGTCGTCACATGACCCTCTCCGAACAATGCTTCGCAAAATTTAAATTCATCCATTGAACATTGAACATGATCGGCGACATCATCCTCGCTTCCCCCTCCCACCATAGTTGCCATATCGTTTGACCTTCAAGTGTCCTCAGCATCTCTGTGCTTTTTTCATTGCCCTGTTGTCAAGTCAAGTCAATGCATTCCAATAAGCTCAAATAACATCCACATCCTGTCAGTCTGCCCCAGCAAGTTTGTTTTCTATACTCACTTCAAGCAACATATAACCAAGTTCTGTTTGTTCTATCTAAAGCTAACTTCATCTGATCAAGGAATTATCATTTGTCATGTCACTCATAATCGTTTACATGTTAAAGACCCCCTTCAGGGGGTTTAGGTATTAGGTATTCCATCATAGGAAAAATCGGAAAACGAACCCTCGACCCGCCGTCTCATCGAAATAGCGAATACTGTATTGGTATATCACCACCGTGGCCAGTAATAGCTTCGTTGAAACACGTGTCCAGTGGTATCGTCTCTATCTGCAACCACTCTTCATGAACATTTTAGACAGATTAAAAGAAAAAGTTTTAAAAACTAAAATGTTTTCAACAAAAGTGTCGTTAGACCCTTTCGCATTTTTTAAACATAAATACTATATTCGAAAGGGGAGAGGAAAGGGGCGTCACCCCGAGTCCTACGACCCCTCGTATACGTCTCTGGCGTTATTGGTTTGTGAGATATAACAGAAAGTCTAAAATCACGGTTTTACAACAAAAAATTCTGTTTCCCTCATTCTCAAAAACTTTAACCTATTACCAAAATACACAGGGTTTCGAGACAAGCCATTTGACACGTCATAGGACCAAATCCGACCATGCATTCGTGAAATATCAGAAAAAGTCTAAAATCATGGTTTTACCCCAAAAAAGCCTGTTTCCCTCATTCTCAAAACTCTAACCTATTAATAACATGTATAGGGCTTCGAGACAAGCGATTTGACACGTCACACGTCCAAATCCGACCTTGCGTTTGAGACATATCGGCAAACTTCGTAGGAAAGTAGGCGACTATCTGGCTCTCTCCTCACCACCAAAACCTCTTCTTATCAATCATTTTTTTCAAAGAGCTCGCCCTCTTACAAAAATCCCCAGTGCGCATGCGTAAAAAACAAAAAACAAAAATGTTCATCCATAGCGGCATCTCGTAAAACGCATGCGCGATATGAGCAACAACGTTTAAGTTCATTTTAGCAGCGCACCTTATACATGTCGTATTTGAAAAGAGACTTTCACTAAAAAATTACAATTTCACCCCCTAGTAGGGGTAGGTTTTATTTAGGGGTTGAAATGAGTAGTCCATTGGAAAGAGGGTGTCAGCCCGAGTCCAACGACACCTCATTTGTCAAAATTGGACCATGCGTTCGAGAGATATTGGCTTGGACTCACGCGGCGGCCATGACACTATTTGGAATCGGCATTACCCCCCTACTAACGACCTTTCATATTCCATATTCCGGAAAGCAACACAAACCTCGCATGCAATCGACAATCAGTCTAATCACCCCAGTACGCACAAACTAGCGGGTTTCAATTCAATGGTGCACAGGGCTTTAAACATACCCATGTCAAAAGACAACTATAATAAGGAAATAAGAACTATTATGCAAATAGCAAAGGAAAACAACTTCTCGCCAAGCAAAATAAATCAAATTATAGCCAAACATAAAAATAAAGATAAAACGATTCCCAAACCGGACAGTAATGAGAAAAAATTTGCGCGTTTCAACTATGTGAATGCGAATACATATAAAATCACTAACCTATTCAAAAAGCAAGGCATAAAGATAGCTTTCACGACGAAAAACACAACCGCTAGGCACCTCCTAAATAGTAATCTAAATAAACGTGACCCGTATTCAAGGTCAGGGGTATATTCTATAACGTGCCAAGACACCGATTGTCAAGCTAATTACATCGGGCAGAGTGGAAGGCGAGTAGACACACGTTATAATGAACATAGAAATGCGATAAGATACGGAACACATTCAGCCGTGTGCGAACATATGTGTGACGCAGGGCATAGCTTTACCAACATAGAGTCGGACCTTAAAATAATCCATCACGAATCGAAAGGCAGAGCTCTTGACATAAAGGAAGCAATCGAGATACACCTAGCCAAACGAAACAATCCCAACAATCTAAATGAACACACGTTCATGGAGAGCTCACCCCTCTTCACGCTACTAAAAAACACACCCTGTCGGAAACAAAACACAATTTAGCGACACAGCCAAGCTAGATAAAAAAAGGGGGAAATTAGGGGGTTTTTAATAGGTAAATGTTATCTGGATCAGGTGTACGATGTACTTTTCTTCTGCAATAAACCAAGGCCCATATTAGAGGCAGTATTAAAGGTGCCGGGACGTCCTCATAAGACCGTCAACGCTTAGTTCGAATGGGTTATGCTCCACGCGTGGCGAGGACTAATCCACGGTCTTTAATAGTTGTAGATCCACCTCATTCAATAACATACATCTTATCTAGGTTGGCAACACCTCACATAAACACATCGCGATCACTCCCCACAGCACGTAGGGACAGGGGGGGAAGGCAGGGAAAAACCAATCGTTAAGATAACCACCGCAGTCGACCGCACAGCGAGTTCAAGTGAGCACGGAAACTGCGAATAGCTGTAGTACGGAAGACAATCAGATAAGTAGTTAGCCTAAAATTTTATAGTTTAACCATAGTTTACAACCATATATAATCTCTCTTAAGTACAATCTCCGGATAGCCATCACCATTTAGCATTTCACCTAACATATATACTGCATTTAGCATACACTGACAGTTGCAGTACCAATACTGCAACTAAATAATTGTACATATTGTAAATATTTTCACCTGTATTTCAACCATAGATTTTATAGCCTAAGTGTATTGGATCTGATGATGATCGCTTGACGATCGAAACTGGTCATCCTAGTGCTTTATT
The DNA here is from genome assembly GCA_946902985.2 of Meconema thalassinum. Classification (NCBI taxonomy): domain Eukaryota; kingdom Metazoa; phylum Arthropoda; class Insecta; order Orthoptera; family Tettigoniidae; genus Meconema; species Meconema thalassinum. The sequence continues at coordinate 19,491,902 of OX336391.1, forward strand.
AATCTCATGTAATTTATATCAGGATTAGGGCATAACCCATCTCTTTTGGGTACATTCGTCTTGACCGACTGAAAAGCACTAAACTCTTGATAGATATGAGTGTTTTAAAGGATCTACGCTACGCGCAGAGAAATAGCACATCTAATTATGGGAAAGTCCAGTTGAAGGGCGAGGCAGGGGATTGATGGAACAGCGATGTCAGCAGCCGTCTACTTCGAGCGCAGAAGAGTATATAAGCGGTCGTAGCTGCTTAAATATGATCAAACAGTCAATCAATCAATATTCGGCAAGTGAGACCTGCGTATCAGTCTTCGACGGTCGAGTACCGCAATAGTATCAGTCAGGGACGATCTAGTCTCATGGAAAACCTATTTTAGATATTCAGCACTGACAACACTTTCAATTCTACGGAATACCAGTCTGGAGTTTTTACAAATTTTAATCTAGGTTCTGGGGCCATTTGTTGATTCAGATTGTGCAGGAGAGTGCCCTTTTACCCAGTTAGGAACAGATTAGTGGGGTCAATCTGCCTTGCTGATTCGGCTAGAGCATTCTCTATTACCCAAACACAGGATTAGAGGACGATATGGGACCAACATTGCCTACAGTGTTGTGTGAAATAATATTCCTTACCCACGATATATGAGCTCTTATAATAGGAAACTACGCATTTGGACACTCACAGAAACGAAGTTGTCCGTCAAAGCTGCAATAAATGGTTACAAGACTGAAATCAACGGTAAAATCCTCATTGTCGAAAATACGAAGTGAGTGGGCAAAACCACAGCAATGCTTTTTGTATCACAAGCTACGTCATTTAGTCGCGGACATTACCAGTGTGTAAATGTGATCGCGACCATGTGGGTAGATTATAGGTTAGGGAATAACCCACCCACCAAGGGAAGATGATGAAGAGAAGGAAGTAGATTTTGGAATTGGAAAAGAAGGATAGAAGAATAGGAGGAGAGTCCCACAAAAGTAATAAGTTTGGTGTAAAACACACTTAAAAGTAGTTGCCAATGGAAGTTAACTCTAGGATACCTAAAGTAGGTACGAGCTTGGTCGAGGCTAACGGGAACCGCAGCTAAAACTTGGGCGGTTTGCAAGAGAGAGGCTTTAATACATTTCCTCCCGAGCATGTATAAAAGTACTATGGGGAAGGGTGATGGTCTGGCCAGACAGATAGTAAAAGCTTTATTGTATATGAACGAGGGCATAAACCTAGGAAGAGCTAGGAAAGCCAGGATCCTGCCTAACTGTAGTATCAGAAAAATGATGAATCCAAAAACAAATATTTAATTTATTTAACAATGCAGGAAATTTGAGGAAATTAACAATTATGCAATATAAGTTTAATAAACATGGTTCATTTGAACCTTTTAACAAATAGGGTCGCAGACCTCTTAACATCAAACAGTTGCTCCAGGCAATTGACAATTTTTAAGGTTTTTTAACCGTGTATTAAAATCTTGGTAAGATTTCATAAATAGGCAAAATGGAATAATTAAAGTTTTTAACATTTACAGGAGTACAAGCAGTGTACTATATGAAACCTCTGAAAGAACATTCTAACGAGAATAACAACTTCGAAGATAACAAAATGTAAAACATAAGGAATTAAAAGGAAGTTCCTACAACTTCTTATATTTAAACAGAATTACTTTGTGAGATTTATACAAAAAGAGCAGGTCACTTACTGTGAACCTGAAAAGTTAATTAGAAGGAAGGTTCTAGACCTCTTATACTTTGAATAAGACTCGCCAGTCAAATGAGGCAGTTTTCATTTAGCGAGACCAAAAAATAACTCACTCAAGAGTTGAGAGAATTGTTTTCCCTGATTATGGGAAAGGAACAACGTGAATTTAAAACTTGTATCACACAAGAAATTATGCAGAATTTAATTAATGTTAAACTAGCAAAGTTGGAAGGGTACTTCGTGAGTAACACCTTATAGACAGTTACAATTTTATAAATAATGGTTGTTAGTAGAAGGTTAAGGAAAGATCATGGGGATATAGGATCAATGTTCATGGCCGTATTTAATATAACCGGACGATCGCGACGCGGTAGAAAAGTGGAGCAAGCACTGATTATCACTATAGTCTGTAAAGATGGATGCAAAGTTCACTGGAGAAACACTGAAGTTTATGAGAAATAAAAGTTATTGCAATTATGGAGATAACTGATTGCACTATGTAGGTGAAAGTCTATTTCTTGAAAAAGTTGTAATTTACAATGAAATGCGCCATAGAATTTTCCAGAGGTTCCAGCGGAGGACGAAATTTCACTATTGTAGTAATTTAGTTTTAAACAAATTTCTCCCAAGTACGTGAGAAATACATGATGGCAGGACTCGCAGATAGAGAACAAGTTCTAGAAGGTTCCAGAACGACCTTAGCAGAAAATGGGGTTGAGAAAATCCAACGGAGGAAATAGTTTTAAAATTGTAGGCAGCGGGCATTATATAATATCCCACGTAGCGAGAGGATTTCTCGTTTGAATCGCTTAAGAAAAGCTCTTTTTAGTAAGGTTGGCTTATACAAGAAAAAAGCTCAACATGGCAAATCCCACGAAGAGTGATTATTGCCCCAAAGTAAATAGTCTCACACTGCCTATAAATTATAATTAAATCACTTGGAAGTTAAAACCATGAAGATGAGGTTAAAACTTTTTAAAAATGGTACTTATCTCGATTTCATGTTGAAGTCGGAGTTCCTTAGGAAGACTATCTAGCCAACATGGCGTAGAATAGAGTGAGCCTCTTGGTTTGAGGAGGCTAAGCTCAAGAAGAGCTTTGACTGATCGAGTCAACTGCAGACGAAGAAGTGAGTGCAGCTCAGCGGAGCAAGGAGAGACCACGGAAGGGGGAGAGAGTGGGGGGAGGAAACAAAAGGTATACATATCAGCATAACCAACTTAATAAAAACAAAATAATCTTCTTTTGCTGAGCTGGTCTTCAAAGAGTTGACAACAGTATCTGGTAGCCAAATGGATGTGGAATTCCTCTTGCGCGAGGAAAAGTTGAAGAGCTTCAGAGATTTGTTGTCATATGACGCTAGGTGGATCACAGAATATATATCTGAAACATACTCACACAAAATATAAGAAATTTGCACATAGAGGAGAAAACAAATGATCACTGTTGGTGTTTGACAAAAAGGAAGGAAAGAACGTGCAAAAGCATTCAAATTTGTAATCTCAGGTACCGTGCATTCCAAGAATGCACCATACTGGGAGGGCCAGACACCAACAGGGAACAAATAAGCAATTAAACATTTAAGAGTGATACAGTAATTAAAGAAAAGTGGTCTTGTGATCTGACCATTATTGGTCAAGACTCTGAATACCCTGACTCTCCTATCTCTTCCAGGGTAACATTTAGTCACTTTTCCAAAAGGCCAGACTAGGGGGGGTGAAATATCCCTAACCAAGACCAAGTCTCCTACTTTAATGTCGGGACTGGAAAGAAACCACTTCTGTCTCCCCTGCAAGGAAGTTAAATATTCCAAGTTCCACCTCTTCCAAAAAGAATTACGGAGGGCTTCAAGTTTCCGCCAAACAATAGGTAGATCAAAATCCCTGAAAGAATTAGGAAGGGGAGGATGGGCAGAGAGAGAAGTGCGTGTAAGACAGTGACCAGGTGTGAGTGGAAGGAGGTCATCAGGGTCATTGGAAAGCGGAGTTGAAAGGTGAGAATTAACGACACTTTCAATCACGAAATAGCTGGAAGCCGAGAAAAATAAAGCACTAGTAAAGATTGCGATACGATGAGAAAGAAGAATTGGCAAGTTTAAACAAAGCGTATAGGAACAAGTACATCTATTCAGGACAAGAATATACCAAATAAACAAAGGAACTATGCGAGTAGAAAGCAAGAACGCCATAGGTAACAAACGAGTAGCCAAAATCAATGACCTCAAGTTATAATGAGTATCAAGGGGGTTACTCAGAAAAATACTTAAGTCAGCGAAAAACTTGACATAACAAGTATAAATACAAAAACACATCGAATGTGACGTCGAGAAAAAACAAGTTTGTTCATCGATGAACATTAAGATCGCAAAATATGCAAGCAAATTGCAATACATACGCGCGTGAGAAATACGCAACGAAGTTTTGAAACGGGGATCAAAGCAGTTATGGAATACGAGCATGAGTAAGCAGAAGACGTAAATAAGTACGGCCTTGACACACATAGTACAACGAGATAAGGCATATAAATAGCTGAACGAGTCCTTAAGCGGAACAGGTTTATTTTGGGAACTAGGTGAACAGCTTCCGTACTTGAAGTAGCAACTCGCTAGACAATGCTTGGCAATCAGCCAGAGTTGAGATAAGAGAAACTTGTTTTGAACTGTGTCAATCATACAGGAAATAAACAACAACTGGGCATTCCTCAGACTGGTATACACACGAGTCTCAAAAGCAAGCAGTTCAAAGTGCACACACACTAATTGAGTCAGCTGTAACTTAAAGCAGAACGAGTTACACGACATGCAGTCAATCGTAACTTGGACGTGAAAAAGCAATTTAAAGCTATATGAAATAAAGTAGGAAATCAATTTCGCATAATTGAGAGGATCACGAAATCGAACAATTTTCAACAAAAAGAAGCTTAATTCTTCCGAGCAAAGAAGACATGCTGGGACATTGAGACGAAGGTTATGCATAAGAATAGTTATTCTAGATGCAATGGAATTCAGAGTTTCAATCGGTTTCATGAGCGACTTCCAATTGCGAGGAAGGGGGGAGGAGCCGGCCGTGGCCATCCCTCTACATAACGAAAGAAGTGAAACATAGCGTACAGCAAAGTGATGGTGACTGATAGCCATGGTTTTACACAAGGGGAAGATAGTTTTCGAGGAATAGTTTAAGCAATTACCTGCTATAAAAAATAACATAAGAAGATATACGAAATAACACAAAGCAAGGCGAACTTGAATGGCCATCTTGTGCGGGAAGAAGGAAAACCCATTTAAACAACTTACAGGGTTAGCGCAGTTATTCACTATAAGACATCGTTTCGACAAGTGGTTTTCAAAAATATTGAGATTTGAAACATGAGCGTTCTCTTTTTCAGAAATGGGATTTATGTCAGCTGTGACGAAATGACATTGTGCTTTGGTTTGAACACTGGTATGTTTGATTTCGCCAGTGATAACCCAACCAAAATCGGTGTCTCTAGCGACCACGGTTGAAGATAACTTGCGTGTTTGTTTGCGAATGCAGTTCCAAAAGACATTGGCACTGAAAAGCACATCAATGGGACCTTGAGCATTAAACTGAGGATCGGCTAACCTTAAGTGCGAGGGAATGTTTAAACCGGAAGTATTGATAGAGTGACTTGGAGTGTCCTTGCCAATACTGGTAAGAATGAGACAGTTTAAATTAAGATTGGTGTTTCTTTGGCAAACGTCTCTGATTTTCAATTTTGAAGACTGAAAAACTTGAGTTTTCAAATTGTCAATGCCGGTCACATTGATAGAAGTAGGCGATGACGAAAGACCTAGTTTTTTAATCAACGATTGCGAAACAAAGTTGTGCGTTGAAGCGGAATCGAGAAGACCACGGGTTTTGAACCAATTTCCAAATCTATCTTGGATTTCAAATTGTACAGTGGTCAACAGGGTTTGCGCACTATGAGAAGTGTCGGCGTTGGAAATGCAGGAAGAAGCATTAGTTTGTTCGGAGCGGCTCTGCAAGGAGCTTAAAGAGGCAGGTGCTGATGACCTCGATTTATCGTGAACGTGCAATAAAGAATGATGCGGTTTTTTACAATGGAAACAAAGATTTGATGACGTACAGTTCGGAGAAGAATGCTTAGGTGATAAGCAGTTGAAACAATGTTTGCTATTCGAGACAAACTTTCTTCGATCTTCGACAGACAATTGTTTAAAGGATTTGCACAAATACAAGGTGTGAAGCTTTTTACAGAGCGTGCATTTTAACGATTTGTTAAGCGGCCTGATATCTTCTCTTGAATGATTAAAAGAAGAACGGGTTTGTTTGTTTTCGACAAATGGGGGCTGATGTCCCTTTGAAGAAGCAAGTTTTTTTTCAAAAATTTGACACTGAGGATTCGTTTCGACTTTTTCGCACTGAAATGCGAGTGCTGTAAGGAATTGACATCGACTGTTGAGAAACGAGACAAGGTGTTCGAAGGAAAATTCTTTGTTGTAGGAGAGTTCGACCTCCCAGGCCTTCAGTGTCGAAAAATCGAATCTTGATGTAGCTAGGTGAATAAGTATGGTGTCCCATGTTTGGACAGGCTGTTTTAGCTGGTATAACGCTCTGACATTTAACTGCATAGAATCTAAGAGGTCTCTTAAAGATGTGACGTCATTAGGTTTGACGGCAGGTAAGTTGAAGAGACAGCGGATATGACGAGCGACACTCAACCTTAAATTGCCATATCTCTCTTTAAGGAGATTAAAGGCGATGTGGTAGTTGTCTGCGCTTAAAGGCAGTGACTCTACCAAGGTCAAGGCCTCTGATTCCAAAGACGTACGGAGGTAGTAAAATTTATGTATGTCTGGGATCTCGATATTTTCATGAATTAAAGAACAGTAAAGTTCGTAAAAAGAATACCATTCACCTTCCTTGCCTGAGAAGTGGGGTAGGCTTATCTTGGGAAGTAACGGTTTCGGTTTGTTCTCGTGAACTGAGGCAGGTGCGAACTGGGCCGGATTGATGACCCTAGTGTCCGGTTCTGAGATATTGCGAATCAATTGGTGGGCCTTTGCAATTCCTTCAAAGTACAAGGGTTCGACCTCATCCCGGTCCAATTGCAGTTCTGGACAAGCGGATTCAATCTCTGTTTGAATTTGGTCATAATAATCATAAGACCGTTCGTACAACTTAAGGCGATGAGTCAAGATATCTAAATCACACTCGGCGGGACTTAATTTGCTGATGAAATTTCGGAATCTAGTGAGTTGCCCTTTATAAGAAGAACGTCTAGCAATAAGAGTTTCATCTTTTTCGGCAGGAGCCATGACAAAAATAATAAATTGAAATACAACTCACGAAACTGTAGAACTTTGGAGATGCTGTCAGGTTGGCAACAGCGAGAGAGTAGAAAGAACAGGACACACCAAAGGAGACAGGAGCGGCCTCTTTCCCGTTCACAGGCTTTGCACGATGTGGTTATAGCTGAAATATTCAACACAGATATTAGAATTATGCAAAGTATTGTCAAATGACACTATTTGAAAAAGAGAAAAGAAAAAATGGGCTCTCCCGGGTTTCTGGGACCAAATTTTGGGTAGATTATAGGTTAGGGAATAACCCACCCACCAAGGGAAGATGATGAAGAGAAGGAAGTAGATTTTGGAATTGGAAAAGAAGGATAGAAGAATAGGAGGAGAGTCCCACAAAAGTAATAAGTTTGGTGTAAAACACACTTAAAAGTAGTTGCCAATGGAAGTTAACTCTAGGATACCTAAAGTAGGTACGAGCTTGGTCGAGGCTAACGGGAACCGCAGCTAAAACTTGGGCGGTTTGCAAGAGAGAGGCTTTAATACATTTCCTCCCGAGCATGTATAAAAGTACTATGGGGAAGGGTGATGGTCTGGCCAGACAGATAGTAAAAGCTTTATTGTATATGAACGAGGGCATAAACCTAGGAAGAGCTAGGAAAGCCAGGATCCTGCCTAACTGTAGTATCAGAAAAATGATGAATCCAAAAACAAATATTTAATTTATTTAACAATGCAGGAAATTTGAGGAAATTAACAATTATGCAATATAAGTTTAATAAACATGGTTCATTTGAACCTTTTAACAAATAGGGTCGCAGACCTCTTAACATCAAACAGTTGCTCCAGGCAATTGACAATTTTTAAGGTTTTTTAACCGTGTATTAAAATCTTGGTAAGATTTCATAAATAGGCAAAATGGAATAATTAAAGTTTTTAACATTTACAGGAGTACAAGCAGTGTACTATATGAAACCTCTGAAAGAACATTCTAACGAGAATAACAACTTCGAAGATAACAAAATGTAAAACATAAGGAATTAAAAGGAAGTTCCTACAACTTCTTATATTTAAACAGAATTACTTTGTGAGATTTATACAAAAAGAGCAGGTCACTTACTGTGAACCTGAAAAGTTAATTAGAAGGAAGGTTCTAGACCTCTTATACTTTGAATAAGACTCGCCAGTCAAATGAGGCAGTTTTCATTTAGCGAGACCAAAAAATAACTCACTCAAGAGTTGAGAGAATTGTTTTCCCTGATTATGGGAAAGGAACAACGTGAATTTAAAACTTGTATCACACAAGAAATTATGCAGAATTTAATTAATGTTAAACTAGCAAAGTTGGAAGGGTACTTCGTGAGTAACACCTTATAGACAGTTACAATTTTATAAATAATGGTTGTTAGTAGAAGGTTAAGGAAAGATCATGGGGATATAGGATCAATGTTCATGGCCGTATTTAATATAACCGGACGATCGCGACGCGGTAGAAAAGTGGAGCAAGCACTGATTATCACTATAGTCTGTAAAGATGGATGCAAAGTTCACTGGAGAAACACTGAAGTTTATGAGAAATAAAAGTTATTGCAATTATGGAGATAACTGATTGCACTATGTGGGTGAAAGTCTATTTCTTGAAAAAGTTGTAATTTACAATGAAATGCGCCATAGAATTTTCCAGAGGTTCCAGCGGAGGACGAAATTTCACTATTGTAGTAATTTAGTTTTAAACAAATTTCTCCCAAGTACGTGAGAAATACATGATGGCAGGACTCGCAGATAGAGAACAAGTTCTAGAAGGTTCCAGAACGACCTTAGCAGAAAATGGGGTTGAGAAAATCCAACGGAGGAAATAGTTTTAAAATTATAGGCAGCGGGTATTATATAATATCCCACGTAGCGAGAGGATTTCTCGTTTGAATCGCTTAAGAAAAGCTCTTTTTAGTAAGGTTGGCTTATACAAGAAAAAAGCTCAACATGGCAAATCCCACGAAGAGTGATTATTGCCCCAAAGTAAATAGTTTCACACTGCCTATAAATTATAATTAAATCACTTGGAAGTTAAAACCATGAAGATGAGGTTAAAACTTTTTAAAAATGGTACTTATCTCGATTTCATGTTGAAGTCGGAGTTCCTTAGGAAGACTATCTAGCCAACATGGCGTAGAATAGAGTGAGCCTCTTGGTTTGAGGAGGCTAAGCTCAAGAAGAGCTTTGACTGATCGAGTCAACTGCAGACGAAGAAGTGAGTGCAGCTCAGCGGAGCAAGGAGAGACCACGGAAGGGGGAGAGAGTGGGGGGAGGAAACAAAAGGTATACATATCAGCATAACCAACTTAATAAAAACAAAATAATCTTCTTTTGCTGAGCTGGTCTTCAAAGAGTTGACAACAGTATCTGGTAGCCAAATGGATGTGGAATTCCTCTTGCGCGAGGAAAAGTTGAAGAGCTTCAGAGATTTGTTGTCATATGACGCTAGGTGGATCACAGAATATATATCTGAAACATACTCACACAAAATATAAGAAATTTGCACATAGAGGAGAAAACAAATGATCACTGTTGGTGTTTGACAAAAAGGAAGGAAAGAACGTGCAAAAGCATTCAAATTTGTAATCTCAGGTACCGTGCATTCCAAGAATGCACCACCATGCAGTGCTAAATACCGATCGAATAGACTGGCGGCTGATTGGAGAGCTGAAGATGACAACGGACGTGAAAGGTGGAGCGAGTGGGCGAGGTCATGCGAGGAGAGAGGCATGTCAGGACACCCATCTAACCGTGGAATTCAACAGAGGATTCATCATGCCGAGAACATCAAAGAAATGTTAGCGAAACTGAACATGTATTTAGTAGCTAGTAACATGCACTTGGAACATTTCTTTTCTTTAAAATATCAACACTTCGTCATTATAAATAGGTGTGGAACCATTTCACAAGTTTTACGAACTGTAATGAAGAATAATTTGATTTATGAAAAGCATTATGGTCAAATGACAAGATTATTAGTTCATCTGAGACTTTTTTCCACGATGAAAAATTTGAGTCCTAGTAGTTTCATTTTATTTTTCGAAATCACGTTGGATATGTTTTTTCATTTCAAATTGACTTCTGGACATTTAAAACAATTTATTATGGGTCTAAAGTATGAGAATTAATTATAGCATAATAATAATAATAATAATAATAATTGGTATATTATAAAAAAAATGAACAATTCAGGAAAATTATTTACTATTTAGTATTTAAACTTGATGTATTTTTCTATTTTAAAACAGCATATTTTGAGCAATGATGAAATGCTGAAATGAATTTGCTGTAAATAATTCGCAGATAGAATCGCTTAGGGATGATCCATTATAGAGGTTTGTAATGTTGCACATTTAAGTGATACAGTGGAGTAGAACAGGGCCGGGAGATATTCAAACTCCAAAAAACGTGCATAAAATAGGGAGAGAATTTGTCATAACAGTAGAAAGTGAAGGGTAGATTGACCGGGTATTTACAAACAATTACTTGATCACTAAAAGCTATGTGATGTTTAAATACATTGTAGAAGGTTGTCAAAGTGACATTAAAAGCCATTATGTAAAATACAAGCGTGCGAATTGTTGTAATTGAATGATGTATGCTGTGTAGAGTGCTAAGTTGTGTGAACATAGTTGCCCAATGTTATGAAATTGAAAAGAAAGGATATAAAATTCTGAAATAACCACGGTTATTGTGAAAACAAGGGTAATGCCATGTAGTCGCCCCATATTTTTCTCACATTTAAACATTATCCGTAGAATTCAATTTATTATGTTTGATCCATTTTACCTACCTTCGCCTGTTGAGCGAAGCCTTTAAATTTATCTTAGATTTGCTCGAAATCTTACCGAATGCATTGGAAGTATTGAAATAATGCACTTAAAGGATTTATTCTGAGGGACTAAATTCATGTTTAGTTAATATGTTGGAATGCATCCAATTGTGATAAAAGGGCAACATCTGATGTTTTGTGTGCGAAGAAAAATCCGATATCTTGTTAGTTTCAATCTACAGTTGAATGAAATGTGAATCTTAATATTGCTGGAAAAGATTAAATATGCTGGAATCGATACTTTAATTAAATAATTAAATTTACGTTCGAAAATTAAAATTATCAAAAATTAAATGTGTAAACTAAGTTAATAAATTAAGTTACATTATTATGATATAATAATAACAACAATAATAAAATGCATTAATTAAAAATTGTTGATGATGATAATTGTTTATGCTGGAAATATGAGTGTATTAAAATTAAACTAAGTTAGGAAAGATATTTAAAATATTAAATAATGGATTTATGATAAAAATGATTTCAAGTTGAATAACAATAATTTCAAATTTGAGTTCGGTCTAAAATGATTCAAGAAAAAAATACAGAAAGGAATATTTCTGATCACATATTTGATGACAGACCATCAAGATTATAATTTTGAAGTATTATATAAAAGAAAAATTTGAAGTCAATTTAAACATTTAGGATTTCTACAAATTACAGAAATACTTATCTGGTAATAAATAAAATGCTATTCAATGATAAGATCAAGGTCAGGATCTTTAAACTATGAACAATTATACGTTGAATGATATTTGGAAAACTCTAAAAGCCAGAGTAGTTAAAAGGGACGTAAACCCAACCAATATTTGGAAAATATTTTGAAAAATGACGATTGTTTTTGAAAGTGATTTTTAGACACAACAGTGATAAATGTAAATATTAAGGTACAGGTGTCAGACGAACTGATATTGCATTCTGAACAACCAGATATAAAATGTAAATAGCGTGAAATACGATACCAGAATGGACTGATATTTTTCTGGATATCGATGATTGAAAATTCAAATCAGTGAAGATTTAAACTTGTTCGAGCTGTACTACGTGTGGGAAACATGGAGTTTTCCAGTGTTGATATTTTATTTCGTTCGTGTGTGGAAGATTTATCTTGCTTTATGATTGAGATTCCACTTTACATTTTATTTAAGTCTAAAATAGGATGAGATGTTTTGAGAAATTGTGGTATCTTTCAATTCTCTTTTCTCTTATCCTTCGTTGCAAATAATCGAAGTCAGTGAGCCAAGTCTTTTATTTTAGTTTGCGCCCCGATAGCCCTGAGATATTAGATCTCGTGTTCAGCTGATTTCGATAAGTTGCATAAGTGGTCTTTGAACTTCCGTCTAAACGGAAAAATGGCACCCAACTTTGGGCTCGATAAGTAAGAAGTTTCGAGGCCCATTGTGTGGGACTATCGAAAAGAATAAATAAAATGCTATTCAATGATAAGATCAAGGTCAGGATCTTTAAACTATGAACAATTATACGTCCAATTCGTGGGGCGATCGATTTGATTTTATAGGCTGTGTATTAGATGGAGGAAGACCCAACTAGTTGGGACATAACACATTTGTTTTGCCTTCTCTGCACCATGAGCCGTCTGATGTATTCCTACCTGAATCCCATATTGCCAAATACAAAAATCCTCACGCATTCCACTAATTTCTGAAGCCAGCTCGTAATGCCGCCGAAAAATGTAATATATATAGAAAAAGTTCTCAGTCAATATTTATTCGCAATCTAATTGCGGCTAATTGCATAACAATGCCTGTGAACATTCATTGTGTATTTGGATGAGCCTATTCAAATAATGAGATGTAATGTGGTATCAATTTCAGAATATCTATCTAAACCTTTTTATTTTTTAATTTATTTCAGCGTCTGAAGTGACATGAAGACATGCTCAACCAATATCAACCCTGTAACCTTGAGAAAACATGTAACCAACAATAAATCGCTTCAGGGTGCGAATAAAACGTGCAATAGCATAGCCGAAACATATAACATGGATGTGTGAATGTCTCGGCTCTCCCTATAACATTCCCTGGACATATCCCTTTTCTAGTTACAACGAAAGCCATGCCCCAAATATGGAATGAAAAAAACATTCAGTGCAGTAAGGGTTTACATGATTGTATTTAAAAGCCTCTCTTTCTATGAAACAAGATCTATATGCCCCAAAAAAATAAAATGTCAAATCCCAAAGGAATATATGACTATGACTACGTGTATTTCAAAACTATACTTGAAATGTCTCCTTCTATTAAGATGGAAATATAAATATTTTACTTGACTACTACCTTTCTACGGAAATTTCGCTATGCTTAACCTACATGAATATGGCTTATGACCAATAAATTTACAGTCTTCCAAGTAACTTGTATTCTCAAATCTAAAATATCTATGTTATCATTAGGCAAAATGTATTTAAAAAGTGTTTCTTCAATTTACTGTTTCACACGATGGTGTGTGGTGAATTGGTTCTAAACAAAAGAAAAGATTTTTTATTTTTCGAACTGTACCGATAGTCAATCAGAACGTTTCACATGACATAGATGTTGCTCCAAGGGAATAAAGTTTTCATTTAAACTGTTAAATAGTAACCCTGTTTTAAATATACCTGTTAAACAGTAGGGATACACCTGTGTCTTAAGAAAACATTTTTGCGAGCAACATCTGGTATATATGTTTAATGGAATGTAGCCGCTTCCAAGTTAATATGAATACAAAAGACATAATTGTGCAATGGTTTACCTTAATCATTATGTCTTCAATATTGGCTATTAAAAATCATTCTAGCAAAAATTTTAAGCATGTAGCGCGTGAATTAGGCTAAAGAACACTATCAATAAAAAAGCATGTATTGAAAATTCTTTCTCCAATACATTTTGTCCGTATTAACTACATGGGACTGATTTGAAGCCACTATGATAAAAAAAAATGTGCGTATGTTCCAGAGTAACCGCAGCTCTGAATTTACTATGGCTTCAGGCTACTATGCATATACAAGTGTTTCTTAAATATTCCCTTTCGATTAAATTGGGCTCCGCATGTACCACATGAGTATGGCTTCATGCCGTTGTGAATTGTTATGTGATCTTTCAAATCACCCCTGCGTGTGAAGCTTACCCCACACCTAGTACACGAGTATGGCTTCTGTCCACTATGTGTCAATATATGCGCCACTAGATTTCCTTTTTGAATATATTTTGCTCCGCATATGGCACAGGAATATGGCTTCTCACCACTATGAATTAACATGTGTTTCTTCAGATGCTCATGACGAGAAAACGTTGCACTGCAGGCGTTACAAGAATATAGCTTCTGGCCGCTATGAAGCAAAGCATGTTTTCGTAGATTTGACTTACTAGCGTACTTTGCATTGCACTCATGACATGAGTATGGCTTCTCTCCGGTATGTAAAAGAAAGTGTTTTTTCAAATCTGACTTGCGTGAAATGCTTACTCCACATGTATGACATGTGTATGGCATCTTCCCACTATGTATTGATTTGTGTCTTTTGAGGTGTACCGTGTGAGGAAATCGTTTACCGCACGTATCACAAGAATATACCTTGTTTTTAGGGTCAGCGTGAGTGCTCATATGATTCTTAAGTGCTACCTTTTGCGAAAACTTTGTTCCACATGTAGAGCATGAGTAAGGCCTTTCACCAGTGTGTACACGAAAGTGCCGTATTAGGTAAACTTTACAAGAAAATGATCCTCCGCATGTATCGCACGAATAAGGCCTCTTGCCGCTGTGAACCGCCATGTGCAAATTCAATGTTCCCTTTTGGGTGAACTTCTGATCACATATACTGCATACGTGTGGTTTTTCACCAGTATGAATTAACAAATGTGTTTTCAAATGACACTTTCGAGAGAATTTCTTCCCGCAGTTACTGCAAAAATGTGGCCTTAGTCTACATTGCGTAGGGACATGTATCTTGACGTCACACTGGACTGGCGTACCATGATGACCGAATGAGGCTCCGCATATATTGTTTGCAGAGATGTTCTCCGCCCTGTTGAAGATTGCTTCGTTAGACAGTCTACAATAACATTGTGGGGTTTGAAGCCATTTTTCAGTATTGCCTTATTAAACAAGAATTTAGTGCTTTTCAGTTAGTCAACACGAATGTACCCAAAAGATCTGGGTGATGCCTTAATCCTGAAATAAATTTTATGAGATTAATCCTCATGTAATTTATTACAGGATTAGGGCTTAACCCAGCTCTTTTAGGTTCATTCGTGTTGACCGACTGAAAAGTTCTAAACTCTAGTCTCTAATACATTCAAAGCTACGAAAGAAAAAGTTCATTCACACCAGAGGTAGCAAACAAGATGACATGAAGGAGAAATATAAGAGGTGTAGAAATAAATTACACAAATTGCTTATTAATCAATAATCTCCAATAATCCAAGAATAGTGTAGGGCATTGTCAATAAAATAACACACAGAATTAATCAAAAAGAAAAAATAGCAAATTTAGATCTGAAAATAATGTTTATGATGATAACTTCAGCTAATATATAATGTTCCGGTGTCGGTTCTAGGAAAACCCGTATGGACATTCAACTCCAGTTCAACGTGGTCAGCAAGAACCGTGCTGCCTTATTTTAAAACGCTGCGGACTCTGGTCAGTGAGGCACTGCAGAGACGGAAGTCTTACAGTGACAGAGGTGGACTGCCTGATCGGACAACTTTGGTCGTCGAACGGTCTTTGACCAAGAGGCACGGAGCTGATGCGGTACATGGGAACACCATAGCTCGCGAAGCTGAAAAAACAGATGAGAACCAATATTTCTATTTCCTTTCAGAATTGAATTATAATTATTTTAATCCTTGTATCCATGATGACAGATTCCTTTACTCCCTTACTAAATAAACTGGGAGTTAAACTTCCAATCTCTTTCATTCGGGAGCATTCCCTGATTCCTTAATCTCCTTTCACTCCAATTACCTTGAGTAGTAGGGGTGTACTGTAATCCCTATCAGAAGCTATCGGTAAGGACACTATCACGATCCTGGTACATAATTTTAGAGAACACTTGGTCGGCCTATGGCTTAAGTCCATGCCATCAGGTGGGGACACAACAATTGGTGGAGGTGCAACAATATCCTACGATTATGTTACAACAATGCCACTGAAGGGTCTGGAACTATGAAGTAAATCCCACATTATAATAATGAAAATGCTCCGCCAACTATATTCTAAGTAGCACATGTTTCGATCTATCAATGGGATCTACTTCAGCAAATTGGAATCAAACTTAATGAAACTTATCCACTAAAACTGTTGAACAAGATGTTCAGTAAAGAACATATAGTCTACTTTCTCCTAAATGCATGGGTATTGTTATTACTCTTTGTCATTTCAAGGAGTGTAATTGAATGTTGGTTGTAGTAGCTTGTTGAAATACAACGTGCTATACGGCTATTAAACATGAATATGAGGAGCCATTTGCTAGTGCTACCTCTGTAAAAAATGTCATTCAATTCGGTTTCACCGTGTTTGAATTGATATGGGGAAACGATTTGCACACATAAATGGCCGCCATCTGCAAACTATTGGGCTCATGATATTGTAGTTTGGTGCAAATATGAACCTCAATAAAGGTTTGTTGTTGGAAAATTTGGTAGAGATCACATTATTAGGTTGGTCGTAGTTTGATTCAGGTTTTTAACATTTGGGTGGCCGCCATTCCGTTTCCGTCAAGATGGCGGCAATATAAATCATGACACTGAGGTGCCCTTTGCTAGCGCTATCTCTGTACCAAATTTAGTTTAATTAAGTTTCACCGTGTTTAAATAGATAGGGGAAATCGATTTGCACACATACATGGCCGCCATCCGCAACGTATTAGACTAATGATCTTGTAGTTTGGGCAAAATATTCTTCATACATAGAGGTATAATGTTGCAAAATTTGGTACAGATCAGATGATTAGGTTGGTCGTAATTTTATTTAAACTTTTTAACATTTGGGTGGCCGCCATTACGTTTTCGTCAAGATGGCAGCGATATAAAACAAGAAACGTAGGTGTCCTTTGTTAGTGATACCTCTGTACCAAATTTCGTTCAATTCGGTTTCACCGTGTTTGAATGTATAGGGGGATCGATTTGCACACATTCATGGCCGCCATCTGCAAACTATTGGGTTGATGACCTTGTAGTTCAGTCTAAAGACGCTCGCCATATAAATATATGTTGTTGCAAAATTTGGTAGAGATCGGATGATTAGCTTAGTCGTAATTTGATTTAAGCTTTGAACATATGGGTGGCCACCATTACGTTTCCGTCAAGGTGGCGGCGATATAAATCATGACATTGAGATACCCTTTGGCAGTTTTACCTCTGTACCAAATTTCGTTCAATTCGGTTCCACAGTGTTCGAATTGATAGGGGGGGGGTGAGGGCAGACATTCAGAGTACACACACTCACACTCACACACAGACACATAGTGACACACACACACAGACACACACAATTTTTGGCCCTGTGTAGATCTCATAAGTCTACTTTCATAGTTTGCAAAATTCGAAAGTAGGTTAAAAATGAAACTAACTTAAATATATAAGAGGATGAAGTGACGAAACTGGAAATCAATGAGTAAGAACGATGAAAATATAAACTAAATCATTTACAACAATGTATATTAAAAACCTTTAAAGTAATAAAATCAATTTGAAATCAAATATATTGAATATCCCTATAAATAACTCGGTTAAATAAAGGTTCTTAATATGTATATATAATTAAAAGAAAAAAACATTTGGCGGTGCATTTTCAAACTTTTCTTTGGAGCCGGGTTGGATGGTTAGAAATTAACCGAAACACATATTCCTTTCTTCTTGTTCCGATCACCGAAACGGATTTACATAAGTACCTACTCAAAAGAAGCGACATTAAAGCAGTGGGAAGTGATAACATCTCAGCTCGACTTAAGCCGAATTCTAATTCCTTAAGGAGTCCTCCGCTAGCAATAACAAACGAGTCGCTTTCACCTGGAAATTTCCCAATGCAAATTAAAACTTAAGATAAGCAGTCAGTTCTTCAGAACTAAAGAACTATCGACCTATATCGTTAGCGACTAATATGGCCGTCGCACTTTTCCCACAGTTATCAGACACATATCTCCCATGGCAAACAGCGGCGATGTCCGACGACTACACATATCTAGCAAATATACATCCATTCTGATGGACGAGAAGCAGAGGCCGTACTTGCTTCCATCTGTTACTGGGTGTGACTGTCACATCGCTACTGTCCCATATGTAGAATGGAAGGAAATGTGTTGTGTATCCCGATGGCATAGAGTCAAGTATGTCCGCAAGATTCTAAGGAATTACAGTTAGAAAATTTGGTAAATCTAGGCGCAAGTTTTAAAAGTTGTACCGTACTGATCATAAGAACAGTACTTCATATCAATTCTCTTGCAAAATATCAAGCTAACTCAGTATGACCGGCTTGTGAGTTCGTTATTGTTGCTTAAAGTGGCAGAATAGGGAGGTAATCTGCCATTTTGAATCACTGTAGGTCCATATAATTCCTTAAATCAGAGGGAAACCAACCAGAATATCATTCTCATTAGCGGACTCAGAAATTGCTGACTTTAATACAATCACCTGATTCAACAGGTGGGGTGGATGTCCCAGTTATGCGAGAGCCATCTGGATCCTCCTCATGAATGAATGACTTCATTGTTTCTTTCAAGAGTGTAGAAGCCTGGAACTCATAATCTCTTTGTCTCGTGGCCTTTTTGAGAATTCTGCTTTGACAAGGACCTCGGGTAAGTTGTGTTCTGTTAGAGAGGTTATGTTGGAAGTGACCAGGAATGGCGGCAGATGATAAGGGACTGAATTGTTTTGTATTTTATTACTGGAATAAACGAGGAGCGTAAACATTTATTGTCGCCTTATAATTTTTAGCCTACTTTTCACATTTTGCAAAAATGAGGAAAAAGTAGACTTATGAGATCGGGCAAATGTGTGTTTGTCTGTCTGTCCTTCTGTCTGTCTGGCTGTGTGTGTCCCCCTATCAACTCCTAAACGGCTGGAGCAATCGAAACAAAATTTGGTAGGAGTAAAGAGCTATACCTGAATATCTCACGGCCATATTTGAAAATGATGTCAGTGCTACCAACTGCTGAAAAAACGCAATTGAAATTTGAGCTCCACGTTGGATATCTTGGAAGGTATGAATGGGAGCTATTTAAAAATTGGCACACGTATAGATAATAATATTGCAGTTTAATTTCCAGGAGGCCATACATGGCAGTGTTGCCAAAATGATTATAAGCTTGCTGATAGGTCCAATTTTTAATTGCATATAACTTCTACACTATCAATTGGAATTCAACCAAATTTCGTATGTACTATGTGTACATTCACAGATATGAACGAGCATATTCTTAAGAGCCACCAGGGCTGCCAACTGTTAATAAATGCACTCCCTATTGTTTTTATCCAAATACCAATATATCAGAAAGTATGCAAGCAGACAGCTTTAAACTATGCACACGCATAGTACCTGACATTCTATATTAATTTGGAGTAACTTATATACGTCAGTGCTACCAACATGATTCTAAGCCTGCTGAGAGGTCCAACTTTAATTACACGTAACTTCTATACTATCATTTGGATTTCAACCAAATTTCGTGTGTGTTATGTGTACCATAACAGATAAGACTATACGTATATTTAGGAGCAACCAGGGCTGCCAACTGTAAATAAATACTGTCTCTATTTTTGTTACCCTAATATCAATATATCAGAAAGTATGCAAGCCAATAGCTCTAAACTTGGCGCACGTATAGTACCTGGCATTTTAGATTAATTTCAAGTAACTAATTTAGGCCTACGCCAGTGCTGCCAACATGATTCTAAGCCTGCTGATAGGTCCAATTTTAAATTGCACGTAACTTCTCTACTAACTAATGGATTTTATTCTAAATTGACACAACAATAGATCATATTATTTCAGATTACTTCTGACCAATACTTGTATGTCATTGATGCCAACATGATTTTACGCACGCTGTTAGATCCAATGTTTAACTGCATGTAACGTCCATACTATCCATTGGACATCAACCAAATTTTGTATTCTGTACCTTAAGAGGTGGAACTAAGAATATACTCAATCACCAGGGCTGCCAACTGTAGTTCTCTATTAGGCTACATTTTGCCAGGTATACGGTATTTCGAACTAATTAGAAATTTCGATATTACCAACTTAATTTCGTCATTATTCTAGATAGGTCCATTTAGATTAATCATTGGCATGAATCTTAAATTTTAAGAAAAGTAGGCTCTTTAGTTCGTCACGGAACGTCTTGTTAACCACGTGAACGGTACAGTATTTTCTTCGATTTAAAAGAAGTTTCGCAGTTAACTCTGCTTGGTTTTCCAAAGTCCTCTTCCAAGGAAGCTTCAATTTCGACCACTTCATGTTGGTCTGCGAATTGAAACACACGCAATAGCAACTCAGAAATAATGGAACTGACAACTCAGAATTTCAATTTTAGAAACGCCCACGATACAAATGACTTAAGAAAAGTGAACAACGTAACAACTAGGTCATTGTCCCTAATGATTATGATAATGAAAATAGAAACGACTACCAACCACCGGCACATGTTACACCACCGAATAGAAGAAAATCAGAATATATTGTACCTATTCTGTGAAAGGAGATATACAGTCCAGCTAGCTCATTGGCTCGGGGCATGGTACGTCCATTCCCACATTAACAAAAATATAATCGGGATATGAGCAAGGATTCAACACAATAAATGACAAATAAGACACAATTAAAAAAATCCTACTCAAAAATTAAAATTGCGATCTGAAAGATCCTACATTTACATACAAAACAAAATTATCACTCACAAAACACAAAATAAACGATCACTTTATTGTAAATTTGGTGTCTATACCACTGTGAATCAGTGCGGATAAAATGTCTGTTTTACGGATCACTTAAGATATTAAGATATTTATTTATAGCAAAACATGAATTTCCAAATCAAAATCTATACATTAATTACACAATCCAACATAACATACTCGGTCCCCTGAATCAGGACCTTCCCCTCTTTAATCATAATTTTTCACTTAATTCATTTGATCCTTTTAACATATTTCATCCTTTTAAAGTTGATTTAAACATACCATAATCATTACATTAATTAGGCAATATAATTTATTGTCTTTACAATGATTGGCATCTGTCACCTCAATTCTCAGATTGAATAATAATATTTTTTAGAAACAACTCAAAATTAGTTAAAAATTAACTCAAATTTTAATTCAGAATTCATCTCAAACTGTTATACCAGAATCATCTCAAATATTATTATACTCCCACAGGGTTAATTTACCAGAGTTAATCTCACTCCACCTTCTGTTTTCATGCATCTTATTTAAGTACCTCTACCATGCATCACGTGTTCATATTTCCCTATACATCAATACTAGGGCACCTGTTATCAAGCATGGGTCCGACATTCTCATTTTCACCACCAAGAGATGTGATCTCAGGCCTTTTTTTAATCATGAGAGCTGCTCTATAAAGAATCCACATATTACCTGAGTGAGATACTGGCCTAATTCTGCCGTTCCTTCTCGTCCTTGCCTGACTTTAAATGGCATCATACTCCTCTCCTTCACACTATGACTGATCTATTAGAGGTCGAGGGAGAAAAGTACACACATATCCAAAATGGCCGACTGTCGATCCTAGACGAGTGGGGTGAACACTCGGGCCGTTATAAATCTTATAGCTAGTTCCTCACGCTGAATGAAAGTGACATCTTAACTATGTGGCATTCCAACCAACCACTCCGTTTACTGGAGGGTTACGAGAACAATCAAATCCCTGATATCAGACTTTATAAAATACTTTTACTCATTTTTTTCTGGCTTAACTAGACACAACGTTATTAGAGGGGCTTGAGCACATAGACAATCATTCTTAGTGGGACTGAATGGTGATTCAGACGCCGGAGAAGCACTTCCAAATACCTCTCCTTCTAGTGCATCACAGCACGACACATTTACAGCTCGGAGACGGGGCTCAAAACTCCTCTCAGCCGCATTGAAAGCTTCCCTTTCCATAGATGCATAACAACATAACCCACTAGATTCATCCCCTACTCAGGGTGTCTATGTTCAAAAATCCAATCTTACTTTTACTCATTATTCTACTTAACAAACTCCAGTCTTTATTTAGCTCAGCACATCTCGGCTGTATTATTCACTTCTTACATTCATTTTCGTACCCCTCCAGTAATATCAAACCTTTACACTTACTAGCAATACATTTCAAACTGGGCACTCTGTCCACATTTATCTTTATCTAATCAAACTGCAGCATCTTATCGATCCTCGTGCCTAACCTTTCCTTGACATATAATTCCCTCTCTCTCATTGAAACCTCCATAGATACAATTAATTCATTCATATGCTGTCCCTCTGCCTGATGTTTCAAAAATTGTAATCCCTTTGTTTAGAACTTATACCTGTTAATTTACACCATTAATCCCACATTTATTTCTAAACAATATTATCTGCACTGCTTTTATTATTATCTAGCTAAGCATCACAAAGTTCCCGCCCTGACACTGATTTCACAATCTAAAATGATGCATGGTCAAAATATACACTTTAATTAACATCTTTGGTACTTATATTTATGGGAGTCTGAGACGGTGCCAGAAAATTTGACTCATCTTCAGTGCTTAACAATGATCCATTTTAAAATTCACGTAGTGAGCCATAACCTATCCATGCTTGTACTTAAGCTCCATTTTGATACACATTAACACCAATTTTTAAAGATCCCAAGCACTTACAAACACTTAAGAACAATTACATAAAAGCAATTAAATATTTAATACAAAGGTATAAAAAACCACTTAAACACTGTGACCTTTATTTCGCCATTTTCTGTGTACTCTTCACACTTTTTCTGCACCTCATTTCACCATGCAGACAGCTGTTAACTGCGATTACGAAACGATAGAACTGCAATGTCACCGTCCCCGTTGTTGATTCAACTCCTAATCTCGCCTGCCTCTGCACGTACTGCTCTGCCTGAATCTTGCTATCTGCAACTCCCCAGTGTTAATTCGGTAGCTCATTTCATTCGTACCCCTGATGAATCTGCTCTCGCAGCCTATTTTAATAACACGTAGTCCTCAGTTAGACTTCTACCAAGTTGCTTAACGAGTTCGCAGATTATCTTCCTATAACAAGTAAACCCTTTGCTTGTTAACTGTAACATGCCAACTTGTGCCTACTTACTCACTTCTTTTTCTGTTACTGCCTTATCTAACCATGTCCCTCAATACAGTCAGTTACTGAGCCCTTGAACTGGTAGCGCGTACACTCACATTTCCATTACGATACATCAGTAGGGGAGTAGTGACAGTTCTGCCCCACAAGGTGCTCAAAAAGTTAGTACACACTATTTGCTTATTCATATCTCTCGAACCCATGGTCCGATTTTAACAAATGAGGTGTCGTTGGACTCGGGTTGACGCCCTCTTTCCAATGGACCACTCTTTTAACCCCTAAATAAAACCTACCCCTACTAGGGGGTGATATTGCAATTTTTTTGTGAAAGTCTATTTTTAAATGCGACATGTATAAGGTGCGCTGCTAAAATGAACTTAAACTTTGTTGCTCATATAGCGCATGCGTTTTTCTAGCTGTCGCTATGGATTAACATTTTTGTTTTGTTTTTTTACGCATGCGCACTTGGGATTTTTGTAAGAGGGCGAGCTCTTTGAAAAAAAATGATTGATAAGAAGGGGTTTTGGTGGTGAGGAGAGAACCAGATAGTCGCCTACTTTCCTACGAACTTTGCCGATATTTCTCGAACTCAAGGTCGGATTTGGACGTGTGACGTGTCAAATTGCTTGTCTCGAAGCCCTATACATGTTATTAATAGGTTAAAGTTTTGAGAATGAGGGAAACAGGCTTTTTGGTGGTAAAACCATGATTTTAGACTTTTTCTGATATTTCACGAATGCATGGTGGGATTTGGTTCTATGACGTGTCAAATGGCTTGTCTTGAAACCCTCTTTATTTTGGTAATAGTTTAAAGTTTTTGAGAATGAGGGAAACAGAATGTTTTGGGGTAAAACCGTGATTTTAAACTTTTTGCTATATCTCGCGAACCAAACATGCTAGAGGCGTGTACGAGGGGTCCAAGGACTCGGGGTGACGTCCTCTCTGCTATGGACCACTCGTTATATTAAAAAAAAATGGAAACGCGATTTTGGGGTAAACAAGCGATTTTTGTGACATTTGCCGATATCTCACGAACCAATAACGCTAGAGACGTGTACGAGGTGTCCTAGGACTCGGGCTAACGCCCCCTTTCAAATGTGGCAGGTATTTTTTTCCAAAAAATAATTCACAAAGGGCCTAACGCCATACATTTTGAAAAAACTTTTTCTTTTTCTTTACCTGTTTATAATGTCCATGAAGCGTGGTGGTTGAGAGAGACGATACGGCTGGGTGTGTGTTTCAACGAACCTGTCGCTGACCACGGTGGCTGTGTTCAATAGATTAATTGCTATTTCGACGGGTCGGTTTATGACAGAGCGAGGGTGCGTTTTTTTCTGATACTTTACCCCGAAGGGGATTTTTGACGTGTAAACGGTGATGAGAACTTGGTTCTATGTTGGTCGAAGCGAGTAAAGAAAACAAACTTGCCGAGGAGCAGGAGGTGAATGTCATTTGAGCTTATTGGAAGGCGCTGATCTGACTTGACAACAGGTGCAATGGAAAAATGACCATAACGCTTGAAGGTGAAATAATCTGACCATAGTGGAGGCAGGGAAGAGCGAAAGGCATGTGAACACATGTGTGAAACCACAGGCACGCTAAACCAGTGACATCCTGTCTTGCTTCGTACGTGACAAAATGCAAGTTCATGTGAAATTTGATCTACCTCAGGTGTTCACTTGGGACGTTAGCTGTCCTCGTGCGCGATAACTGTTAACAAGTGACATCCTGTTTTGCTTCGTACGTGACAAAATGCAAGTTGACATGAAATTTGATCTGGCACAGGTGTTCGCCTGGGACGTTAGCTGCCCACGTGCCTGATAACAGAATCCTTAAAGCGTGGGAATCGCTGAATCAGTAAAAAGTATGATGCAACTTGTGGGAATGATGTCACAACCAATAGATAGGCAAGAGCTGCAAACAGCAGTGGTGGGAGGTGAAGGGAGGGAAAGGGGGAGGGGTAATGTATGAGAGAACACAGGTGGAAAGAGAAAGAAATATGTGGAGCTGAGGACTGTACACATAGAGCTATAGGTGGTGTACAACATGTGTGAATAAATAAATTAAAAATTGCACAGGTTCACACAACATAGACTGTATTATTGCCATGGCCAAGCACTCACATTAAGATCATTTACAAAATCATAAAATGAAAAATAAAAAATCTTGTTTTGGAAATATCGTTTTTCAACATACACAAAATAAATATATAAAAAAATTTTAAACAACTAAATGGAAAATCCATGGTCAAGCACTCACATTAATATTATTTACAAAATCATAAAATGAAAAATAGAAAATCTTGTTTTGGAAATATCGATTTTTTTCAACATACACAAAATAAATATATAAAAAATTTGTAAACAGCAAAATGGAAAATCCATGTTTCCATATAGACAAAATTTTAAAAACCTTAAACGGACATTTAAGAAAATATATGCAAATGGGAAATTGACAAATGTGTAAATATGAAAATGGAAAAATCCATGTTTCCATATCATGAAATTGAAAAACATCAAACTGTCATTTAAAAAAATGCAAATAGAAAATTGACAAATTGCAATGTGTGAAATGTGAAATTGAACAAATGGCTATCATTATTAAAAAAAAGAAAAGAACATAGTGCTCTATGTTTGAGGTGTGAATCAAACCCTCTCTACTTATTTGGACCACCCGAGACTGAGTAGACTAGTTTTAGTTATCATACCACTTTTAAAAGTTTGTGTTAAATCTAGGAATTGAACCCAAGAGCTTGTAGGGGAGATCCAAGGTTATAATATGTTAAACAGATAGCCTTGAATGTAGTGTGTGGTAGCTATATAGAAATGAGACGTTTCGGCCGGGGTAGGGAGGCATAGAGATCTGCATCAAACCAGTCAAAAGACTGACGACTCAAACAACAACATGTAGAGCTCACCAAAATAATGTTGTGTAACGGTAAATGTTAGTCAACGAACAGTAATGCATTACTAAAACCCATGACACGATACCTAAGAGCTTTTCTAAAATTATTTTAAAATGCCTTTAACCCTATATTAAACACCCAGTTCACAAGACTCATAACTGCAATGTTATGGTCAAACAAAACAAAATCTATATTTCAAAACAAACAAGTGGTTTAGTCAATGTATACTGGAAAAAGTTTTATAAACACTCAAGTCCACAAAAATAATTACATTAGTAACAGTCAGGTTGACCGAGTGGTTATGGTGTTTGACGTAAGTTCAAATTTTCTGTACAAGAAAGCAAGGGTTCGAATCCCTTACCTGATATAACTATTGCGTCAACATGGCTTGACCACACTGTATTATTGTGTACTCGGTACACAAACCATAAATAGAGTGTATTGTTTAAGGTCACTCTCTTTGCGAACATAGTCAGAGAATGTTGATGGTTAACAATTGCATTAATAGTGGGACATAGGGATAGCAATTAAGAAAAACAGACAATACCCATACACTATTTTTATTTATTTAATGTAAGTACTTGTACAATAGTTATATACAAACTACATCTCTCTTTTGTCTATTAATATCTAGTCCTTTTCGATCCACTTGCATATCAAGGGCAGATGACTTTGTAGTTCAGCCCCTTCAAACAACAACAACACTACTTCTTCCATAGTCTGTGATGTTGATGACTCTTGATGCGTGGAAGATGGATACAACATAACTTTTACAACAGGGGTTAAACGTTGCTCAACAAACAATGCACTATTTTGAGTAGCAACATCTTTCTCTTGTACTAACATTTTAGCATTCTGATGATTCTTTTTGTCAATACCATTAGTGTTTTGTCTGGAGCACTACATTGATGATCACTCACACTTAAAACCACACTATTTCTACTTTCCATATTGCCTCGACATGTTGTTGACCTCTGTTTCGAGCATTGCCAGAATATTATTCCTTTTACATTTTGTCGTCTATAGTTATAAGAGTAGCCTTTATAGAGTACACGTTGTTTACCTCGGTTAGTTGGAGTAAGTTCCATAGTAGTAACTAACCTGTTAGTATGATTTGCACACTACAAAGGTTATCTCGGTTCTGGTAATAGAATTATTTAGCGTTGGCTTTTATATTTAATATGTACAGTTTAAAGTGATAGAAAAGTGGTAGAAACGTGGTAGCAAAGTGGTAGACAATTGGTAACATAGTGGTAGAAAAGTGGTAGCAAAGTGGTAGAAAAGTGGTAGAAAAGTGGTAGAAAAGTAGTAGAAAAGTGGTAGCAAAGTGGTAGAAAAGTGGTAGAAAACTGGCAGAAAAGTAGTAGAAAAGTGGTAGCAAAGTGGTAGAAAAGTGGTAGCAAACTAGAAAAGTGGTAGCAAAGTGGTAGCAAAGTGGTAGAAAATATTACATGTATTGTTAAGAAATAGTTTAAGCGGTTACATGGATTCATTACACTATAATTTTAGCATCACGAAGCTCATTTTCTATATCCAAAAGTTCTTTCTCATATTTAGTATGACCAGCCTGTTTACAGGTATGCAAGTACTGAAGCCGCTGGATTAGCTTACTGGGATTGTTCCAGTAAACAAATTTAACAAATGATTTTTTTGGGTGTAAACCATTATCATCATCATCATCATTATCATCATTATCATCATCATCATCATGGTTATCATCATCAATATAATTATCATCAATATAATCATCATCACTATTACTATCTAATCCTTTTTGTTCATCCTGCAATGCAAAAACCTTTGGCATAGTTTGTGTTGTCTTTGATAGTGTTAGAGGTTTCTTAGACGTTAACGACTGTCCTAATATGTCTTTTTCAGGAGATAATAAATGCTCTTTAACAAACAAAGCACTATCTTGAGCCACACTATTTTTTTCTTGGTCTTGCTTTTTTACCTTGGTTAGAGTATTTTGTCCATTTAAATGAGTATTATTTTGAGATTTACAATGATGATCGATTGAAATAAGTATGTTGGAGCCTTTTGTCTTAATCATTCCTCGACACTTTTTAGATCGTTGTTTCGAACAGCACTAAATAACAGTTCCATTTTTATTGGTTCGTTTCACAATATATGAATATCCTTTATAGTATGCGTAAGGCTTACCATACCTAGTCACTGATACTTCCATATCAACTGTCAAGCATAGACTAAGCTCTAGTAAAGTCAACTTGGTAATAAGAATACTAGTTTAATGTGAGAGCAAATATGGATCCAAAGAGTTCAGGTAAAAGTGAAAGCAAATAAGCAAATATTAGAAACAAGAGTTGGGGTAAAAGTGGTCGCAAAGTGGTGGACCAATTACACAATAATTTCAGCACGACGAAGCTCTTGTTCAATTTCTTTGATTTCCCAATCGTGACCGATATGCCCAGCTTGTCGTAAAGCATGCAATTGTCGAAGCCGTTGAATTAGCTTACTGGGTTTGTTCCAGTATACAAATTTAACAAATGGATTTTTAGGTGTAAACAAAGCATTACCATTATCATGATCATTATCATCATCATCATTATCATCATCATGATCACCATTATCATCATGACCATCATCACTGTTACTATATAGTCCTTTTTGATCCTCTTGCAATACCACTTTATTTATAGTCTGAGTTGATTTTGATAGTGTTGAAGGTTTCTTGGACGTTGACAACTGACCTAACATGACGTTTTGAGCAAACACTGCACTATCTTTAGCCGCAATATCGTTTTCTTGAACTTGCTTTTTAGCATTTTGATAATTGTTTGTAAACAGTAAGCGTGGTTCGTTTCGAGCACTACATTGATGAACACTCACACTTAAAACCTTTCCATTTTTACTTTTCAGATTGCCTCGACATTTTGTTGACCTCTCTTTTGAGCATCGCCAGAATATTATTCCATTCACATTCTGGCGATTATAGTTATAGGAGTAGCCTTGATAGAGTGCACGTAGCCTACCTTTGTTGGTTGTAATAAGTTCCATAGTAGTAACCGACCTGTCAGTACGATGGTCACTCTACAAAGGTTACAACTGTTTTGCTGATGGAGTGACCTACCATAAGCTTATATATTGGCTTATGTGTTGGCTTTTTGTGTTGGCTTTTCGTGTTGGCTTATGTGTTGGCTTTTTGTGTTGGCTTTTTGTGTTGGCTTTTCGTGTTGGCTTTTGTGTTGGCTTTTCGTGTTGGCTTTTTGTGTTGTCTTTTCGTGTTGGCTTTTGTGTTGGCTTATGTGTTGGCTTTTTGTGTTGGCTTTTTGTGTTGGCTTTTCATGCTGGCTTTTGTGTTGGCTTTTCGTGTTGGCTTTTTGTGTTGGCTTTTCGTGTTGGCATTTCTTGTTGGCTTTTCGTGTTGGCTTTTCGTGTTGGCATTTCGTGTTGGCTTTTTTGTATTGGTCTTTCATGTTGGCTTTTTGTATTGGCTTTTCGTGTTGGCTTTTTGTGTGGGCTTTTTGTGTTGGCTTTAGTATAGACTTTTGTATTGGCTTATTTGACAAGTTATTTGTGTCAATGTATTTAGCGGATTTTTTTCTTGGTGTTGGAAAGTAGTTGAAAGAGAGGGAATATTTAAAGACTTAACCTCAGCTCACTAACCTAACCTAACCTAACCTAACCTAACTTTACCTAACCTAACCTAACCTTTCGACTCTCAGATGCTAATTAAATTCTGTGCATAGTCGAGTTGGAACCCAAGACCTCAGGGCTAAAAAACAATTATTTTTGACGGCTTATTTTGGTAACTTATTTTAATGGCTAACCTAACTTTACCTAACCTAACCTAACCTCAGCTCACTTTGGATATTACTAGTAAGTGTTCATATCCTCTGCTAGGTAGGATGCTAGTAGTACAGGTAGTGCTCATATTTACCGCTAGGTAGCGGAAACATACTTTGCATGTTGCATGTGACACTTGTGAAGTTTAACCACATGCAAGACGTGCTTGTATAAGTTCTCTATTTAAACTCAATATACAATTAACGACAAAATGTTCAGAACTAACATGTATAGCCATGTTTAGGGTATATAGGAGACCCTTAGCAAGAAAGGCTGTCTAATCCACGAGTGTACAGCCTTGTCATACGCAGTAAGCACCTGTTGGCAGAAAACAACAACAACAACAATTTGAGAAAGCCAACAAAAACATGATTCCTTTAAATACATTAATGGATATGTTGTTGGCTTTCTCAAATTGTTGTTGTTGTTGTTTTCTGCCAACAGGTGCTTACTGCGTATGACAAGGCTGTACACTCGTGGATTAGACAGCCTTTCTTGCTAAGGGTCTCCTATATACCCTAAACATGGCTATACATGTTAGTTCTGAACATTTAGTCGTTAATTGTATATTGAGTTTAAATAGAGAACTTATACAAGCACGTCTTGCATGTGGTTAAACTTAACAAGTGTCACATGCAACATGCAAAGTATGTTTCCGCTACCTAGCGGTAAATATGAGCACTATCTGTACTACTAGCATCCTACCTAGCAGAGGATATGAACACTTACTAGTAATATCCAAAGTGAGCTGAGGTTAGGTTAGGTTAGGTAAAGTTAGGTTAGCCATTAAAATAAGTTACCAAAATAAGCCGTCAAAAATAATTGTTTTTTAGCCCTGAGGTATTGGGTTCCAACTCGACTATGCACAGAATTTAATTAACATCTGAGAGTTGAAAGGTTAGGTTAGGTTAGGTAAAGTTAGGTTAGGTTAGGTTAGGTTAGGTTAGTGAGCTGAGGTTAAGTCTTTAAATATTCCCTCTCTTTCAACTACTTTCCAACACCAAGAAAAAAATCCGCTAAATACATTGACACAAATAACTTGTCAAATAAGCCAATACAAAAGTCAATACTAAAGCCAACACAAAAAGCCCACACAAAAAGCCAACACGAAAAGCCAATACAAAAAGCCAACATGAAAGGCCAATACAAAAAAGCCAACACGAAATGCCAACACGAAAAGCCAACACGAAAAGCCAACACAAAAGCCAACAAGAAATGCCAACACGAAAAGCCAACACAAAAAGCCAACACGAAAAGCCAACACAAAAGCCAGCATGAAAAGCCAACACAAAAAGCCAACACAAAAAGCCAACACATAAGCCAACACAAAAGCCAACACGAAAATACAACACAAAAAGCCAACACGAAAAGCCAACACAAAAGCCAACACGAAAAGCCAACACAAAAAGCCAACACAAAAAGCCAACACATAAGCCAACACGAAAAGCCAACACAAAAAGCCAACACAAAAAGCCAACACATAAGCCAATATATAAGCTTATGGTAGGTCACTCCATCAGCAAAACAGTTGTAACCTTTGTAGAGTGACCATCGTACTGACAGGTCGGTTACTACTATGGAACTTATTACAACCAACAAAGGTAGGCTACGTGCACTCTATCAAGGCTACTCCTATAACTATAATCGCCAGAATGTGAATGGAATAATATTCTGGCGATGCTC
This sequence comes from Meconema thalassinum, assembly GCA_946902985.2. Lineage (NCBI taxonomy): Eukaryota > Metazoa > Arthropoda > Insecta > Orthoptera > Tettigoniidae > Meconema > Meconema thalassinum. The sequence goes on from OX336391.1 coordinate 19,523,442, forward strand.
AAAAGAGAGGTCAACAAAATGTCGAGGCAATCTGAAAAGTAAAAATGGAAAGGTTTTAAGTGTGAGTGTTCATCAATGTAGTGCTCGAAACGAACCACGCTTACTGTTCACAAACAATTATCAAAATGCTAAAAAGCAAGTTCAAGAAAACGATATTGCGGCTAAAGATAGTGCAGTGTTTGCTCGAAACGTCATGTTAGGTCAGTTGTCAACGTCCAAGAAACCTTCAACACTATCAAAATCAACTCAGACTATAAATAAAGTGGTATTGCAAGAGGATCAAAAAGGACTATATAGTAACAGTGATGATGGTCATGATGATAATGGTGATCATGATGATGATAATGATGATGATAATGATCATGATAATGGTAATGCTTTGTTTACACCTAAAAATCCATTTGTTAAATTTGTATACTGGAACAAACCCAGTAAGCTAATTCAACGGCTTCGACAATTGCATGCTTTACGACAAGCTGGACATATCGGTCACGATTGGGAAATCAAAGAAATTGAACAAGAGCTTCGTCGTGCTGAAATTATTGTGCAATGGGTCTACCACTTTGCGACCACTTTTACCCCAACTCTTGTTTCTAATATTTGCTTATTTGCTTTCACTTTTACCTGAACTCTTTGGATCCATATTTGCTCTCACATTAAACTAGTATTCTTATTACCAAGTTGACTTTACTAGAGCTTAGTCTATGCTTGACAGTTGATATGGAAGTATCAGTGACTAGGTATGGTAAGCCTTACGCATACTATAAAGGATATTCATATATTGTGAAACGAACCAATAAAAATGGAACTGTTATTTAGTGCTGTTCGAAACAACGATCTAAAAAGTGTCGAGGAATGATTAAGACAAAAGGCTCCAACGTACTTATTTCAATCGATCATCATTGTAAATCTCAAAATAATACTCATTTAAATGGACAAAATACTCTAACCAAGGTAAAAAAGCAAGACCAAGAAAAAAATAGTGTGGCTCAAGATAGTGCTTTGTTTGTTAAAGAGCATTTATTATCTCCTGAAAAAGACATATTAGGACAGTCGATAACGTCTAAGAAACCTCTAACGCTATCAAAGACAACACAAACTATGCCAAAGGTTTTTGCATTGCAGGATGAACAAAAAGGATTAGATAGTAATAGTGATGATGATTATATTGATGATAATTATATTGATGATGATAACCATGATGATGATGATGATTATGATGATAATGATGATGATGATGATAATGGTTTACACCCAAAAAAATCATTTGTTAAATTTGTTTACTGGAACAATCCCAGTAAGCTAATCCAGCGGCTTCAGTACTTGCATACCTGTAAACAGGCTGGTCATACTAAATATGAGAAAGAACTTTTGGATATAGAAAATGAGCTTCGTGATGCTAAAATTATAGTGTAATGAATCCATGTAACCGCTTAAACTATTTCTTAGAAATACATGTAATATTTTCTACCACTTTGCTACCACATTGCTACCACTTTTCTAGTTTGCTACCACTTTTCTACCACTTTGCTACCACTTTTCTACTACTTTTCTGCCAGTTTTCTACCACTTTTCTACCACTTTGCTACCACTTTTCTACTACTTTTCTGCCACTTTTCTACCACTTTTCTACCACTTTTCTACCACTTTGCTACCACTTTTCTACCACTATGTTACCAATTGTCTACCACTTTGCTACCACGTTTCTACCACTTTTCTATCACTTTAAACTGTACATATTAAATATAAAAGCCAACGCTAAATAATTCTATTACCAGAACCGAGGTAACCTTTGTAGTGTGCAAATCATACTAACAGGTTAGTTACTACTATGGAACTTACTCCAACTAACCGAGGTAAACAACGTGTACTCTATAAAGGCTACTCTTATAACTATAGACGACAAAATGTAAAAGGAATAATATTCTGGCAATGCTCGAAACAGAGGTCAACAACATGTCGAGGCAATATGAAAAGTAGAAATAGTGTGGTTTTAAGTGTGAGTGATCATCAATGTAGTGCTCCAGACAAAACACTAATGGTATTGACAAAAAGAATCATCAGAATGCTAAAAAGTTAGTACAAGAGAAAGATGTTGCTACTCAAAATAGTGCATTGTTTGTTGAGCGACGTTTAACCCCTGTTGTAAAAGTTATGTTGTATCCATCTTCCACGCATCAAGAGTCATCAACATCACAGACTATGCAAGAAGTAGTGTTGTTGTTGTTTGAAGGGGCTGAACTACAAAGTCATCTGCCCTTGATATGCAAGTGGATCGAAAAGGACTAGATAGTATTAGACAAAAGAGAGTTGTAGTTTGTATATAACTATTGTACAAGTACTTACATTAAATAAATAAAAATAGTGTATGGGTATTGTCTGTTTTTCTTAATTGCTATCCCTATGTCCCACTATTAATGCAATTGTTAACCATCAACATTCTCTGACTATGTTCGCAAAGAGAGTCACCTTAAACAATACACTCTATTTATGGTTTGTGTACCGAGTACACAATAATACAGTGTGGTCAAGCCATGTTGACGCAATAGTTATATCAGGTAAGGGATTCGAACCCTTGCTTTCTTGTACAGAAAATTTGAACTTAAGTCAAACACCATAACCACTCGGTCAACCTGACTGTTACTAATGTAATTATTTTTGTGGACTTGAGTGTTTATAAAACTTTTTCCAGTATACATTGACTAAACCACTTGTTTGTTTTGAAATATAGATTTTGTTTTGTTTGACCATAACATTGCAGTTATGAGTCTTGTGAACTGGGTGTTTAATATAGGGTTAAAGGCATTTTAAAATAATTTTAGAAAAGCTCTTAGGTATCGTGTCATGGGTTTTAGTAATGCATTACTGTTCGTTGACTAACATTTACCGTTACACAACATTATTTTGGTGAGCTCTACATGTTGTTGTTTGAGTCGTCAGTCTTTTGACTGGTTTGATGCAGATCTCTATGCCTCCCTGCCCCGGCCGAAACGTCTCATTTCTATATAGCTACCACACACTACATTCAAGGCTATCTGTTTAACATATTATAACCTTGGATCTCCCCTACAAGCTCTTGGGTTCAATTCCTAGATTTAACACAAACTTTTAAAAGTGGTATGATAACTAAAACTAGTCTACTCAGTCTCGGGTGGTCCAAATAAGTAGAGAGGGTTTGATTCACACCTCAAACATAGAGCACTATGTTCTTTTCTTTTTTTAAATAATGATAGCCATTTGTTCAATTTCACATTTCACACATTGCAATTTGTCAATTTTCCATTTGCATTTTTTTAAATGACAGTTTGATGTTTTTCAATTTCATGATATGGAAACATGGATTTTTCCATTTTCATATTTACACATTTGTCAATTTCCCATTTGCATATATTTTCTTAAATGTCCGTTTAAGGTTTTTAAAATTTTGTCTATATGGAAACATGGATTTTCCATTTTGCTGTTTACAAATTTTTTATATATTTATTTTGTGTATGTTGAAAAAAATCGATATTTCCAAAACAAGATTTTCTATTTTTCATTTTATGATTTTGTAAATAATATTAATGTGAGTGCTTGACCATGGATTTTCCATTTTGTTGTTTAAATTTTTTTTATATATTTATTTTGTGTATGTTGAAAAACGATATTTCCAAAACAAGATTTTTATTTTTCATTTTATGATTTTGTAAATGATCTTAATGTGAGTGCTTGGCCATGGCAATAATATGGTCTATGTTGTGTGAACCTGTGCAATTTTTAATTTATTTATTCACACATGTTGTACACCACCTATAGCTCTATGTGTACAGTCCTCAGCTCCACATATTTCTTTCTCTTTCCACCTGTGTTCTCTCATACATTACCCCTCCCCCTTTCCCTCCCTTCACCTCCCACCACTGCTGTTTGCAGCTCTTGCCTATCTATTGGTTGTGGCATCATTCCCACAAGTTTCATCATACTTTTTACTGATTCAGCGATTCCCACGCTTTAAGGATTCTGTTATCAGGCACGTGGGCAGCTAACGTCCCAGGCGAACACCTGTGCCAGATCAAATTTCATGTCAACTTGCATTTTGTCACGTACGAAGCAAAACAGGATGTCACTTGTTAACAGTTATCGCGCACGAGGACAGCTAACGTCCCAAGTGAACACCTGAGGTAGATCAAATTTCACATGAACTTGCATTTTGTCACGTACGAAGCAAGACAGGATGTCACTGGTTTAGCGTGCCTGTGGTTTCACACATGTGTTCACATGCCTTTCGCTCTTCCCTGCCTCCACTATGGTCAGATTATTTCACCTTCAAGCGTTATGGTCATTTTTCCATTGCACCTGTTGTCAAGTCAGATAAGCGCCTTCCAATAAGCTCAAATGACATTCACCTCCTGCTCCTCGGCAAGTTTGTTTTCTTTACTCGCTTCGACCAACATAGAACCAAGTTCTCATCACCGTTTACACGTCAAAAATCCCCTTCGGGGTAAAGTATCAGAAAAAAACGCACCCTCGCTCTGTCATAAACCGACCCGTCGAAATAGCAATTAATCTATTGAACACAGCCACCGTGGTCAGCGACAGGTTCGTTGAAACACACACCCAGCCGTATCGTCTCTCTCAACCACCACGCTTCATGGACATTATAAACAGGTAAAGAAAAAGAAAAAGTTTTTTCAAAAAGTATGGCGTTAGGCCCTTTGTGAATTATTTTTTGGAAAAAATATCTGCCACATTTGAAAGGGGGCGTTAGCCCGAGTCCTAGGACACCTCGTACACGTCTCTAGCGTTATTGGTTCGTGAGATATCGGCAAATGTCACAAAAAACACTTGTTTACCCCAAAATCGCGTTTCCATTTTTTTTATATAACGAGTGGTCCATAGCAGAGAGGACGTCACCCCGAGTCCTTGGACCCCTCGTACACGCCTCTAGCATGATTGGTTCGCGAGATATAGCAAAAAGTTTAAAATCACGGTTTTACCCCAAAACATTCTGTTTCCCTCATTCTCAAAAACTTTAAACTATTACCAAAATAAAGAGGGTTTCAAGACAAGCCATTTGACACGTCATAGTACCAAATCCCACCATGCATTCGTGAAATATCAGAAAAAGTCTAAAATCATGGTTTTACCACCAAAAAGCCTGTTTCCCTCATTCTCAAAACTTTAACCTATTAATAACATGTATAGGGCTTCGAGACAAGCAATTTGACACGTCACACGTCCAAATCCGACCTTGAGTTCGAGAAATATCGGCAAAGTTCGTAGGAAAGTAGGCGACTATCTGGTTCTCTCCTCACCACCAAAACCCCTTCTTATCAATCATTTTTTTTCAAAGAGCTCGCCCTCTTACAAAAATCCCAAGTGCGCATGCGTAAAAAACCAAAACAAAAATGTTAATCCATAGCGACAGCTAGAAAAACGCATGCGCTATATGAGCAACAAAGTTTAAGTTCATTTTAGCAGCGCACCTTATACATGTCGCATTTAAAAATAGACTTTCACAAAAAAATTGCAATATCACCCCCTAGTAGGGGTAGGTTTTATTTAGGGGTTAAAAGAGTGGTCCATTGGAAAGAGGGCGTCAACCCGAGTCCAACGACACCTCATTTGTTAAAATCGGACCATGGGTTCGAGAGATATGAATAAGCAAATAGTGTGTACTAACTTTTTGAGCACCTTGTGGGGCAGAACTGTCACTACTCCCCAACTTACATCCTAGTTCACGACTTCGCGAGACCGCTTTGTTCTTCGTGGCGCGTAATATTCCCGGTGGCGATATATCTCATCCTCCACAATTTACTCGATTCGTGGTTCAATTCACGTAATTAGCTCGTGACCTGGCTTTTTCTCCGCGGTATAAATCGGTGTTATTTATCGTTAAAACTTGTGAATATTCTTTTTAATACACTTATTAATTAACTTTATGAAAAAGTGCTTTGCACTGTTCTAGTTCGGTCGCCACACTGGCCCAGCATTTCCTGGCGACTGGCTGGTAACGAGTGTGCCTGAACTTCCTGCTTATATTCCTTTTGAACCAAATAGTCCTTCACACAAGAGCTTCATCTTCCAAACAAAGCCACATATACTGGTGCCAACCATATGTTTCTGAATCCATTAATATTCTCCTCGCGTGAGTGATGCGGTGCTCGGGGAATCCCTCGCAACAGATAATCACTTCTACGCTGACATCTCACCCAGTTTTACCTTCCGCACTTGCCGTAAATTTGCTTTTATTAAAACCTATTCAGACATATATTACAAACTGTTTACGCTTCAAAAATTTCATTGGGTAGTTTTCTATATATTCACAGAGAGGTGTGTTCTTCCATCTCCACCGACTTCATCTCATTGTCTTAAGGCTCCTCGCCATCACGACTGGTGTTCCCTCCCATGAACGTAGCGCCCTTAATTCCTTGGTGGCGACCGTCTGGCCCGCCTACTTTCTGGAGCAATTAGTCCCCTGCAAACTCCACTGGATTTCCTGAACTCATAGCCTTAAGCTGGTATCGTGTACTATTTATCCAATATCGATGCATTGTCCTTAATCTGGCATACTCTTCTTATAGCACGAGACTATTTTATTAAGCCTTGCGCTGTGCGCCTACGGTCTTGGCTTCTTACAGCTCGAGTCTTGGGTCCATTACTTGTCTCCATGACTCGAATAAAAATATAGTTTTCCTAATATTGAAATAATGCCACAATGTGTTCAATATACTGAAACGGTTAAAAATAAAGGTAGTTCGGTCCTTCTACCACACATTCGATATCTCGCCCATGTGCCGAGGCGCACAGCCACAGCGTCCACACTAAGAAAACTTAAAAGCATTCTAAAAAACACAGTTTTTATTTTAGATGATAAACAAGTGACTCATCTTGTCCACATGAACCCCAGTGTTCCTACATTACGGGCCCCACCAAAAATACATAAAAATAACATTCCTATAAGACCTATTGTTAATTTCAGAAACAGCCCTATACATAAAACTTCCCAGTTTGCTCTACAGTTTCTAAAAAAACATTTTCGTTTTGAAGCAAACAAATTATTCAAAAACACTATACATTTTTGTGAGAAAACATCAGTTTTAGAGCTAAAACAGGAGCATTCTTTACATAGTGCTGACATCAAAGATATGTATACCAATATACCCATTGTTCCTACAATTAACATGATCAAGAGGAATTTCACAAACAATAGCAATCTTTCCAAAGTAGAAATAGATGAATTCATTTGCATTTTGAATTTTATTCTAAATAATATTTACTTTACTTTCAACAGTAAAATTTACAAACAAAATGATCGCTTTAGCAATGGGTTCTCCATTATCAGGAATACTCGCTAATATTTACCTCGACCATTTAGAAACTAAAATAGAAAGCAAAATAAAAGGAATTAAGTTTTGGGGTGGATACGTAGATGATGATTTCATCATAATTGGCGATAATATTCAGAAGATAGATGAAGTTTTAGACCAACATAACAATATTGATAATAATATTAAATTTACTATGGAATCCGCCACAAATAATAAGATTAATTTCCTAGACACCAACGTCATTAAAAAAGATAACAGACTACATTACCAAATTTTCAGGAAACCCACGCAAACCCATTCTGCTATAAGACAAGATTCAAACCATCCTGGCTGTCATAAAAAAGCCACTTTCATTAGTCTTGTGAACAGAGCCATGAGTTTACCCCTTTCCAAACAAGATTTTGACAATGAAATTGCAATTATTCATCAAATTGCCAGAATTAATGGTTATAACCGTCAATACATTAATAATATAACTAACAAACTGAAAAATAAACCTATCACGCAACTTCAACCAGAGGGTAAAGACAATCCTTCATACGCAGTTTTTACTTACTTTAATCATCATACTTACAACATCACCAACAAATTCAAAAAACTTAACAGGAAAATCTATATATATAAAGCACAAAGTTTGTCTGTCTGTCTGTCTGTCTGTCTGTCTGTTATGTATACAAATCTACACCGTTTCACCGATCTGAACCAAAATTTGTATACTTACCCTTTGGAACCCTGCGGGTAACCCCGTCAACATTAAATTTCGGACAGACCACCCCATGCCCTGCATTTAGGCCCTTTTGCACAAATCTACACCGTTTCACCGATCTGAACCAAAAGTTGTATATTTAACCTTTGGAACCCTGCGAGTAACACTGTCCACTTGAAATTTCGGACAGACCACCCCATTCCCTGCATTTAGGTCCTTTGGTCCAAATCCACACCGTTTCACCGATCTCAACCAAAATTTGTATATGTACCCTTTGGAACCCTGCCAGTACCACTGACCACTTAAAATTTCGGACAGACCACCCCATTCCCTGCATTTAGGCCCTTTGGTCCAAATCTACACCGTTTCACCGATCAGAACCAAAATTCGTATTCTTACCCTTTGGTGCCCTGCGAGTAACACTGTCTGCTTGAAATTGCGGACAGACCACTCCATTCCCAGCATTCAGGCCCTTTGGCCCAAATCGATACCGTTTCACCGATCTCAACCAAAATTTGTATATTTACCCTACGGAACACTGCGACTAACACTGTCTGCTTGAAATTTCGGACAGACCACGCCATTCCCTGCATTTAGGTCCTTTTTGCACAAATCTACACCGTTACACCGATCTGAACCAAAATGTGTATACTTACCCTTTGGAACCCTGCGAGTAACACTGTCTGCTTGAAATTGCGGACAGACCACTCCATTCCCTGCATTTAGGCCCTTTGGCCCAAATCTACACCGTTCCACCGATCTCAACCAAAATTTGTATATATACCTTTTGGAACACTGCGACTAACACTGTCTGCTTGAAATTGCGGAGAGGCTACTCCATCCTATGCATTTAGGCCCTTTGGCACAAATCTACACCGTTTCACCGATCTGAACCAAACTTTGTATACTTACCCTTTGGAACCCTGCGAGTAACACTGTCCACTTAAAATTTCGGACAGACCAACCCATTCCCTGCATTTAGGCACTTTGTCCCAAATCTACACCGTTTCACCGATCTCAACCAAAATTTGAATATTTACCCTTTGGAACACTGCGAATAACACTGTCTGCTTGAAATTGCGGCGAGGCCACTCCATCCCTTGCATTTAGGCTGTTTGGCACAAATCTACACCGTTTCACCGATCTGACCCCAATTTTATATACTTACCCGTAGAACCCGACAAGTAACACTGTTCACTTTAAATTTCGGACAGACCACACTATTCCCTGCTTTTTGGCCCTTTGGCAGAAAACTACACCGTTTCACCGATCTCAACCAGATTTTACATAATTACCTTTTGGAACTCGACGAGTAACACTGTCTACTCGAAATTTCGGACAGACCACTCCATTCCACGCATTTAGGCCCTTTGGCACAAATCTACATCGTTCACCGATCGAAAACAAAATGTGTATACTTACCCTTTGGAACCCGATGAGTAACACTGTCCACTTTAAAATTTGGACAGGCCACTCCATTCCCTGCATTTTGGCCCTTGGCACAAAACTACACCGTTTCACCGATCTCAACCAGATTTTACATAATTACCGTTTGGAACTCGACGAGTAACACTGTCCACTCGAAATTTCGGACAGACCACTCCATTTCCCGCATTAAGGCCCTTTGGTACAAATCTACATCGTTCACCGATCGAAAACAAAGTGTGTATACTTACCCTTTGGAACCCGATGCGTAACACTGTCCACTTGAAATTTCTGACATACCACTCCATTCCCTGCATGTAGCTCAGGAATTCCTCGGGGTTGCCAGCTTCCTAACTCACCAGTCATGAGCCCTTGAGGGTGTACCAGAAGTGGTGGGTCTACACACACCCTGCCTCTTTGAGGGCCTTGAGCAGAAGACAGGAGATATTATGAAAAGGAAAAGAAGGCAGACCCCTCAAAGAATGAGGGTATCAGGAAAGATGAGACAAAGCCAATTAAGGCGGGAAATTGAAAGACTCCCTAGCCCTCGGATACCCTAATACAGTCTGGGTCGGAAGAGAACAAGAGTTGACCAAGGGAGGCCGACAGGAAAGAGAACTGAAATGAGCCCGGCACCAGGAAGTAGAAGCGATGCCAGACTCAGCTGGGGTTCCGTGGTCGCCAACCCACGTCCCACAAGTTGTGAGACCCTGGGGGGGGGTCAGCTGTGAGAATAGCTTGCTGATTCATCGTGAGGCGACTTGAGAGTACTTTCCAGAGCCCGCCGTGTTATCTCCTGCTGTCTATGCTGATGCCAGCACAGGGCCGTTGCGAAACAGTGAGTGATTCCCGGTCAATCTGTATAGGACGGGGAACCCCGAACGTGTGTCATCATATTTCGTCATCATCTGCGATCATCATCAGGTTCGTGCAGCTTGGACCTATATTATTTGCCTTTGCCGATCAGTACGCTCTTTCACTAGACGCATCCAGTACAGGCCTAAGCCAGAAAATAAGGTTGAGACTTTGGAAGACATCGAAGCTAGACACCTGAATTACCTGTATCAGTTTTAAAATAACACCATGTTCGTTTAGTAGTCATTTTTTCATTACCTTATTATTATCATCATAAGTGCAAATGACCTAGATGTTACGCGCATCATACCAATAATCACCGCCGCATAAAGTCTTTCTCGACTGTGATTTTTAAAATATTTATTTTTGGTTGGTTGGTTCTTAAGTTTAGGGGCTGCGACAACGCGGTCATGTAGCCCCGTGTACTTTGGGTGTGTGTAGAATCTGTCTGATAACCGGTGTTAATTCTGATGACTGTATTAGTGTGTGTTATCTGTTTTTTAATTTAAGTACAAACTGCAACTTAGAATTCTTCAAATAGTTCGTACTTTTGCCGCCAAGCGCCACCGTCAACGACTACTAGGCCAAGTTCAGAACTTAGCTACTAGACGCCACTGCAGTCGGCTCTTGGCAACGGACGTAGACATCTATGAGCGTTGTTTACCTATCCAATTTAGCTTCACACAGGTGTAATTAGTGGAAGGTTCAATAACATGCCATAAATCTGACATGGGACCGCCGGCTTTACTTCCCCTCCGAAGAAAGGCATACTGACTGATTTTTAACGCTCTTAAAATATCCGACGGCTTCGGCCGGGTTTGAACCCGCTATCTTGGGCATAGAAGCTCAGCATGCTACCAAATACGCCACCGATGCCACCATATAGTTATTTTTATTACAGTACATTGTGTACATTATACGTTGAAGTGTCAATTCAATACCGGTAGTAGTTTCCCTTATCATCCTCATCATAAGAGCAAATGACCTACAGTAGATGTTACGCCCATTACACCATTAATCACCACACACAATAAGTCTTCCTCGCCTGTGAATTTTGAAATATGTATTTCTATTACGGTAGTTTGTAAGTTTGACGTGTCAATTCAACAGTAGTTTTTATTATCATCCTTATCACAAGGGCAAATGACCTAGATATTACTCCCTCATTGTCTTTGGGGGCAAATGACTTAGATTTTAAGTCCATTATATTTCTAAGGAGACCTTAAAACATTATCATCATTCCACCGGGCAAAGCCGGGTACTACTGCTAGTAGCTTATAAAACTAACAATACTAATCAGAACATTTTCTTTGGCAAATCCGGTGTCTACAGGTTAAATTGTAATAAATGTAACGGAAATTATATAGGTCAAACCGGAAGAGCTTTCACCACAAGATATAATGATCACTTAAATGCCACTAAATACAGAAAATATTCAGCCATGGCCGCACACATGGAAGATTCAGGTCATAAATTCACTAACATATATAATGATTTACAGATATTACATTACACTAACAAAGGTACTATGATGGACGTTCTCGAATCTATGGAAATCAACACAGCACACAAAATTCCAGACCCAGTAAATATTAATGAAATCATTTTCGAATCAAATATCTTATTTGACACTCTCAAAGATAACTTAACTGTTAAATCCAATATTAAACCACCTTAAATCTTTTAATATAATTTTTTTCTATTATAAGTATTTTATACATCATTACATACTTTTATTAATCACATTACCGCAAGTACAGTCCCCTAATAATTGTTTTTTCATTTCATTTTCTAGTGTTAATGCTTCCACTTTGTACGTTTTCTTCTTCCATTCGTATCTACGTCCTTTTCCAGAACCAGCACTGACGTTATTTCATTTCCTACTACCTTCTATTTGAGCTTTGAACTATACTACGCCCATAAAAATTTAAACAATAGACAAATCACTTTCTAAATGTAACGTTGTCCGAACCACATGTAAGTTTATCATATGTATTTTATTTATATTCTTTCAATGTCGCTTAAATTAGATTTGCATAATAATTTTTATATATTTTTCATCTTTGTCACTGGTTTAATTTTATCTGTTTTTCCATTGCTTTCTTTCAGACACCATATGCTTTAAACTAACCTATGATCACTTTCCATCACGTCGGGTTTCTTGAAGCCGCTTTGTTTTGAAAAGGCTATATTTGGATCTTTAAGCATACAGGCTCTTCATTGGTTATAGAGCTACACGGATTGGTGAAGTATTGAAGTTACATATCTACCATTTCAAGGAACTACTATTTGTCATGAGCAGCTGATCACCGTTGATCACTTTCGTGATGTTTATAGTGTGTTTTTTTTTTCATGCCGCATTTGTCGGTCAAATGCTTTTGAGACCACCGAACTATTAATGTATTTAATCACATTTATGTTTATAATATATAATGTAATTCTCGAGTGATTACTCGTAACAAACAAAATTTCTAAGACACATACCTCAGCCTGTTCATAGATGTTGACTCTCCGAACCACAAGTTCACTACTGCAAGGTGCTGCTTCTCGCTAGCCGCTACGTGAAGGACTGTCGTCACATCTCCGCTTCGGCCAATCAGACGCCGCCAGCCAGTTGGATTTCTCGATGGTTCTACGCCCTATTTAAGCAGCGGTTTTCCTCTTCAAGATCCTGTACGGCATTACCGCATACCGCATCACTTTATGGAGTCTTACAAAGCTTCGTTCCATGGGGCAAATACCTGACGGTACGCTTCTACAGTAAGACGGTGTAATCAGCACGTCACACCGATACGCTGGAGATTACTACGCATCAATGTCACAACTAGATGAGCTGTTGCAAGGCTCAGATCACAGTTCTCACCGCTACGCAAGATGAAAGCTTGCTTATTACTTTCGCTCTTCAGTGATATGCTAAAAAATGTACTTTGGTTCTAAAGAAGAAACTTTCTTCAAGCAGATACTTTATTTCGAGATGCTGGACATCGCAATCACAAAGTATAGTGTTCTGAAACTACAAACTACAGCTGCCAAACCATCAAGCTCTGGCCACGGCCGACCTGCAGCACTGAAACCTCTCTAGTCAACATAAATAGCAACGGAAGATCAGTTACATTCTTTTATTTTCTATTTTTATCACTTATCTTCTATGTTTTAAATGGTTTTAATATTGCTTGCAAGTGCAATTATTTCCAAAAATAGTGTGTCTTTCAAATGAACTCTTGTAAATAGCACCAAGTTGTGCCAACCTACTAATTTTTAAACACAAAGGGTTTCTAGTAATGTATAGTATTTATCACCTGTTTCAAACAACAAATAAAGTTTATATTATATTAATGCTTAAATGTTCAGTGTTAAAATTGAATTTAAAGTTCAGGATAAAGAACCAGGCCGCACTCCCCTAGCCCAAAATATTCAGTCTAATAGCTCCTTTCACAGTAGTTATTTTGTCCAGGCATTTTGCCTGATGCTTTCTCCCGTTTATGAGAACGAACTTGGGCTGTTCTTCACATAACCATATGTCTCCCGTTTATGAGAACGAACTTGGGCTGTTCTTCACATAACCAACCGTCACCATCCGTTTCTCTACATTTTATTCTATTCTTATACCCTAAATTTTATGGTGCACCATATTAGGTTTTAAATACGTATCTTATTACTGTGCTACGCTTTTTTTTCAACAGCTGATGAAGGGGATAAAATATAATTAATTCCCGAAACATGTACTGTAAACAAGTTAAATAATTAATTTTATCTGTATAGTGTTGATTCAGGCAGATGTTCATTTCTTGTTAATAACTATCCTAACATATCAATACGGAACCACCATGAGTCATTTAAATAATGTAAAGAAAACGTGGTGATTTGGATCAACGTGAATCTGCCGTTTTGGCAAAGTCATTGTAAGAATTGGAAGTGTATCTTCAAGAGTATAAGGCTGTGTTATCCGTGTGTAAAAGAAGTTAATGAATTACGTGATTTTTGTGGAATTCGGTTCACTCGAACCGAGGACTCAGAACGACCGCACGGTCGGAAAGGGAAGTGCTACGGGGAGAAGTTTGGTAGAGTATTGAAGAGAGCTTGGTAACTTGGCAATTCAGAGAACGATTGACGGAGCACTAAACCGTTTCATTTACACGAAGATTGTAACACTTGGCGTGAGAGAACACGCATTGTTTGGGTGATTTTGACAGTACTACAATGTAGCAATTTACAGTAGATTGTCAATTCATACAACATGTAATTGAGGTTGAAAATGCTCGCAAAATGCAATTTAGATCGACAAATCGTACAAAATCCAACTTACATTGAAAATACCTACAAAATGGAGTCTAGATGCAAAACATTCGCTAAAGGGAATTTAGATACACTGGGGGCCAATTAACAAAAACAGTGCGGGGATCTTAAAGAGAAAAGGACATAATGAAAAGAAAACAAGAGTTCCGACCCCTCAAAGAATGAGGGATCAGGAAAGATGAGACAAGAGCCAATTTAGGCGGGAAAGTGAAAGGCTCCCCAGGCATCGGATACCCTAATACCGTCGGGGTCGGATAAGAACAAGAGTTGGCAAAGGGAGGTCGATAGGAAAGAAGACAGAGAGGAGCCCGGCACAAGTATGTGGAAGCAAAGCCGGGCATAGCTGGGGTCCCGTGGTCGCCAATCCCCGTCCCACTAGATGTGAGCACCTGGGAGCCCTTGCCAAATGAACGAATGTCATAATTCTTTCATTAATGTGTTCCTTGGTGGAATACCCTCTGCCAGGTTTCACACTAGAAGGGCTTAAGTAAAACTCTGCATTGACTCACACTAGCGCTTGCAGTGTAAGGCAAACTGCCAATCTAATCCCGTTTGGAGACTTCAATTTCTTCTTCCTGTTGAATTTACGGATAATTCTAGGCATATTGACGATGTATGTACTCAGCTGGCGTTAGGATCATAATAGAAAATCTGGCAGTAAAGCAGTTTACGCTTCGGTAAAGATCACTGCTTATTTTACTGTCAGTTTGTCGCTAACCGGGCTCCAGTGAACTTGGCGTAAAAGTGCCAGCAAAGATTTAACCGGAGATTGTAAGAACGAGGCAAAAACACAAGCAAGTCACATGACAATGATCCTGAAGGCGCTTAACAACTAACACCTACCAGCAAGAAGCAGAGCACTCGTAATCTAGTTTCCACCAAAATATAGTAAGACAATAAAATGTTCCTTTATTTGATTTGTAAGCTGGAAGAGAACGCAATAAGTAATAAGGAAACCATAATACGTAGGTCGGCACGATTTTACGCCCACGTGCTGTTATCTGCCCACACTGATAACATTCAAACTACAACAGCAAAATATAGAATTTCAAAAGGGCCTGCCTACTTCACGTTCGTTAATAGAGTCTGTTCTTCATACCTTTGTCCAGGGCGGTGGGCCGAATCCCTCCGCAGCTCCACAGCTAAGGCGTGTGCACAGTTCAAGAGTTTCATGGTGAGGGGCAACTGAATAGGAACAGTTAGGATCCCTATCATCCCACCAATATTATTGTTTGTCCTAGAGACTTTGGGTAGAGGGGCTAAAGACCGTTCATTTATGTCACATACACTTTTTTGTAAAATTCTTAGTTTCCAAAATATAGTCGAATTTCAAAATTGGACTTCTTTGGGAAAAAAATATTAAATATATAAAGTTTTGTTCTAAAAATAAACAACATAGAGACATTTTGTTTGAGCCTATATAACACTTTTTAGGATTATTAGTTTAAGAAATATCGCCTACTTTCAAAAACAATAATTATCTAACATTTTTTTAAATATAAAGTTTTGTTTTAACCATGAAGGACATAAAGAACTTTCGTTAGAGCCTATATATATATATGACTTTTTAGGATTATTCATTTAGAAATATCGCCTATTTTCAAAATATTTTTTGGAAAAAGTAGAGTGGGATAGAGGTAGGTGTAGGAGATAACAGATGACGTTTAGGATTTTATTTTATATATATAGCCTACTTTCTAAATATTTTTTTTAATACAATATTTTTGGACTGAGAGTGGGATAGAGGTAAGAATAGGACTTAACATATGACATTTTAGGATTTTTATTTTAAACATATACGGTAGCCTACTTTCCCAGTTCAACATTTTTTGAAAAATGTAAAAATGTTATTGACTAGGCGTGGGATAGAGGTAAATGTAAGAGTTGAGAGTCAATAATTAACCTTAGAGTAGGCCTACTTTGGGTTTTTGGAAATTTAGTGTGTTGTTGTTGTTGCTTACAAATAGGGTAGTAAGCATTATGCTGCCATTAAAAGGACTAAAATACTTTCCAAGACCAAGAGAATAATGTGAGAGCAAAGTGGTAGACAAGTGGAAGCAAAGTGGTACAAAAGTGG
Organism: Meconema thalassinum; assembly: GCA_946902985.2. Lineage (NCBI taxonomy): Eukaryota > Metazoa > Arthropoda > Insecta > Orthoptera > Tettigoniidae > Meconema > Meconema thalassinum. The sequence continues at coordinate 19,540,108 of OX336391.1, forward strand.
TAGCAAAGTGGTTAAAAAAAGAGGTAGCAATTCGGCTGGGTTCGGTTTAGTTCGGTTCGGTTGGGTTTGGTTCGTTTTGGTTAGTTATAAAAGTGAGTGCATTGTTGGTTTACATTGTATTTTATAAACTGGTTTTGGAAAGCCTGTTTTAACAAATTACGACGATTTACCTTCGAATGCCCATACACTTTTACAGGTTATTACCTGTTTGCTAATGCGATTGCAGAATGATCACACTTGCATAGTATTAAATTTAGGTGATGCAACATTTCCATACAATTGCGTAATTTAACTTTTTGTTGAGTCATCCAACAAGATATATTTGTATTAAACGATAAAGCAAACCTGCTGTGTGTCTATAGCCTTATCTAGGGTATATAAGGCGGCCCTTAGCAAGAATATTGTCATTTTACTACCTCTTACGGTGATCACATCGTGAAAGACAATCTAATCCACCAGTATACAGCCTTGCCATACGCAGTAAGTAGCTGCTGGCAAAAAACAACATCCATAATGGAGGAAACTATTCCTAGCTATATATGCAAAGGGTGTGGAAAAACTTTTCTTCAGGACTATGATAGAAAGCGTCACGAAGTACCGTGTGGCGAATTTCATCAGTGTAAAACCTCTGGCAGCAAATTTAACAATGCCTACAATGGACGTCACCATGAAGAATGTTGTAATGTTGTGTCATCAGCTAAGATACAAAAACTGAGCCTACAAAACATTACCTGCTCTCAATGGTTCCTGACAAAAACTGACCTAATGAATATGAAACGTCTTTTGAAGGTCGTCTTAAATCCTATTTTATACGTTGTGATACCTGTAAGGATTTAAATTCACACCTTAGAGTCTAAACATCAAAAATCCAAGCTATGCAGAAAGAACTAGCAAACCACAAGTCGATAAAAGTTAATCTTGTGGCTGAATGTAGATTTATTCATACGTCTACTAATGAAATTACAGATCGTGCTTTTAAAACACGTAATCAGGTCATATTATTGGAAACAGACTTAAGAAGTTTCTTGGAAAAAACAATTTAAAAAGTTATCTACAGAAATGGAAGAATCCGAGCTAAAAGGCAATAATTGTGCTTCGCTAGCGGTAGAAGGAGTAAGATTTAAAATAAATAACTGTAAAAGCAAGAAAAGCCTGCATTAATCCTCAAAACATGATGGACGAGAGGTGTTTTATGTACGCCATTTTAGCAAAACTGGTTAAAACGAATGCTCAACGCATTAGTAAATACAAGGACCAGAAAAACAAGTATGATTTTTCAGTAATATCGTTTCCTACATCGCTAGCTGACATTACCTAATTTGAGAAAACCAACAACATATCCATCAATGTATTTGGACTGGAAAATGACAACAATCTGTTTCCTCTAAACGTTGTGGATCAAGAGCTGCAAGACAATCGTGACCTGCTACTGCTAAGTTCTTCATCCGGCCAGAACCACTACGTCTTTATCAAAGATTTGGATAAACTAGTAGGACATCAGATTACCCACCATGGACATAAGATATATACGTGTAAACGGTGTTTTACTCACTTCGACATGGTCGACGAGGGATAGATCAATCAAAAGAAGATAGAGCTTTGTGTCTCTTGCATGACATTGCCAGGGTTGAAATGCCCATTAAAAACCCAATTCTGAAATTCTTAAATGTGGAAAAAATTCTAAGATCACCTTACGTTATCTATGCACATTTCGAAAGTATACTCTTACCATGTCAAACATGTCTATCCAATCCTGAGGCAAGTTATACAGTCCCATACCAGAGTCATGTTCCTATGAGCTATGGTGTATATGTTAAAAGCTCACCAGCTGTGGAATACATAGAGACAAACCTTCCGAGCCAAGCTCATATTTATCTGTTTAATGTTAATAGCTAATGAAATTGATCGCCTTTACAGCTTAAATGTTCCAAAGGCCTTAACTTATGATGAAGAAGCAGATTTCCAATGTTCTGAACACTGTTATTAGTGCCATAAACCATTTACCGAGGAGGCCTGGAAAGTTCGAGATCATTGTCATATTACAGGCGAATACCGTGACCGTGCTCAAAATAACTGTAATTTGAGGTGTAGAACACGTAACCCCGTTCCTGTATTTCTACATAATATGAGTGGCTATGATGCAAATTTTATTGTAAAGCAGTTGCGATGTACTACTGAAAGAGTGGACGTTATCCCTAACTCCAAAGAAAAGTACATGTCCTTCACGAAATATGTGGTAAATATTAAGCTTCGATTTGTGGATACGTTTCGGTTAATACCGAGTAGTTTGGAAAACGTAGTTACAAACTTAACCTCATACCCTGACACAGACAAGTACTTTGGAAAAGAAAATGCAATACTCATGACTCGTAAAGGTGTATTTCCTTATGATAGCATTGATTCATGGGAAAAATTAAGTGAAACGTGTTTACCTCCAAAAGAAGCATTCTTTTACAAATGAAGTCAAGAAGATGTTGGTAAAGAAGACTATGAACATGCTGAAAATGTTTTACTTCGCCTGGTTTAAGTTTTGAGGCAATGCTCCTTTACACTGGAATTGAACTGGAATTGCTACAGGATTACGATCATATTATTTTAGTAGAGTATGAGATGCGTGGAAGAATATGCCAGGTCTCTCATCGGTATGCTGAAGCTAACAATAAATACATGGAAACATATGATTCCGAGAAACCATCGCAGTGTATTACCTATGATGATGCCAACAACCAATACGGGTGGGCTATGTGCCACTCCCTACCTTACGGTGAATTTCAGTGGGTTTCTCCAGATACCGTTGATCTAGACACGCTAATGGAAGACGACCCTGTTGGATACATTCTAGGCATTGACGTCGATTATCGATCTGACCTTCATGATCTACACAAAGATTTACCTTTCCTACCAGAGTGTATACAACCTAAGGATTCGCCTATCAAAAAACTAATTCCTCATCTTGGAAATCGAAGGCGGGTACGTTGTTCATTACATGCCACTTAAACAGGCTCTAGATCATGGACTAAAATTAATAAAAATTCATCGTAAGTTAAAGTTTCAACAGAGTCCTTGGCTAAAGGCATACGTTGAATTTAATAACAACCTTCGAAAACAAGCCAAAAATGACTTTGAGAAAAATCTGTACAAATTATTTAACAATGCAATTTTTGGAAAAACAATGGAAAATATTCGTAAACGAATAGATATACGTATTGTAACTGATAGCAAAAAGTCTGAAAAGCTACAGGTAAACCAACATTTATCGACAGAACAATTTATGGTCCTAACCTAGCTGCTTTCCACATGGTTACACGTAGCATGGCATTCAACAAGCCTATATATATATATATATTGGAATGTGTATACTGGATATTTCAAAAACTCTCAAGTATTCCCACCACTATGATGTCCTGCTACCCTATTATAGGATCGAAAATCTCGAACTGATGTATATGGATACCGACTCGTTCATTTATTTGGTTAACACCCAAGATGTTTATCAAGACAAGTTGAATTTCCTAGAACACCAGGACACATCTGAGTATCCTAATAATCACATATGTTACTTTTCATCAAACAAGAAAACTTTGGGAAAATTTAAAGACGATGCGTGTGGACGTATTATTAAAGCATTTGTTGGACTTAGAGCTAAAATGTATAATTTAGACCTAAATGGCATAGTAATAAAAAAGATTAAAGGTATTAGCAGAGGCGTTGTCAACAATTGTATAAGTTTTCAAGATTATAAAGATCATGAAAAACGAGGTAATAAGAATACCAATGAACATTTCATCTGTAAGACTAAACAAAATTGCTTTGTGTCCTGGTGATGATACAAGAGTAATTGATTATCATGGTATAGCTACACATGCTATTGACCATGCTTAAAGAGTTATGTTATGAATATCAAAATCCTCTACCTGTATCTAGCAGATACATAAACCAAAACAATTAAAGAAATAAAACAATAGCACTACAAAAATAGAAAACAACACCAATCAAGCAACAAGAAAAGAAAAAGAGTGGTATTCATACTCAAGAATAAAAAATAGAAAACAAAAAAATAACCCAACTGTACAATTTATAACGAAATCTAAAGAAAAATGTATTATGTGTAAATATTGTAAATGTGTTTAAATTAATTTTAAACAATGTTGTATGGTCACTGCTTTTTCATTTTAATTACTACCTAATCCAACCGTTAACCTCCAGTAATCTTAAGAAATTGCCCTTAGTTAGCTGAAACTAGGTAGCCAAATGTATAGTATAACCCATTTATTACCTACATGCTTTGGGATAAGGTATTTAGTCTTGTAAAATGCAGTGGCAGGATAAATAGAGTAGAGAAAGTGGCTACCCTACCGCTTGTAAACTCTGGCCTTGTACTTATAATTAAAAGAACCTTTAGTGTAAGAATAATTTCTCTGTAAGTATTTGTGTGCGTTAACTCTGCCTATAGGGTTATGCCCTAGTGCTGATGTTACACCTAGGAAAAGAAAAAAATGAATAAAGCTTTTACTTTTTAATACTTAACTGACTTTGTAATCTGAAGCGAACATGCTACACAGTAGCCACGGTGGTAGGTTTACCTTACTCTCTACAAGATAGTTGCTTGTGCCCTTTTATATTTAGTGTATGTGCATTAGTCTCTGGCTCAGCTTTACAGGTTGGGTTAGGTGAGGATTGTTAAGTTAGGTTAGGTGAAGTAAGGGTAGGTTAGGTTATGTGAGGACATGTTTGGTTAGGTGAAGTTACGTTAAGTTAGGTAAAGTCAGGTTAGGTGAAGTTAGGTTAAGTAAAGTTAGGGGAGGAGATGTTTTGGTTAGGTGAAGTTAGGTTAGGTTAGGTGAGGTGTGTTAAGTTAGGTTAGGTGAAGTTAGGATAGGTTAGGTTATGTGAGGACATGTTTGGTTAGGTGAATTTAGGTTAGGTTAGGTGAGGTTTGTTAAGTTAGGTTAGGTGAAGTTAGGATAGGTTAGGTAAAGTTAGGTTAGGTTATGTCAAGACACGTTTGAATAAGTAAACTGAGATTATGATAGGATAATTTAGGTTAGGTGAGGTTAGGTTAGCATGTCATATGTGTAAGTGGTTGCGTGCAGTGTGCATCTTGTGCATTAGCCCTGCGCTAAAAATAATAAATGAAATATTAAATAAATAAAAATTTATTTGTTAATAAAACAAACTTTTTAAGTAAGAAAAACAAATTTTAAGAAAAAATCTTAGGTCTGTGACCTTGTAGTTTAGTCTTTTTCACAAAATCTAAAATGTAAAATATAAAATGAAAAAAATAAAATATAAAAATGTAAAATGTAAAATTTAAAGTCTAAAAATCTAAAATTTAAATATCTAAAATTACAAAATTAAATAAATAAAATCTAAAAATTAAAAATTACCATTTAAAATCTAAAATGTAAAAATAACAAGTAGTTCCGTGAAGAACTATACAGCCTATTTTCATATAACCTATTTATGTTAATTGCTTCTATCAACATATACAATTTCAGTTTAATTGCTGTAATAGATTCATAGATATTGAGAACCGTCTAACTATATCGGATGATCGCCATGTTGGATTTTTAAATATGTAGGACTAAGAGTTATGTACTATTACATGAAGATTATTGTGTAGGTGTAGTATTCAAACTTCAGTCGCATGATTAGGTCACAAGATATGAAGATCAGATTTTAATATTTCGCACAGCTGCCATCTTGTGGTTATGGAAGCAATTGAAATAAATTGGATGCCAATGGCTTAAAATTTGTATAAGCATTTACCGTACCAAGTTTTACTGCGCTCGGATTGTTGAATCGTGAGAAATGTCCATTTCAATATTTATGATTCACGTCGCCGCCATGTTGGATTTGTGCTCACCAAGTAATTGAAATTCCCATAGGTGAACTTACATTCATAGCTTCTATCAACATGCAAAATTTCAGTTTGATTGCTATCGTAGATTAGTAGATATTCAGAAAAGTCTAAATATTTCGGTTGGTTGCCATGTTGGATTTTTTTATATGTAGGTCATAGAGTTCTGTACTATTTGATGACGATTTCCGCGTAGATTCATTATTCAAACGTTCACTTCGATTGCATGATTAACACACAAGAAATAAAAACTTAATTTTAAAATTACGCACAGCCGCCATCTTGAGTTTATGTGAACAAATGAACTAAATTAGATACCAGTGCATTACAATGTGCATAGACATTTGCTGTACCAAGTTTCACTGTATTTGGATGGTTAAATCGCGAGAAAAGTCTATTTAAAAGTTTCAACTTCGCTTGACCGCCATGTTCGTATTGTAGTCAACAGGTTTTTGAAAGTCTCATAGGTGACCTTCTAGTAGTGCCCTTTATCACTATGCAAAATTTCAGGGTGATATCAGTACTGTAGTATTACATATATAGAATGCCGGTGAAATATTTCGCACGGCCGCCATGTTGGATTGGTGAGACGTAATAAAATGTGAAGGGCACGGTCGTGGTCGGCTGAAATGGTACTATGGCCTAACCGAGTTTCATTGAAATCGCTCCAGCCGTTCTGAAGTTATTAGGGGGACACACGCACGCACCCACAGACACACGGATAGAGCTCAGCAACTACAACTGAAACCCCGGAAAATAGGCGAACTACAAGCTCGCTGTACTCTCTGTCACTCTGGCTGACGGAGCTAGCGCTCACGCAGGGTCGCACTTCAAGTTGCTGAGCTCTAAAAGGTGATCTCATAAGTCTATTTTTTCATAAAATGAAAATAGGCTAAAGAATCTTACATATTCTTCTTCTTCTTCCTAGCGTTGTCCCGCTGGTGCAGGGTCCGCTTTTTTGATCATTGACCTCCATTTTGTCCCGTTTTGTGCGTCAGCTGGATTTAGGCCGGTAATTTTTAAATCACCATTTATTGTGTCTTGCCAACGCTGCTTCGGTCGTCCTCTGGGGCGTAGGCCTTCAACCTCAAAATGAAGGACAGAGTTATTAACAGTATCAGGCGCGGCACGCAGGGCATAGCCATACCATCGGAACCGTTTCTCTCTCATTTTGTCCACAATTGGGGCGACCCCCATTTGCTCCCGAATTGTGTCGTTTCTGACATGGTCAATAAGGGAGATGCCCATTGTCCAACGGAGCATTCTCATTTCCATGGCGTGCAGGCGACGTTCTGAAATTTTGTCGGATGGTCGACATTCAACTCCATACAGCGCAACTGGCCGTACCACTGTCCGATATATTTTCGATTTGAGACGAAGTGGCATTTTCTTGTCGCAAAGCACACCCGTGACCTCCTTCCACCGCAACCAGGTTGCGTTTACCCTGGCTCTTACTTCATCATTGAAATTGCCATCACTCTGAAGACGAGATCCAAGGTACCTGAAGCATTCTGTCTTGACTAGATTTTGTCCAGCGACTTGAATGGTACCGTCACTTGGGTTTAACTCCAGATACTCCGTCTTTTTCACATTCAGACATAGGCCGTACTGGGAGAGATGGTTATTCCAATCTTCAACTTTACATTGGAGTTTTTCTCGGGTGTCATCTGCAACCATTATATCATCTGCATACAGAAGGGTCCAAGGAACATTCCGTTGCAGGTCACGAGTGATGGTGTCCACCACAAGAACAAAAAGGGACGGTGATAGTGCTGAGCCTTGGTGGACGCCGACATTTACAGGAAAGTTTTCCGAGGTGCCAACAGCACAACGTACTCTACTGCTGGTGTTCGTGTATAACATCTTGACCACATTTACAAATGACTCTGGCACACCATGGTTGCGGAGCGCATACCAAATCAACTCATGAGGAACACGATCGAAGGCCTTTTCAAGGTCAAGAAAGGCAATATGCAGAGGCTTTCTTTTCTCACGGTGCTTCTCCATCAGTAACCGTGCTGCGAAGATGGCGTCAGCGGTTCCAGCCCCCTTGACAAACCCGCACTGGTTGGAGCTGATTTCGGTGATGGCACGTAGGCGTCGATCAAGAATCCTCTCAAAGATCTTCATTGTATGTGAGAGAAGACGTACTGGGCGATAGTTTGAACATTCCGCTGGGTCTCCTTTGTTCTTGAAAATCGGTACAGTAATGCTTGTAGCCCAGTTAATAGGGATGTGGCCATAGTCCAATATGGCATTGAAAAAGGTAACAAGCCAATCTATCGCAGTAGATTGCAGTTCTTGAAGTTTCCAGAAGTCAGCAGGGAGGTTGTCTGGCCCAGGAGATTTATGGTTTCTCATGCTTTTTAGGGCAGTGGTAACTTCCTGTGGAGTGATTTGGGGGATAGGCCCACTAGTTGGGACACCTTCTGGGATTGTTGGATGCGGAAACTCTATGTTTGAGATCTCCTTACATGCATTAATTAAAATCTTGAAATCAGGATTCTGTAATTATGGGTTAGAGAATTGTTGGGTTAATGACCTAGCAGTTTATTGCTTTGACACAATGAAAAATCCACAGCCTGCTTCCAGTCTCCGACCGGGTCAGGAATGGAATGAATGAAGCCCCCCATCTAGCGGCGAGGATATCGACTGTGCCGGCTGCCGAGGCCTGACGCACTCCTCTGGGGCAGTGATTAAATGAATGACAGATGAAATGAAATGATAGTGGAGAGTGTTGCTGGAATGAAATGTTGACAGGGAAAACCGGAGTACCCGGAGAAAAACCTGTCTGCCTCCGTTTTGTCCAGCACAGATCTCACATGGAGTGACCGGGATTTGAACCACGGACTCAGCGGTGAGAGGCCGGCGTGCTGCCGCCTAAGCCACGGAGGCTACACAATAAAAATAATAAAATGAAAAAAAAAAGTAGGCTATTAAAATAAAGAAATTTAAAAAAATCATTAAAACATATAAATAATACATTAAATGAAAAATAAATAATAAATTAATAATAATTAATGCATAGTTTATAACTAATAAATAATAATTTAAAAAGCCTGCTATTCAAGAGTACGATTGCGCGCGACGGCCATCTTGCGCATAGCCCCTGTGCCATCTATAACTCTCCCTCCATAAGAATAACATGGGTTAGTTGCGCGCGACGGCCATCTTGCGCATTAGCCCTGTGCCAGCTACCTACTAATTTCGCCAAGTGATGAGTGAACTAGAGTGTCCGCATTAACACTGGGTCCATTTCGCTCAAAATATGTAAATCTTCATATCATAACCCCGATTCTAAGCGCTAAGTGATGCCATGGGGACCTTCTAATCCGTACATATTTATAGCGTCCCATTGCATCGGGCGGGTAACGGTTTTCTGACCTACCCTTGCGCCGTAATTCTTTTACACGTCCTACTCGTCTTGATAAATGATAGATTTTTATGACCCTAGACAAGGCAAATGTGGTGAAACAACCTCCCAATTTACACGTTGAAAGCTAGGCAGCAATATGGAGACATTCATTGTCCATGTTTCGTACGAAGTGGTACGCATGCGCAACATTTGGGACAATGTATCTGCAGGTGACCTGGTTTCTTTTTGTAGGTAAGTTCAATACATGGGATTCAAATCGGACGAGCGTGCAGGCCACACAATGCGTGTAATAAATTCAATTTCTAAGAAAATATGAACCACCTTTTCTCTATGAGGTCAGGCATTATCATCCAACAGCACGAAGTCTGGGCCCGCAGCACCTCGAAACAAGCGAATATGTGGTCCCAAGATACCCGACAGCAGTTAAACTTTGCCAATTTGCCCGTAACATTTTCTGAAGAGGTGTTCGAGCAGTCAACATAATCCCTACCCACACCATTAGGAATCCTCCTCGATATCGGCTTGTCTGGGACGCACTAGGGACACGTCAGCATCCACCAACCACACTTGCGAACTGCTCTGCCGGATGACCTCATTCACATCATGACCCGCCGTTGTCACTGGGGGCACAGCCCATACTGAGCACATGAACCAGTTGTCGGCAAGTTGTTCTTGTTGACTGTTGCGGTGGTTTACTTTCTGTATTCCTTACATTGTTTCTACTTTACTGTCACTTGTTTAGACCATTAAGTGGCAGAACAAAGGCAACTTTGCACCATCTCCGTTTGATGCTGTAATTTTGGACACCAGTGTATATAGTTGAATACCGCCAACCTCTCTTAAAAGGCATTATACATACTTTTATGATTGATAGTTTAGGAGCTATTGCCAAGTGATGCAATACTGGTAACACCCATCTACTATACTTCAATATATTTCCAACAGCTAAAACTCTGAATGAGAATGGTTAGTCTTTGGTCTGTCAACTAAAAAGTGAACCGTTTTTCTTTTCCACCTGTAGTCTTCCCTCTTTCTCTTTTCTTCGGCGTGTCAAATATCGGAATTGTTCTCTCTTCTTTTGGGTTATTACTTGCCAGGGTAAACGAGCAGATCAGTGGACATTTCTATAATTGCTGATTAAGGTTCGTGATAGTGATTTCTTAATATGCCGAATCGTGATCAGTGACACCTCTGTCCTATTACTTTCTCTTTTTCGTCACCTGTAACAACCTTTTGTTACCCTCCCGAGAAGTCTTCTGTTTTTTCTATCCTGGTAGGACCTTTTTGTTTGTGTTCCCTATCTCGTATTCGAGATGCCTTTCTTTATTTCGGTTTTCTCCCCTTTTTAGTTATTAATTTAAAGGTGCGCGTAGATACGTATGTTTAGTTTATTTTTGTTCTATTTCGTGATGTCGAATAAGCTGGATCCATCAAGGTGAGTCATGGCTTAATATTCCTTGTGCGTGAGTGCGGATATGTGGCCTTTGTATGGAATGCTAGGGCATTCAGCCTTTTCTAGTATGTCCATTGTGTGCCTCTATCGTTCCTTTATCGTTTGTCTCTTTATCGTCGTCCCTTTTATGTAGGTTATGGTTCGGATTACTGGATGGTATGTACATCATAGTAAGACCAGCACCTTACCATTTTATCTTTATAGGTCTGCCTTATGTTAGGATTGTGTTTTCATACGCAAGTTCATGAGATTGACTTACCTCTTCACGGAACTTATCTTGATGGATACCTTTGTAATGTGTAACGTTAACTTTCCTTTATATATTTCATTTCGGTTTCTTGTGCCTCAGTTTTGTGTTTGTTTTGTTCACGTCATGTCTACGCGTACTTTTATTTAATCTCCGACCTTTCCTAGATTCCCTCACCTCTTCCTTTCTCCGCGGCTATCAAAGCTGCCTATCCCTCTTTGACGGTAGACTCAAGTTTCCTGACTTCGTGTCTAGCTCTTATAATCTGTCTCCCTTCACAATGTAATTTTACTCATTACGAGTATATTTTCCCTCCCTTTACTGCATATTCCCACATAACCTTAATGTTATGGTTCCTCGTTCGGTTAGGTTATCTCTTTTGTCATGTTAGACGAGCATATTATCTTACCTTAACATGTATACGCTTCCTCGTCATTTCTCAAGACCTTTTGCTTTGAGAATACATACATTATCGTTCCTCTTTTTAAGTGTGGCATTGCGTACCTTATTTACTAGTTGTTTAGATCTTTATTTCTTAAGAAATTAGGCTAACCTAACCTAGGCCCATAGCTCTTATGATTAGCGCATTCGAATAGAACTTGCATTCACATCGCTGTGAATGTACGTTCAATCCACCGCCTCTGATGCCTTCTTTACGTTAGTCCGGTTTCTTGAGCCCAGCGCCAGGCTAATAAGAACACACTCATCCACTGCGACAACATCTGCGAAAGGACGGACGGCTCAAAAGTGAATATCAATATCCACTTATGAAAGACAAAAACAAAACCGTTCAATGACAAATATAAGAGGATAACTGATTTTGCCAACAAAGCTTATTCACATAACATTATTAGTTCCCATACTTGAATACTTTTGTTATTATGTTGTCCACTTACTCATTTATATGATTTCCTCCTGCATCACTCTCTTCATCATGGGGTTCTTCTGTTATATCCTAGCGACAAGAATGAATCATTAATTCATTTGCTCTCATATTACGCTTCTACACAATAGTTAACAAATAATGTAACTTTACGGCACAGATCAACTTAGAGTAAGGATTTATCAGGGCACAACTGACTGAAATAACTTTCTTATGCTCGACCATATCCTACTGCATTATACAAGTCTCATCTAGATCTGAAACTTATCAAAAATATCCCTCCCTTATACAGTAGGTCAAGTAAATCAGAACTTGACAGAGCATTGGAAGACTGACGCAGAAACAAAGCACGAGGCATAGATTATATACCAAGTGAATTGCTACTCTGCATAGGTGATGAAGGTCTCATCAGGTTAAATCACTTGGTGTGTAGGATTTATGATACAGGTGAGTTACCTTCTGATTTCAAGAAGAATGGTACCATCCCCATACCGAAGAAAACAGGAGCTGACAGATGTGAAGATTACCATACAATCAGATTGATCACTCATGCTTCAAGGATCCTGACTAGAATAATATACAAGAGGATGGAAAGACAGATAGAACCAGAGTTGGGTCAAGACCAGTTTGGCTTCAGGATAAACGTAGGAACAAGAGAAGCTGTACTAAGTCTTAAGCTGATTTTGGAAGGTAGAATATGGAAAGATAAGAGAACGTACATGGCTTTTGTAGAATTAGAAAAGGTATTTTATACCATTCATTGGAGTAACTTGTCTGATATATTGAAAATGATTGGATACAGTACAGGGATAGGAGGGTGGAGGGTGCTATAAAATCTATACAGAAACCAGACAGCAGTTATTCAAGCCCAAGGACAAGAGAGAGAAGCTGGTATTCAGAAAGGTGTAAGCCAAGGCTGCAACTTATTACCCATACTTCTCAATCTATACATTGAACTATTATTAATGAAGGAAATTAGAAAAAAATCTAAGTAGGAGTAAAGATACAAGGAGAAATAATTTCAACTCTAAGACTTGTCGATGACAACGTCATCTTAGCCGACACACCGGAGGATTTGACTGAGTTTTTCAATGGTATGGATTCTGTCTTGAGACAGGAATTCATGATGAAAATTAAATGTAAAAAAAATATTGGAATGCAGTCGAAATATATGCGGCACAAGCGCTGCTAGAGCCATCTGTGCGGCGGAGCACACATTTCCACCTCCATAACGCGCTACTAGAGCCATCTGTGCGGCGGAGCACATACTTCCTCTTCCATAACGCGCTACTAGAGCCATCTGTGTGGCGGAGCACATACTTCCTCTTCTATAACGCGCTACTAGAGCCATCTGTGCGGCGGAGCACATACTTCCTCTTCCATAACGCGCTACTAGAGCCATCTGTGTGGCAGAGCACATACTTCCTCTTCCATAACGCGCTGCTAGAGCCATCTGTGCGGCGGAGCACACACTTCCTCTTCCATAACGCGCTGCTAGAGCCTTCTGTGCGGCGGAGCACACACTTCCTCTTCCATAACGCGCTGCTAGAGCCATCTGTGTGGCAGAGCATACACTTCCTCTTCCATAACGCGCTACTAGAGCCATCTGTGCGGTGGAGCATACACTTCCTCTTCCATAACGCGCTGCTAGAGCCATCTGTGCGGCAGAGCATACACTTCCTCTTCCATAACGCGCTACTAGAGCCATCTGTGCGGTGGAGCATACACTTCCTCTTCCATAACGCGCTGCTAGAGCCATCTGCGCGGCAGAGCATACACTTCCTCTTCCATAACGCGCTACTAGAGCCATCTGTGCGGCAGAGCATACACTTCCTCTTCCATAACGCGCTGCTAGAGCCATCTGTGTGGCGGAGCATACACTTCCTCTTCCATAACGCGCTGCTAGAGCCATCTGTGCGGCAGAGCATACACTTCCTCTTCCATAACGCGCTACTAGAGCCATCTGTGTGGCAGAGCATACACTTCCTCTTCCATAACGCGCTACTAGAGCCATCTGTGTGGCGTAGCATACACTTCCTCTTCCATAACGCGCTGCTAGAGCCATCTGTGCGGCGGAGCATACACTTCCTCTTCCATAACGCGCTACTAGAGCCATCTGTGTGGCGGAGCATACACTTCCTCTTCCATAACGCGCTACTAGAGCCATCTGTGCGGCAGAGCATACACTTCCTCTTCCAAAACGCGCTACTAGAGCCATCTGTGCGGCGGAGCACACACTTCCTCTTCCATAACGCACTACTAGAGCCATCAGTGCGGCGGAGCATACACTTCCTCTTCCATAACGCGCTACTAGAGCCATCTGTGCGGCGGAGCACACACTTCCTCTTCCATAACGCGCTGCTAGAGCCTTCTGTGCGGCGGAGCATACACTTCCTCTTCCATAACGCGCTACTAGAGCCATCTGTGTGGCGGAGCATACACTTCCTCTTCCATAACGCGCTGCTAGAGCAATCTGTGTGGCGGAGCATACACTTCCTCTTCCATAAGGCGCTACTAGAGCCATCTGTGTGGCGGAGCATACACTTCCTCTTCCATAACGCGCTGCTAGAGCCATCTGTGCGGCGGAGCTTACACTTCCTCTTCCATAACGCGCTACTAGAGCCATCTGTGCGGCGGAGCACACACTTCCTCTTCCATAACGCGCTACTAGAGCCATCTGTGTGGCGGAGCTTACACTTCCTCTTCCATAACGTGCTACTAGAGCCATCAGTGCGGCGGAGCATACATTTCCTCTTCCATAACGCGCTACTAGAGCCATCTGTGTGGCAGAGCATACACTTCCTCTTCCATAACACGCTACTAGAGCCATCTGTGCGGCGGAGCTTACACTTCCTCTTCCATAACGCGCTGCTAGAGCCATCTGTGTGGCGGAGCATACACTTCCTCTTCCATAACGCGCTGCTAGAGCCATATGTGCGGCGGAGCTTACACTTCCTCTTCCATAACGCGCTGCTAGAGCCATCTGTGTGGCGGAGCTTACACTTCCTCTTCCTTAACGCGCTGCTAGAGCCATCTGTGCGGCAGATCTATGCTACGCTTACAAAGTTCTTCACAAAGTTCACACGAGATGGCGCTGAGGATACACATCATGAGCCTCAATTAGCACAATGAATAATATTATGTTATTGATTCTACGTCCCGTTTAACAACTACGGCTTTTAGAGACGCCGGGGTGCCCCAAAGGGGATCCTTAACATGAAAGTACATCTACTAACATGGCTCCCTCACCCTCAAATGCCAACCGAATGCGCCGGGAGCTCTGTGAATAGAGCAAAGGCATACATAGTGGAAGTTCATGGGTTTGAGTCCAGCACTAGTCGGACGATAAAATGCTTTGCCCTCGATCTAGACGTCTTCTAGTTTCCGTACTATCCACAACATAATAGCAGACAGGTTCCATTTGTCAAGAATACGGACTGAATATTCAATTCTGTAATCCCTAAATAGCATTGGTGAGAAGACGCAACAAGTAGAAACCCAAGAAGGTACTCACCTCTTTCAAGTCTCCACCTCTCTCTGAAGAAGGTGTTTCCGTTTTGATGCTTGGAATAATCTCTGGAATGGAGGATTCTTCTATCTTAATATCCTCAGTGAGATCAGCATCATCCTGCAAAGAATTGACTTGTTTCAGAAACACGTTCCTATACATAGGTGGAATTATACCTTCAATACCTTCAAAACGCAATGCGACACATAAGATGTAGATCACAAATTTCGTAAATATAAATAGTTCTGTTTTTGATTTAACTTCCCAGAATTGGGTAACTTCATCAGCTGATCTCCATGTATACATCGCCCCCTTTCAATTGTTCATAAACCGCGCCAAGATCCGAATTCTGTCAGACCACTTGACAACACCGAGTCATTCTTCGAGTTTGTAAGCTGACTGCAATATTATGAAGATATTGAAAATCAATGAATTATTTCCGATGATCGCCATATAGGATTGTGCTATATGAAAACCAGAGAAGTGTGCACCAGTTGATAAAGATTGTTGTGTTGGATAATTTTACAGACATTCACTTCAATCACATGAATGCAACAAAAAACATTCGCAGAGTCGCCATCTTGAGAATATGCAATTAATTTACCTAAAGTAGATGCCAGTGAATTCAAGCTTGTATATTGACCTTGCCAAATATCACAATGATCAAAAGATTAAACCATGAATAAAATCCTTTTAAATTCATAAATCATGCTTGACCGCCATGTTAGTTATGACAGGTATTGAACAGTCACGTAGGCAAAAGGCCGCCATGTTAGTTCTGACAGGTATTGAATAGTCACGGAGGGAAAAGGCCGCCATGTTAGTTTTGACAGGTATTGAACAGTCACGGAGGCAAAGGGCCGCCATGTTAATTTTGACAGGTATTGAACAGTCACGGAGGCAAAAGGCCGCCATGTTAGTTATGACAGGTATTGAACAGTCACGTAAGCAAAAGGCCGCCATGTTAGTTCTGACAGGTATTGAACAGTCACGTAAGCAAAAGGCCGCCATGTTAGTTCTGACAGGTATTCAACAGTCACGGCGGCAGAAGGCCGCCATGTTAGTTATGACAGGTATTGAACAGTCACGTAAGCAAAAGGCCGCCATGTTAGTTCTGACGGGTATTGAACAGTCACGTAGGCAAAAGGCCGCCATGGTAGTTTTGACAGGTATTGAACAGTCACGGAGGCAAAAGGCCGCCATGTTAGTTATGACAGGTATTGAACAGTCACGTAGGCAAAAGGCCGCCATGTTAGTTCTGACAGGTATTGAACAGTCACGGCGGCAAAAGGCCGCCATGTTAGTTCTGACATGTATTGAATAGTCACGGAGGGAAAAGGCCGCCATGTTAGTTTTGACAGGTATTGAACAGTCACGGAGGCAAAGGGCCGCCATGTTAATTTTGACAGGTATTGAACAGTCACGGAGGCAAAATGCCGCCATGTTAGTTATGACAGGTATTGAACAGTCACGTAAGCAAAAGGCCACAATGTTAGTTCTCACAGGTATTCAACAGTCACGGCGGCAAAAGGCCGCCATGCTAGTTATGACAGGTATTGAACAGTCACGTAAGCAAAAGGCCGCCATGTTAGTTATGACAGGCATTGAACAGTCACGGAGGCAAAGGGCCGCCATGTTAGTTTAGACAGGTATTGAACAGTCACGGAGGCAAGAGGCCGCCATGTTAGTTATGACAGGTATTGAACAGTCACGTAAGCAAAAGGCCGCCATGTTAGTTATGACAGGTATTGAACAGTCACGGAGGCAAAGGGCCGCCATGTTAGTTTTGACAGGTATTGAACAGTCACGTAAGCAAAAGGCCGCCATGTTAGTTTTGACAGGTATTGAACAGTCACGGAGGCAAAGGGCCGCCATGTTAGTTTTGACAGGTATTGAACAGTCACGTAAGCAAAAGGCCGCCATGTTAGTTATGACAGGTATTGAACAGTCACGTAAGCAAAAGGCCGCCATGTTAGTTATGACAGGTATTGAACAGTCACGGAGGCAAAGGGCCGCCATGTTAGTTTTGACAGGTATTGAACAGTCACGTAAGCAAAAGGCCGCCATGTAAGTTCTGACAGGTATTGAACGGTCACGGAGGCAAAGGACCGCCATGTTAGTTTTGACAGGTATTGAACAGTCACGGAGGCAAAAGGCCGCCATGTTAGTTTTGACAGGTATTGAATAGTCACGGAGGCAAAAGGCCGCCATGTTAGTTCTGACATGTATTGAATAGTCACGGAGGCAAAAGGCCGCCATGTTAGTTATGACAGGTATTGAACAGTCACGTAGGCAAAAGGCCGCCATGTTAGTTCTGACAGGTATTGAACAGTCACGGCGGCAAAAGGCCACCATGTTAGTTCTGACAGGTATTGAACAGTCACGGCGGCAAAAGGCCGCCATGTTAGTTTCGACAGGTATTGAACAGTCACGGAGGCAAAAGGCCGCCATGTTAGTATTGACAGGTATTGAATAGTCACGGAGGCAAAAGACCGCCATGTTAGTTTTGACAGGTATTGAATAGTCACGGAGGCAAAAGGCCGCCTTGTTAGTTTTCACAGGTATTGAATAGTCACAGAGGATAAAGGCCGCCATGTCAGTTTTGACAGGTATGGAACAGACAAGGAGGCAAAAGGCCCATGGAATGGAGGACTTTAGCAAGACATGGGAAACCCCTTAAGCCTTCTATTATCCTCCACAAGCTACTGCACTTCTTCAACCATTCCCTCGGCAGTTTATCTACATGTCTAAAGGGCTACAGAAAACACCAGAGTGTACTTGGTATAATAACTCCTGGCTATAGCCCTTAGCCTTCTCAAATCCTCTCCAAGCTACTGTACTTCTTCAACCATTCCCTCAGCAGTCTATCTACATACCTAAAGGGCTATATAACATACCAGAGTGTACTTGGTATAATAACCCCTGGCTACAGCCCTTAGCCTTCTCATATAAGCATTATTTAAACGTATCAACCGTTGTAGACAGCAATAGAGTTTTGTCAACTGTTGCTAACTACAGGGAAAAATTTGCTGACCGACGGGAAGAATTTCATTTTGGCTATATATATCCTGAGGACATTCATTTAGCCATATTTAGGATAACTTCAAAAGCCACAGGACCAGATCGTATATCTATTACGCTATTGAAGAGGAATATGGACCTCCTCATGACAGTTTTATTGCATATATTTAACTATAGCCTGCAAATGGGTATTTATCCGACACAATGGAAAAAAGCCAACATCAAAGCAATACCAAAATTCACGAACGCCTTAAACTGTAGTGACTTTAGACCAATAAGTATATTGTGTGCAATTGGGAAAGCTTAGAACGGATTGTTTTTGATCAGTTTTATGAATATATAAATTCCAACAATATCCTAAACCCGAACCAATCTGGATATAAATCAAAACATAGTACTCTGACAGCCCTTATCAAAGTCACAGACGACATTCGTCTAGCAATGGACCGGAAGGAAATAACTATATTACCTCTATTCGATTTCAGCAAAGCTTTTGACAGAGTTTACCATGAGATCCTACTAGTTTAATTAAGAAATCTAGGCCTTTCAAAGTCAGTAACGAACTGGTTTAGGTCTTACCTAACAGGCAGATGTCAGAGAGTAGTCCTAGCAGATGACAATGTTTCAGAATGGTGTGAAGTAACAACAGGTGTGCCGCAGGGTTCGGTCCTTGGTCCACTCCTGTTCTCCGTGTATATAAATGACCTTCCATCTGTCCTTAAATTCTGTCAACATCATATGTACGCAGATGACCTTCAGCTATATCTACACGCGGATCTGAAATCCATTCATTTGAACGTAGCTCTAATTAACAGTGACATTCAAAGCCTAACTCAGTACGCACTCGATCATAATCTAATACTTAACTTCAAAAAAACGCAACCGATCATCATCGGCTATACCAAATTACTCAGTTCCCTACTTGACCCAGTACCACCTTTACAGCTTGCATCCCAAACAGTTCCGTACCAGTCAGCAGTAAGAAATCTGGGAGTTATTTTTGACTCTCGATTATCGTGGCAGGATCACACAAACATGATTCTGAAAAGGGTTGCATCGCCATTATATCAAATTAGGCGAAGTTGCTTCTATTTGCCTGAAAATGTACGAAAGATACTGATACAGAGTTTGATATTACCAATATTTGACTATGGATCTATAATTTACCATGATATGGGAGAGGTCCTCAATACAAAATTGCAAAGAATGCAAAATGCTTGCTTGCGGTTTGTTCTCAATGTACCAAGAGAGTCTCATATAACTCCATTTTACGTCCAGATTGGATGGCTTAAGTTAAAGGAACGAAGAGAGTATGCCATGGCTCTGACTGTGATAAAAATTCTAAAATTCAAAATTCCGTCTTATATTTACTGCACACTAACTCCCATGCAATCAGTCCATAACCGTGCGAATAGACACACTGCACAAATGCTCCAGACACCTCATCACAGAACCGAAAAATGCAAAGGTTCGTTCCGTATTTCAGCTAGTATTCTCTGGAATAAATATAAATTGCACCAGTATTCAGGACTTCCTATCAGAGCGATAAAACACTCCCTTCATTGTAATCTATCAGCTATACAATTATCATGTTCAAGGTGAACGGATGTATTAACAAGAACTTCTATTGTCAACTGTATGTATAGGTTAAGTGTTTTCTTTCTTCATTTATTCTATTGTATTTAACCGCCCTCTCAATGAAGAGAGCTGCATAAAGAGGCTTTGTAGCCTCAGTGGCCTGTATAAGAGAAACAATAAATTCAAAATCCTCTCCAAGATACTGCACTTCAACAACCACTCCCTCAGCAGTCTATCTACACGTCTAAAGGGCTACATAACATACCAGAGTGTACTTGGTATAATAACTCCTTCTTATATCCTCTCCAAGCTACTGAACTTCTACAACCATTCCCTCAGCAGTCTATCTACTTACCTAAAGGGCTACATAACATACCAGAGTGTACTTGGTAAAATAACCCCTGGCTATAGCCCTTAGCCTTCTCATATCCTCTCCAAGCTACAGCACTTCTTCAACCATTCCCTCATCCGTCTATCTACATACCTAAGGGCTACATAACATACCAGAGTGTACTTGGTATAATAACCACTGGCTATAGCCCTTAGCCTTCTCATATCCTCTCCAAGCTACTGCATTTCCTCAACCATTCCCTCAGCAGTCTATCCACATGTCTAAAGGGCTACATAACACACCAGAGTGTACTTGGTATAATAACTCCTGGCTACAGCCCTTAGCCTTCTCATATCCTCTCCAATCTACTACACTTCTTCAACCATTCCCTCAGCAGTCTATCTACATGTCTAAAGGGCTACATACCAGAGTGTACTTGGTATAATAACTCCTGGCTATAGCCTTTAGCCTTCTCATATCCTCTCCAAGTTACTGCACTTCGCCAGCCATTCCCTCAGCAGTCTATCTACATACCCAAAGGGCTACATAACATACCAGAGTGTACTTGGTATAATAACTCCTGGCTGTAGCCCTTAGCCTACTCATATCCTCTCCATGCTACTGCACTTCTTCAACAATTCCCTCAGCAGTCTATCTACATGTCTAAAGGGCTACATATCAGAGTGTACATGGTATAATAACTCCTGGCTATAGCCCTTAGCCTTCTCATATCCTCTCCAAGTTACTGCACTTCGTCAACCATTCCCTCAGCAGTCTATCTACATACCCAAAGGGCTACATATCAGAGTGTACATGGTATAATAACTCCTGGCTATAGCCCTTAGCCTTCTCATATCCTCTCCAAGTTACTGCACTTCGTCAACCATTCCCTCAGCAGTTTATCTACATACCTAAAGGGCTACATAACATACCAGAGTGTACTTGGTATAATAACTCCTGGCTACAGCCCTTAGCCTTCTCATATCCTCTCCAATCTACTACACTTCTTCAACCATTCCCTCAGCAGTCTATCTACATGTCTAAAGGGCTACATACCAGAGTGTACTTGGTATAATAACTCCTGGCTATAGCCCTTAGCCTTCTCATATCCTCTCCAAGCTACTGCACTTCCTCAACCATTCCCTCAGCAGTCTATCCACATGTCTAAAGGGCTACATAACACACCAGAGTGTACTTGGTGTAATAACTCCTGGCTACAGCCCTTAGCCTTCTCATATCCTCCCGAAGCTGCTGCACTTCTTCAATCATTCCCACAGCAGTCTATCTACATGTCTAAAGGGCTACATAACATACCAGAGTCTACTTGGTATAATAACCCCTGGCTTTAGCCCTTAGCCTTCTCATATCCTCCTCAAGCTAATACACTTCTTCAACCATTCCATCAGCAGTCTATCTACATACCTAAAGGGCTACATAACCTACCAGAGTCTACTTGATATAATAACCCCTGGCTATAGCCCTTAGCCTTCTCATATCCTCTCCAAGCTACTGCACTTCTACAACCATTCCCTTGGCAGTCAATCTACAAGTCTAAAGGGCTACATAACATACCAGAGTGTACTTGGTATAATAACCCCTGGCTATAGCCCTTAGCCTTCTCACATCCTCTCCAAGCTAATACACTTCTTCAACCATTCCATCAGCAGCCTATCTACATACCTAAAGGGCTACATAACCTACCAGAGTCTACTTGATATAATAACCCCTGGCTATAGCCCTTAGCAGTTCTTCAACCATTCCCTCAGCAGCCTATCTACATGTATAAAGGGCTACATAACATACCAGAGTGTACATGGTACAATAACACCTGGCTATGGCCTTTAGCCTTCTCATATCCTCTCCAAGCTACTACACTTCATCAACCATTCCCTCAGCAGCCTATCTACATACCTTAAGGGCTACATAACCTACCAGAGTCTACTTGGTATAATAACCCCTGGCTATAGCCCTTAGCCTTCTCATATCCTCTCCAAGCTACAACACTTCTTCAACCTTTCCCTCAGCAGTCTATCTACATATCTAAAGGGCTACATAACATACCAGAGTCTACTGCGTATAATAACTCCTGGCTATAGCCCTTAGCCTTCTCATATCCTCTCCAAGCTACAGCACTTCCTCAACCATTCCCTCATCAGTCTATCTACATACCTTAAGGGCTACATAACATACCAGAGTGTACTTGGTATAATAACCCCTGGCTATAGCCCTTAGCCTTCTCATATCCTCCCCATGCTACTGCACTCCTTCAACCATTCCCTCAGCAGTCTATCTACATACCTTCAGGGCTACATAACATACCAGAGTGTACTTGGTATAATAACTCCTGGCTATAGCCCTTAGCCTTCTCATATCCTCCACATGCTACTGCACTTCTTCAAACAATCCCTCAGCAGTCTATCTAGATACACAAAGGGCAACATAACATACCAGAGTATACTTGGTATAATAACCCCTGGCTAGAGCCCTTAACCTCCTCATATCCTCTCCAAGATACTGCACTTCTTCAACCATTCCCTCAGCAGTCTAACTACATGTCTAAAGGGCTACATAACATACCAGAGTATACTTGGTATAATAACTCCTTCTTATATCCTCTCCAAGCTACTGCACTTCTACAACCATTCCCTCAGCAGTCTATCTACATACCTGAAGGGCTACATAACACACCAGAGTCTACTTGGTATAATAACCCCTGGCTATAGCCCTTAGCCTTCTCATATCCTCTCCAAGCTACTGCACTTCTTCAACCATTCCCTCAGCAGTCTATCTACATGTCTAAAGGGCTACATAAGATACCAGAGTGTACATGGTATAATAACCCCAGGCTATAGCCATTAGCCTTCTCATATCCTCTCCAAGCTACTGCATTTCTTCAACCATTCCCTAAGCAGTCTATCTACATGTCTAAAGGGCTACATAACCTACCAGAGTCTACTTGGTATAATCACCCCTGGCTATAGCCCTTAGCCTCCTCATATCATCTCCAAGATACTGCACTTCTTCAGCCATTCCCTCAGCACTCTATTTACATGTCTAAAGTGCTACATAACACACCAGAGTGTACTTGGTATAATAACTCCTGGCTACAGCCTTTAGCCTTCTCATATCCTCTCCAAGCTACTGCACTTCTTCAAACATTCCCTCAGCAGTCTATCTACATACCTAAAGAGCAACATAACACACCAGATTGTACTTGGTATAATAACTCCTGGCTACAGCCCTTAGCCTTCTCATATCCTCTCCAAGATACTGCACATCTTCAACCATTCCCTCAGCAGTCTAACTACATGTCTAAAGGGCTACATAACATACCAGAGTATACCTGGTATAATAACTCATTCTTATATCCTCTCCAAACTATTGCACTTCTACAACCATTCCCTTAGCAGTCTATCTACTTACCTGAAGGGCTACATAACACACCAGAGTCTACTTGGTATAATAACCCCTGGCTATAGCCCTTAGCCTTCTCATATCCTCTCCAAGCTACTGCACTTCTTCAACCATTCCCTCAGCAGTCTATCTACATGTCTAAAGGGCAACATAAGATACCAGAGTGTACTTGGTAAAATTACCCCAGGCTATAGCCCTTAGCCTTCTCATATCCTCTCCAAGCTAATGCATTTCTTCAACCATTCCCTAAGCAGTCTATCTACATGTCTAAAGGGCTACATAACATACCAGAGTCTACTTGGTATATTAACTCCTGGCTATAGCCCTTAGCCTTCTCATATCCTCCCCAAGCTACTACACTACTTCAACCATTCCCTTAGCAGCCTATCTACATTCCTAAAGGGCTACATAACCTACCAGAGTCTACTTGGTATAATAACTCCTGGCTATAGCCCTTAGCCTTCTAACATCCCCTCCAAGCTACTACACTTCTATAACCATTCCCTCAGCAGTCTATCTACATGTCTAAAGGGCTACATAACTTACCAGAGTGTACATGGTACAATAACACCTGGCTATGGTCTTTAGCCTTCTCATATCCTCTCCAAGCTACTACACTTCATCAACCATTCCCTCAGCAGCCTATCTACATACCTAAAGGGCTACATAACCTACCAGAGTCTACTTGGTATAATAACCCCTGGCTATAGCCCTTAGCCTTCTCATATCCTCTCCAAGCTACTGCACTTCTACAACCATTCCCTTGGCAGTCAATCTACAAGTCTAAAGGGCTACATAACATACCAGAGTGTACTTGGTAAAATTACACCCGGCTATAGCCCTTAGCCTTCTGATATCCTCTCCAAGCTACAGCACTTCTTCAACCATTTCCTCATCCGTCTATCTACATACCTAAAGGGCGACATAACAAACCAGAGTGTACTTGGTATAATAACCACTGGCTATAGACCTTAGCCTTCTCGTATCCTCTCCAAGCTACTGCACTTCTTCAACCATTCCCTCAGCAGTCTATCCCCATGTCTAAAGGGCTACATAACACACCAGAGTGTACTTGGTGTAATAACTCCTGGCTACAGCCCTTAGCCTTCTCATATCCTCCCGAAGCTACTGCACTTCTTCAATCATTCCCACAGCAGTCTATCTACATGTCTAAAGGGCTACATAACATACCAGAGTCTACTTGGTATAATAACCCCTGGCTTTAGCCCTTAGCCTTCTCATATCCTCCCCAAGCTAATACACTTCTTCAACCAATCCCTCAGCAGTCTATCTACATACCTAAAGGGCTACATAACCTACCAGAGTCTACTTGGTATAATAACCCCTGGCTATAGCCCTTAGCTTTCTCATATCCTCCCCAAGCTACTGTACTTCTTCAACCATTCCCTCAGCAGTCTATCTACATGTCTAATGTGCTGCATAACATACCAGTGTACTTGGTATAATAACTCCTGGCACAACAGCCCTTAGCCTTCTCACACCCTCCCCAAGCTACTGCACTTCTTCATTCATTCCATCAGCAGTCGATCTACATGTCTAAAGGATTACATAATATACCAGAGTGTACCTGGTATAATAACCCCTGGCTGTAGTCCTTAGCCTTCTCATATCCTCCCCATGCTACTGCACTTTTTCAACCATTCTCTCAGCAGTCTATCTACATGTCTAAAGGGCTACATAACAAACCAGAGTGTACTTGGTATAATAACCCCTGGCTATAGCCCTTAGCTTTCTCATATCCTCTCCAAGCTACTGCACTTCTTCAACCATTTCCTCAGCAGTCTATCTACATACCTTAAGGGCTACATAACATACCAGAGTGTACTTGGTATAATAACCCCTGGCTATAGCCCTTAGCCTTCTCATATCCTCCCCATGCTACTGCACTCCTTCAACCATTCCCTCAGCAGTCTATCTGCATACCTTCAGGGCTACATAACATACCAGAGTGTACTTGGTATAATAACCCCTGGCTATAGCCCTTAGCCTTCTCATATCCTCCACATGCTACTGCACTTCTTCAAACATTCCCTCAGCAGTCTATCTACATACACAAAGGGCAACATAACATACCAGAGTATACTTGGTATAATAACCCCTGGCTATAGCCCTTAGCCTTCTCACATCCTCTCCAAGCTACTACACTTCTTCAACCATTCCTCAGCAGTCTATCTACATGTCTAAAGGGCTACATAACATACAAGAGTGTACATTGTACAATAACACCCGGCTATGGCCTTTAGCCTTCTGATATCCTCTCCAAGCTACTACACTTCATCAACCATTCCCTCAGCAGCCTATCTACATACCTAAAGGGCTACATAACCTACCAGAGTCTACTTGGTATAATAACCCCTGGCTATAGCCCTTAGCCTTCTCATATCCTCTCCATGCTACTGCACTTCTACAACCATTCCCTTTGCAGTCAATCTACAAGTCTAAAGGGCTACATAACATACCAGAGTGTACTTGGTAAAATTACCCTTGGCTATAGCCCTTAGCCTTCTCATATCCTCTCCAAGCGACAGCACTTCTTCAACCATTTCCTCATCCGTCTATCTACATACCTAAAGGGCGACATAACAAACCAGAGTGTACTAGGTATAATAACCACTGGCTATAGCCCTTAGCCTTCTCATATCCTCCCCAAGCTAATACACTTATTCAACCATTCCCTCAGCAGTCAATCTACATGTCTAAAGGGCTACATAACATACCAGAGTCTACTTGGTATTATAACACCTGGCTATAGCCCCTAGCCTTCTCATATCCTCTCCAAGCTACAACGCTTCTTCAACCATTCCCTCAGCAGTCTATCTACATGTCTAAAGGGCTACATAACATACCAGAGTCTACTAGGTATAATAACTCCTGGCTATAGCCCTTAGCCTTCTCATATCCTCTCCAGGCTACGGCACTTCTTCAACCATTCCGTCAGCAGTCTATCTACATACCTAAAGAGCTACATAACATACCAGAGTGTACTTGGTATAATAACCCCTAGCTACAGCCCTTAGCCTTCTCATATCCTCCCCAAGCTACTGCACTTCTACAACCATTCTCTCAGGAGTATATCTACATGTCTAAAGGGCTATATAACATACCAGAGTGTACTTTGTAAAATAACCCCTGGCTATAGCCCTTAGCCTTCTCATATCCTCTCCAAGCTACAGCACTTCCTCAACCATTCCCTCATCCATCTATCAACATACTTAAAGGGCTACATAACATACCAGAGTGTACTTCGTATAATAACCACTGGCTATAGCCCTTAGCCTTCTCATATCCTCTCCAAGCTACTGCACTTCTTCAAACTTTCCCTAAGCAGTCTATCTACATGTCTAAAGGGCTACATAACACACCAGAGTGTACTTGGTATAATAACTCCTGGCTACAACCCTTAGCCTTCTCATATCCTCCCGAAGCTACTGCACTTCTTCAACCATTCCCTCAGCAGTTTCTCTACCAACCAAAGGGCAACATCACATACCAGAGTATACTCGGTATAATAACCCCTGGCAAGAGCCCTTAGCCTCCTCATATCCTCTCCAAGCTACTGCACTTCTTCAACCATTCCCTCAGCAGTCTATCTACATGTCTAAAGGGCTACATAAAATACCAGAGTGTACTTGGTATAATAACTCCTTCTTACATCCTCTCCAAGCTACTGCACTTCTACAACCATTCCCGAAGCAGTCTATCTACATACCTAAAGGGCTACATAACACACCAGAGCCTACTTGGTATAATAAATCCTGGCTATAGCCCTTAGCCTTCTCATATCCTCCCCAAGCTACTACACTTCTTCAACCATTCCCTCAGCAGCCTATCTACATACCTAAAAGGCTACATAACCTACCAGAGTCTACTAGGTATAATCACCCCTGGCTATAGCTCTTAGCCTCCTCATATCATCTCCAAGATACTGCACTTCTTCAACCATTCCCTCAGCACTCTATCTACATGTCTAAAGGGCTACATAAAACACCAGAGTGTACTTGGTATAATAACTCCTGGCTACAGCCCTTAGCCTTCTCATATCCTCTCCAAGCTACTGCACTTCTTCAACCATTCCCTCAGCAGTCTATCTACATACCTAAAGAGCAACATAACACACAAGAGTGTACTTGGTATAATAACTCCTGGCTACAGCCCTTAGCCTTCTCATATCCTCTCCAAGCTACTGCACTTCTTCAACCATTCCCTCAGCAGTCTATCTACATACACAAAGGGCAACATAACATACCAGAGTATACTTGGTATAATAACCACTGGCTAGAGCCCTTAGCCTCCTCATATCCTCTCCATGATACTGCACTTCTTCAACCATTCCCTCAGCAGTCTAACTACATGCCTAAAGGGCTACATAACATACCAGAGTATACTTGGAATAATAACTCCTTCTTATATCCTCTCCAAGCTACTGCACTTCTACAACCATTCCCTCAGCAATCTATCTACATACCTGAAGGGCTACATAACACACCAGAGTCTACTTGGTATAATAACCCCTGGCTATAGCCCTTAGCCTTCTCATATCCTCTCCAAGCTACTGCACTTCTTCAACCATTCCCTCAGCAGCCTATCTACATACCTAAAGGGCTACATAACCTACCAGAGTCTACTTGGTATAATAACCCCTGGCTATAGCCCTTAGCCTTCTCACATCCTCTCCAAGCTACTACACTTCTTCAACCATTCCCTCAGCAGTCTATCTACATGTCTAAAGGGCTACATAACATACCAGAGTGTACATGGTACAATAACACCCGGCTATGGCCTTTAGCCTTCTCATATCCTCTCCAAGCTACTACACTTCATCAACCATTCCCTCAGCAGCCTATCTACATACCTAAAGGGCTACATAACCTACCAGAGTCTACTTGGTATAATAACCCCTGGCTATAGCCCTTAGCCTTCTCATATCCTCTCCAAGCTACTGCACTTCTACAACCATTCCCTTGGCAGTCAATCTACAAGTCTAAAGGGCTACATAACATACCAGAGTGTACTTGGTATAATAACCCCTGGCTATAGCCCTTAGCCTTCTCACATCCTCTCCAAGCTACTACACTTCTTCAACCATTCCCTCAGCAGTCTATCTACATATCTAAAGGGCTACATAACATACCAGAGTGTACATGGTACAATAACACCCGGCTATGGCCTTTAGCCTTCTCATTGCCTCTCCAAGCTACTACACTTCATCAACCATTCCCTCAGCAGCCTATCTACATACCTAAAGGACTACATAACCTATCAGAGTCTACTTGGTATAATAACCCCTGGCTATAGCCCTTAGCCTTCTCATATCCTCCCCAAGCTACTGTACTTCTTCAACCATTCCCTCAGCAGTCTATCTACATGTCTAATGTGCTGCATAACATACCAGTGTACTTGGTATAATAACTCCTGGCACAACAGCCCTTAGCCTTCTCATACCCTCTCCAAGCTACTGCACTTCTTCATTCATTCCATCAGCAGTCGTTCTACATGTCTAAAGGATTACATAATATACCAGAGTGTACCTGGTATAATAACCCCTGTCTATAGCCCTTAGCCTCCTCATATCCTCTCCATGCTACAACACTTCTACAACCATTCCCTCAGCAGTCTATCTACATGTCTAAAGGGCTACATTACATACCAGAGTCTGCTTGGTATAATAATCCTTGGCTGTAGTCCTTAGCCTTCTCATATCCTCCCCATGCTACTGCACTTTTTCAACCATTCCCTCAGTAGTCTATCTACATGTCTAAAGGGCTACATAACAAACCAGAGTGTACTTGGTATAATAACCCCTTGCTATAGCCCTTAGCCTTGTCATATCCTCTCCAAGCTACTGCACTTCTTCAACCATTCCCTCAGCAGTCTATCTACATACCTAAAGGACTACATAACATACCAGAGTCTACTTGGTATAATAACTCCAGGCTATAGCCCTTAGCCTTCTCATATCCTCCCCAAGCTAATAAACTTATTCAACCATTCCCTCAGCAGTCAATCTACATGTCTAAAGGGCTACATAACATACCAGAGTCTACTTGGTATTATAACCCCTGGCTATAGCCCTTAGCCTTCTCATATCCTCTCCAAGCTACAACACTTTTTCAACCATTCCCTCAGCAGTCTATCTACACGTCTAAAAGGCTACATAACATACCAGAGTCTACTTGGTATACTAACCCCTGGCTATAGCCCTTAGCCATCTCATTTCCTCTCCAAGCTACAACACTTCTTCAACCATTCTCTCAGCAGTCTATCTACACGTCTAAAGGGCTACATAACATACCAGAGTGTACTTTGTAAAATAACCCCTGGCTATAGCCCTTAGCCTTCTCATATCCTCTCCAAGCTACAGCACTTCCTCAACCATTCCCTCATCCGTCTATCTACATACTTAATGGGCTACATAACATACCAGAGTGTACTTGGTATAATAACCACTGACTATAGCCCTTAGCCTTCTCATATCCTCTCCAAGCTACTGCTCTTCTTCAAACATTCCCTAAGCAGTCTATCTACACGTCTAAAGGGCTACATAACACACCAGAGTGTACTTGGTATAATAACTCCTGGCTACAGCCCTTAGCCTTCTCATATCCTCCCGAAGCTACTGCATTTCTTCAACCATTCCCTCAGCAGTTTCTCTACCTACACAAAGGGCAACATAACATACCAGAGTATACTTGGTATAATAGCCCCTGGCAAGTACCCTTAGCCTCCTCATATCCTCTCCAAGCTACTGCACTTCTTCAACCATTCCCTCAGCAGTCTATCTACATGTCTAAAGGGCTACATAAAATACCAGAGTGTACTTGGTATAATAACTCCTTCATATATCCTCTCCAAGCTACTGCACTTCTACAACCATTCCCGCAGCAGTCTATCTACATACCTAAAGGGCTACATAACACACCAGAGCCTACTTGGTATAATAACTCCTGGCTATAGCCCTTAGCCTTCTCATATCCTCCCCAAGCTACTACACTTCTTCAACCATTCCCTCAGCAGCCTATCTACATACCTAAAGGGCTACATAACCTACCAGAGTCTACTTGGTATAATCACCCCTGGCTATAGCCCTTAGCCTCCTCATATCACCTCCAAGATACTGCACTTCTTCAACCATTCCCTCAGCACTCTATCTACATACTTAAAGAGCAACATAACACACCAGAGTGTACTTGGTATAATAACTCCTGGCTACAGCCCTTAGCCTTCTCATATCCTCTCCAAGCTACTGCACTTCTTCAAACATTCCCTCAGCAGTCTATCTACATACCTAAAGAGCAACATAACACACCAGAGTGTACTTGGTATAATAACTCCTGGCTACAGCACTTAGCCTTCTCATATCCTCTCCAAGCTACTGCACTTCTTCAGCCATTCCCTCAGCAGTCTATCTACATACACAAAGGGCAACATAACATACCAGAGTATACTTGGTATAATAACCCCTGGCTAGAGCCCTTAGCCTCCTCATATCCTCTCCAAGATACTGCACTTCTTCAACCATTCCCTCAGCAGTCTAACTACATGTCTAAAGGGCTACATAACATACCAGATTATACTTGGTATAATAACTCCTTCTTATATCCTCTCCAAGCAACTGCACTTCTACAACCATTCCCTCAGCAGCCTATCTACATACCTGACGGGCTACATAACACACCAGAGTCTACTTGGTATAATAACCCCTGGCTATAGCCCTTAGCCTTCTCATATCCTCTCCAAGCTACTGCACTTCTTCAACCACTCCCTCAGCAGTCTATCTACATGTCTAAAGGGCTACATAAGATACCAGAGTGTACTTGGTGTAATAACCCCAGGCTATAGCCCTTAGCCTTCTCATATCCTCTCCAAGCTACTGCATTTCTTCAACCATTCCCTAAGCAGTCTATCTACATGTCTAAAGGGCTACATAACATACCAGAGTCTACTTGGTATATCAACTCCTGGCTATAGCCCTTAGCCTTCTCATATCCTCCCCAAGCTACTACACTACTTCAACCATTCCCTCAGCAGCCTATCTACATACCTAAAGGGCTACATAACCTACCAGAGTCTACTTGGTATAATAACTCCTGGCTATAGCCCTTAGCCTTCTCACATCCTCTCCAAGCTACTACACTTCTTCAACCATTCGCTCAGCAGTCTATCTACATGTCTAAAGGGCTACATAACATACCAGAGTGTACATGGTACAATAACACCTGGCTATGGCCTTTAGCCTTCTCATATCCTCTCCAAGCTACTACCCTTCATCAACCATTCCCTCAGCAACCTATCTACATACCTAAAGGGCTACATAACCTACCAGAGTGTACTTGGTATAATAACCACTGGCTATAGACCTTAGCCTTCTCGCATCCTCTCCAAGCTACTGCACTTCTTCAACCATTCCCTCAGCAGTCTATCCCCATGTCTAAAGGGCTACATAACACACCAGAGTGTACTTGGTGTAATAACTCCTGGCTACAGCCCTTAGCCTTCTCATATCCTCCCGAAGCTGCTGCACTTCTTCAATCATTCCCACAGCAGTCTATCTACATGTCTAAAGGGCTACATAACATACCAGAGTCTACTTGGTATAATAACCCCTGGCTTTAGCCCTTAGCCTTCTCATATCCTCCTCAAGCTAATACACTTCTTCAACCATTCCATCAGCAGTCTATCTACATACCTAAAGGGCTACATAACCTACCAGAGTCTACTTGGTATAATAACCCCTGGCTATAGCCCTTAGCCCTCTCATATCCTCCCCAAGCTACTGTAGTTCTTCAACCATTCCCTCAGCAGTCTATCTACATGTCTAATGTGCTGCATAACATACCAGTGTACTTGGTATAATAACTCCTGGCACAACAGCCCTTAGCCTTCTCATACCCTCTCCAAGCTACTGCACTTCTTCATTCATTCCATCAGCAGTCGATCTACATGTCTAAAGGATTACATAAAATACCAGAGTGTACCTGGTATAATAACCCTGGCTATAGCCCTTAGCCTCCTCATATTCTCTCCATGCTACAACACTTCTACAACCATTCCCTCAGCAGTCTATCTACATGTCTAAAGGGCTACATAACATACCAGAGTCTACTTGGTATAATAACCCCAGGCTGTAGTCCTTAGCCTTCTCATATCCTCCCCATGCGACTGCACTTTTTCAACCATTCCCTCAGTAGTCTATCTACATGTCTAAAGGGCTACATAACAAACCAGAGTATACTTGGTATAATAACCCCTGGCTATAGCCCTTAGCCTTCTCATATCCTCTCCAAGCTACTGCACTTCTTCAACCATTTCCTCAGCAGGCTATCTACATACCCTAAGGGCTACATAACATACCAGAGTGTACTTGGTATAATAACTCCTGGCTATAGACCTTAGCCTTCTCATATCCTCTCCAAGCTACTGCACTTCTTCAGCCATTCCCTCAGCAGTCTATCTACATACACAAAGGGCAACATAACATACCAGAGTATACTTGGTATAATAACCCCTGGCTAGAGCCCTTAGCCTCCTCATATCCTCTCCAAGATACTGCACTTCTTCAACCATTCCCTCAGCAGTCTAACTACATGTCTAAAGGGCTACATAACATACCGGATTATACTTGGTATAATAACTCCTTCTTATATCCTCTCCAAGCAACTGCACTTCTACAACCATTCCCTCAGCAGCCTATCTACATACCTGACGGGCTACATAACACACCAGAGTCTACTTGGTATAATAACCCCTGGCTATAGCCCTTAGCCTTCTCATATCCTCTCCAAGCTACTGCACTTCTTCAACCACTCCCTCAGCAGTCTATCTACATGTCTAAAGGGCTACATAAGATACCAGAGTGTACTTGGTATAATAACCCCAGGCTATAGCCCTTAGCCTTCTCATATCCTCTCCAAGCTACTGCATTTCTTCAACCATTCCCTAAGCAGTCTATCTACATGTCTAAAGGGCTACATAACATACCAGAGTCTACTTGGTATATTAACTCCTGGCTATAGCCCTTAGCCTTCTCATATCCTCCCCAAGCTACTACACTACTTCAACCATTCCCTCAGCAGCCTATCTACATACCTAAAGGGCTACATAACCTACCAGAGTCTACTTGGTATAATAACTCCTGGCTATAGCCCTTAGCCTTCTCACATCCTCTCCAAGCTACTACACTTCTTCAACCATTCCCTCAGCAGTCTATCTACATGTCTAAAGGGCTACATAACATACCAGAGTGTACATGGTACAATAACACCTGGCTATGGCCTTTAGCCTTCTCATATCCTCTCCAAGCTACTACCCTTCATCAACCATTCCCTCAGCAACCTATCTACATACCTAAAGGGCTACATAACCTACCAGAGTGTACTTGGTATAATAACCACTGGCTATAGACCTTAGCCTTCTCGCATCCTCTCCAAGCTACTGCACTTCTTCAACCATTCCCTCAGCAGTCTATCCCCATGTCTAAAGGGCTACATAACACACCAGAGTGTACTTGGTGTAATAACTCCTGGCTACAGCCCTTAGCCTTCTCATATCCTCCCGAAGCTGCTGCACTTCTTCAATCATTCCCACAGCAGTCTATCTACATGTCTAAAGGGCTACATAACATACCAGAGTCTACTTGGTATAATAACCCCTGGCTTTAGCCCTTAGCCTTCTCATATCCTCCTCAAGCTAATACACTTCTTCAACCATTCCATCAGCAGTCTATCTACATACCTAAAGGGCTACATAACCTACCAGAGTCTACTTGGTATAATAACCCCTGGCTATAGCCCTTAGCCCTCTCATATCCTCCCCAAGCTACTGTAGTTCTTCAACCATTCCCTCAGCAGTCTATCTACATGTCTAATGTGCTGCATAACATACCAGTGTACTTGGTATAATAACTCCTGGCACAACAGCCCTTAGCCTTCTTATACCCTCTCCAAGCTACTGCACTTCTTCATTCATTCCATCAGCAGTCGATCTACATGTCTAAAGGATTACATAAAATACCAGAGTGTACCTGGTATAATAACCCTGGCTATAGCCCTTAGCCTCCTCATATTCTCTCCATGCTACAACACTTCTACAACCATTCCCTCAGCAGTCTATCTACATGTCTAAAGGGCTACATAACATACCAGAGTCTACTTGGTATAATAACCCCAGGCTGTAGTCCTTAGCCTTCTCATATCTTCCCCATGCGACTGCACTTTTTCAACCATTCCCTCAGTAGTCTATCTACATGTCTAAAGGGCTACATAACAAACCAGAGTATACTTGGTATAATAACCCCTGGCTATAGCCCTTAGCCTTCTCATATCCTCTCCAAGCTACTGCACTTCTTCACCCATTTCCTCAGCAGTCTATCTACATACCCTAAGGGCTACATAACATACCAGAGTGTACTTGGTATAATAACTCCTGGCTATAGACCTTAGCCTTCTCATATCCTCCCCATGCTACTGCACTTCTTCAACCATTCCCTCAGCAGTCTATCTACATACCTTCAGGGCTACATAACATACCAGAGTGTACTTGGTATAATAACCCCTGGCTATAGCCCTTAGCCTTCTCATATCCTCCACATGCTACTGCACTTCTTCAACCATTCCCTCAGCAGTCTATCTACATGTCTAAAAGACTACATAACATACCAGAATCTACTTGGTATAATATCCCCTGGCTACAGCCCTTAGCCTTCTCATATCCTCCCCATGCTACTGCACTTCTTCAACCATACCCTCAGCAGTCTATCTACATGTCTAAAGGGCTACATAACATACCAGAGTAAACTTGGTATAATAATTCCTGGCTATAGCCCTTAGCCTTCTCATATCCTCTCCGTGCTACAACACTTCTACAACCATTCCATCAGCAGTCTATCTACATGTCTAAAGGGCTTTATAACATAACAGAGTCTACTTGGTATAATAACCCCGGGCTATAGCCCTTAGCCTACTCATATCCTCCCCAAGCTAATACACTTCTTCAACCATTCCCTCAGCAGTCTATCTACATACCTAAAGGGCTACATAACTTACCAGAGTCTACTTGGTATAATAACCCCTGGCTATAGCCCTTAGCCTTCTCATATCCTCCCCATGCTACTGCACTTCTTCAAACATTCCCTCAGCAGTCTATCTACATACCTTAAGGGCAACATAACATACCAGAGTGTACTTGGTATAATAACCCCTGGCTATAGCCCTTAGCCTTCTCATATCATCCCCATGCTACTGCACTTCTTCAACCATTCCCTCAGCAGTCTATCTACATGTCTAAAGGAATACATAACATACCAGAGTCTACTGGGTATAATAACCCCTGGCTACAGCCCTTAGCCTTTTCATATCCTCCCCATGCTACTGCACTTCTTCAACCATTCCCTCAGTAGTCTATTTACATGTCTAAAGGGCTACACAACATACCAGAGTGTACTTGGTATAATAACCCCTGGCTATAGCTTTATCATATCCTATCCAAGCTACTGCACTTCTTCAACCATTCCCTCAGCAGTCTATCTACATACCTAAAGGGCCACATAACATACCAGAGTGTACTTGGTATAATAACCCCTGGCTATAGCCCTAAGCCTTCTCATATCCTCCCCATACTACTGCACATCTTCAACCATTCCTTCAGCAGTCTATCTACATGTCTAAAGGGCTACATAACATACCAGAGTGTACTTGGTATAATAATTCCTGGCTATAGCCCTTAGCCTTCTCATATCCTCCCCAAGCTAATACACTTCTTCACCCATTCCCTCAGCAGTCTATCTACATACCTAAAGGGCTACATAACTTACCAGAGTCTACTTGGTATATAAACCCCTGGCTATAGCCCTTAGCCATCTCATATCCTCCCCAAGCTACTGCACTTCTTCAACCATTCCCTCAGCAGTCTATCTACATGTCTAAAGGGCTACATAACCTACCAGAGTCTACATGGTATAATAACCCATGGCTATAGCCCTTAGCCTTCTCATATCCTCCCCAAGCTACTGCACTTCTTCAACCATCCCCTCGGCAGTCTATCTACATGTCGAAAGGGCTACATAACATACCAGAGTGAACTTCGTATAATAACCCCTGGCAATAGCGCTTAGCCTTCTCATATCCTCCCCATGCTACTGCACTTCTTCAACCATTCCCTCAGCAGTCTATCTACATGTCTAAAGGAATACATAACATACCAGAGTCTACTGGGTATAATAACCCCTGGCTACAGCCCTTAGCCTTCTCATATCCTCCCCATGCTACTGCACCTCTTCAACCATTCCCTCAGTAGTCTATTTACATGTCTAAAGGGCTACATAAC
Organism: Meconema thalassinum; assembly: GCA_946902985.2. Taxonomy (NCBI): domain Eukaryota; kingdom Metazoa; phylum Arthropoda; class Insecta; order Orthoptera; family Tettigoniidae; genus Meconema; species Meconema thalassinum. The sequence continues at coordinate 19,577,120 of OX336391.1, forward strand.
ATACCAGAGTGTACTTGGTATAATAACCCCTGGCTATAGCCTTCTCATATCCTATCCAAGCTACTGCACTTCTTCAACCATTCCCTCAGCAGTCTATCTACATGTCTAAAGGGCTACATAACATACCAGAGTGTACTTGGTATAATAACCCCTGGCTATAGCCCTTAGCCATCTCATATCCTCCCCATACTACTGCACTTCTTCAACCATTCCCTCAGCAGTCTATCTACATACCTAAAGGGCTACATAACACACCAGAGTGTACTTGGTATAATAATTCCTGGCTATAGCCCTTAGCCTTCTCATATCCTCTCCAAGCTACTGCACTTCTACAACCTTTCCCTCAGCGGTCTATCTACATGTCTAAAGTGCTGCATAACATACCAGTGTACTTGGTATAATAACTCCTGGGACAACAGCCCTTAGCCTTCTCATATACTCTCCAAGCTACTGCACTTCTTCATTCATTCCCTCAGCAGTCGATCAACATGTCTACAGGGCTACATAATATACCAGAGTGTACTTGGTATAATAACCCCTGGCTATAGCCCTTAGCTTTCTCATATCCTCCCCATGCTACTGCACTTCTTCAACCATTCCCTCAGCAGTCTATCTACATGTCTAAAGGGCTTTATAACACACCAGAGTGTACTTGGTATAATAACCACTGGCTATAGCCCTTAGCCTTCTCATATCCTCCCCATGCTACTGCACTTCTTCAACCATTCCCTCAGCAGTCTATCTACATACCTTAAGGACTACATAACATACCAGAGTGTACTTGGTATAATAACCCCTGGCAATATCCCTTAGCCCCCTCATAACCCCCCCTATGCTACTGCACATCATCAACCATTCCCTCAGCAGTCTATCTACATGTCTAAAGGACTACATAACATACCAGAGTCTACTTGGTATAATAACCCCTGGCTACAGCCCTTAGCCTTCTCATATCCTCCCCATGCTACTGCACTTCTTCAACCATTCCCTCAGTAGTCTATCAACATGTCTAAAGGGCTACATAACATACCAGAGTGTACTTGGTATAATAACCCCTGGCTATAGCCCTTAGCCTTCTCATATCCTATCCAAGCTACTGCACTTCTTCAACCATTCACTCAGCAGTCTATCTACATGTCTAAAGGGCTACATAACATACCAGAGTGTACTTGGTAAAATAACCCCTGGCACTAGAGACCTTAGCATTCTCATATCCTCCCCATGCTACTGCGCTTCTTCAACCATTCCCTCAGCAGTCTATCTACATGTCTAAAGGGCTACATAACAAACCAGAGTGTACTTGGTATAATAACCCCTGGCTATAGCCCTTAGCCTTCTCATACCCTCTCCAAGCTTCTGCACTTCGTCAACCATTCCCTCAGCAGTCTATCTACATACCTTAAGGGCTACATAACAAACCAGAGCGTACTTGGTATAATAACCCCTGGCTATAGCCCTTAGCCTTCTCATATCCTCTCCAAGCTACTGCACTTCTTCAACCATTCCCTCAACAGTCTATCTACATACCTTAAGGGCTACATAACATACCAAAGTGTACTTGGTATAATAACCCCTGGCTATAGCCCTTAGCCTTCTCATATCCTCGCTTAACTACGGCACTTCTTCATCCTTTCCCTCAGCAGTCTATCTTCATGTCTGAAGGGCTACAATACATACCAGAGTGTACATGGTATAATAACTCCTAGTTATAGCCCTTAGCCTTCTCATATAACCCCCATGCTACTGCACTTCTTCAACCATTCCCTCAGCAGTCTAACTACATACCTTAAGGGCTACATAACATACCAGAGTGTACTTGGTATAATAACCCCTGGCTATAGCCCTTAGCCTTCTCATATCCTCCCCATGCTACTGCACTTCTTCAACCATTCTCTCAGCAGTCTATCTACATACCTAAAGGGCTACATAACATAACAGAGTGTACTTGGTATAATAACTCCAGGCTATAGCCCATAGCCTTCTCTTATCCTCTCCAAGCTACTGCACTTCTACAACCATTTGCTCATCAGTCTATCTATATGTCTAAAGGGCTGCATAACATACCAGAGTGTACTTGGTATAATAACTCCTGGCACAACAGCCCTTAGCCTTCTCATATCCTCTCCAAGCTACTGCACTTCTTCATTCATTCCCTCAGCAGTTTATCTACATGTCTAAAGGGCTACATAAGATACCAGAGTGTACTTGGTATAATAACCCCTGGCTGTAGCCCTTAGCCTTCTCATATCCTCCCCAAGCTACTGCACTTCTACAACCATTCCCTCAGCAGTCCATCTATATGTCTAAAGGGCTACATAACTTACCAGAGTCTACATGGTATAATAACCCCTGGCTACAGCCCTTAGCCTTCTCATATCCTCCCCATGCTACTGCACTTCTTCAACCATTCCCTCAGCAGTCTATCTACATGTCTAAAGGGCTACATAACAAACCAGTGTGTACTTGGTATAATAACCCCTGGCTATAGCCCTTAGCCTTCTCATATCCTCTCCAAGCTACTGCACTTCTTCAACCATTCCCTCAGCAGTCTATCTACATACCTTAAGGGCTACATAACATACCAGAGTGTACTTGTTATAATAACCCCTGGCTATAGCCCTTAGACGTCTCATATCCTCCCCATGCTACTGCACTTCTTCAACCATTCCCTCAGCAGTCTATCTACATGTCTAAAGGACTACATAACATACCAGAGTCTACTTGGTATAATAACCCCTGGCTATAGCCCTTAGCCTTCTCATATCCTCTCCAAGCTACTGCACTTCTTCAACCTTTCCCTCAGCAGTCTATCTCCATTCCGTAAGGGCTACATAACATACCAGAGTGTAATTGGTGCAATAACACCTGGCTATAGCCCTTAACCATCTCATATCCTCTTCAAACTACGGCACTTCTTCATCCATTCCCTCAGCAGTCTATCTTCATGTCTAAAGGGCTACAATACATACCAGAGTGTACATGGTATAATAACTCCTAGCTATAGCCCTTAGCCTTCTCATATCCTCCCCATGCTACTGCACTTCTTCAACCATTCCCTCAGCAGTCTAACTACATACCTTAAGGGCTACATAACATACCAGAGTGTACTTGGTATAATAACCCCTGGCTATAGCCCTTAGCCTTCTCATATCCTCCCCATGCTACTGCACTTCTTCAACCATTCTCTCAGCAGTCTATCTACATACCTAAGGTGCTACATAACATAACAGAGTGTACTTGGTATAATAACTCGAGGCTATAGCCCATAGCCTTTTCTTATCCTCCCCATGCTACTGCACTTCTACAACCATTTGCTCATCAGTCTATCTACATGTCTAAAGGGCTGCATAACATACCAGAGTGTACTTGGTATAATAACTCCTGGCACAACAGCCCTTAGCCTTCTCATATCCTCTCCAAGCTACTGCACTTCTTCATTCATTCCCTCAGCAGTTTATCTACTTGTCTAAAGGGCTACATAAGATACCAGAGTGTACGTGGTATAATAATTCCTGGCTATATGCCTTAGCCTTCTCATATTCTCTCCATGTTACAACACTTCTACAACCATTCCCTCAGCTGTCTATCTACATGTCTAAAGGGCTACATAACATAACAGAGTCTACTTGGTATAATAACCCCTGGCTATAGCCCTTAGCCTTCTCATATCCTCCCCAAGCTAATACACTTCTTCAACCATTCCCTCAGCAGTCTATCTACATACCTAAAGGGCTACATAACCTAGCAGAGTCTACTTGGTATAATTATCCCTGGCTATAGCCCTTAGCCTTCTCATAACCTCCCCAAGCTACTGCACTTCTTCAACCATTCCCTCAGCAGTCTATCTAAAGGGCTACATAACATACCAGAGTCTACTTGGTATAATAACCCCTGGCTATAGCCCTTAGCCCTCTCATATCCTCTCCATGCTACTGCACTTCTAAAACCATTCCCTCAGCAGCCTATCTACATGTCTAGAGGGCTACATAACATACCAGAGTGTACTTGGTATAATAACCCCTGGCACGATAGCCCCTAGCCTTCTCATATCCTCTCCATGCTACAGCACTACTTCAACAATTCCCTCAGCAGTCTAACTACATACCTTAAGGGCTACATAACATACCAGAGTGTACTTGGTATAATAATCCCTGGCTATAGCCCTTAGCCTTCTCATATCCTCCCCATGCTCCTGCACTTCTTCAACCATTCTCTCAGCAGTCTATCTACATACCTAAGGTGCTACATAACATACCGGAGTGTACTTGGTATAATAACTCCTGGCACAACAGCCCTTAGCCTTCTCATATCCTCTCCAAGCTACTGCACTTCTTCATTCATTCCCTCAGCAGTTTATCTACATGTGTAAAGGGCTACATAAGATACCAGAGTGTACTTGGTATAATAATTCCTGGCTATTGCCCTTAGCCTTGTCATATCCTCTCCATGCTACATCACTTTTACAACCATTCCCTCAGCAGTCTATCTGCATGTCTAAAGGGCTGCATAACATACCAGAGTCTACTTGGTATAATAACCCCTGGCTATAGCCCTTAGCCTTCTCATATCCTCTCCAAGCTACTGCACTTCTTCATTCATTCCCTCAGCAGTTTATCTACATGTGTAAAGGGCTACATAAGATACCAGAGTGTACTTGGTATAATAATTCCTGGCTATTGCCCTTAGCCTTGTCATATCCTCTCCATGCTACATCACTTCTACAACCATTCCCTCAGCAGTCTATCTACATGTCTAGAGGGCTACATAACATACCAGAGTGTACTTGGTATAATAACCCCTGGCACTATAGCCCCTAGCCTTCTCATATCCTCTCCATGCTACAGCACTACTTCAACCATTCCCTCAGCAGTCTATCTACATACCTAAAGGGCTACATAACCTACCAGAGTCTACGTGGTATAATAACCCCTGGCTATAGCCCTTAGCCTTCTCATAACCTCCCCAAGCTACTGCACTTCTTCAATCATTCCCTCAGCAGTCTATCTACATGTCTAAAGGGCTACATAACATACCAGAGTCTACTTGGTATAATTTTTTTTTTAGCGTATGGCTTTTAGTGCCGGGAGTGTCCGAGGACATGTTCGGCTCGCGAGTTGTTTGTAGCTGCTTCGAGGCGGACACCCAATGGGTGAGCTACAAGTACCGTTGGGGAGGGAAGGAGGGAAGTTGGAATGTACGGACGGGGAGTTGGAAGGTAGCGGCTGTGGCCTATAGTTAGGGACCAACCCCGGCATTTGCCTGGAAGGAAGATGGGAAACCACAGAAGACCATCTTCAAGGTTGCCGGCGGGGGGATTCAAACCTCCTCGCCTCCCGGATGTGAGCGACTGCCATCAGTCATGCTGTAACCACCACGGCTAACTCACCCGGTCTTGGTATAATAACCCCTGGCTATAGCCCTTAGCCTCCACATATCCTCTCCATGCTACAACACTTCTACAACCATTCCCTCAGCAGTCTATCTACATGTCTAAAGGGCTACATAACATACCAGAGTCTACTGTGTATAATAACCCCTGGCTGTAGTCCTTAGCCTTCTCATATCTTCCCCAAGCTACTACACTTCTTCAACCATTCCCTCAGCAGTCTATCAACATACCTAAAGGGCTACATAACATACCATAATCTAGTTGGTATAATAACTCCTGGCTATAGCCCTTTGCCTTCTCATATCCTCTCCATGCTACAACACTTCCACAACTATTCTCTCAGCAGTCTATCTACATGTCTAAAGGGCTACATAACATACCAGAGTGTACTTGGTATAATAACTCCCGGCACAACTGCCCATTTAAGGGCCAAGGCCATTGGCCAGCCATTTGGCCTGCAGATATTGGGGAGACGCGTGGTCAGCGCTTCGAGTCCCCTCGGCCGTTAATCTTTGTTTTCATGACCGAGGTGCTGTCAGACAGCTGCTGAATTGTCTTCATGAGGCTGAGTGATTCTACTTGGTTCAAGAGAATATAAGAACAAGGCAACCCTTCTCTCTCTCACATGACATTTATTCCCCTCTACAGAGGCCTAAGTGCATTTCGAAATGTAATAGTTCGGTTCTTGAACAACGCTCCAGTGGGATCTTCAATGTTCTCTTGTTGGTGGCACACTGTCTGCACCATGGACAGTCCATTTTTGTTACCTTTTATGAAAGATGGAATACATCTGAATATTTTGCATTCCAGGCAGTTGTGCCATTACGGTATATCATGAAGAGAAGGAAGAAATCTGACTCCGTAAAAGAATTTGAGTAAGTTATCAGGTAGTAAGGAAAACAGGCAATTAGGGTGAGAAAATGGTGAATATCTACAAGTATCGGGATATGAATTAAGGGAGAGTTGACCAGGGGTTGTGAAATGAAAGATGGAAAAGGAACCAGAAGCTTTACTCAGGTCACGTGGGTCTCAAACAACTTGCAACTAGGCTACTGGGATTGTGGCAAGTTAATCATTAAATTCTGTGTATTCACTTAAGCTATCTGAGACATGTGTTGATACAAATTATTCTAGAGGGCGTGCAGCTTCGGTGGCGTAGTGGGTAGCATGCTGAGCTGCTGTGCCCAAGATAGTGGCTTCGGTGGCGTAGTGGGTAGCACGCTGAACTGCTGTGCCCAAGATAGCACCTTCGGTGGCGTAGTGGGCAGCATGCTGAACTGCTGTGCTCAAGATCGTGGGTTCAAACCCGGCCAAAGTTGTTGGATTTTATAAGAGCGTTATAATCCTTCAGTATGCCTTCCTTCGGAGAGGAAGTTAAGCCGGCGGTCCATGTCATAGATTTATGGCATGTTAAAGATCCTTCCACGGACTAAACTTGTGTGAAGCTAAATTTCTATGTTAGATTTAGTTGGAACGCTCTATCAATGTCCCAACGTTCACCACTAGGTATCATTGACATCTGGTAGCGAAAGTTGGAAATAGCCTACCGGTACGTGAAATTGAACGGAACTTGTAGCTCACCCTATGGGTGTGCGCGTGAAGCAGCTAGAGCCTCAGGCAGGCCGAACATGTCCTCGGACACTCCCGGCACAAAATGCCATACGATAAAAATAAAAATAGAGAGCGTGGCACTGCACGAACTTATCCATTACAAATGAGCTAGCACAGGCAAATTGCTTAGCACAACTGCCTGGAATGTAAGGTATTCTGTTTGTTCCCTTGGTGGTCACAAATAGAAGAGGAGAGATATGGTGATGATTATTCACATGAAATATAACTGCTGACGGCCAAGTTACAGTCTTAACGTAGCGAGCTGCTTTGCTGTGGCAATCTAGGATACACACACACCAAGCTGCGTCCGCACCAGAGGTGGCTTGCATGGGCGCTTCAAGTGGTGGTCACACTCTTATATCTACATATCATTGAGTTTAACCATGGCGCACCTATATGAGTATCCAGGGTGCCAGCAGACTGAATAATCCAATCTGCCAGATAATGTTAAATATACAGACACAATATGAGTACCGGTAGCTACCAAGTTAGCATATCCTGGTTAGGGTACAATTTACTGCATTATGTCACTAAACCTTGCTCGCCACCAAGATAGCAGAGTTACATCACATACGGTATGAACTAAAATGCAACTTACAGTGTTAGGGAGTTCATGAGTCGACCATTCCGGCTCACTCTTGATGGATACTTGATTCTCCATTGTGATCAGGAAACTAGAACAGAGGAAGAATTCAAGACCTTGCTTATACCAGTAGGCTAGGCCATAATCAGTCTCATATTTAATAAATCACATGAGGTATTTTCAGGCCCTTCGAAGTGCCACTGATAACGAACATTTATAAGATTTGTCAACAACAGTAAAACATGTGCAACCAAGATGCTCAACTTGCCAAAAATTACTCTACGTCAAATGCTTGCAAGTTGACCGTCTTGGTCCAATAAATCGTCGCTACGGTAGGCTACTTATCAATGCGATTGAACACATATAACTAAAGGTGCCTGCTTGTAGAGCAGGGATGTAAAGAATCCTACATTCGATTCCTCTATCTCTGTGTACACACAAACTTGATTTGGGGCAAGCAGATTACATATTATATTGTCAGACAATAAAGTGCCGTACCTTAAGAACCTTTCAACACGTTTAATTAGGCTATGTGAAAAAGAACTAAGTTTGCTGCACAAGTATTGCTAATCGGCTTTAGATGCTTAACAGGTATTGACGCCAAGAAATAAAACTCCCTCCTTTCCTTACAAAGCACCCAGTTCAAACTAGATGCATTATCGTCTATAACCTAGAACAGGTGTGAAACTTTATACCGGTATTGTCGTCATAAAGCTGTTCCTAGTTGCACAGCCACACCTCTGTATCTTCGACAATTAAATATTGTAATTTGAGTGTCACTGATAATCTGTACTGGGCACTTTATCATAACCCAAGCTTTTTCATTTCGCTACTCAACATTTACATTCTCCCAACATGGACTTGAGTCCAGTCAATAAACGCATTGAACCGCTACTCCTACACTTGAAGTGTAAGCGCATTGATGAATTTTGCACTTTTAGTTGGTTCCGTGATAACCTTATAGCCATTTGCAAACTTTCACAGAAATGTAATAAATGGAGTGGCATTACATCTTGCAGAAATAGATGGAAAGTTGGATGGCACCTCTTGAGATACTGTTGTACTTTTTACTGACTTGCATTCCTTCATTAGTTTATTAAATGAAATTAGTTTTCTGGGAATATCTAAGAAATTGTTGGTTTTAGAGCCTTAAAATGTAGTTTTCTGGGACCCTTTACGGCTCTTTAGGGGCCCCGAGATTAGTTTCTGTTACCAAGGGGTTGAAAATGATCATTGTCTCGTCGTTGTACACCATAATAATGATAATAATTATAATAATAATAATAATAATAATATAACAATATTGGGAAAGGGTTATAATAGACCTTCCGTACCATACCCGCACGTGTAAATCGCGTGAAAAATTTCAAGAGTACCCCTTGACCCCTTAAGCGCATTATATGTATTGATGAATAAGATATTTCAGCTTAATTTGGATCCGTCATGACCTTATAGCCGTTTGCAAACTATCTCAGTAATGTAATAAATGGAATTGCATTGCGTCTTACAGAAATAGATGGGCCTCTGAGATTCCGTTGCCATGGTTACCGGCTTGCATTCTTTCATTAATTAATTAAATGAAATTAGTTCTGTGGGAATATCTCAAAAACTGTTGGCTATAGGGCCTTAAAATGTGGTTTTCGGGAGCCCCCGAGTTTCGTCTCTCACATTGAGGGGGCTGAAAATGAGCTTTGTCTCACCCTCCTACGCCTATTTCAGCATGTATTTTAAGGGGGAAGGCCCCCTTTTATGAGAGGTACGGAGAAGAGTTACATCAATGATTAGTGTCGTGCCTGTGATGGATACCTGTACCAAAGTTTACGTTGATCCACCCAGCCGTTCTCGAGTTATAAGGACACAAAAGATTGTCCACAGACAGACAGACAATTTTTTTTTGCGTGAATCCGTCCTAAAACTGTCTGAAACGCGCAAATATCACAAATTTCCATGGAATTTCAGAAAAAACAGACAAACTTTCATTCTTATATATATAGAGAGAGATAGAGATTATTTACATATCAATTATTAGGGAATAATGAACATACTAAAATAAAAACTTTAAAAAAGAAAAGAGGGCGGGGTGGGGGGGGGCTGCTACAGTAACCGGGCATGTTTGGCAAGGGAGGTCGGGAGGGCTGACTCTTCAACAGGGTCTTCGTCGAATGGTATAGACGGGTCGTCGATGTTTTCCTCTTCCTCGTCAGCGACTATCAAGGAACGGTTGTCGCAGGACTTTCGCCGCAGCAGAATTTGCATAAAGTGGAGCAATGCAGACCGGATTTCCTGCATCCACATGCTGCGGAACAGCCGGTGACACACCTGCATGATACCGTCTTCAGCAGAGTACGAGGAGCAGCAACTCTGGTGTTTGTTGTCGGAATCAAGCCCCTGCTTCGTCTTGTCCAGCCAAAGATGATCGGGTCTTTCTTCCTGCTCATACAGGCCATCACTTGATGGTATACCCTCCAGGAGTGGTATCGTACTGCATCAGAGGTTCGGAACAGCTTTTTGAGGTTCAAGTTTGTCGTGTTGACAACAGATTTTGTGTGTCGGAGGTCAGAAAGTGATTGGTCGATTTCCACACCACAGAGGACGACCAATATTTGCTCTCCTGCTTTGGAGATGTCCTCTTCTTGGTCCATGAAGACATCACTCATCTCCAACAATAATGGATTCTTCCGGAACAGGGAACAAAATTTGGTTTTTCTGAACCCATAAATGTTTGACGTTGTGTCACACCCGCTGATGGCGTGGATAAGAAGCAGGTTCTCGGCGAAGTCATACATAAATGATGAGGGGGAATACATGACGTCAGGTAAATTGCCTCTTCCTGTTTTTTTAAGGTATACGTTATTCATCGCATTTGCTGTCCCAGGTGAATTGCCTCTTCCTGTTTTTTTAAGGTATACGTTATTCATCGCATTTGCTGTCCCAGTGAGGATGACTAATAAATCGATGTCTTCCCCCACAATAATTACAGCGTCGTACGAAGAAGCCGTCGATGTTGCAGTGGTCACGATGAGCACGTTAGCATCCTCCTAAGTAGGCTTGTTCATGAAGTTGGTCGCTTCAAGTGTTGTTCTGAGGAGGGCAACACATCGTTTTTTATTGCTCTCATTGGACAGAAATGTGTCTTGAGGAGTTGTGTTGACTGTGGCTTCTTCAAATATCACATCTGCTGAGGCGTTAAGCTTGAGCCTTCTGGCTCTTTCAGCATTATTGGTACTCAGCAGAAGATTGTCTGGGTACCCGTCGAAGATGACCATCACCGCTGTCCCGTAATGCTGGTGGATGTACTTGATATAATCGGCACAAATTTGCCCAAAATTCGAATTTCGATTCCACACAAATTTGTGGAGCAGATGCCCACCATCGATGACAGTGAGGTGATTTGAGGGGAGCTCGAAATCAATGGGCAGGGGTGTGAACGCTGCATATAAATCAGACGGTGTGCCCTTGCGCATGCCATCCTCGTTGAACGACGACATAGAGCACGGTGCAAGTTCATAAGAGAGATATTCCTCGAGGTCGTCCTGGGTTGTTTTTTATGCACATCCTGTGATAGAGTGTGAATGGGTCCACAGCGATCTTCTTCTCCCCAACTTTCAAGATGTTCTTGTCAGCTGCTAAAGATATCATTTTGTCCTTCTTTCTGAAGGACACTTCACCGATGGTTGTTCCCACTATTCTTGAGAGTCCAGCCATACCGACTTGCTGAGCCTTGTAGCAGTTCACCTGCTTACTTCCAACTACACCAGAGCTGATGCTCATAATTTCCTCTGCTTCAGGGAAAGGGGGGTGTTTTGAAAACCATTCGAGCAGCCGTTGCACATCTTGATCGTCCCGCGTGATCCTGCTGGATAGAGAGACAGATTTTTATTAATTCCATTTGATCAAATACATGTATTCAATACATTTTTTGATATAGGACACGTCAGAATTTACATCTATAAAATAAAAGAACTAACTTAACAGGTATATATTACTAATATTATAACTATTTATAACTTATTATAATAACAGATCTTAATAGATACAATCTTATTGCACAACTATTTACACCTCACTCATAGATTTCATCGCTCCTATACGCTAAGATATTCAACTACCGAGTAAAAACAATGGCACTGCAGATAAGCTTTCAACATTCTATCAAAGGTTTTTATTTTTGGGGCCAGTTTTATATACTGGGGTAGTTTGTTGTATAATTTAACTCAAGTGTGAAAAGTTCCTTTTTGATATATGCTTGTGTGTGTGTGAAATATGAAGGTTTTGATTTTGTATTGGGTTATGCCTATGATCATCATTGTTTGTTTCAAGAAAAATATCTTTATTCATTTTTTTTTAACATAATACTTTCATAGATATATATGCAGGGCAGTGGGAGAATGTTTAAATCTTTAAACAGAGGTCTACATGATTCTCTAGAGTTTACATTTGCCATAACACTAATCGCCCTCTTTTGTATCCTAAACGAGCTTAGTACAGCAGGCGACATACCCCAAAATATGACCCCATATCTTAAGTATGAATGAAAATAAGCAAAATAAGTATTTCTTAATGTGTGCCTGCTAGTGCAGGTTTTCAAAATACGTAACGCTAAGCACATCGAGTTCAGTTTAATATTCAGATATTGTATATGTTTATTCCATTTCAAGTCATGTTGTATCCATAGTCCTAAAAACGTTGTTTCTGATTTATTTTCTATTTGATGACCATTTAATGTTATATTGAGCTTCGCAGGTTTCCTATTCTGTATAGTGTGGAAATTTAGACATACTGCTTTTTTATAGTTAATTGTGAGGCGATTATCTTGTGACCATTTGGTTAACTCAGCAGACTGTTGTATGACCTGTTTAGTTTCATATTTTATTACGAGTGTAGTGTCGTCCGCAAACAAAATTTCCTTATGCGAATGAACGTTCTGTGTTATATCATTGATATATAGAAGAAAGAGTAGTGGGCCCAAAACCGATCCCTGGGGTACTCCAAATTTAATAATTCCCTCATTGGACAAGGTTTTATTAAGTACTTTGGTTCCATCGTACTTGTGTCTCAAGCTTACTATTTGTTTACGCCTTGTTAAGTAAGACTCTATCCATTTATTAGCTAGACCTCTAATACCACAGTGATTTAGTTTTGTAAGGAGGATTTTATGGTCAACAACATCAAATGCTTTCGATAAATCCAATAATAGGCCAGTTACATGTTCCTTATTGTCAATTAATTTCAGTATACTATTACTACATTCGTAAATTGCTGTCTGTGTAGATTGTTCCGTTCTGAATCCATGTTGCGAGTTTGATAATATTTTATTTTTTTCTATAAAACTTATCAGTCTCTTATACATGATTTTTTCCACAATTTTTGCAATACCAGTGTGTAAGGTAATAGGACGATAGTTATCTAATTCAACTTTAGAACCGTTTTTGTGCACTGGAATTACCTTTGATACCTTCAAAATATCCGGGTAAGTTCCTGTTAATTAAGTGCGTAAGTGGATTTATTATATTTTCTGCACATTTTTTTAAAATTGCATTAGGGATGCCAACAATGCCAGCACGGAATTTATTTTTTGGCTCTTTTATAACTATTCTTACCTCTTTACTTGTGACATGATTTAAAAATAAAGAATCACTGCATATATTTATTTTATTATTAGAATTTAGTGTATTTACCTGTGATTTATTTAATAATTTTTGTGGAATTTCCAGAAAATAGTCATTAAAAGTGTTTGCTATTTCCTCTGGATTATTAATCACTTTATTATTTATGGTCAGTGTAATGTTCCTTTGTATTTTAGCAGGTTTTCCAGTTTCTTTCTTTATCACGGACCACATAGCCCTGTTTTTATTAGATGATTGGGAAATAAAATTATCATTATGCATTTTCTTTGCTAGTCTTATTACCTTATTTAATATGCTAGTGTATTTTGTAGTATAAATTGAATTCAGGTGTTGTGTGGTATTGTTTATGTAATTTGTGTAGCAATGTCTTTCTCTCACATGAATTTATAATCCCTGTTGTTATCCAATTGCTAGTTTTGTTATTTTGAACAGTTTTTCGTTTAAAGGGGAATGCTATTTCAAAATAGTGTTTTAGGGTACTGTTAAATGCATTCAATTTATCATTTACATTTTCTACTTTATAAATTTCTGACCATGTTTCCTTAATTAATAAGTCATTGAAATATGTAACATTTGATTCAGTGTATGACCTGAAATTTGATTTTACTCCATTATCATTATTATTGATTGTTTCGGATACTTCAAAACTCAGTATTTGTCCATGGTGGTCACTAAAACCCGGACAATAGACTTCTATTGAATGGTGATATTTATCTGTATTTATAAAAATTTGATCAGGAGTGTTTTTACTAAATTTTGTTATTCTTGTTGGTGTATTTACTGTAGGTTTCAGTCCATGGGAAATTAGTAACTGTGTTAATAATTCACAATTTCTATCTCCTTTTGGAGAAATCCACATTTACATCCCCATAAATTATTATATCGAAATTTACTTTGCTCATGTTATTGAGTAACAATTCTAATTTATCTATAAATAAAGGAAACTTTCCTGACGGAGAACGGTATACGCATACAATTATTAACTTAAACTGCTGTATTTTTACGGCAGAGAATTCAAAATCCTGTTCCATAATTAGATAATCATAAGCTATTATCTGTTCATGATCTAAATTATTTCTTAAGAAGATACAAGTACCACCATGGCTAATATTAGATCTAGAGTATTTACTAGCTAGAATAAACCCTGGGAATTGAATTAATTCGAGTTGTTCCTCTTTCAGCCAATGTTCTGAAATACATAGTGCTGAGATGTCTTTAAGTTCATTTTTAAGCATTAGATTCATGTAATCAATATAATTATAAAGAGACTGAACATTCTGGTGGTAAATTTGAAATTTGTTACTTTAGCATGCTTGTGTTGGTGATTTATTTACATTATTATTATCATAATTGTTATTATTATTGTTGCTAGACAAATCCGAAATACCATTGTTGCACTCCGTTAAATTTGACTACAAAAGATCTGAATGCCAAACCTCACATTTGGCTTCTTTTCCCAGTTTCCCTGCTTCCACTCTAAAGATATTACTGTTGAACTATGCTTACCATTTGAATTTGCAATTTTGCAGATTTCATCACTAAGATACTCTTTTCCTGATGTAAGGTGAACCCCCTTTTTGAGCCTCTATTGACTGAACTACTTGTGACTTGGGTATATTAAAACACTCTTACACCAACACCTCGCCGAAATATTATACTGTATCAGATAGACTAATTCCAGTGGCGGAATCCCCGATAATATATGAACGTGCGGAGCTACCTTCCCGGTAACTGTATGTATAGTTTGTAGGTGACACTCAAGGTTTGTAGAAGACAGGTTGGCTCGTAACTCGCCTTCCACAGGCAGCAGTGTGGGAGTAACGCGTCATCGGGCCTGTGAGAGGCGCCAGTCTCCATTTACCGAGTGGACAGATTTAACCAATTTGGCTCAAAAAAGTGCAAGAAATGGAGGACGAAAATTAAGTGAGACGTAAAATACTTACAAAAATAAACTCATTGAAACTACTCACAAAATGGAGAGAGGGTATACCGTACTTACAATAGGGAATTTAGAATGAAAATACTCACAAAAGGAAGAGATTGAAAAATACGCACAAAATGTAGTTTAGGTTCAAAATACGTACAAAATGCAATGTAGAGTCGAAATACTTACAAAATGCAATTGATATTCAAAATATTTACAAAATGCAAATGCGATTGAAAATACGTACAAAATGCAATTGAGGTTCGAAATACTTACAAAATGCAATTGAAATTGAAAATACACAATGCTATTCAAATTGAAAAGCTCCCATTTCCAATCCAAAATATTCACAAAGTGCAATCGAATACAAAATGCAATTGAAATTGAAAATGCTTACAAAATGTACGGTAGATTCTAAATACTCAATTGGATAGACAATACTTACAAAGTGCAATTTAGATTGAAAATATTTACAAAATGTAATTTAGATTCAAAATACCCACAAAATACAATTGAGAATCAAAATACCTGCAAAACGCCGACCATACAAAATGCAATTCAGATTGAAGATACTTGCAAAAATCGGTTTAGGTTGAAAATACTTATAAATGCAATTGAAATTCAACATACTCACTGGGGCCGATAACCGCCATGTTAGGCCCCTTCAAACAACAATTATCATCATCATCTTCAAAATACTCACAAAAGTCCCGGCCCATGCATTGAAAGACTAACTAAAAAGCAATTTAGACTGTCAATCCTTACAAAATGCAATGGAGGCTGAAAACACACGCAAAATGCAATTTAGATCGAAAAGACTTTCAAAATACAACGCAGATTGAAAATGCGGTGCCTATAAATGGAGTGTAGATGCATAGCATTCGGTAAAGGGAATTTAGATACACGGGGGGCAAATTAACAAAAACAGAGCGGGTATCTTAAAGAGAAAAGGACATAAATGAAAAGAAAACAAGAGGTCTGACCCCACGAAGAAGGAGGGATGATGAAAGATGAGGCAAAGGCCAATTAAGGGGGGAAAGTGAAAGACTCCCTAGGCCTCGGATACCCTAATACCGGCGGGGTCGGAAAAGAACAAGAGTTGACCAAGGGAGGTCGACAGGAAAGAAGACGGAGAGGAACCCGGCACAAGTAAGTGGAAGCAATACTGGACTCAGCTGGGATCCCGTGGTCGCCAACCCACGTCCCAACAGATGTGAGCTTCTGGTGGTTGCAGTAACAGCTAAGGAGTTGCTGGCATTCCGCGACAACTACTGTCCGTCCACCAGCTTAAGGTCCGTGGCAGGAATGCATAGGCCATAAGAGTCATGTAGCCTACCATTAAAGGAAAATTATTGCGTTGGTTCATTATTCAAACTTCCACTTAGATCGCATGGTTACGACACAAGAAATAAAAAACTTAATTTTAAAATTCGCACAGCCGCCATCTTGAGGTTATGTAAACAATTGAACTAAATTAGGTACCAGTGCATTGCAATGAGTATAAACATTTCCTGTTTCGTGTTTCATTGTGTTTGGATCATTAAATCGCGAGAAAGGTCTATTTAAAATTTACAAATTCGCTTGGCCGCCACATTCGTTTTGTAGTTAACCGGATTTTAAAAGTCTTATAGATAAACTTCCAGTAGTGCCCTTTATCTCCGTACAAAATTTCAGGGTGATACCGCTAACAGTTTCAGAGATATAGATTGCGGTGAAATATTTCGCGCAGCCGCCATCTTGAGGTTATGTAATCAATTGATCGAAGTTAGATGTCGGCGAATTACAATGTGTATAAACATATACTGTACCATTTTCATTGCGTTCGGTTGGTTGAATCGCGAAAAACGTCTATTTAAAAGTCGCAAATTCGCTTGGCCGCCATGTTGGTTTTGTAGTTACCAGGTTTTCAAAAACCACATAGGTGAAATTCCAGTAGTTCCCTTTATCACCGTAAAATATTCCAGGGTGATATCGGTAATAGTTTCGAAGATATTGAATGCTGGTGAAATATTTCGCACAGCCGCCATGTTGGATTGGTGAGACGTAACAATATTTGAAGGGCACGGTCGGGGTGGTACGGAATAGTGCTATGAATTTGCCAAGTTTCATTGACATCGCTCCAGCCGTTTAGAAGTTATTAGGGGGGAACACACCATCACAGACAGACAGACACACGGACAGAAGGTGTTCTCATAAGCCTATTTTAACCTACTTTTCACATTTTGCAAAAATGAGGAAAATATAGACTTATGAGATCGGGCAAATGTGTGTCTGACTGTCTGTCTGTCTGTCCTTCTGTCTGGCTGGCTGTGTGTGTGTGTCCCCCCCCCCTATCAACTCCTAAACGGCTGCAGCAATCGAAACAAAATTTGGTAGGAGTAAAGATCTATACCTGAATATCTCACGGCCATATTTGAAAATGATGTCAGTGCTACCAACTGCTGAAAAATCGCATTTGAAATTTGAGCTCCATGTTGGATATCTTGGAAGGTATGAATGAGAGCTATTTCAAAATTGGCACACGTATAGATAATAATATTGCAGTTTAATTTCCAGAATCCATACATGGCAGTGTTGCCAAAATGACTATAAGCCTGCTGTTAGATCCAAATTTTACATGCATATACCTTCTACACTATCAATTGGATTTCAACCAAATTTCGTATGTGCAATGTGTACATAAACAGATATGACTGAGCGAATTCTTAGAGCCACCAGGGCTGCCAACTGTTAATAAATGCTCTCAATGTTTTTTATCCAAGTACCCATATATCAGAAAGTATGCAAGCCGACAGCTTTAAACTATGCACGCGTATAGTACCTGACCTTCTATATTAATTTGGGGTAACTTATATACGTCAGTGCTACCAACATGATTCTAAGCCTGCTGAGAGGTCCAAATTTAATTACATGTAACTTCTATACTATCGCTTGAATTTCAACCAAATATCGTGTGTGCTATGTGTACCATAACAGTTATTACTATGCCGATTCTTAAGAGTAACCAGGGCTGCCAACTGTTAATAAATGCTGTCTCTATTTTTGTTACTCTAATATCAATATATCAGAAAGTATACAAGCCAATAGCTCTCAACTTTGCACACGTATAGTACCTGGCATTCTAGATTAATTTGAAGTAACTTATATAGGCCTACGCCAGTGCTGCCAACATGATTCTAAGCCTGCTGATAGTCTAATTTTAAAATGCATGTAACTTCTATACTAACTAATGGATTTCATTCAAAATTGACACAACAATAGATACTTTTATTTCAGATTATTTCTGACCAATACATGTATGTCATTGTTGCCAACATGATTTTACTCGCGCTGTTAAATCCAATGTTTAACTGCATATAACCTCCATGCTATCCATTGGACTTCAACCACATTTCGTATTATGTACCTTAAGAGATGGAACTAAGAATATATTCAGTCACCAGGGCTGCCAACTGTAGTTCTCTATTAGGCTACGTTATGCCAGGTATACAGTAATTCGAACTAATTAGAAATTTCGATATTACCAACTTAATTTCGTCATTATTCTAGATAGATCCATAATATAGATTAATCATTGGCATGATTCTTAAATTTTAATAAATGTAGGCTATTTAGTTCGTCACGGAACTTCTTGTTCATAAATGAAAATAGGCTGAAAATGGATATGTGTATCTGTCCGAAGCTATTGGATTGCGACACCGTTTAACCGATTGCCTTGACATTTTGTAGGGTTGTAGTGCACACCCCAAGGAAGGTTTTTGGCAACAATAATTTCAGAAAGCCCTCTCCATTCCTGTCATTTAGACCCTTTGGCACAAATCTACACCGTTTCACCGATCCGAACCGAATATTACGTACTTACCATTTGGAACAAGACGAGTAACATTATCTACTTGAAAATTCGGACAGCCCTCTCCATTCCCTTCATTTAGGCCCTTTGGCACAAATACTGAATTTCAACAAAATCCCGTATGCGTTCATATACCATTCATCGATTGCGATGGAACTTTGTTGAGTTGTTGTGTACACTTACGTGAAGGTTTCTACTTAGGAAATCCATTTCTCAGTAGGTAGCGCAAGAGTAAATTTTAGAAATGAGTGCCAGCGCACAAATCGTTTAAACAAAATTCCGTATGCGTTCATATCCTATTTATCCGATTGCGATGGAACTTTGGTGAATCTTTGTGCACGCTCCTGCGAATGTTTCTTAATTAGTTAATCCATTTTACGACAGTTTCGATTCAGTTAACGGAAATTGAAAAAAGATTGTTTCCAAAAACACTTTAAGAAACAAAATTACAACGACAAACTTTCTTTGATGCATGCCGGGTACAGCTAGTATACTGTATATATAAACAAGGATGTTCGTTTGTTCGTCTTTTATGCGTTCTTAAAATCAGATAACACACACTAATACAGTCATCACAATTAACAACGCTTATCAGACAGATTCTACACACACCCAAAGTACACGGGGCTACATGACTGCGTTGTCGCAGCCCCTAAACTAACCAACCAACCAAACCATTCAACCAATTGCGATCAAATTTTGGTGAGTTGTTGTGCACACTTCCGAAATCATGATAGGCATAGTTAATCCAATGTACAATAGACAGCGCGCGAGTAGTTTAAACATATGCGTGTTGGCGATGCGCTCATACACAATTCATCCGATTGTGATCAAATTTTGGTGAGTTGTTGTGCACAGTGCCGGAAAAATTATAGGGGTAGCAAATCCAATTTACAATAGATGGCGCGCGAGTAGCATCAACAAAATGGCGTGCGTTTGTTTCAAGAAAGTTCCACATGCGTTCATATACCATTCATCCCATGGCAATGAATCTTGGGGTGAGATGTTCTGTACACTTCAGGTAAGGTTTGTAGCCGAGTAAATCCACTTAACAATTGGTAGCGCACGAGTTGGTTCAACAAATGAGCGACGACGCGCGAAGCGTTTCAATAAAATCACGTATGCGTTCATACAATAGGTATCGCAGAAGTATATTAAACAAATGAGCGACGACGCGCTTAGTGTTTCAACATAGTCCCGTATGCGTTCATAAACCATTCGTCCGATAGCGACTAAATTTGGGCGAGTTGTTATGTACACTCCAGTGAAAGCTTCAGGCTTAGTAAATCCATTTGACATTAGGTAGCGCACAAGTAGATTCAACAAATGAGCGAACACGCGCGAAGCGTTTCAACAAAGTCCCATATGCATTCATATACCATTCGTCCGATAGCGATAAAAGTTGGATGAGATGTTGTGTACACTTCAAGGAAGGTTTCTGGATTAGTAAATCTACTTACAATAGGTATCACACAAGTAGATTCAACAAAAGAGCGATGGCACGCGTATCTTTTAAACTAAGTCCCGTATGCGTTCATATACCATTCGTCCGATAGTGACTAAATTTGGATGAGATGATGTGTACACCCCAGGGAAATTTTCAGGCTTAGTAAATCCATGTTATAATAGGTAGCGCACGAGTAGATTCAACAAACGAGCGACGACGCGCGAAGCGTTTCAACAAATTCCCGTATGCGAACATATACTATTCGTCCGATAGCGATGTAACTTGGGTGAGGTGTTGTGTACACTTCAGGGAATGTTTCTGGCTTAGAATATCCACTTAACAATAGGTAGCGCACGAGTTGAAT
This sequence comes from Meconema thalassinum, assembly GCA_946902985.2. Classification (NCBI taxonomy): domain Eukaryota; kingdom Metazoa; phylum Arthropoda; class Insecta; order Orthoptera; family Tettigoniidae; genus Meconema; species Meconema thalassinum. The sequence goes on from OX336391.1 coordinate 19,597,915, forward strand.
CAACAAATGTGTGACGACGGGCGAAGCGTCTCAAAAAAGTCCTGTATGCGTTCACATACCAATCGTCCGATAGCGATGAAACTTGGGTGAGAGGTTGTGTACACTACAGGCGAGGTTTCTGGCTTAGTAAATCAATATTATAATAGGTAGCGCACGAATAAATTCAACAAATGAGCGACAACGCGCGAAGCGTTTCAATAAAATCACGTATGCGTTCATATACTATTCGTCTGATAGCGATGAGACTTGGGTGGGATGTTGTGTACACTTCAGGGAAGGTTCCTGGCTTACTAAATCCACTTTACAATGGGTATCGCACAAGTATATTAAACAAATGAGTGACGACGCGCGAAGTGTTTCATCATAGTCCCGCATGCGTTCATATACCATTCGTCCGATAGCGACAAAACTTGGGTGAGTTGTTGTGTACACTCCAGTGAAAGCTTCAGGCTTAGTAAATCCATTTGACAATAGGTAGCGCACAAGCAGATTCAACAAATGTGCGAAGACGCGCGAAGCGTTTCAACAAAGTCCCGTATGCATTCATATACCGTTCGTCCGATAGCAATGAAACTTGGATGAGATGTTGTGTCCTCTTCAGGAAAGGTTTCTGGCTTAGTAAATCCACTTTACAATAGGTATCGCACAAGTAGATTCAAGAAATGAGCGATGGCACGCGAATCGTTTAAACAAAGTCCCGTATGCGTTCATATACCATTCGTCCGATAGTGACTAAACTTGGGCGAGTTGTTGTGTACACTCCAGTGAAAGCTTCAGGCTTAGTAAATCCGTATGACATTAGGTAGCGCACAAGTAGATTCAACAAATGGGAGAAACACGCGCGATGCGTTTCAACAAAGTCCCGTAAGCATTCATATATCATTCGTCCGATAGCGATGAAACTTGGATGAGATGTTGTGTACACTTCAGGGAAGGTTTCTGGCTTAGTAAATCCACTTTACAATATGTATCGCACAAGTAGATTCAACAAATGAGTGATGGCACGCGAATCGTTTAAACAAAGTCACGTATGCGTTCATATACTATTCATCCGATTGCTGTGAAATTTTGGTGAATTGTTGTGCACCCTCCAAGAAAGGTTTTTAACTTAGTAAATCCTTTTTACAATAGGTAGCGCTCGAGTAGATTCAACAAATGTGTAACGGCGTGCGTATCGTTTAAAAAATATTCCGTATGCGTTCATATACCATTCGTGCGATTGCAATGAAATTTGGTGAAATATTGTTTCCACTCCCGCGAAGATTTCTGATTTATTAAATTCATTTTACAATATGGTAGCGCACGAGTAGATTCAGCTAATGAGCGACAGCGCGTGAATAGTTTCAACCAAGTCCCGTATGCGTTCATATACCATTCATCCGATTGTGATAAAACTTTGGTGAGTTGAGTACAGCCCTGCGAAGGTGTATGAATTAGTAAATTCGTTTTTCAATGGGTGGCGCACAAGTAGATTCAACAAATGAGTGACGGCGCACGAATCGTTTATACAAAATCCCGTATGCGTTTATATGCCTTTCATTCGATTGCGATGAAACTTAGACGAGATGTTGTATACACGCGAGCGAGGGTTTTCGAATTAGTAAATCCATTTTACAATAGGTAGCGTTCGTACAAATGGGTGACGGCGCTCGAATCGTTTCAACAAAGACCCGTATGCGTTCATATGCCATTCATTTCATTGCGATGAAACTTTGGTGAGTTGTTGAGCACGTTCCCATGATTATTTTAGATAGAAAATCAATTTTACAATAGCTTAGAGGTGGTTAACGGTAAAAGAAAAAAATATTGGGAATCCAAAAGCACTTCAAGAAACAAAGTGACAAAGCCAACACTTTCTTTGATCGGCATTGCAACGCCTGCCGGGTACAGCTAGTTATGAATAAAATCAGCTTCAATTTAATCCTCGGAGCGGATTTTATGAGAACTAATGGAGCCGTCATTGACATGCGCACAAACGAGATTAAGTTTCGCACGCATGATAAAAGGGAGATTGACCTACGGTTGAATGAAGCGGAACCAAGGGATCAATGCCAAATTTGGCACATTACCATACAAGATGGCGACACGAGAAGAACTACGGCATTTTTACATACAATAGGAGAGGAGTTCTTTGGGGTAGAAGTCTTAAATATTACTACAGAGTTCGGCGCTATATTTGAAGATTTATTTATTTACTTAGCGTATGTACACAGTTTACAAACTAAATATTTACATTCATATAGGTAATTGTCCCTGGTGATCCATGGGCGAAATCAGTGACGCTGCCTCTGTACTTTCTCTTAGGACACTTGGTGATGATATGCTGGATGGTCTGCTTAGGAGCACCACAATCACACTTAGGTGAAGAAATAATATCCCATTTATAATGGAAGTCTGCACAGTTGCCATGACCCGTACGAATCCTGTTGAGAGTTGACCATGTTTTCCTAGGAAACAAAATCCAGGTCGCAGCAATGAAACAATGCGTGCTAATGTTGATCCAGGCCCAGTATCCTATCTTCCATGCCATTCTTTAGTTAAGTTGAAGTTGGAATTCTCCAAGTCTATTGCAGTCCTTGTTGATGGATTTCGAGATCTTAGACGATTCAGGCGAACATCAGCAATGTTACGGTGTATTTGAAGTTGTGGGTTATCCATTATTTTCTTGACCTCCCTGAGGAGAGCATTTTTACGTCCAAGATCTGGTGGAGGGATGTGGCTGAGGGTAGGTAGACAATGTGTGGGTGTAGAGCTCATTGTGCCAGTGATTAGGCGAGTAGTGGTTTTGGGAGAGTTCTAATACCTCCTCCTCACCCTCCTCACATGTTGGCGGCGGCGCAATATCTCGCGAACCACTGGTTGGATTTTAACAAATGAGCTGTCTTTGAACTCGGGCTGACACTCCCTTTCCATTGGACAACATATTTCCACCCCAAAATAAAATCTACCCCTACTAGGGGGTGAAATTGTATTTTTTTGGTAAATCTCGCTTTTCAAGTGCAACATGTGAGAGTTTAAATGCCAATATGGAATTCAACGTTGTTCCACACAAGAGATATGTGTACGGTGGAAAGCTACTATGATTTAACATGCTTGTTTTTTTGTTTTTACGAATGCCCACTCATAGTTTTTGTATGAGGGCGGCCTTTTTAAAGATGGCGGCTGTAGTGTAAACTAACCTAACCCAACCCACGAGGGGTGATCAAAATGTATACCAAGCGGCGCTTGTCGATAGGCAACCCAATAATCAATGAGGACATGTAAGGACTTGAGGCGATAACCCCTTTTGATTGATCCATGTTGATTTGATTCTTTGGACTGATCCCTGTTGACTAGCCCCTTTGGACGGGTCCTTCTTGTAGGGAGTCATTTTGACGGATCCTTTTTGACAGGTTCTTTTTGACGGGTCATTGTTGACGAGTCCCTGTGGACGGGTCATTGTTGACGGGTCCTTGTTGACGGGTCCTTGTTAACAAGTCCCTGTTGATGGGTCCCTGTTGACAGGCCCTTTTTGACTAATCCCATTAGACCAGTCCCTTTGGACTGGCCCATGGTCCCTAATGCTACTGTATGATGAAATTAAACGTTGTTCTACATGAATCGCATGTGAAGAGCCGATTGCTACTATGAATTAACATGTTTGTTTTTTTGTTTTTACGCATGCGCACTTGGGGTTTTGTAAGCGGGCGGCCTTTTAGAATAATGTTTTTTTTTCGAGGGTGGTGTATTCTTGGGAATACACGGTAAGACAGAGTAAGCTTTTGATTCTCTTTGCTTTAGTTCATCCCTTCCTTTTTCATCCCTTCCTTTTTTTTCGCAAACACCAACAGCATACCTGCCAACTTTTGAAAAGGGCTATCAGTAAAACTCACGCGCGACAAAAAATTAACGATTTTCGACATACCCCGGCTTGACGAAAATAATAATACTTCTGGGCTACAAAATACAATAATTCATGCTTTAAACAGGATACTTCAATGAAATCATATCTACTTACTATGATTTGTAGATGAACATAACAATCAAGAAGAAATCCATGTTAATCAGCAGCAGGCGTGGTGAATATTGGTTTGGAGCAGACATAACAGGACTTCCTTGATAGATTAAGCTGATATACGATAATTGAAAAAGGCTTTAAACAATAAAACTTGTTTAACGTAACACAGGCAAGAAATAATATAATACACACTGCAAATCACATGCTAGTTCGACTTTTAAGTCATGGTTGTGGCCTTTTCAGCTTCCTGCAAACATTCTTGAGAAAATGTTTTGTCATAACAGGGACCAGAACGCCTGGTCTTCAAAATAGAAATAGACTCCAGAGATTCATTGGACATGGATGACCTGAACAGTGTTCTATTTTTCTTCACAAGGCTAAAAATAACGTTCACATTCTGCATTGCTATGGGGTATGGTGAGAATAGAGAGCAATACTCTAGAAATTCGGTTATACTTAAGAAGTCCATCGGCTCCACGAATTCTTGATATTTGTGCCCAACTGGAATCACTTGCAGCATCTTGATGTGCAGCCAAAGTGTCATCTACCTGAAGAGCTGTGAACTGCCTCTGAAGCTCATTCACCACCTCATCTGTAGTTTCATTCTCTTCCTTGCATAACATGATAGGAAACTTTTCCAAGAAAAAACGAATGGAAGATAACTGTACATCTTCAATGTTGTCTAACCTAGCAACTTGAGCATTCTTTAACACGTCATCCTTGAGTGGAAACTTGTTGATGATGTAGTCACAGGCAGTATAAAAGTAGTTTCTCACTGATGAAAAGAAAAGGGATTTATCTGTATCCGGTCCGTTCTGAAGGCACTTAACGACTTCAGATGATGCATTTTTGCCATTTTATTTACAATACATGTCGTTTTCGTGCGACCACAACTATATTTCTTTGCAACTTCTGATGTGGGAAACATCGTCTTAAATAAAGCACCAGCATGATCAGCCGCACTTAAGGGCACATTGTGTTCCACCAAAAAGGAAGTAAACAGACACTCGGCCCTAATTACGTCACTGTCAACGTTTCCAGACTTAGCAAAAAAGGTGTTGATTTTCTTGCTTATCTTCCTTCGATTTAACATAACTAATGTGTTTACCGCACTTCACATGATTACTTAAATCGTTTTTTCCACCATGTGCAATATTAATATCACACCCACATACCGTGCAAAAGGCAAATTTTTCTCTCTTTCTTGATTTTAGTATGCACGGAAAATCAACCGAGTATGATTCTTTAAATGTCTGGAAGTACTGTTTCTTGTTGGATTTGTTCATTCTCGATATCTACTAAAACATCGAAAGGAACCTGGATCACTGAACGTCACATAAAATTATAACATAAAACACTTAAGACAGCCAACACTTCATTAAAACATGTCAAGACACACAAAGCCATTAAATGAAAACGACGCCAACCTCGTGAAGAAAGAATATGCACATGGTAGAAAAAAAAAACACACACACACGTGGAACGAATGTAATTAGTCGAAGGAATACAGGAAACTGCGAAGCACGAAGTTATAGCACAAAAACTCGAACGCTTCATTAAAATATGCCATAACCTTAAAAGACGAAAACATTCAAGGAACGCCAACTTCGCGAACAATGAACAACTAACGTGGTCAAGGAATATGGTTTAAATCGCAACGAGCGAACGGAGCGGAACAAAGAATATGCGAAGCAGAGCCTGTCGACACATGGAAGAAGGGTTATCCCGGCTTCAAATTCAATTACAAATGACGACACAACCACCACACGGTTAAAAGTACGAATCATATCAAAGAACGAGCTATCGACTATCGTGGACTTGCCTCCGACCCACGCAAACAATCGATTGTACGGAAGTGGGCGGTATTATCGAATGTAAATTATCGTTTCAAATTTTTGTCCGCAAAATCGTAAAATGACACCGTTCATCCGTAAAACCGTAAAATGCTGCAATTTCCGTAAATTTTACGGATAAACCGTAAAAGTTGGCAGGTATGCAACAGTGATCTCCTGGTTTCTCTTTTTTGGTATATGTTTCTTACACTACCTGTAAGTCTGTTCTAGATATATATCTTCCATGACCCACCTAGCGCCATTTAGCAGTGAATCTCGGAAGTTCCTCAATTTGTTCCTGCACAAGAGGACTTCCTTACCAATCTAGCCACCAGATCTCGTCGCTATCGCCAGCTATCATCTCCGTGATCAAGAGAACTTCGTCTACTTTTTCACCCATCAGGCTGCGCTAGTGACGCCTGCTATCAACTCTTTGAAGACCATTTCATCAAGAGAAATTATTATTTCTAAGTTGGCTATTCTTATATGTATTTCTTTTGTCTCCTACGCCCACCTTTTTCCTTTCCCTGGTCTCTCCGCGCTCCGTTGAGCTGGCCTCACTTGTGCGTCTGAAGTCAAACCAGTCAGTTGGAGCTTAACTAAAGCTCGCCTCCTCTACTCTAGAGGCAAACTTTTCAATTCTACGCCATGTTCGAGTTTTAGAACCAACCGTCAACAGCAACATCGCCTTCTTCATGAAGTAAAGATAAGTACTGACTTCATGTTTTAACCACATTCTCATTGCTTTTAAAAGGCTCAATGCTTTTATTTGGATTTTATAGACAGTGAAAATTGCTATATGTGATAAAATAACTGCTTTCAAGAGATCTTCTTGATCAAACTCGAACTATCATGTCTAACATTCAAAATAAAAGATTTTCTGAGATGCTATCTCACATCGAGTGATATTTCTAAAATACTCACTGTCTATATAATCTAGTTTTCCGCCGAGGGATTCTTTACCCAATTTAAACAAGTCATCATTGCTCTGGAACCTACCAGAACCTACACTCTATCTACCAGTTATACTGTCATGTATTTTCCACTTGATATGGGAATGCTTTCTTCGCTGAGAAACTTATGTGGGATAAACTTCTAATACACATAAACTGTCTTCCTACGTGGGAAATGTTCTGCCGTATTTAACTGCCGCCCATAGAAACTACGACTCATAATTCCCTCAAGCCAAAACTCAACTTTTACTTAACTGCAATAACTTTTCTTTCTATAAACTTTTTGTGCTGGCACAGTGAACTTTTCAACTATATCAACAGACTATAGTGAAAACAGTGCCCGTTCAACTTTTTCATCCGCGTCGCTCTCGTCCGAGTACAATAAATACGGCCATGAACACTCTTCCACAATCCCATTTGATCTTTCTCAAACCCTTTACAATTGTAACTTCAGGTCTTTTTTCAATGAGGTGTCACTCTCAATAAGTGCCCTCCCTTACTTGTTCCACGTACAACGAATTAATGTCTGTAAAACTTCGTGTCTAGTACACGCCTTAAAGTATATTGTTTCTCCCTTCTAATGAGGGAATCCAATTCTTTCTACTCAAAAGTGAGTTATCTCTAGGTTTCACGAAAGGGAAATTTGCCCTATTTTTCGTGATCCCTACTTGAACATAGGAGTTCTAGAAACTTCTTCCAATTTTTCTCTTCAGGTTTCACAATAAGTGACCTGCTCTATTTGTATAATCTCTAAACCTAGTACTGTATTAATACAAGAAGTTATAGAAATTTCTATTTCATTTCTTCCTGTTTTTGTTGTTGTTACTTTCGAAGTTGTTATTTGATCATATTTCTAAGATACCTATCTAGAAATATTTAAAGTACACACCTTGTACTTGATTTATTGTTTAACCTTAATTACTTTAATTATCTTAAAATTTTCTATTTATCAATCTTAGCAATATTTCAAAATCTTACGAAGATTTTAGTACGTATAAAAGGTTTAAAACCCAAAAATTGTAAATTGCCTGGTGCATACTTTAAATGATTTAGGAGGTCTGCGACCCCAATTGTTTACAAAATCAAAATTATATATTTGTTACATAAACTACTTCTTTTTGCATTATGCCTCTCACCAAGGCGGACCGGGTTCGATTCCCGGTCAATGCATGTGGGATTTTCGAAGGGAAATGCCATGTCCTGTGGTTCGGATTCCACGTAAAAAGGAGGTCCCGTGGCTCACAATCACCAGATTCACGGTCACGTAAAACTACAATCGTCCTTTTTTCTTTTTACATTGTTAAATAAATTAAGATTTGTTCTTTTGATTTATCATTTCTCAAACATAACGGTTAGGCAAGATCCTGTCTTCCCTGACTCTTCCTAGGTTTATGCCCTCTTTAATAAAAATAAATCCATTGATAAGGATTTCACTACTTGTTGCATTTGAGCAAGAACTCTTACTTATTAACTTATTAAAGTTTTGCCAGACCACCACCCTTCCCCATAGTAAGTATATTTATGCTTGAGAGGGAATACGCTATAGCAGCTTTCTTGCGAATAGCCCAAGTTCCAGCTGCGTTTCCTTTTAGCTTCGCCCAGGTCCCTACCCACTTTAAGTATCGGAAAGCGGATTTGCAGTGGCAGCAGCCTTTGAGTATACTTAAAGTTAAAATAAAAACTTCTGTTGGACTCTCGTCCTATTCCTCCATCCTTTTTCTTCAGTCCAAAACCCACTTCTTTGTCTTCATCATCTTCCCTTGGGGGTCAGGTTATTCCCAAGCTAATAATCTACCCAGAGGGACTGTGCAAAATCTTCAAAAGACACATGTGAACGGACCGCACTCCGCAGTAATGTGGGATTCTTACCCACTAAAAACAACCTCACTTTTCCCACGATGTGTTCATCACCCCTGAACCGCTCTCGCATTACTTCAGGGTGATGTCGTGCTTACTTAGCCATTCAGACTTCTTCTTTCTTCATTTTTTCTTAAGGATGTTCCAACGCATACATTTCCCTCTTCTTCTGGCACAGGACACATTCTATGTAAATAGCTATCTGATTCCATGTTTGAGCATTTCGGAGCATCATCTGTAGGATGTTGTCCGGCGTGATTACCCCTATAGAAGCTTGCAGATCTCTTCTATGTGTTGACCAGCGATCACACACAAAGAATGTGTGGAGCGCATCATCCTCTTCATTACAATAATGACACAAAGGACTATTAGCCACGCCTATGTGATGCAGGAATCTCCGAAAATATCCATGGCCTGTTAGGAACTGTGTCAAATAATTATTAACTTCTCCGTGGTTTCGATCAACCCAGTCAGCCAGACGCGGAATAAGTTTCTTTGTCCATCGACCTCGTGTCTCATCATCCCTCTTCTGTTGCCATCGTTCCATGCAATGGTTGTGTGCAGACGTCTTTGCCTGGTGTATGCCCAGTTCTTCTTTGGTGCGCCAAACTTCCTGACGCTCTAAGGCAAGTAAATCAATTGGTGCTACGCCCGCTACCACTAGAACAGCAGGCTCTGAGACAGTGCGATATGAACATGAGATCCTCAGTGCTCCTCTTCGTTGTTGATTCATTGGTGAGTTATTTTTTTAAATTACCAAAAGATCCAAAACTAATAGGTCATTAGCTTTTTAATATCTCATGAATCAATAAGGCTAGGGACTTGTATGAGAAGTCGTTGAACTTGAGGTGATATTCTGTTTTTGAATGTATTATTTATTTTTGTCAAAAGGGCCTAACTGCACTTTTGTTAATATCTCGCTAACTAATAATCAGAGAGGGTCAAGTTAGGTGTCATGGGACTCAGGATGGTCAACCCTTTTCCATGACCAACGAATTTACCTAAAAGATCTAAAACAGCAAGGTCATTGACCTATGATTTTATAAACTAATAATCAGAGAGGCTCAAGTGAGGTGTCATGGGACTCAGGATGGTCAACCCTTTTCCATGACCAACGAATTTACCCAAAATATTCAAAACAGCAAGGTCATTGACATAAGATTTTATAAACTAATAATCGAATATCAACATGCGAGGTGTCATAGGACTTAGAATGGTCAACCCTTTCCCATGGCCAATCAATTTACCCAAAATGCCCAATACATCAAGGTCATTGACCTGAGATTTTATAAACTAATAATCGGATACGAACATGTGAGATGTTTAATATGTGTGGTGAAACATAGCTAGGTAGAGAAAGAATTAGTGTAGGCTACATGTATGGTGACTGACAAGTCTTTTACCATTGAAACTTGTTTTCAGATCAAACTGCAGTATAGAGAGAGTATAGGTTGCAGGTATAGGTAAATAAATGACAAACGGTGTACACAAACTCTGATTTATCGATTCAAGAATTAAGAGTAGACTATCTTTAATTGATTGGTTAAAGAGGATAGCTAAAACACAAAAATGCTCAGTGGTAACCGGGACAAGATGGTCGCTACACACAACAAGCTTTAAAAACTTGAGGCAAATAATCTATACACACACACTCCCTTGTTCTAATCTAAACTGTGTTGCTGCCAGTGCTCAGACAGTACGCTGATGACAAAATGCATTGCTATCAGAAATATAATCATTTCCGGTTGTATTATGTTACCAGTTATCCATTTTGTGTTGCAGTGGTAAACACTCTTAGCTCTTGTACTGGAGGTCTTAACTCGATTTCCAGGTCTGAGGCCTAGAACGAGTCAAACTAAGACACAGGGGCATGGTGGTGCAGTGGTTAAGCTGTTAGCCCTTTGACCAGGGTTCGATATCAGGTTAATATGCATGTCATGAAAATATTACACAAAACAAAAAGAACAGAGATAACGTTTAAAACTGATTACATTTGTTTTATGTTTTTTCAAATTATTACTTGGATTACAAATACAAAGGTGAACTGGGTTTGATGTACAGTTCATGCTGTATATCACACACTAGACTGTAAGAAAGCCAAAAGAGCAAAAGGCGTAGGTAGAGCAGTGGTAAAATTGCTATATGTAGAGAACTACCTAGCGGTTTTATGAACTGGCAAAGCTATATCGCATAAACAGTGCAGGATACAATCCAGCAATCAAATTTGTATCTTGTGGAACAGAGAAAATGCACTTTTACCTTGACGGATAGCAAATGAGTGCAGATGAATGACCTATGCATTAGCCTACCATAGGGTCATAACCACGAGGTGGAGGTGTGACTTCTATATGTTATTGTTTAGAGACATGGCTTTTTTGTAACCAGTAGATTTAGTAGATTTAGTATTTTGTAAATATTAATTTTTGTAATTGTAGATAGTGGAAACATTTTTTTTGTAATAGTAAATGTTAAATGTATAACTAAAAGTTATTTGGGATAAGTGTGCATGTCACGGATAAATAGGGTGGTTGTGTTTGTTTTTCAAAGACAGGTATGGTTGTGTGAATGTATGACTATAGATAGAATGATAGAGATAGAAAGCTTGTGTGTGTGCGTGTGTGTGTGTGGATAGCATTGATCGTTCAACCAAAGCAAACACGGCAAGGTAGGATGGTGGGGTAATTAATGTATATAGCAAATGGTAAATAGTATACAGTATTTTTTTAACACTTGTGTTTTTTAAATGCAGCGGTAGATAGGTGTTATTTTGTAAAACTGTCTTACCTACAGTAGTAGTAGCAGTAGTAGTTGGAGAAAAGTTCTGCCCTAAAACTTCCCCATACGGGAGAACGCATCAGGCGAGAGCCAGGACAAAATAACTACAATTGGTCAAGAAAATTAGACTGAAGCGGTGCGGGGTAGTGGGCATGAAATACATCACTAGAAAACTAATGTAGGTAACCACACATTAACAATGTTTATTTCTAATAATAAATTTATAACCAATAAACAAATTGCACTTAAGTGCTTATCACAGAAATGAATAATTGTAAATGGAACAAAGTGTGATGGCCTGATGACAGAAACCCAGACTAAGGAAATGCCAATGAAACAAGCTTGCTTATTTCGAGAGAAGTTGAGCTTAACATAAATGCACCTTATAAAAAAGAACCATAAAACTGATTAAGAGTGTAAGATAACTAGTATGACTTAAATTCTTCATAAAATTGAAAATTGAACTTCTCAAAGTGTGGAAGAGCCAGCTCCTTAAAAGTTCCAGCTAGCATAAGCGTTGATTAAGAAGTCCTCACAGTTTCTTCTGAAGGAGGCGTACATGGCCTAGAGATAAGTACACAATTGATAAAAAGGTCAACTCTCTCTTCTTCTCTTGCGAAGGAATGACACTTATAGCGTCCAAGTGGTGATCCAGTAGCATTTTGAAAATTCGTTGGCAGCCGAAAGGACTGCAGCTACTCCGAAAGACGAATCAAAGTACCCCATCTAAGGTACGGCTTGAAGAGTACGACAGCTGGCAATTATTCTTGTCATCTTGAGAAATACGTCAGGGTGCAGATCTAGTGACGTAACTGCTAGGTAGCGTAGAGACTAGCGATGGTCATGAGATGCAGTAGCGGTGACCAGCAGGTTGAAGTGATCAGAAGTGATGATTGATCAGAAGTGGTGAAGAACGCCAGCAAGTGGCGTCTTAAATAGTGATCATGGAACAATCTCGAAGCTGGAGATTGCCCGACCAGACAAAGACCTGCGATTGGTCGAACGAAAGTCAGGGTGACGTCAGTCGACACTGCTCAGCAGACAGCAGATCAACCAGTAGAGCACTGTATGTCGGGAGTGAGGAAGCTTGAGGTAGCGAGCGACTGGAACACTTCAAGGTGAGAACTATAATATCTATGAGATAGGTGATTGATAACAAGATTATGCATTTGGTTTAAGCAATTAATACATTTACAAAGAAATAATTACCATTCGGGGATCTCGGTAACAAGAAATAAAATTTGACCGACAAATGGGCCAAGCTAAACATTGAAAGTATCACGAAAGTGATCATGCTCCGAGAACTCCGAATGAAAACAAACAAAAGAATCGGTCAAAGCAAAACATGGATAACAGACGAGGAGAAACTAAGACTCGAAAGGCAAAACAGAGATAGCAGAGATGGGTCTAGTATAAAGACCTTCACTAGTTAAAACATCAACAACTCTGACGCGTTTATCACGGCCAAAGTGGCAGTGAATAACTCTGCCTAGGTTCCACACGAGAGGCGGAGATGGGTCTCGAAGAAGAACCATGTCCCCCACTCGTACGTCTGGTTGAGGAAGCCGCCATTTCTCACGCCTATTTAGCAAGCTGAGATATTCTAACTTCCATCGGCGCCAAAAAGAACAGCGCAAATATTCTACTTTTCTCCAAAAGATAGGTAGGTTAGGATCACAGCGTCGAACCAGCAAAGGCGGAGTAGCAGCAAGCGAACAGCCAATCAGGAAGTGACTGGGTGTTAAAGGTAAAAAATCCTTAGGATCGTTTGAAAGAAGACTCAGAGGTCTGGAATTTACAATACCTTCGACTTGAATAATTAAAGAGTTGAATTCCTCATAAGAAAGTATGGTAGGACCAAGAGTTTTCTTAAGCTGTCTTTTAGTAAGTTTGATGCAGGACTCCCATCGGCCCCCATGATGGGGAGCATAAGGCGGGGTGAAATGCCATTTAAAACCTTTAGAATAGGACAAGTTGGAATTTTTTTCTTTAGCAGAAGGGGAACTTAACACTTTTTTCAGAGATCAGAAGCGCTTACAAATATTTTTGCATTATCTGAAAAGACTTCAGATGGGACACCCCTTCTAGCAGCAAATCTAGAAAAGGCGGCCAAAAAGTAAGATGCAGAAGCGTTCGTAACCAACTCAAGGTGGATAGCTCCCGTAACCATACATACAAATAACGAGATGTAAAGTTTACCTAAGATTTTGCGCTTAGATGAAGAGGGATTGGTCTGATAGACGTAAGGACCAGCGTAATCGATCCCAGTAAGAGCGAAGGGCTTACTAGGTTCTGAACGAAATGGAGGTAAATTGCCCATAATCTGCGTGGCGGGCCGTGGTTTAACCTTAAAGCAAGGTATACACTTTTTGACAACAGAAGAAACCTCATGAACGCCATTGATGATCCAGTAGGGTTCACGAATTAGACAGAGCAAGGTGCGAGTGCCAGCATGAAGGTGTTTATAATGAAACTTTTTTATTATAAGGGTAGTGATAGGATGCTTTGAAGGAAGGATGATGGGAAGCTTTTTCCCATCCTCACAACTAGACATAGCTAATCTTCCACCCACACGTATTATGCCGTCCTGGTCTAGAAAAGGAGTGAGTGGTGAAAGCCTGCTAGACTTGGGCAAATCTTTGCCTCTTATAAGAGCCTGCTTTTCAGGAGCAAATACTTCCTGCTGAACAAGTAACAAAATCTTGCAAGTAGCAAATTCTAACTCTACTCTGGTGAGAAAGGGTTGAGGCTTCAATGGTTGATCAATTACTAAATATTTCCATCGGAAGATATTAGACACTACACGAATCAATTTATCAAATGAAGAGTATCTATGAAAAAGACTAGTAGAAGTAGAAGTAAGATGCGACGTGACAGGGTCATTACGGGCATCAGGTATTTCTTCTGCAAATTGATCAGCTAAGCGAGGCCAGCAAGATGATTCCTGACTTAGCCAAGGAGGACCATTCCAGTACAGGTCTGAGGAAATCAATTTTTTAGGCGTGCAACCTTGTGATATTATATCCGCGGGGTTTTCACGGCTAGGAACATGTCTCCATTGTTCAGAATGAGAGACTTGATGAATCTTAGAAACGCGATTTGCCACAAAGGTATTCCAATGAGAAGAAGGCTTGGAAATCCAAGCTAATACAATAGAAGAATCGCTCCAAAAAATGTGCGGGAAAATTTTAACTTTAAACTGACATTTAGTTTAGTAGCTAATTCTGTTGCCATTAAATCAGAGCATAATTCTAATCTCGGCAATGATACCGTTTTAAGTGGAGCAACTTTTGATTTAGCGCACACTAAATTTGAAAATCCAGGGAAAGTGGCTGAAGAACGTCCTACTATGTATGCACAACAGCCATAAGCCCGTTCTGAACTATCAGAAAATACATGCAGGTCATTCTGCGGGTATAAGGGATTAGAAATTAAAAGGCGGGGTATAGAAACCTTAGAGAGATCCAGAAAACTGCTGCGATACTCGAACCATTCTTCTACAAGAGGAAGGGGGAGAGTTTCATCCCAGTCTTATTTTAATGACCAAAGCCTTTGCAAGAACATTTTTGCAACAATAACTATAGGAGCAATATATTGCAAAGGATCAAAGATCTTTGCGATTTCTGACAGAACTTTTCTCTTAGTTACAGGGGGAGATTCTGAGAAATGTACCTGATAAGAGAAGGTATCAGAAGAAGGACACCAAAAACACCCAATGTTTTCACGGCTGCTTCATCAGTAGGAATAGCAACAAATTCATCAACTAGGACCTCTGATGAAAATTTTGATATAAATTCAGTAGAATTTGAAGTCCATTTATGGAGCGGAAAACCACCTCGTAGGAGCAGGGATTTCAAATCTTCGCACACAAGGAGTGCTTCAGAAATATTAGCGAAAGAGCACAAGAAATCGTCAACATAAAATGCCGTTTTTAATGACTCAGAGGCCAAAGGATGATACAGATGACCATCTTGCTCGGCTAACATGTGGAGAGACCGAATCGCAAGAAAGGCTGAAGGCTTCAGGCCATATGTCACAGTCTTCAATCTAAATGTCTTTATGGGTTAGGAACTCTCATCGCGCCACAATATTCTTTGCAGATCTTGCTGCTCAGAATTTACGAGAATCTGCCGGTACATCTGCTTAATATCTGAGATTACAGCAATAGGAAACCGTCGAAAATTAAGCAAAACAGAGGTAAGATCTGTTTGAATCGCGGGACCACATTGCAAGGTATCATTTAAAGAGACTCCATTGGAATCTGGTGATGAGCCATTGAAAACTACTCTTATATTGTCTTGTGTTAAGGAATTTTTCCATACCGGGAGATGATTTAGCAATTCAAAAACACAATGGTGGAAGCTGCAGTGGCAGTATGTGGAAGAACAAGCAACAGAAAGAGGTGTAAAGAGACACCATGGTGGAATGAGAGAGTAAAAGAAGCTGTGGGAAGGAAGAACAAGGCTTTCAGAGTGTGGTTCCAGGAAAGAACTGATCTGACAAGGGAAGATTATAAGATAAAGAAGAAAGAAGCAAACAAGATTGTCGCAGAGGAGAGGAAGAAGTGGATGGTAAAGTGGACAGAGATGATGGAGGAAGACAGCAGAGGAAATAAGAAAGTACTTTATGGGATGGTCAAAAGTAAGAGAAGAGGTCTGCGAGAGGATGTGGTAATGATGGACAAAAACGGAAATGAGGTACACAACAAAGAGGCACTCAAGACAGTGTGGAAAGAGTACTTTGAGGATTTGCTGAATCCAAATGGTCATAGGGAGGAAGACAATGTATTGGAAGATGGAGAAGACAACACAGGAATGGAAAAGGACCTGACTTGGAGAGAACTTGAAATGGCTATAGACAAGATGAAAGGAGGAAGGGCACCGGGTGTGGATGAAGTGAGTGTTGAAATGGTGAAGGCAGCAGGGGAGGTTGGGAAACAGTGGCTGTACCGTGTGATGAGGGTGATATGGAAGGAGAAAAAGATCCCAGATGATTGGAAGAAAGGATTAATTGTCCCAATATTTAAGAAAGGAAGCAGAAAGGAGTGCAGACATTACAGGGGAGTCACACTCATACCTCACTGTGCCAAGATATTTGAAAAGATATTAGCAAGTAGAATACTAGCCAAAGTGGAGAGAAAATTGAGAGAGGAGCAGTATGGATTCAGACCTGGGAGATCAACAGTGGATCTCATATTTTCAGTGAGACAGCTCCAGGAACACCACTACGAATTTGGAGAGGATCTGCTGATGGCCTTCCTGGACATCGAAAAGGCCTATGATAGTGTGTGTAGGGAGAAGGTTTGGAAAGCAATGGAAAACATGGGAGTGGAAAAAGAGACTGTAGGCAGAGTGAAGGAGATGTATTGTGGAAGTGTGAGTTGTGTGAAAGTTGGAGGGGAAAGAACAGACTGGTTCAGACAAATGAGTGGCCTGAAACAGGGTAGTGCACTGTCACCCCTTCTCTTTATTGTGGTTATGGACGAGGTAATGACACGGATAGCAGGAAAGATAGGAGAAGATAAGATGAAAGCAATGGTGTTTGCAGATGATCTCATGGTCTGGGGAAACAAGGAGGAGGAAATTCAGGAGCAACTGAAGGCTTGGGAAGAAACAGTGGGAGAGTACGGATGGAAGTTCAACATCAGTAAATGTGAGATCCTGTTAACGACCAGGAAAAAGGACAGACCAATGAGTGGGATAACACTTGGAGGTGGACAGCTGAAGAAGGTGGAAAGTCTCAAGTACTTGGGAAGTATAGTGGAGGAAAATGGGAGAAATGACAGAGATATTACCGAACGTGGCAGACAGGCAGAAG
Organism: Meconema thalassinum; assembly: GCA_946902985.2. NCBI lineage: Eukaryota > Metazoa > Arthropoda > Insecta > Orthoptera > Tettigoniidae > Meconema > Meconema thalassinum. The sequence continues at coordinate 19,615,146 of OX336391.1, forward strand.
CATTTCTGAGAAGCATTAGGAGCTTAGTGTGGAATAAAGATGTCCCACAAAAAAGCAAGGAAGTGTTATACAGAAGCTACTATATCCCGATACTGACCTATGCTTCAGAAACGTGGACAATGAAGAAAAGAGACATAAGCAGAATACAGGCAGGTGAAATGAAGTTCCTGCGAAGTAGGATCGGAGTAACAAGAAGAGACAGGGTGAGGAATGAAAAGGTCAGGGAAATGGTGAAAGAGGAGCCCTTGCAAGGTAGGATTGAGATATCAAGACTGAGGTGGTATGGACACTTAAAGAGAATGGATGAGAAGAAGATTCCCAAGAGGATACATGAGATGCAGATGCAGAAGAAACGACCAAGGGGAAGACCAAGAGATAGATGGCTGAAAGGAGTGGAGGAATGTGTCAAGAAGAGAGGCGAGGACTGGACCAGAGTGACAGCGGAGAGGTGGTGGGAAGAAAGAACTAAGTGGCGAGGCTTATGTTCCAAACAGACCCAGCCTGGGGCTGGAAACTGTACAAGATGATGATGATGATGAGATGATTTAGATAAACTATTTCATTTAAAGGATGGTCAATTTCTTCTGATTTAGAAATTACCTCCATGTGATTGGATGATTCGTATTCCTCCATAAAGGAAGCATACTGAGTTTTAACGGAAGCATCTTGTTTGAACCGATTTTCAATAGCAAATAGTGCCCTAAGTGCTCTGGAATGCGAGCCCGTAATGGCGGGAGGATTAGGAATACGTGGAAGAGTTACTATAAATCTGCCTTCAGCAGCACGTACAGTGGTTTTCTTGTATAACTTTTCACAAATTGCGTTAGAAAAAGAAGAAGTAGCCTGAACATTCTCAAGATCCCAGAACTTGGTTAGCTCTTGACTCAAATCGGTACCAACAAAATAACAATTCGATACAGTTTGAATAGGATTACGGTATATTTGGCCAGTAGCGATCCAACCAAAATCAGTTTCGCGGAAGAAAACATTAGGAGCAATTTTTACTTTATTGGAATGAAGAAATTGCCAAAATACGCTTGAGCTAAAAAGAAGCTCTACGGGCGAAGCTCTGTTGAAATGAGGATCAGCTAGCTGGACAAAATTCGGGATGTTCCAACTTTGAATAGGATAAGAAGTGCCAGGAATATTGTTGCCTATAGACTTGATAATCAAACAATCTAATTGCAACTGCGTACCAAGATTATTAGAGTCCTTCAGATCCACTTTAGCAAAGCTTAAGGATTGCGATTTAGAGCAGTTTATTCCTGTAACCTCTATTGAGGTAGGATGTTTTGGGAGGCCTAACTTTTGTACCAAAGATTCATTAATAAAATTGTTGGTAGTGGCATTGTCTAATAATCCCCTGACAGATACCCATTTACCGTGAGAATGTTTCTATAGAACCTGCACGGTAGATAATAAAACCTGGACTTTGCCAAGCTAGGTAGAACTTTGAGCATACGACTGCGCACTATTTTGAGAAGTCTCAGAATTAGACTTGGTATTGGAACTGCTTGGTCCTGATAACCGTGATCTTTCATGTCTGTGCAAAAGGGAATGGTGTCTAGCCTTACAATGAAAGCATAAACGTTGTGAACGGCAATTGTTTAACATATGCGTTCCTGACAAACAGTTGAAACAATGTTTTTTGTTCGTAATGAACTTTCGTCTTTCATCTACTGATAAAGATTTAAATTCATCACAATTGTATAAATTATGCGATTGCTGACACAGACCGCACGTTTGCATTTGGTTAGGAGACGAGCATTAACAGGAAGAGCCTGTGATCTTAAAATTCTTTGATTAGAACTGCTAACCTTATCTTTTGAGAAGGCTTTTGAATCTGAACTACTAGTTTTTTGATTAGCTATGGCGGAAAAGACTTGGCTTCTAGCCTTCAAAAAGTTCATAATCGCCTCATAAGTGCATTGCAAATTCTAGGAAAGTTCTGTTTCCCAGGCTTTTAATGTATTTGCATCCAATCTTGCAGAAATGAGGTGAACTAGAAATAAATCCCAGTGATTTACAGGTTGGTTTAAATTGGACAATGCTCTGACGTGTAGCTCTGCAGTGTCAATCAACTTACGAAGTGATAAACTGTTATCTGCTTGCACGTTAGGTAACTCGAATAAGCTTTGTATATGGCGTTGAATAGATAAACGAATGTTCCCATATCTATCCTTAAGAAGATTCAGAGCAACTTCATAATTATCACTGGTCAAAGAAAGTGCTTGAATCAGGTTAAGTGCGTTGCCTTGAACTGCCAGACGCAAGTAGTGAAATTTTTGAATTACTGGTATAGAAGTATTCTCATGTACTAAAGAATTGAATAATTCAAAAAATGGCTCCCATTCTATGTCCTTACCAGTGAATTTGGGTATTTCTAATTTGGGTAGTATAATGCGTGAAGAAGATGTAGAAGATGCTGCAGAAGTTTGATCTTCTTGTTTTTCTTTTAAAGTTAAAGCCCTAATAAGCTGTTTAGCTTCAGCAAATCCCTGATAGTATAATTTTTCAACTTCCAACCTATCACTTTGCTGGTCTGGATGCTGAGTTTCTATACTGCATTGTATCTCATTATATTTCTCAAAGGCTTGTTCATAATTCTTAAGCCTCTGCGAAATTATGTCAAGATTACGCTCTTGGGGTTCAAGCTCCGTTAATAAAGTACGAAACCGTGTGAGCTTGCCCTTACAAGAGGCTCTGGCGTTGCTGAGTTTCTCATCAAGGTTAGGCATGTTAAAAGTTGTTTGTTACTCACGTCAATATTGTGACTTCGAGTACTGGAAGCCAGAGGATGACAGCTTGCTAGGTAGTAAGGTTTAGTCTGATGCGGAAGAAACCGGCTTAGCTTACGTTTCTCTCCTCCTCTGCTGAACATGCGCCTCAGGCTGAAACTTACAATGTGAATTAGTGTTGAAACACAATGAACAAAAATTGTTAATGTGAAATTCAAGATATGAAACTTGTAACATTCCCAGGGTGCAACAGATATGTTTCCCGGAGGTGAGGCACCAAAAATATGGAGTAAAGTTCTGCCCTAAAACTTCCCCATACGGGAGAACGCATCAGGCGAGAGCCTGGACAAAATAACTACAATTGGTCTAGAAAATTAGACTGAAGCGGCGCGGGGTAGTGGGCATGAAATACATCACTAGAAAACTAATGTAGGTAACCACACATTAACAATGTTTATTTCTAATAATAAATTTATAACCAATAAACAAATTGCACTTAAGTGCTTATCACAGAAATGAATAATTATAAATGGAACAAAGTGTGAGGGCCTGATGACAGAAACCCAGATTAAGGAAATGCCAATGAAACAAGCCTGCTTAATTCGAGAGAAGTTGAGCTTAACATAAAAAATTCACCTTATAAAAAAGAACCATAAAACTGATTAAGAGTGTAAGATAACTAGTATGACTTAAATTCTTCATAAAATTGAAAATTGAACTTCTCAAAGTGTGGAAGAGCCAGCTCCTTAAAAGTTCCAGCTAGCATAAGCGTTGATTAAGAAGTCCTCACAGTTTCTTCTGAAGGAGGCGTACATGGCCTAGAGATAAGTACACAATTGATAAAAAGGTCAACTCTCTCTTCTTCTCTTGCGAAGGAATGACACTTATAGCGTCCAAGTGGTGATCCAGTAGCATTCTGAAAATTCGTTGGCGGCCGAAAGGACTGCAGCTACTTCGAAAGACGAATCAAAGTACCCCATCTAAGGTACGGCTTGAAGAGTACGACAGCTGGCAATTATTCTTGTCATCTTGAGCAATACGTCAGGGTGCAGATCTAGTGACGTAACTGCTAGGTAGCGTAGAGACTAGCGATGGTGTCATGAGATGCAGTAGCGGTGACCAGCAGGTTGAAGTGATCAGAAGTGATGATTGATCAGAAGTGGTGAAGAACGCCAGCAAGTGGCGTCTTAAATAGTGATCATGGAACAATCTCGAAGCTGGAGATTGCCCGACCAGACAAAGACCTGCGATTGGTCGAACGAAAGTCAGGGTGACGTCAGTCGACACTGCTCAGCAGACAGCAGATCAACCAGTAGAGCACTGTATGTCGGGAGTGAGGAAGCTTGAGGTAGCGAGCGACTGGAACACTTCAAGGTGAGAACTATAATATCTATGGATAGGTGATTGATAACAAGATTATGCATTTGGTTTAAGCAATTAATACATTTACAAAGAAATAATTACCATTCGGGGATCTCGGTAACAAGAAATAAAATTTGACCGACAAATGGGCCACGCTAAACATTGAAAGTATCACGAAAGTGATCAGTAGTAGTAGTAGTAGTAGGCCTATATATTTTTGGAAACAAACAGAAAGAGAATGCACTATTGCCATGGCCAAGGACTTTCATTAAGACGATTTCAAGAAAATTTAAATCAGCAAATGTGTGTTTTACAAAACTAAACTTTCAACATGGACTAAATCATAAACTTGTCGTCTGTGATATGGAAAAAAATAGGAAATCCATGTTTCCATATCAACAAAATTTAAAAACTTAAAACTGACATTTAAAAAAATGTAAATGGGAAATTGACAAATGTGTAAACAACAAAATGGAAAATTCTTGTTTCCATATCATGAAATCCAAAAACTTTAAACTGACATTTTCAAATCGTGTACATGGAAAATTGACAAATGGCAATGTGTGAAATGTGAAAATGAAAAAACTGAACAAATTGCTATCATTATTTTTAAAAAATTAAAAACTGTCGTGTTCAATCGTTAATGTGTGAAACAAAGCTCATCTACTTATTTGGATCACCCGAGACTGAGTAGACCTGTTTTAGTCCTAATATACTTTTAAAATTTTATGTTAAAGCTCGAATTGAACTCAAGCTCTTTAGAGTGCCAGCTAACTATGCTAACCGTTACGTCACAAAGACAAATTTACACTACTCTTAATGAACAATAATACGTAAAAGAATAATAAATGTTGAATTTTTTTTAAGGATGAACATGGTGACACTGTTTCTGTTGCACAGTCTGCAAGCTACTAGCCAGCAGCTGGGGTCTTAGAAAACGATACAGTTGACATTTTGTAATGAGATGTGACATGTTTCAAAGTACAGTATTATGGGTTGCTGTTGAGTAAAAGCTAATTCTGTACAAGGAAGCAAGGGTTCGAACCCCTTACCTAGCATTACTTTTGCCTGAACATGGCTTGACGACACTGTATTATTATGATACTCGGTACACAAACCATAGATAGAGTGTATTGTTTAAGATCATTTTATTTCTGAACATAGGTGGAGACTGTTGATGGTTAATAATGGCATTAATATAGTAGGACGTGGGTATAGCAATTAAGAAAAAACAGACAATACCCATACAATATTTTTATTTATTTAATATAAGTACTTGTACAATAGTTACATTCAAAATACATTTCTTTTTTCTCTATTACTATTTAGTCCTTTTTGATTCTCTTGCATATGAAGGGTAGATAACCTTGTAGTTCAGTCCCTTAAAACAACAACAACATAACCTTTTTCATAGTCTGTGATGTTTATGACTCTTGAGATGTGGAAGATGGATTAAACATAACATTTACAGCTGGGGTTAAATGTTGCTCAATAAACACTGCACTATTTTGAGTAGCAACATTTTTTCTTGTACTAGCTTTTTAGCATTGTCATGATTATTTGTTGACACCTACAGTGTTTCATCTAGTACACCACATTGATGATCACTCACACTTAAAACCTTACCATTTCTACTTTTTAGATTGCCTCCACATCTTTTTGACCTCTCTTTTGAGCATCGCCAAAATAGTATTCCTTTTACATTTTGACGATTATAGTTATAAGAGTAGCCTTTATAGAGTACACGTTGTTTACCTCTGTTAGTTGTAGTAAGTTCCATAGTAGCAACTAACCTGTTAGTATGATTTGCTCACTACAAAGGTTATAACTGTTCTGATAATAAAATCATTTAGCGTTGGCTGTTATATTTAATATGTACACTAAGAAGTGATAGCAAAAGTGAGAGCAAAATGGTAGCAGAGTGGTAGAAAATATTACATGTATTGTTAATAAATAGTTTAAGCAGTTATTGGATCCATTACATAATAACTTTGGCTTGACGAAGCTCATTTTCTATATCCAATAGTTCTTCCTCATATTCAGTATAACCAGCCTGTTTATAGACATGCAGTTGCTGAAGCCGCCGGATTAGCTTACTTGGATTGTTCCAGTAGACAAATTCAACAAATGATTTTTTTGGTGTAAACAAAGCATTATCATCATCATCATCATAACCATTATCATCATCATTATAGTCCTCATCACTATTACTATATAGTCCGTTTTGATCCTTTTGCAATACCACATTTAGCACAGTCTGTGTTGCCTTTGATAATGTTGGGAGTTTTTCAGACATTTACAATTGTCCTAACACGACTTTCTGAGGAGATGATACATGCTTTTGAACAAACAATGCACTATCTTGAGCTACAATATCGTTTTCTGGGACTAGTGTTTTAGCATTTTGAAGAGTTTTTTTAAACAGCAACGATGTTATATCTGGTACACTACATTGATGATCACTCACACTTAAGACAGCACATTTTTTACTTTTCAGCTCACCTCGACACTGTTTTGAACGATGTTTTGAACAACGCCAAATAACAGTTCCATTTTTATTGGTTCGTTTTACAATGTATGTATATCCTTTATAGAATGCATAAGGCATACCATAGCTATTTGTTGATACTTTCATGCAAATTGTCAAGCATGAACTAATCTCTAGCAAAGTTCACTCGATAATATAAAAAATAGTTTAAAGTGAGAGGAAAAGTGGGTGCATGAGTGGGTGCAAAAGAGGATGCAAAATTGGGAGTAAAAGTGAGTGCAAAAGTGGGTGCAAAAGAGGGTGCAAAAGTGAGTGAAAAAGTGGGTGCAAAAGTGGGTGCAAAAGTCAGTGTAAAAGGGAGTGCAAAAGTGGGTGTAAAAGTGAGTGCAAAAGTGGGTGCAAAAGTGAGTGCAAAATTGGATGTAAATGTGGGTGCAAAAGTGGGTGTCGTTTATAGTAGGCATGAATTTTACCAGAATGTGATTTGAGTAAATGTAATTTCTAAACCCAAGTAGTTTATAGTCAGTTGGTTTTGATCTATGCAAGCGTAAACATGTCACATACACTGGTGATGGATACTCACGGCTTTAAGGTCAACGAAAACAAGTACAGTATATATTTAAAGAGGTGGCTATTATTGATTGCACAACACGCGGGTTACCATATCTTTTTTTCGGACTAGTGTTTTAACATTTGAAGAGTTTTTTTAAACAGCAACGATGTGTTGTCTGTCACACTACATTGATGATCACTCACACTTAAGACCTCACTATTTTTACTTTTTGGCTCACTTTGACACTGTTTTGAACGATGTTTTGAACAACGTCAAATAACAGTTTCATTTTTATTGGTTCGTTTTACAATATACGTATAACCTTTATAGTATGCATATGGCTTACCATAACTATTCGTTGATAATTCCATATCAATTGTCAAGCATGAAATAATCTCCAATAAATTTCGCTCGACAATAGAAATAATAGTTTAAAGTGGGTGCAAAAGTGGGTGTAAAAGTGGGTGCAAAAGTGGGTGCAAAAGTGAGTGTAAAAGTGGGTGCAAAAGTGAATGTAAAAGAGGGTGCAAAAGTGGGTGCAGTTTATAGTAGGCACGATTTTTACTTTAATGTGATTTGAGTAAATGTAATTTCTAAACCCAAGTAGAGAGTAGTCAGTTGGTTTTGATCTATGCAAGCGTAAACATGTCTCATACACTGATGATGGATACTCAAGGCTTTATGGTCAACAAAAACAAGTATATAGTTAATGAAGTGGCTATTATTGATTGCACTATCCTGAATCTATTTTTGAAATTTTGACAAAGGGCCTTAGTGCACTTTTGTTAATATCTCGCGAACCAATATGACTAGGGCATTGTATGAGGTATAGCTGGAAATTTTGCCAAAGACTGCTGGTAAACACCTATGTTCCCATGACCTTTTTAAAGATGGTGGCTGACCCACGAGGGGTGATTAAAAAGTATACCAAGCGGCGCTTGTCGATAAGCAAACCAATAATCAAAGGGGGGTATGACAGAGCTTGAGGCGATAACCCCTTTTGATTGTTCCCTCTTGATTTGCCCCTTTGAACTGGTCCCTGTTGACTAGCCCCTTTGGACGGGTACTTTTTGAAGGGAGTCATTTTGACGGGTCCCTGCTGACGGGTCAATGTGGACGGATACCTGTGGACGGCTCCCTGTTGACAGGTCCGTTTGACTAATCCCTTTGACATAATTTGGATAAATGCATGGGCCAACCCATAGGGATCAGTCCAAAGCTCTTGAGTTCAATTCGAGCTTTATCATAAAATTTTAAAAATATATTAGGACTAAAACAGGTCTACTCCGTCTCGGGTGATCCAAAGAAGTAGATGGGGTTTGATTCGCACTTTAACGATAGAACACGACGGTTTTTTATTTTTTTAAATAATGATAGCCATTTGTTCATTTTTTCATTTTCACATTTCACACATTGCCATTTGTCAATTTTCCATGTACACGATTTGAAAATGTCAGTTTAAAGTTATTGGATTTCATGATATGGAAACAAGAATTTTCCATTTAGTTGTTTACACATTTGTCAATTTCCCATTTAATTTTTTTTTAATGTCAGTTTTAAGTTTTTAAATTGTGTTGATATGGAAACATGGATTTCCTATTGTTTTCCATATCACAGACGACAAGTTTATGATTTAGTCCATGTTGAAAGTTTAGTTTTGTAAAACACACATTTGCTGATTTAAATTTTCTTGAAATCGTCTTAATGGAAGTGCTTGGCCATGGCAATAGTGCATTCTCTTTCTGTTTGTTTCCAAAAACATATAGGCCTACTACTACTACTACTACTACTGTAGGTAAGACAGTTTTACAAAATAACACCTATCTACCGCTGCATTTAAAAACACAAGTGTTAAAAAAATACTGTATACTATTTACCATTTGCTATATACATTAATTACCCCACCATCCTACCTTGCCGTGTTTGCTTTGGTTGAACGATCAATGCTACCCACACAAACACACACACACACAAACTTTCTCTCTCTATCATTCTATCTATAGTCATACATTCACACAACCATAACTGTCTTTGAAAAACAAACACGACCACGCTATTTATCCGTGACATGCACACTTAACCCAAAGATCTTTTAGTTATACATTTAACATTTACTATTACAAAAAAATGTTTCCACTATCTACAATTACAAAAATTAATATTTACAAAATACTAAATCTACTAAATCTACTGGTTACAAAAAAGCCATGTCTCTAAACAATAACATATAGAAGTCACACCTCCACCTCGTGGTTATGACCCTATGGTAGGCTAATGCATAGGTCATTCATCTGCACTCATTTGCTATCCGTCAAGGTAAAAGTGCATTTTCTCTGTTCCACAAGATACAAATTTGATTGCTGGATTGTATCCTGCACTGTTTATGCGATATAGCTTTGCCAGTTCATAAAACCGCTAGGTAGTTCTCTACATATAGCAATTTTACCACTGCTCTACCTACGCCTTTTGCTATTTGGCTTTCTTACAGTCTAGTGTGTGATAGACAGCATTAACTGTATATCAAACCCAGTTCACATTTGTATTTGTATTCCATGTAATAATTTGAAAAGACACAAATGTAATCAGTTTTAAACGTTATCTCTGTTTTATTTTGTTTAATATGTTTATGACATGCATATTAACCTGAAATCGAACCCTGGTGAAATGGCTAACAGCGTAACCACGCCACCACCATGCCCTTGTTTCTTAGTTTGTCTCGTTCTAGGCCTCCGACCTGGAAATCGAGTTAAGACCACCAGTACAAGAGCTAAAAGAGCTTACCACTGCAACACAAAATGGATAGCTGGTAACATTATACAACTGGAAATGATTATATTTCAGTTAGCAATGCATTTTGTCATCAGCCTACTGTCTGAGCACTGACAGCAACACAGTTTAGTTTAGAACAACCGAGTGTGTGTGTAGAGATTATTAGCCTCAAGTATTTTAAGCTTGTTGTGTGTAGCGACCATCTTGTCCCGGTAACCACTGAGCATTTTTGTGTTTTAGCTATCATCTTTAACCAATCAATTCAAGATAGTCTACTCATAATTCTTGAATCGATAAATCAGAGTTTGTGTACACCGTTTGTCATTTATTAACCCATACCTGCAACCTATACTCTCTCTATACTGCAGATTGATCTGAAAACAAGTTTCAATGGTAAAAGACTTGTCAGTCACCATACATGTAGCCCACACGAATTCTTTCTCTACCTAGCTATGTTTCATCACACATGGTAAACATCTCACATGTTCGTATCCGATTATTAGTTTATAAAATCTCAGGTCAATGACCTTGATGTATTGGGTATTTTGGGTAAATTGATTGGCCATGGGAAAGGGTTGACCATTCTAAGTCCTATGACACCTCGCATGTTGATATTCGATTATCTTTATATACATAATTCTTCGACACGTGTGTATGTGACTGAACTCCTCCTAAATGGCAGGGCCGATTTCGATGAAATTTTTTATGTATGTTAGGGTGGGTCCATGTATGGTTTAGATTCACAAGTTGACCAGGTAGGTGGATTTTTAGAATTTTAGAACCACAATTTACACACAATTTTAGAACCACAATATACAGTCATAAACAGTCGTCTTGGAATACGCTAGCCTTAGTGAAAAGTGATGCTTTTGGACGGTTTGTCTCTGCACGTAGAGCCACCTGGTCGCAACCTGTGCAACTACCGTCATAATATACACTCCGCCCGTGGCAGAAAGTAGTGTTTTATACCAAAGGTGGCAGTGATGTCGAATTCTACTGTTTGTCTCTGCACGTTAGAGCGTTTCAAAGTCCCGTATGCGTTCATATACCATTCATCCGATTGCGATGAAACTTGGGTGAGATGTTGAGTGCACTCCATGGAAGGTGTTTGGCTTAGTAAATCCGTTTTACATTAGATAGCGCTCAACTAGATTCAACAAATGAGCGACGACGCGCGAAGCGTTTCAACAAGGTCCCGTATGCGTTCTAATACGATTCGTCCGATAGCGATGAAACTTGGGTGAGATGTTGTGTACACTCCAGGGTAGGCTTCTGGATAAGTAAATCAATTTTACAATAGGTAGCGCACGAGTAGATTCAACAAATGGGCGACGATGCGCGAACGTTTAAACAATGTCCCGTATGTGTTCATATACCATTCATCCGATTACAATGAAACATGGTCGAGATGTTGTGTACACTTACAGTACGTGAGGGTTTCTAACTTAGTAAATTCATTTCACTGGAGGTTGCGCACGAGTAGATTCAATAAATGAGCGACGACGCGCGATGCGTTTCAATAAGTTCCCGTATGCGTTCAAATACCATTCGTCCGATTACGATGAAACTTGGGTGAGATGTTGTGTACACCCTACGGAAGGTTTCTGGCTTAATAAATCCATTTAACAATAGGTAGCGCACGAGTAGATTCAACAAATGAGTGACGGCACGCGAATCATTTCAACAAAGTACCGTATACGTCCATATACCATTTATCCCATTGCGATGAAACTTTGATGAATTGTTGTGTGCAATTCAGTAAAGGTTTCTGGCTTAGTAAATTCACTTTACAATTAGTAGCGCACGAGTAGACTCAAAAAATGTGCAAAGGCGCGCGAATCATTTCAACAAAGTTCTGTATGCATTCATATACCATTTATCCGATTGCGACGAAACTTTGGTGAATTGTTGTGTACACTCCAGGAAAGGTTTCTGGCTTAGTAAATCCAGTTTTTAATAAGTAGCGCACGAGTAGGTTCAACAAATGAGCGACGGCACGCGAATCGTTTCCAAATGTCCCGTATGCGGTCATATCTCATTCATCCGATTGCGATGAAAGCTTGGTGAATCATTGAGTACACTCCAGAGAATGTTTCAGGCTTAGTAAATCTATTTTACCATAGGTAGAGCATGAGTAGATTCAAAAAATAAGTGACGGCACGCGAATCGTTTAAAGAAAATCCCGTATGCGTTCATATGTCATTCATCCGATTCCGATGAAACTTTGATGAGTTGTTGTGTACACGGCAGGGAAGGAGTTCAACATGGTAAATCCGTTTTACAATATTGGTAGCGTACGAGTAGATGTAACAAATGAGTGACGACGCGCGAAGCGTTCCAACAAAATCCCCTATGCGTTCATATAGGCCTACTGTTCATCGATTGCGATTAAAGATTGATGAGTTGTTATGTACACTTACGTGAAGCTTTCAAACTTAGTAAATCCATTTCACAGTTGGTAGAGCACGAGTGTATTCAACAAATGAGTGACAGCACCCGACTCATTTAAACTAAACCCCGTATGCGTTATATGCCATTTATCAGATTGCAATGAAACTTCGGAGAGTTGTTGTGCACGCTCCCACGAATGTTTCTAGATCAGTTAATTCATTTCACGATAGTTTAGAGGCAGATCACAGAAGTAGAAAAAATATTGTGTATCCAAAAGCACTTCAAGAAACAAAGTTACAACACTTTCTTTGATTGGCAGGAAAACGTCTGCCGGGTCAGCTAGTAAGTTTATAAAATCTTAGGTCAATAACCTTGCTGTTTTGAATCTTTTGGGTAAATTCGTTGGTCATGGAAAAGGGTTGACCATCCTGAGTCCCATGGCACCTCACTTGATCCACTCTGATTATTAGTTTATAAAATCATAGGTCAATGCCCTTGCTGTTTTAGATCTTTTGGGTAAATTCGTTGGTCATGGAAAAGGGTTGACCACCCTGAGTCCCATGACACCTCACTTGACCCTCTCTGATTATTAGTTAGCGAGATATTAACAAAAGTGCAGATAGGCCCTTTTGACAAAAATAAATAATACATTCAAAAACAGAATGTCACCTCAAGTCCAACGACCTCTCATACAAGTCCCTAGCCTTATTGATTCATGAGATATTAAAAAGCTAATGACCTATTAGTTTTGGATCTTTTGGTATATTTTGTAAAAATAACTCGTCTATAAATCATTATTCAAAAAGCCCGCCCGCTTACAAAAAACCCAAGTGCACATGCGTAAAAACAAAAAACAAACATGTTAATTTGTAGTAGCAATCGGCTCTTCACATGCGTTTCGCGTGGAACAACGTTTAATTTCATCATAGCATTAGGGACCATGGGCCTTTCCATAGGGACCAGTCCAAAGGGACTGGTCTAAAGGGATTAGTCAAAAAGGGCCTGTCAACAGGGAGCCATCAACAGGGACTTGTCTACAAGGACCCGTCAACAAAGACCCGTCAACAATGACCCGTCAACAATAACCCATCCACAGGGACTCGTCAACAATGAACCGTCAACAGGAATCCGTCAAAAAGGACCTGTCAAAAAGGATCCGTCAAAATGACTCCCTACAAAAAGGACCCGTCCAAAGGGGCTAGTCAACAGGGATCAGTCCAAAGAATCAAATCAACATGGATCAATAAAAAAGGGGTTATCGCCTCAAGGCCTTACATGTCCTCATTGATTATTGGTTTGTCTATCGACAAGCGCTGCTTGATATACTTTTTGATCACCCCTCGAGGGTTGGGTTAGGTTAGGTTACACTACAGCCGCCATCTTTAAAAAGGCCGCCCTCTTACAAAAACTATGAGTGGGCATGCGTAAAAACAAAAGAAACAAGCATGTTAAACCATAGTGGCTTTCCACCCTACACATGTCTCTTGCGTGGAACAACGTTGAATTCCATATTGGCATTCAAACTCTCACATGTTGCACTTGAAAAGCGAGATTTACTAAAAAAAAATACAATTTCACCCCCTAGTAGGGGTAGGTTTAATTTTGGGGTGGAAATATGTTGTCCAATGGAAAGGAAGTGTCAGCCTGAGTTCAACGACACCTCATTTGTTAAAATCCAACCATGGGTTCGCGAGATATTGCGCCGCTGCCATCATGTGAGGAGGGTGAGGAGGAGGAGGTATTAGAACTCTCCCAAAACCACTACTTAGGCGCATGGTGGTGTTGAGCTGGGTATCTATGAGGTTAGTGTGAGGGCTATCCAACCAAACTGGGGCACAGTACTCCGCAGCTGAAAACACAAGCCCTAAAGATGTACATCGAAGTGATGTTGCCAATGAACCCCAAGTTGTGCCACATTGTTTTTGGACTATATGTTTGAGGGTTCTTACTTTGGATTGAGTATGCGGAGGTGTTGTCTAAAGGAAAGTGTTCTGTCTGATGTAACTCCTAGGTTTTTGGGGAATCGATTATGTCTCAATAATTGATTTCCAATGAACACCTGTAATTCTTTATTAGCCATCTTGTTGTTTAGATGGAAGCAGCATACTTCTGTTTTGTTAGTATTAAGTGTAAGTCTCCACATCTTAAAATATTGTGTCAGTTCGTTTAGGTCGTCCATTAGGGTCATCTTTGTTTCCACAAATGTTGTGTCTCTAGCAGCAAATGCCCAGTCATCTCCATAACCAAATTTCCTTGAAATTGTGGCAGGTATATCTGCGATATATAAGCTAAATAAGATTGGAGCAAGAACAGAACCCTGAGGAAGTCCATTATTTAGCTATCTTTTGGTGCTCACATTATTCCCCATTTGTACTTGGAAAAGTCTCTGATTTAGCATGTTATTCAGGAGTCGGGCAGTCGTCTTACATGGTATCACTTTCAGGAACTTGAAGATTAGGCCAACCTTCCAGACTGTGTCGTATGCTGCTGTCAGATCAATAAGAGCCACCGATGTGTTAAGTTTTCTCTGGTAGCCTGCTTCTATGAAAGTTGTAAGAGACAATACTGGAAGAGAAGGTGGCTGAGGCAAAATTTAAACAGCATGAAAGAGAGGAGCTGCGGGGATTTTACTGAAACACCAGGAGGCTTTCGATAACAAATCGGGGAAAATTAGAAATTTAGCAACTCATTCCAAGTGAATGACTGGAGTCCATACAAGAAAAAGGTGTACCCCATTGCAGAGAGGTATCACGAGGAGATATAGAAAACAATTAAAGCCATGGAAGAGGCCGGAATAATAATGAATAAATCTACCCCATTCGTGAGTCTCATTGTCATTGCGGAGAAGGAGGACGGAAGCTTGATATTGTGTCTCGATGCACGCGAGATCAACTCCAGGTTACTGCCCGAATTCGACCAGGCTCCAACGATTAGGAAATACTGAAGAAGTTCAGAAACAAGAACTATATCTCGAGCTTAGATTTAACGAGTAGTTCACCATGTGGAACTAGAGGAGGAATCCCAACTTCTCACGGGATTTATTTTCGACCAGCAGACGTACACACATATTCGTTTACCGTTCGGGATTCGAACAGCAAGTTGTGCAGTTATCCGAGCCCCGGATCGATACTTGACGGAAGAAGTTGAGGAATGCGCAGTCCGTTATGTAGACGACATCTTACTTGCTTCAGAGACGCTGGGAGAGCATATTAAAATTTAGAAAGGCTTCTTTCGAATCTTCAGTCGGCCAACTTCAAAATTAACTTTAACAAGTCCCACTTCTGTCAAAAGGAAATTTTATATCTTGGACACTTTATCGACGGGGAAGGAATTCGGCCTAATCCCACTAAAATTACCGCTAATCGAAATTTTCCCTTGCCTAGACGGATTAAGCACATCCGCATGTGTCTGGGCATGACTGTTTTTTTTTCTCAAGACATTGTCCTAACTATACGGAGACGGTCGCGCCACTGCAAGGCCTTTAAAGAAGAATAACCGATGGTTATGCAGTAAAGAGGCCGAGGAAGCGTTCCAGCGAACCCAGGACCTTCTATTAGAGAGCGGGTGAAACTGGGGTATCCAAATTTCAATTGGAAATTCGTGCTACAATCGGATGCATCGAAAGTACGGATCGAAGCAATGTTGTACCAAGAAGACCCCGAAACCCCAGAGAGGGTATATTTAGGATTTTTGAGGCCAAAATTGAGGAATCACGAAATTAATTATACCGTCACTGAAACTGAAATGCTATCAGTACACTACGCATTGCAGCGTTGGCGAAAGATTATATATGGTTTCTCGATTTTTTGAGAACAGACAACAAGGCACTCACCTTCATATTGAAAACCAGCTTAGCTAGCGAGAGAGTAAATCGTTTGTCTCTCTATGCACAACAGTTTGACATGCAGATCGAACACTGCCCCGGTAAACAGAATGTCATCACGGACATTTTATCCTCGAACCCGGATCAGGATGAAGAAGTGGAAATACATCACGCCACGCTTCATCAAGAAGACCATGACTTTCTCGCAGACTTACCGAGATTTGGGATGGAACAAGAGGTTGACCCTTGGGCTCAGCTTATGAGAGATTATCTCGGAGGATTACTTCCGGAAGATTCACCAGCCAAGGCCGAGATGGAGAAAATCGCGCCAAAATACAATTTCATGAATGGATTTCTACATCAGTTTATCGATCAGGAACACACCAAGCTTCGCATTTTTATTCTACTGATATTCCAGCGCCGACTAGTCTGTCATATTCACCCTGTCAACGGACATGTGGGCTGTGAAAGACATTCGCTGTGATTCGGGAGGCATTCACATGAGTCGGGGTGTGATGCCGATTCTGCGCCACTTGGCGTGGCTCTGCCCAACAAACAAACATGGCCGCCCGAGCCAAGTTGAAACATTTAAATAGACGTTTCTCTAGAACCCATGGTCGGAGATTCACGAATGAGGTGTCTTAGGACTTGAGATAACGCCCCCCTTTGCTACAGACCACTCGTTATATATTTTTTTTAAATTTGAAAATTTTTGTTTTCGAAAGTAGGCGATAGTTTGAAAACCAAACATGATAGAATGTTGTGCCATGGTTGAAACGAACGGTCTCTATGATCTTTATTTTTATAATGAAACGTTTTTGTATTTTTGAAAAAAAGTCCAATTTTGAATTTTGCATATTTTGGAAACTAGGAATTCTACAAAAACGTTTGTTCGACGTAAAGGAATGGTCCCTACCCCCTCTACCCCCAAAATAAATCTCAAGTCTCTAGGACAAAACTGTGCAGTAGGGGAGAGCGAGGATTTTCTACTTCACTCTAGAACCCACTTCTTCCCACTACAAAGCCTTAGCCATGTAATATTTGCGATATCTCCCGAACCCATGGTCGGAGATTCACGAATGAGGTGTCGTTGGACTCGAGCTGACGGGGACTTTGCCATGGACTACTCGTTATATTTAAACAAATGAAACTCGATTTTGGGATAAACAGGTGTTTTTGTGAGTTTTGCTGATATCTCACGAACCAATAAGGATTGTTTACCCTAAAGTGGATCTTTAACCTGTTAGTAAACGGTTATCAGTGACATGGCTCAGTGGCATTGATGAATGTTCGTAGGCCAGCAGACAGTTTAAGGATATGAAACTATAACATTCAGACGACCAAGCAATTTGTATAAAGGCAAGACATGAGCGTTAATGCAAATGCTAATTCTGTAATGAGATAGATTTAGAATGAAACGCAGGCTGTGAATGGTTATATAAAATGTATCTTTATTTATTTATTTATTTATTTATTTATTTAAACCAAGTCTACTTGTTAATTGTCACTTTAACTCAGAGAGTCATATCGTGACATACAGACAATAAACACATAGATAACATAAATGTACAGTGTGGCGTTAGATAATTAAACCAAATGTCCATTCGGCATTTCATAGCTTCCTTGTTATTTCAAAACTTAATAATGTTTTGCAGTAGTTATCTTCATTCACAATATCACTGGGCAACTTTTCTGATGGAAACTGCACAAAGATCTTTCTTAATCATAAATGTGGACACAGTGTTCTTCATTTTTTGACAGTTCTCCATGGGAGACACCTCACAGAAAGAATTACTTTTATTTCCCTATCGAGCCCTTACTGACTGTAAGAGTCTGATAAGTTTTGTGGTAAGGAAAAAAAACCATCAAACTCACCGGAAAAATCTACAGACAGCAATATGTGGCTGTACGGTAGTATCGTATAGGCTACCTAGTTAATACAGATAGGCTCTCCTAGGCTTTAACAAGATTTATAGCTTAGGAAGCCATCTCCTGTACTTGAATGCTTAGTTTACATGCATCTTTGTTCTGAATCTCATCCGACGCTTTCTTATTCCACATTGCCCTGATGGTATTAAAATATTTTGCTAATTGACCTGCTTTCCCCCATTCCCTTTTTAGTAATTTAATTAAAGTGTGATACTCATTTTCATTTTCTATTCTGTTTAGATCTGCTTTGTCTACAAACTTTGCTCTTATCATTTTAATTTCCTTGCATTCCCTGATCAGGTGCGCCGCACCCATAACCTTCCCACAAAACAGGCAAATTTCCTCTTTTCCTACTTCCCTCAACGCTTTGTTCTTATACACCCACATTAACCACCAAATTATCCCCTCTCATTTCTCTTTTCATTAGGCATTGAGGCTTTATGCTCATAAAGTTCCTTATTTCGCAGAACTCCGTTAAGGTTCTCCTACTGGTGCACTCTTCCCTTAGCACCTGCAACTCTACGTCATTAACCCTTCTGCACACTTTTTTACACACCCTACCTTCCTCTCTTTGTAAGTCCCTATCCCATAGATAACCCATTCCTAATCTTTCCAGTACACTTCTTACCCCGTCCACCCAGTAGCCCTCTTGCTGATGCTTCATTTGGTGCAGGTAGGCTACCTTAAGCATTTCCCCCCTTCCACCTGCTTTTAAACGAATCCAAGACTTTATGACCCTTTTTATGATATGTTGTCTAATGCTTACATCCTCACACAACATTCTCGCTCCACAATTCGCCGTGCAACTAGGTAGCCCCAAAATTATCTTGGCGAACCTACTTACAATACTGTCCAGGGTTTTCGTTCCTTCCTCTAAACCCCATACTTCCACTCCATAGAGTGCTCTTGAAACGATGAGTGCGTTGAACACATTCTTATACACTTTGTAGTCAAGATTCGGTAACCTACGCTCTAACACTTTAACATCCGCCAATGCCGCTAGCCCTTTCGATTTTGCCCTTTTAATTTGTTCGGTCCATTTACCATTACTCGCCATTATCGTCCCTAGATACTCAAGTTTTTTCACCGTCTCTAACTGAGACCCATACATGACCCACTTTTCATTCTTAGCCAGTTTAACTCCCTTTTTGCAGACCATAACTTTGGTCTTACTCGGGTTAATTTTTAAGTTCCAGTCCTCACAGTATCTCACAATCTCGTCAATACTATATTGCATATTATAGGGTGTTAGAGCAAGCAGAAGGATGTCATCAGCAAAAGCTAGGCCCGGGATATCATAATTGTCCAGGCAAGGGTTGGACCGTTGCTCAAAGCCCTTTGAATCAAAAATATCGTTGATAAATAGCAAAAAAAAGCACCGGGGATAATTTGCATCCCTGTTTTAATCCTATATTAGACGTTATCTCTCCTACAATTACATCATCTTTAGTTTTAATTGCACATTTCACTTCGGAATACACATTCTCAATTGCTCGTATCATTTTATGTGACACCCCGATTTTTCCCAGCTTAGCCATGACAGCTCCCCTGCTCACTGAATCAAACGCCTTCTCCAAATCAATAGCTGTGATATACAGCTTGCCTCTTTTCCTTCTTATGTACTTGTCCATCACCGTTTTAACCACCATTATATTGTCACTGGTTCTCATCCGTTTTCTGAACCCTGTCTGGAGTCTCGAGAACACCGAAAAGCCCTCTGCCCATGCTATTAAACGCTTGGATAAGACCCCGGTGTACATTTTGCTCAAATTATCAAGCAAAGTTATGCCTCTATAGTTGCCTGGGTCTAGTTTGTCCCCACGCTTCTTATATATTGGACAAATTATCCCTTCCTGCCACGCCCTCAGAAATCTACCTCCTTCAAAGATTTTATTAAAGATTTTTACCAAGCTGTCCATCATGAACCTATTATTACTCAACTCTTGCCAAAATTCATTTGTTATCCCCGAAAAAGCACCTGACTTTCCTCCTTTACTCTTTACTATTACTCCCTTAATTTCCTCTATCGATATGACTTGGTCCAGCATAGGCAGAACGACCTCCATCCCCCTCGGGACGCCAAACTCATCCCTCTTCCTCCAATTATCTTCAGCATTTAACAGATTCTCATAATATGCAATCCATACTTCATCACTAATAGAGCTCCCCCCACCACTTCTGCTCCCCCTACAGTAAGAATTTATCCTGCTCCACACTTTGCTACAGTCGTTAGCTTTAGAATCCTTATTTAGTGCTGTAGCTTCCTTACCCTGCCATTCATCTTTCATTTTGCTGAGCAGTTCCCTATATTCCTTCCTTAGACGACAAAATTCTACTCTCATCGTATCATCCCCTCCTCTCTTGTATAACTTCAGTGCCCTAATAACTTCGGTTTTCTTCCTTCTACAAGATTCATCGTACCATCCTTTAATTCTCCCTAATTTTCCTCTAGCCTTCACGCGCATTTTCCACCCGGCCATCATAATTGCATTCTCAATCATACGTATTACCCCTTCAATTTCATCATTACTGATCATTAAACTTATCCCTACCTTTATCAGCTCAAAATTTTCTCCCTGGAAGTAGTTCTGGAACTCTCTGCAGTTTTCCTCCCTCCATCTGAATCTATTTACTTTTCTCTCTATAGCTTTAACTTGTGGGTTCCCTTTTGATTTTAATTTTGTCACCGCTCCCTGCATGTTGACGACAATTGGTAGGTGGTGTGATTCCCCCCATTCTTCAACAGTGAACCTCTTAATTAGGGCTAGTGCTCCTCTGGAACATATTGCTAAATCTATTACACTTCCTCCAGTCTCTGTTATATACGTCAGGTTACCTTCTTCATCCCCCACACAGACACCATTTAATATATATAGCTCTTCTGCACCACATAGTTCCAAAATCTTTTCTCCGTCCTTATTACATTCCTTGTCTTTGCTGTGCCTATCCCCACATACGGCCTCGGCAACCCCCTTGCTGTAAAGGGGCTTTCTGTCTGCAACCCTCGCATTGAAGTCCCCTAAAAGCACAATCTCTGCCTCTTCATATATATTTTGAATTCTGTTTATTTCCATAGCTAACTCATCGAAAAAGCTTTCTCTTGCATACGGGGAATTCTCCGGAGGGTTGTAGACAAAGCCGAAACATACCGTTCCTTTCCCCCTCCCCCTAATATCTGCTTTTACCCACACTACTTCTTCCAGTTCTGAACTAATAAATTCTGATAATTCCCTCACCTCTTCTTTAATTAAAACAACAATTCCCCCCGGAAACCTACCTGTACGAGCTTTCCTAATCTTAGGTTTTCTATATATATTGAAGCCATCTATTTTAACCTCGCAACCTACAGGGAGCCAACTCTCGACAAATCCTACAATCTGCATATCTTCTATTAGGGTCAAAACTACATCGTTCCTTCTCTTATTTAAAAAACCCTCTATATTTACGCTAGCAATATTCCAGTTTAGTTATTTTTTACCCCTACCCTCTTCGCTGGCGGTAGCTTTACTTCTAGTAACTCTAGCTTTCTCTAGCTCCAGTATGCTGCCACCTGGAGAAGAAATGACCTCCTTCTCCACATTAAACAGCTCTGTCAAGGTTTTCTTGCCCCATAGTTCTTTTAGACTAGTAACTCGTTGTTTGACAGTCTCACCTTTCTGCAAATCACGCACTTGTCCGGTGTTCCTGGCGCTGACGTAGGTCGTTCCTGCTCGCGCCACTTCCGTGTTGGACTCGGAGGTCGATGCTCTCTGTTGAATCACCGCACTTCCCTCTGAACCGCCAGCTGCTTCCACCTGGTTGCTAGGTCTGACTGTCTCCTGTTGCTGTTGCTTCTCCATATCCTGGAGTTGTGCCACTGTCCAAATCCGATCCCAGTTGTTGCCGCTAACCACCAGTCTATTGCCTTTTACATAAGCCTTGAGACCTGAGCTCCTTGCCTTCCTTAAATGAAACTGCAAGGTCCGTTGCTCGCTTGCCTCTTCTTTACTCATTTCTCTCCTTACCCATATCCTCTCCCCTTTCAGGTTCTTTGCGTTCGTCAGAATTCTGTGAGCCATCAGCGCAGAAACTAAAGACACTTTCACGGGCCTCGTGCCCCTTCCCCGGCCTATCCTGGTCACATTGTCAATCTCTGAGACTCCAATGCTTATCCGCATGCCTTCACTAATCACTCGGAGCACCTTGGATGTTAGATCCTCGGTGCTTTCCTTGGCATCTTCCTTTATTCCGTAAATGAAGACGTTTTTCTTTCTCTCATCCAGCTTGGCCTTTCTTAATTCATTTACCTCCCCCTCTAATATCTTCACCTTTTCTCTTAGGTCTTTTATCTCTCTGCTATTCTCGGTCAGCCTTTCTGTCACTATTCCCATCTCTTCTCTTATACATGTCTTCATCTCCTTGAATTCCTTACATTGCTCACGAAGAATGTCCCGGATCTGGTCATTTTGTGACACTTCCTTTACAATTTCCCTTATTTTTTCCATTTCTTGCCATCCCAGCTGACCAGGCCCTGGGTTTGACTCCACTCCTCCAATTAATAGTAGCGTCGCCACAACCAGCGCTACCATCCCCATCGCCAAAACCCCCATCTGTTCAGTGACGTTGCCCGCTATCACCTTCCCGACACCGAAATCGCACTTCACTCTAGCCTGCCAACGGCCGATGACCGCCCGGTACTGCTGAATAGCGATTCCCATTCTTCCTTACACTTCACTGCACGTCTATTCACCTTGCTTGCTTGGTTGAAACTGTATAAAATGTATCATTTAACACTTGTAGCTGGTAGCCTGCTAGCAGGCCCCCATGTGTTTTGTCACTTAGAGGTTGAAAAGATCAAACCTGCTCTACTAGCTAGCCGAGCTCTTTCCCACGTTCAACACTTGATAACGCTATCTCAGGAATGTGTGGACCACACTTGGCAACACCGCCGGCTTGCGTTAGAGGGCAGATGAAGGTCGAACAAACTGATAACCATGTCAGAGAGAGATAACGGAGTAAGCGAGGACAACTCCGCCCCCTACTATTCCCACAGCCAATAGCCGGGCAAGAGCGTTGTTAACAGCTGTGGTGCGGGGGAGAGGAGGGGCGGTGAGAGGAGGGCGAGGTAATAGAGTGTTGACCATGTTATGACACATAGTCTGCAGTGCAAACATAGGATGTGTGTTATCTGTGTAAAAGCAATTGCATTCGTGTGCTCAACCCCAGTTAGTCACCGTATTGGATATTTGAGGTAAGTGCGGGATCAACACTCTTTGATTTTTAATGCTAATGAATATTTAAATTAATATCGGTTTACCATTTTATTAATGAATTGTTTTTATTTTGTTAGTTTTAGATAATCTGCATACCTGTTGTGGGAGACGGAATAATAGGACTGAAAACCATTCCGCTAGAGTCTACGAGAGAAGACAAAAAGTAACAAAACCCGGGTAAGGTTTTGTTTATATAATCTGTTTGATTGATTTTCATTGTTTTGTTTTAGGGTGTATAAAGGTGCTTTTTGAAATTGATATACTCATGGTGGTTTATTTCATTTCTTTGTTAGTGTGTTGGAAAACGCTTGACCACTACAACCACTACTGTTTGTTTGGGACCATTGTTTACCAGGCAGTCTACGGCTTAAAACTTGGGTGCGATTGTTTTTATAAAAATCATGTCTTTTACTGCTACCGATAGCTTAACTTGGGAACCTGTTGAGTCCTGTTTTAAGAAACGCGTTTGCTCTGGCCGTATGGTGAATGTTAGTGAGAGTTTAATTCCAAAAGACTTTGTAGAATCTTGTTTGGAAATTTTTAAAGAACAAATTTGTACAGTGCAAAGGTTGCATACGGCTTTAAAGGTCAATACACAACACTTGTGCGATTTCATATATAAAAACAAGGACGATGAGTATAAAAACCATTTTATATAAGCAGTAAAATGCAAGAGCTTTAGAAAGCCAATTATCTGAAAGAGAGCTATCAATGCCATGTGGTGATTGCCTTGCTATCAAAATTTGATAAAATGCAACTTGGACTGAGTTGTTTACCATTAGACAAAATCCATTACCTGCAAATCAACATTTGTCATTTCAACCCGTTGAATACACCACCAGCAATAGCTTTGAAAAAGTCTGTGGTGAATATAAAGAACCATGACAATGATTGCTTCCTGTGGTGTGTGGCCGCGTATTTGCAGTCAGCACAATACCGTCATGGTTCTCGACCAGGAAAGTTCAAGGTCAAGTTTGATGAATTGAAACAAACTTTAAATTTAACTCGAATATCGTTCCCTATGGACTTAACCGAGATCCATAGGTTTGAACAAGATAATCAAGACTTTTCGTTCATGGTGTATGGCCTTAATGGTAATGATATTGTGGGTCCCCTTTATGCCACAAAAGAACCAAAAGGACATCACATTCATCTTTTATATCTGTCAGAGGGAGAGGTCAATCACTATTGCCTGATTAAAAACCTGAGTTGATTGCTAAGCAGTCTAGCGTCTAAGCATGGACATAAAACATATATTTGTGATCGTTGCCTGCAATAGTTTACAACCTCTACGCTTTTAGAACGTCATAGGGTACATTGCGTTTCTCAGGATGCGGTGACAAGGCTGTGTTAAAGATTAAGGACAGTCATAAGCGTGACACTGTTTCCTATGTGGTAAATGCAGATTTCGAAACACTCACCACACCCATGGCGGGATGTGAACCAGATCCCACCATTAGCTCAACCACACCCATTCAAAAACATGAACCTTTTGCCATAGGATTTAATGTGGTGTGTTCCTATGACCCCACACAATCCGTTTACAAATCCCGTGAGGGGCCATATTGTGCCAGATGGTGTTTGGATGAACTTGTTAAGTTGGCTCATCATGTACAGGGATTACTGGACCACCCAGTACCCACGAGCCTATCGCCAGAACAACAGCAGCAGTATGAGCATTAAATGACATGCCATATTTGCGAAAAGCTTATGTTAGGCGGAGAGGAAAAAGTCAGAGACCACTCGCACCTTACCGGAGAGTTTCGTGGAGCTGCGCATAGTAAATGCAATTTAAACTTTCCAGCTCCTCGTTTCATCAGTGTCTTTTTCCACAATCTGGCGAATCATGACATTCAGCTTTTGATTCGTGAATTGGGTCATGTCAGGAAGGGTTCGATTACCTTTATTCCCCATTATTAGCCCTGAAATGGCGGTTGGGCGACTTAAGCATTCGATTTTTGGATTCCTTTAAGTTTATGGCATCCTCGCTAGATAGACTTGTGAATGGCTTGGATGAGGAGGAATTAAAAATACCAGAATGCATTTTAATGATCCTAAGCAATTTTAATAGTGCATTCGGAAAGGCATATTTCCCTACGATTTCTGCAACAACTGGGGCGTGTTAAAGCAAAAGAAAACTCCCACCACAAGAGAAAGTTTACTCGAAACTAACACGCAGTACCGTTTCCGATGAATACTATGCACATGAAAGTCAAGTTTGGCGAGTGTTTGGCATTAACACGCTAGGTGAATATGGTATGCATTACCTAAAACTGGATGTATTGCTGCTTATCGATGTGTTTCAAAAATTCCGTGAGTTGTGTCAGCACAATTACGGTCTCGACCCGGCTCACTATTATACGAGTCCTGGGTTCTCGTTTAATGCCGCTTTGAAATACACTCAAGTGGAATTGGATTTACTCACTGATGTAGATATGGTTCTATTTTATGAAAAGGGCATATTCGGTGGCTTTGTGTCGCTTAACCAGCGCCAAGCCGAAGCGAACAATGTCTACATGCCTGATTATTCACCAGATACACCAGAATCGTAGTTAATGTACTATGACGTGGGTAATTTGTATGGCTACGCCATGAGTCAGCCTTTGCCCTATGGGGAGTTTGCTTGGCTGGCAGAGAAACAAGTGTCAGAATTTGATGTCAACAAGGCTAGCCAACAAACAGGCCGTGGATATGAGCTAGAAATGGATATTGAATATAACTTGTATGATGAACATGCTGATTTCCCATTCTGCCTAGAGCAAATGGCTCCACCTGACAGTAAAGTGAAAATTGAAAAACTCATGGGCACAATTTACAAAAAAAATCGGTATGTGCTACATATCCAAATGTTGGTGCAATGCCTAGCCCAAGGCTTGGTGTTGAGGAAAATCCATAGGGGTATTTCTTTTGCCCAAAAACCATGGCTCCATCCATACATGCAATCAACACAGAGCACCAACAAATGGCAACACTACAGTTTGAAATTAATCTTTTTAAATTAATGAACAACTGCATCTATGGCATGTCCATGGAAAATGTCCGCAAATATCGCGACATTAAATTGGTGAAAGTCTGGGAGGGGCAGTGAGGTGCCCGGCGGTACATTGCCAAGCAAAATTTCAAATCGACCAAATTATTGATGAGAATTTGGCCACTATTGAAATGAGTAGGACCAGCGTGACCCTGGATAAGCCCATTTACTTGGGCACTTGGCCTTTTAGACTTTTCTAATTCGGTCATGTATCGATTCCACTATGAGTTTGCCAAACGTCAATTTGAGGACGTCTCTCTTTTTTATATAAATACAGACTCATTCATTCACCAAATTCGCCTCTGCAACCCCTATGACGTCATGAGGCAGCATGGCGACTGGTTCGACACCTCTTGCTGTAGCGCCGACAACGTGTTTCAGGTACCCATAAAAACATGAAAGAAATGAGCTTTTTAAAGATGAATGCGGTTATTCCGTTATGACGGAATTAGTAGGTTTGGCCTCAAAAATGTATGCTTATCGCACACTAGACTGTAAGGAAGCCAAAAGAGCAAAAGGTTTAGGTAGGGCAGTGGTAAAATCGCTACGTGTAGATGACTATCTAGCGGTTTTACGCACTGGCAAAGCCATGTCCCATACACAGCACAAGATACAATCCAGCAACCATCATTTGTATCTTGTGGAAGAGAGAAAACGCACCCTCGCCTCCATGGATAACAAACGTGTGTTGGCTGATGACCTGCTTACCAGCTTTCCCTGGGGTTAGGACCGCGAGGAGGAGGAGGTGTGATATCACTGTTTGTATTTTGTAAATATTGGCTTTTGCCATTGTAAATAGCTAATTATGTATATAGTGGCAACACACTTAGGACTTTTTGTTCTTTAAAAAAATCTATGTTACCTTATTTTTATTTTTATTTTAACTCTAATAGAGTTGGGAATTGGAAAATGGTATACAGTTTTAGTCTTTTAAAGCTGTACAAATTTATAGTTTTTGTAAATATGAAATAAGTAATTTTTTAGCAACTTTAATTATTTATTTTTTTGTAATGTAAATGGTAAACTAAAAAAAATTAGGGATGAGTGTGCATTTCGAGAATGTGCTTTTGGGAATAAATAAAGTGGTTGTGTTTGTTCCCAAAGACAGGTGTGAATGTATGAGCAGACAGAAAGCTGGTGTATATGCATGACCAGAGCCAACACGGTGAGGTAGGGTGAGGGGCAGTGGAAAATTTTCACTTATATAGTCATTTTGTAATGTCGAGAGTTTTTATTCTTTCAAATGTAGCGGTGAATAGACTTTATTTATGTAAAACAGTCTTATCTACACTAGTCATAGACCTGCACGTTTCTCCAAACACACATAAACAGACTGCATTATTATCATGGTCAAGCACTCGCATCAACATCATTCACAAATCTCAACTTTCAACATACACCAAATGGAAAAATGGAAAAACAACAAAATGGAAAATCCATGTTCCGATATCACCAAAATTCAAAAACGCAAAACTTGAAACGGGCATTTTTCAAAACTGGAAATGGCCATGTGTGAAATATGAAAATACAGAAAAACTTCAAACGGACATTGTTTAAAAAGTGTAATGAACAAAATGGAAAATCCATCTCCAAACACACATAAACAGACTGCATTATTATCATGGTCAAGCACTCGCATCAACATCATTCACAAATCTCAACTTTCAACATACACCAAATGGAAAAATGGAAAAACAACAAAGTGGAAAATCCATGTTCCGATATCACCAAAATTCAAAAACGCAAAACTTGAAACGGGCATTTTTCAAAACCGGAAATGGCCATGTGTGAAATATGAAAATACAGAAAAACTTCAAACGGACATTGTTTAAAAAGTGTAATGAACAAAATGGATAATCCATCTCATCAAAAACACAAAACTTGAAAGAGACATTTTTAAAAACTGTATATTGCAAATTGGCTAATGGCAATGTGTGAATTCACCATGTGTGAAATGTGAAAATGAAAAATCAGCCAATCAATATCATGATTTTATTAAATTAAAAAAATCGTGCTCTGGTAAACCGTTTGTTTTTATTTCATAACCATCGGGATTGACAAATGAAAATAGAATACAAAGAAATCCGAATTCCTCAATCCTCATGTCCATGCATCATCAACTTTCCTTTCATAGCACTCATCACAATCAGGGCTGCCATCCTCTTACCCACTGAGGCATCGCAGGATGTGAAACGTTGTTTAGCTTTTTTCAATAACAATTTATCTGCCACATGCCTTAAACCAGGATGACTATGGCGATAAAAATGTCATGTTCTTTGCATGCTTGATCCAAAATATTAATGGGTACATCACCACAATGCAAACGTTTTTCGAGACGAGTTCCAGGGCCACAAAAACGATACCCTGGAAGATGGATTTCGAAAGGTAAGTATTGAATCACTTTGTCAATGACACCATTGCCAGTACAGAACTGGCATATCCTTTTCCATGGATGGTGAAAAGATTTGTACTTCCTCTTCCTCTGTGGACGATGTTTGTGCTTGTTGTTGTTGTTGATTTTTCTCGCCATGACACCCGTGGAATGATTCAATAAATTCTTTACACGGACTTATATGACCGTGATACAATTTCACTAGCTGTCAAGTCGCACACTGACGCATAGAGGGTATTTTTTGCCATGGCCACTTGCTTATGATGATCGTAATCCGTACAGGGTTGCAATTAACTCAACACAGTGTCTCGAGTCCATGATTTTGGTACAAGTTGCCAGATTTATTTCACCGCGTTGGCGGCCACATAATAAATGAACGACCTGGGGAGCGCCAATAGTTCCTCTTTGGTAAAACTGTCTAGTTTCTTTTTCGATTATACGTTTCAAGTGAAACAAGTCCTAAACCATAAGGTCTCTCACTCAATTCGATAGGCGGGTAAAAGTCTAGGCTGACTTCAGGTCCACTTCCATGCAGTGCAAACGTTTTACTTTCTGTCGACATACTGTGGATGTTTTTGCTTATGCTGTGTCTTATATAAAAAAATAAACACAAACGTCCATACTGTTGGCTGTTAAACATTTGCTCACGGTTCACATTATAATATATCTTGATCCTGTTTTCAAAATAGGTCACTAGTTCCATGGGCGGGGGCAAATACCCAAAACTGTCAAGTACCATACGGTAGATACCTCTTTGACATAAGCTACATAATGCGTTCCTGGTCCTCGGTGATCATCCAAATTCACAACAGCACATTCCTGTTTCCAGGGTCGTTTGTGTAATTGGTTTCGCATAAACACACCTCGAAAATGAGATAGATTTATTTGTATAGCATAGCTCTCCACTTGTTGATGCATCAGGGCATGTCTTGTTATGGCTGAGGTTAAAAATGTTTTTTAATTTCAAAATGGTGAAATCCCAAATCCTTGTTAATAAAAGGCTGGCTCTAAATGGGCATTTTTAGCCCCCCATAGCAATCGCTTCCATGGTTTCATTGTGTCGCAGACTTTCTTTTGGTTTTTGCTTGCCCTGCTGCGCGACTTTAATGGTTTTCGCCACCGCACTGGCACCGCCCAAAAGTGAACCCAGAGCAGCCAAACCAGCAAATAAAGCAGTTAAAAAACCCACTCGTTTGGGGACGGGAATCACTCGCCCTCGTTTTGAACCCTGTCTCTGACGTTTTGGAATAACACGTCTCTGTGCTGCTCGAAGGGCTTTCCTTATGGTTAACACATTATTTTTTTTCTTTCGCAAGGACTTGTCCGCGAATGCCTTAAGCCCAGGCTTTGACAATGACTGGTTCTTATTTTTAGTCTTTTTAGACTTTCTCACCACATATCTTTGTTTAACCACGATGATGATGACCAACAACCTTTCACATGAAAGTTTAAGTCACAACTGAAGTCAGGTTGTTATTTCATGGCTGTATATTCCAATTCCACATAAAGTGGGAAATCATTTATGTTTTTCCCGCTTGCTTTTCATCCCATGTCAACATGAGATGAAAGGATAATTCGTCAGCTGTATTGACCATTTCATGGTTATGGACCAACATCCTATGGCCGTTTACCTCTACAAGTAAATGGTTCTAATCAGGCATCGCGTATTTCATTAGAATGGTTCCATCATAGTGTAATCGATAGTGGCTTAAACCCGAAGCAAGCACATAGGTCAAGTGCTGGTCATGGACTAGCGGTAACTGGTTTCTGTCATTCATGGTTTTTTCATTTCTCAGATACACTAAAAATACAGATGGGATAAATTTATACATTCTTTTCATTTTATAGGTCACGTAACGTTTGGTACAGACATCGTCTTCGTCTTGCGGGTCTTCCACGTGAATAATACGATGATGATTAGCAGTCTAGCCATTTACCGTAAGCTGAGGCACTTTGTCATAAAACTCATACACTTTGTTATCCACATACTTTTTTGTAGTAACGTCTGTAGACACTTGAGGAGTTTTACATGGGTTAACCACTTTCCCTTGAAGTCATAACCTCCCTGTTTTGTGCGTGGCACTACTGACCTACCCACGTAGTGTTTATTAGCAGGATCTGTTTCTTGTTTAGGATCATGTATAGGGACAGACCTAACTTTGGCCATCAACTCTCGTCCAAAGAAATCCATCTCCTCCCTGTAGTACGAGTCTCCTGTTTCTATTACGAGGCTCGGTGTCCTGTATATAGACAGCCTGCTAGCCTGTCTAAGCCTTAGTTGAAATGAAGATTATTAAGCAGCAAGAGTCATTCCCCGTGGGGGACATGGATTCCCATCTCTGTCCTACATCACGTGAACAACGCCATGGTTCACTGTTTCCATCTTCCATCCGCTGCATCATTGTGGGACCTTCTGGCTGTGGAAAGACCAATCTTTTGCTGACGCTCTTCACAGCGCCCAATGGTCTGCGTTTTCAAAATATTTATATTTTTGCAAAATCTCTCTACCAACCCCTCTACGTGTTTCTGGATCAAGTCATGTCTTGATTACAAAATGAGAATATGGGTTATTTTACATTTTCCATGCAAGAAAATGTCATTTCACCGGATGAGGTAAAGCCTGATTCACTCATGTTTTTCGATGATGTAACCACTGAACGACATGGCATCATTCAAAGCTATTTCAGCATGGGTCGTCACAAACATATCGATTGCTTCTATCTTCAACAAACGTATTCTAAAATGTCCAATCAGTTGATTCGTGACAATGCCAACGTCATTGTTTTATTTCGCCAGGACTAGAGGAACAGTCGTCACATTTGTAATGAACATGTGAATCCGGATATGACTTTTTAAATGTTAACTGAATGGTGTGCCAAGTGTTGGAATACTCAACGTCATGCCTGTTTAGTCATTGACAAACAAATTGAACACAACCAAGGACGGTATCGATTAGGGTTTGATCATTTTATTGCTATTTAAGGCACTGTCTCATTTCCTCTCAAGTCATTTGTCAAGACACCATGGCGTTATCAGAGAGTCAATTGAAAAAGCATATTATTAGAGCAAAAATACTATTCGCCAAAAGTTTCGTCAATTGAAACGATCACGAGCGGATCATGCTTTGTTTATTCAACAACATTTAGCACCTCCGCTAAAAGCCATGTTGAAACCCTCTTTCAAGCAATCTGAAACGCTACCCACCGTTTCACAAGCCACGCAGACGCTGCACGAGGACCCTGAGGATGAAGAAGAGGAACAGGAACAGGAAGATTTGACTAGTGTTAGCGAAATTGAGGATGAGGAGGAACAAATGTTTACGCCTCAAAAAAAGTCCTCACCCCTTGCCGAGTTTTTGAGAAAAAGGAAATCCTATGTCATGGGGGAAACACCTTGCCTTCCAGACCGTCTCCGTTTTCACTAAACATGGCCACCCCTCAAAATAAATGTCAACTGAAAAACATTTTAATCAATCATTTTGGAGCAACACTGCAACCGTATCTCATTGATCTATTTATTGGGAACACAGATACCACGTATGGTGTTCGCTATGAGGATGATAGTTTTAAAATTGGTGATTCATGCATTAAATTTGCTCGTACTAAAGCTGTCTTTAAGAACATCAATTATAAATTAACACCAGGACTGTTAAAGCTGCTCTTTCCTCGGACCCCCTCTTCCCATGATTATACGTCAGAGGTCTTTGGCAAATATAAATCCATTTTATTGGACACCCATGCCCACAAAAGACAGTATGATCCAGCTCAACAAGTGAATGCCCATATAGCTCAAAAATATAAAACCATCATTGCAAAAATGTTTCCCACCTGTCCAAGTACTCGTCGTAAAACGTCCGCTTCGGGAGTGACATTTAAACCGTTAAAACCCCTTGTGGATGTTACCTACTGGCACAATCCCAATAAGCTCGTCCAGCGACTTCAGCTGTTGCATGCTTCACGTCAAGCTGGCCATACCGGTCACGATTGGGAAATTCAAGAAATTGAACAAGAAATTCGAAATGCCAAAATTATTGTTTAAGCCCTCAACAATTAAAATGGGCATTGCTCACGAGTTGCATCGCCCAGCTAGGCCTCACTATCCGCGACTCAAGATGATTTCACGAGGTGTGGATGTACTTTGGCTGGCTGACTTTGTTGAAATGATACTCTATGCTGGCTTTAACGATCGTGTACGCTATATGTTGACCGTCATTGATGTATATTCCTAAATGGCCTTTGCTGAACCAGTGCGTCGCAAATCTGGTCCACTTGTCACCCAGGCCTTTCAACATATTATTCAACACTCCAAACATCAACTTCAGTCACTACAAACCGACCAGGGGAAAGAATTTTTCTACAAGGGTTTCTCCAGTTTTCTCAAATCTAAGGATATTCACCATTACACCACGTAAAGCAAACTCAAAACCTGCCTGGTCGAGTGGTTTAACCATATGTGGAAAGCGTTTACCGCTCAGGGCACTTATCGCTGGTTGGACATGTTACCAGAGCTAGCGTCACGTTACGATGACACCAAACATAGAACGATTGGGACCAAGCCACGCCTCGTGACCAAAAATATTCAGCGACTGGTTAAATTGTTTCAACCTATAAAAACAGTAGATCCTAAACGTAACCGACTGAAAATTGGGGATTTGGTTCGTGTGAATACACCTCAGTGGGGGACCGAACTATTTCGAATTCGTCAAGTCAACCTGGACAGCCCAGTCACCTATTTACTCGAGGACCTCAACCATCATCCTATAAAAGGTAGATTTTATCTCTATGAACCTCAGAAAACAGCGTTTCCTAAACATTATCTTGTGGAAAATATGTTGAAACAAAAAGGAAATAAACTATATGTAAAATGGTTAGGATTTAACTCTACCTTTAATTCTTGGATCAATAAATTACATATTGTGTAAACCTATGTATTTGTTAGTAATTAATTAATTAATTTTTTATTGAATCGTGTTGTACAAGATCCCAGTGTACGGCACTCTAAGCTTCGTGCATGTTCATACATGTTTCTCTTTCTCTCCTCACCTGTTTCTCACTCTTATCCCCGACCCACTCCCCTCCACTCCATGTTCAAACACAACTCGTCCAGCTATTGGTTGTTATAGGTCCCCCTCCCCGCCCTCGTTTCCCAGCCCCACCCCTCTATCTCTCTCT
The DNA here is from genome assembly GCA_946902985.2 of Meconema thalassinum. Lineage (NCBI taxonomy): Eukaryota > Metazoa > Arthropoda > Insecta > Orthoptera > Tettigoniidae > Meconema > Meconema thalassinum. Next base: position 19,649,045 of record OX336391.1, read on the forward strand.
CCATAGCTGTTAACAACACTCTTGCCCGGCTATTGGCTGCGGCAATGGTAGGGAGTTGTCCTCGCTCAATCCGTTATCTCTCTCTGGCATGGTTGTCAGATTGTTTGACCTTCATCTGCCCTCTAACGCAAGCCGGCGGTGTTGCACAGTGTGGTCCACACATTCGTGAGATAGGGTTATCAAGTGTTGAACGTGGGAACGGAGCTCGGCTAGGTAGTAGAGCAGGTTTGATCTTTTCAACCTCTAAGTGACAAAACACATGGGGGCCTGCTAGCAGGCTACCAGCTACAAGTGTTAAATGATACATTTTATTTAACCATTCACAGCCTGCGTTTCATTCTAAATCTATCTCATTACAGAATTAGCATTTGCATTAACGCTCATGTCTTGCCTTTATACAAATTGCTTGGTCGTCTGAACGTTATAGTTTCATATCCATAAACTGCCTGCTGGCCTACGAACATTCATCAATGCCACTGAGCTTTGTCACTTATAACCGTTTACTAACAGGTTAAAGATCCCCTTTAGGGTAAGCAATCCTAGCATGCTTTACACGTTTTGCAATCTTAGCGTTCATCCATCCGCCATAACAAATACCGGAAAACGAACCGTCGTAAACAATCCCACCGCCCTGCCAAAATATCCATTTTTATTGGGATACCCCCACCATAGCTGGCGACAGGCTCGTTGACACACTTGCCAGTGGTACCGTCTGTCTTGACAACCACGCTTCATTTAAAATTTAAAAACAGGTAAACATTTTCTTTTCAACATGTATGGCGTTATGCCCTTTGAGAATTTTTTTGGGGAAGAAATAACTACCACATTCGAAAGGGGGCGTCACCCCGAGTCCTATGATTCCTCGTACCAGTCCTTAGCAGCATTGGTTCGCGAGATATAACAAAAAGTCTAAAATCACATTTTTACCCAAAAATGGTTTTTCATTCCTGCTCAACACTAACATTCTCGGCAAAAGGGCAACGCAACGAAAACAATTACACCTCGTACAAGTCTCTAGCCTTATTGGTTCGTGAGATATCAGCGAAAATCACAAAAAAACACTCGTTTACCCAAAAATCGAGTTTTAAATATTTTTTAAAATATAACGAGTAGTCCATAGCAAATCCCCCGTCAGCTCGAGTCCAACGACACCTCATTCGTGAATCTCCGACCATGGGTTCGGGAGATATCGCAAATATTACATGGCTGAGGCTTAGTAGTGTGATGAAGTGGGTTCTAGAGTGAAGTAGAAGCCCTAGCTCTCCCCTACTGCACAGTTTTTTTCCTAGAGACCTGAAATTTATTTTGGTGGTAGAGGGGGTAGGGACCATTCATTTATGTCAAACAAACGTTTTCGTTGAATTCCTAGTTTCCAAAATATACAAATTTCAAAATTAGACTTTTTTCAAAAAAAACATAAAAAATAAAAAAGTTTCATTATAAAAATAAAGATCATAGAGACCGTTCGTTTCAACCATGGCAAAACATTCTATCATGTTTGGTTTTCAAACTATCGCCTACTTTCTAAAACAAACATTTTCAATTTAAAAAAAATATATATAACGAGTGGTCTGTAGCAAAGGGGGGCGTCACCTCAAGTCCTACGACAGCTCATTCGTGAATCTCCGACCATGTGTTCTAGGGAAAAGTCTATTTAAATGTTTCAACTTGGCGCGGCGGCCAGTTTGTTTGTTGGGCACAGCCACGCCAAGTGGCGCAGAATCGGTACCACTCCCCTACTCACATGGCCACGCTTCCGAAATACGATCCGAGAGGTATTGAGAACATGCGATACTTGACATCGCATAAAGCACAATACATTCTTGATGAAGCAGTTTCCTTGACCGATCTTACCATCGAAGCCGAGAGAGATTTACGCCATTGATTTTTAAGGGTCTCTCCCAGCCTCCAGAAGAGGCATGAGGCACATACTGGTATGCCTAGATGAGTTTTTAAAGATCGTGAAACTGTGTGAGGTGCTAAAGACAACCTCAAACCACGTGATAAATAAAATCAGGCACAAAATTCTTCCGGAACTGGGGAAACCAGAATTTATTTTACCCAACAATGGGTCTTGATTCACAAGCGGCCTTTTCAAGAGAGAGCTAGAAGGAATGGGAATTCGGCATATTCTTAGTTCTATATGCCATCCTGAGAGCAATCCTTCAGAACGCATGATGCGAGAGATTGCAAAATTTTGCCGGATATATTACCCGGACGCGCATTATCGTTGGATAGATGTCCTGGAGACCACAGAGACGTGCATAAACAGCACAATGCACGAATCCACATCGGAGGTGCCAAAGGAAGTTCACTTCGATCAGTATCCTGAGAGACCATGGAACAGGATCATAACACCCGCGCTACCGCTTCAAATAGAGCAAACCATGGCAAGCCTGCGCGAACAAGCCGAGAAGAGACTATAGCGGGTGAGACGCAGAAGGTATCACCGACCCCTAAGATTGGAAGAGTACGTTTTGCTGAAGAAACTTGCCTTTTCGAATCCTACAGCGCGAATCTACGCAAAATTTGCCGCCATCTACGATGACCTTACGAAATTATGCAATGTTTAGGAAACAACGCTTACAAAATTAGAGAATTAGGAGGACTGAACGAGGTCGCCCACAAAGCGCAAAATTTCAAAGTTTACTACCCCAGCAATGTATTAGACGAACTGCCGCCTGCCCGAGTGAATGCCATTACGAATGAAAGAAGCAACGCAGGAGAGCGACCCCACAGATATGAGCTAGTAACGCTGAGGGACGAACTGGGAACATTATTCTGCGCAGCCTTGAAGACTAACGTGTAGTTGCGAAAAGAACGGCGCGAACTGTTACAACTCCGAGAAGTAGATAGAGAGAACCCCTCTGAGGAGGAAGAGAGAGCGTTCAACTCGGCATTATAATACCAAATGACCATGGTTTATATATGTATGCTTTCTTAGCCTTGTCTCCCAGAAGACCAACCCCTCGTGCGTGTTGTGGGAGATGGGCAACGGCACGAAGTAGGGGATTGGCTGTAGTGGAGAAGTACAGTGGGGACCTGTGTCCCAGGACCGCTACGGTAGATGTGAAGGCCCTGCAGGAACCCTGAAAAGTGACGGCTAACCGGGCTCTGGTGAAGAGACTGAGTGGAGAACGGCTTGGAAGGCGGATGAGGGTAAGTGATATAACATCCCAACGGCGGAAAAGGCGGAAGTATCACCATTCGACAGCTGCTACCTTGTAGTTAGTAGGGGGAACTACAAAGGCTAAGGGAAAGAACCCCGACTGAAAATTAGTCGGCTTAGTGGCTTAGGTAGCAATCCCACCACTAAGATCGGGTGCTGTGGGCTAAGAACCCGCACATCCTAAATTAATATTATTAAAGAAACATTCACGGAGAATAGCCGGACTGATCAAACGTTGACGACCTTTAGACTGAAACACAAAACACGATTGGGATGTTGGAATGTAAGAACATTGAGAGAATGTTGTAGACTACATCAAGCAGTATCTACAATGCAGAATGATGGCCTTGATATCCTGGGAATGAGTGAAGTAGATAGAATGATTTAGGGAAAATGCAAACTTTTCCTTCCTGTATTCGGGTAGAACAGAGGAAGACCCATACAGAGATGGTGTGGGGATCTTGATGAGCAGGGCTGCAAAGAAAAGCATTCTGGAGTGGAAACCTGTCTCGGAAAGGATTATGATTGTACAGCCAAGATAAGAAACATCAAGATTATACATAAACAAGACATTTGTACTGTGATGGGTGATTTAAACGCTAAAGTTGGCTCAGAAAATGAAGGGTTGGAGCATATTATGGGCAAAATATGTTTTAGGAGAAAGAAATGAAAATGGCCAAATGTTTGAGGACTTCTGTGCAGAAAATGATATAATGACAGGTGGAACAGTGTTTCCACATAAAGAAGTGAATCGCAAACAGCTAGTGCAACAGGAGTACGAAGTCCTCAACAAAGTGAAACGGAGTGCCAGAGGTGATAAACGAAAATGGATCGAGCAGCAATCAAGAATAGCAGAAGAGGCAGCAACAAAAGCGGATTTGAAACTACTGTACTGCGCCCGAATCTCGCATTAGCCACCACCCATATCCGCTGAGATGGAAAAAGATTGTATGGACGTCGATACCCAGCCAGATACATCAACACTTCCCTACTGGGCGAATGACAAGGAAACCATTGACGCTTACATACATGCAATAACACTTCAAATCAGTTACACATTTTCTAGCAAATCAAATTCCATAAAAAATGGTAGTACGAGAATCTCGGAAGTCGAGCGTGAACGGTGAAGTTGAGACTACGTGAATACTAGTAACTAACTGGCAGTATTATTGCACATCGATTGCGAAATTAAAAGATGAAAAGTTTCTATAAAAATAATCAGACAGACCAGAACTATGGCCTGTGATTTATTCACTAAAAATTTACAAACAAGTAACGTTCCCTAGCACCGATAAATTAAATAAAAATAAAAATAAAAATATTTAAGCAGGTAGATAAACTTTCTACCCTTCAAAATGCAGTTTCAATAAGAATTGCGTTGCAAAAAGTTACAATCCAAAATAAATATCGAATGGATAAAATTAACAGTCACCCTGTGACTCGATCATAAAATTCAGCTTGATCTGACATCAGCTGTTCGTCAAAGAAGTAATTTTTACATTATATAGCCCTACTATATACATCTTACAGTTCATCATCATCATCATCTTGCACAGTTTCCAGCCACTGGCCGGGTCTGTTTGGAACAGAAGCCTCTCCAAAGTCTTCTGCCTTCCCACCATCTCTCAGCCTCCACCCTTGTCCAGTCTTCTCCTCTCTTCTTCACGCTTTCTTCCACCCCCTTCAGCCACCTGACGCTTGGTCTCCCTCTTGGTCTCTTTCCTTCCCACTTCGTCTCGTGTATCCTCCTGGGTATCCTCTTCTCCTCCATTCGTTTTACATGTCCTTACCATCTAAGTCTAGATTTCTCTATACCATCCTGTAAAGGTTCCTCCTTCATTAATTTTCTGGTCCCCTCATTTCTCATTCTGTCACTCTTTGTAGCTCCAATACTGCTTCTCAAGAACCACATCTCACTGGCCTGTACTTTGCTCTTCTCCCTTCCTTTCATAACCCAGGTCTCCAAGGTATACGTCAGGATAGGGACATAGTACGTCCGATATGTGATCTTTTTGCTGTTCTGAGGGACATCCTTGTTCCATAACATGCTTCTCATACTCCTCCGGAATGCTTCTGCCTGTCTCCCCCGCTCATTTATTTCTCTATCGTTTCTTCCATTGTCTTGTATCAGGCTTCCCAGATACTTGAAACTCTCCACTTTCTTCAGCTGTTCCCCACCAATTGTTATTCCTGTTGTGGTTCTTTCCTTCTTCCTTGTTGTGATCACATCTCATTTATGCTAAATTTCATCCCATACCCATGTATTATTCCTTCCCACACGTCCAACTGTTCCTGTACCTCCTCCTCCTTTTTCCCCCAAATTATCAAATCATCTGCAAACACCACTGCTTTCATCTTTCCTTCCCCAATTACTTGTGCCACTCGGGTCATTATGTCATCCATCACCACAATGAAAAGTAACGGTGACAGTGCACTTCCTTGTTTCAGGCCGTTTCTCTTTTCCAACCAGTCCGATCACTCTCCTCCCACTTTCACACAGCTCACGCTTCCCTTGTACATCTCTTTTATCCTCCTTATAGTCCATCCTCGCCGTGGTTTCCATTTCGGTTCAGGAGTTCTTCAAAATATTCTTTCCACATTTTCTTCAGTTCTTCCCTATTTTCTATCTCTTGTCCCCTTTGGTTCACCATTCTAACATAATCCGTATGATCCTTCCGCCTCTAATTCTTTAACATCCCATACAGGACCTTTTTTGTACCTTCACTACCCTCCATCATCTTTGTCCACTCTTCCATCCTCTTTCTTCTCTCCTCAGCCACTACTCTCTTTGCCTCCTTCTTTCTTTCCTGGTACTCTTCCCTTGTCTCTACCGTCGTATTTTGATACCACCTCCTAAAGGTTCTGTTCTTTTCCCTTACTATTTCTTTTGTCTTCTCATTCCTCCATGGTGTTTCCTTCCACCTCTTCTTACTACTTGTCCTCCCACATACTGCTTCTGCTGCACCTAATAGTGTCTTCTTAAATCTAGCCCATTCCTCTTCCACCCCTCTTTCTTCATCTGTTGGAATTCCTTCCTTTACCAATTTGAGGCACTCGACCCTTCTATCTCCTTTCAGTTTCCATACCATTATACGTCTTTCCTGGTTCTCAGCCCCTTTCTTCTCCTTAGTCCCTCTCAGGTTCATCACCAGCAATCGATGGTCGCTATCCAGGTTCTCCGATGGTATAACCTTGATGTCCGTGATGTTCTTATTTAATTCTTTCTAATACAGTATATAGTCGGCCACCGACTTCCTGGTCAATTCATCACTGTACCATGTGATTGTGTGGCTCTCTCTTTTCTTGAACCAGGAGTTCCCAACTAGCAGGCTGTTCCTTTGGCAGAAGTCCAACAGTCTCTTTCCTTCCTTATTTCTTCCGCCCCAACCCTCTGGTCCAAGGACACTCTCATACCCTTGTCTTTCTCTTCCTACATGGGCATTCAGATCCCCCATAACAATCATATTTCTTCCTACCAGTTGCTTCTGCAATTCCTATTCAAACTCCTCCTTATCTTCAGAGGCGCAGCCTACTTGTGGAGTATAAACTTGCACTATTTCTACGGTCTCTCCCCTCAGTGCTACTTTCACTTTCATCATCCTATCACTTATTCTCTTCACTTCATCTTTTAAACCATCTCGTACTACTACTCCCACTCCATTCCTCTTTCCCTCTTCATTCCCACTCCAGTACAGTATATAGCCTTTTCTCAGTTCTCTCCTTTCTTCTCCTTTCCACTTTGTTTGTGCCAATCCCAATAAATCCAACTACCTTCTTTCCATCATATCCACTACCTCCTCCACCTTCCCCGTCAGCGTTCTTATGTTTAAAGTTCCAAATCTTAGTCCGTGTTTACAGCCGTGTCGTCGTCTATTATATCCATCATGTCCGAGGCTCGTTCCATTCTTGAAAGCATTTGGTTTCATCCACTACTGGCTTGCTGGGCATATCGTAGCTTCACCAGAGCCCCGTTAGCCGTCACTTTTCAGGGTTCCTGTAGGACCTTCACAGCTACCGTAACGGTCCCGGGGCACAAGAAGTCCCCACTGTACTTTACCCCTACAGGCAATCCCCTACTTTGTGCCGTTGCCCGTCTCCCACGACGTGGACGAGGGGTTGGACTTATGGGAGACATATCTATCAGTTACACACGTGAATATATAAAATGAGTAAAAATAACAACTATAAGAATAATAAAATATTAACATAACTCAAATAACCATGTCCAGCACGGTATTCAAAAATCTGTACTAGATCTGACGTGATCTGTCAATCTATAAGCGCTCCTGTCGTACAAACAATACTTTCCAACACTGGTTCACAAATAATGAAATTCTAGTATCACTTAAGTTTCTGTCATATTCACCAGAACTATTTACAACTAACAGTTAAGTTAATTATAGTTCTAGATTGTCATAGCAATGAATAATAATAATAGTTTCAAAGATCGAGACGGAACTACTCAGTTACATAATAGACGTCGTGGATTTGATAATAACGCTGACTGACGTGAACAACACACAAATACACTCCTAATGTCAGTTGCCTTTTCAACACACTGTAGTAATACTTTGCTCTAACGGCAATACTCATATTCCTTTCATATACGTGAACAACATCTTATGTTAGCGTCAACTACGCTTTCAACATGACACACATATTTCCTTTCCTCTCAACGATAATCATTACATTAATACTGCACGGCATTCCATAAATACTAAAAACTCATCTTGCTACAAACGTGTAGAAGAATCAGTGATTTTACTACGTAAACACTAACGGTGTAATACGGTTCATGATGCACTCCTAACCTCCTCATCTCTAAGTTAAATATCCTTGTGCTCTTAAACATCAATAATATTCATGTTCACAACTGTATACCTTGTATAATATTCAGCGTAAATTTCATTAATACATTTCGTTTATAAACCTTTTCAACATCTTGTATTTCCACGTAACAATAGAGTGTTAACTTCAAATACGGTAGTCTGCTCGTCTTTACCAAAATAATAACAATAATATTCGTCCTTCCACTTCTGGTAAACATTTATGAATCATTTATTCATATTTAAACTTGTTTCAATACATATTAGACTTCAGGTAGATCACCTGACTTCCATTATCAACAATGTGATCCTATCTACCATTTATTAATGTCATATCATTTGTTTATGACCTTAATTAACGTCATATAATGTTGACATTCCTTAATTGGAATTGTTCTTGAACAATATTATTATTTATAATATTTAAAAATGTTGCAACTAAATTCTGAGATATTAAAATTGTTATTAACAATGTTATAGCATTTTACAATAATGCTTTATTAGAATAACGGTGTATTCTAGCAATATAGATGCAATTAAAGTGCTTATCACGCAAGTGTATCGATCGAAGCATTCCCTTTCATAGAACAGTTTTCGCTAAAAGTGAGTACATCAAAACGATCCTAAAGAAATACTAAAACGGAATATCTAAGTCCAAATGCTAATAAAATTACGTCTAAAATGACACACGTTGACGTATATAAAAATTTACAAATCTTCTTCTTCTTCTTTCTTTTTACATCATTCCCACTCCTATGTGGGGTCGATGTTCCTGACAGCTCTCCTCCATTTAGCCCGGCCATGCACATCCTCTTCTGACAACTGTTTTTCTCTGAGGTCCTCCTGTACACAATCCATCCATCTTCGTTTAGGTCTGCCTCGCATTCTCACTCCCTGTATTTGCATGTCTGGCATCTTCCACCCCACGTAGGATTCCTCCCTTCTTCTCACATGCCCGTACCATTGAAGTCACTTTTCTTGTATCTTCTTAAATACTTCCACAACTTTCAATGTTCCTCTTATTTTGACATTTTCCAATCTGTCACGCTTAGTCACTCCACTCATCCACCTGAGCATTTTCATTTCCGTGACGTCAAGCCTGTGTGTGTGCGTTTTGCGTGCAGGCCATGTTTCAGAGCCATACAGCACTGCAGGTCTTACGACAGTTTTATATATTTTCCCCTTAACCTTAGGCTTGATCCTGCGGTCACAGAGCACTCCTGACATTTTCCTCCAGTTCATCCATCCTACCTGAATCCTGTGTGACACTTCCAGATCCAGATTTCCATCTCCAGTCACCACCGAACCCAGGTATTTGAACTCATCCACTCTATTTAACGTTTCCCCTTGCATTCTGATCTCACAGTATTGAACCTCATATACTCTGTCTTCTTCCTGCTAATCCTGAGTCCTCTGTCTTCCAAGGCTGCCCTCCACTGTTCCAGTTTTTCTTCTATGACATCTTTGGTGGTACTACACAACACAATATCGTCAGCAAACAGCATGCACCAGGGGGCTTGGTCTCGTTATCCACAAGACATTTCGTCCAGTATTAGGTCAAACAGATATGGACTTAAAGCCGAACCTTGGTGTAAACCTACTCGAACCGGAATCCAATCTGTAAGTCCAACGCTGCTTCTAACCTGTGTTCTTGCGTCTTTGTACATTTCCTGAACCAACTGCACGTACTTCTCTGGGACTCCCTTCGCTCGTAAACATCTCCAGACTTCTCCTCGGGGCACCCGGTCATATGCTTTCTCTAGGTCCATGAATGCGAAGTGTAAACTCTTCTGTCTTTCACGATAATTTTCCATTACTTGTCTCAGGGCTAACACTGCGTCTGTGGTCCCTTTTCCTGGCATGAAGCCGAATTGTGGCTCGCCAATGCTAGTCTCCTCCCGGATCCTCTTGTCTATCACTCTTTCCCAGATTTTCATGGTATGGGACATTAACTTAATGCCCCTGTAGTTAGCACAGTCCTGAATATCCCCCTTCTTTTTATATATAGGCACTAAAACACTTTCTCTCCATTCATCAGGTATTGTTTCCTGAGAGTACAGTTTTTGCATTAAATCCAGCAACATGTCGATTCCATCTTTCTCTAGATACTTCCACACTTCAACTGGTATTTCATCGGGTCCTGTTGCCTTTCCGTTTTACATTTTCCTAAGTGCTAATGTTACTTCTTCTTTTCTAATATCCATTGTCAGACCCTGGTGTTTTTCTCCTTCTCCTAAATATACCCTTGGGTTCTCTTCATTGAGAAGTTTTCCATAGTAGTTACTCCATCTGCACTTGATGTCGGAATGGTCCGTTAATACTAGACCATTTTCATCTTTGATCGGCTTTATTTGGGTGTAGTGCTTCTTGTCTTTATCTCTCGCCTGCGCTATTCTGAAATTTTTTCTTTCACCTTCTGTAGTTTCCAACTCTTCGTACAGCCGATCGATCATTTGTGCCTTTGACTGTGCTACTACCGGGTGAGTTAGCCGTGGTGGTTACGGCATGACTGATGGCAGTCGCTCACATCCGGGAGGCGAGGAGGTTCGAATCCCCCCGCCGGCAACCTTGAAGATGGTCTTCTGTGGTTTCCCATCTTCCTTCCAGGCAAATGCCGGGGTTGGTCCCTAACTATAGGCCACAGCCGCTACCTTCCAACTCCTCGTCCTTACATTCCAACTTCCCTCCCCAACGGTACTTGTAGCTCACCCATTGGGTGTCCGTCTCGAAGCAGCTACAAAAACTGGCGAGCCGAACATGTCCTCGGACACTCCCGGCACTAACAGCCATACGCTAAAAAAAAACAAAAAAAAAACTGTGCTACTACCTTCATTGCTACCTTATTTCATCTCGTGTAGTTCTCTTTATCCTCTTGTCTACCTGACATATCCCATAACTTCTTTGCATCACTTTTGGCTTTCACGATCTTCTGTACCTCCTCATTCCACCACCATGTTTCTTTGTCAGAAGTTCTCCCTAGCACTTCAGTTCCTACCCTCCTTATCAAACTGCTGTTGTGCACCCACCACTCCTGCACATCATTGCAAAGGACCACTCCATTGAGTACTTTCTCCTTAAACTGCTCCTTAAACGCCTCTTCATTTAATCTCCACCACTTAATTTTTGTTAAAACTCGCACAGGTCTGCCTTTCTTCCTAATCTTCATTTTCCAGTCCATGACTACCGTCCTATGCTGTGCTGCCACTGCTTCACCATTAAAAACTTCACAGTTTTGTATTTCCCTTAATTGAGACCTCTTACGCATTAAGAAGTCAATCTGGCTTTCTCTGATCCCACTCTTGTAAGTCATATATTGACCTGTGTTTTTCTCGAACCATGTATTCACAATCGCCAAATCATATGCCATCGCACTATCCACGATTCTATGTCCTTCATCATTCCTCACTCCTACTCCCCAGCCTCCATGTACTCTTTCGACTGTATCTCGACTCCTTCTGACATGTCCATTTAAGTCACCACCCACTATCAATCTTTCATTCGCTGGTATATCTCCAAGCTCACGATCCATATCTTCCCAGAAGGATATTTTCTCTTCCTCATCGCAACCCACTTGCGGAGCATAAACACACACAATGTTTACCAATTGCCCATCAAGACACAGTTTGATGCTCATTATCCTGTCACTCCTTCTCTTAACTTGAACTATGGTCTCCTTTATGTCTCGGGAGAGGATTATTCCCACTCCATTCCGCCCATCCTTGTCTGCTCCACTGTATAGTAGCTTATAGCCACTACCCAACTCTCTAGCCCTATTTCCCTTCCATCTAGTCTCTTGCACACACAATATTTTCACCTTCCTCCTTTCCATGAGATCCACTAACTCCCTTCCTTTCCCAGTCATTGTTCCTACATTCAGTGTGCCTATTCTTCGTAACTCACCATATTTTTGAACTAGCCTCTTAAGCCGGGTTCGCTTGTGACCCAGTAGCCCTAGCCCATTTCTCACAGGGGTCGGGCGAAATTCCTGCACGTCGCTTCTGGGGTAAGCCCTAGCATTTTCCGAGGCTAAACTAAGATTCGCTGTCATATTGGTTTCGGCAAATTTTTCTGGCCGCATGCCCTTGCTGACGCCAAGCATTTTATACCTACGGCCAGGTAGTAAATCAGCTGCCCCTCACATGGGGAACAGACGCTGCTTGTAGCCGCCCGCTCCGGGTCAGACGCTGCGATTGATATCTGTCTCTGAAGTGAGAGCGATACCTCTTACTCAATTTCCCGAGCACTGGGATGCCACTTCCGCCAACTGCACTGTACCGAAGGACTCCTTCTCCACTGCAGGCACCGTTGTGGTCTTCACTCATAACCCCGAGCTGGGCCCTCCATATTTATGACGCCTGGAGAGAGGGTGTCCCAGCATTGTGAAGCCCCCAGGAATCGGGCTACCTGTTCTATTGGAAGGTATTTGAACCAACCCTACTAGTGCTGAAGGGCCCCCTATCCGCCATCGGGGGACTCGCCCTCTAGAGGTTACAGGCTCCCCCGAGGGATATAAAAATATAAAAAATATAAAAATATAAAAATATAAAAATTTAAAAATATAAAAAATTACAAATAAACCTCTAAAATAGACAATATAATAGCATGAGTTATGCGAAAGAAAATGTACTAAAATATTAATTGGTCACCCTTGAAATACATGCAAATACTACGACAAACTACTGAGATAGTGGAACAGTCAGTTCTGTTCCTTTCCGTCGATCTGCCTCTGAAATACCTCATCAGATTGGTTCGATGTTCCTCCCTCGGGCTGATATGCGCTGCTCGTCCGTCTGGATCGAGTTGCTGCTTGGAGCGTGGCAATCAGCTGATCGCTTCCCCTCTGCTTGGCTCGAGAACACCTGTTCTCCCGTCTCCCTGCAGTCTGACTCTTGTATCCTCTTGACTTGAGTTCTAGACACTGGAACCCGCAATGATGAAATCTTCCATCCATCTTCTTCATGTGGCATCTCTTCATCAAAGAAGCTTCGAGCGTCCTTGGTTGATATCTCTTCATGTTTGTAGTGGACATTTGAGTAGCATTAATGGTATATTCAGAACACTGCAAGTTGGTTGTGCGGTAGCGGTGACATCAAGATCAACTCTGAATTCCCCGTTCCATAATGTAGATTAACCTCCTTCCATGATTTAGTAGTTCCTTGTATTCTTCTCAATAATCGTAGAATGCAAATATCCTCTCTGGCTTGAGTCTGTCATCATGGTGAATAATAGATGAACAAGTCTCAGGATATATTCTGAAGTAATGTTGTAGCTTGTTAATGGTAAAGCTACTCGTTCTATTGTAATATACAACTGGTATAAGCGAAGTCTTCTTTCGATGCGTTATGTTTCAAAGTTGCTTCTTTCAATAGTCAATTAATACTTCTGCCGTTTCACCGGGATCTCCATATCTTCCTCTGCAATCGCACCGTCTCCTAGCAGTCCAGTGGAATCTTCTGGCCGCACATTCAATTACTATAGCGCTCACTCGTGACGCTTTGACAAACAGGTCCGGTCGCTTCAAGAATATCAGTAGGACTGAATTCTCCCCTTCTTGGAATCGCACGCGTTGCAGTCTCGACTGGGTTCTAGCCTCGCGTGGAGTCCTTTTATACAGAATTTCGCTAATATCTCCTCTCCTATCCATAAATATGTAATTCTGTTTTTCCAAATTAATTTCGTTTACTCTTCTGGATCTGTAGAAATGCTAATCTTGCTTTATATAAGCAAATTTGATATAATAGCAATTCCCACAAAAAATATCTGATCCATTCCGATTGGCTGTTGGTTTATCATCAAAAACCTCCCTGTTCTAGCCTCTTATCATAGGGTCGTGTTCATAATCTAGTTGTTGTCAACTCAACTAACCAAAACCGGTCTTGAGCGTGCTAACTTGAAGCCTCGGACATATTCCAGCATCGAATGAGCTGACTCTCCCTTGGCTAAATTATCATTCACTGAAGTATTCCCAAATTTATATATTTCCAAATAATCCAAAATTTTCCAAAAACTTTTCCAAATGCTTTTAATCAATTCCCACAACATATCTGTGAATAAAATACATTTCTATTTCCAATTTTCACTTCTTAAATCAATAAGTTTGCAAGTCGGTTCGATCCTCGGCTGAAGCTGGGGGTGAATTTGGGTTCAGTACGAAACTACAAGGCTATTATCGAAACGACAAAAGAAGAAAAATGTGCCTGTGAAGGATAAGAGTGGCAGATTAATAACTAGTAAAGATGAACAAATAAAGCAGTGGAAGCAACATTTTCAAGAGATATTAGGCAAGAAAGGCAATGAACATGAAGGCGGAAATGAAGCAGAACCAGAGGAAATCATCAATATGGCAGATTTTGATGTTTTTGGAATATCAGACCAAAACCCTTCAATCGAGGAAATAAAAAGGCAATCAGACAGCAGATGAGTGGAAAGGCAACAAGAGTTGATAAAATCCCACCAGAAATCCTGAAAGCAGATATTAACTTGATAGCAGAAATGATGTGGAAATTATTTAAGGAAATATGGGAAAAAGAAAGGACTCCCGTGGATTGGAAGAAAGGACTGATAATTAAAGTTCCAAAGAAAGGAGATGCTACCAAGTGTAAGAAATGGAGGGGGATTACGCTGATATCGGTGAGAAGCAAGATACTTATGAGAATTTTACTAAGCCGAATAAAAGATCAAGTGGAAGCTAAGATTAGGAGAGAACAAGCAGGGTTTTGCTCGAACAGATCATGCGTAGATCAGATCTGCACATTGAGAATCATCATAGAACAATGTATTGAGTGGAATAATGCTTATTATGCCACATTTGTAGATTTCGAAAGAGCTTTCGATTCAGTTACTAGGGAAAGCATGTGGATGGTGCTGCAGCAATATGGAATAGATAAGAAAATAATAAATATCTTTAGAGAATCCTATAGACACTGTACAAGCCAAGTTTGTCATGGAGGAGAAGTAACAGAGCCTTTTGAAATAGAAGCAGGAGTTAGACAGGGTTGTATTATGTCACCTTTGATCTTTTTACTGGAAATAGATGTGATAATGAAGAGAACCATAGAAGGAAAAAGAAGGGGAATACGGTGCGGTTTTATGGAGAAATTAGAGGATTTGGGTTTTGCAGATGATGTGTGCTTGCTGTCTGAATCATATAGAGACGCACAAACAAAGTTGGACGATATGGTCAGAGAAGCAAATACGTTTGGACTAACAGTTAATTAGCCAAAGATCAAGACAATGCGGCTAAATGTGAAGAAAGGAGACCCTATCAGGTTGGAAAACGAAGACTTGGAAGATGTAGGAAGTTTTACTTACCTTGGAAGCGAAGTGACCAACACCGGAGGAGCTGATGATGATGTAGGGCAACGAATTAGAAAAGAAAATGGTGCCATCGTACAGCTGTATCCGATTTGAAAAGTAAAAATATAACTACAAACACAAAGTTAAAGATATTTAGAAGTAATGTCAAGGCAGTATTATTGTATGGGTCTGAGTCCTTGAAAGTTAGCAGCCAAATTACCAGTCGACTATAGGTGTTTGTTAATAGGTGTCTGAGAAGGATCTTGAATATATATTGGCCTGAGAAGATCTCAAATGAGGAGCTGTTAGTTCGAACTTCAGAGGAACACATTAATATCCAAATAAGAAGAAGGAAATGGAAGTGGATTGGCCACATACTTAGGAAATCTGATAATGCCATTGAGAAGCAAGTCCTGGATTGGAATCCCCAGGGTAGCAGGAGAAGAGGAAGCCCCAAGCATTCGTGGAGGCGGACGGTAGAGTCAGCGGGGCGACAACAGGGAATGACGTGGAAAGAGGTGAAGAGGATGTCGGCCAACAAAGTGAGATGGCGCAGCTTCGTGGATGCCCTATGTTCCAATGGGAAAGCCAGGAAATAAGTCAAGTAAGTCAGTTTCTTAGCCTTCAATCTAAATCTTTTCTCGTAATGTAGAATTTCAGCGAAGCCCCTCCACTGGATTGACCGCCAATTCAACTTGTCTTGAAGACCCTGGTTCAATATGTCCCAGCTCATAAAAGCACGTCTGTCTCCAACAAGACTTCGAAATGGAATCAACTCTCCGTGGATTCATGTCTCCCTCCTTAATTTAGAAAATGGCGTCAATGAGCGCGAACAAAGAATGTTCACTTCATATTCAATTATTACCTTATTGGGCTTTCGACTTAAAATATCCATTATATTTTATTTCCAAATATCTCCATATTTCTGTGCTGAACCACTTTCTTGGTTCATTTAACGTGACTTATTTATATATTATATTCATATTATTTGTATTTAATGTTTCTCGATTTGACGTTTAAATTTACCGCCCACCATGTTGGTTGGTGCGTCGCGTTCGCAGAAGCCCTAATAACACGTTTATGGTCAATCGAGGCGGAGAACAGTTTACGAGCAGAGGTCTACTCAAGGAAATATTCGGGTACTTTACCGACACACTATGCTGATTTCTTTACGACCCAACTCGCCAGATAACGTTTCCTTCAGCACCATTGTCGACGGCGCTGCTAATTGATGCGACAGCTAGGATGCACCCAGTAGAGGTCAGACGTCTAATAATCTCGTCATATGTGATTTGGCTGGCATGGATGAATTGCCCAGAAAACTGGATTACACGAGTCCAATGCCAAACGTAGTATCCAGGAATCACAGACAAGAATAAAAAGATATCAATACTGTGAATATAGACTCAACACAGCAGACAGAAAGCCCGAAGGTGCAAGAGCGTAACACACAATTCAGAGATAGGAGACCGGAACCCAGATATAGGAGATGCCGTGGAGGTCGTCCTTATCATCAACAACAAGGCCGGATCCATGTACCCATGTGAGTAATCTCGATGAAAAATATGCTTCTGCCTCCAGCTAGCATCAGGGCTCGGGCGTGTACCGTTCTCCCATGTAGCAGTTGCATATTTTGGATTTGAGGCTAAAAGGTATCAACTCTACAATGATAAGGCACAACTCTATTCTAAAACTTTAATTCAGTAATAAACTTCATGGCTTCACACAAAACAAAACAAATCCCACAACCACAAAAACAAAACAAACAAAAATTATTTCCACAATCCACAAATATGAACATAATATTATCATAATAAAATCATATTATAACACAAACCTTTACCCTTATGTGAACTTTACAAAGTACTCTAGTGCGCTGATGCACATACAACTTCAGAACAAACTGTACTTTAATTCTTCTGTCATCCAATGTGACTTCATTAACTCTACAAGATTAATTATTCCTTGAACCTTGTCTTAATTTGACAATAATGTGTATCATGTGTGTGTTTTGATCTTTCTCTTCCCACCAAATGCTTTACATGCATTAGCCTATTCTGGTGTTGCATAGCAGTCTACGTACAACTCCATAATTATGTAAGCTACCCCTATACTTCCTCTATTTATATAGTTCCACTGCATGCCGTGTGTGATTTCATTTTAAAACATTCGTTAACGCTGTGTCGGACGGTACTATTAAACTACCTTTGCGCGAGTAGCCTGTGGCATCTGTTAACCCACTTCAGAAACAGATGTCTGTGACAGTACCAGTGCAACGTCTAACCATTCGTTAGATAGCTAAAATCCTGAACCATCAGGATAATCTATAATTATCAATGTGTTCTTAAACCACATGACTTCATTACTCAATATAACAATATTTCATTTCATGTCATTAACAGGGTCTAAAACCTGTTCCTTTAAAACTTGCTTTCACGGTTCGCTTGACCGTTCAGACCCTCTTCCCGAGCGGCCGATACACAATAGAAATGGAGTGAGGTCCTACATTACCTCCCCCTCGTTTCCTGTCTGACTTCTTTTTCCCCAAGCAGTAAAAGATTTTACAAGACAAACACTGTGGTCCCAGCGACACACATATCTCAATGGATTTAAACGGAATATTATGCAAATAGGTTCTGGATGAGCTTTCACATTTACTCCTACACTGAGGATAATAATAATTGGCTCCAAAATAGGCCCATTTCAACATGAAGGCACGAGATTCATAACACATTAGTCCATTAGGTAACCGGTATCTTTAATAAATATTGCGGCCAGCCCATGCTGCCGTCTGGGATTCGCTTCAACGAGCCGAATCACTCAACAAATAGTTCTCGGGGAATCAGATAGCGTGCAGAGGTGTCCATTGTTTTCCTCCCACCTATCACGGGATTCAAACCCGGAACATTCCATATCCATCATCAGAGCTAGGGTCAATATCACTATATACGCTCTGGCATAAAGTACATCTCTCATTACGCCCACGGCATACGAGATTTCATACGAAGAATAGATACCCTGGTCCCTCCTAATGCTATGATCTGCGTCCTATAATTACCAAGAGAAATCTATCAATTGCTCTATAAGCTTTTCACATAAGCTGCAAATTCAATTCACTAAAAGCTCTTCCATTTCCTGGCATAATTATATTCCCATTAATACAATATTCTGATATCAAACTCTTTTCTTAATCCCGTAACGTAATCTTACTGTATAATCTTACTGCTAAGATCGATAAGTCTTGCCCTTAAGCGTAAATATTTCTTGTTTACAACATTTTGCCTGATGCATTCATTCATTCATACCTTTATATTCATTATTATTATTATTATTATTATTCTCACTGACATAAATTTACCAAAATCCGACACAACTCATCTTACAAATCGAACAACCATGTCCGTGACATTTACATAACTGATTTGCCATTTTTAATTAATAGTGGTAACGATTAATCCACTCACTGATGCAAAATAACATCTCAAATCTATTAAAATCAACACAATAATGAGTAAACTTGGAGAGTCCATCTCCTATTCTGATTCTTACTGGCATCTTTATAATTCTGAAATCACACTACATGCAGTGGCCTATACTTCTACTTAAACATAATTTGTGGGGTACTTACATATCTTAAGGCTCGTCACGGTGGCTCCAACCACTCATATCCTTCCTGGTCGCCCGCCATATGCAGATTCTAGTGCACATTTTCATCTTGAATACACACATTTTCTGACACATATTTTTCGTTAACCACACGACACTTTGCATTTCTATAAAGAAGCTATTGCTTCCAACACACATGACACTTTAAAACACTTATTAAACTATTAATTTAAAAGACATTTCACATATAATTTACATAACACACGTCACTCCGTACACTTTTCCTTGGTTGACATTCCCTAGCAAAGATATCCAAAATTGCAGGTGTCGACGGCATCTCCCGTACTCCTACCAACTCCTGATTGAAAGTCTGGTTCGCTTGCCCTCGGAATTCACCAACAGTTTATCCATACTCCTACGGTAAGCTTCCTGATTCGCATAAATATGCTAACTTCCGTCCTGAGCGTTATTATTTGGTATTCAAAGACATTACCAAATGTTTCGTAAGGTTTCTCCTAGCGCATTCCATCGTAATTCGACATGTATGATCAGTCAATAATTTTACACATTGCGCTTAACACTGTGCATAACTTTACATAGATTATTATTTACAATAGTTCTGCAACTTATCTCACACGTTGGTTCCTAAGTGAACACACCATTGTTCGTACTGCTAACAAAAACTGTTTAGCGACGACTGTTTGCGACTCTCGGTGACAAACTATGTCCAACTGTGTAAGCTGCGTAAAGACTGGCTGCAACACTGGCGTGCGACTGGGTTAAGACTGGGCTAAAGACTGACGTGCTACTGGGGCTCTGCCAAGGGTCGACTCCCTTATATTGGATTCCCACGAAAAGTAGAGCTTAATTTTCCCGCGCTATCTCGACTCCTCTCCCAGCACGATTCTGGTCTCGAAACCATGCTCATCGGGTTCCTTTTCCTTCACTGGTCCCAGAACTGTCTGCGTGCTGAAGAATCGCTCGGCCAATTAATTAATATTAATTCCTTTCTCCATAGCGTGGGGACGCTATCTTACTGGGAATCCCTGGCAACCTCGTTAAAACCAAGCCGCGAACAACCATAGTCTCTTTTCTTCCGCTCTTCATTAAATATGCGTCAATTTCGCAGATTAAAGGCTCTAAAATTAGCCTCCTGGCTAAAGATTCATCTGTGTGCCACTCTCATGTCATTGTGTTACTCCAATCATGAGTAATCAATGATTTTCCTTGGGATCTTCCCACCCCATTCTTACATCCATTCTCTGTCGGGGAAAAACTGGGTCATTACTCAGGCCCCCAACCTCCTCCAGACGACATAACGAGGTCAGCAAGATGGACGTGGCTCCATGCTGCACCTCCCACAATTCTGGGCCAATTAGTTAAACGTCAAACTCTGCACTTTTCGTGCTCCGAGTCCAGTATAGCCTACTTCTAGTAGTCTAATAATGCTGTATTTCGCTCAATTTCCTGCATTATTTTAATAAATAATGTCATTATCAACTGGAATCACACCAATGATTAAATATACACTTTTCTCTAGGGGTTTTTACCATGAAACTCCCTCAGCAGACCTCGGGTTCGTTCCCTGGTGGAACCTTTATACTGAGATCACAGTCTCTGAGATCCACGTTCGATATCAGTCAGCATAACACCCTCGGGTTCAAATTCCCCTTCAAAACTTATAGAAATCAATTGCAAGTGATTTTCTGCAAGTAACCAGCTGACTGTCTACCACTGTCTGTGTTTACGTCTGGGGTCCTTCACCTCGTCTGGCTGCGAGTAGGTTAGTCCAGTTCCGCCTTCCACACTGCGCTCTCTCTAAGCTGTTTATTCTCTCGACGGAGGGCTGCATTTATGGCCTCGGCCTCCCTCGCCGCTTCAACCATTTCTTTGTAGAATTCTCGCAGACACTGGCATTCTTGTTGTTCGTCCCTTACACTGGGCAAGCTGTCTGCTTCTCGTTCCGTCTCGCTGCGTGAACTTTCAGGTCTGACTGCCCGGTTGCCTTCGCTATCCACGTTCAGTTGGGTGTGCGCTGTTAATACTTCTTCTTGTTCGTCGAATTCTTCTGGCGAATAATAAACTTTTAAATTGGCTGCATTCATAATGACCTCGTTTCCAGTTTCTAAATGCTTTATCCTGTATGCATTGTTTTGAAGGTCTCTAATCACCTCGAACGGGCTTTTTCTAACTCATCCCACTTGTGCATTATCTGATTATACCATACATAATCTGTTGCCAATGCCTCTGCCTCTCTGTATATTACAGTTCCCCTTGCTAAGCGTCCCTCGAAGTAATCGATCATCATCTTTAACCACGGGTCTTCGCGTTGTAGGTTGGTAAGATTCCTCAAATCATCCAACTTCTTCTGATCTCGATTCTCAACCTGGACAGCTAGCGCTTCCTCTTCTCTAGGGTAACGGCTTAATATGTCCGGTATTACATTCTCTTTCCCTGGACAATATTCTATTTCCACATTGAATTGCTGAATATACAGGGACCATCTTGTCAATCTCTGGCTAGACAAGTCTGTCTTTAACAAAAATGTTAAAGCTTTATGGTCTGTTCTGAGGACTATTTGAAAGCCATACACGAGTTTATGCCATGTTTGCAACGCGTACAAAATTGCGAGCAACTCTATCTCTGTAATCGTGTAGTTTTTCTCATGGGCTTTCAGCCTCCTACTTATAAAGGCAATAAAAACTTTCTTTTCAGGCTGGTCAACATTTTCCTGGAATAGCATCGCTCCAATCCCAATGAGTGATGCATCCGTCTGTATGATGAACTTCTGGGTATAATCCGGGTATCCCAGTTTCACGTATTCCAAAAGCATTTGTTTTGACCTCACGAATGCTTCCTGACATTGCTCCGTCCAATTCCATCTGCCGCCTTTCTTCAATAGGTCCTGCAGGGGTGCTACTGTCGTAGTATAGTTTGGGCAGTGGTTCGAAAAGAATCCAATTACTCCCAAATACTGTCGGACCTGCTTAACCTTCGTGGGTCGAGGGAAATTTTGAATTACCTCCAATTTATCTGGATTAGGCTTAACTCCATTTGCATCAATAACATGCCCTAGGAATTTAACTTCCCTCTGACAGAAGTGCGATTTCTTGATATTAACCTTAAAGTTAGCTTCTCGAAGGTCATCTAGCAACTTGTTCAGGTCTCTCATGTGCTCCTCCAGAGATTCTGATGTGAGTAGAATGTCGTCTACATATCTGATGGTTCTCTCTTTCACATCGTCTGATAGATTGCGATCTAACGCTCTTATCAGGGCTGAACCAGCTGTTTTCAACCCAAAAGGTAGCCTTAAAAACGTATATGTGTTTTGATCAAACATGAATCCTGTCAACAGACTAGTTTTCTTCTCTAATTCCAGATGGTGGAAACTGGATGTGATGTCCAAGTTTGTGAATACAGTTTTCCCTTTGAACTTTCTGAGGATCTCTTTAATAGGTGGCACTTGGTCAAACTCCGGAATAACCTTCAAATTTAAATATCTCAGGTCCAGACATACCCTAACAATTTCGTCTGTCTTCGGTACGATTACCAATGGACTTACATAAGGCGTAGGGGTCTTCTCAATAACACCGGCCTCCAACATCTCCTGAATTGCCTCTTTCACTTTGGCATAATGCTTTTCAGCAATAGGGTAGGGTTTCTGCCTAAATGGTGTCCAATCACTGACTTGGAAAGCATAAGTGAAGTTATTTATACGACCAGGTCTCGAATCAAAGACTTCCTTCTGTTCCATTAATACCTGCTTTAAATTTTCCTTCTCTTTTAGCCCAATTTTCGCTTCTTCTAGCTTTTCCGAAATATATTCTTCCAGTTCGGGTTCCAGATCTTTCTCCAAGTCTGTGGCTAGTGTTTTCAGCTCTTCTTCTAACTGTTCCATAGCTAACACTTCTTCCTCGGCCACGTCTCTGTATGTATGCCATACTTGTTCACTTGACCCTGGTTCAATCTCATTGAGTGCGACCTCCAAGCCTTCGGCTTCCTCATTCACATGGAACATAACCCTGTCCTGTGCTAGGTCTATTATCACTCTGTATTCCCTTATAAATTCTGCCCCAATAAGTAGGTTATAAGGCAGTTTATTTACTAATAGAAAACTCTGTGAGAAAATAGAGCCTCCTATCTATAAATCTAGGAATACCTGATATTTACATATCATCGTTCTGTCTGGAATTATCCCTTTTATTTTGACACTAGAGATCGGTATTTTCAAAACATTCTCTCTCTGGGCTATTTCATTAAATAAAGCTTGTGTCATAAGGCTCACTGTAGAACCGGTGTCTAACAGACTTCTTATTTTCAATCCTGCCACTCTTACAATTATAATAGGCAATTCTCTCTTGACCATGACCTGTGATCCTCCCGTATCCTCGATTAGCTCTTCTGGTTTGGCTATCCAATTGATGATGTTAACAGACTTCCATCCATCAGTCTTGAACTCTTCCAATTTTGGCGTTTTTTTTCCTTCAGCGCCCGTCCCCTTGGAGTTTCTTCTCTCCTGTTCGCTGCGCTGTAGCTCCAAACTCTTAGCTCCATCTCCATATCTGTCTGGCGATGTCCTGTTCTGCATAGCTTCTTGCCAGCGGACTTGTTGTTTCTGGGGCTCATCTCCCCTTTCCTCGAGGTATCGCAATGAAGCGTGATATCGTTCCTCTACCTCGTCATCGAAGTTCCTTCTTCTTTCTTGGGGTCTCCAATTTCTATTGTTGCCTTCTTGGCCATTGTTACCTCCATTGTTTTGGTACGGTCTACCCCTGGTATTCTGCTTATTCCACGAATTTCGGCCTCTTCCTCCTTTACTAGCATTCCCTTTGTACTTTGGCTGCCATCTTCTGGGTTCCTGTTCCCATTGACGTCCGTTGGAATCTAGTGTTTCAGTGCTCGTAGCTTTGTTGTTCCTTGGAGCTTGATGTTGGTCAGTCTGCGTGTTGGTCACGTGTACCTGTTCCACGGTTCGACTCTGACGCATCGTATTTGCTGTTGTGAGGTCCAGTTGTCTAAGAACTGCCTCCATTTCTATAGCCGTTTTCGCATTAGCCGAGATTAGCAGTCTTTGGATCTCGTATGGAAGCTGCTTGGCGATAGCAATACATAATTCCATCTCGCTCGGTTTTTGATCCAGTTCTTTGAAACGACACATCTGAGATATGAAAAACTCCGCGTACTTCGTTGGGTTGCCGGTACTGTATCTTTTGGAATACAAGTCCAGTCTCAAATTTTGCTGTGTGGCTGGATCCCAGAACCGTTTCAAAAATGCCTCTCGAAACTCCTCAACAGTATCGAAAGTATACCGAAAACTGCGAAACCATAATGCTCATTCTCCCTCTGTTAGTTTCTCAATGGCTCGTAGCCTGCGCTCTGGCGGTATCCGCGCATCATTCAGATATTCAGACACTTCCTTCAACCAATATTTTGGTGTCATATTACAGTTGCTACCTGAGAACTTCCTTGGTTTTTCTTCGCTTGCCCTGATTATGTTTATCACCTGGGTGTGCGTAGCATTTTCATGTGGCGTTGATGCTGCAATTGGTGCACCTGGCGTCATATAAGGACTTTCGCCTGGGCCTGTAGCATTCCTGATTATAGGTTGGGTTTTTAAGTCTGCCCACCTTGTTTTCCTCATATCGTCCATGCTGCCTTCACTTGACTTAGGACTTTTCATAAGGGTTTCCTCCTGTGCGATTATCCTAGTCTCCATTTGATTGTGGCGCATCTCCGCTCTTTCAAGTCGAGTAATTACCTCCTTCTCGATTCGGGTAAGTCTATCTCGATTTTCCTTAGCTACTTGAAATATTTTCTTCTTGTCTTCTTTCAGACTTTGTTTGATATGAGAGATTTCATCCTCTACATCTTCCTTAATTTGAGCAAGGGTCTTGTCACTTGCCTCTGTCTTCTGGCCTTCTCTTATTTCGAGTTCTTCTCTCAGCCCTTTAATTGCCTCTTGAATGTGTCCATTGACTTTTGACAATTCATTCCGGACCTTCATGAACTCACTTCTATTCTCCTCTTGCCTTTTATTAACTATAACAATATCGCTTTGAACTTGGTCCAGTTCTTGATGAACTTTGCCCATATCACCTTTCACGTTGCTTACTAGCTCTTTACTTTCATTAGCGATAGCCTTAATCTCGCTTATTTCCTGACATTCATCTAATATGTTCTGATCCTGTTTCTTGAGGTCACCGTTAATTGTTCTAGCATAGCTTTTCAATTTCTGGTCCCATTTAGAGTCGTTCTCTTCTAACCTCTGATCTACCGTTCTCGTAAATTCTGAAAATTGTTTCGCTTGGCGTTCGAGATTCGCCTCATTTTGGATTTGAATATCCTTAATGTCATTAGACAGCGCATCTAACCTACTGTTGGTTTCATCCTGAGCACGCTTACACGCTTGTAAGTTACTTTCGAGCTTGGCTTCTATAGCCTCGAAACGTTTATTTGTTTTAACCTGAATTTCTGATACAATGCTTACAACAGTTTCTGTTACTTCGGTCTTAATAACCTCTTGCATTTGACCTAACTTATCATTTAATTCAACCTTATTTGCATCCAATCGGTTGTTTATTTCAACCTGATTGGCATTCATTGCCAGCTGATTGGCATCTAAACGATTACTCAGTGCCTCCTGATTGGCATCTAAACGATTATTCAATTCGCTCTGATTATCATCTAAATGAGCGTTTATTCCCTCCTGGAAAGCCTTAGCTTCCAGCTTATTTTGTTCATTAACAGCGTCAAAATGCTGTCTTAAGCCTGCAATCAACTGCACAATCTCCTCTGTACCTGACATTTCTACAATAATATACTGTGAGATGCAGGCAGGCTTCCTGGAAATATGTGTGGATACGTTTTGAAGAGAAACATCAAACACTGTACACACATTGTAAAGTCGTACAAAACCTGTCAATATTATGATAAATTGTGGATCTGGTATGTAGCGCTCGTACCCTTGGGTAATCCTCTTCTCAATAGAGAGATTCTGCGTTACATCAAAAGCCTACTGAAATCAAAAATCACTCAAACACAGTTTTAGGCAAAAAAAACAATTACTATGGTTTTCCCCATGAAATACCATAAAAAATCTATGGGATTTCCCTAAATCCCATAAGCTCCACGAACTTTGGGCGCCATGATAAATAAAAATGAGATGATGCTCATGCTTTGCCCACACACGGGCGACATGATAAATAAATGCAATGACCGGTTCGTGCAATGCCAAGATCGCTCATATTGCACTAACGTAGGCGGTTCCATAATGAGTTAATACCGCTCCACGTTGCTTGGGCCATGATAAATTAAAGTGTTTATCAAAATTTATATTGTTCGTATCGGAGCTTAGCTTGAGATTAGGTGCGATCATTCCCTACTTCATGTTAATTGTTACTTTAATAGAGTTGTGTGCATTAGATCTAGACCGACTTCAGTTGTACCTATAGCTCAAATCACTGTACAAGACATCAATTTCCATGTACCCATGTGAGTAATCTCGATGGAAAATATGCTTCTGCCTCCAGCTAGCATCAGGGCTCGGGCGTGTACCGTTCTCCCATGTAGCAGTTGCATATTTTGGATTTGAGGCTAAAAGGTATCCACTCTACAATGATAAGGCACAACTCTATTCTAAAACTTTAATTCAGTAATAAACTTCATGGCTTCACACAAAACAAAACAAATCCCACAACCACAAAAACAAAACAAACAAAAATTATTTCCACAATCCACAAATATGAACATAATATTATCATAATAAAATCATATTATAACACAACCTTTACCCTTATGTGAACTTTACAAAGTACTCTAGTGCGCTGATGCACATACAACTTCAGAACAAACTGTACTTTAATTCTTCTGTCATCCAATATGACTTCATTAACTCTACAAGATTAATTATTCCTTGAACCTTGTCTTAATTTGACAATAATGTGTATCATGTGTGTGTTTTGATCTTTCTCTTCCCACCAAATGCTTTACATGCATTAGCCTATTCTGGTGTTGCATAGCAGTCTACGTACAACTCCATAATTATGTAAGCTACCCCTACACTTCCTCTATTTATATAGTTCCACTGCATGCCGTGTGTGATTTCATTTAAAAACATTCGTTAACACTGTGTCGGACGGTACTATTAAACTACCTTTGCGCGAGTAGCCTGTGGCATCTGGTAAACCACTTCAGAAACAGATGTCAGTGACAGTACCAGTGCAACGTCTAACCATTCGTTAGATAGCTAAAATCATGAACCATCAGGATAATCTATAATTATCAATGTGTTCTTAAACCACATGACTTCATTACTCAATATAACAATATTTCATTTCATGTCATTAACAGGGTCTAAAACCTGTTCCTTTAAAACTTGCTTTCACGGTTCGCTTGACCGTTCAGACCCTCTTCCCGAGCGGCCGATACACAATAGAAGTGGAGTGAGGTCCTACATTACCTCCCCCTCGTTTCCTGTCTGACTTCTTTTTCCCCAAGCAGTAAAAGATTTTACAAGACAAACACTGTGGTCCCAGCGACACACATATCTCAATGGATTTAAACGGAATATTATGCAAATAGGTTCTGGATGAGCTTTCACATTTACTCCTACACTGAGGATAATAATAATTGGCTCCAAAATAGGCCCATTTCAACATGAAGGCACGAGATTCATAACACATTAGTCCATTAGGTAACCGGTATCTTTAATAAATATTGCGGCCAGCCCATGCTGCCATCTGGGATTCGCTTCAACGAGCCGAATCACTCAACAAATAGTTCTCGGGGAATCAGATAGCGTGCAGAGGTGTCCATTGTTTTCCTCCCACCTATCACGGGATTCAAACCCGGAACATTCCATATCCATCAACAGAGCTAGGGTCAATATCACTATATACGCTCTGGCATAAAGTACATCTCTCATTACGCCCACGGCATACGAGATTTCATACGAAGAATAGATACCCTGGTCCCTCCTAATGCTATGATCTGCGTCCTATAATTACCAAGAGAAATCTATCAATTGCTCTATAAGCTTTTCACATAAGCTGCAAATTCAATTCACTAAAAGCTCTTCCATTTCCTGGCATAATTATATTCCCATTAATACAATATTCTGATATCAAACTCTTTTCTTAATCCCGTAACGTAATCTTACTGTATAATCTTACTGCTTAGATCGATAAGTCTTGCCCTTAAGCGTAAATATTTCTTGTTTACAACATTTTGCCTGATGCATTCATTCATTCATACCTTTATATTCATTATTATTATTATTATTATTATTCTCACTGACATAAATTTACCAAAATCCGACACAACTCATCTTACAAATCGAACAACCATGTCCGTGACATTTACATAACTGATTTGCCATTTTTAATTAATAGTGGTAACGATTAATCCACTCACTGATGCAAAATAACATCTCAAATCTATTAAAATCAACACAATAATGAGTAAACTTGGAGAGTCCATCTCCTACTCTGATTCTTACTGGCATCTTTATAATTCTGAAATCACACTACATGCAGTGGCCTATACCTCTACTTAAACATAATTTGTGGGGTACTTACATATCTTAAGGCTCGTCACGGTGGCTCCAACCACTCATATCCTTCCTGGTCGCCCGCCATATGCAGATTCTAGTGCGACATTTTCATCTTGAATACACACATTTTCTGACACATATTTTTCGTTAACCACACGACACTTTGCATTTCTATAAAGAAGCAATTGCTTCCAACACACATGACACTTTAAAACACTTATTAAACTATTAATTTAAAAGACATTTCACATATAATTTACATAACACACGTCATTCCGTACACTTTTCCTTGGTTGACATTCCCTAGCAAAGCTATCCAAAATTGCAGGTGTCGACGGCATCTCCCGTACTCCTACCAACTCCTGATTGAAAGTCTGGTTCGCTTGCCCTCGGAATTCACCAACAGTTTATCCATACTCCTACGGTAAGCTTCCTGATTCGCATAAATATGCTAACTTCCGTCCTGAGCGTTATTATTTGGTATTCAAAGACATTACCAAATGCTTCGTAAGGTTTCTCCTAGCGCATTCCATCGTAATTCGACATGTATGATCAGTCAATAATTTTACACATTGCGCTTAACACTGTGCATAACTTTACATAGATTATTATTTACAATAGTTCTGAAACTTATCTCACACGTTGCTTCCTAAGTGAACACACCATTCTTCGTACTGCTAACAAAAACTGTGTAGCGACGACTGTTTGCGACTCTCAGTGACAAACTATGTCCAACTGTGTAAACTGCGTTAAGACTGGCTGCAACACTGGCGTGCGACTGGGTTAAGACTGGGCTAAAGACTGACGTGCTACTGGGGCTCTGCCAAGGGTCGACTCCCTTATATTGGATTCCCACGAAAAGTAGAGCTAAATTTTCCCGCGCTATCTCGACTCCTCTCCCAGCATGATTCTGGTCTCGAAACCATGCTCATCGGGTTCCTTTTCCTTCACTGATCCCAGAACTGTCTGCGTGCTGAAGAATCGCTCGGCCAATTAATTAATATTAATTCCTTTCTCCATAGCGTGGGGACGCTATCTTACTGGGAATCCCTGGCAACCTCGTTAAAACCAAGCCGCGAACAACCATAGTCTCTGTTCTTCCGCTCTTCATTAAATATGCGTCAATTTCGCAGATTAAAGGCTCTAAAATTAGCCTCCTGGCTAAAGATTCATCTGTGTGCCACTCTCATGTCATTGTGTTACTCCAATCATGAGTAATCAATGATTTTCCTTGGGATCTTCCCACCCCATTCTTACATCCATTCTCTGTCGGGGAAAAACTGGGTCATTACTCAGGCCCCCAACCTCCTCCAGACGACATAACGAGGTCAGCAAGATGGACGTGGCTCCATGCTGCACCTCCCACAATTCTGGGCCAATTAGTGCAACGTCAAACTCTGCACTTTTCGTGCTCCAAGTCCAGTATAGCCTACTTCAAGTAGTCTAATAATGCTGTATTTCGCTCAATTTCCTGCATTATTTTAATAAATAATGTCATTATCAACTGGAATCACACCAGTGATTAAATATACACTTTTCTCTAGGGGTTTTTACCATGAATCTCCCTCAGCAGACCTCGGGTTCGTTCCCTGGTGGAACCTTTATACTGAGATCACAGTCTCTGAGATCCACGTTCGATATCAGTCAGCATAACACCCTCGGGTTCAGTATATAGACTCAACACAGCACACATAAAGCCCGAAGGTGCAAGAGCGTAACACACAATTCAGATATAGGAGACCGGAACCCAGATATAGGAGATTCCGTGGAGGTCGTCCTTATCATCAACAACAAGGCCGGAATAATAATAATGAGAACCGTAGAAGTGGTTATTATCACAACAATAACAATTACCGGTACAACAATAACAATTATTATAACAGATATAATCGGAATAACCAAGAGTATAACCGATACAAAAACCAACATAATGACGTTTCTACGAAGGAAAAATATGAGGAACGTCACCCGGAAGGAAAAGAAGATTTGAAGGAATTGAGGGAGAGAAAAAATGGGAATAGAGGTGAAAAGAACTTGCGTTTGGATCCCCAGCCGAGTACTAGTCAGCAGGGAAACCATAAAAATGACGATCAAGAACAAAAAAAAACTCACTTTCAAAACGGAAGTAGAAGAGATAGAAAATATTACTACACTGCACCAAGTAACGATAAATGAAATCTATGAAGAAACGGACGAGGATTTACTGTTTGAAAAAGATATCATTAAAGAGGAGAGGCCATATGAAATACCTATTGTTTGTATTAATGTCGATGATCAGACATGGACCCTGGAGCCATCATGTCCATTGTGTCAGATAAGTGTTACCAGAGTTTGTTAAAGGGTGACAAAATGACTGCTATACCCGCATCTGCAGCGAAAGCACGTGGTATTTTTCAAGATAAAGCTGTTAAATGCAAGATCCAAGTTTTGCTAATCTTTGAAATTAATAGACGCATTTATGAGCATATTTTCATAGTGGTTAGCGAGATTAGTTTTGATATTGTGTAGGCATTGACTTAATTACCAATGTTGGAGCAGTAATTGATATGAAAAACCGGATTATAAAATTTATTGAAGGGTTAAGCAACATAGAAGAGTAAGAAAAAAGGATATAGATAACAGTCTAGATATCTTATATATAAAAGTGAACGTCTGTATGTATGTATGATGGTGGGTGGGTGGGTCAGTTCCGTATATAAATCTACATCGTTCCACCAATCTAAACCAAATTTTGCATACACAGTTTAGGACCCAGAAGGAACCGCTGGCTACATGCATTTTCGATAGTCTTTCTCATTCTTCTGATTTCGGCCCTTTTGCACTCAAGCACAGGCTAATCAAATCATAAAATTTACTCATGAAGGAATGGCAAGGCAGGACGTTTCCATGGCAACATAGCTCAAGTCGAGACACGGCCGACTGGAAGCGAGTTGCGCTCGCCAATACAGGTATAGAAAATGAGGTTCTTTACTTGAAATCCCGTTAGTTACTCAACTGCTCACGCAGCACTGTCAACCGAGTATAGCATATCAAAGATTTGACACTACCTCAAATACCACTCACTCACTCATCCATTCATCACGAAATCTCAGAAACCACCGAACGGATTGGAAATTTTGGTATGCAGCTTCCTCACGGGCCGCAAACGCCCACCAGAAAAGGATTTTTGGATATTCAGGTTCTAAAGGGGTATTAAGGGGGAAGACCTGTATTTAATTGAATAGCAATATCTCCCGATTGGTTTCATTGGGGGATGTGATAGTCAGCATATAAACTCACCATTAAAAATAAGAAGACACGTGTCTGAGGGTTTTTCGATGTGGTGTATATTATGAGGTGAAAGGGGTGAAAAGTGGGGGTTGAAAGATTCCTAATGGAGCGTGATCTCTTAAACGACATAGGCGAGTAGTTTGAAATTCAACGGAAAAAAATCAGCATAAAAAATTAGTAAATAGGTTTTTGACCGTTTTTTCATAAATCCAATTTAAGGGGCCCATGGAGAGGGGTGAAATTCTGTGGGAAAAAAACAGGAAAGAAAGTGTCCTAACTAATTGACTGACTGACTCACTCATCAAACTCAGGGGGAAAAACTGCTTTAAAGTAAGTAAAGAGCTGTTCGACATTTTTTTTTTCATAAATCAAATTTAAGGGGTTCATAGGGAAGGGTGAAATTCTGAAAAAAGGAAATTCAAAGAAAATGTCCTGACTCACTCAATCACTCACTCATCATCGCCCAGCCAAATTTATTGAAGTTAGAAACATGACAGTTTGGGGTTATGTTCATTGTATGTCAAAACCGTCTACTATGGGAGGATTTTCGGAAATTCAGGTTCTAAAGGGGTCTTAAGGGGGTTAAACCTGCATTCCATTGAATAACAATATCTCCCGATTGGTTTCATTGGGGGATGTGATACACGGCATATAAACTCATCATTAAAAAATTAGAAGACGTGTGTCTGAGGGTTTTTCGATGTGTTGTATATTATGAGGTGAAAGGGGTGAATGGTGGGGGTTTAAGGATTCCTAACGGAGCGTGCATCTCTTTAACGACCTAGGCGAGGAGTTTGAAACTCAGCGGAAAAAATCAGCTTAAAAATTAAGTAAATAGGTGTTCGATCGTTTATCCATAAATCCAATTTAAGGGGCCCATGGGGAGGGGTGAAATTCTGGGGGGGGGGGAACAGGAAAGAAAGTGTCCTATCCGATTGACTCACTCACTCTTCAAACTCAGAGGGAAAAAATGCTTAAAAATGTGTTCGACAGTTTCTTTTGAGAAATCAAATTTAAGGGGTTCATTGGGAGGGGTGAAATTCTGAAGAAAAAAAAATGAAAGAAAATGTACAGACTCACACACTCACTCACTCACTCACTCATCGTCACCCAGCCAAAAATATTGAAGTTGGAAACATGGCATTTTGGGGATATGTTCTTTGTATGTCAAAACCGTACACTAAGGGAGGATTTTTGGATATTCAGGTTCTAAAGGGATCTTAAGGGGGTTAAACCTGCTTGAATAACAATATCTCACCAGTGGTTTCATTTGTGGATGTGATACTCGGCATATAAACTAATCATTAAAAATAAGCAGACATGTGTCTAAGGGTTTTTCGATGTGGTGTATTATTATGAGGTGAAAGGGGTGAAAAGTGGGGGTTGAAGAATTCCTAACGACGCGTGTAGGCCTATCTCTTAAACGACATTGGCGATAAATTTGAAACTCAGCGAAAAAAATCAGCTAAAAATATGTCAATCGGTGTGGGGTGAAATTCTGGGGGAAAAAGGAGAGAAAGTGTCCTAACTGACTAACTCATTCACTCATCAGACTCAGGGGTAAAAAGACAGCTTAAAAATATGTTAATAGGTGTGCAAGCGTTTTTCCATCAATCCAGTTTAAGGGGCCCATGGGGAGGGGTGAAATTCTGGAAAAAATAATTGAAAGAAAATGTCCTGTCTGACTCACTCGCTCATCACGCCAAAAACTATTAAAGTTGGAAACATGAAATTTTGGGAATATGTTCGCTGTATGTCGAAAATGTGAACTAATGAATGATTTTTGTTTATTTGGGTTTTAAAGAGGTGTTAAGGGAGTAAACGTTCACTTCATTGAATACCGATATCTCATGAGTTGTTTCTTTGGGGATGTGATATTCAGTATATAAACTAATCATTAAAAATAATCAGTCATATGTCTAAGGGTTTATCGATGTGGTGTATATTATGATGTGAAAGGGGTGAAAATCGGGGGTTGAGGGATTCTTAACGGAGCGCGTATCTCTTAAACGACATAGGCGAGAAGTAGGAAATTCGGCGGGAAAAAACAGGTTAAAATGTAAGTAAATAGGTGTTCGACAGTTTTTTTTTTCATGAATCCAATTTGAGGGGCCCGTGGAGAGGGGTGAAATTCTGGGGGAAAAACAGGAAAGAAAGTGTCCTAACTCACTCCATCATCAAACTGACGGGGGAAGAACAGCTCAAAAATAAGTAAATAGGTGTTGACCGTTTTTTTTTTTCATAAATCCAATTTAAGGGGTTCATGACAGGGGTGAAATTCTGAAAAATAAATGAAAGAAAATGTCCTGACTTACTCACTCACTCATCATCGTCCAGCCTAAATTATTGAAGTTAGAAACATGAAATTTTGGGATATGTTCGTTGTATGTCGATAACGTTCACTAAGGAAAGAGTTTTGGATATTCAGGTTCTAAAGGGGTGTTAAGGGGGTAAACGTGCATTTGATTGAATAACAATATCTCACGAGTGGTTTCATTTGGGGATGTGATACTTGGCATATATACTAATCATTAAAAATAAGCTGACACATGTCTAATGGTTTCTCGATGTGGTGTATATTATGAGGTGAAAGGGATGAAAAGTGTGGGTTGAAAGCTGCCTAACGGAGCGTGTATCTCTTAAACGACATAGGCGAGGAGTTTGAAACTCGGAGGAAATCAATCAGCGTAAAAATTAATAAATAAATAAATAAATAAGTAATTAAAATATATAGGTGTTCGACCGTTTTTTCATAAATCCAATTTAAGGGACCTATGGGGAGGGGTGAAATTCTGGAAGAAAAACGTCCACTAAGGAAGGATTTTTGGATGTTCACTCTCATCGACCAACCAAAACTATTAAAGTTAGAAGAAGGGGATATGTTTGTTGTGTGTCGAAAAAGTCTACTAAGGAGGGATTTTTGGATATTCAGGTTCTAATGAGGTGTTAACGGGGTTAAATCTGCATTTCATTGAATAACAATATGACACGACTATGACGCGAGGGAAGCGAGGCAAAAAATGAGTTGGTGTGTGTCTGTGTATTACTCAATCACGCAAGAACCACTGGTCCGATTTACATGAATTTTACATGGAAGTAGCTGATTTACCTGGTTAACATATAGGCTACTTTTGATTTCAATACATTGCACTATTTAAAGATAACGACCATTTTAGTGACGTCACTACACCCTTTGATTTCAAACTTTCATATTTCCATTTCAAATAAAAAGTGAACGCTAAGAAATAGCAAACTTTTCTATCCGAAAAGTATCTCCAACAGTTAGCGAGTAAAACCTAAATTTGTGCTATAAAACACGGTCAACGCCGAACAGTGTAGTTGGACAAAATGTTCCATCCTTAATCTCCCTCTGCGCAGCACCTCGCCTATCCCCTCTTTTAACTGTCACCTTCACATTGTAATTTACTTATGACGCGTAGCGAAGCACGGGTACTATCAGCTAGTAGATTATAGGGAAGAAATTATAACTAATGTCATTGAAGAGGCAGAGAATGGTAGAGAATTGCCTACTCCCAGAGCTGCGGCCATCCTCCACCAATGCAACTGCCTGTGCAGCTTCTTCACGGCTAAGAGGCATGTTTTAGTGTGAACTGCAAATGGATAACTTGCTAAAATGTGTGACAATGGTTCACACGTGTTCAACAAGTGTCAGTTGTTATCCCTAGAACAACAATAAGCGATCGGCAACACTCATAAACCTTAAACGCTTCCAGTCCGCTTCCCGCCATAAAACCATTAAGATAGGCTCATCGAGGATTGGGGGTAATTGGTGGTAATAAACCACCCTAAGAAATGTCATATTATCAATTTCTATTCACGGATGTTTCAGATGTTTGTTCTAATGCATGAAAAGCTTTTAAAATATGATTAAATCTTTTTCAATTCTAGATTTATACTATTTATATTACTTTTTTAACTATTCCACATTTTTTGCCGGTCAGTGGTGGTGTCCACGTCGCTCGACTACAGTAACCAACTGACGCGACTCCCCGGGCGCGTGGCCCTCATATGCCTAAGGGAGCAACGCATGTACCTCGTTGAGTACGGCCCGGGAGGGCGCGTCAGCCGGATTCTGCAGTGAAGCGACGCTTCGCCACGCGAGGCGAATGCCCCGCTGTGCTGCTTTATTTATTAAATCACAATACATGGTCATGATGTAGTGAACACTGTACATAAGGGGGCCTCACCCCGACAACATTGTATACCTTGCTACACTGGAGTCCGTGAACACATTGATTTGGTCGTATTCTTCGTCTCGTACCTCCTTCAGAATCCAGAGGGCCCCAGCTAGGGCGGCTGCTGTTTCGGCTTGGTTGATGGTGGCGGGCCTTTCGTAGAATTTCATGACATTTTTATGAGAAGCCTGGGTTAATTAAATACTATACATACAGGATTTGATTAACTGATGAAACCCCATACCAGAAGAGAATTTATCTCATTCCGGAGAAGTACTATGAGGAAGTACGAGGGATAATCAAGAAGATGGAAGCCGATGGCATTATAAAGAAGCATGCATCTTCTTACATCAACCCCATTACTGTGGTATTGAAGAATAACGGTCAATTACGCTTACGTCTCGATGCACGCACAATTAACTTGAACATTCTTCCCGAGGCAAGACCGACCATCAAAAATCCGTGATTTTTAAGGAAATTTAAAGGAACGGCATGTTTCTCAGTCCTTCATCTTACAGCGTTCTTTTACCAAATATAAATTGAACAGGAGATTAAACCATACACTGGATTTCTTTTTGACCAGACTTCCTGGGTTTTTCAGCGTGTTCAATTTGGTATAGTAAATAGTGGACCAGCACTAATTCGAGCCCTTTATAACAAGCTCACTGATGAGGTAAAGAAGAATGTGCTTTGCTATATCGATGATTTGATCATATCTTCTCAGAATGTACAGGAACATTTGATGCACTTGCGTAAGCTTTTTGAAAACATAAGAGACGCAAATATAAAGGTAAACTTTGATAAGTGCCATTTCTTGCACGAGAAAATTAATTTTCGCGGATATACTATTGATCAACATGGTTATCACCCGAACTTAGAGAATTTGGAGGCTATAATGAGATTCCCAAAGCCCACTAAGGTCAGGCAAGTCAGAGAGTTTGTGGGAGCTTGTCAGTTCATAAGTAGTGACTGCCCAAAATATTCGGAGATCATGGCACCTCTGTATGATTTATTAAAGAAACATAATCGTTGGAAGTGGACAAGTAGCGCTGACGACGCGTTTGAAAAGGTGAAAGAAATGTTGAGGAACAATGTGAAGCTAGAATATCCGGACTTTGACCGCATATTCTACATCGAATCCGATGCTTCACGTGTAGGTATAAGTGCTGTCTTGTATCAAAAGGACGAAGACGGATGTAAGCACTATATCGCTTTCACTGGTAGAAAGTTGAAAAGACATGAAGAGAAGTACTTCACGACAGAATTGGAAGCATTAGCTTTCGTGACAGCTCTTCAGGCTTGGAATAAGATTTAATCGGTCATCAGATTATAATCGTAACCGATAACAAGGCGTTACAGTTTGTGCTTCAGACCGATGTCGATTGATAGGTTAACACGATGGGCACTATTCACTCAGCAATTCAATGCAACTATAGCCCACCAGCCAGGTAAGGATAATTTGTTGGCTGACGCGTTATCAAGAAACCCAATTAGAAGTTTGCAGATAAACAATGTGCAATTGGAGCAAGAAGATCAGGAAACCGTTAAGAGATTAGCCCGAATCGGTGTGTCACAGAAGAGATATGCTCCAATTAGGAAAATGTACAGGTTCTTGAAGGGTTTTACGGAGATAGCAGATACAGATTATGCTGCAACTCAAAGACAGTCGCATCACTACGTGCTGAGCGGTGATCTAACATGCAAATACGCAGACGCCGAGCGTACAAAATTCCGCAGAGTTGTGCCCCCTAATTTTGTCTCGAAATTAGTGTGGTTAGCACACCATTCCATAGGACATGGCGGCCTGGGTAAAACTCTCAGTACACTCAAAGAGAGGTTTATCTGGACCAATATGAGATCTGCCATAGCGAGAATTATAAGGTCGTGCGATGAATGTCAGAGAGGGAAATTTACATCTGAGTTGCTGAAGGGAAGACCAATAGCCTTTATACCTTCCAAACCATGTGAGTTGATGGCGGTGGATATCTTCGGCCCCAGTCCGAAAGGCTACCAAGGGAACCAGTTCTTATTAGTGAGAGTAGATGTCATCTCTAGATTCGTCACTACGGACCGGATGCAAAAAGCTAATACGAGAAATCTGGTAAGCAGATTAGGGAATGCTGTTTTTCCTGAGGCAGGAAGACCAGCGTATCTCTTATCAGACCATGGAGCTCAGTTCACCTCAGCTGAATTTGAAGCAGTTTTGGAAAGATTAGGGTTTAAGCACATATTTTCCACCGTGCGTTATCCTGAATCAAATTCGAGCGAAATATATATGGCAGAATTTAGTAAATTCTGTAGAATTTTCTGCCCACACGATCACCCTAGTTGGGTTAAGTATGTGCCAATCATTGAGGATTGTTTGAACTCCCCAGTTCAAGAGAGCAAAGCAGAAGTTCCAATGGTCTTACATTTAGGACGGAATCCAGAAAGGCCATCGGACAATGTATTTAATTTCATTCCCAGAGATCATGATGTAGGAAGACAGGAAAGGATAGATAGAGCAAAGGAGAAACTTCAGGAAGCTGCTGAAAAACGCATGAAACGAGTCGAAGTGAAACGATTCAGCAAACCTTTAGAAATTGGAGACATGGTTTTGTTACGTAGACCAGCCAAAGCGGTCGTAAGCAAGAAAATACACCCGGAGTTCGGAGTTTTCTTTATGGGACCGTTCCGCATAGACAATGCATATGGGAATAACTGTTATGAGCTGATTGATGAAGAAAATAACGTTATTCTAGGTAAATACAATGCAAAGAATTGTAAAAAATATTTTAAGAACGTAGGCTGAAAAATATTTCATTATTCGAGATCAGTGACGTATCTAAGGTTCTGATTCGGAATGATTATAAACAATTTTGGAAGGTTTTTTAACCTGAGATGGAAGGGGAAGGCCCCCGAAAAATGAATTATTTGGGACTAAAATGAGATTATTTTTGAAGACCATGATATAATTTAACATGGCAATATAAATCCTGGAACTTGACACAAACGAGTTGTGTTACTGTGTTGAGCAAGGAGGGAGATCCCATCACGTGATATGTTGCGCAATCGAATATTCTAGAATGTTGAAAATGACCTAGCAACAGTGTAATTGCTACGGATGATGATTGAATATTTTTAGAAAATATAACATTGGACATAAGCTAGAAGAGGTCTTATTGAAGACGGGATTACCTTCAACTACAGTAAATTATATGGAGATTTGTTACATTTAGGCTGCAAGAAAGTTATTTTATTCATCGGTAATAAGAAGAAAATTAGGAGAAAATATTACAGATACCTTGAAAGGTGACGAAAGGACGAAATACGCCGTAATAAGCTTTTTTCAAGTGCGCGCTAAATTTCTGGGAGGAACTGAAACGGGGGCCAGAAATGTTGCCTTAGAGAGGGGACGCCAAACAACAGGGTTCTTTTTCCTGCAATGTTTGAGGAGTGCATACGTCTATTCCGGGAAAGTTGTATTCCCGAATGTCTAAGCCGTGTGCGGTGTTTCAACCACTCGTGCCGATAGCGACGATAGAGGTTAGATATTGGAGATCGCCCGTGCTATCGATTTGAGTGAAGTTGCGAAGAGTCTTAACATTGCAATAACTAATTATTATTTGAGAATAGATCAAAGAAAATAAGTACAGAATATAGTTCCGAACGCATAGTAGTGTATTATAAAATTTTAGCGTCAACGAAGGAAGACTTTAATAGATATAGACTTTTAGAAGTGCAGAAGAAAAGTGACGGACTCAATAGCTGAAAAGCATTTTTGTTTCAACAAAATTGCAGCGAACGCAGATGCACTTTATGAAGTTCATGTGAGTAACAGTGATTGACTTTAACATTGGAGCAGTAGATTGTTACACCAGAATTATGACTGGTTATATTCAGCAAGCGGAAGTATTAATATTCATAATATGTTTCAGATGAATTAAATAAGGACGTATATGCGCCAGGGATATATTTGAAACAGAGTAATAGATACAGCATCAAGCTTCGATAATAAGATTACACTTGAATATCTACGAATCAAGTATACATGAAACGTTATGTACAACTCCATGTCGTGCATTAACGTAATTCATGGACTTGAACATAACATCTGCGAGCTCCATAAATATTTCATAGAACATCCTTATGAATATTTTTATCAACGATCGTGGTCCAGAACTTCCATTACGAATTTATTTGTAACTATGAAGTTGAACGTACAATATTGCTCGATAATGACATGGAAACTCTATCAAAGACGGACAATGAA
The DNA here is from genome assembly GCA_946902985.2 of Meconema thalassinum. NCBI lineage: Eukaryota > Metazoa > Arthropoda > Insecta > Orthoptera > Tettigoniidae > Meconema > Meconema thalassinum. The sequence goes on from OX336391.1 coordinate 19,689,210, forward strand.
GATTAATCAGAAGAAAAGTCAAGATGCCAGGGTGTACCCGGAAACAATGAAGATCTATAAACGAGAGGTTGCAGTTCGATCTCAGACGGAGGTTGATGTTTGCCGGAGGGGAAATTCCTTCCTTCTCTGAGGTCGTTGGTTCGAGGGAGTGGACCGGGGTCCAACTTTGTTTCTTGGATGGGGAAACATCTAAGTATTTTGCATATTAAGGCTTTCACGGCCCGGATTAATACATAAATAATTCATGCTTTTGGGCTAACGCCATGTGTATTTTTAATTTAAACCATACTTTTCGGAGAAACCTTGCCTCCTTTTTCAATGGAAATAAACAATGTGGCCAAAGAAAGTATATCAATGAGATTACAAAAAATATAGATAAATTCCTCTGTTCGTCACCAGAGAGCAGCTGCCAGAAATTACTGTATGGACCATGGTGGAACGGCGGACAGATTAGTAAGTAACGAGAAGGTAAAGGGGGCGGTGTGAAAATATAGATACTCCTCGAAGAATGAGGAGGGGGGGGGGAGGAGGCTGGAGGGTTAGATGGATATAAGGAAACATAAACAAAAGGGAAGTGTAGCTGAACGATGCCTAACGTCATACAGTCAACGGCGAAAAAACAGATGGAAACTCCTCCAGTGACGAACAAAGGAGATCAAATCCAGGCTCTGAGCCCTAGAGGGGAAAAATGTACAATTTTAAATATGTGAAGAACAGAGAGACTGAGAGGAACTATCTCCCTAGATCCTTAATAACTGGTAGCCAAGTGTCACTTAGCTGATATCCAGTGTCTCTGTTAAAATTATTGGGATTTTTACGAATTTCAACTGCCTCCCTTATACTGTAATTCTAGACCAGTTGTGCTTAACAAGGGCAAGCGCATGAGCATCCTTGAAACATACATCGTGCCCTGAAGACAGGGCATGTTCAGCTATAGCTGATTTGTCAGGTTGGTTTAGACGGATGTTCCTTTGATGCTCTTTGATGCGAGTTGCAATGGACCGTTTTGTTTGTCCAATGTAGACTTTTCCGCAAGTACATGGGACTTCATACACCCCAGGTTGTAGTATTGGGGACAATTTATCTTTGTTTAATGCTAAACGTTGACCAATTTTCGTCATAGGGCCGAAAACTGTTTTTATCTTTTGCATGCGGAGAATCTTAGCAACCCGGTCAGTGGTGTTGTGAATATAAGGGAGGTAAGCAGTTCCTCTCACGTCGGAGCTCTGAGAAGGTTGTCTATCCCTCCTTCTGGGATGTAGGGACCTATATATAGTGGATTCATTATAGCCATTACCCTTAAACATGGTCTGTAAGGCATGTAACTCTTCCTGAAGAGTTGAAGCCTCACAAATACGTTCCGCTCTTCTGGCTGATGGTGTGGCCATGGGAAGTCCACTCTCGCCTGTCGTGGCAATTTTTTTCATGGAACATTTTGAGGGGGAGGCTATATCTTCGGCGTCTTTCAAACCTGTGATTTGGTGGAGGTATGTGGATGATACGTTCGTGGTGTGGGAGGAGGGTTCTGAGAAACTGAACCACTTTCTGAACCACCTAAATCAGCTGCATCCTTCAGTCCACTTCACAATGGAGCTAGAGTCAGGTGGATGCTTACCTTTTTTGGATGTTCTTGTGAGGAGGAAAGCGGATGGCTCCATGGGGCACAGCGTCTACCGTAAGCCAACTCACACTAACCGTTATTTACATGCGGACTCCCACCACCACCCAGCACAAAAACAAGGAATTATAACAACTCTAGCCAAAAGAGCGGAACGTATTAGTGAGGCATCAACTTTTCAGGAAGAGTTACATGCCTTACAGACCATGTTTAAGGGTAATGGCTATAATGAATCCACTATATATAGGTCCCTACATCCCAGAAGGAGTGATAGACAACCTTCTCAGAGCTCCGACGTGAGAGGAACTGCTTACCTCCCTTATATTCACAACACCACTGACCGCGTTGCTAAGATTCTCCGCAAGCACAAAATAAAAACAGTTTTCGGCACTATGACGAAAATTGGTCAAGGTTTAGCATTAAACAAAGATAAATTGTCCCCAATACTACAACCTGGGGTGTATGAAGTCCCATGTACTTGCGGAAAAGTCTACATTGGACAAACAAAACGGTCCATTGCAACTCGCATCAAAGAGCATCAAAGGAACATCCGTCTAAACCAACCTGACAAATCAGCTATAGCTGAACATGCCCTGTCTTCAGGGCACGATGTATGTTTCGAGGATGCTCATGCGCTTGCCCTTGTTAAGCACAACTGGTCTAGAATTACAGTATAAGGGTGGCAGTTGAAATTCGTAAAAATCCCAATAATTTTAACAGAGACACTGGATATCAGCTAAGTGACACTTGGCTACCAGTTATTAAGGATCTAGGGAGATAGTTCCTCTCAGTCTCTCTGTTCTTCACATATTTAAAATTGTACATTTTTTCCCTCTAGGGCTCAGAGCCTGGATTTGATCTCCTTTGTTCGTCACTGGAGGAGTTTCCATCTGTTTTTTCGCCGTTGACTGTATGACGTTAGGCATCGTTCAGCTACACTTCCCTTTGGTTTATGTTTCCTTGTATCCATCTAACCCTCCAGCCTCCTCCCCCCTCCTCATTCTTCGAGGAGTATCTATATTTTCACACCGCCCCCTTTACCTTCTCGTTACTTACTACTCTGTCCGCCGTTCTACCATGGTCCATACAGAAATTTCTGGCAGCTGCTCTCTGGTGACGAACAGAGGAATTTATCTATATTTTTTGTAATCTCATTGATATACTTTCTTTGGCCACATTGTTTATTTCCATTGAAAAAGGAGGCAAGGTTTCTCCGAAAAGTATGGTTTAAATTAAAAATACACACGGCATTAGCCTAAAAGCATGAATTATTTATCTAAGTATTTTCCTAATACTTAACCAAAACATCGAGAAGTCTTCTGTCAAGGTAGAAGTGTACATTATTATGTAGTTAGAGCATTTTAGTGACGTTCAGAGCAAACCTTTCTCAATATTTCGACATATATTTGTGCTTCATGTATGTAACATTTTATTCTACATGATCATGTGAGATGATCGTCTTTCGTCATTTTCACATTGATATTCTAGGATTCAGATTCTGAACTGAGATGTTAAATTTGTTTAAGGAATTAGTATTCCAGTTATTTTTATTTAAAATCAGTAACTTTTATTTTCGACGTTTTTCAATTCACTTTGAATTAAAGATTCAGACAGTTCGTCTAGGATGGCAATTACATTCTTTTCTGTAATTTAATTTGGGCATCTTATTTGTAACGAAGAAACTTCAAGAGAAGAAGAAATAACGTCTGCTATACTGTTATAATGTCACAATTATTATGAACTTTACGTCGATCTGACAATAACTATTCGTCTTGAATACGATAGGAAGTCATATACTCATAGACATTCTTTGTATAGAATGGAGACACATTCCGAAATTGACAATCCTTACTTTAATAGAGAAAGCTAAGATCTTCTGTCAATTTAAACATTATAAGATATATACTGTATGTTCATGGAAGTTACTTTCATCTGACGTTAGGGAATTCAAAGCTAGTCTATCCCAGTCGAGATTGATTTTTTTCGGACACTTAAACAACGTTTTTGGTTATTTACACACAATATGTAATGTAACGTCATAATAAGGACGTAATATTGCATGAAGTGTAATTTGAAACCAGATAAGTACGGTGGAACATAATTGTATTTTTATTGAATGTATATGTAACAGTTTAGTCGATATCCGAGTAACATTTTTAAGTAGACTCATGGAGGTCATTCACGGTATGTCTAAGGTCGTCATTATGAACAAACGTAACGTTTGAGAACAGAGATAGCTGTTCAAGATGCCAGCGATTGATTGTTGCAACGCTGAGGATGATGCCAATTGAAAATGCTAGTTTTGTGGAAGAGATGATGTAACAATTACTTTGTGTAATAGAATTGTTCAACAAGCAGTAAAGGAGAGGCTGTTTAGAGAAACGTTTGTGTAATTGCGAGGCAGTTTTCCGCATTAAGAAAAGTCATTGCAGGGCAAAACTACTTTTGGTAAGATTTTGGCATTATGGCAATGGAATCGGGTTGTTAAGAACTCCGATAATGTGAATACACGACTTAGATGTGAAGACAAGAGCGTTAATGGGCGGAAATTGAAGTGGGAAGAGTGGTATTAATTTCTGTTATGAAATACTATTTTTTTTATTAAACATGGATTTGAGTAAATGCGTGTGTTTGATCTTTGTTGATTGAATACATTAGACTGATAATGACTACAAACCTAGATATGACATGGTGTATTTTGTAAAAGAGAAGGAGATCTTTGAAGGATTCTGGCATTTATAATGTGCAGAAGGATGAATCTTGAATCATAGCTAAGGCTCATATATATATATATATATATATATATATATATATATATATATAACGAATCTATCTTTATGATAGTGAATGTTAGTAATAACGCAAATATATACTGTAAATAAGTTTTCACAATTATTTAATCAAGGGTATATATGTTAATAACAATAATAATTTGATCGTATGTTTTTGACTTGTACTGTATATAAGAGTTAATATTTTTGGAATGAATGGCTTATATTGTTAAGTATGAATGAGACAAACTTTGCCAATCATGAATGACGTAAGAGAATGCTTGGTTTGTTGTGTGAAAGTTTAAACGCATTTGAGAAAGGAATGACTGAATTATAGCTAATTTTGTTCAGAGTGAATGATAATTTGAAACGTGTAACTTTGGAGCGATGAGATGCATTCGCTAGCAGTGTGAATCATACGGTGGCTATGAGCGGAGACAGCTCCGTTACAAAATAAAGGTCATGTTTTGTATTAATGGGAAGATTTGTTGTGGCCGACAACCATTTATGAATGAAAACAGGTTCACGGCTGGCTAGAAACTGTATCATTATATAATTGTGCTACATGACCAGCGGCATGCGTTGTGTCGCGCGCAAGTATGTTGATTGCTTCTGAAGTATGCTAGACACGCAGGAATCTTTTGTTAAATGTTTTAACACTGGTAAAAGGCAGGGGCCTGCCAAAATTTAATTTCTGTTCTTCTCAAAACATAACAATTTCAGTGGCGTATATGTGGAAAGGAGTGAATATGTGTAAATATTTATTAATTAATTTTTAAGTTAGGGAATTTGTATTTGTCTTAGATTATAGTTTACTTACGTTAATAAATTTATTTAGATCGTTTTTCTACGTCGTTTTTCGAGCGACTTTATTTTAGACATAAAGGAAATGATATTGTGAAAGTCCAATTTCAGGTTGGAAGCTGATTACCCATATTTAACCCCGAGAGATATAAGGTAAATGATCACCTGAGCCCCAGTGTATTTTTGGTTATCCATAATATCATTGAAATATTCTGCGTATAAACAAGAAGAACTTGTTGGAGTGGATTTTGATAGTATATTTAGCCGTATGCTTTCAGAATTTTGTGATCCAGCCCAGCTTGGATTTCCGACAGGTTACTTCTCGAATATACGGGCACAGTGCTTAACTAGGTGAACCTCACGATGTTCTGAAAAGATGGCAAGAATATATAGAGAATCTTTACGAGTCTGACGATAAACAACATCACCTTGAGATTGAAGGTGAGGTAAGAGTACTGGAAGACGAAAATGGATATTCTATTTTGAAAAGTGAAGTGGATAGGGCATTGATGTACATGAACAATCAAAATGCAACTGAAATAGATGGATTACCAGCAGAGATGTTAAAAAGTCTTGCAGGAAGAGGTGTGAAGGAGTTAACATATCTCTGAAATGAAATATACAACAAGTTATTGGCCATATAACTTCTCTCCACAATCATAAAACCAATTCCAAAGAAGACGAATTCCAAGAAATACGAGGACTAAATGCTAATTAGCCTAATATCAAATGCTGCCAAAGTATTACTTAGAATAATAGCTAGAAGACCGTATGGATAGTTAGACACACATATTGCTGAAGAGCAGTATGTTTTTCGAAGAGGTTAAGGGACAAGAGATACAATTGGAGTGCTGAGAACTGTAGGTGAACGATACATAGAGAAAAAAGAGCAGTTTATGCTGTCTTTATTGATCTAGAAAAGGCTTTTGACAAAGTACAATGGATGAAGCTGATTGACATACTCATGAGGAAAGGAGTGGATTGGAAGGACAGAAGACTGATCAAGGGACTATGCGTACAACAGATGGTCAGAATCCAGATAGGACATGAGATGACACAGGAAAGCAGAATAGGAAAGGGTATCCGACAAGAATGTTGTCTATCTCCCATACTATTTAACATTTACCTGGAAGATACCATTGGTAAATATGTGGATGGAAGAAGAGGAGAGGCTGAGATCACTACGGATCAACATGTAATATCTTGAAACTGTTTTATGTTCTGTATAATTTTGGCAGCAAATATCACCAGAATGTGGCTTAGGCCCAGTATGGATCAACATGTGTATTCAAATCACATTTTTCAACAAACATTGCTACGCAAGCTCCACAGATGTATGGCCATAGACCATTATGGATCACCATGTGTCATCACACCACATTTCTAAGAAAAGCTTGCAAAACTAGTACCACATTAATTTGGTTTTCCAATATGGATCATCGTGCTTCTTCAAGCTTCTTTTTTAATTAAATATTCCTCAAGTACCACACGAATGTTGCACGAGACCATTATGGAACAACATGACGTGTTCATTCAAATTCCCCTCGTTAGTAAATTCTGCTCCACAAGTAGCACAGGAATACAGCCCTAAGCCACTATGGACCATTAAGTGTATCTTCAAATGATATTCTCGTGGAAAACTTGCGCCACATAAACCACATGAATTTGGCTTGAGACTACTATGGGTTAACATGTGTTGGTTCAAATCACCCTTTCCAACAAAGTATGCTCCGCATGAAGCACAGGAATACTGCCTTAGGCCACTGTGGATCTTCATGTGCGTCTTCAAACCACATTTTCGTTCAAACCTTGCGCCACAAAGACTACAAGAATGTATCTTATGACCACTTTGAATCAACATGTGCTTACTCAAATTATCTTTATAATAAAACTTTGCTCCGCAAGTACCACATGAATGTGGCCTAAGACTACTATGGATCAACATGCGTCTAATCAAATCACCCTTTGTATGAAACTTGGCTCCGCAAATCTCACATGAATGAGACCTAAGACGACTATGGATCAACATGTGTCTACTCAAATTAACCAATTCATTAAACTTTGCACCGCAAATAACACATGAATGTGGCATAGGACCACTATGGAGCGACATGTGTCGTCTCAAATCACCCCTATCATTAATCTTTGCTCCGCAAGTACCACATGAATGTGGCTCAAAACCACTATGGATCCCCATGTGCTTCTTCAATCCATCTTCTCGCTTAAAGTTAGCTCCGCACGTTTTGCATATATATGGCAATATAGCGCTTTGTGTTGACATTTGTATTTTCATGTTACCATATTGATAGAGTGAGGCTCCAAAAGAATCTCTTCCTGGTTCGTTGTCCGATCTGTGGAAGATAGGTTGTTTCTATAGAGAGTTTCTAATGCCAGTAGGTAATTAGCCACTATCAATATAATATCAATAATCACCCTATAGCAAGCCTCCGTGGCTTAGGCGGCAGCACGCCGGCCTCTCACCGCTGGGTCCGTGGTTCAAATCCCGGTCACTCCATGTGAGATCTGTGCTGGACAAAACGGAGGCAGACAGGTTTTTCTCCGGGTACTCCGGTTTTCCCTGTCAAAATTTCTTTCCAGCAACACTCTCCACTATCATTTTATTTCATCTGTCATTCATTTAATCATTGCCCCAGAGGAGTGCGTCAGGCCTCGGCAGCCGGCACAGTTCATATCCTCGCCGCTAGATAGGGGCTTCATTCATTCCATTCCTGACCCGGTCGGAGACTGGAAGCAGGCTGTGGATTTTCATTTTCATTTCAATCACCCTATAATTTCCGGGTAAATATAACCTATTCTTCAGTATATAAAATATTCAATAAATTCCTCCTTAAACGCTTATATGAAGAAAGCCTATACGTATTGGATATGATGATGATCGAAACTAATTATCCACTAGAATTTCCTTAACCCATGTAATTTGCTTCAGGTTTAGGGTTGTGACAGATCTTGGATCTGCACAGACACTCCTCATCATTGTTTCTTGTTATGTATAGTTGTAGTTTATATTAATTTAATCGCAAAGTGCCCATTTGTAGAGTAGAAGTTGGTACCCAGGCTGTTACCTGATGGCATTGTGTTATATGAAGTGAAACCGACTAAGAAGCGACACGGCATAACGTAGAACTAACGCAATGTTTTGAAACTGATAAGGATTTAGGTGGCGGTGATACGAGATATACATACTTTGGTAAAAATTATTAGATGATTGTTTGGTATCGAACGGATGCGGTTTGTTATATAATACGACGAGTTTCTACATGTATTAGTGAATATAATTGTTTTAAAGGAAAGATTCACATCCTTATATGACGGACAAGTATCCGTAAATTGATTCTTCATAAGAGTAACCAGATATATCGTATGTTGCTGAAAATAAAGAACACCTGTATGCACGTTATGCCCCAAATCTCAAGTAAGCTAAGGTAGCTAAATGGATATGTAATGTACGGCGCTTTTCGGTTAGCTAGACAAATATTGATTCATTAAAAAATTATACTTTCCTTAATACCATTATACTCAGTTGTGGTTATTTGGTCATTTCCATATTTACTCTTTATACATATTATTTCTACGAGAGGGGAAGAGTGTTTTGCTATAAGCAAGCTTATTGTCCTGTTGCCCGGGAGAAAACTCTTATGTGTTCTGTATTTCTGTCTCATTGTGGAAATGGGTGGCGCCCAATAGAATTTGTTTACTGATTAAAGAACTCTAACAAAGTGACGCCGCAGTACGAGGGGCTCGAGTTATGGTAATTCACCAAGATAGGATCTCGAAAATGCACATGATAAGTAATATAATTAAGATAGATAGTAATGTTAAGAGTGAATTTTGGGGGAATGTCAGAGATGGTACTATGATCACGTACTATTCAGCGTGAAGTTAAAATGGAATCTGGAGATAAACTAATGCCTGTACGTGACGAGGGGCAGATGACGGAAAGATCCAATAGCGAAGAGAATGTGGTCCCGTATGAAAGTACAGAGGGGGTTAACCTTGGCTGGCTCCAATTACTAATGAATAAAATGGAGGATATTAGTAAGAATACAACACTAAAATGGAGGAAATGAGTAAGAATACCAACAGTAAAATTCTGGAAATGAATAATAATAGCAACACTAGAATTGAGGAAATGAATATTAATACTAACATTAAAATTGAGGAGATGAATAATAAGATTAACTGTAGAATTTACGAAATAAATCACAGTATTATGAAAGTGGAAAACAAGGTAGATGAGTTGAATGATAAACTAGGGAAATTGGAGGAGAAATTAGAGTCGGAGTGTGAGAAGATAAGAGTGGAAATGTATGTATATAAGACTAAACTACAGACGCAGGAAGATAAGACTCCGAAAGAGTATGGTGATAACAGTCACAAGATTGAGATTTTGGAAAATAGGATAGGTACACATTGTGAAGCACTAGGAGTTACTTTAAAGGAGAAAATGGATAGGGTGGATAGCGTGGTAGAGAGGAATACAAAGGAATGCTTTAGCAAAATAGAGGGAATGGAAGGAAGATTTAATCAAGTAACAGAACTGAAGAAGAAACATAATATTGTATTACAGAAATTAGACGAAAATAAGAAAGAAATACACGAAGAATTCGGGAGGATAGAGAAGAAAATGGAAGTAATAGCAGAAAAGAAAGTTTTGAAAAGCCCGAGAAACCATGATGACAAGAAAATTATTCAAGAAATGGGGGTGAGGGGGGGGGGGGCATGAGAGAGCAGATGATATTGGAGAAAGTGAAGAAGAGAAAGGAGAAGCAGATGAGGTTGGTCATGAGGAGGACAGTAGCAGTCAAGAAAGAGAGGCTAAAGATGAGGGTAAAAGTGCTAGAGTGACTCATGGAGAACACAACATACTGGGAAAAGATAAGGCGAAGAAACGTTGGAGAAGGAAGATGGGGATAAAAAGGATGAGATGTAAGACGAAGAGAAAGGAGTTGTTGAATAGTATGAGACAGACAAGAAAGAAGAGGAGAAAATTGAGGAAGGGAAGGAGAGAGGAACGGTGAAGATAGAAGATGAGGAGTACAAGGTACGGAATGACATGGCAGATGAAGAGAAAGGTGAGATGGAAGGCAGGAGAAGGAGGAGGAAGACTAAGAGAAGAACAGAAGAAAACAAAGAAGCTGATAAAGGAAAAGAAGAAGAAAGGGACAAAGAGAAATAGGAAAGCAGAGAAAGGAAGAAAAGAACTGTTGAGTAAGATAAGGCAAGTGAAGAAAATAAGGAACAGAATGATTAAGCTATGGCGGGACGGATACTGGACCCGCCAGTGTTCGCCCGCAGGCCGTACTTTGGAAATATTTTGGAAAAGGCAGGAGCTTAGAGAATTCGCCAACAAAGGAAGGGTATTCCTGATGAATTCAGCGTGGGTGATAAAGTTTTGCTCAAGATTCCATTTCCGTCATCCGCTGAAGATAAACAGATATCTAAATTTTTCTTGCTCTATTATGGCCCGTTCTCCATTGAGAGACGTGTAGGTAAATGTGCATATTCTTTAATGAAATCAGATGGCACTATATTGGGTACACATAATATTTTTAATTTGAAGAAATATATATCGCAGGACCGCTGCATTACATGTTCTATAATGGTACATTGCCGACATTGTCATTTTTTGAAATTCTTATATTTTGGAAATTAGGAATTCTACATAAAAGTTTGTTTGACATAAATGAAAGGTCCCTACCCCCTCTACCCCCAAAATAAATTTCAAATCACTAGGATATAAAGTTGACAGTAGCAGTAGTGTGGTAAGACAGGTTCTATAGGCCAGTCAAAAGTGACAATAAATTCGCAAAACATGATGTATCTCTGATTATTTAGTATGTTGTTTAGACCCATTAGGGCTATGTATACCCCAGTTTGCAACTCTCAAAAAGTTGTTGAAAAATTTGTACACACCAAAAACCGCGAAATATTTGGACTTGTTTCAGATTCTGCTCTATATCTCCTAATCCATGCATTCTTCGTCAAATGCTATTCATTACATTCGTTAAGAGCATACACTTTTGAACAATTTGAGCCCAACCGGAGCTCTGTAGGTCAATTGGTTACCGAATTATGATACTTTGAAAATAGGCACGTTTTTCAAACAATTGCAAATTTTAGATTTAGACCTTTCTTGGACCGAAACTGCGTAGAAACCATTGATCCCACGAGAAGACCTTGCAGGATATAATTTGTAGGCCATTAAATTTGCTTTAAATCAAGCGCAGAGCGGGGTCTATAAGCCTCGTAATTCTCTCCAAATCTCAAAACAACCTATATAAGGTAAAATAGCATTTTTCCAGAAATGTTCCATAACATTTCATATCCTTTTTTTGTTTTGGTAATGAAAATGAAGGCATATAATCATTTAAACAAACGGTGAAATGTATTTTAATATAATAATAATATAATAATATAACGCACCCCCGGTGCAAGACTGCCACAAGTCAAAAAGGACACTTTTTCAGGAGAAGCATTTAAAGATTTTGAGCTAATAGGAAAAATATAAATATTTACATAATTAAAGTGAAAGTAACGTATTACTAACTCCTAACATTGTCTAGTACTATACAATAACATACAAAGTTATTTCACGGATTATAATTATGTGTTTTTTATATTAACAATTTTGAGTCATAGCAGTTTTCTATTCAGTGCCGTAGAATTGCTATTTATAGGATCTGAGTTGTGGAAGTTTTACAGGACACTGACTTAATCATAGGCATTTATAAGTACCACATAATTGAAAATTAATGTTTTTTGACTTGTGGCAGCCTTGCACTGGGGGTGCGATATAAAATATATCATCATCATCATCATCATCATTTCCCCTTATCCAGCTCCTGCCGGGTCGGGGTATTTATGGCACTTCTCCACTTTCCTCGTTCCTTCCACCATTCTTCTTCCACGATCTTGTCCCAGTCCAGATTTCTTTTTCTTACGCCGTTCTTCACTGAATCCATCCACCTTGTTCTAGGTCTTCCTCTTGGTCTCTTACCCTTGCACTTCGCCTCCAGCATCTGTCTTGGTATTCTATTTTCCTCCATCCTCTTTACATGTCCAAACCACCTTAGTTTATTCTTCTCAATTCTCTCATTTAGTTTTCCCTTCCCAACTTCCTTCCTAACATCTTCATTCCTCACTCTGTCTTTCCTTGTCTTTCCTATCATACTTCTTAGGAATTTCATTTCACTGGCTTGGATTCTACTCTCTTGCCTGCTTGTCAGGGTCCAAGTCTCAGCTGCATAAGTTAATATGGGTACATAGTACACTTTATACATTACCTCCTTGCTTTTCCTTGGTACTTCCTTATCCCAAACAAGTTTTCTTACACTTTGATAGAATGCATTGCTCTGCTGTACCCTCCTGCCAATCTCCATGTCCAACCTACCAGTTTGCATCAATTCACTTCCTAGGTATTTGAACGTGTCCACAATTTCCAAACTCTGACTTCCAATTTTCACAGTGCCCTTTCCTTGTCTTTCCCCTCTTGTCATCACCATGGTCTTGCTTTTCTCTATACTGATTTTCAGGCCATACTTCTGAATATTTTCGTTCAGTGCATCTAGTTGTTTTTGCACTTCTTCGGTGTTCCTTCCCCAGACCACAATATCATCTGCAAATAACAGTAACTTCATTTCTTTATGTTCATATGCTTCCTTTGTTTCCTTTACTATTTCATCCATCACCATTATGAACAAGAGAGGTGACAGCACACTCCCCTGTCTTAGTCCAGTCTAGTTCGTAAACCAATCTGTCTTTCCAACTGGGGTCAGTACCCTGCTAACACAGTTGTTGTACATTGCTTGCACCATTTCCAACATTTCTCTTCCCAGTCTCTTCTTAACCATGGTTTCCCATACCTTCTCTCTGGGGACACTATCATATGCCTTTTCTAGATCTATGAAAGTCATGATCAAATCCTCTCCATATTCCCAGTTCTTTTCCATCACCTGCCTCAAGCTAAAGATTGGGTCCACTGTGGATCTTCCACTCCTGAAGCCATACTGTTCCTCTTGCAACTCTCCTTCCACCTTTCTTCTCATTCTTCTTTCTAATATCCTTTCCAGTATTTTTACTATCTGTGATATGAGGGTGATCCCTCTATAGTTATCACACACCTTCTTGTCCCCCTTCTTAAACACTGGTATTATTAGCCCTTTCTTCCAGTCTTCTGGTACACATTTCCATTTCCACACACACTTTAGCAGTCGATACAGCCATTGCATACCAACAGGTCCAGCAGCCTTTATCATTTCTACACTGACTTCATCCACCCCTGTTGCTTTTCCCATCTTCATTTTCTGTACTGCTAATTCCACCTCCAGCATTGTTATATCATCTTCTGTTATAGAGTCGTCAGGTTGTGTCACTTCCATCTCACCAGTACCATTGCTCACATTCAAAAGCTTATCGAAATACTCCTTCCATCGTCCCTTTATCTCTTCTGGGTGTGTTAACAACTCTCCATCTTCCTTTTTCACTAGCATTGTAGTAACTCTTTCTTTCCTCTTACTTCTTAGAAGCCCATACAGCATCCTTTTACTGCCACTTACATCTGTTTCCATTCTTCGTGTAAATTCTTCCCAACTTTTCTTCTTTTCTTCTCCTACCACTTTCTTACACCTCCGTTTGCTGTCGTGATACTTCCTTTTGCTTTCTTCTGTTTGATCTCGGTTCCATTCTTTCCATGCAGACTTCTTTTCTTTCACTGCTTTCCTCACTTCCTCATTCCACCATGGTGTCTCCTTCTCTTCCACTCTTGTTGACGTCCTACCACAAGCACTCTCTGCTGCACCAACAAATGCCTTTTTAAAGTGAGACCATTCCTCTTCTATGTTTTCCACTTCAGTAACTGGGATTTGTTGCTTCAATCTCTCCTGAAAATCTTCCTGTACGGTTTTGTCTTTCAATTTCCATACTTTTATTTTACTTTCTCTGATCTCCTTTAGGTTTTCCAATTTTTCCCATCTAAATTTTGCCACCACAGCTCTATGGTCCCCATCAAATGCTTCTCCTGGTAAAGCTGTCACATCTATCAGCATTCTGCGATTAGTCCTTTCCACCAGAAAGTAGTCAATTACTGATTTTGTTCTTCTATCGCCCCAACCATATCTCGTAATTTTCCTGCTGTTTTTCTTCCGAAACCATGAATTACCCACTATCAGTCCATTCCTTTCACAAAAGTTTACAAGTTCCTCTCCTTCCCGGTTCTTTTTCCCATATCCATATGGTCCAATGACTTCTTCCTTTCCTTGTCTCTCGTTTCCGACTTGTGCATTCATATCTCCCATGATCACCACTTCTACATCTGAAATTACTCTTTCTACATCCTCCAGGAATACTTCAATATCTTCTTCTCTGTTTCCAGTCTGTGGTACATACACTTGTATGAAGTCCATCACGTCATTTTTCATCTTCATTCTAATTTTCATTATTCTGTCACTCACACACTCGACCACTTCAACATACTCCTCCAGTTGTTTCGAGGTTATCAGTCCCACGCCATTTTTGGCCTCTTGGCCACCACTCCAGTATAATGTATATCCTTTCCTCAATTTCTTCCTTCCTTTACCTTTCCATTTCACTTCACTCAGCCCCATCAATCCAACATTCTCCCTCTCCATGAAGTCTACCACCTCCTCCACCTTGCCTGTCAGGGTCATGACATTCATGATTCCCACTTTCATTTCGGTTACTGGTTGCCCATTTCTCACAGTTCCCCCAGTACCAAAAGAACTGCGCGTCGCCTGCAGGGTACGCCCTAACCTTTTCCGATTCATTCGAAGTGCCATTTCCATTTTAGGCTATTATTACGATGGGGTCGCCACTCCCAAAGGCATTTTATGAAGCTACTGCCAGCTATTATACAGGCCGCCCCTAACATGGGAAACAGACGCCCTTGCAGCCGCCCCTAACCTGGGAAACAGACGCTGCTGATTGATGCTGTACTCTTACTATTCCCTGAGTACTGGGTTGCCTCTTCCGCAATCTACACCGTTCCGAAGTCCATCTTCTCCGCTGCAGATTCCGTTGAGGTCTTCGCACGTAACCCTGTGCACGGGGCCTATGTTATACCCCATAGGACTGGGTCCTCACCAGAACTTAGCCGGTACTGTAGTTCCATGGTATATTACAGTACCGTTGCCCACCCCCGCGACGTGGACGCGCCTGGCAAGAGTTATCCATGTAGCCAATTAAAATTGCCTCATGGACCGGGTTAAGGAGCTGTCTAAATAATAATAATACGAAATCAAAATCAATCAGTCAATCAAATTAGACACCTAGTCAAACTCGTCGCCTTGTTTTTGATGGCCCTGGGCCGTCACTTTCGTTGCTCTCTTCAATAGGTAGGTCTTCCACTATTGGTGGCTCGTCGACTTCGTTTTCTGTACGTAGGTACTCCAGTATTGGTGGATCGTCAAGTTTGTCTTGAGGCTCGTCGTCGTCGTCCTCTTCAATGATGATAAGGGCAGTGTTCTGGCACGTTTCCCCTGAGCAGGTAGCACACATCACAGAACATCTGAGCCCTGCTTTCAGGCAAGTGCAGCCACCTCTGCACCCCTTCTTGCATTTGCAAGAGAGGTGTTTTAGGAGCTCTGCGGGGGCAAGAGCTTGCCAACTGGTAATGGTGATGAGTCCAGCCGAGGTCAATTCTCAACCTTAGTCGGTGGCCTCTTTCTCCACTCCCAACCTCTTTTGCTCCTGGTGTTATGTGCGGTAGTGGTGATACGACGCAGCCTCTGTGGTTGGGGGCAAATGGGCCAGATTCGCTTTGGCGTTGGCTGCTGTCTTCACAAAAGTATGGAAGCGTACATCGCTGAGGGTGTCTGTCGTTTGGTCTCCTCCATATAGGGCAACTAGGCACTTGTCACCGGCTGCTGCGACTTGTTGGTGTGTGGAATCTGTCTGGAGGAAAACTCTTGCTTGGTCCACTAGGCCTTTTCATCTTCCCCTGCCAGAAGAGGGCAGAGGGTCTGAAGTGGCCCCACCTTTTCATCTTCCCCTACCAGAAGAGGGCAGAGGGTCTGAAGTGGCCCCTCATTTTCATCTTCCCCTGCCAGAAGAGGGCAGAGGGTCTGAAGTGGCCCCACCTTTTCATCTTCCCCTGCCAGATGAGGGCAGAGGGTCTGAAGTGGCCCCACCTTTTCATCTTCCCCTGCCAGAAGGGGGCAGAGGGTCTGAAGTGGCCCCACCTTTTCATCTTCCCCTGCCAGAAGGGGGCAGAGGGTCTGAAGTGGCCCCACCTTTTCATCTTCCCCTGCCAGAAGGGGGCAGAGGGTCTGAAGTGGCCCCACCTTTTCATCTTCCCCTGCCAGAAGGGGGCAGAGGGTCTGAAGTGGCCCCACCTTTTCATCTTCCCCTGCCAGAAGGGGGCAGAGGGTCTGAAGTGGCCCCACCTTTTCATCTTCCCCTGCCAGAAGGGGGCAGAGGGTCTGAAGTGGCCCCACCTTTTCATCTTCCCCTGCCAGAAGGGGGCAGAGGGTCTGAAGTGGCCCCACCTTTTCATCTTCCCCTGCCAGAAGGGGGCAGAGGGTCTGAAGTGGCCCCACCTTTTCATCTTCCCCTGCCAGAAGAGGGCAGAGGGTCTGAAGTGACCCCACCTTTTCATCTTCCCCTGCCAGAAGAGGGCAGAGGGTCTGAAGTGGCCCCAACTTTTCATCTTCCCCTGCCAGAAGAGGGCAGAGGGTCTGAAGTGGCCCCACCTTTTCATCTTCCCCTGCCAGAGGTTGTGTCGCACCCAGTGAATGCGAGGATGAGAAGTTCAAATCCAGGTGATAGCTCCACTTCCCCTTGGTTGGGTGGTAGCTCCACTTCCCCTTGGTTGGGTGGTAGCTCCACTTCCCCTTGGTTGAATAAGCTGGTGGAGAATTGTACGCAACCCTCCTCACCACTGCCACTCTTCTGGAAGTATACGTTTGTTTTAGTGGAACCTAGACCGCAGAGGAGCACAAGCAAATCCGCATCCTCTCCAAAGATGATGACGTGGTCATTGGAGGTACATTTTTGCTGAGCAGTCACGACGATATCGCGGTCTGCGTCTTCTTTTGATATTCTTGTCTCAATCCCCTCGAGAGCAAAAGCAGAACAGACATGCTCAATGAGACGACCTTGTTTTTGTCATTCGAGAGCATCATCTCTTGGGGGACTGTGATGATGGTCGATGCGTCAAACACAATTTCCGCTGATGCTGCAGAATACCGTCGTGATTGCTCTGTAAATTTGGTGCTCTTTTGGGCGCCATCCTCAGGATACCCGTCGAAGACTACATACACATTTCTCCCAAAGTGGTTAAATATGTAGTTTAAGTAGCTTGCTGTGATAGCCCATACCGAATCATTCCGATGCCACACGACAGCAAATGGTTTTGCCTGCACACTGACGTTCTCTGTGGCTTGAGTGAAGGCAGCGTAAAAAGCAGATTTTGTGCCTTTACGCATCCCTTCGTCGGAAAATAGGGCCATTGGAAGAGGAGCGAGCCCATATGTGAAGTGGGCCATCAACTGTAGGTCTGACTGTTTCATGATACACATGCGCTGGAAGATGGTGAGTGGCTCGACATCGACTCTCTTTTTGTGGATCTTGATAGAGGTGATAGGCGTTGCCAGAGAGGACTTTTCATTTCCTAGAGAAACTAACATTCCCAAGCGTTTTTCCAATAATTCGGTTCACCCCATCTTCTCTGACAGTGTGGCAATTTATGTGGGGGCTACCTACAGTGCCACTGCTGATGGGTACGAGTTTATCCATCGATGGGAACGGTGGATGGTTATTGAACCAGGCTTTCAGTTTTTTCACGTCAGAGATATCTCGTGCAATTTGCGTATCGACATGCTGTTCACTTGTTGTTCTACCTCTTCACATATCTTCAGCATATATACCATCCCGCCCTTCCAACGAGAGAGCACAATTGCAGAGATAACTCTGCCATGGATTAGGTCACCCTAGCTCTTTATTGAACGCATCAATACCTGTTCAATTGTCAAGTCAGTCCACAGACCTGACCTGGACGATTATTTGCAGGTGAAGGTTCCAATCTCCCATCCTTTCGGCTGGAATGAATCGCTTCATGAGTAAGGTCATTCGATAGTAGAGTACCCAAAGTTTTGCGGTCATCTTCTTCAATTTTTTCAAGGGCGCTTTTGAATTTGGAAGTTACACTTTGTATATTTTCATTGTCTTCTGCCAACAGTATTTGTGACCTTTCAGTGCCAAGCAAGAGCCTCTCTTTCTCATGGGAGGTCATAGCTGCACTGAAAAATGGAATATGAATTATACATTAGTTTGAAAAGTATAATTAAATTATTAATTAAATTTAAAAACATCCATGGCGTGAGCCCTCCTCCCTGACCGCGGGGCCCAGGGCGGTCGCCCTCCTCTCCCTTCCCTAGATTCATAACACGTTCTTCATGTTTAAATCTCACTTCATGCAACAAAAAGTGGTTAGGTACATTTCTGGAAAAATGCGATTTTTTTCTTATAAGGGTTTTTTGAGATGTTGAGAGAACTACGAGGCATACAGACCCCGCTCTGCACTTAATTTAAAGCTAATTAAATTGCCTACAAGTTATATTCTGCAGGTGCTAATCGTAGGATCAACGGTTTCGGCTCAGTTTCGGTCCAAAGAAGGTCTAAAAATAAAATGTTCAATTTTTGGAAAACCTGGCCTATTTTCAAAGTGCCGTAATTCAGTAACCAATTGACCTACAGAGCTTCGGTTTGGCTTCCATTGCCACACTTTTAATGCTCTTAACAAACGTATAGAATATCTTTCGAGGAAGAATGCATGGTTTAGGAGATATAGAGCAGCATCTGAAACAAGTCCAAAAATTTCGCGGTTTTTGGTGTGTAAAAATTATTCCACAACTTTTTGAGAGTTGCAAACTTGGGTATACATAGCCCTAATGGGTCCAAACAACATACTAAAAATCAGAGATACATCATGTTTTGCGAATTTGTCCATCTTTTGTGTCACTTTTGACTGGCCTACTAGGCCGCCCCCTACTTTCATATAAACCTTCTCGATATCTCTCGAAATCATGGTCGGATTTTAACGAACGAGATGTTTTTGGCGTTGGGATGACGTCTTCTTTGCTGAGAATGTGTGTTGGTATTTCAAAAATAAATTGAAAATGTTTGTTTTTTGGATTGGCGCTGTATTGGAAACGGTGAATTTTGGAAAAAAGTTTGTTTGACGTTAATGAAAGGTGGGTATGTCCTCTAGGTGGGCAGCACGCTTCAAGGGCGTAGGAGGAAAAAAAGATAGCCGACTTTCTCGCGATACATTGGCGAAAATTGGCGAACGGATGGTCGGAATTTAACGAATGAGGTGTCGTTGGACTCGAGCTGACGTCCTCTTTCCTATAGACTACTCGTTATATTTTTCAAACATTTTAAAAAGAATTTTTTTTTCGAAAGTAGGCGATAGTTTGAAAACCAAACATGATAGAATGTTATGCCATAGTTGAAACGAATGTTCTCAATGACCTTTATTTTTTATAATAAAACTTTTATATTTTGAGATTTTTTGAAAACACTTAAATTTTGAATGTTTACTATTTTGGAAACTAACAAGAAGACAAATAAGTTTGTTTGACATAAATGAAAGGTCTCTACCCCCTCTACCACGAAAATAAATGTCAAGTCTCTAAGACAAGTACTATGCATTATTTATTTATTTTATAAATGAGTGTTTGTAGACAGAGAGCCGGTAGCGCTGGGCGTGTGTTCCAACGAGGCTATGACTGGCCATGGTGAATACAGGAAATGGCTATTTCGACGGGACGATGTATGGCAAAACGAGGGGTCGCTTTTCGATATTTTTTCCTATGACGAATGAATGAAGGTGAATATTTGGAAATGTGACAAGCATGCTAAGATTTGTTTACCCATGAAGGGGATCATTAACGTTTTAGTTAACGGTGATGAGCGAGATCGCTCTCTGACACAACAGACGGTTGTAGGATATGGCCAAGTGATTCTTAGATGTTGGCGATCCCGGTGACCATGCCCGGAAAAAATGAATTGCTATTTTGGTGGGATGGCGGGGCAGTTTATGACGGTTGGTTTTGTGATATTTCCTATGACGGATGGAGGCGAATATTTGAAAATGTGTTACGTGTGCTAGGATTTTCTAACCCTCAAGGGGATCTTTAACATGCTAGTAAACGGTAATAAGCGAGACTGCTGTCTGGCACAGTAAATGGTTTTAGAATATGGAAACCTATAACATTTTCTCGACCAAGTCATGTGCATGTACGCAAAGAGCCAAAACGGTTAGGTCATTGGCCTGAAATGTTATGAACTAAATATTGAACTGGGTAAAGTCATGTGTTTTAGGGTGAATGTATGTGGTTAACATGATCGTGTATTGAGGATGGCCGCTTGCTAGTAATTATTATTATTATTATTACAGTAAATTGTTTAAGAATAATAGTAATAATAATACGACACACATGTTTTCAATGCTAACACACACACAGTCCTGTTCACTGGAGACTGAATATTGTACCTAGCCAGAGGGCTTGTGAGAGAGACTGCTGAAAAGACACAAATGTCTACGTCAGCAGGAAGTGTGATATCAGCTTACTTGCCTCGTGGTGGCCAGCAGGTGTGCTGTTTAAGCAGAGACCGCCATTTTGGTTCCCAGACAGCCGTACTACCGATGTATAAGAGGCAGGCATTTTGGTTCGTTATTAAAAACATGAAACTAGTATAAGGTACACGAATTTTATTCAGATTGAGGAATGTGAAGAGGCGTGGGAACACGCGTGAGAGAGACAACATTTCAAGGTCAAAACGGTGAGAAAATGCAACTCTCTCTGTTGCTAGGCTAACTGATAACGATTGCGTTAGTGATGCACTTGCCATTTTAGCAAACGGACTTATACAGTAGAGCTGTGGAAGGAAAATCCTTCTTTTTGTTAAGTACCTATGAATGATTATTTTAATAATGTCATGTTAATGAACCTTAAATTTGATGTTATTGATCAGGTAATTATTGATTTTTTAAATTTATTTGTTTGCAGATAACCGGTATACCTTACATGTCTGAGATACAAGAAACCATTGCGCTTTTGGGCCCACTAGAAGGAAACAGTAACAAGCCAGTGCAAGTGAAGGTGAGATTATTTTTTTATACTAACTTGTTTCATTTTTTTGTTTGATATTATTTTATTTTATGAAATGCATGAATGAAATTAACCTGAATTTAGGTATTCTTGGCGGTTTATTTTATTTATTTTTTGAAACTTGGAAAGAAAAGCCTTTCCGCCGTAGCAGTTGCTGAAAACCCAAGACGCAGTAGAGTGCAATCATTGGTTCCAGGCAGTGAACTATTGAAAACTCAGGTAGGTCTAACTTAAAAATTCTATTCCATTTTACCATTACTGAAAACTCGTAGACAAAACCTGTACATGACTAGGACAATGATTGCTTTCTTGAATAATGGCCATGTATTGACAAACGGTACAAGACTATATTGGTTGTTGACTGGGAAAAGTACAAGGCTGTGTTGGATTTTCTAAAAAAAAAAAAATTAAATGTAACTTATGGGTGGTTCCCTATGGACTCAATAAATATCCACAGGTTTGAACAAGATAATCTGAACAAAATGATATGATATTTATTTTTGTTTATATATTGGTTAAAGGGAGATGTAAATGACTGCGGCTTAATAAAAAAAATACATGGGTTGCTGTTACTGCAGACATACAGTTAATTTTTTTAATTTTTTATGGCGTTTTTCATTTAATGCCAATTAACGTTAAAGTTTAATTACAAGAATTGATAGATTGATTGATTGATGAGTTTTTTTTAGGTGTGGTCATACGCCATTAACATAGTGAGCAGACAGTGAAAAAAAAGCATACATTCTGATTTAAAGTACTGTGTGCAACGATAATAACTTACAATAAGAAAACGTTTTATTATAACACATGGCGTTAGTACCAAATACAACAAGTGAACAAGTTGGTTTACCACGTGGGTTAAGTATAAAATCAGAACATGATCATTGGTTAGCATTTGACTCCTGGCCTGTAGGCTTTATGTCGTCAGATAAACTTGCAAAAGCCGTTTTTTTTTTACTTGAACCGAGAAGATGTGGTGCGCTGTGTGTTTTGTCGTATTGCACTTTCACACTGGGAAGAATGGGATGATCCCTTTAGAGACTATTTGCGATGCTCTCCTTGTTGTCCTTACGTGCTTGGAAAAGAAGTGGGTAACATACCCGTGTATTCACTTAACCGAACCCCAAGGCCATTGGCCGCTACTTACGTTGCTGAATCACAAATAAATAATAATAATAATGATGTATTACCCGCCAACAACGGTAGTGTCGACATATATGGTCCATATGCCATAGAGAGTGTTGAATTGTCGTGTGCTTTTGAAAAGTTGGGAGTTTGCAAGACTAAAGCACTAGCACACCCAGAGTACAGCTCTGTTGAAAAACGTTTAGAATCTTATAAAAATGTTTGGCCATTAATATTAAAACACCTTACCAAACAGCTAAGTGAAGCTGGATTATTTTATACTGGTGAAGGGGATAAAACAATATGTTTTTATTGTGGTTGGTTGGTTCCTTGGTTTAGGGGCTGCGACAACGCGGTCATGTTTTTATTGTGGATTTGCTTTAAAGGATTGGCAAATGACTGATGACCCTATTGTGCAACACGCTCGTCGGTTACCTAACTGTAAAAGCATGGTGTTGCTTAAAGGTCAGGCACTTGTGAACACTATTCGTAAAGAAAACGTGATTGCAGCACAAGACATAAAAGTGCCTTTAGAGTTAGAACACGCGGAGCAAATACATGAGGCTAAAAAAAACTTGTCTCACGAACAGATACAAGGTGTGACCAACAATTATGTAAAATGTGTTATCAAGTTGAACTAGGTGTTGTATTTTTTCCTTGTGGACACATTATAGCATGTGTCAAGTGTGCATTAGAACTCAACACTTGTGTTATGCAGAAAAGTAGTATCTGCTACAGTTAGGGCATTTCTTGCATAAATTGTATAATTTATTGGCCATGCATAGTAGCCATGCGCATAATAGTTCGCGGCTGGGAGCGATCAGCTTAGTTCGCAGCTCCTTAGCGAACTAGTTCGCTCTTTTAGTTCGTAGCTCCCATCTCGAATTTCCTGTATAAGACAAATCGTTCGCTCGTCTTGCTACTGCCACTGCACGCGCTCTTTGTTATAGCAGTCTGTCACCACTGATTACTCGTCACCAGTGATTGCTCATTCACATTGCTCTCGTTTCAAGCAATAATGTAGGCTACTGACAGTTACTATGCTCGCTGCACGTGCAGTTCGTGTATTAGATATTGACATGTTGGGTGTGTAGTAATGTGTTTTACATTTTGATATTCAAAGATAAAAAAATACAAAAATATGAGTATTGAAACATTAGTGAAATTCCTTATTCCTTCGTTATTTCCTGTTATTCCTTGTACGAACATAGGGCTGCTACAAACTTCTTCCATCTCACTCTATCGTTGGCCATCCTTTTAATTAGGGTCCATGTCTTTCCTTCTGAGAAAAAATCTCTTTCTTTTGTTTATAAAACCAAAAGTCGTCATTTGTTTATCATTAGTGAAATACCGGTACCGTACCTAAAAGAATAACAGTATGGACGATGTGTTCGTAGAAGCATACACTTGAAAATGAAAATCCACAGCCTGCTTCCAGTCTCCGACCGGGTCAGGAATGGAATGAATGAAGCCCCCATCTAGCGGCGAGGATATGAACTGTGCCGGCTGCCGAAGCCTGTCGCACTCCCCTGGGGCAATGATTAAATGAATGACAGATGAAATGAAATGATAGTGGAGAGTGTTGCTGGAATGAAATTGTGACAGGGAAAACCTGAGTACCCGGAGAAAAACCTGTCTGCCTCCGTTTTGTCCAGCACAGATCTCACATGGAGTGACCGGGATTTGAACCACGGACCCAGCGGTGAGAGGCCAGTGTGCTGCCGTCTAAGCCACGGAGGCTCCAGAAGCATACGATTATTATTCTCTTTATTTTTGGTCTCGCGTGGGGCCGATAACCTAGATGTTATGCCCCTTAAAACAACAATTATCATCATTTTTCGCGTATATCGGCGCGTCACCATCCGATTCCATTTCCTACTTGTCACTAGGTGATGATAAGACGTACCCCCCCCCCCCCCGCAATTTTCGTTTCATTTCTTACTTCGTGGTATTCATTATTTGGCTGCTTAAAACCGTTGGGTACATTATCTTTATGGCATAAATGGGAGGAATAGGTTTTTTTTAGTCCAGAGTTTTTGTCCATAAAAGTTCGCTTTTCTTTGTGAATCATCGTCATAATGTTCATTTCTTAAAAACAGGTAAAAGTAGTTGTATCACCATGTATCGAGAAGAATAAATATCAACCAGTTCCTTAAATTAAATGTTAATCCAGTTCGCCGATTTTCTAAATAATTGGACATATTTTCAAATAATCCAAAATGACTAAGTTAAATAAAACTGTGGAAATATACCCACATCTAAATCAGTTAACTATCAGTTACTTCAATTTATGAACCGCCACTGTATTAAATTACAAATATAAGGTAGTTATTACCTATTAGCGTGTTAGCACTAGTAGTGTGTTATACTGTTATATTATTATAAACCAACATTGAACAATCGCCGCGCCAAAACTTGACAATCTAGGCACTAACAATAGATACACTCAATCAACTGAACTGACTGAACGAAAGAAAGCGCATGTGATTGTGCAATGAGTGGTGACGTGACGAGCTGACCTTCATTAATTAAGTGTACAGGTTGTACAGCAATATCGACTTCATCAAAAACACTCTCCGACATATCATTAAACCGCGTAGGCAGAAATGTCTCAAAGTTTTCACATACACAAAGTACACGATCACCATATGCTGTTTTCAATTTCCGAATCTTGATAATGCGAAATGGAATATGCATTGGTAATTCGCTGAGCTTCTTTGTCTCTAAGCCACATGCTTGACCCACAGCATTCAAAACATTCATAGTAGTAGCCTAAAAACAAAAGAAATGCATATCTATTACACTCTAAAACAGCTTGTAATAATATCTTGCATAGAGGTATTTTGCACTATGCGTGGCCAATAAATTATACTATTTATGCAAGAAATGCCCTAACTGTAGCAGATACTACTTTTCTGCATATAGCACAAGTGTTAAATTCTAATGCACACTTGACACATGCTATCATGTGTCCAAAAGGAAAAAAATAGAACACCTAGTTCATCTTGATAACAAATTTTATATATTTGTTGGTCACACTTTTGTATCTGTTCGTGAGACAAGTCTTTTTTTTCAGCCTCATGTATTTGCTTAGAGTGTTCTAACTCTAAAGGCACTTTTATGTCTTGTGCTGCAATCACGTTTTCTTTACGAATAGTGTTCACAAATTCCTGACCTTTAAGCAACACCATGTATTTACAGTTATGTAACCAATGATGATGATGATGATAACTGTTGTTTTAAGGGGC
This sequence comes from Meconema thalassinum, assembly GCA_946902985.2. Taxonomy (NCBI): domain Eukaryota; kingdom Metazoa; phylum Arthropoda; class Insecta; order Orthoptera; family Tettigoniidae; genus Meconema; species Meconema thalassinum. The sequence continues at coordinate 19,714,927 of OX336391.1, forward strand.
CTAACATCTAGGCTATCGGCCCCTGGAAAGTTATGTAACCAACGAGCGTGTTGCACAAAAGAGTCATCAGTCGTTTGCCAATCCTTTAAAGCAAATCCACAATAAAACATATTGTTTTATCCCCTTCACCAGTATAAAATAATCCAACTTCACTTAGCTGTTTGGTAAGGTGTTTTAATATTAATGGCCAAACATGTTTATAAGATTCTAAACGTTTTTCAACAGAGCTGTACTCTGGGTGTGCTAGTGCCTTAGTATTGCATACTCCAAACTTTTCAAAAGCACACGACAATTCAACACACTCTATGGCATATGGACCACATATAACGACACAACCGTTCTTGGCTGGTAATACATCATTATTATTATTATTTATTTGCGATTCAGCAACGTAAGTAGCGGCCAATGGCCTTGTGGTTCGGTAAAATGAATACACGGGTATGTTACCCATTTGTTTGCCAAACATGTAAGGTCAACAAGGAGACCATCGCAAATGGGCCCTAAAGGGATCATCCCCTTCTTCCCAGTGTGAAAGTTCAATACGGCAAAACACACAAAACACACAGCGCACCACATCTTCTCGGTTGAAGTAAAAAAAAACGGCTTTTGCAAGTTAATGTGTCGACAATAAGCCTACAGGCCAGGATTCAAATGTTAACCAACGATCATGTTCTGATTTTAAATTAACCCACGAGGTAAACCAACTTGTTCACTTGTTATATTTGGTACTAACGCCATGTGTTGTTGTTTGAGTCTTCAGTCTTTTGACTGGTTTGATGCAGCACTCCATGCCTCCCTGTCCTGAGCTAATCGTTTCATATCTACATAGCTCCGACACCCTACATCCGAGGCAATCTGTTTAACATATTCTAACCTTGGTCTACCCCTACATTTTTTGTCCTCGACCCTTCCTTCCATAACTAAGCTTGCTATTCCTGGGTGTCTTAGTATGTGTCCTACCAACCTATCTCTTCTCTTCATTAGCAGTCGCCATAAACATCTCTCCTCTCCCACTCGTCTTAATACCTCTTTGTTTGTAACCCTATCTACCCATCTGATCTTCATCATTCTCCTGTAACAGCACATTTCAAATGCTTCGATTCTCCTCTTTTCTGCTGCACCAATAGTCCAAGTTTCACTTCCATAGAGCGCCACGCCCCAGACAAAGGCTTTCAAAAATGACTTCCTAATACCTAAATCTATATTCGATGTCAGCAGATTCCTTTTTTGTAGAAATGCTTTCTTTGCCCGAGCCAACCTACTTTTTATATCCTCTTTGCTTCGTCCATCACTGGTTATTCTGCTTCCTAAGTAACAGAAGTCTCCTACTTCCTTCAGCTTTTCACCTGCCAATTTGATCTCCATAGAGGTTTCTGATTTATTTCGGCTGCATTCCAGTATTTTTGTTTTACATTTATTAATTTTCATCATGAATTCTTTCCGTAAGACGGAGTCCATACCATTCAAAAACTAATTCAAATCATCAGGCTAGTAGGCCAAGATGACGATGTCGTATTGTAAGTTATTAACGTTGCACACAGTACTTTAAACCACAATTAATGCTTTTTTTCACTGTCTGTTCACTATGTTAATGGCGTATGACCACACCAAAAAAAACTCATCACTCAATCAATCAATCAATACTTGTAATTAAACTTTAACGTTAATTGACATTAAATAAAAACACAATCAAAAAATATTTAAAAAAGATAAACTGTATGTCTGCACTAACAGTAACCCATGTACTTTTTTTTATATAAAGCTGCAGTCATTTACATTTCCCTTTAACCAATATATAAACAAAAATAAATATCATATCATTTTGTTCATATTATCTTGTTCAAACCTGTGGATATTTATTGAGTCCACAGGGAACCACCCATAAATTACATTTAATTTTTTTGTTTTTAGAAAATCCAACACAGCCTTGTACTTTTCCCAGTCAACAGCCAATATAGTCTTGTACCGTTTGTCAATACATGGCCATTATACATGAAAGCAATCATTGTCCTACTCATGTACAGATAATGATTTTTTTGTCTACGAGTTTTCAGTAATGGTAAAATGGAATAGCATTTTTAAGTTAGACTTACCTGAGTTTTCAATAGTTCACTGCCTGGAAACAATGGTTGCACTCTACTGCGTCTTGGGTTTCAGCAACTGCTACGGCAGAAAGACTTTTCTTTCCAAGTTTCTAAAAATAAATAAAATAAACCGCTATAAATACCTAAATTCAGGTTAATACATGCATTTCATAAAATAAAATAAAATAATATAAAAAAATGAAACAAGTTAGTTTAAAAAAATAACCTCACCTTCACTTGCACTGGCTTGTTACTGTTTCCTTCTAGTGGGCCCAAAAGCGCAATGGTTTCTTGTATCTCAGACATGTAAGGTATACCGGTTATCTGCAAACAAATACATTTAAAAAATCATTAATTACCTGATCAATAACTACAAATTTAAGGTTCATTAGCATGACGTTACGAAAATAATCATTCATAGGTACTTACCAAAAAATAAAAGGATTTGTATTCCACAGCTCTACTGTATACGTCCGTTTGCAAAAATGGCAAGTGCAGCACTGACGCAATCGTTATCAGTTAGCCTAGCAACAGAATGAGTTGCATTTTCTCAGCGTTTTGACCTTGAATGGTTCTCTGCCTCTCTCTCGCACGTGTTCCCACGCCTCTTCACATTCCTCAATCTGAATAAAATTCGTGTACCTTATACTAGTTTCATGTTTTTAATAACGAACCAAAATGCCTGCCTCTTATACATCGGTAGTACGGCTGTCTGGGAACCAAAATGGCGGTCTCTGCTTAAACAGTACACCTGCTAGCCACCATGAGGCAAGTAAGCTGATATCACACTTCTTGCTGACGTAGACATTTTTGTCTTATCAGCAGTCTCACTCAAAAGTCCTCTGGTTAGGTACAATATTCAGTCTCCAGTGAGCAGGACTGTGTGTGTGTTAGCATTGAAAACATGTGTCTTATTATTATTATTATTCTTAAACATTTTACTGTAATAATAATAATTACTAGCAAGTGGCTATCCCCAATACATGATCATGTCAACCACATACATTCAACCTAAAACACATGACTTTACCCTGTTCAATATTTAGTTGATAACATTTCAGGCCAATGACCTTACCGTTTTGGCTCTTTGCGTACATGCACATGACTTGGTCGAGCAAATGTTATAGGTTTCCATATTCTAAAACCATTTATTGTGCCAGACAGCAGTCACGCTTATTACCGTTTACTAGCATGATAAAGATCCCCTTCAGGGTAAAAAAATCCTAGCATACGTAACACATTTTCAAATATTCTCCTCCATCCGTCATAGGAAATATCACAAAACCAACCGTCATAAACTGCCCCGCCATCCCACCAAAAGAGCAATTCATTTCTTCCGGGCACGGTCACCGAGATCGCCAACGTCTAAGAATCACTTGGTCATATCCTACAACCGTCTGTTGTGTCAGAGAGCGATCTCGCTCATCACCGTTAACTAAAACGTTAAAGATCCCCTTCATGGGTAAAAAATCTTAGCATGGTTGTCACATTTCAAAATATTCGCCTTCATTCATTCGTCATAGGAAAAAAGATCGAAAAGCGACCCCTCGTTCTGCCATACGTCGCCCCGTCGAAATAGCCATTTCCTGTATTCACCATGGCCAGTCATAGCCTCGTTGGAACACACGTCCAGCGCTACCGGCTCTCTGTCAACAAACACTCTTTTATTAAAAAAAAAAAAAAAATGCATAGTTCTTGTCCTAGAGACTTTACATTAATTTTTGTGGTAGAGGGGTTAGGGACCTTTCATTTATGTCAAACAAACTTATTTGTCAACTTGTTAGTTTCCAAAATAGTAAAAATTCAAAATTTAAGTGTTTTCACAAAATCTCAAAATATAAAAAGTTTTATTATAAAAAATAAAGGTCATAGAGACCATTCGTTTCAACTATGGCATAACATTCTATCCTGTTTGGTTTTCAAACTATCGCCTACTTTCGAAAAGAACATTTTTCAAAAAAAAAATTGAAAAATATAACGAGTGGTCTATAGGAAAGAGGACGTCAGCTCGAGTCCAACGACACCTCATTTGTTAAATTCCGACCATCCGTTCGCCAACTATCACCAATGTTCGCGAGAAAGTAGGCTATCATTTTTTTCCTCCTACACCCTTGAAACTTGCTTCCCCCTAGAGGACATACCCACCTTTCAATAATGTCAAACAATTTTTTTTCTAAAATTCACCGTTCCAAAACAGCGCCAATCCCAAAAAAATATCATTTTTTTTTTAAATACCGACACACTTTCTTTGCCAAGAGGACGTCATCCCAACGCCAACAATATCTCGTTCGTTAAAATCCGACCATGCGTTCGAGAGATATCGGCAATGTTTATATGAAAGTAGGGGGCGGCCTAGAACCTGTCTTACCACACTACTACTACTGTCAAGTTTTTATCCTAGTGACTTGAAATGTATTTCGGGCGTAGAGGGGGTAGGGAACTTTCATTTATGTCAAACAAACTTTTATGTAGAATTCCTAATTTCCAAAATATAAGAATTTCAAAATTACACTAAAAAAACATAAAAATTAAAAAGTTTTATTATAAAAAATAAAGGACATAAAGATCGTTTGTTTAAGCTATTGCACAACATTCTATCATGTTTCGTTTTTTAACTATCGCCTACTTTCAAAAACAAAAATTTTCAAACAATTTTTCAAAAATATAACGAGTAGTCCATAGCAAAGCCCCCATCAGCTCGAGTCCAACGACACCTCATTCGTAAATCTCCGACCACGGGTTCGGGGGTTATCGGCTCGCATTGGGACTAGTGGTTGGGGGGGGGGGGTTAGAACCCCTCGCTCTCCCCTACTCACCTTCAATGATATTCAAGAAAATGCTTATGTCGCAGTTGTTGGAATTTGGAATTTCTTCGTATGACTAGAACGTGTGTTTTTTGACTATGCCATATTCGTCCAAGGAATTAATGAGGCATCATTGGGTGTTGCTGAACCGTATGTTATGTCTATGATGAATGAGGGGACCTCAGAAGAGGACGCTTAAGAGAAGATTTGGATGGTGGAGTCCAAGGGTATTCTTGTGAATGACAGACATGAAGGAGATGTGACGGGATATATGGTTCACTATGCCAAGAATCATGCAGGAACGTAAGGAGATTGTCAAAGCAATCAAGCCCTGTGTCATTATTGGTGCTATCGCAATTGGAGGTGTGGTCGAACCAGACGTTATTGGTGTTTAGATATCAAGAATAAAAGGCCTATCGTGTTTACCCTAAACAACTATAATTACGACGCTGAATGCTGCATGGACTTTTTATAAGAAGAAAGTGATATGATGTATTTGTATATTGTTATTATGTTTAGTTTGTGTATATATGTTGTAACGTCTTGGATGAGGAGTGTCCTCGTATTAGTTTTAGTATTGTATGTTTTCTCTTATTTATATTTCGTTCAACCATACGGAGATCTTGGATCTGCACAGACACTCTTCATCATTGTTTATTGTTATGTAGAGTTGTAGTTTATATTAATTTAATCGGAAAATGCCCATTTGTAGAGTAGAAGTTGGTACCCAGGCTGTTACCTGATGGCCTTGTGTTATATGAAGTGAAACCGACTAAGAAGCGACACGGCATAACGTAGAACTGACGCAATGTTCTGAAACTGATAAGGATTTAGGTGGCGGTGATACGAGATATACATGCTTTGGTAAAAATTATTAGATAATTGTTTAGTATCGAATGGATGCGCTTCGTTATATAATACGACGAGCTTCTACAATTATTAGTGAATATAATTGTTTTATAGAAAAGATTCACATCCTTATATGACGAAGAAGTATCCGTAAATTGATTCTTCATAAGAGTAACCAGATATATCGTATGTTGCTGAAAATAAAGAACACCTGTATGCACGTTATGCCCCAAATCTCAAGTAAGCTAAGGTAGCTAAATGGATACGTAATGTACGGCGCTTTTCGGTTAGCTAGACAAATATTGATTCATTAAAAATTATACTTTCCTTCATATCATTATACTGAGTTGTGGTTATTTGGTCATTTCCATATTTACTCTTTATACATATTATTTCTACGAGAGTCCTGTTGCCCGGGAGAAGAGTCTTATGTGTTCTGTATTTCTGTCTCATTGTGGAAATGAGTTGCGCCCAATAGAATTTGTTTACTGATTAAAGAACTCTCACAGGGTAAACGGCATGGAAACATCGTAGGCATTTAATATCGCTATGCTCGATAATAATAATAATAATAATATCGTGTGGCCTCGGGTGCCGGGTGCAAGCTTTGTAATTTGACACCCAGAGGGTAGCTTGCTTGTCGAATTTCGTTGTTTCTTGAATCACTATGAAAGTCAAGGAGGTTAGATTTCTAAGCTCCTTGAACACTACAGCACTTCCTAGTGAGAAATGAGGAACTTTTGTGTTGGCGGAAACTGCCGAGATTAATTTTGGCATTATGAAAGCGGCCTACTGAATTCAAATGCGTTCTTTGACATGCCAACATCGTATGACAAGCGTGTCGTATTTTTGTCGCCTTTCAAAAATCACTTACCACGTCCAGGAGCGAACCTGCAATCTTGGGGTTAGTAGACCGACACGCTATCCACTCACCCACCGTGGCAAGCTGCTCGATGATCTAGAGAAACGGACTAATGTCTGAGCGATCAAGAGTTCTAAAGAGGCAATAGATAACCAGTGGAAATTTCTGCACCTGCATTTCTATGAAGGATTTCCTCAAATAAGAGGAACTGAGCTCGATTTTACTCTTCAATGATGTGGAGTTGGTGCAGTCAATATATATGATACAGATAATAATGTTTTATATTTCAGAGATTTTAGATTAACAAGTTGTCCCTACGAACGTGTTGATCGTCCTACAGCACCAAAAAAAAAACCACTGTGCTTTCAACAGTGAACATAGTGTCTCATCATCTCGATTAAGAGTATAAATAAGAATTTGGTGGTTCCTTATATCTTAAGTATAAACATTCAGCATTCATTTCTCTCACTTATTGCAGTGGAATGTTGACGTTCACATGCTTTTCTTGTAACGAGTTGCACTGACGGATTAGGTTTGAAAAGAAAGAACTGTTACAGTACTTCACTTCTAATTGATTCAAACGGGCAACTGAACACCAAGTAATTAGCGATGGTTTAATTCGTTCAAGTGATAACAATTAGTTCGCATTTTGTTCGCTATAGAATAGCCATATTGCCTAGTTGGAATATACAGTCCACATAAGGGCAGATGACCTCGTAGTTCCGCCCCTAAAAACAACTATAACTCACAATAACTAATACAGCCCACACAATTCTGTGTAAACATATGGGCGTCTCTAAAAGTCAGAGTAGTTAAAAGGGGCGTAAAACCAATAACATTATTATTTTTATGTAAACTCATGGGTTATTGTACTTCACTATTGAAAAGCTCACGGATCAATGGATAGCGAGCGCTATTTGGGGCTACACCGATTGTTAGATATGACTGATTTACTTGAACTTAAAAAAAGAACACAGTACATTTGGTGTGTTCTGTTATGACATACAGAGGGTGGCAACCCTTTCAGAACACCACAAGACAGCGTAAACTTATCCAATTCTCGGCATACCAATGCATGCCTCCCGTCTAGCGTTCCATACTTTAACTGGCACGATTTATACTGAACTTTCACTTTTCTCACCACAGTGGCTTAATCCTTCTCCCCCGAGGTAGTATTTAAAAATTATCGACCTGTACTTGCAATGCAAGTAGATCACACAATGTACAGAGTATGTCCAAAATAACTCGTGGGGACGAAAATATGGGAATACCATTTACAGGCCTCCTTTTGGCAATTAATGTGTGGTATAAATGCGAGTTAATGTGTGTGTCACGAAACGTCACAAATTATTTTCTTAAAGAAAAGAAGTGGTCTTTACAATTAAACTTTGTCAGTCTTGCTTCTTAACCTTGTGTCGTGGGTGTACTGCTTTTGTTTCTATGTGAATGCCAATGGTTGATGGCATGACTTGATACACCTGTTTTGTGGGGAGTTGTTCACATCCTGATTATAACGTAATATAATATTTCATTTCTAGGGTTATGCGCTGAAATTTACTCTCCGCGATGGTGATAGAATTTTACGCTAACTAACCACTTATTGAACGATCAAAATGGTAAACAGTTCATTTAGCCACAGCAGAGTTAGTGAGACGGGCGCGGCACATTCCACCCTCATCTCCTTTATAAAATACTAGCAGAAGTACCCGTTCTTCGAACGGTGTTCGTTGTTAACACCAGACATTATCAATTGAGCTACTGTTGCAATGGTTAACGGTTTGCCATTCCTTCAAGTTTATCAGAACGAACTTAGTTTACTGGGAATATCACACACACCGATAATTTAAGGCCCTTAAAATATAGTTTTCGGAGACCCTTTATAAATTCCCGAAATTTGGGTCTCACATTGAGAAGCGCAACATATGCTTTGGTCGTCCTTCTAGGATAATTTTTATATTTCGCCTATTTTAGCATATATTGAGAAGTTTTTCTCTATATCCACCCTTCTACTGTATGAAAAGTACGGTGAAGAGTTTTATAAATGATTGGTGTATTGACTCTCATGGTTACCATACCTAATTTTACGATGCACCAAGCATCCGAACACGAGGTTTAGGCGTACATAAGGGTACACAGAAAGACAGACAGACAATTCTATTGTCTACAACATATCACCCAGATATCCAAACATGGGTATATCTACCACACAGTATCAAATAAAATCATCCTTACGATGAACCCGTATGTCGACAACAAAAAAATAGTTAAAATGTGCTCTCAGACTAAATTCACCTAATGTGTACTTCCTGACGTGAAATACAATTGAAAGCCTTGTAAACGAAACGCAATACACGTCACATAAAAACTGAACCTCTACGTTGTGCTAGATGCCCATTCACAGGAAGACCCCTTTCATAAATTATAAAGGCTTTTGGTGCATGAAAATTCAGGTTTTTTAGCCTCAAATTGCCCAAATTCCTAAAAGCCGCAAAAAATGCTGGTTCAATTCAGGAATTTTTGAAAATAATGTTGCTGTTTGGAGATATAATAGACCTTCTGTACTATATGTCGATAGTGAAAATTGCATGAAAAAATTCTAGGTTACCCCTTCACCCCCTTAATTGCATTCATGAATTATACGGTCTACGTTAGTTCCGTGATAACCTTATAGCCATTTGCAAACTTTCACAGAAATGTAATAAATGGAGTGACATTGCTTCTTACAGAAATAGAAGGAAAGTTGTATGCCACCCCTTGAGATAATGTTCTCATGGTTACCGATCTGCATTCCTTCATTAGTTTGTTAAATTAAATTAAATTAGTTTTCTGGGAATATTTCAGAAACTGTTGGATTTAGAGCCTTATAATGTAGTTTTCGAGGACCCTTTAGGGCCCCCTAGTTTTGTTGCTGGCACCGAGGGGATTTATCTCGTCGTTGTACGCCATAATATAATACTAATAATAATATAATATAGGGAGAAATTATAACACCTAATTTTTTTTATTTTTAATTCAGCCAGTGGCCATGTACTTCAGGACGGGTCAGGGAAGGGATATTATCAGAGAAAGAAGCATTCATATCATGCATGAACAAAATGGAAATGGACTACCATTTAACTAAGGACATCTATAAGAAAATGTCAATATCCTTCAACGCAAAACTAAAACATTACTGCAGTGTCATCAGTCCAGAGGTCTTGCATGCTTCTGAATGCCTCACGATGAACAAAAAAGGCTTGATCGAGAAACTGGAGGCCAAAGAAAGGAACATTTTGAGAAAGATATTGGGTTCCATCAAAGACAATGGGGAATACAGAAGACGGCATAACCATGACCGATATACTCATGTGGAGAAGATAAGCAACGTCATCCGGAAGAGGAGGTTACCATTTTTTGGGCATGTGAAACGATTGAGCCCAGCGAGACTGACCAACCGCAACATAACTTACTTTCAGGAGAGGAAAACAAAATGGGCCTGGTTCATTGAACTGGATAAAGATCTGAAAGAAGTGGGGATTACACCAACAGACATTCAGGAGCGCGCCCCACTCAAAAGGAAACTTCAAGCTTGTAAAGGTTTCCAAGAAAAACCGAAGCAGAAAACGGGAAAGATTTGGACCCAGGAACGGAAGGAAGTCCATCGAGAACGAATGCGGGCGTACAGGGCAAACATCAAAGCCAGTAGGAGACGGTTGGAATGAAGCGGTCCATAGATGGCCTATACGAAATCAATGAAAGAATGAATGAATGAATAATACGGGGATATGAATATAATAGACCTGCCGTACCACACCCGCAGGTGTAAATCGCGTGAAAAAATTCTAGAGTACCCCTTGATCCCCCCTTAAGCGCATATACGTATTGATGAATTTTACGGCTTAATTTGGTTCCGTGATAACCTTCTAGCCGTTTGCAAACTTTCACACTAATGTAATTAATGGAATTGCATTGCGTCTTACAGCAATAGAAGGACCTCGGAGAATCCTCTTTGCATGGTTACTGGCTTGCATTCGTTCATTAGTTTATTAAATTAAATTAGTTTTCTGGGAATATCTCAAAAACGGATGGTCTTCGGTCCTTAAAATGTGGTTTTCGGGGCCCCGAGTTTTGTCTCTCACATTGAGGGGCTGAAAATGAGTTTTGTCTCGTCCTTCTACGCCTATTTCAGCATGTATTTTAAGGGGGTAGGCCCCCTTTTATGAGAGGTACGGAGAAGAGTTACATCAATAATTAGTGTCGTGCCTCTGATGGATATATGTACCAAATTTTACGTTGATACACCCAGCCGTTCTCGAGTTATAAAGGAACAAATTTGTCCACAGACAAACAAACAGACAAACAAAAAAAATATTTTCGCGCGCATCCATCATAAAACAGTCTGAAACGTGTAAACATCTCAAATTTCCGTAGAAATTCAGAGATAAACACACAAATTTTCATTTTTATATATAGAGAGATATACTGCACCGCTCGGTGTTGACCGTGTTTTATTGCACAGATTCTGGTTTTACTCGCTAACCGTTGGAGATATACGAAAAGTGATAAGGACATTTTGGATAGAAAATTAAAGGTTAAAGCTCATGTATACCATCAAAAGTTTGCTATTTCTTAGCGTTCTCTTTTTATTTGAAAAGGAAATATGAAATTTTGAAACCAAAGGGTCTAATGACGTCACTAAAATAGTCGCCATTTTTTATTAGTGCAAAATTTCGAAATCAAAAGTATCCTATATGTAAACCTGGTAAATCAGCTACATCCATGCAAAATTTCATTTAAATCGGACTAGTGGTTCTTGAGTTATTGAGTAACAGACAGACAGACACACACCATCTCATTTTTATATATTAGTATGATACCACTAGTCAGTTGCCATTTTGCCAATATTTGCGTGTAAGAAGAAGTATTATAGTGTCAATTTGTAAACTAAAATTAAGTTGTACTATGTTAAGTTATTTTTATGAAACAGTGGTTTATACTGTAGCAACGAAAAGAAAGAGCAGGTCGATACCAAAAATTGGACTTAATATTTTAATTGTTATTATCCATATTGGTCCGTATTGAATTGAATCCACCTAATAATTTGCAAACTGTTTAACATGTATCTCTGGCTGAAGAAGGACACATAAGTGTCCGAAACATGTACCGTTGTTCACTTCTAGAACACAATTAGTGTTGAAAGGACGGAGCAGTTGGCAAATTATTAAGTAATATTTTAATCAAAAGTTTGGTGCTTTTCAGTCGGTCAACACGAATGTACCCAAATAGAGCTGGGTTATGCCCTAATCCTGAAATAAATTACATGAGATTAATAAATACACTAGGAAGACCAGTTTCGATCGTTAAGCGATCATCATCAGATCCAATACACTTAGGCTATAGCATCTATGTTTGAGAATAGAGGTGAAAATTATATACAATATGTACAATTATTTAGTTGCAGTGTTGGCAATGCAACTGTCAGTGTATGCTAAATGTGGTATATCTAATGTTAGGTGAAATTCTAAAATGGTGATAAAAATCCGGAATCACTATCTAAAAGTCCTGATGCCCAAATGTTATACGTTTTACTTCTTGTTTTCTTAAAAACCAAGTTTTACCCAAAAGCGGCCCCGTCTGAGAAGAAGATCCAAGTCACCAGACACCTTTCCACTATCGTGAAATCTTTTTAGTACACCTTGGACATTTCATAGGAGAGCACACGACCTATGATAATTCCTCATTCTGACAGTGGTGCTGGCCACCAACCAATCTCTTCAATGGTACTGAGCGAAAAAGGGCGGGGAACACCTTGGCCAGCGGCTACAGCAGAAATTACACTGTTTACCACGTGCGCTGCTTTAGCTCGGGTTTCTAACCCTGTTTTCTTGGTATAGGGGAGGTTTCTTACAGTGCAAGCAATGACAGAGCTCATGACTATGATCCTGCAGTTGTTGTCTGCTTTGTTGGAAGTAGAGAGAAATAGCCGTTGTTACTCAGGTTTTACGCTCTATCGAGTGAATTTTCTCAGTGCATGAGACGAACGCACTGGCAAGACCAATTTTATAGCCTACCCTTTCCAACTTACAAATGTTTCTCGGTTCATTAACCTCACTGTTCTCGCTGAGGTTTTTTCTCTTCCGGCTGCTTTCTCTGTACAAGTAGCGAAAGCGCTGTCTGGACCTCTGTAGTTGTCACCTGTTCCCTCTGTACAAGTAGCGAAACCGCTGTCTGGACCGCTGTAGTTGTCGCCTGTTTTCTCTGTACAAGTAGCGAAAGCGCTGTCTGGACCGCTGTAGTAGTCGCCTACAATCTCAAACTTTTAAAAACTGACTCGAATGCGCGGTTTGACAGAACAGCAGAGTCAATTTCCAAACTGCTCGCAAACTCAGCGCGCCGAGGAGCGAGAGAGCTGCCCGCCCGAGCGTGGACAGTGTACTGTTGCTAGGGTTCGGATTTTTAGGTGCTAAAAATCGGGAAAATATTTATTTTTTATGTATTAAAAGTACCTGAAATATGTGACAAAAAGTAGGAATATTTAATTATAATTTAGTTTATTAATATGCAGTACTCACGAATACTGTGCCTCACTGACTACTGAAGAATTACAATACACAACGGGATCACTTCTTCTAAAGGCAGCAATATGTTTCTTGCCCTTGAGGTGTTGTGAAACTTGAGATCGATGTTCAGCCATGATTGCTTTTCCACATTGTTGGCAGAACAGAACGCCCCATTCAGAAGTAAAATTATCCGTAATTTCTGCAACATACTGCTGCAGACGATAAATTGTAGTTAATTTGGTTTAGGTATCGTAGAACTGCGTTACACTTCACAGTGCCAGAAATGAACTGCAAGTGAGTGACACTGGTTCCAGGTAGATCTAGCACGTGGTGAAATATGGCTATCGACAAGGAAATCCCCGGCTTCCACAGTGAGTGGCACGGGGCGACAAGATAAGAATAACACAGTTGCAAGTTGACATGCGCTCTACATGAAGATTAGATAGCTAACAGGTTCTTCCCCGTTGAAGTGACACAGAACAAAAATGCAATACTAGCACGCTGATTTTTAAAAATGTAAATATTAAGTTTTTTGGTGCTAATAAGTGAAAGCAGGAATTTATGTATTTATAGAAAAAATGCTTAAAATATGTATTTACATAGAAAAATATTTATTTACCTAAAAATCCGAGCCCCAACTTTTACTAATATTAGTAAGAGCTCCTTTTTGAAACAGTACAACACCTGGGGAGACCAAGAAAGATTATCATACTTGTGAAGATGTAACTAGAAGTGCAGAGTTAGGGTCCAGCAGGAACTTTCAAGGGAATTTAAAGTGAACCAAGGCTTAAGACGAGGGGACCCACTCTCTTGTGTGTTATTCTACCTTGTGTTGGAGGGAGAGATACGGCACATCACTACCAGTGACAGAGGCACGATGAGAAGATATAACAACAGAGTTTGAGTGCCACTGGTACTTTCTTTAATCAACCCATTCAGTATCTAGCGTATGCAGATGATGCGGCAGTACTTGGAAGAACTCAGGAGGATGTCGAGAAGGTTTATGTGGAACTATCAGGAGCAGCACAAGATGAAGGACTACATGAGAATGAATCCAAGACTAAGTATGTAGTGATGGAAAGAGAAAGGTCAATTCCTAGGGACACAATAGTGGATGGTAAGAAATTTGAGCGTACTTGTAATTTAAAATATCTCGGTTCCCTCAAAACTGATGAGAACAGCAACGCTGATGAAATTAAAGAGAGAATTAATGCAGGTAATACATGTCTTTTTGTCACTACCCATGTGTTGAAATCCAGAACTTTATCACAGCGAAGTGAAGGTCTACTCAACAGATGAGAAAGGAAGATATTGAGGAAGATCTATGGACCTACCCAAGTTATTGGGACAAGGGTGATGGCACAGCGAAGGGAAGGTCTACTCAAGAGATGAGAAAGGAGGATATTGAGGAAGATCTATGGACCTACCCAAGTTAGTGGGACAAGGGTGATGACACAGCGAAGTGAAGGTCTACTCAACAGATGAGAAAGGAAGATATTGAGGAAGATCTATGGGCCTACCCAAATTAGTGGGACAAGGGTGATGACACAGGGAAGTGAAGGTCTACTCAACACATGGGAAAGGAAGATATTGAGGAAGATCTATGGACCTACCCAAGTTATTGGGACAAGGGTGATGGCACAGCGAAGGGAAGGTCTACTCAACAGATGAGAAAGGAAGATATTGAGGAAGATCTATGGACCTACCCAAGTTAGTGGGACAAGGGTGATGACACAGCGAAGTGAAGGTCTACTCAACAGATGAGAAAGGAAGATATTGAGGAAGATCTATGGGCCTACCCAAATTAGTGGGACAAGGGTGATGACACAGGGAAGTGAAGCTCTACTCAACACATGGGAAAGGAAGATATTGAGGAAGATCTATGGACCTACCCAAGTTAGTGGGACAAGGGTGATGACACAGCGAAGTGAAGGTCTACTCAACAGATGAGAAAGGAAGATATTGAGGAAGATCTATGGGCCTACCCAAATTAGTGGGACAAGGGTGATGACACAGGGAAGTGAAGCTCTACTCAACAGATGAAAAAGGAAGATATTGGGTAAGATCTATGGACCTACCCAAGTTAGTGGGACAAGGGTGATGACACAGCGAAGTGAAGGTCTACTCAACAGATGAGAAAAGAAGATATTGAGTAAGATCTATGGACCTATCCAAGTTAGTGGGACAAGGGTGATGACACAGCGAAGTGAAGCTCTACTCAACAGATGAGAAAGGAAGATATTGAGGAAGATCTATGGACCTACCCAAGTTAGTGGGGAAAGGCAAGTTCGCACAAATAAACATATTTATAATATTTTTGAAGATCCTCCTATCACGACAGAAGCAAGGCTCCGTTGGCTTGCACATATTCAACATATACCCGCAAGCTAGGTCTTCCAAAGCAGACCAAAGGGACAAAGATTAGCTGAACACCCAAGGAAACGTTGGCTGGATGACGTCGAGGAAGACCTCTGCGCCCCAGAAGTAAGAATCTGGACCGTATAAGCAGAAAATTGGGAAGGCTGGAGACTTGTGGTGCAGCGGTCCAAGGTTCTTGGTGTGCTGTAGCGCCATCTGGTAAGGTACGTCAGTAAGAGCTCTGGCTTTTACTACTTGGGGATTCATGCAATGGAAACAAACAATCCCTGTTTTATGTCTGAAATTTGTGCTGTACTGGGCTGATTGCTGAGAATCCATCAAATAAGAATTTACCAGATGTTCCATTTGATGTTAGCGGGTGGCTAGGTCCAGCGCGACTGACCTTGACGATTTCAAACTTGTTTAAACTTGCTATACGCCGCAAACTCCGTGAAATGATACAAGACGCGCGTTGTTGTTCAAGCATCTTGAGCGTGCATCGTGTTACACCACACCCAAATGCACAGAGTTTGTAAAGGAGGCGCTACTCGAGGGTATAAAAGAAGCTGAGACCCAATCCTCTTTAAAGAGGAATTAAGCCGGAGTACCGCAGGGCATTGTTATCTCCTCCTCACTATTTAAGATCTACGGATATGACGTTCCTAAAACAGATAACACTAAACTACTCCTATGTGCGGAAGATACCGCGATCTCCACCACATCCTGCAGTTGAAGAAAACCTACAAGACTCCCTTAATAACGTCGAACCTTGGTTCGAGAAATGCCGTAGCTACTATGTTTACTAGGAATCGTAAATTCACCGGAGTCCAGGATCTCATCTCTTCCGGTGCAGTAATCAGATGGCAGTCAGATGCAAAGAACCCGAGAACCGCGCTAGATAAAGGACTTACTTTCAACAAGGATGTGACCCAGCGTCAAACAAGCGGAAAGCTACCTAGCATAGATCTGGCCTCTACCGAGGTCCCGGAGCCACCGCGATGAATTCAACAAACTCCTATTGTGTGACCTCTCCTGGAATATGCCTGCCCTGTGTGTGTGGTTACGCCGCCCCCAACGTGATCAACATATTGCAGGTTGTTTAGAAAAGAGCGCCTCGCACGATTTCAGGCACACAATGCCACGTGCAAAACACTCAACTTCATGCTGACTATCATGGCTAAGCTCCAAGTCAATTTCTAAAAGCATGCGTCCATGGACTGTTTCCTGTGACGTCTTAAAAAGTTGCAGACGTTAATCAGTTATTAGGGGTTATTCCAACAAAACATATCGACAAGATATATTTATGCTTTCAACAACTTAAAAGTGACATCAAAAGCTGAAGCCTTGAGCGCAGAACTTGAGAATAATTTGGATAGAACGGTTCCACACTTAACGCTCTTGTTTGCGTTGATGCCCTTGGGCGGCTATAATTTGTACGATAAGCGTTGAGGATTCAGTTGCACAAAATATTGTGTAAAGTGCCTCATGAAACACTTTCCGACCAGGAAAAACTCGTGTTGTATCCGACAGTGGAGAAGGATACGCATTAACCATGTACTTGACAATACAGGAGCTTCAAGAAAACCCTGTTTTGCCAATGTGAACTTCTCGACAAGATCTGTCTACCCAAAGTGCAATTCTATACAAGTCCTGCTTACATCCCTACAGGATATCTCTCTCTCCAATATGTACTTCTCTACCTGAGAAACGTACCCAATAACCACCGCTGGGAAAATTCAACGTGCGTAATAAATCCTGGGACATCACAAGCTACGAACCGTTATCCTACAAAACCCTAGCATCATTATGTGGTATAATGTTCATACCACCCAAATATCCAAAACCCTCCTATGGTCAATGATTGGTTGTATTAAATCTTTAGTTAGATTTTCCTTGGAAGAGAAAGCTGTTTACACTTTTTGTTTTGGGTTACAGAAGAAATATATGGTTTGAGGACACAGTGGGGAAGTGTGAAGTAATGGATGTTCCTTACAAAACTCAATCACATTCTTATCTCTGCGCCATGTGTATTTCTTCCAGGCTTATTTCCGTCAACAGACTGACAGACGTTTCATAAACATTTCCAGACAGTGAGAACACTGATTTGTGTGACGCTAAATTGAAAGTTAATACCAATATCTAGTTCAATGATGAGGCACAATGAGAGACATATCTGACGTTGCAAACAAGTCTTATTCAAATCCAAAACTCACAGCTACGCACACGTAAAGCGACAGATCACGTATTTCGTATGTTGAACACTTACTCATTTAAGTGGTTTGCACTTCCACCACTTCCTCGTTCCTGCATTTCTTCATCCTGGGGATAATATGGAATAATTTATTTCTGTGCCTACACTTTTACACAAATAACAAACCATGTAATTGTACAGCACTGGTCAGCTAAAGTGGAACAACTTTCGCACTGCCCAACACATCCTGCGGCTAGAGATGAACATTATACAGATTCGTGGTTATAACCTGCAACTCTGTAACTTATAGTAAACTACCTCCTTTTAAGTGAATCTTCATGCAAAGGACAATGCTGAGATCAGTACATCTATAGAAGTAATAGCGGTAAGGATTCAGCACAAATGTACATTTATTTTACCCTTTTTAGCCATAAGATTATAAGAGGTCCTAGATCCCAACACGTGCACGTGTCATTGAGTAACGAGCAACTAGGCTGCCAATATTTGCACGAGCATAATGTTTGAGAATCCGGGCATAAATCAGTCAACCTTTACAATATTATACAAGACTTCCTTTAACAAATCACTGCAAATGTAAAAAAGGAGTAAGTGGAAGGCATACTGTAGAGTATGTAACATCAATATTGCTGTAACAAAAAGAAATATATATCTGTTGCTGTAAGGGAACTCACAGTTTGTAATAGAGATAAGGGCCAGTGAGCAGATTGGAGTAGGCACTGATTGAAAAGCCGATTCTTTGCTGCACACCGGGACTGAAGCCAACCTTTATAGTTCCTGCATAGAACAGAATACGAGCTGAGCACATTACACAGCATAAATGTGCCAGGTCTTGTGATCAGTCACAGAGGATGAGTGGTTATGATCACCACCATCCTTGATATGGTATTTTCATGGTTCACCTTTTTATATCCAGGTACATGCTTGGCAATGATCGTTGTCTACCAGCTCTTAACTATTCTTCAAAGCTCATTAACACCTCCTATGTGCTAAATAATAGCACTGCTCCACACACACACATTTCACCTACTTCCTGACACCTCATTAATGGTAATACTGATGGTTAAAAACGCAACATAAAAACATTATGAAGTAAGAAAGAAAGTTTCTTCAGCGTGTACTTATAAACAAAGGCATTAGCAATTACTTTCTCCATATGGTTCTAGAACATTCCTTTACTTTTTACTCGTATCTTCAATTATATATTATCTTCATGCTGAGGGTCAACTAGGCCCCTATGTTCTTGCAATGCTCCACTGTCATAAGTTACGAACATCCCAGCAATGTCCGCGAGTTAAAGTGAAAATGCACAGAAGACCGCTCCTGAGGGTAGTCCACCCACCTCACCATGGGAGGATCTCTGGCCAGAATATGGATATCCTAAATCAATGTTCTTACCTACACTTCAAGTCCAGAGTTGGCACTAATACAGCGTGTTAATGCTAGCCTCACGCAATATAGCTTTTGCCAATGGCATTATAATACAACCCCCAGTAGCTCAGTGATCAGAACAACATCGCACAAAGGCGGCGGTCGGAAGTGGAAGTGTCGTATGGGACAGATAATATTTAATTCGTCATCCTTCCATCAATATGGATTGTGCTTGCTGTACAAAACACAACCCAACAGCCAAACGCTTCCCTTTGTCATCAACACAATTGTCAAAACACAACTCTTCATCCCGAAATGCTATTAGTTGAGAAGGAGATGTGTTGTCAAGAGGCATGAAGACACTTACCTCTTGCGGATCTGAAGAGGGTGTTTCTGTTTTGACGCCTGGAACCACCTCTGGAATAGAAGATTCCTCAATTTTAACATCCGTGTGATGGTCTGTATTGTCCTGTAAAGAAATGACGTGTCTCAAAAACATGTTCATTTGCGTAGATGGAACTATATTTTTCAGATGATTTGTAGACGTGCACTGAAAGATTCAAGTAATAAACTAAAACGCTCAAGGTAATTCAATCTCCCATTCAACAGTTTTTGTGCAGTTTATATCTGAAAGCAAAACGTAGGACTAGCATATTGTCACTAGAGTGGAGTGTGTGTTGCGATATTGTGGCGTAGCTAGAGTTACTAAGAGTTACCAAATAACGATAATAAGGCCAAGCAACGTTCATATATTCTGTATTCAGATATCTCGTACCGAGCGTTGTTAATTTTACCCTCTTGAGACCAGATTAAAGTAATATTCATCTCAAGGATACTTATGTTAAAGTGTTTTCGCATGGTGAATTCGTGCCAGTCCGAAGTGGACCACAATCCTTTTCCTCCTCCGTTCAACGCTCCGAGAAGAACCGAGAAACCCTCACCATCAAATAAACAATATGTGTGTACCATTGGAAGGCTGTCATGTAGGCAGCAGAGTGAACTGGCATTAACAATAACTTAGCTACTGTTAGCACAGCATGTGGTGTAGACTTCACCTATAATAGGGCCCAGGGTGCCAACAGAGTGATCCTGCATTACCAATAACTTAGCTACTGTTAGCACAGCATGTGGTGTAGACTTCACCTATAATAGGGCCCAGGGTGTCAACAGAGTGATCCTGCATTACCAATAACTTAACTACTGTTAGCGCAGCATGTGGTGTCGACTTCAACTACAATAGGGCCCAGGGGTGCCAACAGAGTGATCCTGCATTACCAATAACTTAGCTACTGTTAGCATAGCATGTGGTGTAGACTTCACCTACAATAGAGCCCAGGGTGCCAAAAGAGTGAACCCGCATTTGGATTATAATAATATCAGCAAATACTCGCTGTTAAGATAAAAAATATTTATGAGAGAGGAAATATAAACGTATCATCACCTGTGTCTGATGTTCCAATTTAACTGCCCAGCTTTTATCTTCATACGTATCGCCAGCCTCATCCAGCAGATTATATGAGGGTAACAGGTTAATTGATTCCTAGAAAGTATTATACAAGTATGAGCCAACGTCAAACATGCAGACAGAATAACAGTACTAAGTTACGTGTAGCAATAAAATATTAAACATCTCGTAAGCCTACTATTTGGTAGCAAGTAGTCACTAAACCTTGCACATCACTATGAATGCTATGTTACATAATACAACTTACAATATTAGGGAATTCATCAGTTTGAGACAGGCATTCTGGTTCACTCTTAATGAGTGGTTGTTGCTCCATATTGTTCAGCAAACTAGAACACACAAAGTGCGCTTAAGAGGCCGCACTTATACCAGCACGCCAAATCATTATAATAGATAAGACATCAAATGTGATAATTTCAAAACTCAGAATTCAAGTTAGGCTACTGGTAATGAGAAGCAGTAAAACTTATTCGACCAGGCGCACGACTTTATAAGGTATAAGATATGGTTTAGACTGTCTATCATTGCAATATAAAGAATGAGGCCACTGAAATGAAGCGTCCTATAACTGGTTTCTTTATTCCTAAGTTGGCTAACACAAACCTGACCACAATTTGATGGGGCAGGCGGAATAAATTCCGCTAAATTACATTATAAACCTATCAACGTGAAAGTCAACCCAAGTCAAACCACGAGTACTAAGAAATTGACAGTAACTGGATACAATTAGTCTTAGAAAATACAAGACAATACGAGTTGCAAGGAACCCACTTCAAACCAAACACAACATAGCTCCCTCTTTGCACCAACATTGAATGGAAGGGACTCAAAGGTGTATTTCCTTATTTATCCGTGTTGTTTTTGTTGGAGTCTTCAGTCTTTCGACTGGTTTCATGCAGCGCTCCATGCCTCCCTGTTTAGAGTTAATCGTTTCATCTCTAGCCTACATAGATAGGCCTACCATACCCATAGCCCAGTGGCGGCCGGTGGTTAACAAAAATAGCATATGCTCACTGATATAAGCCTATTCTAAAAATCACTAAGACAGAAAATAATGAGAAGCAGAAATTTGAACATATTTTGGCTTATACTAGAAGCCTCCGTGGCTTAGGCGGCAGCACGCCGGCCTCACCGCTGGGTCCGTGGTTCAAATCCCGGTCACTGCATGTGAGATCTGTGCTGGACAAAACGGAGGCAGACAGGTTTTTCTCCGGGTCCTCCTGTTTTCCCTGTCAAAATTTCATTCCAGCAGCACTCTCCACTATCATTTCATGTCATCTGTCATTCATTTAATCATTGCCCCAGAGGAGTGCGTCAGGCCTCGGCAGCCGGCACAGTTCATATCCTCGCCGCTAGATGGGGGCTTCATTCATTCCATTCCTGACCCGGTCGGAGACTGGAAGCAGGCTGTGGATTTTCATGTTGGCTTATACTATTCCTACAAAAAAATCCTCTAGGCTACATGAATATTAAGTTACTTAACTTGTTTCGTACGGTATGTTATGACAGACATACGTTTTGATTCTTTTATTTCTTTCGCAGTTTCTCCATGGAAAACTTCAAGTATGCACTGAAGAATTTCATTTTGAATTGTTTTTGACGTGCACCTGAACACAGTCACTTTTTCCAGACGAGTAATATCTAATTATGCACAAAAATTGATTAGTCCACGGAAAAACTCCTGATTTGCTTGATCTCCCAGACTTGTGAAGTCCGGGCAATGCCAACACAAACGCATCAAAAACTCTAATCCAGGTAATTAAATGTTCAAAAAATAAATATTTTGGGCCACGTTTTGATTGTGAGTTTCTATTACTATTCGGTATCCTGTGTCCATCTGCTGTGCTATATTAAAATTGGAAAACGTGAAGATGTTTAGGGTTTTCTTTTTGTGTGATTTTGATGACGCATGCTTTCCAGCTGAGCCATGAAGGTGCTGCAGATCACTCACGCCATTCTATGAACCTTCACCCCCAAATAAAATATATGGGAAGCAAAACAAGGCGTTTCACTTCACAGCCACACATTGCCATATTTATCCTACACGTCAGGATGAAGAAGACCACCTCGTGATGTAGCTCCGGGTTTGCCAAGAAGCGTTAATTCTGATGGGAGGGCTGGAACGGGGTACAGTCATCCTCGTGAGGCAAAACTGGGAAGAGGAGGGCTGGATTCCAACCTCAGCCATACTGGAAGAGGAATCACGTGGCTTCCAACTTCTACTCTAGGCAAAATGATAGGATGGTTCCAAACTTAAGGCCACGGCCACCCCCTTCCGAATTCTATCAATACAGAAATCACAAACACTCAAGTACATGGCACTACAGGACCACGAGGTCACAAAACCCATAAAAAAATAAAAAAATAATTTAAGGAAAGCGGTCACCCTAAGAGTGAGTGGACTGAATTCATCATGTGAGTGATTAATGTAAAGCTGTACATAATTATATACATAACGCAAATAAAAAAATAAAAAATAAAAACCGGCATAGCCCGTCTAAACTTTGAAGCAAGATATTATGCTCGAAACAACAATACAGCTTCGCACGCTTCCGAGCATAGACATTAGAGCGAGACTAATTGCTATGTATCGCGCACTTCAACAGAAAGGCACATTACCATTAATGCTAATGTCAAACTACTGCTGCTATTATTACTATTAATAATGTTATTGGTTTTACGTCCCTTTCAACTACTGAGGTTTTTAGAGACGCCGGGGTGCCAGAAGTTTCTCCCCGAAGGGGTTATTTAACCTGCCAGTAAATCTAATGACACGGCTCATTCGTATTTGCTCAACCTCAAATGCCTACTAACTGCACCAGAATTCGATCCTGCGACCTTGAGCACAGCAGGCGAGAACGTTACCACTGCACCACGCAGCCAGTCAATGTCGAACTAAATACGCTTTAGAGGATGTGGATATCATAAAAACAATAAAATGACAACTGTGAAATGCAGTGCAAACTACTTTTGAACTCTATGGACTGTGTTAACCACTCCACCCATCCCCCCATGCACCCGCTGGACTCCATGGTTCGTCTTCCCGTATACCAGTCTGTACAAGCAGCCTGGGTTGCAGCGAGGAGTGAACTACAAAGCCTCGCTGGCCCTTGGCAGGGTCCCACAGATCTGCGCTCGTCCTGACCCACTATACATCCAGCTTCCATTTAAGCAAATATATTATTTGAATTAATAAAGGTCCAGAATTTTGGTTGTAGCGCAAACTTGCTACCATGGTAAGGAGCCGCCCCTGCTATAGCCTATCCGAGGCAATCTGTTTAACATGTTTTAAACTTGGTCTACCCCTACTGTTGTTATCCTCGACCCTTCCGTCTATAACTAAGTTTGCTATTCCTGGATGTCTTAGTGTGTGTCCTACCAACCTATCTCTTCTCTTCATTAGCAGTTGCCAGAAACATCTCTCCTCTCCCACTCGTCTTAACAATTCTTCATTCGTAACCCTATCTACCATTCTGATCTTCATCATTCTCCTGTAACACCACATTTCAAACGCTTCAATTCTCCTCTTCTCAGCTGCTCCAAAAGTCAAAGTTTCACTTCCATAGAGCGTTACACTCCGGACAATGGCTTTCAAAAATGTCTTGCTAATACCTAAATCTACTGTTCGATGTTCACAGATTTCTTTTCTGCATAGGCCTAAATACTTTCCTTGCCAGTGCCAACCTACTTTTTATATCCTGTTTGCTTCGTCCATCACTGGTTACTTTGCTTCCTAAGTAACAGAAGTCACCTAGTTCCTTTTCTTTTCACCTGACAATTCGACATCCATAGGGGTTTCTGATTTCTTCGAACTGTATTTCAATATTGTTGTTTTACATTTATTAACTTTCATCATGAATTCTTTCCTCAAGACAGAATCCATACCATTTACAAACTCATTCATATCCTCAGGTGTCGGCTAAGATGACGATGTCATCAGCGAATCTCAGAGTTGAAATTATTTCTCCTCGAATCTTTACCCGTGCTTTGAATTCGACAGCAATTTCCTTCATTGCTTGTTCAATGTAGGCCTATGGATTGAAAAGTATGGGTGATAAGTTGCCCCCTTGCCTTACTGCAGGGCCGCCGAGGAGGGGGGCAATTGGGGAAAATGCATGGGGGCCCGTAAGCGATGAGGGCCCGTAAGTGGTGAAGGCCCGTAAGCGGTGAGGGCCCGTAAGTGGTGAGGGCCCGTAAGTGGTGAGGGCCTGTAAGCGGTGAGGGTCTGTAAGCGGTGAGGGTCTGTAAGCGGTGAGGGCCCGTAAGCGGTGAGGGTCTGTAAGCGGTGAGGGCCCGTAAGCGGTGAGGGCCCGTAAGCGGTGAGGGCCCGTAAGCGGTGAGGGTCTGTAAGCGATGGGGGCCCGTAAGCGGTGAGGGCCCGTAAGCGGTGAGGGCCCGTAAGTGGTGAGGGTCTGTAAGTGGTGAGGGTCTGTAAGCGGTGAGGGTCTGTAAGCGGTGAGGGTCTGTAAGCGGTGAGGGTCTGTAAGCGGTGAGGGTCTGTAAGCGGTGAGGGTCTGTAAGTGGTGAGGGTCTGTAAGTGGTGAGGGTCCGTAAGCGGTGAGGGTCTGTAAGTGGTGAGGGTCTGTAAGTGGTGAGGGTCTGTAAGCGGTGAGGGTCTGTAAGTGGTGAGGGTCTGTAAGTGGTGAGGGTCTGTAAGTGGTGAGGGTCTGTAAGTGGTGAGGGTCCGTAAGCGGCGAGGGTCTGTAAGTGGTGAGGGTCTGTAAGCGGTGAGGGTCCGTAAGTGGTGAGGGTCTGTAAGTGGTGAGGGTCTGTAAGTGGTGAGGGTCTGTAAGCGGTGAGGGTCTGTAAGTGGTGAGGGTCTGTAAGTGGTGAGGGCCCGTAAGCGGCGAGGGCCCGTAAGTGGTGAGGGTCTGTAAGTGGTGAGGGTCCGTAAGCGGTGAGGGCCCGTAAGTGGTGAGGGTCTGTAAGTGGTGAGGGTCTGTAAGTGGTGAGGGCCCGTAAGCGGCGAGGGCCCGTAAGTGGTGAGGGTCTGTAAGTGGTGAGGGCCCGTAAGTGGTGAGGGTCTGTAAGTGGTGAGGGTCCGTAAGTGGTGAGGGTCTGTAAGTGGTGAGGGTCTGTAAGTGGTGAGGGTCTGTAAGTGGTGAGGGTCTGTAAGTGGTGAGGGTCTGTAAGTGGTGAGGGTCTGTAAGTGGTGAGGGTCTGTAAGTGGTGAGGGTCTGTAAGTGGTGAGGGTCTGTAAGTGGTGAGGGTCTGTAAGTGGTGAGGGTCTGTAAGTGGTGAGGGTCCGTAAGTGGTGAGGGTCTGTAAGTGGTGAGGGTCTGTAAGTGGTGAGGGTCTGTAAGTGGTGAGGGTCTGTAAGTGGTGAGGGTCTGTAAGTGGTGAGGGTCTGTAAGTGGTGAGGGTCTGTAAGTGGTGAGGGTCTGTAAGTGGTGAGGGTCTGTAAGTGGTGAGGGTCTGTAAGTGGTGAGGGTCTGTAAGTGGTGAGGGTCTGTAAGTGGTGAGGGTCTGTAAGCGGTGAGGGTCAGTAAGTGGTGAGGGCCCGTAAGCGGTGAGGGTCGGTAAGTGGTGAGGGCCCGTAAGTGGTGAGGGTCTGTAAGCGGTGAGGGCCCGTAAGTGGTGAGGGTCTGTAAGTGGTGAGGGTCTGTAAGTGGTGAGGGCCCGTAAGTGGTGAGGGCCCGTAAGTGGTGAGGGTCTGTAAGTGGTGAGGGTCTGTAAGTGGTGAGGGTCCGTAAGTGGTGAGGGTCTGTAAGTGGTGAGGGTCTGTAAGTGGTGAGGGTCTGTAAGCGGTGAGGGTCTGTAAGCGGTGAGGGCCCGTAAGTGGTGAGGGTCCGTAAGTGGTGAGGGCCCGTAAGTGGTGAGGGTCTGTAAGCGGTGAGGGTCTGTAAGTGGTGAGGGTCTGTAAGTGGTGAGGGTCTGTAAGTGGTGAGGGTCTGTAAGTGGTGAGGGCCCGTAAGTGGTGAGGGTCTGTAAGCGGTGAGGGTCTGTAAGCGGTGAGGGTCTGTAAGTGGTGAGGGTCTGTAAGTGGTGAGGGTCCGTAAGTGGTGAGGGTCTGTAAGTGGTGAGGGTCTGTAAGTGGTGAGGGTCTGTAAGTGGTGAGGGTCTGTAAGTGGTGAGGGCCCGTAAGTGGTGAGGGTCTGTAAGTGGTGAGGGCCCGTAAGTGGTGAGGGTCTGTAAGTGGTGAGGGTCTGTAAGTGGTGAGGGCCCGTAAGTGGTGAGGGTCTGTAAGTGGTGAGGGCCCGTAAGTGGTGAGGGTCTGTAAGTGGTGAGGGTCTGTAAGTGGTGAGGGCCCGTAAGTGGTGAGGGTCTGTAAGTGGTGAGGGTCTGTAAGTGGTGAGGGCCCGTAAGTGGTGAGGGCCCGTAAGTGGTGAGGGCCTGTAAGCGGTGAGGGTCTGTAAGTGGTGAGGGTCTGTAAGCGGTGAGGGCCCGTAAGTGGTGAGGGCCCGTAAGTGGTGAGGGCCCGTAAGAGGTGAGGGTCTGTAAGTGGTGAGGGTCTGTAAGTGGTGAGGGTCTGTAAGTGGTGAGGGTCTGTAAGTGGTGAGGGCCCGTAAGTGGTGAGGGCCTGTAAGTGGTGAGGGTCTGTAAGTGGTGAGGGTCCGTAAGTGGTGAGGGTCTGTAAGTGGTGAGGGCCCGTAAGCGGTGAGGGCCGGTAAGTGGTGAGGGTCTGTAAGTGGTGAGGGTCCGTAAGTGGTGAGGGTCTGTAAGCGGTGAGGGTCTGTAAGTGGTGAGGGCCCGTAAGCGGTGAGGGCCGGTAAGTGGTGAGGGTCTGTAAGTGGTGAGGGTCCGTAAGTGGTGAGGGCCCGTAAGTGGTGAGGGCCCGTAAGCGGTGAGGGTCCGTAAGTGGTGAGGGTCTGTAAGTGGTGAGGGTCCGTAAGTGGTGAGGGTCTGTAAGCGGTGAGGGTCCGTAAGTGGTGAGGGTCTGTAAGCGGTGAGGTCCGGTAAGTGGTGAGGGTCCGTAAGTGGTGAGGGTCTGTAAGCGGTGAGGGTCCGTAAGTGGTGAGGGTCTGTAAGCGGTGAGGGCCCGTAAGCGGTGAGGGTCTGTAAGCGGTGAGGGCCCGTAAGTGGTGAGGGTCTGTAAGTGGTGAGGGTCTGTAAGCGGTGAGGGTCTGTAAGCGGTGAGGGTCTGTAAGCGGTGAGGGTCTGTAAGCGGTGAGGGTCTGTAAGCGGTGAGGGCCGGTAAGTGGTGAGGGTCCGTAAGCGGTGAGGGTCTGTAAGCGGTGAGGGTCTGTAAGCGGTGAGGGCCCGTAAGCGGTGAGGGTCTGTAAGCGGTGAGGGTCTGTAAGTGGTGAGGGTCTGTAAGCGGTGAGGGTCTGTAAGCGGTGAGGGTCTGTAAGCGGTGAGGGTCTGTAAGCGGTGAGGGCCCGTAAGCGGTGAGGGTCTGTAAGCGGTGAGGGTCTGTAAGTGGTGAGGGTCTGTAAGCGGTGAGGGTCTGTAAGCGGTGAGGGTCTGTAAGCGGTGAGGGCCCGTAAGCGGTGAGGGTCTGTAAGCGGTGAGGGTCTGTAAGCGGTGAGGGCCCGTAAGCGGTGAGGGTCTGTAAGCGGTGAGGGTCTGTAAGCGGTGAGGGTCCGTAAGTGGTGAGGGCCCGTAAGTGGTGAGGGCCCGTAAGTGGTGAGGGCCCGTAAGTGGTGAGGGTCTGTAAGTGGTGAGGGTCTGTAAGTGGTGAGGGTCCGTAAGCGGTGAGGGTCTGTAAGCGGTGAGGGTCTGTAAGCGGTGAGGGTCTGTAAGCGGTGAGGGTCTGTAAGTGGTGAGGGTCTGTAAGTGGTGAGGGTCTGTAAGCGGTGAGGGCCGGTAAGTGGTGAGGGCCTGTAAGCGGTGAGGGTCTGTAAGTGGTGAGGGTCTGTAAGTGGTGAGGGCCTGTAAGCGGTGAGGGTCCGTAAGCGGTGAGGGCCTGTAAGCGGTGAGGGTCTGTAAGTGGTGAGGGTCTGTAAGTGGTGAGGGTCTGTAAGCGGTGAGGGTCTGTAAGTGGTGAGGGCCTGTAAGTGGTGAGGGTCTGTAAGTGGTGAGGGTCTGTAAGTGGTGAGGGCCTGTAAGCGGTGAGGGTCTGTAAGTGGTGAGGGTCTGTAAGTGGTGAGGGTCTGTAAGTGGTGAGGGTCTGTAAGCGGTGAGGGTCTGTAAGTGGTGAGGGCCTGTAAGCGGTGAGGGTCCGTAAGCGGTGAGGGCCTGTAAGCGGTGAGGGTCTGTAAGTGGTGAGGGCCTGTAAGCGGTGAGGGTCTGTAAGCGGTGAGGGTCTGTAAGTGGTGAGGGCCTGTAAGCGGTGAGGGTCCGTAAGCGGTGAGGGCCTGTAAGCGGTGAGGGTCTGTAAGTGGTGAGGGTCGGTAAGTGGTGAGGGTCTGTAAGTGGTGAGGGCCTGTAAGCGGTGAGGGTCTGTAAGCGGTGAGGGTCTGTAAGCGGTGAGGGTCTGTAAGCGGTGAGGGTCTGTAAGCGGTGAGGGTCTGTAAGTGGTGAGGGTCCGTAAGTGGTGAGGGCCCGTAAGCGGTGAGGGTCCGTAAGTGGTGAGGGTCTGTAAGTGGTGAGGGTCCGTAAGTGGTGAGGGTCTGTAAGCGGTGAGGGTCTGTAAGTGGTGAGGGCCTGTAAGCGGTGAGGGTCTGTAAGCGGTGAGGGTCTGTAAGCGGTGAGGGCCTGTAAGCGGTGAGGGTCTGTAAGTGGTGAGGGTCGGTAAGTGGTGAGGGTCTGTAAGTGGTGAGGGCCTGTAAGCGGTGAGGGTCTGTAAGCGGTGAGGGTCTGTAAGTGGTGAGGGTCTGTAAGTGGTGAGGGTCCGTAAGCGGTGAGGGTCTGTAAGCGGTGAGGGTCTGTAAGTGGTGAGGGTCCGTAAGTGGTGAGGGTCTGTAAGTGGTGAGGGTCTGTAAGCGGTGAGGGCCTGTAAGCGGTGAGGGTCTGTAAGTGGTGAGGGTCGGTAAGTGGTGAGGGTCTGTAAGTGGTGAGGGCCTGTAAGCGGTGAGGGTCTGTAAGCGGTGAGGGTCTGTAAGTGGTGAGGGTCCGTAAGTGGTGAGGGTCTGTAAGTGGTGAGGGTCCGTAAGTGGTGAGGGTCCGTAAGCGGTGAGGGCCCATAAGCGGTGAGGGTCCGTAAGTGGTGAGGGCCCGTAAGCGGTGAGGGTCTGTAAGTGGTGAGGGTCTGTAAGCGGTGAGGGTCCGTAAGCGGTGAGGGTCCGTAAGCGGTGAGGGCCCATAAGCGGTGAGGGTCCGTAAGTGGTGAGGGCCTGTAAGCGGTGAGGGTCTGTAAGTGGTGAGGGTCCGTAAGTGGTGAGGGCCCATAAGCGGTGAGGGTCTGTAAGTGGTGAGGGCCTGTAAGCGGTGAGGGTCCGTAAGTGGTGAGGGTCCGTAAGCGGTGAGGGCCCATAAGCGGTGAGGGTCCGTAAGTGGTGAGGGCCCGTAAGCGGTGAGGGTCTGTAAGCGGTGAGGGTCTGTAAGTGGTGAGGGTCTGTAAGCGGTGAGGGTCTGTAAGTGGTGAGGGTCTGTAAGTGGTGAGGGTCTGTAAGTGGTGAGGGCCTGTAAGTGGTGAGGGTCTGTAAGTGGTGAGGGTCTGTAAGTGGTGAGGGCCTGTAAGTGGTGAGGGTCTGTAAGTGGTGAGGGTCTGTAAGCGGTGAGGGTCTGTAAGTGGTGAGGGCCTGTAAGTGGTGAGGGTCTGTAAGTGGTGAGGGCCCATAAGCGGTGAGGGCCCATAAGCGGTGAGGGTCTGTAAGTGGTGAGGGTCTGTAAGTGGTGAGGGTCTGTAAGTGGTGAGGGCCCGTAAGCGGTGAGGGTCTGTAAGTGGTGAGGGCCTGTAAGCGGTGAGGGTCTGTAAGCGGTGAGGGTCTGTAAGTGGTGAGGGTCTGTAAGTGGTGAGGGTCTGTAAGCGGTGAGGGTCCGTAAGCGGTGAGGGCCTGTAAGTGGTGAAGGCCCGTAAGTGGTGAGGGTCCGTAAGTGGTGAGGGTCTGTAAGTGGTGAGGGTCTGTAAGTGGTGAGGGTCCGTAAGTGGTGAGGGTCTGTAAGCGGTGAGGGCCCATAAGCGGTGAGGGTCCGTAAGTGGTGAGGGCCCGTAAGTGGTGAGGGTCCGTAAGTGGTGAGGGTCCGTAAGTGGTGAGGGTCTGTAAGCGGTGAGGGCCCGTAAGTGGTGAGGGTCCGTAAGTGGTGAGGGCCCATAAGCGGTGAGGGTCTGTAAGCGGTGAGGGCCCGTAAGTGGTGAGGGTCCGTAAGTGGTGAGGGTCTGTAAGAGGTGAGGGCCTGTAAGTGGTGAGGGTCTGTAAGCGGTGAGGGTCTGTAAGTGGTGAGGGCCGGTAAGTGGTGAGGGTCTGTAAGCGGTGAGGGCCCATAAGCGGTGAGGGCCCATAAGCGGTGAGGGTCCGTAAGTGGTGAGGGTCTGTAAGTGGTGAGGGTCCGTAAGTGGTGAGGGTCTGTAAGTGGTGAGGGTCTGTAAGTGGTGAGGGCCCGTAAGCGGTGAGGGTCCGTAAGTGGTGAGGGTCTGTAAGCGGTGAGGGCCCATAAGCGGTGAGGGTCTGTAAGTGGTGAGGGTCCGTAAGTGGTGAGGGTCTGTAAGTGGTGAGGGCCCGTAAGCGGTGAGGGTCCGTAAGTGGTGAGGGTCTGTAAGCGGTGAGGGTCCGTAAGTGGTGAGGGTCTGTAAGCGGTGAGGGTCTGTAAGTGGTGAGGGTCTGTAAGCGGTGAGGGTCCGTAAGTGGTGAGGGTCTGTAAGCGGTGAGGGTCCGTAAGTGGTGAGGGTCTGTAAGTGGTGAGGGCCCGTAAGTGGTGAGGGTCTGTAAGCGGTGAGGGTCCGTAAGTGGTGAGGGCCTGTAAGTGGTGAGGGTCCGTAAGTGGTGAGGGTCTGTAAGTGGTGAGGGCCCGTAAGTGGTGAGGGCCCGTAAGCGGTGAGGGTCTGTAAGTGGTGAGGGCCGGTAAGTGTTGAGGGTCTGTAAGCGGTGAGGGTCTGTAAGCGGTGAGGGCCCGTAAGTGGTGAGGGTCTGTAAGTGGTGAGGGCCCGTAAGTGGTGAGGGCCCGTAAGCGGTGAGGGCCCGTAAGCGGTGAGGGTCTGTAAGTGGTGAGGGCCGGTAAGTGTTGAGGGTCTGTAAGCGGTGAGGGTCCGTAAGTGGTGAGGGCCGGTAAGTGGTGAGGGTCTGTAAGTGTTGAGGGTCTGTAAGCGGTGAGGGCCCATAAGCGGTGAGGGTCCGTA
Organism: Meconema thalassinum; assembly: GCA_946902985.2. NCBI lineage: Eukaryota > Metazoa > Arthropoda > Insecta > Orthoptera > Tettigoniidae > Meconema > Meconema thalassinum. The sequence goes on from OX336391.1 coordinate 19,746,566, forward strand.
AGTGGTGAGGGTCTGTAAGTGGTGAGGGTCTGTAAGCGGTGAGGGTCCGTAAGTGGTGAGGGTCTGTAAGCGGTGAGGGTCTGTAAGCGGTGAGGGCCCGTAAGTGGTGAGGGTCTGTAAGTGGTGAGGGCCCGTAAGTGGTGAGGGCCCGTAAGCGGTGAGGGTCTGTAAGTGGTGAGGGCCCGTAAGTGGTGAGGGCCCGTAAGCGGTGAGGGTCTGTAAGCGGTGAGGGTCTGTAAGCGGTGAGGGTCTGTAAGTGGTGAGGGTCTGTAAGCGGTGAGGGTCTGTAAGTGGTGAGGGTCTGTAAGTGGTGAGGGTCCGTAATTGGTGAGGGTCTGTAAGCGGTGAGGGTCTGTAAGTGGTGAGGGCCCGTAAGCGGTGAGGGCCCGTAAGCGGTGAGGGCCCGTAAGTGGTGAGGGTCTGTAAGCGGTGAGGGTCTGTAAGCGGTGAGGGTCTGTAAGTGGTGAGGGTCTGTAAGTGGTGAGGGTCTGTAAGTGGTGAGGGTCTGTAAGTGGTGAGGGTCTGTAAGTGGTGAGGGTCTGTAAGTGGTGAGGGTCTGTAAGTGGTGAGGGTCTGTAAGTGGTGAGGGTCTGTAAGCGGTGAGGGTCTGTAAGCGGTGAGGGTCTGTAAGTGGTGAGGGTCTGTAAGTGGTGAGGGTCTGTAAGTGGTGAGGGTCCGTAAGCGGTGAGGGCCCGTAAGCGGTGAGGGCCCGTAAGTGGTGAGGGCCTGTAAGCGGTGAGGGTCTGTAAGTGGTGAGGGTCTGTAAGTGGTGAGGGCCTGTAAGCGGTGAGGGTCCGTAATTGGTGAGGGCCTGTAAGCGGTGAGGGTCTGTAAGTGGTGAGGGTCTGTAAGTGGTGAGGGTCTGTAAGCGGTGAGGGTCTGTAAGTGGTGAGGGCCTGTAAGTGGTGAGGGTCTGTAAGTGGTGAGGGTCTGTAAGTGGTGAGGGTCTGTAAGTGGTGAGGGCCTGTAAGCGGTGAGGGTCTGTAAGCGGTGAGGGTCTGTAAGCGGTGAGGGTCTGTAAGTGGTGAGGGTCTGTAAGTGGTGAGGGTCTGTAAGTGGTGAGGGTCTGTAAGTGGTGAGGGTCTGTAAGTGGTGAGGGTCTGTAAGCGGTGAGGGCCCGTAAGTGGTGAGGGTCTGTAAGCGGTGAGGGTCTGTAAGTGGTGAGGGTCTGTAAGTGGTGAGGGTCTGTAAGCGGTGAGGGTCTGTAAGTGGTGAGGGTCCGTAAGTGGTGAGGGTCTGTAAGTGGTGAGGGCCCGTAAGTGGTGAGGGCCCGTAAGCGGTGAGGGTCTGTAAGTGGTGAGGGTCCGTAAGTGGTGAGGGCCCATAAGCGGTGAGGGTCTGTAAGTGGTGAGGGTCTGTAAGTTGTGAGGGTCTGTAAGCGGTGAGGGTCTGTAAGTGGTGAGGGTCTGTAAGTGGTGAGGGTCTGTAAGTGGTGAGGGTCTGTAAGTGGTGAGGGTCTGTAAGTGGTGAGGGTCCGTAAGTGGTGAGGGCCCGTAAGCGGTGAGGGTCCGTAAGTGGTGAGGGTCTGTAAGTGGTGAGGGTCTGTAAGTGGTGAGGGTCCGTAAGCGGTGAGGGTCTGTAAGTGGTGAGGGTCTGTAAGCGGTGAGGGTCTGTAAGTGGTGAGGGCCCGTAAGTGGTGAGGGTCTGTAAGTGGTGAGGGCCCATAAGCGGTGAGGGTCTGTAAGTGGTGAGGGTCTGTAAGTTGTGAGGGTCTGTAAGCGGTGAGGGTCTGTAAGTGGTGAGGGCCCGTAAGTGGTGAGGGTCTGTAAGTGGTGAGGGCCCGTAAGTGGTGAGGGTCTGTAAGTGGTGAGGGCCCGTAAGTGGTGAGGGCCCGTAAGCGGTGAGGGTCCGTAAGTGGTGAGGGTCTGTAAGTGGTGAGGGTCTGTAAGTGGTGAGGGTCCGTAAGCGGTGAGGGTCTGTAAGTGGTGAGGGTCCGTAAGTGGTGAGGGTCTGTAAGTGGTGAGGGTCCGTAAGTGGTGAGGGTCTGTAAGTGGTGAGGGCCCGTAAGTGGTGAGGGTCTGTAAGTGGTGAGGGCCCGTAAGTGGTGAGGGCCCGTAAGCGGTGAGGGTCCGTAAGTGGTGAGGGTCTGTAAGTGGTGAGGGTCTGTAAGTGGTGAGGGTCTGTAAGTGGTGAGGGTCCGTAAGCGGTGAGGGTCTGCAAGTGGTGAGGGTCTGTAAGTGGTGAGGGTCCGTAAGTGGTGAGGGTCTGTAAGCGGTGAGGGCCCGTAAGTGGTGAGGGTCTGTAAGTGGTGAGGGCCCGTAAGCGGTGAGGGTCTGTAAGTGGTGAGGGTCTGTAAGTGGTGAGGGTCTGTAAGTGGTGAGGGTCCGTAAGTGGTGAGGGTCTGTAAGCGGTGAGGGTCTGTAAGCGGTGAGGGTCTGTAAGTGGTGAGGGCCCGTAAGCGGTGAGGGTCCGTAAGTGGTGAGGGTCTGTAAGCGGTGAGGGCCCGTAAGTGGTGAGGGTCTGTAAGCGGTGAGGGCCCGTAAGCGGTGAGGGTCTGTAAGCGGTGAGGGTCTGTAAGTGGTGAGGGTCTGTAAGCGGTGAGGGTCTGTAAGCGGTGAGGGTCTGTAAGCGGTGAGGGCCCGTAAGCGGTGAGGGTCTGTAAGCGGTGAGGGTCCGTAAGCGGTGAGGGTCTGTAAGCGGTGAGGGTCTGTAAGCGGTGAGGGCCCGTAAGCGGTGAGGGTCTGTAAGTGGTGAGGGCCCGTAAGCGGTGAGGGTCTGTAAGCGGTGAGGGTCTGTAAGCGGTGAGGGTCTGTAAGCGGTGAGGGTCTGTAAGCGGTGAGGGTCTGTAAGCGGTGAGGGTCTGTAAGCGGTGAGGGTCTGTAAGCGGTGAGGGCCCGTAAGCGGTGAGGGTCTGTAAGCGGTGAGGGTCTGTAAGTGGTGAGGGTCTGTAAGTGGTGAGGGTCCGTAAGCGGTGAGGGTCTGTAAGCGGTGAGGGTCTGTAAGCGGTGAGGGTCTGTAAGCGGTGAGGGTCTGTAAGTGGTGAGGGTCTGTAAGTGGTGAGGGTCTGTAAGCGGTGAGGGCCGGTAAGTGGTGAGGGCCTGTAAGCGGTGAGGGTCTGTAAGTGGTGAGGGTCTGTAAGTGGTGAGGGCCTGTAAGCGGTGAGGGTCCGTAAGCGGTGAGGGCCTGTAAGCGGTGAGGGTCTGTAAGTGGTGAGGGTCTGTAAGTGGTGAGGGTCTGTAAGCGGTGAGGGTCTGTAAGTGGTGAGGGCCTGTAAGTGGTGAGGGTCTGTAAGTGGTGAGGGTCTGTAAGTGGTGAGGGCCTGTAAGCGGTGAGGGTCTGTAAGTGGTGAGGGTCTGTAAGTGGTGAGGGTCTGTAAGTGGTGAGGGTCTGTAAGCGGTGAGGGTCTGTAAGTGGTGAGGGCCTGTAAGCGGTGAGGGTCCGTAAGCGGTGAGGGCCTGTAAGCGGTGAGGGTCTGTAAGTGGTGAGGGCCTGTAAGCGGTGAGGGTCTGTAAGCGGTGAGGGTCTGTAAGTGGTGAGGGCCCGTAAGTGGTGAGGGTCTGTAAGTGGTGAGGGCCCGTAAGTGGTGAGGGTCTGTAAGTGGTGAGGGCCCGTAAGTGGTGAGGGTCTGTAAGTGGTGAGGGTCCGTAAGTGGTGAGGGCCCGTAAGTGGTGAGGGTCTGTAAGTGGTGAGGGCCTGTAAGTGGTGAGGGTCTGTAAGCGGTGAGGGTCTGTAAGCGGTGAGGGTCTGTAAGTGGTGAGGGCCCGTAAGCGGTGAGGGTCTGTAAGTGGTGAGGGTCCGTAATTGGTGAGGGTCTGTAAGCGGTGAGGGTCTGTAAGCGGTGAGGGCCCGTAAGTGGTGAGGGTCTGTAAGTGGTGAGGGCCCGTAAGTGGTGAGGGTCTGTAAGTGGTGAGGGCCCGTAAGTGGTGAGGGTCTGTAAGTGGTGAGGGCCCGTAAGTGGTGAGGGTCTGTAAGTGGTGAGGGTCCGTAAGTGGTGAGGGCCCGTAAGTGGTGAGGGTCTGTAAGTGGTGAGGGCCTGTAAGTGGTGAGGGTCTGTAAGCGGTGAGGGTCTGTAAGCGGTGAGGGTCTGTAAGTGGTGAGGGCCCGTAAGCGGTGAGGGTCTGTAAGTGGTGAGGGTCCGTAATTGGTGAGGGTCTGTAAGCGGTGAGGGTCTGTAAGCGGTGAGGGTCTGTAAGCGGTGAGGGTCCGTAAGTGGTGAGGGCCCGTAAGTGGTGAGGGTCTGTAAGTGGTGAGGGTCTGTAAGTGGTGAGGGCCCGTAAGTGGTGAGGGTCTGTAAGTGGTGAGGGCCCGTAAGTGGTGAGGGCCCGTAAGTGGTGAGGGTCTGTAAGTGGTGAGGGTCTGTAAGTGGTGAGGGTCCGTAAGTGGTGAGGGTCTGTAAGTGGTGAGGGTCAGTAAGTGGTGAGGGTCCGTAAGTGGTGAGGGTCTGTAAGTGGTGAGGGTCCGTAAGTGGTGAGGGTCTGTAAGTGGTGAGGGTCTGTAAGTGGTGAGGGCCCATAAGCGGTGAGGGCCCGTAAGTGGTGAGGGCCCGTAAGTGGTGAGGGCCCGTAAGCGGTGAGGGTCTGTAAGTGGTGAGGGCCGGTAAGTGGTGAGGGTCTGTAAGCGGTGAGGGTCTGTAAGCGGTGAGGGTCTGTAAGTGGTGAGGGCCCGTAAGTGGTGAGGGTCCGTAAGCGGTGAGGGTCTGTAAGTGGTGAGGGCCCGTAAGCGGTGAGGGCCCGTAAGTGGTGAGGGTCTGTAAGTGGTGAGGGTCCGTAAGTGGTGAGGGCCCGTAAGTGGTGAGGGTCTGTAAGTGGTGAGGGTCCGTAAGCGGTGAGGGCCGGTAAGTGGTGAGGGTCCGTAAGTGGTGAGGGTCTGTAAGTGGTGAGGGCCCGTAATTGGTGAGGGTCTGTAAGTGGTGAGGGTCCGTAAGTGGTGAGGGTCTGTAAGTGGTGAGGGCCCGTAAGTGGTGAGGGTCTGTAAGTGGTGAGGGTCCGTAAGTGGTGAGGGTCTGTAAGTGGTGAGGGTCTGTAAGTGGTGAGGGTCTGTAAGTGGTGAGGGTCCGTAAGTGGTGAGGGCCCGTAAGTGGTGAGGGTCTGTAAGTGGTGAGGGTCCGTAAGTGGTGAGGGCCGGTAAGTGGTGAGGGTCTGTAAGTGGTGAGGGCCCGTAAGTGGTGAGGGCCCGTAAGCGGTGAGGGTCCGTAAGTGGTGAGGGTCCGTAAGCGGTGAGGGCCCGTAAGTGGTGAGGGCCTGTAAGTGGTGAGGGTCCGTAATTGGTGAGGGCCTGTAAGTGGTGAGGGTCTGTAAGTGGTGAGGGTCTGTAAGCGGTGAGGGCCCGTAAGTGGTGAGGGTCCGTAATTGGTGAGGGCCTGTAAGTGGTGAGGGTCTGTAAGTGGTGAGGGTCTGTAAGTGGTGAGGGTCTGTAAGCGGTGAGGGTCCGTAAGTGGTGAGGGTCTGTAATTGGTGAGGGCCTGTAAGTGGTGAGGGTCTGTAAGCGGTGAGGGTCTGTAAGTGGTGAGGGTCTGTAAGCGGTGAGGGTCTGTAAGTGGTGAGGGTCCGTAATTGGTGAGGGTCTGTAAGCGGTGAGGGTCCGTAAGTGGTGAGGGCCTGTAAGTGGTGAGGGTCCGTAATTGGTGAGGGCCTGTAAGTGGTGAGGGTCTGTAAGTGGTGAGGGTCTGTAAGCGGTGAGGGTCTGTAAGCGGTGAGGGTCTGTAAGTGGTGAGGGTCTGTAAGTGGTGAGGGTCTGTAAGCGGTGAGGGTCTGTAAGCGGTGAGGGTCTGTAAGTGGTGAGGGTCTGTAAGCGGTGAGGGTCTGTAAGTGGTGAGGGTCCGTAATTGGTGAGGGTCTGTAAGCGGTGAGGGTCCGTAAGTGGTGAGGGCCTGTAAGTGGTGAGGGTCCGTAATTGGTGAGGGCCTGTAAGTGGTGAGGGTCTGTAAGTGGTGAGGGTCTGTAAGCGGTGAGGGTCTGTAAGCGGTGAGGGTCTGTAAGTGGTGAGGGTCCGTAATTGGTGAGGGTCTGTAAGCGGTGAGGGTCCGTAAGTGGTGAGGGCCTGTAAGTGGTGAGGGTCTGTAAGCGGTGAGGGTCTGTAAGTGGTGAGGGTCTGTAAGTGGTGAGGGTCTGTAAGCGGTGAGGGTCTGTAAGTGGTGAGGGTCTGTAAGCGGTGAGGGTCTGTAAGTGGTGAGGGTCTGTAAGCGGTGAGGGTCTGTAAGCGGTGAGGGTCTGTAAGTGGTGAGGGTCCGTAATTGGTGAGGGCCTGTAAGTGGTGAGGGTCTGTAAGCGGTGAGGGTCTGTAAGTGGTGAGGGTCCGTAATTGGTGAGGGTCTGTAAGTGGTGAGGGTCCGTAATTGGTGAGGGTCTGTAAGTGGTGAGGGTCTGTAAGTGGTGAGGGTCTGTAAGTGGTGAGGGTCTGTAAGCGGTGAGGGTCCGTAATTGGTGAGGGTCTGTAAGTGGTGAGGGTCTGTAAGTGGTGAGGGTCTGTAAGTGGTGAGGGTCTGTAAGCGGTGAGGGCCTGTAAGTGGTGAGGGTCTGTAAGCGGTGAGGGTCTGTAAGTGGTGAGGGTCCGTAATTGGTGAGGGTCTGTAAGTGGTGAGGGTCTGTAAGTGGTGAGGGTCTGTAAGTGGTGAGGGTCTGTAAGCGGTGAGGGTCCGTAAGTGGTGAGGGTCTGTAAGCGGTGAGGGTCTGTAAGTGGTGAGGGTCCGTAATTGGTGAGGGCCTGTAAGTGGTGAGGGTCTGTAAGCGGTGAGGGTCTGTAAGTGGTGAGGGTCCGTAATTGGTGAGGGCCTGTAAGTGGTGAGGGTCTGTAAGCGGTGAGGGTCTGTAAGTGGTGAGGGTCCGTAATTGGTGAGGGTCTGTAAGTGGTGAGGGTCTGTAAGCGGTGAGGGTCTGTAAGTGGTGAGGGTCTGTAAGCGGTGAGGGTCTGTAAGCGGTGAGGGTCTGTAAGCGGTGAGGGTCTGTAAGCGGTGAGGGTCCGTAAGTGGTGAGGGCCCGTAAGTGGTGAGGGCCCGTAATTGGTGAGGGTCTGTAAGTGGTGAGGGTCTGTAAGTGGTGAGGGTCTGTAAGCGGTGAGGGTCTGTAAGCGGTGAGGGTCTGTAAGCGGTGAGGGTCCGTAAGTGGTGAGGGTCTGTAAGTGGTGAGGGTCTGTAAGCGGTGAGGGTCCGTAAGTGGTGAGGGTCTGTAAGTGGTGAGGGTCTGTAAGTGGTGAGGGTCTGTAAGCGGTGAGGGTCTGTAAGTGGTGAGGGTCTGTAAGTGGTGAGGGTCTGTAAGTGGTGAGGGTATGTAAGTGGTGAGGGCCTGTAAGTGGTGAGGGTCTGTAAGCGGTGAGGGTCTGTAAGTGGTGAGGGTCTGTAAGCGGTGAGGGTCTGTAAGCGGTGAGGGTCTGTAAGTGGTGAGGGCCCGTAAGCGGTGAGGGTCTGTAAGCGGTGAGGGCCCGTAAGTGGTGAGGGCCCGTAAGCGGTGAGGGTCTGTAAGTGGTGAGGGTCCGTAAGTGGTGAGGGTCTGTAAGTGGTGAGGGTCTGTAAGTGGTGAGGGTCTGTAAGTGGTGAGGGTCTGTAAGTGGTGAGGGCCTGTAAGTGGTGAGGGTCTGTAAGCGGTGAGGGTCTGTAAGCGGTGAGGGTCTGTAAGTGGTGAGGGCCCGTAAGCGGTGAGGGTCTGTAAGCGGTGAGGGCCCGTAAGTGGTGAGGGCCCGTAAGCGGTGAGGGTCTGTAAGTGGTGAGGGTCTGTAAGTGGTGAGGGTCCGTAAGTGGTGAGGGTCCGTAAGTGGTGAGGGCCCGTAAGTGGTGAGGGTCTGTAAGTGGTGAGGGTCTGTAAGTGGTGAGGGTCTGTAAGCGGTGAGGGTCTGTAAGTGGTGAGGGTCTGTAAGTGGTGAGGGTATGTAAGTGGTGAGGGTATGTAAGTGGTGAGGGTCTGTAAGTGGTGAGGGTCAGTAAGTGGTGAGGGTCAGTAAGTGGTGAGGGTCTGTAAGTGGTGAGGGTCTGTAAGTGGTGAGGGTCTGTAAGTGGTGAGGGTCTGTAAGTGGTGAGGGTCAGTAAGTGGTGAGGGTCAGTAAGTGGTGAGGGTCAGTAAGTGGTGAGGGTATGTAAGTGGTGAGGGTCTGTAAGTGGTGAGGGTCAGTAAGTGGTGAGGGTCAGTAAGTGGTGAGGGTCTGTAAGCGGTGAGGGTCTGTAAGTGGTGAGGGTCTGTAAGTGGTGAGGGTCTGTAAGTGGTGAGGGTCCGTAAGTGGTGAGGGTATGTAAGTGGTGAGGGTCTGTAAGTGGTGAGGGTCTGTAAGCGGTGAGGGTCTGTAAGCGGTGAGGGTCTGTAAGCGGTGAGGGTCTGTAAGCGGTGAGGGTCTGTAAGCGGTGAGGGTCTGTAAGTGGTGAGGGTCTGTAAGCGGTGAGGGCCGGTAAGTGGTGAGGGCCTGTAAGCGGTGAGGGTCTGTAAGTGGTGAGGGTCTGTAAGTGGTGAGGGCCTGTAAGCGGTGAGGGTCCGTAATTGGTGAGGGCCTGTAAGCGGTGAGGGTCTGTAAGTGGTGAGGGTCTGTAAGTGGTGAGGGTCTGTAAGCGGTGAGGGTCTGTAAGTGGTGAGGGCCTGTAAGTGGTGAGGGTCTGTAAGTGGTGAGGGTCTGTAAGTGGTGAGGGTCTGTAAGTGGTGAGGGCCTGTAAGCGGTGAGGGTCTGTAAGCGGTGAGGGTCTGTAAGCGGTGAGGGTCTGTAAGTGGTGAGGGTCTGTAAGTGGTGAGGGTCTGTAAGTGGTGAGGGTCTGTAAGTGGTGAGGGTCTGTAAGTGGTGAGGGTCTGTAAGTGGTGAGGGTCTGTAAGTGGTGAGGGTCCGTAAGTGGTGAGGGCCCATAAGCGGTGAGGGCCCGTAAGTGGTGAGGGTCTGTAAGTGGTGAGGGTCTGTAAGCGGTGAGGGTCTGTAAGTGGTGAGGGTCTGTAAGTGGTGAGGGTCTGTAAGCGGTGAGGGTCTGTAAGTGGTGAGGGTCCGTAAGTGGTGAGGGTCTGTAAGTGGTGAGGGCCCGTAAGTGGTGAGGGCCCGTAAGCGGTGAGGGTCTGTAAGTGGTGAGGGTCCGTAAGTGGTGAGGGCCCATAAGCGGTGAGGGTCTGTAAGTGGTGAGGGTCTGTAAGTTGTGAGGGTCTGTAAGCGGTGAGGGTCTGTAAGTGGTGAGGGCCCGTAAGTGGTGAGGGTCTGTAAGTGGTGAGGGCCCGTAAGTGGTGAGGGTCTGTAAGTGGTGAGGGCCCGTAAGTGGTGAGGGCCCGTAAGCGGTGAGGGTCCGTAAGTGGTGAGGGTCTGTAAGTGGTGAGGGTCTGTAAGTGGTGAGGGTCCGTAAGCGGTGAGGGTCTGTAAGTGGTGAGGGTCCGTAAGTGGTGAGGGTCTGTAAGTGGTGAGGGTCCGTAAGTGGTGAGGGTCTGTAAGTGGTGAGGGCCCGTAAGTGGTGAGGGTCTGTAAGCGGTGAGGGTCTGTAAGTGGTGAGGGTCTGTAAGTGGTGAGGGTCTGTAAGTGGTGAGGGTCTGTAAGTGGTGAGGGTCCGTAAGCGGTGAGGGTCTGTAAGTGGTGAGGGTCTGTAAGTGGTGAGGGTCCGTAAGTGGTGAGGGTCTGTAAGCGGTGAGGGCCCGTAAGTGGTGAGGGTCTGTAAGTGGTGAGGGCCCGTAAGCGGTGAGGGTCTGTAAGTGGTGAGGGTCTGTAAGTGGTGAGGGTCTGTAAGTGGTGAGGGTCCGTAAGTGGTGAGGGTCTGTAAGCGGTGAGGGTCTGTAAGCGGTGAGGGTCTGTAAGTGGTGAGGGCCCGTAAGCGGTGAGGGTCCGTAAGTGGTGAGGGTCTGTAAGCGGTGAGGGCCCGTAAGTGGTGAGGGTCTGTAAGCGGTGAGGGCCCGTAAGCGGTGAGGGTCTGTAAGCGGTGAGGGTCTGTAAGTGGTGAGGGTCTGTAAGCGGTGAGGGTCTGTAAGCGGTGAGGGTCTGTAAGCGGTGAGGGCCCGTAAGCGGTGAGGGTCTGTAAGCGGTGAGGGTCCGTAAGCGGTGAGGGTCTGTAAGCGGTGAGGGTCTGTAAGCGGTGAGGGCCCGTAAGCGGTGAGGGTCTGTAAGTGGTGAGGGCCCGTAAGCGGTGAGGGTCTGTAAGCGGTGAGGGTCTGTAAGCGGTGAGGGTCTGTAAGCGGTGAGGGTCTGTAAGCGGTGAGGGTCTGTAAGCGGTGAGGGTCTGTAAGCGGTGAGGGTCTGTAAGCGGTGAGGGTCTGTAAGCGGTGAGGGTCTGTAAGCGGTGAGGGCCCGTAAGCGGTGAGGGTCTGTAAGCGGTGAGGGTCTGTAAGTGGTGAGGGTCTGTAAGTGGTGAGGGTCCGTAAGCGGTGAGGGTCTGTAAGCGGTGAGGGTCTGTAAGCGGTGAGGGTCTGTAAGCGGTGAGGGTCTGTAAGTGGTGAGGGTCTGTAAGTGGTGAGGGTCTGTAAGCGGTGAGGGCCGGTAAGTGGTGAGGGCCTGTAAGCGGTGAGGGTCTGTAAGTGGTGAGGGTCTGTAAGTGGTGAGGGCCTGTAAGCGGTGAGGGTCCGTAAGCGGTGAGGGCCTGTAAGCGGTGAGGGTCTGTAAGTGGTGAGGGTCTGTAAGTGGTGAGGGTCTGTAAGCGGTGAGGGTCTGTAAGTGGTGAGGGCCTGTAAGTGGTGAGGGTCTGTAAGTGGTGAGGGTCTGTAAGTGGTGAGGGCCTGTAAGCGGTGAGGGTCTGTAAGTGGTGAGGGTCTGTAAGTGGTGAGGGTCTGTAAGCGGTGAGGGTCTGTAAGTGGTGAGGGCCTGTAAGCGGTGAGGGTCCGTAAGCGGTGAGGGCCTGTAAGCGGTGAGGGTCTGTAAGTGGTGAGGGCCTGTAAGCGGTGAGGGTCTGTAAGCGGTGAGGGTCTGTAAGTGGTGAGGGCCTGTAAGCGGTGAGGGCCTGTAAGCGGTGAGGGTCCGTAAGTGGTGAGGGTCTGTAAGCGGTGAGGGCCCGTAAGTGGTGAGGGCCCGTAAGTGGTGAGGGCCCGTAAGTGGTGAGGGTCTGTAAGTGGTGAGGGTCTGTAAGTGGTGAGGGTCTGTAAGTGGTGAGGGCCTGTAAGTGGTGAGGGCCCGTAAGTGGTGAGGGTCTGTAAGCGGTGAGGGTCCGTAAGTGGTGAGGGTCTGTAAGCGGTGAGGGTCCGTAAGTGGTGAGGGTCTGTAAGTGGTGAGGGTCCGTAAGTGGTGAGGGTCTGTAAGTGGTGAGGGCCCGTAAGTGGTGAGGGTCCGTAAGTGGTGAGGGTCTGTAAGTGGTGAGGGTCCGTAAGTGGTGAGGGTCTGTAAGCGGTGAGGGTCCGTAAGTGGTGAGGGTCTGTAAGCGGTGAGGGTCCGTAAGTGGTGAGGGTCTGTAAGTGGTGAGGGTCCGTAAGTGGTGAGGGTCTGTAAGTGGTGAGGGTCTGTAAGTGGTGAGGGTCTGTAAGTGGTGAGGGTCTGTAAGTGGTGAGGGTCTGTAAGTGGTGAGGGTCCGTAAGTGGTGAGGGTCTGTAAGTGGTGAGGGTCTGTAAGTGGTGAGGGTCTGTAAGCGGTGAGGGTCCGTAAGTGGTGAGGGTCTGTAAGTGGTGAGGGTCCGTAAGTGGTGAGGGTCTGTAAGCGGTGAGGGTCTGTAAGTGGTGAGGGTCTGTAAGCGGTGAGGGCCCGTAAGTGGTGAGGGTCTGTAAGCGGTGTAAGCGTACTGTACCATTATAATAAGACATGTAAACTTGTGGTTAGGAACTATATATGGGATAGATAAGCAGGTGTAAGCGTACTGTACCATTATAATAAGACATGTAAACTTGTGATTAGGAACTATATATATGGGATAGATAAGCAGGTGTAAGCGTACTGTACCATTATAATAAGACATGTAAACTTGTGATTAGGAACTATATATGGGATAGATAAGCAGGTGTAAGCGTACTGTACCATTATAATGAGACATGTAAACTTGTGATTAGGAACTATATATGGGATAGATAAGCAGGTGTAAGCGTACTGTACCATTATAATGAGACATGTAAACTTGTGATTAGGAACTATATATATGGGATAGATAAGCAGGTGTAAGCGTACTGTACCATTATAATGAGACATGTAAACTTGTGATTAGGAACTATATATGGGATAGATAAGCAGGTGTAAGCGTACTGTACCATTATAATGAGACATGTAAACTTGTGATTAGGAACTATATATGGGATAGATAAGCAGGTGTAAGCGTACTGTACCATTATAATGAGACATGTAAACTTGTGATTAGGAACTATATATGGGATAGATAAGCAGGTGTAAGCGTACTGTACCATTATAATGAGACATGTAAACTTGTGATTAGGAACTATATATGGGATAGATAAGCAGGTGTAAGCGTACTGTACCATTATAATGAGACATGTTAACTTGTGGTTAGGAACTATATATGGGATAGATAAGCAGGTGTAAGCGTACTGTACCATTATAATAAGACATGTAAACTTGTGATTAGGAACTATATATGGGATAGATAAGCAGGTGTAAGCGTACTGTACCATTATAATGAGACATGTAAACTTGTGATTAGGAACTATATATGGGATAGATAAGCAGGTGTAAGCGTACTGTACCATTATAATGAGACATGTAAACTTGTGATTAGGAACTATATATGGGATAGATAAGCAGGTGTAAGCGTACTGTACCATTATAATGAGACATGTAAACTTGTGATTAGGAACTATATTTGGGATAGATAAGCAGGTGTAAGCGTACTGTACCATTATAATGAGACATGTAAACTAGTGATTAGGAACTATATATGGGATAGATAAGCAGGTGTAAGCGTACTGTACCATTATAATGAGACATGTAAACTTGTGATTAGGAACTATATATATGGGATAGATAAGCAGGTGTAAACGTACTGTACCATTATAATAAGACATGTAAACTTGTGATTAGGAACTATATATGGGATAGATAAGCAGGTGTAAGCGTACTGTACCATTATAATAAGACATGTAAACTTGTGATTAGGAACTATATATATGGGATAGATAAGCAGGTGTAAGCGTACTGCACCATTATAATGAGACATGTAAACTTGTGATTAGGAACTATATATATGGGATAGATAAGCAGGTGTAAGCGTACTGTACCATTATAATGAGACATGTAAACTTGTGATTAGGAACTATATATGGGATAGATAAGCAGGTGTAAGCGTACTGTACCATTATAATGAGACATGTAAACTTGTGATTAGGAACTATATATGGGATAGATAAGCAGGTGTAAGCGTACTGTACCATTATAATGAGACATGTATACTTGTGATTAGGAACTATATATGGGATAGATAAGCAGGTGTAAGCGTACTGTACCATTATAATGAGACATGTAAACTTGTGATTAGGAACTATATATGGGATAGATAAGCAGGTGTAAGCGTACTGTACCATTATAATGAGACATGTAAACTTGTGATTAGGAACTATATATGGGATAGATAAGCAGGTGTAAGCGTACTGTACCATTATAATGAGACATGTAAACTTGTGATTAGGAACTATATATATGGGATAGATAAGCAGGTGTAAGCGTACTGTACCATTATAATAAGACATGTAAACTTGTGATTAGGAACTATATATGGGATAGATAAGCAGGTGTAAGCGTACTGTACCATTATAATAAGACATGTAAACTTGTGATTAGGAACTATATATATGGGATAGATAAGCAGGTGTAAGCGTACTGTACCATTATAATGAGACATGTAAACTAGTGATTAGGAACTATATATGGGATAGATAGGCAGGTGTAAGCGTACTGTACCATTATAATAAGACATGTAAACTTGTGATTAGGAACTATATATGGGATAGATAAGCAGGTGTAAGCGTACTGTACCATTATAATAAGACATGTAAACTTGTGATTAGGAACTATATATGGGATAGATAAGCAGGTGTAAGCGTACTGTACCATTATAATGAGACATGTAAACTAGTGATTAGGAACTATATATGGGATAGATAAGCAGGTGTAAGCGTACTGTACCATTATAATGAGACATGTAAACTTGTGGTTAGGAACTATATATGGGATAGATAAGCAGGTGTAAGCGTACTGTACCATTATAATAAGACATGTAAACTTGTGATTAGGAACTATATATATGGGATAGATAAGCAGGTGTAAGCGTACTGTACCATTATAATAAGACATGTAAACTAGTGATTAGGAACTATATATGGGATAGATAAGCAGGTGTAAGCGTACTGTACCATTATAATGAGACATGTAAACTTGTGATTAGGAACTATATATGGGATAGATAAGCAGGTGTAAGCGTACTGTACCATTATAATGAGACATGTAAACTTGTGATTAGGAACTATATATGGGATAGATAAGCAGGTGTAAGCGTACTGTACCATTATAATGAGACATGTAAACTTGTGATTAGGAACTATATATGGGATAGATAAGCAGGTGTAAGCGTACTGTACCATTATAATAAGACATGTAAACTTGTGATTAGGAACTATATATATGGGATAGATAAGCAGGTGTAAGCGTACTGTACCATTATAATAAGACATGTAAACTTGTGATTAGGAACTATATATGGGATAGATAAGCAGGTGTAAGCGTACTGTACCATTATAATAAGACATGTAAACTTGTGATTAGGAACTATATATGGGATAGATAAGCAGGTGTAAGCGTACTGTACCATTATAATGAGACATGTAAACTTGTGATTAGGAACTATATATGGGATAGATAAGCAGGTGTAAGCGTACTGTACCATTATAATGAGACATGTAAACTTGTGGTTAGGAACTATATATGGGATAGATAAGCAGGTGTAAGCGTACTGTACCATTATAATAAGACATGTAAACTAGTGATTAGGAACTATATATGGGATAGATAAGCAGGTGTAAGCGTACTGTACCATTATAATGAGACATGTAAACTAGTGATTAGGAACTATATATGGGATCGATAAGCAGGTGTAAGCGTACTGTACCATTATAATGAGACATGTAAACTAGTGATTAGGAACTATATATGGGATAGATAAGCAGGTGTAAGCGTACTGTACCATTATAATGAGACATGTTAACTTGTGGTTAGGAACTATATATGGGATAGATAAGCAGGTGTAAGCGTACTGTACCATTATAATAAGACATGTAAACTTGTGATTAGGAACTATATATGGGATAGATAAGCAGGTGTAAGCGTACTGTACCATTATAATGAGACATGTAAACTTGTGATTAGGAACTATATATGGGATAGATAAGCAGGTGTAAGCGTACTGTACCATTATAATAAGACATGTAAACTAGTGATTAGGAACTATATATGGGATAGATAAGCAGGTGTAAGCGTACTGTACCATTATAATAAGACATGTAAACTTGTGATTAGGAACTATATATGGGATAGATAAGCAGGTGTAAGCGTACTGTACCGTTATAATAAGACATGTAAACTAGTGATTAGGAACTATATATGGGATAGATAAGCAGGTGTAAGCGTACTGTACCATTATAATGAGACATGTAAACTAGTGATTAGGAACTATATATGGGATAGATAAGCAGGTGTAAGCGTACTGTACCATTATAATGAGACATGTAAACTTGTGATTAGGAACTATATATGGGATAGATAAGCAGGTGTAAACGTACTGTACCATTATAATAAGACATGTAAACTTGTGATTAGGAACTATATATGGGATAGATAAGCAGGTGTAAGCGTACTGTACCATTATAATAAGACATGTAAACTTGTGATTAGGAACTATATATATGGGATAGATAAGCAGGTGTAAGCGTACTGCACCATTATAATGAGACATGTAAACTTGTGATTAGGAACTATATATATGGGATAGATAAGCAGGTGTAAGCGTACTGTACCATTATAATGAGACATGTAAACTTGTGATTAGGAACTATATATGGGATAGATAAGCAGGTGTAAGCGTACTGTACCATTATAATGAGACATGTAAACTTGTGGTTAGGAACTATATATGGGATAGATAAGCAGGTGTAAGCGTACTGTACCATTATAATAAGACATGTAAACTTGTGATTAGGAACTATATATGGGATAGATAAGCAGGTGTAAGCGTACTGTACCATTATAATGAGACATGTAAACTTGTGATTAGGAACTATATATATGGGATAGATAAGCAGGTGTAAGCGTACTGTACCATTATAATAAGACATGTAAACTTGTGATTAGGAACTATATATATGGGATAGATAAGCAGGTGTAAGCGTACTGTACCATTATAATGAGACATGTAAACTTGTGATTAGGAACTATATATATGGGATAGATAAGCAGGTGTAAGCGTACTGTACCATTATAATGAGACATGTAAACTTGTGATTAGGAACTATATATGGGATAGATAAGCAGGTGTAAGCTTACTGTACCATTATAATGAGACATGTAAACTTGTGGTTAGGAACTATATATGGGATAGATAAGCAGGTGTAAGCGTACTGTACCATTATAATAAGACATGTAAACTTGTGATTAGGAACTATATATGGGATAGATAAGCAGGTGTAAGCGTACTGTACCATTATAATGAGACATGTAAACTTGTGATTAGGAACTATATATATGGGATAGATAAGCAGGTGTAAGCGTACTGTACCATTATAATGAGACATGTAAACTTGTGATTAGGAACTATATATGGGATAGATAAGCAGGTGTAAGCGTACTGTACCATTGTAATAAGACATGTAAACTAGTGATTAGGAACTATATATGGGATAGATAAGCAGGTGTAAGCGTACTGTACCATTATAATAAGACATGTAAACTTGTGGTTAGGAACTATATATGGGATAGATAAGCAGGTGTAAGCGTACTGTACCATTATAATAAGACATGTAAACTTGTGATTAGGAACTATATATATGGGATAGATAAGCAGGTGTAAGCGTACTGTACCATTATAATAAGACATGTAAACTAGTGATTAGGAACTATATATGGGATAGATAAGCAGGTGTAAGCGTACTGTACCATTATAATGAGACATGTAAACTTGTGATTAGGAACTATATATGGGATAGATAAGCAGGTGTAAGCGTACTGTACCATTATAATGAGACATGTAAACTTGTGATTAGGAACTATATATGGGATAGATAAGCAGGTGTAAGCGTACTGTACCATTATAATGAGACATGTAAACTAGTGATTAGGAACTATATATGGGATAGATAAGCAGGTGTAAGCGTACTGTACCATTATAATAAGACATGTAAACTTGTGATTAGGAACTATATATATGGGATAGATAAGCAGGTGTAAGCGTACTGTACCATTATAATAAGACATGTAAACTTGTGATTAGGAACTATATATGGGATAGATAAGCAGGTGTAAGCGTACTGTACCATTATAATAAGACATGTAAACTTGTGATTAGGAACTATATATGGGATAGATAAGCAGGTGTAAGCGTACTGTACCATTATAATGAGACATGTAAACTTGTGATTAGGAACTATATATGGGATAGATAAGCAGGTGTAAGCGTACTGTACCATTATAATGAGACATGTAAACTTGTGGTTAGGAACTATATATGGGATAGATAAGCAGGTGTAAGCGTACTGTACCATTATAATAAGACATGTAAACTAGTGATTAGGAACTATATATGGGATAGATAAGCAGGTGTAAGCGTACTGTACCATTATAATGAGACATGTAAACTAGTGATTAGGAACTATATATGGGATAGATAAGCAGGTGTAAGCGTACTGTACCATTATAATGAGACATGTAAACTAGTGATTAGGAACTATATATGGGATAGATAAGCAGGTGTAAGCGTACTGTACCATTATAATGAGACATGTTAACTTGTGGTTAGGAACTATATATGGGATAGATAAGCAGGTGTAAGCGTACTGTACCATTATAATAAGACATGTAAACTTGTGATTAGGAACTATATATGGGATAGATAAGCAGGTGTAAGCGTACTGTACCATTATAATGAGACATGTAAACTTGTGATTAGGAACTATATATGGGATAGATAAGCAGGTGTAAGCGTACTGTACCATTATAATAAGACATGTAAACTAGTGATTAGGAACTATATATGGGATAGATAAGCAGGTGTAAGCGTACTGTACCATTATAATAAGACATGTAAACTTGTGATTAGGAACTATATATGGGATAGATAAGCAGGTGTAAGCGTACTGTACCATTATAATAAGACATGTAAACTAGTGATTAGGAACTATATATGGGATAGATAAGCAGGTGTAAGCGTACTGTACCATTATAATGAGACATGTAAACTAGTGATTAGGAACTATATATGGGATAGATAAGCAGGTGTAAGCGTACTGTACCATTATAATGAGACATGTAAACTTGTGATTAGGAACTATATATGAGATAGATAAGCAGGTGTAAACGTACTGTACCATTATAATAAGACATGTAAACTTGTGATTAGGAACTATATATGGGATAGATAAGCAGGTGTAAGCGTACTGTACCATTATAATAAGACATGTAAACTTGTGATTAGGAACTATATATATGGGATAGATAAGCAGGTGTAAGCGTACTGCACCATTATAATGAGACATGTAAACTTGTGATTAGGAACTATATATATGGGATAGATAAGCAGGTGTAAGCGTACTGTACCATTATAATGAGACATGTAAACTTGTGATTAGGAACTATATATGGGATAGATAAGCAGGTGTAAGCGTACTGTACCATTATAATGAGACATGTATACTTGTGGTTAGGAACTATATATGGGATAGATAAGCAGGTGTAAGCGTACTGTACCATTATAATAAGACATGTAAACTTGTGATTAGGAACTATATATGGGATAGATAAGCAAGTGTAAGCGTACTGTACCATTATAATGAGACATGTAAACTTGTGATTAGGAACTATATATATGGGATAGATAAGCAGGTGTAAGCGTACTGTACCATTATAATAAGACATGTAAACTTGTGATTAGGAACTATATATATGGGATAGATAAGCAGGTGTAAGCGTACTGTACCATTATAATGAGACATGTAAACTTGTGATTAGGAACTATATATATGGGATAGATAAGCAGGTGTAAGCGTACTGTACCATTATAATGAGACATGTAAACTTGTGATTAGGAACTATATATGGGATAGATAAGCAGGTGTAAGCTTACTGTACCATTATAATGAGACATGTAAACTTGTGGTTAGGAACTATATATGGGATAGATAAGCAGGTGTAAGCGTACTGTACCATTATAATAAGACATGTAAACTTGTGATTAGGAACTATATATGGGATAGATAAGCAGGTGTAAGCGTACTGTACCATTATAATGAGACATGTAAACTTGTGATTAGGAACTATATATATGGGATAGATAAGCAGGTGTAAGCGTACTGTACCATTATAATGAGACATGTAAACTTGTGATTAGGAACTATATATGGGATAGATAAGCAGGTGTAAGCGTACTGTACCATTATAATAAGACATGTAAACTAGTGATTAGGAACTATATATGGGATAGATAAGCAGGTGTAAGCGTACTGTACCATTATAATAAGACATGTAAACTTGTGATTAGGAACTATATATATGGGATAGATAAGCAGGTGTAAGCGTACTGTACCATTATAATGAGACATGTAAACTAGTGATTAGGAACTATATATGGGATAGATAAGCAGGTGTAAGCGTACTGTACCATTATAATGAGACATGTAAACTTGTGATTAGGAACTATATATGGGATAGATAAGCAGGTGTAAGCGTATTGTACCATTATAATAAGACATGTAAACTTGTGATTAGGAACTATATATGGGATAGATAAGCAGGTGTAAGCGTACTGTACCATTATAATGAGACATGTAAACTTGTGATTAGGAACTATATATGGGATAGATAAGCAGGTGTAAGCGTACTGTACCATTATAATAAGACATGTAAACTTGTGATTAGGAACTATATATGGGATAGATAAGCAGGTGTAAGCGTACTGTACCATTATAATGAGACATGTAAACTTGTGATTAGGAACTATATATATGGGATAGATAAGCAGGTGTAAGCGTACTGTACCATTATAATAAGACATGTAAACTAGTGATTAGGAACTATATATGGGATAGATAAGCAGGTGTAAGCGTACTGTACCATTATAATAAGACATGTAAACTTGTGATTAGGAACTATATATGGGATAGATAAGCAGGTGTAGGCGTACTGTACCATTATAATGAGACATGTAAACTTGTGATTAGGAACTATATATGGGATAGATAAGCAGGTGTAAGCGTACTGTACCATTATAATAAGACATGTAAACTTGTGATTAGGAACTATATATATGGGATAGATAAGCAGGTGTAAGCGTACTGTACCATTATAATAAGACATGTAAACTTGTGATTAGGAACTATATATGGGATAGATAAGCAGGTGTAAGCGTACTGTACCATTATAATGAGACATGTAAACTTGTGTTTAGGAACTATATTTGGGATAGATAAGCAGGTGTAAGCGTACTGTACCATTATAATGAGACATGTAAACTTGTGATTAGGAACTATATATGGGATAGATAAGCAGGTGTAAGCGTACTGTACCATTATAATGAGACATGTAAACTTGTGGTTAGGAACTATATATGGGATAGATAAGCAGGTGTAAGCGTACTGTACCATTATAATGAGACATGTAAACTAGTGATTAGGAACTATATATGGGATAAATAAGCAGGTGTAAGCGTACTGTACCATTATAATAAGACATGTAAACTTGTGATTAGGAACTATATATGGGATAGATAAGCAGGTGTAAGCGTACTGTACCATTATAATGAGACATGTAAACTTGTGATTAGGAACTATATATGGGATATATAAGCAGGTGTAAGCGTACTGTACCATTATAATAAGACATGTAAACTTGTGATTAGGAACTATATATATGGGATAGATAAGCAGGTGTAAGCGTACTGTACCATTATAATGAGACATGTAAACTAGTGATTAGGAACTATATATGGGATAGATAAGCAGGTGTAAGCGTACTGTACCATTATAATAAGACATGTAAACTTGTGATTAGGAACTATATATATGGGATAGATAAGCAGGTGTAAGCGTACTGTACCATTATAATGAGACATGTAAACTAGTGATTAGGAACTATATATGGGATAGATAAGCAGGTGTAAGCGTACTGTACCATTATAATGAGACATGTAAACTTGTGATTAGGAACTATATATGGGATAGATAAGCAGGTGTAAGCGTACTGTACCATTATAATAAGACATGTAAACTTGTGATTAGGAACTATATATGGGATAGATAAGCAGGTGTAAGCGTACTGTACCATTATAATGAGACATGTAAACTTGTGATTAGGAACTATATATGGGATAGATAAGCAGGTGTAAGCGTACTGTACCATTATAATAAGACATGTAAACTTCTGATTAGGAACTATATATGGGATAGATAAGCAGGTGTAAGCGTACTGTACCATTATAATGAGACATGTAAACTTGTGATTAGGAACTATATATATGGAATAGATAAGCAGGTGTAAGCGTACTGTACCATTATAATAAGACATGTAAACTAGTGATTAGGAACTATATATGGGATAGATAAGCAGGTGTAAGCGTACTGTACCATTATAATAAGACATGTAAACTTGTGATTAGGAACTATATATGGGATAGATAAGCAGGTGTAAGCGTACAGTACCATTATAATGAGACATGTAAACTTGTGATTAGGAACTATATATGGGATAGATAAGCAGGTGTAAGCGTACTGTACCATTATAATAAGACATGTAAACTAGTGATTAGGAACTATATATGGGATAGATAAGCAGGTGTAAGCGTACTGTACCATTATAATAAGACATGTAAACTTGTGATTAGGAACTATATATGGGATAGATAAGCAGGTGTAAGCGTACTGTACCATTATAATGAGACATGTAAACTTGTGATTAGGAACTATATATGGGATAGATAAGCAGGTGTAAGCGTACTGTACCATTATAATAAGACATGTAAACTTGTGATTAGGAACTATATATATGGGATAGATAAGCAGGTGTAAGCGTACTGTACCATTATAATAAGACATGTAAACTTGTGATTAGGAACTATATATGGGATAGATAAGCAGGTGTAAGCGTACTGTACCATTATAATGAGACATGTAAACTTGTGGTTAGGAACTATATTTGGGATAGATAAGCAGGTGTAAGCGTACTGTACCATTATAATGAGACATGTAAACTTGTGATTAGGAACTATATATGGGATAGATAAGCAGGTGTAAGCGTACTGTACCATTATAATGAGACATGTAAACTTGTGGTTAGGAACTATATATGGGATAGATAAGCAGGTGTAAGCGTACTGTACCATTATAATGAGACATGTAAACTAGTGATTAGGAACTATATATGGGATAGATAAGCAGGTGTAAGCGTACTGTACCATTATAATAAGACATGTAAACTTGTGATTAGGAACTATATATGGAATAGATAAGCAGGTGTAAGCGTACTGTACCATTATAATGAGACATGTAAACTTGTGATTAGGAACTATATATGGGATAGATAAGCAGGTGTAAGCGTACTGTACCATTATAATAAGACATGTAAACTTGTGATTAGGAACTATATATATGGGATAGATAAGCAGGTGTAAGCGTACTGTACCATTATAATGAGACATGTAAACTAGTGAATAGGAACTATATATGGGATAGATAAGCAGGTCTAAGCGTACTGTACCATTATAATAAGACATGTAAACTTGTGATTAGGAACTATATATATGGGATAGATAAGCAGGTGTAAGCGTACTGTACCATTATAATGAGACATGTAAACTAGTGATTAGGAACTATATATGGGATAGATAAGCAGGTGTAAGCGTACTGTACCATTATAATGAGACATGTAAACTTGTGATTAGGAACTATATATGGGATAGATAAGCAGGTGTAAGCGTACTGTACCATTATAATAAGACATGTAAACTTGTGATTAGGAACTATATATGGGATAGATAAGCAGGTGTAAGCGTACTGTACCATTATAATGAGACATGTAAACTTGTGATTAGGAACTATATATGGGATAGATAAACAGGTGTAAGCGTACTGTACCATTATAATAAGACATGTAAACTTGTGATTAGGAACTATATATGGGATAGATAAGCAGGTGTAAGCGTACTGTACCATTATAATGAGACATGTAAACTTGTGATTAGGAACTATATATATGGGATAGATAAGCAGGTGTAAGCGTACTGTACCATTATAATAAGACATGTAAACTAGTGATTAGGAACTATATATGGGATAGATAAGCAGGTGTAAGCGTACTGTACCATTATAATAAGACATGTAAACTTGTGATTAGGAACTATATATGGGATAGATAAGCAGGTGTAAGCGTACTGTACCATTATAATGAGACATGTAAACTTGTGATTAGGAACTATATATGGGATAGATAAGCAGGTGTAAGCGTACTGTACCATTATAATAAGACATGTAAACTTGTGATTAGGAACTATATATATGGGATAGATAAGCAGGTGTAAGCGTACTGTACCATTATAATAAGACATGTAAACTTGTGATTAGGAACTATATATGGGATAGATAAGCAGGTGTAAGCGTACTGTACCATTATAATGAGACATGTAAACTTGTGATTAGGAACTATATTTGGGATAGATAAGCAGGTGTAAGCGTACTGTACCATTATAATGAGACATGTAAACTTGTGATTAGGAACTATATATGGGATAGATAAGCAGGTGTAAGCGTACTGTACCATTATAATGAGACATGTAAACTTGTGGTTAGGAACTATATATGGGATAGATAAGCAGGTGTAAGCGTACTGTACCATTATAATGAGACATGTAAACTAGTGATTAGGAACTATATATGGGATAGATAAGCAGGTGTAAGCGTACTGTACCATTATAATAAGACATGTAAACTTGTGATTAGGAACTATATATGGGATAGATAAGCAGGTGTAAGCGTACTGTACCATTATAATGAGACATGTAAACTAGTGATTAGGAACTATATATGGGATAGATAAGCAGGTGTAAGCGTACTGTACCATTATCTTCATTTTGGCATGATGAATAGTGCAGCGCGATTCATAATTGTGAGCTGAGCGAAGTGCAGCTGGGAGAGTTCGGTATTTTCCGAGTACCGGCGAGCATGCACGAAGTCAGTGAAACGGAGCACCATCATGGCGACTATTGACCCAGTTTATTGATCGAACACCAGGAGTACATTTTATAAGTAACTAGCTGTATCCGGCATGCGTTGCAATGCCAATCAAAGAAAGCGTAGGGGTTTTGACTTTGTTAGCTGCAGTGCTTTTGGATTCCCAATATTTTCTTCTTTTTCCGTTAACAACCTCTAAACTATTATAGAAAAGTAATTTACTATCTCAGAAACATTCACGGGAGCGTGATCAACAACTCACGAAAGTTACATCGCAATGAAATGAATGGTATATGAACGCATACGGGACTGCTGAAACGATTAGAGCGCCGTCACACATTTGTTGAATATACTCGTACGCTACCTATTGTAAAATGGATTTACTAACTCGAAAACCTTTCCTGGCGTGTACACAACAACTCATCAAAGTTTCATCGCAATCGGATAAATGGCATATGAAAGCATACGGGATTTTGTTTAAACGAATCGCGCCGTCACTCATTTGTTGAATCTTCTTGTGCGCCACCCATTGAGAAATGGACTTGCTAATTCATGAACCTTCGCAGGACTGTACTCAGCTCTCCAAAGTTTTATCACACTCGGATGAATGGTATATGATCGCATACGGGACTTTATTGAAACGATTCACGCGCTGTCGCCTATTAGTTAAATCTACCCGTTTGCTACCAATTGTAAAATGGATTTACTAAATCAGAATCCTTCCCTGGAGTGTACACAACAACTCACCAAAGTTTCGTCTCTATCGGACGATTGTATATGAACGCATAGGGTCTTTGTCGAAACACTTCGCGAGTCGTCACTCATTTGTTGAATCCATTCGTGCGCTACCTATTGTAAAATAGATTTACTAAGCTAGAAATCTGCCCTGAAGTGTACACAACATCTCACCCACGTTTCATCGCTATAGGACAAATGGTATATGAACGCTTAAAGGACTTTTTATTAACCATTCGCGCGTCGTCGCTCATTTGTTGAATCTACTCGTGCGCTACCTATTGTTAAGTGGATTTACTAAGCCAGAAACCTTCCCTGAGTGTATACAACATCTCACCCAAGTTTCAGCTCATTGGGGTGAATGGTATATGAACGCATGTGGGACTTTGTTGAAACAAACGCACGCCATTTGTTGAAGTTACTCGCGCGCCATCTATTGTTTATTGGATCTACTATGCCTATAACTTTTCCTGGCGTATGCACAACAACTCAACGACATTTGATTGCAATCGGATGAATTGTATATGAACGCATCACCAACACTCATTTGTTTGAACTAGTGGTGCGCTATCTATTGTTAATTGGATTAACTAAGCCTATAACCATCCAGGAAGAGTGCAAACAATCCACCAAAATTTGGTCTCAATCGGATGAATTGTAGGCTATATGAACGCATCGCCAACACTCATTTGTTTAAAATACTCGCGCGCTGTCCATTGTAAATTGGATTGACTATGCCCATAATAATTTCGGAAGTGTTCTCAACAACTCACCAAAGTTACATAGCAATCGGAATAATGGTATATGAACGCATACGGGACTTGTTTGAAACGATTCGCGTGCCGTCGCTCATTGTAAAGTGGATGTACTAGTCCAGAAACCTTCCCTGATGAGTACACAACATATTACCCAAGTTGCATCGCTATCGGACAAATGGTATATGAACGCATACGGGACTTTCTTGAAACGCTTCGCGCGACTTCGCTCATTTGTTGAATCTACTTGTGCGCTACATATTGAAAAGTGGATTTACTAAGCCTAAAACCTTCCATGGAGTGTACGCAACAACTCACCCTAGTTTAGTCGCTATCGGACGAATGGTATGTGAACGCATACTGGTCTTTGTTGAAACACTTTACGCGTCGTCGCTCATTTGTTTAATCTACTTGTGCGATACCTATTATTAATTGGATTTACTAACCCAGAAACCTTCCCTGAAGTGTACACAACATCTCAGCCAAGTTTCATCACTATCAGACGAATAGTATATGAACGCATACGGGACTTTGTTGAAACGCTTCGCGCGTCATCGCCCATTTGTTTAATCTACTCGTGCGCTACCTATTATAACATGGATTTGCTAAGTCAGAAACCTTGCCTGTAGTGTACACAACCTCTCACCCAAGTTTCATCGCTATCGGACGAATGGTATGTGAACGCATACTGGTCTTTGTTGAAACGCTTCGCCCGTCGTCGCTCATTTGTTGAATCTACTTGTGCGATACCTATCGTTAAGTGGATTTACTAAGCCAGAAACCTTGCCTGTAGTGTACACAACCTCTCACCCAAGTTTCAACGCAATGGTACGAATGGTATATGAACACATGTGGGACTTTCTTGAAACACACGCCATTTTGTTGAAGCTAGTCGCGCTCCATCTATTGTAAATTGGATTTACTACGCCTATTACTTTTCCGGGACTGTGCACAACAACTCACCAAAATTTGATCGCAATCGGACGAATTGTATATGAACGCGTCGCCATTACGCATTTGTTTACTCGCGCGCTATCTATTGTGAAATGGATTAACTATGCCTAAGATCATCCCGAAAGTGTTTACAACAACTCACAAAAATTTGATCGCAATCGGATGAATGGCTTATGAACGCATAAAAGACGAACACACAGACATTCCTTTTTATACATATACTAGCTGAAGTACCCGTGCTTCGCTACGCGTCATAAATAAATTAAAATGTGAAGGTGACAGTTAAAACAGGGGATAGGCAAGGTGCTGCGGAGAGGGAGATTAAGGGTGGAACATTTTGTCCAACTACACCGCTCGGCGTTGACCGTGTTTTATAGCACAAATTTAGGTTTTACTCGCTAACCGTTGGAGATACCTTTCGGATAGAAAATGTAATTTTAAACCTCGTATATGCCATCAAATGTTTGCTATTTCTTAGCGTTCTCTTTTTATTTGAAATGGAAATATGAAAGTTTGAAACCAATGGGTGTAGTTGACGTCACTAAAATGGTCGCCATCTCTAAATAGTGCAAAGTTTTGAAATAAAAAGTAGCCTATATGTTAACCAGGTAAATCAGCAACTTCCATGTAAAATTCATGTAAATCACCAGTGGTACTTGCGTGATTGAGTAATACACAGACACACACCATCTCATTTTTAGCCTCGCTTCGCTCGCGTCAGAGTCGTGTCATATTGTTATTCAGTGAAATGCAGGTTTAACCCCGTTAACTCCCCTTTAGAACCTGAATATCCAAAAAACCCACCATAGTAGAAGTTTTCGACACACAACAAACATATCCTCAAAATATCATTCTTCTAACTTTAATAGTTTTGGTTGGTCGCTGAGAGTGAACATCCAAAAATCCTTCCTTAGTGGACGTTTTTCATCCAGAATTTAACCCCTCCCCATAGGCCCCTTAAATTTGATTTTTGAAAAAACGGTCGAACGCTTAAGTTATTTATTTTAATTATTTATTCATTTATTTATTTTTAAGCTGATTGATTTTCTCTGAGATTCAAACTCCTCGCCTATGTCGTTTAAGAGATACACGCTCCGTTAGGAATCTTTCTACCCCCACTGTTCATCCCTTTCCCCTCATAATATACACCACATCGAAAAACCATTACACATGTGTCAGCTTATTTTTAATAATTAGTATGCCAAGTATCACATCCCCAAATGAAACCACTCGTGAGATATTGTCATTCAATGAAATGCACGTTTACCCCCTTAACACCTCTTTAGTACCTGAATATCCAACACTCTTTCCTTAGTGGACGTTTTCGACATACAACGAACATATCCCCAAAATGTCATGTTTCTAACTTCAATAATTTTGGCCGGGCGATGATGAGTGAGACAGTCAGAACATTTTCTCTCATTTATTATTGAGAATTTCACCCCTCCCCATGAACCCCTTAAATTGGATTTATGAAGAAAAAAAACGGTCGAACACCTATTTACTTATTTTTAGCCTACTTTCGATTTTTGCAAAAAATGAAAGTAGACTTATGAGATCAACACAGGGCGAAAAAAGTGTGTCTGTGTGTGTGTGTGTGAGTCTGTGTGTGTGTCTGTGTGTGTGTGTGTCTGTGTGTGTGTGAGTGTGTGTACTCTGAATGTCTGTCCCCCCCCTATCAATTCGAACACGGTGAATGCGAATTGAACGAAATTTGGTACAAAGGTAGCGCTGGCAAAGGACACCTCAGTGTCATGTTTTATATCGCCGCCATCTTGACGGAAACGTAATGGCGGCCTCACAAATGTTCAAAGCTTAAATCAAATTACGACTAACCTAATCATCCGATCTCTACCAAATTTTGCAACAACATACCTTTATGGGGGGAGCATCCTTTGACCAAACCAATAGGTCATCAGCGTAATAGTTTACGGATGGCGGCCATCTTTGAGTGAAAATCGATTCCCCCTATTAATTCGAACACGGTGCAACCGAATGGAACGAAATTTGGTACGAAAGTAGTACTAACGAAAGGCACCTCAGTGTCATGTTTTATATCGCCGCCATCTTGACGGAAACGTAATGGCGGCCACACAAATGTTCAAAGCTTAAATCAAATTACGACTAACCTAATCATCCGATCTCTACCAAATTTTGCAACAACATACCTTTATGGAGGGAGCATCCTTTGACCAATCTAATAGGTCATTCGCCTAATAGTTTGCGGATGGCGGCCATCTTTGTGTCAGAATCGATTCCCCCTATTAATTCAAACACGGTGAAACAGAATGGAACGAAATTTGGTACAGAGATAGCACTAGCAAAGGGCATCTCAGTGTCATGATTAATATCGCCGCCATATTGACAGAAACGTAATAGCGGCCACACAAATGTTTAAAGCTTAAATCAAATTACGATTATCCTAATCATCCGATCTCTACCAAATTTTGCAACAACATACCCTTATAGGGGAAGCATCCTGTGACCAAATGAATAGGTCATTAGCCTAATAGTTTGCGAATGGCGGCCATCTTTGTGTGAAAATCAATTCCCCCTATTAATTCAAACACGGTGCAACCGAATGGAACGAAATTTGGTACAGAGGTAGTACTAACAAAAGGCACCTCAGTGTCATGTTTTATATCGCCGCCATCTTGACGGAAACGTAATGGCGGCCACACAAATGTTCAAAGCTTAAATCAAATTACGATTATCCTAATCATCCGATCTCTACCAAATTTTGCAACAACATACCCTTATAGGGGAAGCATCCTTTGACCAAACGAATAGGTCATTAGCCGAATAGTTTGCGAATGGCGGCCATCTTTGTGTGAAAATCAATTTCCCCTATTAATTCAAACACGGTGAAACCGAATGGAACGAAATTTGGTACAGCGGTAGCACTAGCAAAGGGCATCTCAGTGTCATGTTTTATATCGCCGCCATATTGACAGAAACGTAATGGCGGCCACACAAATGTTCAAAGCTTAAGTTAAATTACGACTAACATAACCATCCGATCTCTACCAAACTTTGCAACAACATACCTTTTTGGAGGGAGCATCCTTTGACCAATCTAATAGGTTATTAGCCTAATAGTTTGCGGATGGCGGCCATCTTTATGTCAAAATTGATTCCCCCTGTTAATTCGAACACGGAGGAACCTAATGGAACGAAATTTGGTACAGAGGTAGCACTAGCAAAGGGCACCTCAGTGTCATGTTTTATATCGCCGCCGTCTTGACTGAAACGTAATGGCGGCCACACGAATGTTCAAAGCTTAAATCAAATTACGATTAACCTAATCATCCGATCTCAACCAAATTTTGCAACTACATACCTTTATGGAGGGAGCATCCTTTGACCAATCTAATAGGTCATTCGCCTAATAGTTTGCGGATGGCGGCCATCTTTGTGTCAGAATCGATTCCCCCTATTAATTCAAACACGGTGAAACAGAATGGAACGAAATTTGGTACAGAGATAGCACTAGCAAAGGGCATCTCAGTGTCATGATTAATATCGCCGCCATATTGACAGAAACGTAATAGCGGCCACACAAATGTTTAAAGCTTAAATCAAATTACGACTAACATAACCATTCGATCTCTACCAAACTTTGCAACAACATACCTTTATGGAGGGAGCATCCTTTGACCAATCTAATAGGTCATTAGCCTAATAGTTTGCGGATGGCGGCCATCTTTATGTCAAAATTGATTCCCCCTATTAATTCGAACACGGTGGAACCGAATGAACGAAATTTGGTACAGAGGTAGCACTAGTAAGAGGCACCTCAGTGTCATGTTTTATATCACCGCTATCTTGACGGAAAAGTAATCGCGGCCACCCAAATGTTAAAAGCTAAAATGTAATTACGACCAACCTAATAATCTAGTCTCTACCAAATTTTGCAACACCATATCTTTATGTGGGAAACATATTCTGACCAAACTGCAAGAACATCAGCCCAATAGTTTGCAGATGGTGGCCAAGTATGTGTGCAAATCGATTCCCCCTATCAATTCAAACACGGCGAAACCGAATTGAACGAAATTTGGTACAGAGGTAGCACTAGCAAAGGGCACCTCATATTCATGTTTAATATCCCTATAGCACGTTGTATTTCAACAAGCTACTACAACCAACATTCAATCATACTCCTTGAAAAGGACAAAGAGTTATAACAATACCCATGCATTTAGGAGAAAGTAGGCTATATGTTCTTTACTGAACATCTTGTTTTAACCTACATTTTCCGCTGAATTTCAAACTTATCGCCTATGTTGAATAAGAGATACATTACATGCTCGGTTAAGAATCCTTCAACCCCCAATTTTCTCCCCTTTCACCTCATAATATACACCATATCGATAAACCCTTAGACATATGTCTGCTTATTTTGAATGATTAGTTTATATGCCGAATATCACATCCCGAAATGAAACAACTCGTGAGATATTGTTATTAATGAAATGCAAGTTTAACCCCCTTAACACCCCTTCAGAACATGAATATCCCAAAATCCAACCTTAGTGGACTTTTTCGACATACAACGAACATATCCCCAAAATTTCAAGTTTTTAACTGCAATAGGTTTGCTGGGGGATGATGAGTGAATATCCAAAAATCCTTCCGTAGTGGACTTCTTTCCCCAGAATTTCACCCCTCCCCATGGGCCCCTTAAATTGGATTTATGAAAAAACGATCGAACTCCTATTTACTACTTTTTCAAGCGGATTTTTCTCCCTGAGATTCATACTTTTTGCCTCTGTCTTTTAAGAGATACTTGCTCCGTTAGGAATCCTTCAACCCCCACTTTTCACACATACACTTCATAATATACACCATATCGAAAAACCCTCAGACATGTGTCTTCTTATTCTTAATGATGAGTTTATATGCCAAGTATCCCATCCCCAAGGAAACCAATAGGGAGATATTGTTATACAATTAAATGCAATCTACCCCCTTAACACCACTTTAGAACCTGAATATCCAAAAATCCTTCCCTAGTGGACGTTTTCGACATACAACGAACATAGCCCCAAAATGTCATGTTTCTAACTTCAATTATTTTGGCTGGGCGATGATGAGTGAGTGAGTAAGTCAGGACATTTTCAGTCAATAATTTTTCCGAATTTCACCCCTCTCATGAACCCCTAAAATTGGATTTATGAAAAAAAAACGGTCGAACACCTATTTACTTATTTTTGAGCTGTTCTTCCCCTGATTTTGATGAGTGAGTTAGGACTCTTTCTTTCCTGTTTTTTTTCCCAGAATTTCACCCCTCTCCAAGGGCCCCTTAAATTGGGATTTTGAAAAAACGGTCGAACACCTGTTTACTTATATTTTAAACTGTTTTTTCCCGCCGAATTTCAAACTTCTCGCCTATGTCGTTTAAGAGATACACGCTCCGTCAAGAATCCCTCAACCCCCAATATTCACCCATTTCATCTCATAATATACACCACATCGATAAACCCTTAGACATAGGCTATGTCTGATTATTTTAATGATTCGTTTATATACCGAATATCACATCCCCAAAGAAAAAACTCATGAGATATCGTTATTCAATGAAATGCACGTTTACCCCTTTAACACCTTCTTAAAATCCGAATTAAAAAAAACATTCCTTGGTTGACGTTTTCGACATACAGCGAACATATTCCCAAAATTTCATGTTTCCAACTTTAAGAGTTTTCTCTGAGCGTGATGAGTGAGTGAGTCAGACAGGACATTTTCTTTCAATTATTTTTACCAGAATTTCACCCCTCCCCATGGACCCCTTGAATTGGATTGATGAACGAACGCTTGAACACCTATTAACTTATTTTTTAAGCGGTCTTTTTCCCCTGAGTTTGATGAGTGAGTGAGTTAGTCAGTCAGTTAGGACATTTTTTCTCCTTTTTCCCCCAGAATTTCACCCCACCCCATTGGCCACTTAAATTAATTTATGAAAAAACGGTCGAAAACCGATTTACTTATTTTTTAAGCTGATTTTTTTCGATGAATTTCAAATTTCTCGCCTATGTCGTTTAAGAGATAGGTCTACACGCTCCGTTAGGAATCCTTTAACCCCCACTTTTAACCTCTTTCACCTCTTAATGATACTCCACATCGAAAAACCCTTAGACACGTGTCTGCTTATTAGCCTACTTTTCACATTTTGCAAAAATTAGGAAAAAGTAGAGTAACTCATCTAAAATTTGGAAAAGCATACTTGAACGTGGGAAGCGTCTTGTGCCGAAGCTACGAGGTTATCGGGCGGAAGAACTGCAAGATGATGGTTGTACGAATAAGCCTAGCATTATGATCCAATGATCACTTACAGGGCTTCACATCACAATACATTTAAATAAGGACGCCCTGTTACCAACGCTGCGAATATTACGCGCAGCTGCTATCTTGATATTAAAGAACAATAAAATATGTAATTATCAATACCGTACAGGAGAGATAAATAGTGACAAGGTATGAACGTGTAGAACACACTCTCCACACTGTCAAGATGCTGGCTGCGTGAACTATTAAAACATTAAAATTGACAACTCTGAATGAAATTGGGTAATTGAGACAACTTTTGCCAAGAGGTGAGCATCATATACAGCATATCCTTCAGTGTGCCTTCCTTCGGAGGGAAGTAAAGCCAGCGGGTCCTTGTAATAGCACTGCAATTGGTGGTGTGTAGCAAACTTTGTAGGTTATGTTTGGCTAGTAAGTTCCATCGTAGCTTCTGGTAGCCACAGTCGTAACTACTTGACATTCAACTTGTAGGAAGACCTCGGGCGCTCATAAAATGCCCAGCACACGGCCATATAAAACCTCTTACTTGCATCAGTCAAAAGATTAACTCATGATGTTCTTGCAAACTTAAGGCGAAACTTGGTAGAAGACGAGTAATACATTAGATGCGTTAGTGATGAAATTATCACAGTGATTAAAGCGCGCAGTGGTCGTCCTCAAATTGCATTGTGAACAAGTAGTTCCGTGAAGAAATATACAGCCTATTTTCATATATCCTACTTATCTTAATTGCCACTATCAACATACTAAATTTCAGTTTGATTGCTGTAATAGATTCGTAGATATTGAGAACCGTCTAAATTTTTCGGATTGGCGACATGTTGGACTTTTATATATGTAGGGCTTAGAGTTATGTACTGTTACATGAAGATTATTGTGTACGTGTAGTATTCAAACTTCAATCGCATGATTAGGACACAAGAAGTAAAAACGAGATTTTAAAATTTCGCACAAATGCCATCTTGTGGTTATGGAAACATTTGTAAACATTAGATGCCAGTGGATTAACATTTGTATAAGGATTTACTGTACCAAGTGTCACTGCACTCGGATGGTTAAATTGCGAGAAACGACCATGTGAATATTTATACTTCGCTCCGCCGCCATGTTGGACTTATGATCACCAGGTTATTGAAAGTCCTATAGGTGAACTTAAGTCCATAGCCCATATGAACATTAAAAAAATCAGTTTGATTGCTGTAATAGATCCGTAGATATTGAGAACCATCTAAATATTTCGGATGGTTGCCATGTTGGATTGTTATATGTACAGGCCTTAGAGTCATGTACCTTTAAAGGAAAATTATTGCGTAGGTTCATTATTCAAACTTTCATTTCGATCGCATGAATACGACACAAGAAACGAAAATTTAATTTAAAAATTCGGACAGCCGCCATCTTGAGGTTATGTAAAAATTTAATTAAATTACATACGAGTGCATTACAAGGTATATAAACATTTGCTGTACCAAGTTTCATTGCGTTTGGATCATTAAATCGCGAGAAAAATATATTTAAAACTTTCAAATTCGCTTGGCCGCCATGTTCGTTTTGTAGTTAACCGGTTTTTGAAAGTCTCATAGATGAACTTCCAGCAGTGCTCTTTATCTCCGTGCAAAATTTCAGGCTGATACCGGTAATAGTTTCAGAGATATAGAATGCCGGTGAAATATTTCGCACAGCCGCCATATTGAGGTTATGTAAACAATTGAACGAAGTTAGATGTCGGTGCATTACAATGTGTATAAACATATACTGTACCAAGTTTCATTACGTTTGGTTGGTTAACTCGCGAGAAACGTCTATTTAAAAGTCGCAAATTCGCATGGCCGCCATGTTGGTTTTGTAGTTACCAGGTTATCAAAGGTCACATAAGTGAACTTCTAGTAGTTTCCTCTGTAACCATACAAAATTCCAGAGTGATATCGGTAATAGTTTCGGAGATATTGAATGCTGGTGAAATATTTCGCACAGCCGCCATGTTGAATTGGTGAGCCGTAACAAAATTTGAAGGGCACGGTCGGGGTCGCCCGGAATAGTGCTATGAACTTACCGAGTTACATTGAAATCGCTCCAGTCGTTTAGATTTTATTAGGGGGACACACACACACGAATCACACACACACACACGCACACACACACGGACAAAAGGTGATCTCATAAGCCTATTTTTTCAAAATTGAAAATAGGCTAAAAATAAAATAAATAACTTTCTATACTTTTATACTGCAATTTCGAAAGTTAAAGGCAAGGTAAAACCTGTGGAGTATCGAATGGCTAATGCAAAATAGCAGCGACAATAAATTTTCACGGTGACGCTTGGGCGTAAAATTTTAACGCAATAGTGAATCATTCAGAAAGAAATTGCTCAATTAGAACGAAACTACACCCATGCAATGAAGTACCGAATTTGGGAACTTGCTGAAATTAGCCTTAAGTATAACACACAACACGCGGTGGCCATCATGAAAATATAAAATATTATAATGAATAACTAAATGTATTTTTAAGAGTCAACGAAAAAAAAAAGCAGTAATCCAGAGCTTTATACGTGGCTACGTTGACTAAGTGAACAGAAAGACGACTCCATAAGTTCACGATGGCGTATTCCTAAGACTTAAATATATTTAACGCACGACATAATATCAAACGGAAATTTACTGAAAGAGAAATACTGTAGAAATATTACACTGGACATAGCGCTCCGCGGCCATTTTCAATTTATATAAAGTAAATAAAAATATATTTTAGAGTTACAATATCTCTAATTAACATTAATATACAACCGTATATGGGCTTAACTTGCCAAAGACAAAGTACACCCATGCTATATATTTCAGATGTAGTCACACAAAGAAGGCTTTCTCTGCATAAGTCGAAACATTCAGGATGGTCGATGGGCATTCTTTTTATGTTTTTATCAATTCATCTGGAGACAAAATGTGAATTATAACTAAACTTCCTAAACGAAAGTTTTTTATATAGCGTACAGCGTTAACCGATCACAAGAACATTCGAACATTATAAGGAGAATGACCAACAGCTATACGAATATATTTAGGAGAAAGTAGGCTACAAGTTCATGTTTTTATTATAGATGGTAATCTTTGTGACATTCATTGAATTCTGGTAGTTCAGGCAGCAACGCCTAGATGGTGCTGATTAATGTGTGCGTATTAATATTTGATATGGAAATCACCGTAATATCAATTCATTTCTGTTAGTACAGACAGAACTAGCAAGATGTTATGTAGTAGTTGTTGTTGCTGTTGTTATAAGGGACGGAACAGCGAGGTCATCCGCCACATCGTGCCTAATGTTTCGTGCTTATTATTCTTTGGGATGGTAACTTTTGGGATATTTAACTTCCGACTGCTCTGTCATTTAGCGTCTAGTATAGTCCGTATTATCAGTTAGCATTGCGACCTCCTCTACACTTACCCCTCTCATTTTCAAATCGTTGAACACTGATATCTGCCGTTTTTAACACAAAAACATAGCGAAGAGCACACACGATATCAGCAAGTGATATGCGGTAAATCGCAACACTGCTATGTACTCCAGATAGATGTGTGCTATCGTGGACTTTTAACATGGATATGCTTTTGGTCTGGGCGTCTATCGGGAATTATTGGGCACCACATTACGTTACTTAGTTACCATGGCAACAAGCGCACGTAGTTGCCACTCGTTGCAGAATGTCTGACGTCACGTTACCACGGCAACAAGCGTGTGCGATACTTGAAGATGCGGCATTCGAAAAGTGTTAAGTCGCATCAGTGATAATTATCACAAAAGCCAACAATCTGTAATGCCTCAACTAACTATGTATAGCGTAATGTAAAGAAATAAATGTACTAAACCCTAATTAATTGTCCAAAAAGCGCTATAATGGATGTAATTTATTCTGTGCCTCTATTTTTGTTTGACTTGAGTTTTTTGATCGGCCACATTGGTTGACCTCTTTTTCGAATGAAGTCAATTGGGACATGTTCTTCTTTAAAATATTATAATCCGAAACAATCATCTGTTTACAATCACATTTAATTATTTTACAATGTAACACGGAAACGGTCATTTCATCATTATAACTCAAAGATACCAAAGTTTACAAATTTCTTTAAAATATCAAGATGGCCGCTGTGCTTTATATTCACAGTGAAAATCTCTTGATCAACCCAGAAATGAGCTCGTATAAGATACTCAAGCTAGATTCGTCTTAACTAGTCAATTGCATCCTAACTTGTGGATTTAAATGTTCTAATAATTTGTGCAGCCACCATCTTGGACACATGGAATGTGTGTTGTGCAAGGCAACATATATGGTCCTAACATGTTAGTAACATGTGTTACGGTAACTCTTTAGTATTTTATAGTTTAAACATGGTGTCTGTGCGCAATATGCTCTCTCATAAACTCGTCATGTTTGTAACAGAAAATCTTCATACAAAACTGATTTCCTAATACTCTGAACTTTGATTCATAGGACCCTAAGTTATATGTGCCATCTTGAAATTATTTTGTTGTTGAACTTTTAGTTTGCGCACAAGATGCCTCGCACACAAAGCTACGTATTCCTAAAATTTGGTGGAGATCTGTAGATTAGTTTAATCGTAATTTTATTTTACCTTCGAATATTTGGAAGGGTGCGATTTTCTTTTCTTTGGGTTGGTGGCAATATAAAACAGGACACTGAGGAGTTCTTTCATAGTGCTACCTATGAAGGAAATTTGGTTTATTTCGGTTTCTTCGTGTTTAAACGATGCATCCACATAGACACACGGACATTTTCGCCGTTGGAGATCTCAAAAGTATATTTCCATTGTTTGCAATAAAATAAAGTAGGCTGCCACTTGTCTTGTCCTGTATCATCCTCCACGCAGTTGTGCTCTTCCTCTGCATTGCTTGTTTCTTCAGCTCCATTGGCATGGTTTGTGCCGATGTCAGGGTTCCAATTGAGGGTGCCGTCGGTCTGCCATTCCTCTCCGCAGACTTGTTGAAGAAGCTGGACAATATCTTTCTTGCTTGCCGGATATAGGATGTGAACAAGAGGTCACTGTTCTCGTTCAAATTAGGCAGAACTTATATCTGCAGACCAATCTAAGTTTTGAAAGTTTCATTATGGTTCCGTCTCAGATTCAAATATAAATTTCAGCAAGTCTTTCACCCGAATTTTTCTTCCGGATGACAACATCTCTTTCTATTTTAACTGTTTTGCAATCTGAAATACCACTTAGACGCCAGAAGCAGCCAGTTCTTTATTAGAAAAGGGTTTGGTGTCATGCAGTTTCCAGTCTTTCCCAAGTAGTTTAACGACTCCCAAAGGTTTATAACAACATTGGTGGTTTCCTTAGTTGCTTATCAAACAGACCAAAGACCCGTTCAGCTTGATAAAAGCTGTGGCCTCGTGTTCATTATGGTATTTGTTTTCTACAAAAATTGCATATGCGTACGCAAAACAAAATTTGTTCTGAGCGCTATAACCATCAAAGAACAGACAAATACAATTGATGCAGGCCTTCAAGATGCTGTAACAGAGCAGAAGTGGCTTCGATAAATAAAAACTTGGATTATTCCCATAGATTTCAATTATACGTAAACAATGCTATATCACTTGCCAGGAATAGTATGTCTCTTGTACGGAAGATTTCTCTAGAGGCTGAATTTGCAGTACATTGTGTGACTGTACCAAGTGGATGTAAGATTTTATTGAAGCATGATGTATTACAAATTATCAGATATGTATTTATAGGCAGGACTCAAGTCTG
Organism: Meconema thalassinum; assembly: GCA_946902985.2. NCBI lineage: Eukaryota > Metazoa > Arthropoda > Insecta > Orthoptera > Tettigoniidae > Meconema > Meconema thalassinum. Next base: position 19,785,299 of record OX336391.1, read on the forward strand.
TTTGCTAGTGTTAGTTGTAACATATTGGATACAAAGCTCAGCTCTTTTTAGGTAAGAAAATGGCGCTTACTAGGAGGGCTGATTGCATCTCTGTGTGACATGGCAGGTGGCCTTGCCAATTAAGTTTATTTTCTATGTTCTTTTCTTAGATGTGTTTTTTTCATCTCTTCTGTGACGATGAAAAGATATGAGAGTTCGATGGTGATGAATCAAGAGATGTGTTTCGATGATGTAAAGAAACGGAGAAAATAGTATTGGTAAAGAAGAAATTAGAAGAAAGGAGTAATAATCGAGAGCAACATGTGTGGAAAGCTATGTGTTATTTGTGAAGAAGTTAATTACAGCGACAATAGGGAGAATTGATTCTTTGGGAATGCCCCAATATTAGTAGATAAATTCTACAAGCCAGCCGGCCATCATCGACAAGCAGCAAACTACATACATGGTCCATATGTGGATGCCACATGAAATATGACAAGGTATATATGATAGGGAGAATTGGTTCTTTGGGAATGCCCCAATATTAGTAGAGAAATCCTACAAGCCAGCCGGCCATCATCGACAAGCAGCAAACTACATACATGGTCCATATGTGGATGCCACATTAAGTACGACAAGGTATATATGATAGGGAGAATTGATTCTTTGGGAATGCCCCAATATTAGTGGAGAAATCCTTCAAGCCAGCCGGCCATCATCGACAAGCAGCAAACTACATACGTGGTCCATATGTGGATGCCTCATGAAGTAGGACAAGGTATATTATGATAGGGAGAATTGATTCTTTGGGAATGCCCCAATATTAGTAGAGAAATCCTACAAGCCAGCCGGCCATCATCGACAAGCAGCAAACTACATACATGGTCCATATGTGGATGGCACATGAAGTATGACAAGGTATATATGATAGGGAGATATATCGTTCATTCTAGAGTAGGCAAAGGTCCTACCAAATTATATATATAGATGTGCGTAAAAAGAATACATGTCAACTTTTACCAGATACAGGTCTATTTTTTAAGAGGTTACCAGTGCAGTAAGGTGTGAATGTGGATTGTTGTTGTTATATTGCACAGGTGCTTAACCCCTACGAACCACGATTATTATTATAAGAGAAACGTAGGCGAGTTGGAAGGTTACAATTGGCGCCCAACGTGGGGGTCGAAGTGTGAGATAGTAGAAGCAATTGCATTCACGGGCAAGTACACGCCCATACCCACATTAAAAGCAGTTAAAGCATATCAAATTCCATACAGTTTAAATGTCAATAGAGCAAAGTCTAGTATTAAGAAATAGAGCCATCAGCAAATACAGTAAAATGTCTGAGAAGGAACTAGACAAAGACAAGGTGAAGAGTGTGGAGAGTAAGGAGAGTAGGGAATTGATAGAGAAAACGTCGGAGAACTATATTGAACCGGAGGACAGCCAGGTCACTGTAAATGATCGTTATTATCAGTAGTAATAACGATAAAGGGGGGGATGTGCACTATAAATTGCTCCAAATGTTACTAAGTAAATTCACCGGTATGGAAGAGTCTTTAGAATCAGTAAGCCAGAAAATAGAGTCAGCGAAAGAGAGTATGAGTAAAGAGATAGGATAAGTTAGTCAGGAAGGAGAGTCTATGAAAGTGCAAATAGAATCTATAGGTAAGCAGGTAGAATCTGTAAAGGTGTATGTAAACGAAGTAGTAAAGAAGCAGGCAGAAGCAATTAATGTTAAGATTGAGGAGTTAAGCAAAGAAGTACAAGAACATAAATCTGTGATGAGTAGTAGGTTGGAAAACTTAGAGAAAAAACTTAGCAGTAAGATAGACGAAAGGGAAGATGTGATGAGAGAAGTAATAGCGAAGAATCAGGATAGAGTGGAAATCAGGTTAGCAGGGATGGAGGGCCGTCAGGAGGATCAGAAGCGGGAACTGGGAGAAATTAGAAACGAAATTAAATTTAATGGGGAGTTAAGCAAAGAAGTACAAGAACATAAATCTGTAATGAGTAGTAGGTTGGAAAACTTAGAGAAAGAACTTAGCAGTAAGATAGACGAAAGGGAAGTTGTGATGAGAGAAGTAATAGCGAAGAATCAGGATAGAGTGGAAATCAGGTTAGCAGGGATGGAGGGCCGTCAGGAGGATCAGAAGCGGGAACTGGGAGAAATTAGAAACGAAATTAAATTTAATGGGGAGTTAAGCAAAGAAGTACAAGAACATAAATCTGTAATGAGTAGTAGCTTGGAAAACTTAGAAAAAGAACTTGGCAGTAAGATAGACGAAATGGAAGATGTGATGAGAGAAGTAATAGCGAAGAATCAGGATAGAGTGGAAATCAGGTTAGCAGGGATGGAGGGCCGTCAGGAGGATCAGAAGCGGGAGCTGGGAGAAATTAGAAACGAAATTAAATTTAATGGGGAACAAATAGAGGAGCGAGTGAGCGGAAAGTGTGAACGAGTATGCAATACTGTAGAGGAAAAATCAAGGGACTGTTGTTATAGAGTAGGGGTCGTAGAAAATAAGCTGGGGGAGATCGAGAGCCTGAAGGGGGAACAGGTGACATTGGCGGAGAGGAATGAGAAGCTTCAGGAAGAGTTGATTAAGGTGAAAAGAGAGATGAGAGACCGGCCGATGAGCCAAAGGGGCATGTCACTTGGTTGTTCATACGGGGATATTGGTTTACCACAGTTTAATTCTCGACAATTCAATCCTATGGAATATTAGAAGACCATAGAGAAAAGATTCAAGAAAGACTTAGACGATATTTTGATCGATTGGGAAACGGTCATGGAAATCCTGTCACACTCGTTCAAGGCAGACGTAAAATCTTGGTTCCAGATTTATAGGCCGAACATGAGAAATCTAGAGGATTTTAAAAGTGAATTCAAGGCAAAATTTTGCGGGGAATCTATTCAGGCTAGGGAACGGGAAACTCTCATGTTTGGGAAATTTAAAGAGCGAGACGGGGTATCCCTCACTGAATATTTTCTAGCGCACGTGCTAATTTGGAAGAATTTAGATGGGGTTACATCTGAGATAGATATAGTGAGGTTGATGCTCAAGCATTTTCCTAATCAAGTCCAACAGGCTAGCTGTATGCAATAAGTTAAGAGTATTGAAGAGTTATAGGAATTATTAACTAGCTTTGACAACTTAATCCATCAGCAAACTAATAGAGTAGAGATGACAAGTGAGAATAGACAGGATGAGACTCAATCAAATTTTAACAGGAACAGGTTTAATCAGGGAACCAGAGGTGACAATTTCAATCAGACGAGGGAGAATTTTCAAAGGAGAGATAATTTCCAAAGAAGGGAAAACTTGCCGAGAGAGCAACAGGAGAGGGCAGTTCAGAGAGCTAGCGAGGTAACAAGGGGACGGGAGCAAGCTGAGAGAGCAGGCACAAGTAATTTAAACTCTCAGCGGGTTGAGTAAGTAGGTCAGGTAGACAGCCCGGAGGTAAGTACATTAGGCAGTGTGTAATAACCGAGGAGAAAGTAAGTTTCACGCCTATGGTAAAATAGGATTTATTGGGTGACCAAGAGGAATTTCTAGTAAAAGATAAGAACAGTGGTTATTCATCAATTGTTGCAATAGGCATTTTAGGAAGAGAAGTTAAGGCTCTGGTAGACTCAGGTAGTGAGAGAAATTGTATCAGCAAGGTGTTATATGAGGAAATTATAAGGGAGGGACAGAAGCTAGCGGAAATACCTGTTAAGTCCATGCACATTATTACTGCTGTAGGGAATGAGTCTCAGAAGGTGAGCAAGCAGATATTATTGCCTATTACTTTAGGAGGCGAGGTAGGGAATCAATGCTGTTTGGTAATACCTAATTTAATATATGAGGTAGTTCTGGGCAATGACTGGCTGAATCAACAGAAAGTTTTAATGGATTATGATAACGGAGTTTTATGTCTGGAGAGCCGCGTTAAGAGTCAGGAAATTAGGATGAGGTGTGAACTGGTTGAAGAGATGAGTGACGCTTGTGTTAATAAGATATTGGATGGGATGTCAGCAGGGGTGTCTGTCGAGATAGTACATTTGGCAGATGTATGCCTTATATCGGTGGAGGAACATCGAGATGATCCACTTTGGGAAGCCATGGCCAGAAGTAAGTTGTGTGATGGAGGTAAAGAGGATCTGTTTGAGGTGTTAATAAGTAACAAGGAAATGTTTAGCGACAAGCTTGGATTAACCCATGTGTAAACTCATCAATTTGAGCTACTTGATAGGTCGCCGTATTCTGGTCCCAGATATGCAATTCCTTTCAAGTATGCAGCCGCTGTAGAGGATGAAATCAACCGGATGTTGGATCAAGGCATTATAGAGCCTTCTACGAGTAAGTATTCCAATCCAATTGTTGTTGGTAAGAGCGATGGCTCAGTCAGGTTGTGCATTGACGCTCGTCAGTTGAATTCTAAGATGGCAGGCGATTCTCAGAGACAGGAATGCATCGAAGATCTCGTGCAGAAGTTCAATGGAAGGCAATGGTTTTCAACCATGGACGTTAGTGCTAGCTTTTGGCAAATACCTTTGCGAGTTGAAGACAGAAAGTTGACAGCATTTAGTTATAAGAGGTCTTTTTCAGTATTGTGTTGTACCATTTGGATGCAAAACTAGTAGTTCAGCATTAATCAGGGCATTAAATTTAGTGTTAGGAAGGGATACACATGATTTTATAACAATGTACATAGACGATCTTATAATTGCATCACACACTGGTAAGGAACTTATCGAACAAGTGGACATAGTTTTGAGGAAACTAAGGGAGGGAGTTTTACAGTAAAACTTAGTAAGTCTTCATTTGCCATCCAACAGATTACATTTTTAGGCCATACTATCACCACACAAGGGATTTTTCCTGAAGAGACGCACTTAGAAAATATCAACAATACCGCTCCACCACGTAACGCCAAACAATTACGAAGTATTTTAGGGGTTTTTAATTATTTCAGGAGATTTGTAGTCAAGTATTCTAATAGTAGTACAAGATAAGGTTGTCAAGTAAACACGCGCCATTACCAAGCTCCACGGTGTTTGGATCCGTTACACGGAAAAACTATATCAGTGCAGCTTAAAAGTGAAAAAAAGTACCCGAGGAAGACGTACGCAATGAAAGAAAACCAGGAATCACCCAAATTGGAGGTAGATAAGTAAATATCTGATATTAATTACATCGCACAACAGAAGGAGTTAAGTGAGGTTATATAGCAGAAAGCTTACCAAAACACTAATCGCATACAGCGACAAAGAACCGTATGAATGCCTTATCACAAAAATAACATGTGACCAGAAGAAACTCTGTATGGAGAATGAGACATACCGGTTACAAGACGCTGGCCTGTCAACAATGAAAGAGGACATTCGTCGCATACCGAACGTTTTACAGCAGAAAGCACAGGCATAGTATCAGCTCACACAAGAAAACCAGCAACCTGCTACTAAGGTGTGAAGACTATTAACAATATACATAGGCATATTTTAGCACTAAAATAGAAGCGAATGAGTGTGAGAGGAACTATATTGCAAAAACGAAGTGAATGAAGCCAAAGCAGATTAATACACTACACGCGCCAGAAAGTGGATTAAAATATATCACAGCACGTAACTAGCAAATATAACAACATGCCACCCAAAACACAGCCCTCAACTAAAAACAAAGCAAAAACAGAGAAAAAACAAAATTTCAACCTCAGAAAGCTCGGGAGAAGAAGAACACACAAACAATTCAAAACCCCAAAGAGACGACATTAAAGGTATGTTTTCTGAAATACTATCAGAACTTAAAGATTTGAAAAAGCAAACTGAAGAGTTTGAACAAGAAACAAGAGAGGAAATTCAGTCCATGAGAAAGGAAATTAAAAAAAGAAATGAATACTGCGAAAGAGCAAATGAGTCATTAGAACAAAAAATCACTAACATAGACAACACAATACAAGAAAAGATAGAAACATTATCCAAAAGAATAAGTGACCTAGAAGAACAAAAAGAACAACAGGCGAAAAGAGAAAGGAGGAACAACATAGTGGTAAAAAGTAAAGAATTCACTAATGATGAAAGTAACAAAGACGAACTAAAGAACAAAATCAAGAAGATATTGGACACGATAGAAAAAGAAGTGACGGCAGAAAAATCAACCTACGTCGGTAAAGACAGAAACAATAGAGGTATAGTGAAAGTCAGTTTCACAAATTTTGCAGACAAACTAAAAATAGTCCGAAACAAACACAAACTGAGAGGACAAGACATATTCATAGATGATGACCTCACAATAAAAGAAAGAGAAATCCAAGCATCACTCCGACAGAAAGCCAGGGAAGAAAGGGAAAAGGGTAATAACAATGTAAGAGTTGGATACCAGAAAATCCTGTTAAATGACCAGTGGGTGCACTGGAAAGACTTAACCTCAAAAAACGGGGAAGAAGAAATCAACACAACACAACGATGAAACAACCTTCACACAAGAAAGAAGAACTCATACTTGGTACACTAAACGTTAGAACCTTAAGAACCCAAGATAAAGAAATAGAACTCGAAAACGCACTCGAAAACGTAAGGTACGATATATTAGACCTCAGTGAGGTGAGGCAATACGGCAAAGACATAATAGAGAAAACAAATGGGGATGTCTTTAGCTTCATAGGGGAAACAAAAGGACAAAAAGGGGTAGGTTTTTTGATAAAAAAGACATTTAAAACACAATATAAAAGAAATAAAGGGAATCTCAGAAAGAATCACAGTACTATCCCTAAAATTAAATGACAACACATTCATAATAATTCAAGTCTATGCTCCCACAGAAGCAAGTACGGAAGAAGAAATTGAAGACTTCTATATGCTCCTCGAAGACACACTAGCCGAGTACGAAGCACACACAACATTCATAATTGGAGACTTCAACAGCAAGGTAGGAAGAAAGGAATACGAAGAAGAAGAACCTATGGGCCTTCATGGATACGGAACAAGGAACGAAAGAGGAGAAAGACTAATACAGTTTGCACTGGGACAAAGACTTAAAATTTTGAACACATTTTACAAGAAAAACCCAGAAAGCAAATGGACATGGAAATCTCCGAATGGGAAAATCAAAAACGAAATAGACTTCATCCTAACCAATAGACTAACAGAGGTGAAAAACATACAAGTGATAAATGGTCTGACGTTTGACACAGATCACAGAATGGTACGATTGAAAGTGAGAATAAAGAAGAAAAGGATACACTACTTCAACAAGAAAACTACACATCCAGAATGCATAGACAGGGTGGAGTATGTAAAAGCACTACAACAAAACCTACGAGACTTCGACCAACAAACGGAGCAAAAAGTCCAACAACACTATACAGAGCTCGTAAATTGCATATCCCGCGCAGCCAAACAATCGTCAACACCTGGAAACAGTATGAAAAATAGAATAAAACTTAAGGATAGCACCAAATGTTTGATCGAAGAAAGAGAACGCCTAAAATCACAAGCCAAAGAAAACGAACACAAAAAGCTGGAATATGCGGAAGTCAATAAACAATCAAAAAGGGAAATTCGAAGAGACATCAGAGAACACAACACTAAAGTGGTCAAAGAAATCATGGATACCACAAAATCAATAAAGAACATTAGAAAAGAATTAACTCCAGGCAAACATTGGATACTGGGAGTAAAAGACAACAACGAAAAAAGACAAGCCTCAAGAGAAGAGATAATGACGCAAGCGACAGAGTTCTATAGAACACTATACTCAAGTAACTCTCAAAGATCCAACTTGCATCAGGACCAGAATACATCAGAAGAAAACCTAGAGGAAGAAACACCTCCAATACTACCCAGTGAAGTAAGAGCAGCCATTCAACAAACGAAAACCGAAAAATGCCCAGGTGAAGATGGAATTTACAATGAATTTCTAAAATGGGGTGAAGAAGACCTAATCCCAGTCATCACAACATTATTTAATACCATACTCACATCAGAAGACATACCAATGCAGTGGAAACAAAGCATTATCATACTTCTACACAAAAAGGGAGCCAAGGACGACATAAACAACTACAGACCAATCAACCTAATTGTAAACCTCTACAAGCTATTTATGAAGATCCTAACCAATAGAATGACAAAGGCACTGGACGAACAGCAACCGATAGAGCAAGCAGGATTCAGAAAGAGTTTCAGTACATCGGACCACTTGCAAACAATAAATCAACTCATGGAGAAAGTTCAGGAATTTAATCTAGAGGTGCATATAGCATTTGTGGATTACAACAAAGCATTTGACTCCGTTGATCAGGAAAGCGTCTTAGAAGCACTGGAAAAACAAGGCATCCCAAACAAATTCGTTAGACTCCTAGGCAAACTCTACGACGGTAACCAAGCCAGAATAAAGACAGAAAGAGAAGGATGTAACATCATGATAGAAAGGGGAGTAAAACAGGGAGAACCCTCTCACCAAAATTATTCACCTGTTTGCTGGAAAATCAGTTTAGAAAACTAGACTGGGAAGAAAAATATGGCATCAGAATCGATGGGACAAGACTAACCCATTTACGGTTCGCAGACGACATTGTTTTGGTGGCTGAATCAGCGAAAGAGCTGGAACAAATGATAAAAGAATTAGACAAAACAAGTAAAGAAGTGGGCCTTGCAATGAACCCGAAGAAAACGAAGCTGATGACCAATGCGTTAGAAGCCCCAATTAATGTGAACGGAGAAACACTGGAATATGTTGAAGAATATGTATATCTCGGTCAGAACATGTCATTTTCAAGTCGTTCAGAGAAAGAGGTCAAACGAAGAATAGGACAAGCATGGAAGAGCTTTTGGTCCCTAAAGTTTATACTGGCTGACAAGACCCAAAAACTCACTTTAAAGGCTGAAGTTCTGGAAAAATGCGTTATACCGGTGTTACTATATGGTTGCCAAACTTGGGCATTAACATCGAAACAAAGACAAATGATCCAGAGGTGTCAACGGAAAATGGAAAGGAAGATACTTCATGTCTCATTGAGAGATAGAATACGGAACGAAGATTTAAGAAGGAGAACCGGCATGAAAGACGCTATGACATCAGCAGACCAGCTCAAATGGAGATGGGGTGGACATGTAGCGAGATTAGATCCTAACCATGGACGTACAAAATGACGATGTGGGACCCAAGAACAGGAAGACGAAGCGTTGGGAGACAACGAATCAGATGGGCAGACTGGTTCGTAAAATGGGGAGGAAAACAAAGGACAAGAACAGCGAAGATGAGGCAGGAGTGGAAAGACCTAGGGAGACTCGCATGCAGTGACCAATAAAACAATGCATCAACTAGAAAGACACCGTTCAGTGGACATGCAGCAAAGCGGTACATATCTCTGGTGTGCAATAAAGGCTTCTCACAGAGCGGTGACCTCAAGAAGCACACTGTTGTTCATACTGGAGTGAAGTAATACATTTGTAGCGCATGTGAGAAGTCATTTGCACGGCGGACAGAGCTAATGGAACATTTTGTCGTTCACTCAGGGATGAGACCGCATTGTCTCGCGCTCTAATTTGAGGAAACATCATCGTGAAACTGAAGAAAAGTCAAAAGCCAAAAAGGTGGGCAATAGACAGACTGAAAGAGAAGGATGTAAACGAAAGATTCAAGAAGAGTATAAAGGAAGGACTAATGAAAAACCCTAAACAAACTTCAATTGCCGACGAATGGGCACTTTTGAGGAATGAAATAACAAAATCCGCAGAAGAAAACATTGGTAGGAAAGAGAGAATAGGTAGAAAACCGTGGATCACTCAGGATATACTCGAATTGATGGATGAAAGGCGGAAGCACAAGAATGTAAGAGATGAAAAGGGGAAAGCAGAATACAGACGTCTGAGAAATGAGGTTAACAAGAAGTGCAAGGAAGCGAAAGAAGAATGGTTGAAAGAGAAATGTGCTGGTATAGAAAATTGTCTGAAATTAGGAAAAGTAGACACAGCTTATCGAAGGATTAAGAATACTTTTGGGGAAAAGAAGACTAAGTGCTGTAATATTAAGGACACAAATGGAAAGCCTCTAACAGATAGGGAAGAAAAGGTTGAGAGATGGAAAGCTTACATAGAGAGTTTGTATAAGGGAAAGGAGATTGAGAATCATGTAATGGAAAGGGAGGAGGAAATTGATGAGGATGCGAAAGGAGATTTAATATTGAGATCAGAATTTGATAGAGCTTTGGAAGACTTAAACAGGAACAAAGCACCAGGCATATATGATATACCGATTGAGTTGCTACGCTGCATAGGAGAGGAAGGTCTGATCAGGTTATTTCACTTGGTGTGTAGGATTTATGAGACAGGCGAGGTACCCCCTGATTTCAAGAAGAATGTAATCATCCCTATACCAAAGAAAGTGGGAGCTGACAGATGTGAAGATTACCGTACAATCAGCTTGATTACTCATGCTTCAAAGATCCTGTCTAGAATAATTTACAAGAGGATTGAGAGACAGATAGAAACGGAGTTGGGTGAAGACCAGTTTGGTTTCAGGAGAAATGTAGGAACAAGGGAAGCTGTACTAAGTCTTAGGCTGATTTTGGAAGGTAGAATAAGGAAAGATAAGAGAACGTTCATGGCTTTTGTAGACTTAGAAAAGGCTTTTGATAACGTTGATTGGACTAAATTGTTTGACATTTTGAAATCGATTGGAATAAAGTACAGGGATAGGAGGGTGATATACAATCTATACAGAAACCAGACAGCAGTCATTCGAGTTGAAGGACATGAGAGAGAAGCTGGTATTCAGAAAGGTGTAAGGCAAGGCTGCAACTTATCACCCATACTTTTCAATCTTTACATTGAACAAGCAATGAAGGAAATTAGAGAAAAATTTAAAGTGGGAGTGAAGATTCAAGGAGAAATAATTTCAACTCTGAGATTTGCTGATGACATCGTCATCTTGGCCAACAAGCCTGAGGATTTGAATGGGTTTTTGAATGGTATGGACTCCGTCTTACGGAAAGAATTCATGATGAAAATTAATAAATGTAAAACAAAAATACTGGAATGCAGCCGAAATAAATCAGAAACCTCTATGGAGATCAAATTGGCAGGTGAAAAGCTGAAGGAAGTAGGAGATTTCTGTTACTTAGGAAGCAGAATAACCAGTGATGGACGAAGCAAAGAGGATATAAAAAGTAGGTTGGCTCAGGCAAGAAAAGCATTTCTACAAAAAAGGAATCTGCTGACATCGAATATAGATTTAGGTATTAGGAAGTCATTTTTGAAAGCCTTTGTCTGGAGCGTGGCGCTCTATGGAAGTGAAACTTGGACTATTGGTGCAGCAGAAAAGAGGAGAATTGAAGCATTTGAAATGTGGTGTTACAGGAGAATGATGAAGATCAGATGGGTAGATAGGGTTACAAACAAAGAGGTATTAAGACGAGTGGGAGAGGAGAGATGTTTCTGGCGACTGCTAATGAAGAGAAGAGATAGGTTGGTAGGACACATACTAAGACACCCAGGAATAGCAAGCTTAGTTATGGAAGGAAGGGTCGAGGACAAGAACTGTAGGGGTAGACGAAGGTTAGAATATGTTAAACAGATTGCCTCGGATGTAGGGTGTGGTAGCTATGTTGAGATGAAACGATTAGCTCAGGACAGGGAGGCGTGGAGAGCTGCATCAAACCAGTCAAAAGACTGAAGACTCAAACAACAACATCGTGTTCACTAGGGAAAATAACCTTACTGCATCACCTGTTACAAGGAATTCAAAAGGTTCGACTATCTTGCGAAACACTTGTTAATTCGTTCCGGGACCACACGTGCACAACATAGTGAATGATTTGTGGGATGTTAAAGAACGTGTACAGGAATCTGCATCCAAATTAGATGTTAAAACTCCACCGGTAAGGTTTTGTATTGCATTTTAAAAAGACCTATTTGAAACAGTTCAATATACGTAGATTTTACTGAAGAGTGAAGACTTGGCAGTTCCTGTCATTGTTCAAGTGCTTAGACAGAGTAAGCTTTGTGCTTAGTGGCAATGGGAAGCTCCCAGAAATTGGTTGATGGCTAGTATGATTTCCGTAATACTAATGGATATTTGAGGCCTTGATATCGCCAGACTCAGAAATGAAGATTGTTGTAGCGAATGTTATGCCAGCGTAATATAATTTACTTAATCTTTAATCAGCTGCACATCTATATAGAAGGCCCAATCAGAAAGAATAACCCCGAATGCTCCTCAGGACTTGCTCACCTGATGAGTTAAAACTGAGCAATTCCCTGCAAAGCAGAAGGCCATAGCCCTTATGGGATTTGTAAGGCTATTTATTATTATTATTATTATTATTATTATTATTATTATTCTAATTTGGTTGATCCGTTTTGGGAACTGTTGAAACTGGGCGCGAGATGGGTGTGGAACCCTGAGCACGAGACAGCCTTCGTGGAGTTAAAGAGTGGTTTCGTGGAGTCAGTTATGCTGAAATACCCTAGGATAGATCGTCCTTACGTCCTTATGACTGATGCCAGTATGTTGGGAGTTTCTGGTGGGCTGTGCCAATATGATGACGAGGGTAATTTAGGAATAGTATCATTAGCTAGTAGGGGTTCGAGCATGGCGGTGAAACGCTATACCATCACTGAAATTGAGTTACTAGCTATTGTGTATTCATTGAGTAAATTCCGTAGTTATGTTCTGGAGAGCAAGATCAAGGTGCTCACAGATCATAATGCTCTGGTATTCATGGGCTCTTGCAAGTTGACCTCTAACAGAATGTCGAGGTGGATCTTGGCTATTAGTGAGTACGACCTAGAGATTACGCACATTAAAGGCAAAGAGAATGTCGTGGCTGATTTTCTGAGTAGAAACATTGGTGATGATGATCACAGGGTGGTTGATATCAAGCAGGGTGTTGTTTTGTGTGCCACGAGGGCGAGTGATTGTGATGAGGAAATGGGTAAGCTCCACAATTTGCTGGCAGAACAAGAGAAAGACAAGAGCATGGCTCAGATCTTATATGAGTTGAGGAAGATGGATGTTGGAGCTAGACTCCAGGTGGGTAAGTTTGTTTATAAGCTAGAATGCGGCTTATTAGCAAGGTTATGCCATCTAGGTAAGTGGAGAGTGTGTGTTCCATCAGCTTTGCAGGAAGCGATGATATGGTACCATCATAAGGCTTTGGGGCATTTTGGAGCGACTAAAGTTCTTTTTGCTGTTCAGCAGCACTTCATTTGGAGTAATATGGGGGTGAACAAAAGAAAAGTCCTTGCGAGCTGCGATTTGTGTCAGCGTTGTAAAGCCCCGACGAGATATTTAGAGGGACCTCGTCAGGCGGTAATCACTGAAAAACCGCGGGAATTATTATGCTGTGATTTGTATGGACGTTTAGTCAAATCTCGGTACGGATATCAGTATATCGTCGTGATTGTTGACTCTTTTAGTAAGTTTGTAAAGCTGTATCCCCTGAGGAAAGCGACTGGGAAGGGTTGTGCCCTACAAATGGTCGAGAAATACATTCCTGTGTTCGGGAAGCCCATCAGAGCATTGTCTGACCACGGCAGCCAATTCACTTCGAAAATCTGGAGAACCAAGTTGAGTGACTTGGGTGTTGAACATATTTTCTCTTCAATAAGATACCCTCAAGGAAATATGGCAGAACAAATTATGAAAGAACTTGGTCATAAATTCCGTGCTTATGTAAGCGATCGCCAAAATGCGTGGTTCTCCAAACTAGGAAATATTGAAAAATTGGTTCAATAATACGTATCATGAGAGCACGAGATGCACGCCCAATGAAATTCAGTTCGGTAGGAAACCTACCAATGAAATCACATGGATGCTAGGTTTGGAGACGGGAGAAGAGATTGGAGTGGACATCACCATCCAGCTGGCTAGGAATAATTTTAAAAAAGCAGGAAGTAAACGTAGGCGCCAGCAAAAAGGGAGGAGTTTGACTTCTTCAATATTGGTGATCTGGTATTACTCCGGGTTCCTTGTCCTTCATCAGCTCAAGCCAAGGAGATCTCAAAATTCTTTCAAATTTTCAAGGGACCTTTTATAGTGAATAAGCGCATTGGCGAGTGTGCGTACGGCTTAACAGACCACGAAGGAACCGCTGTAGGGACATATAATGTGTATAATTTAAGGAAGTATGTTTGTAAATAAATTTATGGCAGATCCTCAGTGACAGACGTAGTCTACAGAGTGATATATATATATATATATATATATATATATATATATATAATTGGCATACTATCAAGAGATGACGAAGAGGCTAACTAGCAAAGTGGTAAAAGCAGAGCAAATTTATCAAGTGCGACGTGGACAAGTCCCAGGATTATCACAAGTGACAAAGTTAGAAAAGACACTTGAGACATTTCGGTGTGAGTTAGGAAAAGGACACTTGAGTAATTTCAGTGAGTTAGTTGTAGGCAACAGAAAGACATTGGAGAATGCATTTGTTAGATTAACTTCACGAAAATCATATTACTGTATTGAAAGGGTATATTTGTGTTTACTGTATATATGTAGATGGAGTCCCTATTCACTTGTATTCATAGGAGTTCCATCGGAGGGGAATTGTGACTGTACCAAGTGGATGTAAGATTTTATGGAAGCATGATGTATTACAAATTATCAGATATGTATTTATAGGCAGGACTCAAGTCTGTTTGCTAGTGTTAGTTGTAACATATTGGTTACAAAGCTCAGCTCTTTTTGGGTAAGAAAATGGCGCTTACTAGGAGGGCTGTTTGCATCTCTGTGAGGCATGGCAGGTGGCCTTGCCAATTAAATTTATTTTCTATGTCCTTTTCTTAGATGTGGTTATTTTTATCTTTTCCGTGACGATGAAAATATATGAGAGTTCGATGGTGATGAATCAAGAGATGTGTTTCGATGATGTAAAGAAGCGGAGAAAATAGTATTGGTACAGAAGAAATTAGAAGAAAGGAGTAATAATCGAGAGCAAGATGTGTGGAAAGCTATGTGTTATTTGTGAAGAAGTTAATTACAGCGACAATAGGGAGAATTGATTCATTGGGAATGCCCCAATATTAGTAGAGAAATCCTACAAGCCAGCCGGCCACCATCGACAAGCAGCAAACTACATACATCGTCCATATGTGGATGCCACATGAAGTATGACAAGGTATATATGATAGGGAGATATTTCGTTCATTCTAGAGTAGACGAGGGTCCTGCCAAATTATATATATAGATGTGCGTTAAAAGAATACATGTCAACATTTACCAGATACAGGTCTATTTTTTTTAAGAGGTTACCAGTGCAGTAAGGTGTGAATGTGGATTGCTGTTATTATATTGCACAGGTGCTTAACCCCTAAGAACCACGATTATTATTATAAGAGAAACTTAGGCGAGTTGGAAGGTTACAATTGAAGCGCATTGTTGCTGAACCATATCCTCTGTTTTCATAAAATTATAAAACGCTTATTCACGATGGCTGTGCAGTCGTTTACTGGATCAGGTTATGGCCTAATGCAATGTTTCATTTCACAGTAGCAACTACAAACAACTAATATTGAAGTATTGAAAACCTATTGAGACATAGACACTTTTTTGACAACTTGTACCTTGCTTTCTTACATGGAAACAAACGTTGTGAAATATTTGCAAGAAATCTTCCTTGAACCATGGGAGCAGGGATGGAATGAGTTGTAGCGTTTGGGCTATTGATAACCCTTGAACCGTGTGAGCAGGGATGGAATGAGTTTGTAGCGTTTGGGCTATTGATAGCCCTTGAAACGTATGAACAGGGATGGAATGAGCTGTAGCGTTTGGGCTATTGATAACCCTTGAACCATGTGAGCAGGGATGGAATGAGTTGTAGCGTTTGGGCTGTTGATAACCCCTGAACCATGTGAGCAGGGATGGAATGAGTTGTAGCGTTTGAGCTGTTGTTAACCCTTGAACCTTCTGAACAGGGATGGAATGAGTTGTAGCGTTTGGGCCGTTATTAACCCTTGGACCATGTGAACAGGAAAGGAATGAGTTGTAGCGTTTGGGCTGTTGATAACCCTTGAACCATGTGAGCAGGGATGGAATGA
The DNA here is from genome assembly GCA_946902985.2 of Meconema thalassinum. Lineage (NCBI taxonomy): Eukaryota > Metazoa > Arthropoda > Insecta > Orthoptera > Tettigoniidae > Meconema > Meconema thalassinum. The sequence continues at coordinate 19,801,317 of OX336391.1, forward strand.
GTTGTTGCGTTTGGGTTATTTTTAACCCTTGAACCGTGTGAGCAGGAATGGAATGAGTTGTAGCGTTTGGGCTGTTGATAATCCTGGAACCGTGTGAACAGGGATGGAATGAATTCTAGCGTTAGGGCTATTGATAACCCTTGAACCGTGTGAGCAGGGATGGAATGAGTTGTAGCGTTGGGCTATTGATAACCCTTGAACCATGTGAACAGGGATGGAATGAGTTGTAGCGTTTGGGTTATTGATAACCCTTGAACCGTGTGAGCAGGAATGGAATGAGTTGTAGCGTTTGGGCTGTTGATAATCCTGGAACCGTGTGAACAGGGATGGCTTGAGTCCTAGCGTTTGGGCTATTGATAACCCTTGAACCGTGTGAGCAGGGATGGAATGAGCTGTAGCGTTGGGCTATTGCTAACCCTTGAACCATGTGAACAGGGATGGAATGAGTTGTAGCGTATGGGCTGTTGATAACCCTTGAACCATGAGAACAGGGATGGAATGTGTTGTAGCGTTTGGGCTATTGATAACCCTTGAACCATGTGAGCAGGGATGGAATGAGTTGTAGCGTTTGGGCTATTGATAACCCTTGAACCGTGTGAGCGGGTATGGAATGAGTTGTAGCGTTTGGGCTATTGATAACCCTTGAACCATGTGAGCGGGTATGGAATGAGTTGTAGCGTATGGGCAATTAATAACCCTTGAACCATGTGAGCAGGGATTGAATGAGTTGTAGCGTTTGGGCTATTGATAGCCCTAGAACCATGTGAGCAGGGATGGAATGAGTTGTAGCGTTTGGGCTATTGATAACCCTTGAACCATATGGGCATTGATGGAATGAGTTGTAGCGTTTGGGCTATTGATAACCCTTAAACCGTGTGAGCAGGGATGCAATGAGTTGTACCGTTTGGGCTATTGATAACCCTTGAACCGTGTGAGCAAGGATGGAATGAGTTGTAGCGTTAGGGCTATTGATAGCCCTTGAACCATGTGATGAGGGATGGAATGAGTTGTAGCGTTTGGGCTATTGATAACCGCTTTCTCTTCTTTTTCTGCGATTAACGGTCCTTTTTCTTGAGCCATTGCACAGTGGTCCGGATCCGTAAAGAAGCGGGCAAAAATCAATTTTTAAAATTTACTTTAGAAGAGCCAAACCACCTTCCAACTGAAGTATGTTAATCAGTGTGCATTAATTTCACTTTTTCTTTGGAAATTGCTTCTGTGTTTCTCAGATATATTACTGCAAAAGTGATACAACTCTTCGTTTCTGAACTCCGCACTCCGTTAGGTAAACTTTGAAATATCATTCTAACTTCAAAATGTAACTCAGGGTCTTTAATACTATATCTGTATGTAGTTTGGGGTGTGATATGTGTGTTTATAGCATGATTTTTATTTTCAGATCACTTATTAGGATTATTATACTTAATTTTATAGTGCATTATTTTTTCAAGAAAAATAAATTTTGCTCGACCTACAAAAAAATGTATACTTATGTATACCATGAAACTTACGCAAGTTTAAAAATGATGATTGGAGAATATATCCTTAAAGGTTTCATCGCTAGAATACGCCAGATGCGTGATTGAGAAGGGAGAGAACATCACTTCGCGCTCTGAGGATAAGCACTCGCGCGAGAAAAGGGCCTGTTGAGACACTTGTTTATGCTACGCGAGGGATATTTCGAGGCTAGGAAACCACAATAATCTTCAGTCGCGATAAGTAATTGATTAGTGGTAGTTATGTGTGCTGTGAAGTGTGAAATATGAATTTCGTTGTTAGTCGCAGTGAACTTCATAACAAGATTCGAGAGAACAATAATCAGTCTCACGCTCGCCAAGAAAAGTTTGTGGTAACATATCTCATTTACAAATTCCAATTAAATGTTGACGAGAGTGTCGAAAAAACAGTGTATAATAATATAATAAACCTTTTTTTGGCCTTATTTTGACCGGTGGAGAAAGTGTCACTTCTTAGCACATGCTTTTTTGCAGATATATTCAAACTGGTTGAAAAAAGAAATTGTGATATCAATTCCGAGCATGCCTGGCTCCGCAAAATCAGAAGATCGAGGTCGTCCTTCAAAAGAATTTGAAGAGCTAACGGAGAGATGCAAAAGAAGAAAAATTGAAGACCTAATGGAGAGTGCCACTTAATCAGAGCTTGCCTATGCGACCGCCATGAATTTAAGGGCAGAGGGATACGATTCATCAGCCAAACTATTAAAAGAACTACCACGACTACATCAACAAGGGGCAATCGAATACGGGATGCATGGAGAAAGGGGGGGGGGGGGTCAACGATCTACATAAATGTCAGTGGAAGAAGCCTTATCATTCATAATTAAAGCAAAGTTATCCAAGCACCAGTATGTGACAATGAGAAGATTAGATAATGAACATAACCATGATTTATACCCTAGCTATTATGCTATTTTGAATGCTAAAAAGGCTACTTATCCGCAAAATGTAATAATTAAGGAAAATGAATGTGAAGTGAAAATACAAGGCTTGCTGGACCACACTTCCTCCAGAATGTTATCAATGTTACGAGATGTGAGTGATAAGAGCTATACATTATATTGTAAATGGGGCTTTGATGGCAGCTCCGGCCATTCCCAATGTAAACAAACCTGGTCAGAAGCTGAAAAGAGTGACCAGATCTTATTTATGTCATCTGTCGTGCCTCTGCGCCTCGTTGACAGTTAAACAGGAATTATTGCGTGGAAAAATCCAAGAACCTCAGCTACACGATTCTGCAGGCCTATTCGAATGCAGTGGGTTCATGAAACATCGGAAATTACACGGACGGAAAGGATGTCTCTAAATGATCAAATTGAGAATTTACATAATTTGGTTATAAACAACACCGAAGTGCAGTATTCCTTCATATTGTCAATGATAGATGGAAAAATATGCAATGATTTAGCGCAGTCTTCAAGCATGAAGTACTATTATTATTATTTGTGGTGCGAACATTTCAGAAATGAACAATCTATAAAAACAATGGCACAAACGTCCGTCGACAATTTACAGCTTGAGTTTGGAATTTTAGTTCTGCACGCCCACATCCGATTTTTTTTAAAGTCTCCTGCATATTTCATACCACCTGGGTTTTAAAAAGAGAGAAATGAGCGTGAAAGATGTTATTCGAGACATATTCTAAAGAAAGAAAAAAATGTGCAAGACTCATTCAGAACGAGATTAGGTCTTCTAGTTGATATTCCGAAGCCTGGATATGGAATAACCAATGATGGCAACACTCCCCGAAGGTTTTTTGAAAACCTCAAGTTGCATCCGAAATAACAGGGCTAGACTGGAGTTAATAACTCGTTTCGGAATAATTTTGAAAGCTATTTCATCTGGTCATAAAATTGTTAATTCAAGAGTTCAGTTCCTACTGCTGCGAAACAGCAAGCTTACAGGCCTATGTACGGCTATATCCGTGGTATTACATGCCTCCAACACTCCATAAAATACTTATCCATGGATCTTCCATTATATAAGCAGCTATTTTGCCGATTTGTGAACTTTCAGAAGAGGCCTTAGAGTCTAGTAAGAAAGACGTAAGAAAATATAGGGAAGACCATACCAGAAAATCCTCAAGAATTTCCAATAATTTTGACTTGTTCCATAGGCTATTGCTAGGCTCTGATCCAGTAATTTCAAGCACAGGAGGTCTACCTAAGAAGAAAACATATGATGATGATGATGATGATAATTGTTGTTTTAAGGGGCCTAACATCTAGGTTATCGGCACAAGAAGAAAAGAAGACAGTTGCCTCAGGAGGTATGTAATTTATTGTCAATACCCGAGGATGAGATGGAGCAGGAAGGGGAAGCAGAAGTTGTCGACTCATCCGGATCAGAGGATGAATAAGTAAGTAATTTTATGCACTAGGACAAATTTGCCTCATAGTAACATCTAATTTAAAGTTTTACACAAAAGTATTTCATTTATTTTAACGGAAAATATTTTGTCCGCTTTTTTTCGAATCCGGACTTCTGAGCATCGATCCCAACACCCACAGTCACTAACGTGTAAAGTAAAATAAAAGCAAACGAAATTGCCAACACACACTTTGAAATCAGAATAGGAAGGGGTGTTCGACAAGGATGTTGTCTATCTCCCATACTATTCAACATTTACCTGGAAGATATCATTGGGAAATGCCTGTATGAAGATGAGTGCACATTGGTGGCAGGAGAATAGAGTGTATTCGATTTGCAGATGACATGGTGTTGCTAGCAGAGAATGAAAAGGTACTGAATGGGATGATAGCAGATCTGAATGCAACATGTGAGCAATATGGAATGCGCAGTAATAAGAGCAAGACCAAGAGTATGGTGATAAGCGCAAGAGGGAACGAAGTAATAAACATCAGGATAGGCCAGGACGATATTGAACAAGTGTCAGTTTTTAATATTGTAAGCTACCTGAGGGGGTAGCCTCTACAAAGAATTAACCTAAGGGATGAAATAAGTGTGTTTAGGGGGAAAGCTTGGCAATTACGTGTAAGAGGTGGTGATTAGTTAGTGGCTTGAGATCGTCAGTACGACCTGCAAGGAGAACTCCCCAATGTACTGCTTGGCGGGGTAGTTCAGGGTATGAGTGTGGAAGGAAGGGTAGTTTAATTAGTACTCTATGCGCGATATCGGTACCAAGCGGTCTGATGTAAGTCATAAGCAGGCGAGCTAGGAGCGAGCCTGCTAGTGTCAGCGCTGTGCTGTGACGCTCTGCTGACGTCACGAAACAATTAAATAATAGTGCTAATACTAGATCCTACCTATCGGGGAAGCTAGGAGGGTAGGATCTTACCAGCTAATTAAATAAAGGAAAAGACCAGTGACTTCTATTATGTTTGAGTTTAATGAGCACTTCGAATTTGAAGTACTCTGATAAATAGCAGTGCAGTTAATAAAAATAAGTAGTTATTTACAATCCAAGCACAGGGGGATGGGAGTGTAGTTGAATGTGTGTGTAGTGATCGCTTAAGACACTTACCCTTCGGCTTCCAGCAGCTATTCGGCACGTAGGTAACACTGAGACAGACGGATCCGGAGGAATGACCTCCCGGAGATTTTATAGAAGCGTCGCGCTGCGTTTGCGGAATTCGCACATTTCTCCCATGTCATAGCCCTCTCTGGGGTCGTTGGGCTGGGACACGAGGCTACCTGAGTTCATGGAGGTGATAATTTAATGGATGTAAAATTATGTAAATGTATTCGTAGGTTTTTGAAGTAGGTGTGTGGTATTTGGTTCTTTCGGGGGTATTAGTGTTAGGGGATGATGGTGGCGTACCCTAGGGGTACAACAATATCTAGGAAACATAGTAACGGATGATATGAGAAGCAGTAAAGGGGTAAGAACTCGCATTGCCGTTGCTCAAGAAGCCTTCAACAGAAAGAAGAGACTATTGTGTGGACGCTTGGACTTGAGGTCAAGGAAGAGATGCCTTGTTTGGAGTGTGGCACTATACGGAGCCGAGAACTGGACGCTAAGGAAGGATGATGAAAGAGGACTAGAAGCGTATGAAATGTGCTTATAGAGGAAAACGGAAAGGATATCCTGGGTGGAAAAGGGTCCGGAATGAGGAGGTATTGGAGCGAATTGGAGAAAATCGGAGGCTGTTACATACCATCCATACAAGGACGAGGAACTGGCTTGGGCACTGGCTGCGAAGAGAGTGTTTGCTGAGGGATGCTCTCGAATGATCAGTAAACGGAAAGAGAGAAAGAGGACGGAGAAGGTACCAGCTGGTGGACAGTGTCAAGATTGCAGGAAATTACCTCCAAACACAGAGAACGGCTGAAGATAGGACTGCATGGAGAGCTGCTGTGTGAAGACCTGCCTAAGAGCATAACACGTTATATATATTGCATGATGTAATAATTATAACATATCTCGTAATAATAATAATAATAATAATAACAACTTAAAACGTCATTGTTTGCTCCACACGTGGTTATTTGATATTATTCTATGGTTCTGGAACTCTCTTCGGGTGAGTCTTGGGGCATTTAATTTGCCTTTCTTACTTTCTCCCTTTTAGATGTTCTATAAACACTCTAATAAAGGTTTATTTTCAACTTATTCAGTAAACTACGATGTCAGTTGTCAAAAGATGTTTCTTGTACACAACAAAATAATCCGTGTCTGCTTATGTGTTTATTTATAATTTCGCAACTAATTCCATAAGTTCATTATACACGTCTTAACGACATTATCTTAGCAAGCATGCTCGTTTACTATATATTTATTGTCATGAATGTACAACTATTTAGGATAATTTAGTTGTCGGCAAAGCGTTCTTATCTTCATTTCAATGGATATTTTGTTAACTCATAATACACAAGCTAGGCTTTTAGTTATAAGCATTGTAATAATACTGCATTTCCTCGCATGATGGATACAAAACACATGATGATAAGTAATAACAGGCGCCATACTATAAAGAGAAACTCACTTCTTATATTGGAGCCACATTGGGCTTGAGCGTCCTGAGTAACAACACTTAAAATATCTCGACACCTAGGATATATTGGTTAGCAAAAATAATAGACAATTAGTGTAATTGGTAGGGACCTTCCAGGTATCCATCCAGACTGGTCCCTCTTAGGGTACTGACACATTCGGAGCATCAATTAGTTTAGAACTCTAGGTATCCACCCAGACTGGTCTCTCTTAGGGTACTGACACATTCGGAGCATAACTTAGTTTAGAACACCTAGGTACCCTCCCACACTGGTCCCTCTTAGGGTACTGACACATTCGGAGCATCACCTAGTTTAGAGCTCCTAGGTACCTTCCCAGACTGGTCTCTCTTAGGGTACTGACACATTCGGAGCATCACTTAGTTTAGAACTCCTAGGTATCCATCCAGACTGGTCCCTCTTAGGACACTGACACATTCGGGGCATCACTTAGTTTAGAACTCCTACGTATCCACCCAGACTGGTCCCTCATAGGGTACTGACACATTCGGAGCATCACTTACTTTAGAACTCCTAGGTATCCACCCAGACTGGTCCCTCTTAGGGTACTGACACATTCGGAGCATCACCTAGTTTAGAGCTCCTAGGTACCTTCCCAGACTGGTCTCTCTTAGGGTACTGACACATTCGGAGCATCACTCAGTTTAGAACTCCTAGGTATCCACCCAGACTGGTCCCTCTTAGGGTACTGACACATTCGGAGCATCACCTAGTTTAGAGCTCCTAGGTACCTTCCCAGACTGGTCTCTCTTAGGGTACTGACACATTCGGAGCATCACTTAGTTTAGAACTCCTAGGTATCCACCCAGACTGGTCCCTCTTAGGGCACTGACAAATTCGGAGCATCACCTAGTTTAGAGCTCCTAGGTACCTTCCCAGACCGGTCTCTCTTAGGGTACTGACACATTCGGAGCATCACTTAGTTTAGAACTCCTAGGTATCCACCCAGACTGGTCCCTCTTAGGGTACTGACACATTCGGAGCATCACCTAGTTTAGAGCTCCTAGGTACCTTCCCAGACTGGTCTCTCTTAGGGTACTGACAAATTCGGAGCATCACTTAGTTTAGAACTCCTAGGTATCCACCCAGACTGGTCCCTCTTATGGTACTGACACATTCGGGGCATCACTTAGTATAGAACTCCTAGGTATCCACCCAGACTGGTCCCTCTTAGGGTACTGACACATTCGGAGCATCACCTAGTTTAGAGCTCCTAGGTACCGTCCCAGACTGGTCTCTCTTAGGGTACTGACACATTCGGAGCATCACTTAGTTTAGAACTCCTAGGTATCCACCCAGACTGGTCCCTCTTAGGGTACTGACACATTCGGAGCATCACCTAGTTTAGAGCTTCTAGGTACCTTCCCAGACTGGTCTCTCTTAGGGTACTGACACATTCGGGGCATCACTTAGTTTAGAACTCCTAGGTATCCAACCAGACTGGTCCCTCTTAGGGTACTGACATATTCGGAGCATCTCTTACTTTAGAACTCCTAGGTATCCACCCAGAGTGGTCCCTCTTAGGGTACTGACACATTCGGAGCATCACTTACTTTAGAACTCCTAGGTATCCACCCAGACTGGTCCCTCTTAGGGTACTGACACATTCGGAGCATCACTTAGTTTAGAACTCCTTGGTATCCACCCAGACTGGTCCCTCTTAGGGTACTGACACATTCGGAGCATCACTTAGTATAGAACTCCTAGGTATCCACCCAGACTGGTCCCTCTTAGGGAACTGACACATTCGGAGCATCACTTAGTTTAGAACTCCTAGGTATCTGACCAGACTGAGAGCAGATAGTTCTTCAGGATATTGATACACCTGGAGTGTCATGAAGCTAATATCAATCAGATTAGGGCTTCTACGTACCCTCCCCGACTGTGAGTACATGGTTACTCAGAGAGGTTTTGACACACTGGAGTATCTTAAAGAAAACATATATCAGTTTAGAGCTCCTATGGTCCCACCAAGACTGTGAGAGGATTGTTCCCATTAAAGGTAATTTCTCTTTGGGAATGTCATTGGGCTATCATGACTCAGTAGTCACATTTCAGATATCCTCACCATTTAATGATTCGGGCCAGGGTTTAACACATTAGGTTCGAGAGATATTGATATAAACTAGTGTTGATGTAAAGAGTTGTTTCTCAGGAAATACTCACGTTAATTCATAATTACAGATGTTTTTATCTACTGAATGAACACTGTTTGCATTGAATGAAGCCACGTCCCTTTATTGAATTTCCATATGTCTCTTCTTTTATTTCACCCGTTTCTATCGCAGAAAACACCGTCGTATGCCATCGAGATATCACTCGGCCACACGTGTCCAGTTGTGTTACTCGGAGTCGGTGATAGGAGACGATGGGTTGATGGCAAAAGGTGGTAGTTGTTCTCTTTTTGCATGACATGCAGGTGGGAAAAACTTTCGTTCTTCGTTGTTTACAAATAAATTCGTATGGGTGAAAAAATAATTTCCAAGTAATGTAAAGTGCGCATTTGTGCGGCTTCTATGCGTCTTAAATTTTTTACATAGTAGAGTCAAGTTTTCCCAACAATTCCTATATGATTGTGGGTTCAGGGCTGTAGGTCACTTTGAATTAGAAGGTGGCTCTTCAAAGAATCTTTTCCAGACAAAGCTGCTACGTACGTACTACAAGGTAAGGCCACGACGGGTCAGTATGTGTTCCTTCAAACTGCCTTTCTCAGTAAATATTGCTCCGCATGAAACACACAAATGTGGATTTCCACTGTGTATCGGCATGTGTTTATACAAGTCAACCTTTTTAGTAAACTTTGCTCCGCATGCACCACATGAATTTGGCATACGACAACTGTGGATTGACATGTGTAGACCCAAATGACCTGTATCATGGAACTTGACTCCGCAAATAAGACATAAAAGTGGCATACGACAATTATGGATCAACATGTGTGTATTTAAGTTATCTTTTGTAGTAAAGTTTGCTCCGCAAGTGACACATTAATGCTGCGTAAGACCACTATGGATCAACATGTGTTTCTTCAAGTTACTCTTTGTTGTAAAGGTGGCTCCGCAAGTAACACATAAATGCTGCTTAAGACCACTATGGATCAGCATGTGTTTGTTCATGTAATTCTTTTTAGAGAAGGCTGCTCCGCAAGTAACACATAAATGCTGCTTAAGACCACTATGGAACAACATGTGTCGATCCAAATCACTCTTTCTATGAAACTTGAACGCGCAAGTACCACATGAATGTGCCCTTGGACTATTATGGAAAGACATGTGTTTATTCAAATCACTTGTTGTATAAAACTCGGCCTCGCATGAACCACATGAATATGGCTTAAGACCACTATGGATCAACATGTGTTTATTCAAAGCATCCATCCTAGAATACTTTGCTCCGCAAGAACCACATGAATGTGGCATAAGACCACTATGGACCAACATGTGTGTCTTCAAACCTTCCTCAACAATAAATTTTGCCCCGCATATACCACACGAACACGGCTTGAGACCACTAAGGTTCCACATGTGTCTCTCCCAAACATCTTCTCGATAAAACTTAGCTCCACAAGTATCGCATGTATATGGCATCATAGCGCTTTGAGTTGACATTTGTATCTTCATGTTACCATATTGATAGTGTGAGGCTCCAGAAGAATCTCTTGCTGGTTCGTTGTCCGATCTGTGGAAGATAGGTTGTATCTGTGGAGAGTTTCTAATGGCAAAAGTAGGTAATTCGCCACTATCCGTATAATATCAATAATCACCGCATAATTTCCGGATAGGTATATAATATTATTGTGTATCAAAATCATACTAATATATAAAAATGAGATGGTGTGTGTCTGTCTTTCTGTCTGTCTGTCTGTCTGTTACTCAATAACGCAAGAACCACTGGTCCGATTTAAATGAAATTTTGCATGGATGTAGCTGATTTACCAGGTTTACATATAGGATACTTTTGATTTCGAAATTTTGCACTATTAAAAAATGGCGACTATTTTAGTGACGTCATTAGACCCTTTGGTTTCAAAATTTCATGTTTCCTTTTCAAATAAAAAGAGAACGCTAAGAAATAGCAAACTTTTGATGGTATACATGAGCTTTAACATTTAATTTTCTATCCGAAAGGTCCTTATCACTTTTCGTACATCTCCAACGGTTAGCGAGTAAAACCAGAATCTGTGCAATAAAACACGGTCAACACCGAGCGGTGCAGTATATCTCTCTACATATAAAAATGAAAATTTGTGTGTTTATCTCTGAATTTCTACAGAAATTTGAGATGTTTACAAGTTTCAGACTGTTTTATGATGGATGCGCGATAAAATATTTTTTTTTGTTTGTCTGTCTGTTTGTTTGTTTGTTTGTTTGTCTGTGGACAAATTTGTTCCCTTATAACTCGAGAACGGCTGGGTGTATCAACGTAAAATTTGGTACAGATATCCATCAGAGGCACGACACCAATCATTGATGTAACTCTTCTCCGTACCTCTCATAAAAGGGGGCCTACCCCCTTAAAATACATGCTGAAATAGGCATTACATTAGTGTGAAAGTTTGCAAACGGCTAGAAGGTTATCACGGAACCAAAGCCGTAAAATTCATCAATACGTTTAACGCGCTTAAGGGGATCAAGGGGTACTGTAGAATTTTTTCACGCGATTTACACCTGCGGGTGTGGTACGGCAGGTCTGTTATATTCCTATCCCCATATTATTCATTCATTCATTCATTTATTTCGTATAGGCCATCTATGGACCGCGTCATTCCAACCGTCTCCTACTGGCTTTGATGTTTGCCCTGTACGCCCGCATTCGTTCTCGGTGGACTTCCTTCCGTTCCTGAGTCCAAATCTTTCCCGTTTTCAGCTTCGGTTTTTCTTGGAAACCTTTACAAGCTTGAAGTTTCCCTTTGAGTGGGACGCACTCCTGAATGTCTGTTGGTGTAATCCCCACTTCTTTCAGATCTTTATCCAGTTCAATGAACCAGGCCCATTTTGTTTTCCTCTCCTGAAAGTAAGTTATGTTGCGGTTGGTCAGTCTCGCTGGGCTCATTCGTTTCACATGCCCAACAAATGGTAACCTTCTCTTCCGGATGACGTTGCTTATCTTCTCCACATGAGTATATAGGTCATGGTTATGCCGTTTTCTGTATTCCCCATTATCTTTGATGGAACCCAATATCTTTCTCAAAAATTTTCTTTCTTTGGCCTCCAGTTTCTCGACCAAGCCTTTTTTGTTCATCGTGAGGCATTCAGAAGCATGCAAGACTTCCGGACGGATGACACTGCAGTAATGTTTTAGTTTTGCGTTGAAGGATATTGACCTTTTCATATAGATGTCCTTAGTTAAATGGTAGGCCATTTCCATTTTGCTCAAGCGCGATGTGAATGCTTCTTTCTCTGATAATATCCCTTCCCTGACCCGTCCTGAAAAGAAAAGTACATGGCCATTGGCTGAATAAAAAAAAATAAAAAATAGGTGTTATAATTTCTCCCTATATTATATTATTATTAGTATTATATTATGGCGTACAACGACGAGATAAATCCCCTCGGTGCCAGCAACAAAACTCGGGGGCCCTAAAGGGTCCTCGAAAACTACATTATAAGGCTCTAAATCCAACAGTTTGTGAAATATTCCCAGAAAACTAATTTAATTTAATTTAACAAACTAATGAAGGAATGCAAATCGGTAACCATGAGAACATTATCTCATGGGGTGGCATAAAACTTTCCATCTATTTCTGTAAGAAGCAATGACACTCCATTTATTACATTTCTGTGAAAGTTTGCAAATGGCTATAAGGTTATCACGGAACTAACGTAGACCGTATAATTCATCAATGCAATTAAGTGGGTGAAGGGGTAACCTAGAATTTTTTCATGCAATTTTCACGTTCGACATATAGTACAGAAGGTCTATTATATCTCCAAACAGCAACATTATTTTCAAAAATTCCTGAATTGAACCAGCATTTTTTGCGCCTTTTAGGAATTTGGGCAATTTGAGTCTAGAGAACCTGAATGTTCATGCACCACAAGCCTTTATAATTTATGAAAGGGGTCTTTCTGTGTATGGGCACCTAGCACAACGTAGAGGGTCAGTTTTTATGTGACGTGTATTGCGTTTCGTCAACAAGACTTTCAATTGTATTTCACGTCAGGATGTACACGTTAGGTGAATTTAGTCTGAGAGCACATTTTAACTATTTTTTTATTTGTCGACATACGGGTTCATCATAAGGATGATTTTATTTGATACTGTGTGGTAGATATACCCATATTTGGATATCTGGGTAATATGTTGTAGACAATAGAATTGTCTGTCTGTCTTTCTGTGTATCTTTATGTACGCCTATACCTCGTGTTCGGATGCTTGGTGCATCTTAAAATAGGTATGGTAACCATGAGAGTCAATAAACCAATCGTTTATAAAACACTTCACCGTACTTTTCATACAGTAGAAGGGTGGATATAGAGAAAAACTTCTCAATATATGCTAAAATATGCGAAATATAAAAATTATCCTACAAGGACAACCAAAGCATATGTTGCGCTTCTCAATGTGAGACAGATAATTTGGGAATCTATAAAGGGTCTCCGAAAACTACATTTTAAGGGCCTTAAATTAACAGTGTGTGTAATATTCCCAATAAACTAACTTCGTTCTGATAAACTTGATGGAATGATAAACCGCTAACCATTGCACAGTAGCTCAATTGATAATGTCTGGTGTTAACTACGAACAACGTTCGAAGAACGGGTACTTCTGCTAGTATTCAATAAATATATAATTTCATTACACGCTTATTTGAAGACATAGATTCAATAGCCTATACGTATTGCTTCTGATGATCAAAACTACTTGTCCACGAGAATTTCCTTACACCATGGATTTGCTTCAGGTTTACGGTTAACACCCTTCACAATTATGGAACAATAGTATTAACCAAATGATAGGCATTTAATTTTGCTCTGCTCGATGATCAAGAAAACCGGACTAATGTCTTAGCGATCAAGAGTTCTAACTAGGCAATTGAAATAATATGAAGGATTTCCTCAAATAAGTGGAACAGAGCTCGTTTTTACACTTCAATGATGTGGTGTTGGTGGAGCCAATATGTACTATACAGATAATAATGTTTTATATGTCGGAGATTTTAGATTATCAGGTTTTCTGGACGAACGTATTAATCCTCCTACGGCACCAAAAAACCGACTGTGCTTTCAACAGTCCATATTGTGACTCATCACCTCGATTAAGAGGATAAATAAGAATTTGGTGCTTCCTTATATCTTAAGTACAAACATACAGCTTTCATTATTCTCACTTATTGCAGTGGAATATTGAAGTTCACATACTTTTCCTGTAACGAGTTGCACTGACAGATTAGGTTTGAAAAGAAAGGACTGTTAGAGGACATCACACCTAATTCATTCAAACGGGCAACTGAACACCAAGTAATTAGCGATGGTTTTGTTCGTTCAAGTGACAAGAATGAGTTCGCATTTTGTTCACTAGGAAACAGCCTTATTGCCTAGTTGGAATATGCAGCTCACATAGGAACAGATGACCTCGTAGTTCCACCCTAAATACAACAATAACTAACACAGCCCGCATAGGGACAGATGACCTCGTAGTTCCGCCCCTAAAAACAGCAATTACTAAGAATAACTAATACAGCCCACATAGGGACAGATGACCTCGTAGTTCCGCCCCTAAAACAACTATAACTCACAATAACTAATACAGCCCACATAGGGGCAGATGACCTCGTAACTCCGCCCCTAAAACAACAATAACTAATACAACCCACATAGGGACAGATGACCTCGTAGTTCCGCGCCTAAAACAACAATAACTCACATTAACTAACACAACCCACATAGGGGCAGATGACCTCGTAGTTCCGCCCCTAAAACAGCAAATACTAACAATAACTAACACAGCCCACATAGGGGCAGATGACCACGTAGTTCCACCCCTAAATACAACAATAACTAACACAGCCCGCATAGGGGCAGATGACCTCGTAGTTCCACCCCTAAATACAACAATAACTAACAATAACTAACACAGCCCACATAGGGGCAGATGACCTCGTAGTTCCACCCCTAAATACAAAAATAACTAACACAGCCCGCATAGGGGCAGATGACCTCGTAGTTCCACCCCTAAATACAACAATAACTAATACAGCCCACATAGGGGCCGATGACCTCGTAGTTCCACCCCTAAATACAACAATAACTGACAATAACTAATCCAGCCCACATAGGGGCAGATGACCTCGTAGTTCCTCCCCTAAATACAACAATAACTAACAATAACTAATACAGCCCACATAGGGGCAGATGACCTCGTAGTTCCGCCTCTAAAACAACAATAACTAACAATAACTAACACAGCCCACATAGGGGCAGATGACCTCGTAGTTCGGCCACTAAAACAACAATAACTAATACAGACCACATAGGGGCAGATGACCTCGTAGTTCCACCCCTAAAACAACAAGAACTAACAATAACTAACACAGCCCACATAGGGGCAGATGACCACGTAGTTCCGCCCCTAAAACAACAATAACTCACATTAACTAATACAGCCCACATAGGGACAGATGACCTCGTAGTTCCGCCCCTAAAACAACAATAACTAACACTAACATATACAGCCCACATAGGGGCAGATGACCTCGTAGTTCCGCCTCTAAAACAAAAAAACTAACAATAGCTAATACTGCCCACATAGGGGCAGATGAACTCGTAGTTCCGCCCCTAAAACAACAATAACTAACAATAACTAATACAGCCCACATAGAGACAGATGACCTCGTAGTTCCGCCTCTAAAACAAAAAAAACTAACAATAGCTAATACAGCCCACATAGGGGCAGATGACCTCGTAGTTCCGCCCCTAAAACAACAATAACTAAAACAGCCCGCATAGGTGCAGATGACCTCGTAGTTCCGCCCCTAAAACAACAATAACTCACACTAATACAGCCCACATAGGGGCAGATGACCTCGTAGTTCCGCCCCTAAAACAACAATAACTCACACTAACTAATACAGCCCACATAGGGACAGATGACCTCGTAGTTCCGCCCCTAAAACAACAATAACTCACACTAATACAGCCCACATAGGGGCAGATGACCCCGTAGTTCCGCCCCTAAAATCAACAATAACTAACAATAACTTATACAGCTCACATAGGGGCAGATGACCTCGTAGTTCCGCCCCTAAAACAACTATAACTCACAATAACTAATACAGCCCACATAGGGGCAGATGACCTCGTAGTTCCGCCCCTAAAACAACAATAACTAACAATAACTAATACAGCCCACATAGGGGCAGATGACCTCGTAGTTCCGCCCCTAAAATCAACAATAACTAACAATAACTTATACAGCCCACATAGGGGCAGATGACCTCGTAGTTCCGCCCCTAAAATCAACAATAACTAACAATAACTTATACAGCTCACATAAGGGCAGATGACCTCGTAGTTCCGCCCCTAAAACAGCAATAACTAACAATAACTAATACAGCCCACAAAGGGGCAGATGACCTCGTAGTTCCGCCCCTAAAACAGCAATAACTAACAATAACTAATACAGCCCACATAGGGGCAGATGACCTCGTAGTTCCGCCCCTAAAACAACTATAACTCACAATATCTAATACAGCCCACATAGGGACAGATGACCTCGTAGTTCCGCCCCTAAAACAGCAATAACTAACAATAACTAATACAGCCCACATAGGGGCAGATGACCTCGTAGTTCCGCCCCTAAAACAGCAATAACTAACAATAACTAATACAGCCCACATAGGAACAGATGACCTTGTAGTTCCGCCCCTAAAACAGCAATAACTAACAATAACTAATACAGCCCACATAGGGGCAGATGACCTCGTTGTTCCGCCCCTAAAACAACAATAACTAACAATAACTAATACAGCCCACATAGGGGCAGATGACCTCGTTGTTCCGCCCCTAAAACAACAATAACTAACAATAACTAATACAGCCCACATAGGGGCAGATGACCTCGTAGTTCCGCCCCTAAAATCAACAATAACTAACAATAACTTATACAGCCCACATAGGGGCAGATGACCTCGTTGTTCCGCCCCTAAAACAACAATAACTAACAATAACTAATACAGCCCACATAGGGGCAGATGACCTCGTAGTTCCGCCCCTAAAATCAACAATAACTAACAATAACTAATACAGCCCACATAGGGGCAGATGACCTCGTAGATCCGCCCCTAAAACAACAATAACTAACAATAACTAATACAGCCCTCATAGGGGCAGATGACCTCGTAGTTCCGCCCCTAAAACAACAATAACTCACAATAACTAACACAGCCCACATAGGGACAGATGACCTCGTAGTTCCGCCCCTAAAACAACAATAACTAACAATAACTAACAATAACTAATACAGCCCACATAGGGGCAGATGACCTCGTAGTTCCGCCCCTAAAACAACAATAACTAACAATAACTAATACAGCCCACATAGGGGCAGATGACCTCGTAGTTCCGCCCCTAAAACAACAATAACTAACAATAACTAACAATAACTAATACAGTCCACATAGGGGCAGATGACCTCGTAGTTCCGCCCCTAAAACAACAATAACTAACAATAACTAATACAGCCCACATAGGGGCAGATGACCTCGTAGTTCCGCCCCTAAAACAACAATAACTAACAATAACTAATACAGTCCACATAGGGGCAAATGACCTCGTAGTTTCGCCCCTAATATCAACAATAACTAACAATAACTAATACAGTCCACATAGGGGCAGATGACCTCGTAGTTCCGCCCCTAAAACAACAATAACTAACAATAACTAATACAGTCCACATAGGGGCAGATGACCTCGTAGTTCCGCCCCTAAAATCAACAATAACTAACAATAACTAATACAGTCCACATAGGGGCAGATGACCTCGTAGTTCCTCCCCTAAAACAACAATAACTAACAATAACTAATACAGCCCACATAGGGGCAGATGACCTCGTAGTTCTGCCCCTAAAACAGCAATAACTAACAATAACTAATACAGTCCACACAGGGACAGATGACCTCGTAGTTACGCCCCTAAAACAGCAATAACTAACAATAACTAATACAATCCACACAGGGGCAGATGACCTCGTAGTTCCGCCCCTAAATCAACAATAACTCACAATAACTAATACAGTCCACACAGGGACAGATGACCTCGTAGTTCCGCCCCTAAAACAGCAATAACTAACAATAACTAATACAGTCCACACAGGGACAGATGACCTCGTAGTTCCGCCCCTAAAACAGCAATAACTAACAATAACTAATACAGTCCACACAGGGACAGATGACCTCGTAGTTCCGCCCCTAAAACAGCAATAACTAACAATAACTAATACAGCTCACATAGGGGCAGATGACCTCGTAGTTCCGCCCCTAAAACATCAATAACTAACAATAACTTATACAGCTCACATGAAGACAGATGACCTCGTAGTTCCGCCCCTAAAACAGCAATAACTCACAACAACAAATACAGCTCACATAGGGGCAGATGACCTCGTAGTTCCGCCCCTAAAACAGCAATAACTAACAATAACTAATACAGCTCACATAGGGGCAGATGACCTCGTAGTTCCGCCCCTAAAACAGCAATAACTAACAATAACTTATACAGCTCACATGGGGACAGATGACCTCGTAGTTCCGCCCCTAAAACAGCAATAACTCACAATAACTTATACAGCTCACATGGGGACAGATGACCTCGTAGTTCCACCCCTAAAACAGCAATAACTAACAATAACTAATACAGCTCACATAGGGGCAGATGACCTCGTAGTTCCGCCCCTAAAACAGCAAAAACAAACAATAACTTATACAGCTCACATAGGGACAGATGACCTCGTAGTTCCGCCCCTAAAACAACAACAACTAACAATAACTTATACAGCTCACATAGGGACAGATGACCTCGTAGTTCCGCCCCTAAAACAACAATAACTAACAATAGCTAATACAGCCCTCATAGGGGCAGATGACCTCGTAGTTCCGCCCCTAAAACAACAATAACTAACAATAACTAATACAGCCCACATAGGGGCAGATGACCTCGTAGTTCCGCCCCTAAAACAGCAATAATTAACAATAACTAATACAGTCCACACAGGGACAGATGACCTCGTAGTTCCGCCCCTAAAACAGCAATAACTAACAATAACTAATACAGTCCACACAGGGACAGATGACCTCGTAGTTCCGCCCCTAAAACAGCAATAACTAACAATAACTAATACAGCTCACATAGGGGCAGATGACCTCGTAGTTCCGTCCCTAAAACAGCAATAACTAACAATAACTTATACAGCTCACATAGGGACAGATGACCTCGTAGTTCCGCCCCTAAAACAGCAATAATTAACAATAACTAATACAGTCCACACAGGGGCAGATGACCTCGTAGTTCCGCCCCTAAAACAGCAATAACTAACAATAACTAATACAGCTCACATAGGGGCAGATGACCTCGTAGTTCCGTCCCTAAAACAGCAATAACTAACAATAACTTATACAGCTCACATAGGGACAGATGACCTCGTAGTTCCGCCCCTAAAACAACAATAACTAACAATAACTTATACAGCTCACATAGGGACAGATGACCTCGTAGTTCCGCCCCTAAAACAACAATAACTAACAATATTTTATACAGCCCACATAGGGACAGATGACCTCGTAGTTCCGCCCCTAAAACAACAATAACTAATACAGCCCACATAGGGGCAGATGACCTCGTAGTTCCTCCCCTAAAACAGCAATAACTAACAATAACTAATACAGCCCACATAGGAGCAGATGACCTCATAGTTCCGCCCCTAAAACAACAATAACTAACAATAACTAATACAGCCCTCATAGGGGCAGATGACCTCGTAGTTCCGCCCCTAAAACAACAATAACTAACAATAACTAATACAGCCCACATAGGGGCAGATGACCTCGTAGTTCCGCCCCTAAAACAACAATAACTAACAATAACTAATACAGCCCTCATAGGGGCAGATGACCTCGTAGTTCCGCCCCTAAAACAACAATAACTAACACTAACTTATACAGCCCACATAGGGACAGATGACCTCGTAGTTCCGCCCCTAAAACAACAATAACTAATACAGCCCACATAGGGGCAGATGACCTCGTAGTTCCGCCCCTAAAACAGCAATAACTAACAATAACTAATACAGCCCACATAGGAGCAGATTACCTCGTAGTTCCGCCCCTAAAACAACAATAACTAACAATAACTAATACAGCCCTCATAGGGGCAGATGACCTCGTAGTTCCGCCCCTAAAACAACAATAACTAACAATAACTAATACAGCCCACATAGGGGCAGATGACCTCGTAGTTCCGCCCCTAAAACAACAATAACTAATACAGCCCACATAGGGACAGATGACCTCGTAGTTCCGCCCCTAAAACAACAATAACTAACAATAACTATTACAGCCCACATAGGGGCAGATGACCTCGTAGTTCCGCCTCTAAAACAACAATAACTAATAATAACTAATACAGCCCACATAGGGACAGATGACCTCGTAGTTCCGCCCCTAAAACAACAATAACTAACAATAACTAATACAGCCCTCATAGGGACAGATGACCTCGTAGTTCCGCCCCTAAAACAACAATAACTAACAATAACTAATACAGCCCTCATAGGGACAGATGGCCTCGTAGTTCCACCCCTAAAACAACAATAACTAATACAGCCCACATAGGGACAGATG
This sequence comes from Meconema thalassinum, assembly GCA_946902985.2. Taxonomy (NCBI): domain Eukaryota; kingdom Metazoa; phylum Arthropoda; class Insecta; order Orthoptera; family Tettigoniidae; genus Meconema; species Meconema thalassinum. The sequence goes on from OX336391.1 coordinate 19,821,643, forward strand.
ACCTCGTAGTTCCGCCTCTAAAACAACAATAACTAATACAGCCCACATAGGGGCAGATGACCTCGTAGTTCCGCCCCTAGAACAACAATAACTCACAATAACTAATACAGCCCACATAGGGGCAAATGACCTCGTAGTTCCGCCCCTAAAACAACAATAACTAATACAGCCCACATAGGGACAGATGACCTCGTAGTTCCGCCTCTAAAACAACAATAACTAATACAGCCCACATAGGGGCAGATGACCTCGTAGTTCCGCCCCTAAAACAACAATAACTCACAATAACTAATACAGCTTACATAGGGACAGATGACCTCGTAGTTCCGCCCCTAAAACAACAATAACTCACAATAACTTATACAGCCCACATAGGGGCAGATGACCTCGTAGTTCCGCCCCTAAACAACAATAACTAACAATAACTAATACAGCTCACACAGGGGCAGATGACCTCGTAGTTCCGCCCCTAAAACAACAATAACTAACAATAACTAATACAGCCCTCATAGGGGCAGATGACCTCGTAGTTCCGCCTCTAAAACAACAATAACTAATACAGCCCACATAGGGGCAGATGACCTCGTAGATCCGCCCCTAAAACAACAATAACTCACAATAACTAATACAGCCCACATAGGGGCAGATGACCTCGTAGTTCCGCCCCTAAAACAACAATAACTAACAATAACTAATACAGCCCACATAGGGACAGATGACCTCGTAGTTCCGCCCCTAAAACAACAATAACTAATACAGCCCACATAGGGACAGATGTCCTCGTATTTCCGCCCCTAAAACAACAACAACTAACAATAACTAATACAGCCCTCATAGGGGCAGATGACCTCGTAGTTCCGCCCCTAAAACAACAATAACTAACAATAACTAATACAGCCCACATAGGGGCAGATGACCTCGTAGTTCCGCCCCTAAAACAACAATAACTAACACTAACTAATACAGCCCTCATAGGGGCAGATGACCTCGTAGTTCCGCCCCTAAAACAGCAATAACTAACAATAACTAATACAGCCCACATAGGGGCAGATGACCTCATAGTTCCGCCCCTAAAACAACAATAAGTAACAATAACTAATACAGCCCACATAGGGACAGATGACCTCGTAGTTCCGCCCCTAAAACAACTATAACTAATACAGCCCTCATAGGGGCAGATGACCTCGTAGTTCCGCCCCTAAAACAACAATAACTAACACTAACTAATACAGCCCTCATAGGGGCAGATGACCTCGTAGTTCCGCCCCTAAAACAGCAATAACTAACAATAACTAATACAGCCTACATAGGGGCAGATGACCTCGTAGTTCCGCCCCTAAAACAACAATAACTAACAATAACTTATACAGCCCACATAGGGACAGATGACCTCGTAGTTCCGCCCCTAAAACAACAATAACTAACAATAACTAATACAGCCCACTTAGGGGCAGATGACCTCGTAGTTCCGCCCCTAAAACAACAATAACTAACAATAACTAATTCAGCCCACATAGGGGCAGATGACCTCGTAGTTCCTCCCCTAAAACAGCAATAACTAACAATAACTCATACAGCCCACATAGGAGCAGATGACCTTGTAGTTCCGCCCCTAAAACAGCAATAACTAACAATAACTAATACAGCCCACATAGGGGCAGATGACCTCGTAGTTCCGCCCCTAAAACAACTATAACTAACAATAACTAATACAGCCCTCATAGGGGCAGATGACCTCGTAGTTCCTCCCCTAAAACAGCAATAACTAACAATAACTAACCCAGCCCACATAGGGGCAGATGACCTCGTAGTTCCGCCCCTAAAACAACAATAACTAACAATAACTAATACAGCCCTCATAGGGGCAGATGACCTCGTAGTTCCTCCCCTAAAACAGCAATAACTAACACTAACTTATACAGCCCACATAGGGGCAGATGACCTCGTAATTCCTCCCCTAAAACAGCAATAACTAACAATAACTAATACAGCCCACATAGGGGCAGATGACCTCGTAGTTCCGTCTCTAAAACAACAATAACTAACAATAACTAATACAGCCCACATAGGGGCAGATGACCTCGTAGTTCCGCCCCTAAAACAACAATAACTCACAATAACTAATACAGCCCACATAGGGGCAGATGACCTCGTAGTTCCGCCTCTAAAACAACAATAACTCACAATAATTAATACAGCCCACATAGGGGCAGATGACCTCGTAGTTCCGCCCCTAAAACAACAATAACTAATACAGCCCACATAGGGGCAGATGACCTCGTAGTTCCGCCTCTAAAACAACTATAACTCACAATAACTAATACAGCCCACATAGGGGCAGATGACCTCGTAGTTCCGCCCCTAAAACAACAATAACTAACACAGCCCGCATAGGGGCAGATGACCTCGTAGTTCCACCCCTAAAATAACAATTACTCACACTAACTAATGCCCTCATAGGGGCAGATGACCTCGTAGTTCCGCCCCTAAAACAACAATAACTAACACAGCCCGCATAGGGGCAGATGACCTCTTAGTTCCGCCCCTAAAATAACAATTACTCACACTAACTAATACAGACCTCATAGGGGCAGATGACCTCGTAGTTCCGCCCCTAAAACAACAATAACTAACATAGCCCGCATAGGGGCAGATGACCTCGTAGTTCCGCCCCTAAAAAAAACAATTACTCACACTAACTAATACAGCCCTCATAGGGGCAGATGACCTCGTAGTTCCGCCCCTAAAACAACAATAGCTCACACTAACTAATACAGCCCACATAGGGGCAGATGACCTCGTAGTTCCGCCCCTAAAAAAACAATAACTTATACAGCCCACATAGGGGCAGATGACCTCGTAGTTCCGCCTCTAAAACAATAACTCACAATAACTAATACAGCCCACATAGGGACAGATGACCTCGTAGTTCCGCCCCTAAAACAACAATAACTAACAATAACTAATACAGCCCACCATAGGGGCAGATGACCTCGTAGTTCCACCCCTAAAACAGCAATAACTAACAATAACTAATACAGCCCACATAGGAGCAGATGACCTTGTAGTTCCGCCCCTAAAACAGCAATAACTAACAATAACTAATACAGCCCACATAGGGGCAGATGACCTCGTAGTTCCGCCCCCTAAAACAACTATAACTAACAATAACTAATACAGCCCTCATAGGGGCAGATGACCTCGTAGTTCCTCCCCTAAAACAGCAATAACTAACAATAACTAACACAGCCCACATAGGGGCAGATGACCTCGTAGTTCCGCCCCTAAAACAACAATTACTAACAATAACTAATACAGCCCTCATAGGGGCAGATGACCTCGTAGTTCCTCCCCTAAAACAGCAATAACTAACACTAACTTATACAGCCCACATAGGGGCAGATGACCTCGTAGTTCCTCCCCTAAAACAGCAATAACTAACAATAACTAATACAGCCCACATAGGGGCAGATGACCTCGTAGTTCCGCCTCTAAAACAACAATAACTAACAATAACTAATACAGCCCACATAGGGGCAGATGACCTCGTAGTTCCGCCCCTAGAACAACAATAACTCACAATAACTAATACAGCCCACATAGGGGCAAATGACCTCGTAGTTCCGCCCCTAAAACAACAATAACTAATACAGCCCACATAGGGACAGATGACCTCGTAGTTCCGCCCCTAAAACAACAATAACTAATACAGCCCACATAGGGACAGATGACCTCGTAGTTCCGCCTCTAAAACAACAATAACTAATACAGCCCACATAGGGGCAGATGACCTCGTAGTTCCGCCCCTAAAACAACAATAACTCACAATAACTAATACAGCTTACATAGGACAGATGGCCTCGTAGTTCCACCCCTAAAACAATAATAACTAATACAGCCCACATAGGGACAGATGACCTCGTAGTTCCGCCTCTAAAACAACAATAACTAATACAGCCCACATAGGGGCAGATGACCTCGTAGCTCCGCCCCTAGAACAACAATAACTCACAATAACTAATACAGCCCACATAGGGGCAAATGACCTCGTAGTTCCGCCCCTAAAACAACAATAACTAATACAGCCCACATAGGGACAGATGACCTCGTAGTTCCGCCTCTAAAACAACAATAACTAATACAGCCCGCATAGGTGCAGATGACCTCGTAGTTCCGCCCCTAAAACAACAATAACTCACACTAATACAGCCCACATAGGGGCAGATGACCTCGTAGTTCCGCCCCTAAAACAACAATAACTCACACTAACTAATACAGCCCACATAGGGACAGATGACCTCGTAGTTCCGCCCCTAAAACAACAATAACTCACACTAATACAGCTCACATAGGGGCAGATGACCCCGTAGTTCCGCCCCTAAAATCAACAATAACTAACAATAACTTATACAGCTCACATAGGGGCAGATGACCTCGTAGTTCCGCCCCTAAAACAACTATAACTCACAATAACTAATACAGCCCACATAGGGGCAGATGACCTCGTAGTTCCGCCCCTAAAACAACAATAACTAACAATAACTAATACAGCCCACATAGGGGCAGATGACCTCGTAGTTCCGCCCCTAAAATCAACAATAACTAACAATAACTTATACAGCCCACATAGGGGCAGATGACCTCGTAGTTCCGCCCCTAAAATCAACAATAACTAACAATAACTTATACAGCTCACATAAGGGCAGATGACCTCGTAGTTCCGCCCCTAAAACAGCAATAACTAACAATAACTAATACAGCCCACAAAGGGGCAGATGACCTCGTAGTTCCGCCCCTAAAACAGCAATAACTAACAATAACTAATACAGCCCACATAGGGGCAGATGACCTCGTAGTTCCGCCCCTAAAACAACTATAACTCACAATAGCTAATACAGCCCACATAGGGACAGATGACCTCGTAGTTCCGCCCCTAAAACAGCAATAACTAACAATAACTAATACAGCCCACATAGGGGCAGATGACCTCGTAGTTCCGCCCCTAAAACAGCAATAACTAACAATAACTAATACAGCCCACATAGGAACAGATGACCTTGTAGTTCCGCCCGTAAAACAGCAATAACTAACAATAACTAATACAGCCCACATAGGGGCAGATGACCTCGTTGTTCCGCCCCTAAAACAACAATAACTAACAATAACTAATACAGCCCACATAGGGGCAGATGACCTCGTAGTTCCGCCCCTAAAATCAACAATAACTAACAATAACTTATACAGCCCACATAGGGGCAGATGACCTCGTAGATCCGCCCCTAAAACAACAATAACTAACAATAACTAATACAGCCCTCATAGGGGCAGATGACCTCGTAGTTCCGCCCCTAAAACAACAATAACTCACAATAACTAACACAGCCCACATAGGGACAGATGACCTCGTAGTTCCGCCCCTAAAACAACAATAACTAACAATAACTAACAATAACTAATACAGCCCACATAGGGGCAGATGACCTCGTAGTTCCGCCCCTAAAACAACAATAACTAACAATAACTAATACAGCCCACATAGGGGCAGATGACCTCGTAGTTCCGCCCCTAAAACAACAATAACTAACAATAACTAACAATAACTAATACAGTCCACATAAGGGCAGATGACCTCGTAAATTCCGCCCCTAAAACAACAATAACTAACAATAACTAATACAGCCCACATAGGGGCAGATGACCTCGTAGTTCCGCCCCTAAAACAACAATAACTAACAATAACTAATACAGTCCACATAGGGGCAGATGACCTCGTAGTTCCGCCCCTAATATCAACAATAACTAACAATAACTAATACAGTCCACATAGGGGCAGATGACCTCGTAGTTCCGCCCCTAAAACAACAATAACTAACAATAACAAACACAGTCCACATAGGGGCAGATGACCTCGTAGTTCCGCCCCTAAAATCAACAATAACTAACAATAACTAATACAGTCCACATAGGGGCAGATGACCTCGTAGTTCCTCCCCTAAAACAACAATAACTAACAATAACTAATACAGCCCACATAGGGGCAGATGACCTCGTAGTTCTGCCCCTAAAACAGCAATAACTAACAATAACTAATACAGTCCACACAGGGACAGATGACCTCGTAGTTACGCCCCTAAAACAGCAATAACTAACAATAACTAATACAATCCACACAGGGGCAGATGACCTCGTAGTTCCGCCCCTAAATCAACAATAACTCACAATAACTAATACAGTCCACACAGGGACAGATGACCTCGTAGTTCCGCCCCTAAAACAGCAATAACTAACAATAACTAAGACAGTCCACACAGGGACAGATGACCTCGTAGTTCCGCCCCTAAAACAGCAATAACTAACAATAACTAATACAGTCCACACAGGGATAGATGACCTCGTAGTTCCGCCCCTAAAACAGCAATAACTAACAATAACTAATACAGCTCACATAGGGGCAGATGACCTCGTAGATCCGCCCCTAAAACAGCAATAACTAACAATAACTTATACAGCTCACATGGGGACAGATGACCTCGTAGTTCCGCCCCTAAAACAGCAATAACTCACAACAACTAATACAGCTCACATAAGGGCAGATGACCTCGTAGTTCCGCCCCTAAAACAGCAATAACTAACAATAACTAATACAGCTCACATAGGGGCAGATGACCTCGTAGTTCCGCCCCTAAAACAGCAATAACTAACAATAACTTATACAGCTCACATGGGGACAGATGACCTCGTAGTTCCGCCCCTAAAACAGCAATAACTCACAATAACTTATACAGCTCACATGGGGACAGATGACCTCGTAGTTCCGCCCCTAAAACAGCAATAACTAAAAATAACTAATACAGCTCACATAGGGGCAGATGACCTCGTAGTTCCGCCCCTAAAACAGCAATAACTAACAATAACTTATACAGCTCACATAGGGACAGATGACCTCGTAGTTCCGCCCCTAAAACAACAACAACTAACAATAACTTATACAGCTCACATAGGGACAGATGACCTCGTAGTTCTGCCCCTAAAACAACAATAACTAACAATAGCTAATACAGCCCTCATAGGGGCAGATGACCTCGTAGTTCCGCCCCTAAAACAACAATAACTAACAATAACTAATACAGCCCACATAGGGGCAGATGACCCCGTAGTTCCACCCCTAAAACAGCAATAATTAACAATAACTAATACAGTCCACACAGGGACAGATGACCTCGTAGTTCCGCCCCTAAAACAGCAATAACTAACAATAACTAATACAGTCCACACAGGGACAGATGACCTCGTAGTCCCGCCCCTAAAACAGCAATAACTAACAATAACTAATACAGCTCACATAGGGGCAGATGACCTCGTAGTTCCGCCCCTAAAACAGCAATAACTAACAATAACTTATACAGCTCACATAGGGACAGATGACCTCGTAGTTCCGCCCCTAAAACAACAATAACTAACAATAACTTATACAGCTCACATAGGGACAGATGACCTCGTAGTTCCGCCCCTAAAACAACAATAACTAACAATAACTTATACAGCCCACATAGGGACAGATGACCTCGTAGTTCCGCCCCTAAAACAACAATAACTAATACAGCCCACATAGGGGCAGATGACCTCGAAGTTCCGCCCCTAAAATCAACAATAACTAACAATAACTTATACAGCCCACATAGGGGCAGATGACCTCGTTGTTCCGCCCCTAAAACAACAATAACTAACAATAACTAATACAGCCCACATAGGGGCAGATGACCTCGTAGTTCCGCCCCTAAAATCAACAATAACTAACAATAACTAATACAGCCCACATAGGGGCAGATGACCTCGTAGATCCGCCCCTAAAACAACAATAACTAACAATAACTAATACAGCCCTCATAGGGGCAGATGACCTCGTAGTTCCGCCCCTAAAACAACAATAACTCACAATAACTAACACAGCCCACATAGGGACAGATGACCTCGTAGTTCCGCCCCCAAAACAACAATAACTAACAATAACTAACAATAACTAATACAGCCCACATAGGGGCAGATGATCTCGTAGTTCCGCCCCTAAAACAACAATAACTAACAATAACTAATACAGCCCACATAGGGGCAGATGACTTCGTAGTTCCGCCCCTAAGACAACAATAACTAACAATAACTAACAATAACTAATACAGTCCACATAGGGGCAGATGACCTCGTAGTTCCGCCCCTAAAACAACAATAACTAACAATAACTAATACAGCCCACATAGGGGCAGATGACCTCGTAGTTCCGCCCCTAAAACAACAATAACTAACAATAACTAATACAGTCCACATAGGGGCAGATGACCTCGTAGTTTCGCCCCTAATATCAACAATAACTAACAATAACTAATACAGTCCACATAGGGGCAGATGACCTCGTAGTTCCGCCCCTAAAACAACAATAACTAACAATAACTAATACAGTCCACATAGGGGCAGATGACCTCGTAGTTCCGCCCCTAAAATCAACAATAACTAACAATAACTAATACAGTCCACATAGGGGCAGATGACCTCGTAGTTCCTCCCCTAAAACAACAATAACTAACAATAACTAATACAGCCCACATAGGGGCAGATGACCTCGTAGTTCTGCCCCTAAAACAGCAATAACTAACAATAACTAATACAGTCCACACAGGGACAGATGACCTCGTAGTTACGCCCCTAAAACAGCAATAACTAACAACTAATACAATCCACACAGGGGCAGATGACCTCGTAGTTCCGCCCCTAAATCAACAATAACTCACAATAACTAATACAGTCCACACAGGGACAGATGACCTCGTAGTTCCGCCCCTAAAACAGCAATAACTAACAATAACTAATACAGTCCACACAGGGACAGATGACCTCGTAGTTCCGCCCCTAAAACAGCAATAACTAACAATAACTAATACAGTCCACACAGGGACAGATGACCTCGTAGTTCCGCCCCTAAAACAGCAATAACTAACAATAACTAATACAGCTCACATAGGGGCAGATGACCTCGTAGTTCCGCCCCTAAAACATCAATAACTAACAATAACTTATACAGCTCACATGGGGACAGATGACCTCGTAGTTCCGCCCCTAAAACAGCAATAACTCACAACAACTAATACAGCTCACATAGGGGCAGATGACCTCGTAGTTCCGCCCCTAAAACAGCAATAACTAACAATAACTAATACAGCTCACATAGGGGCAGATGACCTCGTAGTTCCGCCCCTAAAACAGCAATAACTAACAATAACTTATACAGCTCACATGGGGACAGATGACCTCGTAGTTCCGCCCCTAAAACAGCAATAACTCACAATAACTTATACAGCTCACATGGGGACAGATGACCTCGTAGTTCCACCCCTAAAACAGCAATAACTAACAATAACTAATACAGCTCACATAGGGGCAGATGACCTCGTAGTTCCGCCCCTAAAACAGCAAAAACTAACAATAACTTATACAGCTCACATAGGGACAGATGACCTCGTAGTTCCGCCCCTAAAACAACAACAACTAACAATAACTTATACAGCTCACATAGGGACAGATGACCTCGTAGTTCCGCCCCTAAAACAACAATAACTAACAATAGCTAATACAGCCCTCATAGGGGCAGATGACCTCGTAGTTCCGCCCCTAAAACAACAATAACTAACAATAACTAATACAGCCCACATAGGGGCAGATGACCTCGTAGTTCCGCCCCTAAAACAGCAATAATTAACAATAACTAATACAGTCCACACAGGGACAGATGACCTCGTAGTTCCGCCCCTAAAACAGCAATAACTAACAATAACTAATACAGTCCACACAGGGACAGATGACCTCGTAGTCCCGGCCCTAAAACAGCAATAACTAACAATAACTAATACAGCTCACATAGGGGCAGATGACCTCGTAGTTCCGTCCCTAAAACAGCAATAACTAACAATAACTTATACAGCTCACATAGGGACAGATGACCTCGTAGTTCCGCCCCTAAAACAACAATAACTAACAATAACTTATACAGCTCACATAGGGACAGATGACCTCGTAGTTCCGCCCCTAAAACAACAATAACTAACAATATTTTATACAGCCCACATAGGGACAGATGACCTCGTAGTTCCGCCCCTAAAACAACAATAACTAATACAGCCCACATAGGGGCAGATGACCTCGTAGTTCCGCCCCTAAAACAGCAATAACTAACAATAACTAATACAGCCCACATAGGAGCAGATGACCTCATAGTTCCGCCCCTAAAACAACAATAACTAACAATAACTAATACAGCCCTCATAGGGGCAGATGACCTCGTAGTTCCGCCCCTAAAACAACAATAACTAACAATAACTAATACAGCCCACATAGGGACAGATGACCTCGTAGTTCCGCCCCTAAAACAACAATAACTAACAATAACTAATACAGCCCTCATAGGGGCAGATGACCTCGTAGTTCCGCCCCTAAAACAACAATAACTAACACTAACTTATACAGCCCACATAGGGACAGATGACCTCGTAGTTCCGCCCCTAAAACAACAATAACTAATACAGCCCACATAGGGGCAGATGACCTCGTAGTTCCGCCCCTAAAACAGCAATAACTAACAATAACTAATACAGCCCACATAGGAGCAGATTACCTCGTAGTTCCGCCCCTAAAACAACAATAACTAACAATAACTAATACAGCCCTCATAGGGGCAGATGACCTCGTAGTTCCGCCCCTAAAACAACAATAACTAACAATAACTAATACGGCCCACATAGGGGCAGATGACCTCGTAGTTCCGCCCCTAAAACAACAATAACTAATACAGCCCACATAGGGACAGATGACCTCGTAGTTCCGCCCCTAAAACAACAATAACTAACAATAACTATTACAGCCCACATAGGGGCAGATGACCTCGTAGTTCCGCCTCTAAAACAACAATAACTAATAATAACTAATACAGCCCACATAGGGACAGATGACCTCGTAGTTCCGCCCCTAAAACAACAATAACTAACAATAACTAATACAGCCCTCATAGGGACAGATGACCTCGTAGTTCCGCCCCTAAAACAACAATAACTAACAATAACTAATACAGCCCTCATAGGGACAGATGGCCTCGTAGTTCCACCCCTAAAACAACAATAACTAATACAGCCCACATAGGGACAGATGACCTCGTAGTTCCGCCTCTAAAACAACAATAACTAATACAGCCCACATAGGGGCAGATGACCTCGTAGTTCCGCCCCTAGAACAACAATAACTCACAATAACTAATACAGCCCACATAGGGGCAAATGACCTCGTAGTTCCGCCCCTAAAACAACAATAACTAATACAGCCCACACAGGGACAGATGACCTCGTAGTTCCGCCTCTAAAACAACAATAACTTATACAGCCCACATAGGGGCAGATGACCTCGTAGTTCCGCCCCTAAAACAACAATAACTCACAATAACTAATACAGCTTACATAGGGACAGATGACCTCGTAGTTCCGCCCCTAAAACAACAATAACTCACAAAAACTTATACAGCCCACATAGGGGCAGATGACCTCGTAGTTCCGCCCCTAAAACAACAATAACTAACAATAACTAATACAGCTCACACAGGGGCAGATGACCTCGTAGTTCCGCCCCTAAAACAACAATAACTAACAATAACTAATACAGCCCTCATAGGGGCAGATGACCTCGTAGTTCCGCCTCTAAAACAACAATAACTAATACAGCCCACATAGGGGCAGATGACCTCGTAGTTCCGCCCCTAAAACAACAATAACTCACAATAACTAATACAGCCCACATAGGGGCAGATGACCTCGTAGTTCCGCCCCTAAAACAACAATAACTAACAATAACTAATACAGCCCACATAGGGACAGATGACCTCGTAGTTCCGCCCCTAAAACAACAATAACTAATACAGCCCACATAGGGACAGATGTCCTCGTATTTCCGCCCCTAAAACAACAACAACTAACAATAACTAATACAGCCCTCATAGGGGCAGATGACCTCGTAGTTCCGCCCCTAAAACAACAATAACTAACAATAACTAATACAGCCCACATAGGGGCAGATGACCTCGTAGTTCCGCCCCTAAAACAACAATAACTAACACTAACTAATACAGCCCTCATAGGGGCAGATGACCTCGTAGTTCCGCCCCTAAAACAGCAATAACTAACAATAACTAATACAGCCCACATAGGGGCAGATGACCTCATAGTTCCGCCCCTAAAACAACAATAAGTAACAATAACTAATACAGCCCACATAGGGACAGATGACCTCGTAGTTCCGCCCCTAAAACAACTATAACTAATACAGCCCTCATAGGGGCAGATGACCTCGTAGTTCCGCCCCTAAAACAACAATAACTAACACTAACTAATACAGCCCTCATAGGGGCAGATGACCTCGTAGTTCCGCCCCTAAAACAGCAATAACTAACAATAACTAATACAGCCCACATAGGGGCAGATGACCTCGTAGTTCCGCCCCTAAAACAACAATAACTAACAATAACTTATACAGCCCACATAGGGACAGATGACCTCGTAGATCCGCCCCTAAAACAACAATAACTAACAATAACTAATACAGCCCACTTAGGGGCAGATGACCTCGTAGTTCCGCCCCTAAAACAACAATAACTAACAATAACTAATTCAGCCCACATAGGGGCAGATGACCTCGTAGTTCCTCCCCTAAAACAGCAATAACTAACAATAACTAATACAGCCCACATAGGAGCAGATGACCTTGTAGTTCCGCCCCTAAAACAGCAATAACTAACAATAACTAATACAGCCCACATAGGGGCAGATGACCTCGTAGTTCCGCCCCTAAAACAACTATAACTAACAATAACTAATACAGCCCTCATAGGGGCAGATGACCTCGTAGTTCCTCCCCTAAAACAGCAATAACTAACAATAACTAACACAGCCCACATAGGGGCAGATGACCTCGTAGTTCCGCCCCTAAAACAACAATAACTAACAATAACTAATACAGCCCTCATAGGGGCAGATGACCTCGTAGTTCCTCCCCTAAAACAGCAATAACTAACACTAACTTATACAGCCCACATAGGGGCAGATGACCTCGTATTTCCTCCCCTAAAACAGCAATAACTAACAATAACTAATACAGCCCACATAGGGGCAGATGACCTCGTAGTTCCGCCTCTAAAACAACAATAACTAACAATAACTAATACAGCCCACATAGGGGCAGATGACCTCGTAGTTCCGCCCCTAAAACAACAATAACTCACAATAACTAATACAGCCCACATAGGGGCAGATGACCTCGTAGTTCCGCCTCTAAAACAACAATAACTCACAATAATTAATACAGCCCACATAGGGGCAGATGACCTCGTAGTTCCGCCCCTAAAACAACAATAACTAATACAGCCCACATAGGGGCAGATTACCTCGTAGTTCCGCCTCTAAAACAACTATAACTCACAATAACTAATACAGCCCACATAGGGGCAGATGACCTCGTAGTTCCGCCCCTAAAACAACAATAACTAACACAGCCCGCATAGGGGCAGATGACCTCGTAGTTCCACCCCTAAAATAACAATTAATCACACTAACTAATACAGCCCTCATAGGGGCAGATGACCTCGTAGTTCCGCCCCTAAAACAACAATAACTAACACAGCCCGCATAGGGGCAGATGACCTCGTAGTTCCGCCCCTAAAATAACAATTACTCACACTAACTAATACAGACCTCATAGGGGCAGATGACCTCGTAGTTCCGCCCCTAAAACAACAATAACTAACATAGCCCGCATAGGGGCAGATGACCTCGTAGTTCCGCCCCTAAAATAACAATTACTCACACTAACTAATACAGCCCTCATAGGGGCAGATGACCTCGTAGTTCCGCCCCTAAAACAACAATAGCTCACACTAACTAATACAGCCCACATAGGGGCAGATGACCTCGTAGTTCCGCCCCTAAAACAACAATAACTTATACAGCCCACATAGGGGCAGATGACCTCGTAGTTCCGCCTCTAAAACAACAATAACTCACAATAACTAATACAGCCCACATAGGGACAGATGACCTCGTAGTTCCGCCCCTAAAACAACAATAACTAACAATAACTAATACAGCCCACATAGGGGCAGATGACCTCGTAGTTCCACCCCTAAAACAGCAATAACTAACAATAACTCATACAGCCCACATAGGAGCAGATGACCTTGTAGTTCCGCCCCTAAAACAGCAATAACTAACAATAACTAATACAGCCCACATAGGGGCAGATGACCTCGTAGTTCCGCCCCTAAAACAACTATAACTAACAATAACTAATACAGCCCTCATAGGGGCAGATGACCTCGTAGTTCCTCCCCTAAAACAGCAATAACTAACAATAACTAACACAGCCCACATAGGGGCAGATGACCTCGTAGTTCCGCCCCTAAAACAACAATTACTAACAATAACTAATACAGCCCTCATAGGGGCAGATGACCTCGTAGTTCCTCCCCTAAAACAGCAATAACTAACACTAACTTATACAGCCCACATAGGGGCAGATGACCTCGTAGTTCCTCCCCTAAAACAGCAATAACTAACAATAACTAATACAGCCCACATAGGGGCAGATGACCTCGTAGTTCCGCCTCTAAAACAACAATAACTAACAATAACTAATACAGCCCTCATAGGGGCAGATGACCTCGTAGTTCCGCCCCTAAAACAACAATGACTCACAATAACTAATACAGCCCACATAGGGGCAGATGACCTCGTAGTTCCGCCTCTAAAACAACAATAACTCACAATAATTAATACAGCCCACATAGGGGCAGATGACCTCGTAGTTCCGCCCCTAAAACAACAATAACTAATACAGCCCACATAGGGGCAGATGACCTCGTAGTTCCGCCTCTAAAACAACTATAACTCACAATAACTAATACAGCCCACATAGGGGCAGATGACCTCGTAGTTCCGCCCCTAAAACAACAATAACTAACACAGCCCGCATAGGGGCAGATGACCTCGTAGTTCCACCCCTAAAATAACAATTACTCACACTAACTAATACAGCCCTCATAGGGGCAGATGACCTCGTAGTTCCGCCCCTAAAACAACAATAACTAACACAGCCCGCATAGGGGCAGATGACCTCGTAGTTCCGCCCCTAAAATAACAATTACTCACACTAACTAATACAGCCCTCATAGGGGCAGATGACCTCGTAGTTCCGCCCCTAAAACAACAATAACTAACATAGCCCGCATAGGGGCAGATGACCTCGTAGTTCCGCCCCTAAAATAACAATTACTCACACTAACTAATACAGCCCTCATAGGGGCAGATGACCTCGTAGTTCCGCCCCTAAAACAACAATAGCTCACACTAACTAATACAGCCCACATAGGGGCAGATGACCTCGTAGTTCCGCCCCTAAAACAACAATAACTTATACAGCCCACATAGGGCAGATGACCTCGTAGTTCCGCCTCTAAAACAACAATAACTCACAATAACTAATACAGCCCACATAGGGACAGATGACCTCGTAGTTCCGCCCCTAAAACAACAATAACTAACAATAACTAATACAGCCCACATAGGGGCAGATGACCTCGTAGTTCCACCCCTAAAATCAACAATAATTAACAATATCTAATACAGCTCACATAGGGGCAGATGACCTCGTAGTTCCGCTCCTAAAACAGCAATAACTAACAATAACTAATACAGCCCTCATAGGGGCAGATGACCTCGTAGTTCCGCCCCTAAAACAACAATAACTAACAATAACTAATACAGCCGACATAGGGGCAAATGACCTCGTAGTTCCGCCCCTAAAGCAACAATAACTAACAATAACTAATACAGCCCACATGGGGCAGATGACCTCGTAGTTCCGCCCCTAAAACAGCAATAAATAACAATAACTAATACAGCCCACATAGGGGCAGATGACCTCGTAGTTCCGCCCCTAAAACAGCAATAACTAATACAGCCCACATAGGGGCAGATGACCTCGTAGTTCCGCCCCTAAAACAGCAATAACTAACAATAACTAATACAGCCCACATAGGGACAGATGTCCTCGTAGTTCCGCCCCTAAACATTGATTGATTTACTTGAACTTAAAAAAGAACACAGTACATATAGTGTGACCTGTTTTGATATACTGAGGTTGGCAACCCTTTAAGAGCCACACAAGACAGCGTACACTTATCCAATGCATGCCTGAACTTTCACTTTTCTCACCACAGTGTTTTAATCCTTCTCACCCGAAGTAGTATTTAACAAGTAGTTTCGTGAAGAACTATAAAGCCTATTTTCATTCAAACAACTTATGTTCATAGCCTCTATCAACATGCAAATTTTCAGTTTGATTGTTGTGATAGATTCGTAGATATTGAGAACCGTCTAAATATTTCAGATGGTCGCAATGTTGGATTGTTATATGTATAGACCATAGAGTTATTGCGTAGGTTCATTTTTCAAACGTTCACTTCCACCGCATGATTACGTCACAAGAAATAAAACTTAATTTTAAAATTTCGCACAGCCGCCATCTTGAGGTTATATAAACAATTGAACTAAATTAGATGCCAGTGCATTAAAGTATGTATAAACATTTAATGTACCATACTTCACTCAGCTCAGATGGTTAAATCGCGGGAAAGGTCTATTAAATTTTTTTAACTTCACTTGGCCGCCATGTTCGTTTTGTATTCTACAGGTTTTGAAACTTACAAATATAAACTTGTAGTAGTGCCCTGTATCACCGTACCAAATTTCAGGGTGATATCTGAAATAGTTTCGGAGATACAGCATGCCGCTGAAATATTTCGTACAGCTGCCATGTTGCTAATCAATGCTGTGGAAGAAACGTTATTCTCAATTGTTGTTATAATGTTTTTGAATTCTCGCCACGAGAAGACAGCATCAGTAGTAAATCTTTTGTAACGCACAGATTTTAAATACGTTCGTGTAGTGGTGAAACAAAAAGCATTCAAAATTGCACACACTAGATCACCGCCGATAAACACAAGTTTATTTTCAAGAATTCAAGTAACCAAATTCCATAAAAACAGGTAGTTCCGTGAAAAACTATACAGCCTATTTGCATATATCCTACTCATATTAATTGCCTCTATCAACATACAAAATTTCAGTTTGATTGCTATTTTAGATTCGTAGATACTGAGAACCAACCAAATATTGCAGAAGGTAGCCAGGTTGGATTTTTATTTATGTACTATTACATGAAGTTTATTGTGTACGTGTGGTTTTCAGACTTCAATCGCATGATTAGGACAAAAGAAGTAAAAACGAGATATAAAAAGCTCGCACAGCTGCTATCTTGTGGTTAAGAAAACAATTGAAATAAATTAGATACCAGTGGATTAACATTTGTATAAGCATTAACGTGCAAAGTTTCACTGCACTCAGATGGTTAAATCGCGAGTAACGTCCATTTAAATATTTATAATTCGCGTCGCCGCCATGTTGGATTTGTGCTCACCAAGTTACTGAAAGTCATATAGGTGAACTTATGTTCATTGCCCCTATGAACATAAAAAAATCAGTTTGATTGCTGGAAAAGATTCTTAGATATTGAGAACCGTTAAAATATTTGGGATGCTCGCCATTTTGGATTGTTATATGTATAGGCCATAGAGTTATGCACCATTAAAGGAAAATTATTGCGTAGCTTCATTATTCAAACTATCACTTCGATCGGATGATTACGACACAAGAATAAAAACTTAATTTTAAAACTTCGCACAGCCGCCATCTTCAGTTTATGTAAACAATTGAACTAAATTAGATGCCAGTGAATGACAATATGTACGATCATTTACTATACCACATTTCAATGCGCTCATATGATTAAATCACGAGAAAAATGTATTAGAATGTGTCAACTTCGCTTGGCCGCCATGTTCGTTTCGTATTTTACAGGTTTTTGAAAGTTACATAGATAAACTTGTAGCAGTGCTCTTTATCACCGTACAACATTTCCGGTTGATATCATAAATAGTTTCGGAGATATTGAATGCCTGTGAAATATTTCGCACAGCCGCCATTTTGAGGTTATGTAATCAATTGAACGAAGTTAGATGTCGGTGCATTACGATGTATATAAACATATAGGCTACTGTGCCAAGTTTCATTGCGTTTGGTTGGTTAAACCGCGAGAAACGTCCATTTAAAAGTCGCAAATTCGCTTGGCCGCCATGTTGATTTTGCAGTTACAAGGTTTTCGAAGGTCACATAAGTGAATTTCTAGTAGTTCCCTTTTCACCATACACCATTCCAGGGTGATGTCGGTAATAGTTTCGGAGATATTGATTGCTGTTGAAATATTTCGCACAACCGCCATGTTGGATTGGTGAGACGTAACAAAATTTGAAGGTCGGGGTCACCCGGAATAGTGCTATGAACTTACCGAGTTTCATTGAAATCTCTCCAGCCGTTTAGATTTTATGAAGGGGGGTCACACACATACGCACACACACACGGACAAAAGGTGATCTCATAAGCCTATTTTTTCAAAATTGAAAATAGGCTAACAAGTAGTTCCGTGAAGAACTATAAAGCCTATTTTCATTCAAACAACTTATGCTCATTGTCTCTATCAACATGCAAAATTTCAGTTTAATTGCTGTAATAGATTCGTAGATACTGAGAACCGTCTAAATATTTCGCATGGTCACCATGTTGGATTTTTATAATTATAGGTCTTAGAGTTATGTACTATTACATGAAGAATATTCTTTAGGTGTAGTATTCAAACTTCAATCGCATGGTTAGGACCCAAGAAATGAAAACTAGATTTTAAAATTTCGCACAGCTGCCATCTTGTGGTTATGAAAACAATTGAAATAAACTAGATGCCAGAGGATTACAATTTCCATAAGCATTTACGGTACCAAGTTTTATTGCGTTCGGATTCTTAAATCGCGAGAAATGTCCATTTTAATATTTTTATTTCGCGTCGCCACCATGTTGCATTTGTGCTCACTAGGTTATTGAAAGTCCCATAGGTGAACTTATGTTCATAGCCTCTATCAACAAACAAATTTTCAGTTTGATTGTTGTGATAGATTCGTAGATATTGAGAACCGTCTAAATATTTCAGATGGTCGCAATGTTGGATTGTTATATGTATAGGCCATAGAGTTATTGCGTAGGTTCATTTTTCAAACTTTCACTTCCACCGCATGATTACGACACATGAAATTAAACTTAATTTTAAAATTTCGCACAGCCGCCATCTTGAGGTTATATAAACAATTGAGCTAAATTAGATGCCAGTGCATTACAGTATGTATAAACATTTAATGTACCATACTTCACTCAGCTCTGATGGTTAAATCGCGGGAAAGGTCTATTAATTTTTTAAACTTCACTAGGCCGCCATGTTCGTTTGGTATTCTACAGGTTTTGAAACTCACAAATATAAACTTGTAGTAGTGCCCTGTATCACCGTACCAAATTTCAGGGTGATATCTGAAATAGTTACGGATATACAGCATGCCGCTGAAATATTTCGTACAGCTGCCATGTTGCTAATCAATGCTGTGGAAGAAACGTTATTCTCAATTGTTGTTATAATGTTTTTGAATTCTCGCCACGAGAAGACAGCATCAGTAGTAAGATCTTTTCTAACGCACAGATTTTAAATACGTTCGTGTAGTGGTGAAACAAAAAGCATTCAAAATTGCACACACTAGATCACCGCCGATAAACACAAGTTTATTTTCAAGAATTCAAGTAACCAAATTCCATAAAAACAAGTAGTTCCGTGAAGAAATATACAGCCTATTTGCATATATCCTACTCATATTAATTGCCTCTATCAACATACAAAATTTCAGTTTGATTGCTATGTTAGATTCGTAGATACTGAGAACCGACCAAATATTGCAGAAGGTAGCCAGGTTGGATTTTTATTTATGTACTATTACATGAAGTTCATTGTGTACGTGTGGTTTTCAGACTTCAATCGCATGATTAGGACACAAGAAGTAAAAACGAGATTTAAAAATTTAGCACAGCTGCCATCTTGTCGTTATGAAAACAATTGAAATAAATTAGATACCAGTGGATTAACATTTGTATAAGCATTAACGTGCAAAGTTTCACTGCACTCAGATGGTTTAATCGCGAGAAACGTTCATTTAAATATTTATACTTCGCGTCGCCGCCATGTTGGATTTGTGCTCACCAGGTTACTGAAAGTCATATAGGTGAACTTATGTTCATAGCCCCTATGAACATAAAAAAAATCAGTTTGATTGCTGGAAAAGATTCTTAGATATTGAGAACCGTTAAATTATTTGGGATGCTCGCCATTTTGGATTGTTATATGTATAGGCCATAGAGTTATGTACCATTAAAGGAAAATTATTGCGTAGCTTCATTATTCAAACTTTCACTTCGATCGCATGATTACGACACAAGAATAAAAACTTAATTTTAAAATTTCGCACAGCCGCCATCTTCATTTTATGTAAACAATTGAACTAAATTAGATGCCAGTGAATGACAATATGTACGATCATTTACTGTACCACATTTCAATGCGCTCATATGATTAAATCACGAGAAAAATGTATTAGAATGTGTCAACTTCGCTTGGCCGCCATGTTCGTTTCGTATTTTACAGGTTTTTGAAAGTTACATAGATAAACTTGTAGCAGTGCTCTTTCTCACCGTACAACATTTCCGGTTGATATCATAAATAGTTTCGGAGATATTGAATGCCTGTGAAATATTTCGCACAGCCGCCATTTTGAGGTTATGTAAACAATTGAACGAAGTTAGATGTCGGTGCATTACAATGTATATAAACATATAGGCTACTGTGCCAAGTTTCATTGCGTTTGGTTGGTGAAATCGCGAGAAACGTCCATTTAAAAGTCGCAAATTCGCTTGGCTGCCATGTTGGTTTTGCAGTTACCAGGTTTTCAAAGGTCACATAAGTGAATTTCTAGTAGTTCCCTTTTTCACCATGCACCTTTCCAGGGTGATGTCGGTAATAGTTTCGGAGATATTGATTGCTGGTGAAATATTTCGCACAGCCGCCATGTTGGATTGGTGAGACGTAACAAAATTTGAAGGGCACAGTCGGGGTCGCCCGGAATAGAGCTATGAACTTACCGAGTTTCATTGCAATCCCTCCAGCCGTTTAGATTTTATTAGGGGGGGGGGGACACACACACGAATCACACACACACATACGCACACACACACGGACAAAAGGTGATCACATAAGCCTATTTTTTAAAATTGAAAATAGTCTAAAAATTATCGACCTGTACTTGCAATGCAAGTAGTTCACACAATGCACAGAGTATTTTCGAAATAACTCGTGAGGCCGAAAATATAGGAATACCATTTACGGCCCTCCATTGGCAATTAATGTGTGTTATAAATGTGACTTAATGTGTGTGTCACGGAACGTCACAAATTATTTTCTTAAAGAAATTAAGTGGTCTTGACAATTAAACTTGGTCAGTCTTTCTTCTTAACCTTGTTTCGTGGGTGTACTGCTTTTGTTTCTAAGTGAATGCCAATGGTTGATGGCATGACTTGATACACATGTTTTGTGGGGAGTTGGTCACATCCCGATTTTAACGTAATATAATATTGCATTTCTAGGGTTATGTGCTGAAATTTACTCTCCACGATGGTGATGGAATTTTACGGTAACTAACCACTTATTGAACGAGCAAAACGGTAAACAGTTCATTTTGCCTCAGGAGAGTTAGTGAGACACGCGCGGCACATTCCACCCTCATCTCCTTTATAAAATACACCATTAGGCAGTTGCCATTTTGCCAGTATTTGCGCGTAAGAAGAAGTATTATAGTGTCATTTTGTAAACTAAAATTAAGTTGTACTCTGTTAAGATATTTTTATGAAACTGTGCTTGATTAATGTTTATACTGTAACAACGAAAAGAAAGGGCAAGGCGATTCTAAAAATCGGACTTAATATTTTAATACCAACAAATATTACGGAAAGTTAAGTTTCGTTTATACATTACTAGCATTACCCGACGCGGCTTCGCCCGCGAATATTGTAGTTGTAAAGTACACTTAGCAACGTCTCAATCATCAATGCTATGACTTATGTAACGTATTATTTTGAATAATAATGATGATAATTTTGTAAAGACCGTAAACAATCACACTATAGCACAACAATGGCACTATAGAGACACTATAGCACAACAATGGCACTATAGAGACACTATAGCACAACAATCACACTATAGAGACACTATAGCACAACAATGGCACTATAGAGACACTATAGCACAACAATGGCACTATAAAGACACTATAGCACAACAATCACACTATAAAGACACTATAGCACAACAATGACACATAAATATCAAAATCTCCCCAACGTCACGTCGCATCGCAAGTATAAATTGCGACTCAAAATCGCAACACGATTCCGACCACAAACGTAAATATGAAATGAGTGAGATACAGTATAATAAACACACTGACTAAACACAAAATCCATTTACCTAAATTCCTATGAAAATCAGTACACATCATAACATTACACAAGTAAATAACCCTCTAAACCCGCATTTTGCCCCTTTCACTTCATAATATACACCACATCAAAAAACCCTTGGACACGTGCCTGCTTATGTTTTTAGCCTACTTTCGATGTATGCAAAAATTGAAAGTAGACTTATGAGATCTACACAGGGCCATAAATTGTCTGTCTGTCTGTGTGTGTGTGTGTGTGTGTGTGTGTGAGTGTGTGTACTCTGAATGTCAGTCCCCCCCCCCTATCAATTCAAACACGGTGAAACCGAATTGAACGAAGTTTGGTACAGAGGTAGCGCTAGCAAAGGGCACCACAGTGTGATACTGTTTATCGCCGCCATCTTTACCAAAACTGAATAGCGGCCACTCAAACGTTCCAAACGTAAAATCAAATTACGGCTAAACTAATCATCCGATCTCTACTAAAATTGGTAACAACATACTTTTATAAAGGACGCGTCTTACAACTAAACTAGAAGGTCATCAGCCGTGCCATATTAGGATGGCGGCCGTGTGAATTATGCAATCATTATAATCAATAGCTTAAGACCCACTAATTATATTATCGAGCCTAGGGTGGCTTCAGCTATACTGAAGGTCGTGAGCCGTTATTTATCATAAATTGCCGATATATAATATTGATTTTGACACTTAGTGGCTAATTATCAATAAGAAAGAAAACAAACAATACATGGTGGTAGAGGTGCTTGTTTTAGGGATGAGGACAAAGAGTTATAAATATACCCGTACATTTAGGAGAATGTAGGCTATATGTTCTTTGCTGAACATCTTGTTTAAATCATTAGTTAATATGCCGAGTATCCCATCCCCAAATGAAACAACTCGCGGGATATTGTTATTCAATGAAATGCAGGTTTAACCCCCTTAACACCCCTTTAAACTTGAATATCCAAAAATCCTTCCTTAGTAGAAGTTTTCGACATACAACAAACAAACCCCCAAAATGTCATGTTTCTAACTTAAAAAGTTTTGGCTGGTCGATGATGAGTGAATATCCAAAAATCCTTCATTAATAGACGTTTTCCTTCCAGAATTTCACCCCTCCACATGAGCTTCTTAAATTGGATTTATGAAAAGACGGTCGAACACCTATTTACATGTTTTTAAGCTGATTTTTTCCGCTGAGTTTCAAACTCCTCGCCTATGCCGTTTAAGAGATACACGCTTCGTTAGGAATCCTTCAACCCCCACTTTTTATCCCTTTCACCTCATAAAATAAACCACATTGAAAAATCCTTAGACACGTGTCTACTTGTTTTAATGATTCGTTTATATGCCGAGTATCACATCCCCAAATGTAACCTCTTAAGATATATTGTTCTTCTATGAAATGCAGGTTCAACCCCCTTAACACCCCTTTAGAACCTGAATATCCAAAAATCCTTCCTTAGTGGACGTTTTCGACATACAACGAACAAATCCCCAAAATGTCATGTGTCTAACTTCAATAGTTTAGGCTGGGCGATGATAGTGAGTGAGACAGAACATTTTCTTTCATTTTCAGAATTTCACCCGTCCCCATTGCCCCCCTTAAATTGGATTTATGAAAGAACGGTCAAGCACCTATTTACTTATTTTTAAGCTGTTTCTTTCCCCTGAGTTTGATGAGTTGGTGAGTCAGTCCGTCAGTCAGTTAGAACACTTTCCTTCCTTTTTCCCCCGAGAATTTCACCCCTCCCCATGGGCCCCTTAAATTGGTTATATAAAAAAACGGTCGAACACCTATTTACTTATATTTAAGCTGATTTATTTCCGCTGACATTCAAACTTCTTGCCTATGTCGTTTAAGAGATACACGCTCCGTTAAGAATCGTTCAACCCCCATTTTCACCCCTTTCACCCCATAATATACACCACATCGAAAAAGCCTTACACACGTATCTGCTTATTTTTAACGATTAGTTTATACGCCGAGTATTACATCCCCAAATGAATTCACTCGTGAGATATTGTTATTGAATGAAATGCAGGTTTAACCCCCTTAACACCCTTTTAGAACCTGAATATCCAAAAATCCTTCCTTAATGAACGTTTTCGACATACAACAAACATAACTCCAAAATTTCATCTTTCCAACTCCAATAGTTTTGGCTGGGCGATGATAGTGAGTGAAGCAATAAATACATGTTCTTTATTTTTAGCCTACTTTTCACATTTTGCAACAAGTAGTTCCGTGAAGAACTATACAGCCTATTTTCATATATCCTACTTATGTTAATTGCCTCTATCAACATACATACAACATACAAAATTTCAGTTTGATTGCTGTGATAGATTCGTAGATATTGAGAACCGACTAAATATAGCGGATGGTCGCCATGTTGGATTTTTACAAATGAGAAACATCGACCCCACATAGGAGTGGGAATGATGTAAAGACAAAGAAGAAGAGAGTTATGTACTGTTACATGAAGATTATTGTGTACGTGTAGTAATCAAACTTCAATCGCATGATTACGACACAAGAAGTAAAAACGAGATTGTAAAATTTGGCACAGCTGCCATGTTGTGGTTATGGAAACAATTAAAAAAATAGATGCCAGTGGATTAACATTTGTGTAAGGATTTACTGTACCATGTGTCACTGCACTCGGATGGTTAAATTGCGAGAAACGACCATGTGAATATTTATAATTCGCGTCGCCGCCATGTTGGATTTGTGATCACCAGGTTATTGAAAGTCCAATAGGTGAACTTATGTTTATAGCCCCTATGAACATCAAAAAATTCAGTTTGATTGCTGTAATAGATTCGTAGGTATTGAGATCCATCTAAATATTTCGGATGGTCGCCATGTTGGATTGTTATATGTATAGGCCACAGAGTCATGTGCCATTATAGGAAAATTATTCCGTAGGTTCATTATTCAAACTTTCACTTCGATCGCATGATTACGACACAAGAAATAAAAACTTTATTTTAAAATTCACACAGCCGCCATCTTGAGGTTATGTAAACATTTGAACTAAATTAGATACCAGTGCGTTACAATGTGTATAAACATTTCCTGTACCAAGTTTCATTGTGTTTGGATCATTGAATCGTGAGAAAGATCTATTTAAAATGTTCAAATTCGCTTGGCCGCCATATTCGTTTTGTCGTTACCCGGTTTTTGAAAGCCTTACATATGAACTTCCAGTAGTGGCCTTTAACTCCTTACGAATTTTCAGGGTGATACCGCCAACAGTTTCAGAGATATAGAATGCCGGTGAAATATTTCGCACAGCCGCCATCTTGACGTTATGTAAACAATGTAACGAAGTTAGATGTCGGTGCATTACAATGTGTATAAACATATACTGTACCAAGTGTTATTGCGTTTGGTTGGTTAAATCAAGAGAAACGTTTATTTAAAAGTCGCGAATTCGATTGGCCGCCATGTTGGTTTTGTATTTACTAGGTTTTCAAAAGTCACGTAGGTGAACTTCAAGTAGTTCCCTTTATCACCGTAAGATATTCCAGGGTGATATCGGTAATAGTTTCGGAGATATTGAATGCTGGTGATATATTTCGCACAGCCGCCATGTTGGATTGGTGAGACGTAACAAAATATGAAGGGCACGGTTGAGGTCATCCAAAATAGTGCTATGAACGTACCGAGTTTCATTGAGATCTCTCTAGCCGTTTAGAAGTTATTAAGGGGAAACACACCATCACACATGCACACACAGACAGACACACGGACAAAATGTGATCTCTTAAGGCTATTTTAGCCTACATTTCACTCTTTGTAAAAATGAGGAAAAAGTAGACTTATGAGAACGATCCGGGAAAATATGTGTATGTCTGTCCTTCTGTTTGTCTGGCTGTGTGTTTGCCCCCCCCCCCCCCTTATCAACTCCTAAACGGCTGAAGCAATCGACACCAAATTTAGTATGAGTAAAGATGTATACCGGAATATCTCAAGCCCATATTTGAAAATGATGTCAGTGCTACGAACTGCTAAAAAAAAACAATAGAAATTTGAGCTCCATTGGATATCATGGAAGGTATGCATGGGAGCTATTCCAAAAATGGCACACTTGTAGATAATACTATTTCAATTTAATTTCTAGGAGGCCATACATGACAGCGTTGCCAAAATAATTTTAAGCCTTCTGATAGGTCCAATTTTTAAATGCATATAACATCTACACTATTAATTGGATTTCATCCAAATTTTGTATGTAATATTTGTACATAAACAGATATGACTGACTGTATTCTTAAGAGCCACCAGGGCTGCCAACTGTTAATAATTGCTCTAGCCGTTTAGAAGTTATTAGAAGTTTAGCCGTTTAGAAGTCCAAATACCAATATATCTGAAAGAATGCAAGCCGACAGCTTTAAAATATGCACACATATATTACGGTACCTGACATTTTACATTAATTTGGAGTGACTTATTTACTTCAGTTCTACCAACTTGATTCTAAACCTGCTGATAGGACCAATTTTTAAATACATGTAACTTCTATACTATCAGTTGGATTTCAACCAAATTTCGTAAGTGCTATGTGTAACATAACAGATATGACTATAAGTACTCTTAAGGGCAATCAGGGCTGCCAAATGTAAATAAATGCTGTCTATATGTTTTTACCCTAATATCAATATATCAGAAAGTATGCAAGCCAACAGCTCTATACTTTGCACACGTATAGTACCTGACACTCAACATTAATTTGGAATAATTAATATAAGTCAGTGCTGCCAACATGATTCTATGGTTGCTGATAGGTCCAATACTATAATATACTATACTATAGTATACTATACTAACAAATGGATTTCATCCAAAATTGGCACAACAAGACATAATATTTCCAATTATTTCTAACCAGCACACGCATGGCATTGTTGCCAACATGCTTTTACGCATGCTGATAGATCCAATGTTTAACTGCATGTAACGTCCATTGGACTTCAACCAAATTTTGTAATCTGTACCTTATGAGATGGAACTAAGAATATATTCAGTCACCAGGGCTGCCAACTGTAGTGCTCCATTAGGCTACATTATACCAGGAATATTTCGAACTAATTAGACTTTTCGATATTACCAACTTAATTTCGTCATTATTCTAGATAGGTTCATATACTGGAGAATAGGCTAATCATTGGCATGAAAAGTAGGCTCTTTAGTTCGTCACGGAACTTGTTGTTTCATAAATGGAAATAGGCTAAAAATTAGGAAAACGTAGACTTATGAGATCGATCCGGGCAAATATCTGTCGGTTTGGCTGGCTGTGTGTGTGCATCCCCCCCTATCAACTCCTAAGACTTATGAGATCGATCCGGGCAAATATCTGTCGGTCTGGCTGGCTGTGTGTGTGCCTCCCCCCCTATCAACTCCTAAGACTTATGAGATCGATCCGGGCAAATATCTGTCGGTCTGGCTGGCTGTGTGTGTGTGTGTGTGTGTGTGTGTCTGTCCCCCCCCCTATCAACTCCTAAGACTTATGAGATCGATCCGGGCAAATATCTGTCGGTCTGGCTGGCTGTGTGTGTGCCCCCCCCCCCTAACAACTCCTAAACGACTGCAACAATCGAAACCAAATTTGGTACGAGTAAATATCTATACCTGAATACCTTAACGCCATATTTGATAATGATGTGAGTGCTACAAACTGCGGAAAAACCAAAATTGAAATTTGAGCTCCATGTTGGATATCTTAGAAGGTATGCATGGGAGCTATTCCAAAATTCGCACACATATAGATAATAATATTTCAGTTTAATTTCCAGGTGGCCCTACATGACAGTTTGGCCAAAATAATTCTAAGCCTGATGATAGGTCCAATTTTCAAATGCATATAACTTCTACACTATCAACTGTATTTCAACCAATTTACGTATGTAATATGTGTACATAAACAGATATAACTGAGGATATTCGTAAGAGCCAGCAGGGCTGCCAACTGTTAATAAATGCACTCTCGTATGTTTTCATCCCAATAGCAATATTTAAAAAAGTATGCAAGGCGAAAGCTTTGAACAATGCACACGTATAGTACCTGATATTCTAGATTAATTTGGTGTAACTAACATACGTCAGTGCTATCAACATGATTCTATTCATGTTGATAGGACCACCTTTTAAATACATGCAACTTCCATACACTCAATTGGATTTCAATCAATATTCTAGATTAATATGGTGTAACTAATATACGTCAGTGCTACCAACATGATACTATTCATGTTGATAGGACCAACATTTAAATACATGTAACTTCCATACTCTCAATTGGATTTCAACCAAATGTCGTATGTACAATGTGTACCATAACCGATATGACTATGCGTATTCTTAAGAGCAACCAGGACTGCCAACTGTTAATAAATGCTGCCTCTTATTTGTTTTTCATAATATCAATATATCAGAAAGTATGCAAGCCAACAGCTCTAAACTGTGCACACGTAAAGTACCTGACATTCTAGATGAATTATGAGTAACTTATATACGTCAGTGCTGCCAACTTGATTCTAAGCCTGCTGATAGGTCCAATTTTAAAATTCATGTTACTTCTATAGTAACAAATGGATTTCATCCTAACTTGGCACAACAATAGATCATGATATTACAGATTATTTCTGACCAACACATGCACGACATTGTTGCCAACATGATTTTACGCACGCTCATAGATACAATGTCTCACTGCATGCAAGGTCCATAATAGCCATTGGACTTCTACAAAATTTTGTATTCTATCTAAGAATATATATGCAGTCACCAAGGCTGCCAACTGGAGTGCTCTGTTAGGCTACATTATGGCAGGTATATTTCGAATTAATTAGAAATGTCGATATTACCAAATTAATTTCGTCATTATTCTAGATAGGTCCATATAGATTAATAATTGGCATGAATCTTAAATTTTAAGAAAAGTAGGCTCTTCAGTTCGTCAAGGAACTTTTTTTTTTCAGAATTTCACCTCTCCCCATGGGCCCCTTAAATTGGGTTTATGATAGAACGGTCGAATACTTATTTACTTATTTTTAAGCTGTTTTTTCCAGAGTTTGATGAGCGAGTGCGTGAGTCAGTGAGTTAGAACACTTTCTTCACTTTATGAAAAAACGGTCGAACACCTATTCACTTATTTTTAAGGTGATTTTTCCGTTGACTTTCAAACTTCTCGCCTATGTCGTTTAAAGATACACGCTCCGTTAAGAATCCTTCAACCCCCTCTCTTCACCCCCTTTCACCTCATAATATACATCATATCGAAAAATCCTTACACATGAGTCTGCTTATTAGCCGTTTTTCATTTTTGAAGAAAAAAATAGGCTTATGAGATCACCTTTTGTCCGTGTGTCTGTGTGTGCTTGAGTGTGTGATGGTGTGTGTGTGTGTCCCCTAATAACTTCTAAACAGCAGCAGCGATTTCAATGAAACTCAGTAAGATCAAAGCACCATTCTAGGCGTCCTCGACCGTGCCCTTGAAATTTTATTGAGTCTCACCAATCCAACATGGCGGCTGTGCGAAATTTCTCACCAGCATTCAGTATCTCCGAAACTATTACCGATATCACCCTAAAATTGTGTACGGTGATAAAGGGCACTACTACAAAATCGCCTATGAGACTTTCAAAAACCTGGTAACTACAAAACCAACATGGCGGACAAGCGAAGTTGAGACTTTGAAATAGACGTTTCTCGTGATTTAACCATCCAAACATAATGAAACTTGGTACAGCAAATGTTCATACACATTGTAATGCACTGGCGTCTAATATAGTTCAATTATTTATATAACCTCAAAATGGCGGCTGTGCGAAATATTTCACTGGTATTCCATATCTCCGAAACTATTACACATAATACCCTGGAATTTTGTACGTTAATAAAGGGCACTGGTACAAGTTTATCTATGTAACTTTCATAAACCTGTAAAGTAAAAAATCGAACATGGCGGCCAAGCGAATTGTGAATATTTAAATAGACTTTTCTCGTGATTTAACTCTCTGAGCGCAGTGAAAAGTGGTACGGTAAATAATTATACATTTTGTAATGCACTGGCATCTAATTTAATTCAATTGTTTAAATAACCTCAAAATGGCGGCTGTGCGAAATTTTCAAATTAAGTTTTTATTTCTTGAGTCGTATTCATGCGATCGAAGTGAAAGTTGAGTAATGAACCTACGCAATAATTGTCCTTGAATGGTACATAACTCTATGGCCTATACATATAACAATCCAAAACGGCGACCATCGTAAATATTTAGACGGTTCTCAATATACACGAATCTTTTACAGCAATCAAGCTGAAATTGTTTTCATAGAAGCTATGAACATAAGTTCACCTATAGGACTTTCAGTAACCTGGTGAGCACAAATCCAACATGGCGGCGACGTTTCTCGCGATTTAACCATCCGAGTGCAATGAAACTTTGCACGTTAAATGCTTATACAAATATTAATCCACTGGCATCTATTTTATTTCAATTGTTCTCCGTAACCGCAAGATGGCAGCTGTGTGAATTTTTTAAATCTCGTTTTTTCTTCTTGTGTTCTAATCATGCGATTGAAGTTTGAACACCACACGTACACAATAATCTTCATGTAACAGTACATAAATAAAAAATCCAACCTGGCGATCATCTGAAATATTTAGACGGTTCACAATATCTACGAATCTATCACAACCTTCAAACTTAAATTTTGTATGTTGATAGAGGCAATTAACATGAGTAGGATATATGAAAATCGGCTGTATAGTTCTTCACGGAACTACTTGTTTTTAATGATTAGTTTATATGCCAAGTATTACATCCCCAACACCCCTTTAGAACCTGAATATCCAAAAATCCTTCCTTAGTGGACGTTTTTCTTCCAGAATTTCACCCCTCTCCACGGGCCCCTTAAATTGGATATATGAAAAAACGGTCGAACACCTATTTATTTATTTATATATTATTGAGCTGATTGCCATCCTCTGAGATTCAAACTCCTTGCCTATGTCGTTTAAGAGATGCACGCTCCGTTAGGAATCCTTCAACCCCCACTTTTCACCCCTTTCACTCATAATATACACCCCATCGAAAAACCTTTAGACATGTGTCAGCCTATTTTTAGTGATTAGTTTATATGCCAAGTATCACATCCCCAAATGAACCACTCGTGAGATATTGTTATTCAATGAAATGCACGTTTACCCCCCTTAACACCCCTTTAGAACCTGAATATCCAAAAATATTCCTTAGTGGACGTTTTCGAGATACAACGAACATATCCCCAAAAGTTCATGGTTCTAACTTCAATAATTTTGGCTGGGCGATGATGAGTGAGTGAGTCAGTCAGGACATTTTCTTTCATTTATTTTTGAGAATTTCACCCCTCCCCATGAACCCCTTAAATTGGATTTGTGAAAAAAACGGTCGAACACATATTTACTAATATTTTAAGCTGTTTTTTTTTCACTGAATTTCAATCTTCTCGCCTATGTCGTTAAAGCTCCGTTAAGAATCCCTGAACCCCCAATTTTCACCCCTTTCACCTCATAATATACACCACATCGATAAACCCTTAGACATATGTCTGCTTATTTTTAATGATTAGTTTATATGCCGAATATCACATCCCCAAGGAAACAACTCATGAGATATCGTTATTCAATGAAATGCACGTTTACCCCCTTAACACCTATTCAGAACCCGAATAAACAAAAATACTTCCTTAGTTGAGTTTTCGACATTCAGCGAACATATTCCCAAAATTTAATGTTTCCAACTTCAATAGTTTTCGCTGGGCGATGATGAGTGAGTGAGACAGACAGGTCATTTTCTGTCAATTATTTTTACCAGAATTTTACCCCTCCCCATGGACCCCTTAAATTGGATTTATGAAGAAACGCTCGAACATCTATTAAATATTTTATGCTGACTTTTTCCCCTGAGTTTGATGAGTGAGTTAGATAGTCAGTTAGGAGACTTTCTCTCCTTTTTTTTTCAGAATTTCACCCCACCCAATTGGCCCCTTAAATTGAATTTATGAAAAAAACGGTCGAAAACCGATTTACATATTTTTTTAAGCTGATTTTTTCCGCCGAGTTTCAAACTTCTCGCCTATGACATTTAAGAGATACACGCTCCGTTAGGAATCCTTCAACCCCCACTTTTCACCCCTTTCACCTTATAATATACAGCACATCGAAAAACCCTTAAGACTCATGTCTGCTTATTTTTAATGATTAGTTTATATGCCGAGTATCACATCCACGAATGAAACCACTCGTGAGATATTGTTATTCAATAAAAGGTAGGTTTAAAGACCCCTTTAGAACCTCAATATCCAAAAATCCTCCCTCAGTGTACGGTTTTGACAAACAACAAACTTATCCTCAAAATGACCTGTTTCTAACTTAAAAAATGTTGGCTGGGCGATGATGAGTGAGTTAGTTAATGAGTGAGTGAGTCAGGATATTTTCTTTCATTTTTATTTTCAGAATTCCACCCCTGCCCGTGAACCCCTTAAATTTGATTTATGAAAAAAAAACTGTCGAACATTTATTTACTTATTTTTAAGCAGTTTTCTCTCCCTGAGATTGAGGAGTGAGTGAGTCAGTCAATCAGTTAGGACACTTCCATTCCTGTTTCCCCCCCAGAATGTCACCCCTCCCCATGGGCCTCATAAATTGGATTTATGAAAAATAACGGTCGAACACCTATTTACCTATATTTTAAGCTGATTTTTTTCCGCTGAGTTTCAAACTCCTCGCCTATGTCGTTTAAGAGATACACGCTCCTTCAACCCCCAATTATCACCCCTTTCACCTCATAATATACACCAAATCGAAAAACCCTCAGACACATTCTTCTTATTTTAAATGATGAGTTTATATGCCGAGTATCACATTTCCCAATGAAACCAATCCGGAGATATTGTTATTCAATGAAATGCAGATCTACCCCCTGAACACCCCCTTAGAACCTGAATATCCCAAAATCCTTCCTTAGTGGGCGTTTTCGACTTACCACGAACATATCCCCAAAATTTCATGTTTCTAACTTTAATAGTTTTGGCTGGGCAATGATGAGTCAGTGAATCAGTCAGTCAGTCAGGACACTTGGTTTTATATAAGAGATTATTTAATGTGGGTGTTTTACCGTTAGCTACAAAAAGAACCTCACTAAAAACTTTGTGGGATTATTAAGTCATTCTAAAGAAATAATTTTCGAGTTTGCTCTGAATAATAATGAATTAAAAACGCTTAATTAATTAACATTGTGGAAATGCGTGAGACTCATTTTGAAGCATAACGTTTAGCAACCGCATTAAAACGTGCCTCAACATTCCGACAAAGAGGGTAAATATAAGGTAAACGGTGAAGATCAGCACAAAGCAAGTACCGAATTAAAAAAAAAGACAAGGATAAAAAAAGTTAAGGCTTGAATTTGCAAAATTTTAAACATTGCTTCAAATAGAAATATGTGTGTTGTAGTGACTCTATGTTTCGGGGGTGGTGGTAATTAATATAACCTAAAAACTTATTTATGATCTTCTCCTTCTATTTACTTTCCTTTCAAAATAAAGATCCACTTTCATTCTTCAAATTCATTCAAATAATCCCACTCTTCCTTTATCCATACCTCACATCTTGTAAGCAACTTTTTACTTCATCTTTCATATGTAATAATCAGGCCTAACACTGTCTCAGCCTAAGAAAATCAAAACTATCTATCTATATAAAACAAAGCAGCTTCATAAAAAGAATATATAAAAATCTAACATATA
Organism: Meconema thalassinum; assembly: GCA_946902985.2. Taxonomy (NCBI): domain Eukaryota; kingdom Metazoa; phylum Arthropoda; class Insecta; order Orthoptera; family Tettigoniidae; genus Meconema; species Meconema thalassinum. The sequence continues at coordinate 19,855,998 of OX336391.1, forward strand.
TGAGCATGGCCCCCTCCCTCTTTATTACTGAACTATAGCAATGAATCTCAAAAGCTTAGCGCTAAGGCCTACAGTATAATATCTCAATAGTAATAGGGAGCCATGCTCCTAACCAAAAATTCACAGAAATTGTACTGTGACAGTGTGTTTCTTGTAAATTGATATACTTGGTGTACACGATCTGTGATAGGCACGATTATAAAAATACGTTATTGTTTCTTGTAAATTGATATAATTGATGTACACGATCTGTGATACGCACGGTTATAATAATACGCTTTTGTTTCTTGTAAATTGATATAATTGGTGTACACGATCTATGATAGGCACGGTTATAATAATACGTTATTGTTTCTTGTAAATTGATATAATTGATGTACACGATCTGTGATACGCACGGTTATAATAATACGTTATTGTTTCTTGTAAATTGATATAATTGGTGTACACGATCTGTGATAGGCACGGTTATAATAATACGTTATTGTTTCTTGTGAATTGATATAATTGATGTACACGATCTGTGATAAGCACAGATATAATAAAACGTTATTGTTTCTTGTAAATTGATATAATTAATGTACACGATCTGTGATAGGCACGGTTATAATAATACGTTATTGTTTCTTGTAAATTGATATAATTAATGTACACGATCTGTGATAGGCACGGTTATAACAATACGTTATTGTTTCTTGTAAATTGATATAATTGATGTACACGATCTGTGATAGACACGGTTATAATAATACGTTATTTTTTCTTGTAAACTGATATAATTGATGTATACGATCTGTGATAGGCACGGTTATAATAATACGTTATTGTTTCTTGTAAATTGATATAATTGATGTACACGATCTGTGATAGGCACGGTTATAATAATACGTTATTGTTTCTGGTAAATTGATATAATTAATGTACACGATCTATGATATGCACGGTTATAATAATACGTTATTGTTTCTTGTAAATTGATATAATTGATGTACACGATCTATGATAGGAACGGTTATAAAAATAAGTTATTGTTTCTTGTAATTGATATAATTGATGCACACGATCTGTGATAGGCACGGTAATAATAATACGTTATTGATTCGTGTAAATTGATATAATTGGTGTTCACGATCTATGATAGGCACGGTTATAATAATACGTTATTGTTTCTTGTAAATTGAAATAATTGATGTACACGATCTGTGATAGGCACGGTTATAATAATACGTTATTGTTTCTTGTAAATTGATATAATTGATGTACACTATCTATGATAGGAACGGTTAAAAATACGTTATTGTTTCTTGTAAATTGATATAACTGATGTACACGACCTATGATAGGAACGGTTATAACAATACGTTATTGTTTCATGTAAATTGATATAATTAATGTACACGATCTATGATAGGCACGGTTATAATAATACGTTATTGTTTCTTGTAAACTGATATAATTAATGTACACGATCTATGATAGGCACGGTTATAATAATACGTTATTGTTTCTTGTAATTGATATAATTGGTGTACACGATCTATGATAGGCACGTTTATAATAATACGTCATTGTTTCTTGTAAATTGATATAATTAATGTACACGATCTATGATAGGCACGGTTATAATAATACGTTATTGTTTCTTGTAATTGATATACTCATAATTAATGTACACGATCTATGATAGGCACGGTTATAAAAATACGTTATTGTTTCTTGTAAATTGATATAATTAATGTACACGATCTATGATAGGCACGGTTATAATAATACGTTATTGTTTCTTGTAATTGATATAATTGATGTACACGATCTGTGATAGGCACGGTTATAATAATACGTTATTGTTTCTTGTAAATTGATATAATTGGTGTACAATATCTATGATAGGCACGCTTATAATAATACGTTATTGTTTCTTGTAAATTGTTATAATTTATGTACAATATCTATGATAGGCACGGTTATAATAATACGTTATTGTTTCTTGTAATTGATATAACTGATGTACACGATCTGTGATAGGCACGGTTATAAAAATACGTTATTGTTTCTTGTAAATAGATATAATTGATGTATAATATCTATGATAGGCACGGTTATAATAATACGTTATTGTTTCTTGTAATTAATATAACTCATGTACACGATCTGTGATAGGCACGGTTATAAAAATACGTTATTGTTTCTTGTAAATAGATATAATTGATGTACAATATCTATGATAGGCACGGTTATAATAATACGTTATTGTTTCTTGTAAATTGATATATTTGATGTACACGATCTATGATAGGCACGGTTATAATAATACATTATTGTTCCTTTTAAATTGATATAACTGATGTACACGATCTATGATAGGCACGGTTATAAAAATACCTTATTGTTTCTTGTAATTGATATAACTGATGTACACGATCTGTGATAGGCACGGTTATAAAAATACGTTATTGTTTCTTGTAAATTGATATAATTGATGTACACGATCTGTGATAGGCACGGTTATAATAATACGTTATTGTTTCTTTTAAATTGATATAATTGGTGTACACGATCTATGATAGGCATGGTTATAACAATACGATATTGTTTCTTGTAAATTGATATAATTGATGTACACGATCTATGATAGGCACGGTTATAATTATACGTTATTGTTTCTTGTAAATTGATATAATTGGTGTACACGATCTATGATAGGCACGGTTATAATAATACGTTATTGTTTCTTGTAAATTGATATAATTGATGTACACGATCTATGATAGGCACGGTTATAATAATACGTTATTGTTTCATGTAAATTGATATTATTGGAGTACACGATCTATGATAGGCACGGTTATAATAATACGTTATTGTTTCTTGTAAATTGATATAATTGATGTACACAATCTATGATAGGTACGATTATAATAATACGTTATTGTTTCTTGTAAATTGATATAATTGGTGTACACGATCTATGATAGGCACGGTTATAATAATACGTTATTGTTCCTTGTAAATTGATATAATTGGTGTACACGATCTATGATAGGCACCGTTATAATAATACGTTATTGTTTCTTGTAATTGATATAACTGATGTACACGATCTATGATAGGCACGGTTATAATAATACGTTATTGTTTCTTGTAATTGATATAACTGATGTACACGATCTATGATAGGCACGGTTATAATAATACGTTATTGTTTCTTGTAAATTGATATTATTGGTGTACACGATCTATGATAGGCACGGTTATAATAATACGTTATTGTTTCTTGTAAACTGATATAATTGATGTACACGATCTATGATAGCCACGGTTATAATAATACGTTATTGTTTCTTTTAAATTGATATAATTGATGTGCACGATCTATGATAGGCACGGTTATAATATTACGTAATTGTTTCTTGTAAACTGATATAATTGATGTACACGATCTATGATAAGCACGGTTATAATAATACGTTATTGTTTCTTGTAAACTGATATAATTGATGTACACGATCTATGATAGGCACGGTTATAATAATACGTTATTGTTTCTTGTAAACTGATATTATTGGTGTACACGATCTATGATAGGCACGTTTATAATAATACGTTATTGTTTCTTGTAAACTGATATTATTGGTGTACACGATCTATGATAGGTACGATTATAATAATACGTTATTGTTTCTTGTAAATTGATATGATTGATGTATACGATCTGTGATAGGCACGGTTATAATAATACGTTATTGTTTCTTGTAAATTGATATGATTGATGTATACGATCTGTGATAGGCACGGTTATAATAATACGTTATTGTTTCTTGTAAACTGATATTATTGGTGTACACGATCTATGATAGGCACGGTTATAATAATACGTTATTGTTTCTTGTAAATTGATATGATTGATGTATACGATCTGTGATAGGCACGGTTATAATAATACGTTATTGTTTCTTGTAAATTGATATTATTGATGTACACGATGGTGTATTCTTTGAATACACGGTACCTGTGATATAAAGTCTATTGCTCTTTGCATGTTCATTTCTTCCTTCCTCTTTGCCAAACACCAACAGTGATCTTCTGTTTTCTCTCTGACGGGCAAATCTCTTATGTCTTCATAAGTCTGTTCTAGATATATAACTTCTGTGACCCACCTAGCGTCACCTAGCAGCGAATCTCTGAAGCTACTCAATTCCTCCTGGTGCAAGAGGACTTACATATCCATCTGGCCACCAGATCTTGTTACCATCGCCAGCTATTTTCTCCTTGAGCAAGAGGACTACGTCTACTGTTTCACTCACCATGCTGCGCTAATATCGCCTACTATCAACTCTTTGAAGACCATTCATCAAAAAGAACATTTATTTTTGATAAGTTGGTTATGCTGATATGTATACCTTTTGTCTCCTACCCCCACTCTTTTCCCTTCCTTGGACCCTCTGTGCTTCGATGAGCTGGTCTCACTTGTAAATCGGCAGTTGACTCATTCAGTTGGGGCTCACCTAGAGCCAGTCTCCTCAACCCAAGAGGCAAACTCTCTTCTATGCCATGTTGGCAAAGTATTTATCGTCAAGGGGAACTTCACCTTCTACATGAAATCAAGATAAGTACCATCTTAAAGTTTTAACCTCATCTTCATGGTTTTAACTTTCACGTGCTTTTAAAGATGTTTTATAGACAGTGTGAGATTGCTTATTTTGGGGCAAAAATCATTCTTCGTGGGATTTGCCATGTTGAGCTTTTGTTTGTATAAGCCAACCTTACTAAAAAGAGCTTTTCTTAAGCTATTCAAATGAGAAATCCTCTCACTACGTGGGATATTATCTAAATACCCGCTGTCTATAATTCACCGAGCTAGTTCCTCCGTTGGATTTACATTTGCCCCATTTTTCTACTGAGATCGTTCTGGAACCTTCCAGATTCTGTATTTTATCTACAAGTCCTGCCGTTATGAAATTTTCACTCACTTGTGAAAATGCTACTTAAAATTGAAGAATCTCACTTCGGAATTAAAGCTCAATAGCGAATTTACTTCCACCGTTGGACATTTTATGGCGCATTTAATTGCAATCTACCATTTTCTCCAGCAATAGTCTTTTGTTTATCTAGTGCAACCAGTCATTTTTTTCAAATTGAAACAACTTTCTTTGCCATAAACTCTCGTGTTTCTACAGTGAACTTTTCATAAGTTTCAACGAACTATAGTGAAAACCTGTGCTTGCTCAACTTTTCTACCGCGTCGCGATCGTCCGTTTATATTTAAATAAGGCCATGAACATTTTTCCTCAATCCCCTATTTCTCTTTCCTAAACCTCTTACTAACAATCCGTAATAAACTTTTCAATTTAGGTCTGTTTTAATAAGGTGTCACTCTACGAAGTGCCCTTCCATTTTGCTTGTTTATCATTAAGTAATTGCTGTATAATTACGTGTTTTATACACGTTTCAAACTTACATTGTTTCTCCCTTCAAATCAGGGAAAACAATTCTTTCAACTCTTGAGTGAGTTATTTTTAGGTCTCACTAAATGGAAACTGCCCCATTTGGCTCGTGATTCCTATTTAAAACATAGGAGGTCGAGAACCTTCCTTTTGAGTATCTCTTCAGGTTTCACAGTAAGTGACCTGCCCTCTTTTGTATAATTCTCATAAAGTAATTCTGTTTAAATATAAGAAGTTGTAGGAACTTCTATTTTATTCTTTACGTTTTCCTTATTGTTATTTTCGAAGTTATTATTCTCTCTAGAATATTCTTTCAGAAATTTCTTATAGTACACTCCTTGTACTCAATTTAATGTTTAAACTTTAATCATTTCATTGCCTTTTTAAATCTTACAAAGATTTTAGTACCAGGTTTAAAACCTTAAGAATTGTTATTTGCCTGGAGCAATTTCTAAATGTTGTTGGAGGTCTGCGACCCCAAATTGTTAACTACATAGAAAATATTTATTTGTTAAAGTTACGCTTCTTTGAATTGTTAAATAAATTAAATATTTGTTTTTGGATTCATCATTTCGCTAATACAACAGTTAAGCAAGATCCTGTCCTCCTTGGCTCTCCCTACTCGATGCCATTAAATCTATTGATAGGGATTTTACCACTTGTTGCATTTGAGCAAGAACTCTTAGTGGCAACCTTTTCAAAGCTTCTCTTAGCTTTAATAGCTAATTCTAATTGGCCAGTAAGGCAAGTAAAGCTCGCTACGCCAGCTACCTGCTTGTGGAGATCCTCTCCGAAAACTTATGGTCAATTTTCCAAAAGATAAGAGTTTCTTCTTTGCCTAAGCTTTTAGCCGGCCTCTCGCTGAGTAAAGGCTTAGCCATTTCAAAATGCAACCATTGGTTCACTTACCAAAATTACTTTCCAAGATATAATTTTTCGTCACTATCCTTCCTGGAAGCACTGGGTCGCTTTTTTTTCAGGAACTCTATAACTTCGAAAATTGGAAATACCAAACTTGATTTGAATTATTGGCATTCTTCGAATCATTTCGCAAAAACTAATTTCTTTGAGAAGACATACAATAAATCGTTTGCTCTCAGTCTTGCCAGACCATCACCCTTCCCCATAGTACTTTTATACATGCTTGAGAGGAAATATACTAAAGCCTCTCTCTTGCAAACCGCCCAAGTCCTAGCTGCGGTTCCCGTTAACCTCGACCAAGCTCGTACCTACTTTAGGTATCAAAGAGTTAAATTTCAGTGGCAACTGCCTCTAAGTGTATTTAAAGTTAAAGTTATAATTTTTGTGGAACTCTCATCCTATTTTTCTATCCTTTTTCTCCAGTCCGAAACCCACTTCCTTTTCTTAATCATCTTCCCTTGGTGGGTGGGTTATTTCTCAGCCTATAATCTACCCACACGATCTATTATAGGCACGGTTATAATAATACGTTATTGTTTCTTGTAAATTGATATAATTGATGTATACGATCTGTGATAGGCACGGTTATAATAATACGTTATTGTTTCTTGTAAATTGATATAATTGATGTACACGATCTATAATAGGCACGGTTATAATAATACGTTATTGTTTCTTGTTAATTGATATAATTGATGTACACGATCTATAATAGGCACGGTTATAATAATACGTTATTGTTTCTTGTAAATTGATATAACTGATGTACACGATCTGTGATAGGCACGGTTATAATAATACGTTATTGTTTTGTCTCCTTAAGCTGTAAGTTCATTCTTAAATCAAATGTTTACAAGACCGCGAAAATAACTTCGAACGTTAGCAATATAGGTATAACATAATTTATATCTGATGATGCATAGTTAATACATGTTGAATTTAACAACATACAAAGTACTAAGTCTTCCTATAACCATGTTTTCTAGATGATGTTCCATGAAATAATCCTTTGCTTAAACCAATTTGCTAATTTTTGAGCTTCACACAGTGATACTCTCATATAGCCTAGATATCGATATAAATCAAGACAAAATAGTAGATACCAGGTTTCTAACTTTCATAAAAGTAGTTTTGCTCTAGTCCTCACCCCATTGTAAGTTTGATTCCGTTGAAATGCAAACCCTGGTTATGCCACTGAGTACATTTGAACACAAGGTAAAATACTCGCAGTGTCGATATTACTTTACGGAATGTTATGTCTTACCACACTATTGTGCGACCTCTCCTGGAATATGCCTGCCCTGTGTGAGGGTACGCCGCCCCCACCTTGATCAACAAATTGCAGGTTGTTTAGAACAGAGCGCCTCGCACGATTTCAGGCACACAACTTAATGCTGACTATCATATCTAAGTTCCACGTCAATTTCTAAAAGCTTGCGTCCATCGCCTGTTTGCTGTGACGTCTTTAAAGGTGGCAGACGTTGACTAGTTATTTGGGGTTATTCCAACAAAACATATCGACGATATATATTTATGCTTTGAACGACTTAGAAGTGACATCAGAAGCTGATGCCTTGAGCGCAGACCTTGAGAAAAATTTGGATACAACGGTTTTACACTTAACGCTCTTGATAGCGTTGATGCCCTTGGGCGGCTATAATTTGTACGATAAGCGTTGAGGATTCATTTGTACAAAATATTATGTAATGTGCCTAATGATTCCCTGTCCGACCAGGAAAAACTCGTCTTGGAGAAGGATACGCCATTAACCATGTACTTGACAATGTAGGAGCTGTTTTGCCAAGTTCTGTCTACCCAAAGTGCAATTCTATACAAGTTCTGCTTACCTAATGTGTACCTCACTACACGATCTCCCTCTCCAATACGTACTTCTCTACCTGAGAAACGTACCCAATAACCACCACTAGGAAACATGAACGTGCTTAATAAACCTTAAGACATCATTACATATTCTCACAAGCTATCAACTGTTATCCTACAAACACCTAGCATGATCTCTATATATATAAGAATGAAAGTTTGTCTGTTTTTACTGAATTCCTACGGAAATTTGCGTTATTTACGCGTTTCAGACTGTTTTATGATGGATTCGCGCAAAAATATTTTGTTTTGTTTTTCTGTCTGTCTGTCTGTATGTGTATTTGTCTGTCTGTGGACAATTTTCTTCCCTTATAAATCGAGAATGGCCTGGTGGATCAACGTATAATTTGGTACTGATATCCATCAGAGACACGACTCCCATCATTGATGTATTTCTTCTCCGTACCTCTCTAATTAGAGGGCCTACTCCCTTAAAATGCATGCTGAAATGGGCGTAGAAAAACTAGACAAAGCTCATTTTAAGCGTCTCAATGTGAGAAACAAAACTCGGGAGCCCTACGGGCCCCGAAAACCACATTTTAAGGTCCTAAAACCAACAGTTTTTGAGATATACCCAGAAAACTAATTTCATTTATTAAGCTATTGAAATAATGCAAGCAGGTAACCATGGCAACACAATTTCAGAAGTCCATCTATTTCTGTAAGACGCAATGCCATTCCATTAATTACATTACTGTGATCGTTTGCAAACGGCTATAAAGTTATCACGGATCAAACTTACGATGTATCATTCATCAATACGTATATAATGCGCTTAAGGGGGTCAAGGGGTACTCTTGAATTTCTTCACGCGATTTACACGTGCGGGTGTGGTACTAAAGGTCTAGTAAATCCCCATCCCTATATTATTACGTTATTATTATGATTATTATTATTATATTATGGCGAACAAGGACGAGCAAAACTCATTTTCAGCCCCTCAGTGGCTCGGAGGCTACTACGTTTTAAGGCTCCAAAACCACGTTTCTGAGAAATTCCCAGAAAACTAATTTCATTTTATATACTAATAATGACCACCTCGTGGCGCAGTGGCTAGCATTGTTGGCTATCACCCCCGAGGTACCGGGTTCGATCCCCGGCTCTGGCAAGAATTTAAATGTTTTGGTATGGTCTGGTACGGGGTCTCCCAGCCTCGTGATGCAAAATGGGAACCTGCCGGATGCTATGGTAGGACGAGGAGTGGAAAGGAACTGGCCACCCTACCACACGCAAACTCCGGCTCGGGATGCCTGGTTAGTGATCGCTAGACTTAGTCAAGGGCTCTTATTCAGGTCGCCTACGTCCCTGGAGGGGATATGGCACTCTTTTTATTTTATTAACTAATAAATAGATGAGTACAGAAGAAGACCAAATCAGGAGCTATATAGATATACTGAGAAAATCACAGATGTGGCCAGGAAGAGACGTCTGGCTTTCCATGGACATGTCTCATGGATGAACCCAACAAGACTAACCAACCGGCTTATCAGCTACTGGAGGAAGAGAAAGAGCGTGACACCGTCGCTAACAGTAGTTAACAAGGATATCCAAGAAATGAAGATAATGAAAAGTGATATTAGAAGCCGATCACATCTCAGAAAGATACTTAAACAGAAAAGTTTTCAGGACAGACCACCCTGTAAGAAAACCGGCATCATCTGGACAAAAGAGAGGAAGGAGAAACATAGCCAGGGAATGCACGAATATTGGGAAAACATCAAGTCCCTCACCAAGCTGAAAAGTTAAACGTCGTGGTCCTTAGCTGGCCCATCCGAAAGAAGAAGAATAACAAGAAGAAACTAATGAAGTAATGCAATTCGGTAATCATGACAACAGTGCCACAAAAGGTGACATCCAACTTTCCATCTATTTCTGTAAGAAGCAATGCCACTCAACTTATTAAATTTCTGTTAAAGTTTGCAAATGGCTATACGGTTATCGTGAAATCAAACATAGACATTAAAATTCAACAATGCGATTAAGGGGGTCAAGGGGTACCCTAGAATTTTTACACGTGACTTACACTTGTGATATACGATATGTTGTACAGAAGGTCTATTATATCTCCAAACAGCAACATTATTTTTAAAAATTCCTGAATTGGAATAGTTTTTTTGCAGCTTTTGGGAATTTGGACCATTGGAGGCTAAAAATCCCGAATTTTCATGCTCCACGAGCCTTTATAATTTATTAAAGGGGTCTACCTGGGGATGGGGACTTTCCACAACTGTGTGGGTCAGTTTTAATTTGACATATATTGCGTTTCGTCTACGAGGTTTTCAATATTATTTTCACGTCAGGAAGTACACGTTAGGTGAATTTAGTTTGAGAGCACATTTTAACTAATCATAGTTTTGTCGACAAACGGGTTCATCGTAAAGCTGATTTTCTTTGATACTGTTAGGTTGATATATCTTTACGTTTATGTACGCCTATAATTCATGTCCGGGAGCTTGGAGCATCGTAAAATTAGGTATTGTAACCGTGAGTCAATACACCAATCATTTAGAAAACTCTTCAACGTACTTCTCATAGAAGGGTGCGTGTAAGGAACAACTTTTCAAAATGCATGCTAAAATAGCGAAAAATAAAAATTATCATAGAAGGACGACCAAAGCATATGTTGCGCTTCTCAATGTGTGACACAAAACTAGGGAGTCTATAAAGGGGCTACGAAAGCCACATTTTATGGCCCTTAAATTAACAGTGTCTACGATATACCCAGAAAACTAACTTCGTTCTGATAAACTTATGAAGGAATGACCAGCCCCTAACCATTGGAACAGGATCTCAATTGATAACGTCTGGTTATTAATAACGAAGACCGTACTGCTAGTTAAGTGGTATAATGTTGATACCACCCAAATATCCAAAACCCTCCTATGGTTTATGATTGGTTGTATTAGATGGATTTTGCTTGAAAGAGAAGGCTGTTTACGCTATTTGTTTTGTTTTGGGTTCCAGAAGAATTATATGGTTTGAGGACACAATGGGACACCTTATCAATTAATGAATCAATGAATAATGTTCAGTAAATATTAATAAATAAATACATGCTATTTCAAGTATCTTCCGCTCACACGTAACCAAATGTTTGCACAAAGCTTGAGAGGTAACCATATAAGTGAGAGTGGAACTCTTTAAGACGTGCCCTTGTATGCCACGCCACAGAGCTTGAGAGGTAACCATATAAGTGAGAGTGGAACTCATTAAGACGTGCCCTTGTATGCCACGCCACAGAGCTTGAGAGGTAAGCATATAAGTGAGAGTGGAACTCTTTAAGAGGTGCCCTTGTATGCCACGCCACAGAGCTTGAGAGGTAACCATATAAGTGAGAGAGGAACTCTTTAAGACGTGCCCTTGTATGCCACGCCACAGAGCTTGAGAGGTAACCATATAAGTGAGAGAGGAACTCTTTAAGACGTGCCCTTGTATGCCACGCCACAGAGCTTGAGAGGTAACCATATAAGTGAGAGTGGAACTCTTTAAGATGTGCCCGTGTATGCCACGCCACAGAGCTTGAGAGGTAACCATATAAGTGAGAGAGGAACTCTTTAAGACGTGCCCTTGTGTGCCACGCCACAGAGCTTGAGAGGTAACCATATAAGTGAGAGAGGAACTCTTTAAGACGTTCCCTTGTATGCCACGCCACAGAGCTTGAGAGGTAACCATATAAGTGAGAGAGGAACTCTTTAAGACGTGCCCTTGTGTGCCACGCCACAGAGCTTGAGAGGTATCCATATAAGTGAGAGTGGAACTCTTTAAGACGTGCCCTTGAATGCCACGCCACAGAGCTTGAGAGGTATCCATATAAGTGAGAGTGGAACTCTTTAAGACGTGCCCTTGTATGCCACGCCACAGAGCTTGAGAGGTAACCATATAAGTGAGAGTGGAACTCTTTAAGACGTGCCCTTGTATGCCACGCCACAGAGCTTGAGAGGTAACCATATAAGTGAGAGTGGAACTCTTTAATACGTGCCCTTGTGTGCCACGCCACATGCTTTATTAGCAACAGGACCCTCTCTTCCCCTCTTACCCTGCATTCACTGTTGCTTATGTCATTCATACACATGCGTTGTACTTTTTACTGACTCAACGTTTCACACAGGTTACATCCAGCATGTATGAAGTAATGGATATTCTTTACAAAACTCAATCACATTCTTAACTCTGCGCCATGTGTATTTCTTCCAGGCTTATTTCCATCAACAGACTGACAGACGTTTCATAAGTATTTCCAGACAGTGAGAACACTGATTTGTGTGACGCTAAATTGAAAGTTAATACCAATATCTAGTTCAATGATGAGGCACAATGAGAGACATATCTGACGTTGCAAACAAGTCTTATTCAAATCCAAAACTCACAGCTACGCTCACGTAAAGCGACAGATCACGTATTTTGTATGTTGAACACTTACTCATTTAAGTGGTTTCCACTTCCACCACTTGCTCGTTCCTGCATTTCTTCTTCCTGGGGATAAGATGGAATTATGTATTTCTGTGCTTACACTTTTACACAAATAACAAACCATGTAATTGTACAGCACTGGTCAGCTAAAGTGGAACTACTTTCGCACTGCCCATCACTTGCTGCGGCTAGAGATGAACATTATACAGATTAGTGGTTATAACCTCCATTCCTCTAACTTATAGTAAACTACGTCCTTTTAAGTGAATCTTCAAGTGACGGACAATGCTGAGATCAGTACATCTATAGAAGTAATAGCTGTAGGAATTGAGGACAAATGCTGAGATCAGCACATCTATAGAAGTAATAGCTGTAAGGATTGAGGTCAAATGTACATTTATTTTAACCTTTTCAGGCATAAGATTATAAGAGGTCCTGGAACCCAAAACGTGCACGTGTCATTGAGTAACAAGCAACTAGGCTGCCAATATTTGCACGAGCATAACATTTGAGACTCAGGGAATAAATAAATCAACCTTTACAATATTATACAAGACTTCCTTTACCAAATCACTGCAAATGTTAAAAAGGAGAAGTGAAAGGCACACTATAGAGTATGTAACATCAATATAGCTGTAACAACAAGAAATATATTTCTGCTGCTGTAAGGGAGCTCACAGTTTGTAATAGAGATAAGGGCCAGTGAGGCGATTGGAGTAGGCACTGAATGAAAAGCAGATTCTTTGCTGCACACCGGAACTGAAGCCAACCTTTATAGTTCCTGCATAGAACAGAATACGAGCTGAGCACAATACACAGCTTAAATGTGCCAGGTCTTGTGATCTGTCACGGAAGATGATCCCCACCATCCATGAAATGGTACTTTCATGGTTCACCATTTTAATATCCAGGTAAATGCTTGGCAATGATCGTTGTCAACCAGCTCTTAACTATTCTTCAAAGCTCATTAACACCTCCTATGTGCTAAACAATAGGCTGCAAATAGCACTCTCCATACACACACATTTCACCTACTTCCTGACACCTCAGAAATGAGAATACTGAGGGTTAATGAATGCAACATAAAAACATTATGAAGTAAGAAAGAAAGTTCTTCAGCATGTACTTACAAACAAAGGCATTAGCAATTACTTTCGCCGTATGGTTCTCGAACATTCCTTTACTTTTTACTCGTATCTTCAATTATATATTATCTTCATGCTGAGGGTCAACTAGGCCCCATGACCTTTCATTGCTCCATTGTCATAAGTTACGAACATCCCACCAATGTTCGCGAGTTCAAGTGAAAACGAACAGAAGACCACTACTGAGGGTAGTCCACCCACCTCATCATGGGAGGATCTCTGGCCAGAATATAGTAGACCACTCCTGAGGGTAGTCCACCCACCTCATCATGGGAGGATCTCTGGCCAGAATATGGATATCCTAAATCAATGTTCTTACCCACACTTCAAGTCCAAAGTTGGCACTAATACAGCGTGTTAATGCTAGCCTCACGCAATATAGCTTTTGCCAATGGCATTATAATGCAACCCCCAGTAGCTCAGTGATCAGAACAACATCGCACAAAGCCGGCGGTCGGAAGTGGAAGTGTCGTATGGGACAGATAATATTTAATTCGTCATCCTTCCATCAATATGGATTGTTCTTGCTGTACAAAACACAACCTAACAGTCAAACGCTTCCCTTTGTCATCAACACAATTGTCAAAACACAACTCTTCATCCAAAAATGCTATTAGTTGATAAGGAAATGTCTTGTAAAGAGGCACGAAGATACTTACCTCTTGCAGATCTGACGAGGTTGTTTCTGTTTTGACGCCTGGAACCACCTCCGGAATAGAAGATTCCTCAATTTTAATATCCAAGTGATGGTCTGCATCGCCCTGCAAAGAAATTACTAGGCTAAAAATATGCTTAGATTTTTAAAAATTGAGATTAAAATCTCTTTACCTGCTTGAGGTTTAGACTGCACGAATTTTGATCTATGATGTTATCATTAAAAAGTTTCAATCCCCGAGAATTGGGCCAGCAACAATAGGGTCAGGGTGCCAACAGAGTGAACCTGCATTACCAATAACTTAGGTACTGGTAACACAGCATGTGGTGTAGACTTCACCTACAATAGGGCCCAGGGTGCCAACAGAGTGAACCTGCATTACCAATAACTTAGCTACTGTTAACACAGCATGTGGTGTAGACTTCACCTACAATAAGGCCCAGGGTGCCAACAGAGTGAACCTGCATTACCAATAACTTAGCTACTGTTAACACAGCAAGTGGTGTAGACTACACCTACAATAGGGCCCAGGGTGCCAACAGAGTGAACCTGCATTACCAATAACTTAGCTACTGTTAGCACAGCATGTGGTGTAGACTTCACCTGCAATAGGGCCCAGGGGTGCCAACAGAGTGAACCAGCATTACCAATAACTTAGCTACTGTTAGCACAGCATGTGGTGTAGACTGCACCTACAATAGGGCCCAGGGTGCCAACAGAGTGAACCTGAATTACCAATAACTTAGCTGCTGTTATCACAGCACATGGTGTAGACTGCACCTACAATAGGGCCTAGGGTGCCAACACAGTGAACCTGAATTACCAATAACTTAGCTACTGTTAACACAGCGTGTGGTGTAGACTACACCTACAATAGGGCCCAGGGTGCCAACACAGTGGACCTGAATTACCAATAACTTAGCTACTGTTATCACAGCACATGGTGTAGACTGCACCTACAATAGGGCCTAGGGTGCCAACACAGTGAACCTGCATTACCAATAACTTAGCTACTGTTAACACAGCATGTGGTGTAGACTTCACCTACAATAGGGCCCAGGGTGCCAACAGAGTGAACCTGCATTACCAATAACTTAGCTACTGTTAACACAGCATGTGGTGTAGACTTCACCTACAATAGGGCCCAGGGTGCCAACAGAGTGAACCTGCATTACCAATAACTTAGCTACTGTTAGCACAGCATGTGGTGTAGACTTCACCTACAATAGGGCCCAGGGTGCCAACAGAGTGAACCTGCATTACCAATAACTTAGCTACTGTTAACACAGCAAGTGGTGTAGACTACACCTACAATAGGGCCCAGGGTGCCAACAGAGTGAACCTGCATTACCAATAACTTAGCTACTGTTAGCACAGCATGTGGTGTAGACTTCACCTGCAATAGGGCCCAGGGGTGCCAACAGAGTGAACCAGCATTACCAATAACTTAGCTACTGTTAGCACAGCATGTGGTGTAGACTGCACCTACAATAGGGCCCAGGGTGCCAACAGAGTGAACCTGAATTACCAATAACTTAGCTGCTGTTATCACAGCACATGGTGTAGACTGCACCTACAATAGGGCCTAGGGTGCCAACACAGTGAACCTGAATTACCAATAACTTAGCTACTGTTAACACAGCGTGTGGTGTAGACTACACCTACAATAGGGCCCAGGGTGCCAACACAGTGGACCTGAATTACCAATAACTTAGCTACTGTTATCACAGCACATGGTGTAGACTGCACCTACAATAGGGCCTAGGGTGCCAACACAGTGAACCTGCATTACCAATAACTTAGCTACTGTTAACACAGCATGTGGTGTAGACTGCACCTACAATAGGGCCCAGGGTGCCAACAGAGTGAACCTGAATTACCAATAACTTAGCTACTGTTAGCACAGCATGTGGTGTAGACTTCACCTACAATAGGGCCCAGGGTGCCAACAGAGTGAACCAGAATTACCAATAACTTAGCTACTGTTAACACAGCATGTGGTCTAGACTGCACCTACAATAGGGCCTAGGGTGCCAACACAGTGGACCTGCATTACCAATAACTTAGCTACTGTTAGCACAGCATGTGGTGTAGACTTCACCTACAATAGGGCCCAGGGTGCCAACAGAGTGAACCTGAATTACCAATAACTTAGCTACTGTTAGCACAGCATGTGGTGTAGACTTCACCTACAATAGGGCCCAGGGTGCCAACAGAGTGAACCTGCATTATGAATACAACAACATCAGCAAATACTCGCTGTTAAAATAAGAAATATTTATGAGAGAGGTGAGTTAGTTAGTTATTGTTGTTTTAAGGGGAAGAACTACGAGGTCATCTGCCCCTATGAGAGAGGGAATGTAAAACGTATCATCACCTGTGTCTGATGTTCCAATTTAACTACCCAGCTTTTATCTTCATACGTATCGCCAGCCTCATCCAGCAGATTATAAGAGGGTAACAGGTCAATTGATTCCTAGAAAGTATTATACAAGTATGAGCCAACGTCAAACATGCAGACAGAATAACAGTAGGCCTACTAAGTTACATGTAGCAATAAAATATTAAACATCTCGTAAGCCTACTATTTGGTAGCAAGTAGTCACTAAACCTTGCACGTCACTAAGAATGCTATGTTACATAATACAACTTACAATATTAGGGAATTCATCAGTTTGAGACAGGCATTCTGGCTCACTCTTAATGAGTGGTTGTTGCTCCATATTGTTCAGCAAACTAGAACATACAAAGTGCCCTTAAGAGGCCGCACTTATACCAGCACGCCAATTCATTATAATAGATAACACATCAAATGAGATATTTTCAGTACTCAGAATTCAAGTCAGGCTACTGGTAATGAGAAGCGGTGAAACTTATTCGACCAAGACGCTCGACTTTGTAAGGTATATGTGAGGGTATATAATGTCTATCATTGCAATATTAAGAATGAAATGAAGAGTCCTGTACTTGGTTTCGTTATTCCTTATTAGGCTAACACAAACCTGACCTCAATTTGATGGAATTAATTCCCCTAAATTACATTACAAACCTATCAACGTTGAAGTCAACTCAAGTCAAACCAGGACTACTAAGAAATTGACATTAACTGGATACCATGAGTTATTAGAAAATACAAGATAATACTCCCGCCTCGAGTTAAGAGAAACCCACTTCAAACCGAAATCAACATATCCCCATTTTTGCACCAAAATTGAATGTTAGGGAATCAAAGGTGTATTTATCCTTGTTGATGTTTGAGTCTTTTGCCTTTCGACTGGTTTGTTGCAGCACTCCACGGTTCCCTGTCTTGAGCTAATCGTTTCAACTCTGCATAGATACTATCCTACCATAGCCTATCCGAGGCAATCTGTTTATCATATTCTAACCTTGGTCTACTCCTATTGCTCTTATCCTCGTCCCTTCCTTTTATAACTAAGTTTGCTATTCCCGGGTGTCTTATTATGTGTCCTACCAATCTATCTCTTCTCTTCATTAGCAGTCGCCAGAAATATCTCTCCCCTCCCATTCGTCTTAACATTCTTCATTCGTAATCCTATCTACCCATCTGATCTTCATCATTCTCCTGTAGCACCACATTTCAAACGCTTCAATCCTCCTCTTTTCCACTGTTCCAACAGTCCAAGTTTCACTTCCATACAGCGCCACGCTCCAGGAAAAGGCTTTCAAATATGACTTGCTAATACCTAAGTCTACATTCGATGTCAACAGATTTCTTTCCTATAGAAATGCTTTCCTTGCCTGTGCTAACCTCCTTTTATATCCACTTTGCTTCTTCCATCACCGGTTATTTTGCATCCTAAGAAACAGAAGTCATCTTGTTCCTTTACTTTTCACCTGCCAATTCGACATCCGTAGGGGTTTCTTCTTTCTTTCGACTGGATTCCAAAATTGTTGTTTTACATTTATTAATTTTCATCATGATTTCTTTCCTCAAGACATAATACATACCATTTAAATTCTCAGGTATGTCAGCAAATCTCAGAGTTGAATCTATTTCTCCTTTAATTTTTCTCCAATTTCCTTCATTGCTTGTTCAATGTAGGCCTATAGATTGAAAAGCAGTGGGCGACCGCCACATGGATTTTTTAAAATTTAATTAATTAGTTATATCGGTACTTTCAAACTAATTTATAATTCATATTCATTTTTTTCAGTGCAGCTATGATCTACCGTGACCGTTTCAGTAAAATAATAGAAGGAAAGAAAGAAGTCTAATGTTTTAATATTTTAAGGGGATTTAAAATAATGTAGTGTATTCAAAATGTTGTAACTATTCTTTATTTACCAAACTATTATTTTATTATTATCACCAAACTATTTGCCATTTGAATTGATATCTTTTTAAATTTCCTATTGTTGTGGGCCCCACCTTATATCGCCCAGGGCCCCGCAAGGCCTGGATCCGCCACTGTTGAAAAGTTTGGGTGATAAGTTGCAGCCTTGCCTTACACCTTTCTGAATACCTGCTTCTCATATCCTTTCGCTCGAATAACTGCTGCTGTCTGGTTTCTGTATAGATTGTAGAGCACCCCTCTATCGCTGTACTTTATTCCAATCGTTTCTCAAAATGTCAAACAACTTACTCCAATCAACGTTGTCAAAAGTCATGTCAAAGTCTACAAATGCCATGAACGTTTTCTAATCCTAGCTCCCAAAATCAGCCTAAGACATGGGGAGAGGGGGGCACATTTGAACTGTTTTCTTCGTTAAAGGGATGATAACATTCTTCTTGAAATCAGAGGGTAGGCTACGTCTCCTGACTCATAAATCACACACACTAAGTGAAGTAACCTTGTAACTCCTTCATCACTTATGCAGCTTTGCAACTAAACCGGTATATCATCTATGCCTGGTGCTTTGTTCCTGCTTGAATCTTCCAAAGCTCTGTCAAATTCTGATCGCAATATTAAATCTCCTTCCTCATCGTCATCAATTTCTTCTTCGTTTTCCATTACATGATTCTCAATATCCTTTCCCTTGTACAAACACTCTATGTAAGCCAATACACCATCTTTTTGGAAGCCTTCATAGGGAGGTTATGGCTGCTTGAGCTTTTGGTTCTCGCAGTCAAGGAGTGCAGTTGCACTCTATATAAAGGGAGGTATCGCGCAGTTCGATACTCCTGTGGGGGTCCGGGCAGGGACACCAAGAGCCCGCCGATGAGCCTAGCTTGGTGTCCTAGGCGAAACCCCACACAAGACACGGCACAAACCTAGAAGAATTGCTGAGTTTTAATTCACCGGCCGTGAAAGCCAATACACCATCTTTTTGGAAGCCTTCATATGGAGGTTACGGCTGCTTGAGCTTTTGGTTCTCGCAGTCAAGGAGTGCAGTTGCACTCTATATAAAGGGAGGTATCGCGCAGTTCGATACTCCTGTGGGGGTCCGGGCAGGGACACCAAGAGCCCGCCGATGAGCCTAGCTTGGTGTCCTAGGCGAAACCCCACACAAGACACGGCACAAACCTAGAAGAATTGCTGAGTTTTAATTCACCGGCCGTGAAAGCCAATACACCATCTTTTTGGAAGCCTTCATAGGGAGGTTACGGCTGCTTGAGCTTTTGGTTCTCGCAGTCAAGGAGTGCAGTTGCACTCTATATAAAGGGAGGTATCGCGCAGTTCGATACTCCTGTGGGGGTCCGGGCAGGGACACCAAGAGCCCGCCGATGAGCCTAGCTTGGTGTCCTAGGCGAAACCCCACACAAGACACGGCACAAACCTAGAAGAATTGCTGAGTTTTACTCTATGTAAGCTTTCCATCTCTCAACATTTTCTTCCCTATCTGTTAGAGGTTTTCCTTCTGAGTCCTTAATATTACAGCACTTAGTCTTTCTTTCCCCAAAAGTACCGGTACTCTTAATCCTTCGATAAGCTGTATCTACTTTTCCTAATTTCAGACAATTTTCTACACCTGCCCATTTCACTTTCAACCATTCTTCTTTTGCCTCCTTGCACTTCTCGTTAACCTCATTTCTCAGACGTCTGTATTCTGCGTTTTCCCTTTCATCTCTTTCATTCTTTCATTCTTTTGCTTCCGCCGTCCATTATTTCTAGTATATCCAGCGTGATCCACGGTTTTCACCTATTCTTTCCTACCAATGTTTTCTTCTGTTGATTTTGTTATTTCATTCTTCAAAAGTGCCTATTCCTGAGCAATTGTAGCTTGTTCAGGGTTTTTCATTAGTCCTTCCTTTACTCTCGTCATGAATCCTTTGTTCACGTCCTTCTCTTGAGGGCTGTCTATTTCCCACCATTTTGACTTTTCTTCAGTTTCTTCAACTTAAGTCTGCAATTCATAACAACCATATTGTGGTCAGTGTTTATGTCAGCACCGGGATATGTTTTGCAATCCAAAATCTGGTTTCGAAGTCTCTGCTTGACCATAATGAAGCCGATTTTGTAACGCCCTGTATCTCCTGGTCTCATCCATGTGTATATTCTTCTATTGTGGTTATTGAATAAGGTGTTAGCTATGACCAACTCATGTTCGGTGCAGAATTCCATCAGCCTGCTTCCTCGGTCATTCCCTTCACCTAATCCCAATTCTCCTACTAATTTTCCTTCTCTTCCTTTTCCCATCACAGCACAGAATTCCATCAGCCTGCTTCCTCGGGCATTCCTTTCACCTAATCCGAATTCTCCTACTAATTATCCTTCTCTTCCTTTTCGCATCATAGCATTCCAATCTCCTTATTCATTATACTTACCAACTTATAAATACAATCACTCGGACATAGTAACAAAGAGAATATCTTGACGACGGGGCAAAGAGTAGAAGGAGGGATATGATTCATGTTATATGCATGTAGGAGATGTAATTTAGTGATGAGCATAGAGGAGACAGTTGCCATTTTGCGCAACAGATACTTGGAAGATACAAATTGTCTCCGTATAGGAAGGGGTGGTTTGGCAGCTTCAACCAATAATGCTAGGGTGGGAGTAGAGTGTAATGCTCCTAGGATGATGCGAAGGGCAGAGTATTGACATTTATCTAGCAGGATTAGGCGAGTGTGAGACATGATATCATAAAAATGACTGCCATAATCCAGGACAGATCGAATAACATTACGATATAGAAGGAGTAAAACCTTCGGGTCAGCTCTAAAGTGCGCCTTGTGAGTAAACTGAGAATATGTAATTTCTTAGAAACTTGGGAAGATAATTGATTTAATTGCGGCATCCAGGAAAGCTTATCATCTATTAAAAGTCCCAAATACTTTGTCCGATGGGTGAGAGGGATATTTCCTTGTTGATATTGTATGGGTTTGCGATGTGTGGGAACAGTAGCCAGACCATGCTGATAAAACCAGGAGTGTAATCAAGTTAATGCTTGATATATCTGTTGTCTGCAGAGAGATAAATCAGAATGGGAACAATATAAGAGGATATCATCGGCATATTGTATTAATCGTACACGTGGGAGGAGGTTAGACAATGCCGCTGAGGATATTTCTCTTTGGCAGACCAGATAATGAGAAGCGATTATTAAGGTTCTCGGGGGTGGGTAGAAAGAATCAATTCTCTATGGTGTAAAAAAACGAAATGATATTAATAAAAACAGTTGGAAAATGCCATTGATGTAGGATGTGAAGGAGAAGATAAATATTGATATTATCATATGCGTCTTTAACGTCAAGAAAGGCGCCAAGAGTAAAATGATTACGGCAACTCGACAAAAGAAAATCAAGTAAGAAGATATTCAAAGGATCTACAGTCGTTCTACGTTTGATAAAAGTAAATTGCGTTTTGGGTACAAGATCATAATATTTCAGTGACCTAATCAGACGTGTGAGTGAAATGCATTGGAACGGTTTTCCTCAAACAGGACCCAAGAAGAATACTTCAATAACTCACATGGTCAGACGGATTTTTTTCCAGTTTTAAAATGGGTAGTAGGGTGAACACATTCCATTCGGACGGTATTATACCTGTGAGTAAGACAGTATTGAATAAATCTAGGATGAGCTTTCTAGCATCATTTGCGAGGTGGGTGAGGAGAGAACCAGAGATATGATCAGGACCAGGTGTTGGGAATCTTTTTGAGTCAATGCGGCACGAAGTTCGTCAATAATAATAGGTGGGATAAGAAATGTAAACTTGTGATTAGGAACTATATATGGGATAGATAAGCAGGCTCAACAACATCAGGTGTGAGCGTACGGTAGAAACGAAGATAACCATCGTATGTGAGGCGAGGAATATGAGAGACGATGAAACCGAATTAAACATATTTGCTACAGAGGGAGCTCTAGTTAAAGGCACGTCACTGGCATGTTTGTATCGCCACCAATTTAACTAAAACAAAATGGCAGAATTCCACTGGCATAAAGAAATTACGATTAAGCAAATCAAGAAAATTTTTGGAAAAGCATACTTCAAAGTGGGAAGCGTCTTGTGCCCAATATACGAGGTTATCGGGTGGAAGAACTTCAAGATGATGGTTGTACGAATAAGCCTAGCATGATGATCCAATGATCACTTACAGGGCTTCAAATCTCGATACATTTAAATAAGGACGCACTGTTACCAAAGTTACGAATATTACGCGCAGCTGCTATCTTGATATTATAAAACAATACAATATATAATTATCAATACCGTACAGGAGTGCCACATGAGATATAAATAGTGACAAGGTATGCACGTATGCGTAGTCTTGTATGGCGAAAGGAAAAGAACAGACTCCCCAAACTGTCAAGTTGCTGGCTGTGTGAACTATTGAAAACTCTGAACGAAATTGGGTAATTGAGACAACTCTTGCCAAGAGGTGAGCATCATATACAGTATATCCTTCAGTGTGCCTTCCTTCGGAGTGAAGTAAAGCCGGTGGGTCCTTGTCATAGATGGACCTACCTCTCCAAGAGATGAGCATCATATACAGTATATCCTTCAGTATGCCTTCCTTCGGAGGGAAGTAAAGCCGGTGGGTCCTTGTCATAGATGGACCTACCTCTCCAAGAGGTGAGCATCATATACAGTATATCCTTCAGTGTGCCTTCCTTCGGAGTGAAGTAAAGACGGTGGGTCCTTGTCATAGATGGACCTACCTCTCCAAGAGATGAGCATCATATACAGTATATCATTCAGTATGCCTTCCTTCGGAGGGAAGTAAAGCCGGTGGGTCGTTGTCATAGATGGACCTACCTCTCCAAGAGGTGAGCATCATATACAGTATATCCTTCAGTATGCCTTTCTTCGGAGAGAAGTAAAGCCGGTGGGTCCTTGTCATAGATGGACCTACCTCTCCAAGAGGTGAGCATCATATAGAGTATATCCTTCAGTGTGCCTTCCTCCGGAGGGAAGTAAAGCCAGCGGGTCCTTTTCATAGATGGACCTACCTCTCCAAGAGGTGAGCATCATATACAGTATATCCTTCAGTGTGCCTTCCTTCGGAGAGAAGTAAAGCCGGTGGGTCCTTGTCATAGATGGACCTACCTCTCCAAGAGGTGAGCATCATATAGAGTATATCCTTCAGTGTGCCTTCCTTCGGAGAGAAGTAAAGCCGGTGGGTCCTTGTCATAGATGGACCTACCTCTCCAAGAGGTGAGCATCATATACAGTATATCCTTCAGTGTGCCTTCCTTCGGAGGAAAGTAAAGCCGGCGGGTCCTTGTCATAGATGGACCTACCTCTCCAAGAGGTGAGCATCATATACAGTATATCCTTCAGTGTGCCTTCCTTCGGAGGAAAGTAAAGCCGGCGGGTCCTTGTCATAGATGGACCTACCTCTCCAAGAGGTGAGCATCATATACAGTATATCCTTCAGTGTGCCTTCCTTCGGAGGGAAGTAAAGCCGGCGGGTCCTTGTCATAACCTTCCAATTGGTGGTGTGTAGCAAACTTTGTAGGTTATGTTTGGCTAGTAAGTTCCATCGTAGCATCTGGTAGCCACAGTCGGAACTACTTGTAGGCAGCCCTCGGTCGTTCATAAAATGCCCAGCATACGACTACTCGCTGCGATTCATATATGATATTCTTGTGAAAGCCATTCTTCGCTTGAGCAATACCACTTATTATCTCTCGAGAACTTCTACCATCAGATGTAATTTTACTTCCCGAGTATGAATATTCAGACACTTCCTGTGATGTTTCACCCCTCAATTTTAATTTAGTTCGTTGAATATTTTGTCTACTGCATACTAACATTTTAGTTTTGTTCATATTTATTCTCATATTAAATTCCGAACACATTTCTTGATCCAACTTATTCACAATCGGTTGTAAATCGCTCTCACTTGTGGGTTTTAATGCTATATCATCAGCAAACCGCAACATGTCTGTTTTGGTCCCATTGACAGGTAGCGACGCCTAGATGGTGCTCATTAATGTGTGCGTATTATTCTTTGGGACGGTAACCACCGCAATATCAATTCATTTCTGTTAGTACGGACAGAACTAGCAAGATGTTATGTAGTTGTTGTTGTTGCTGTTATAAGGGACGATACAGCGAGGTCATCTGCAGGGCCGTGGAGAGCGGCGACGGGCCCTGGGGCTGGAATCTCCCGGGGCCCCCCTCTATAACCAAACTCTGTAAAATTAATTTAAAATCCTCGTGAATTTGCACGAACTGATTTTGAGCATTTTTTGTTTTTGTATTTTTGCACAAAATGGTCATCACGAAATCAATTACAAGAACATAAAACTCAGCAAGCAATATTAATAATAATAATAATAATAATTGTAGCATGCTGAACTGCTATGCGCAAGATCTTGGGATTAAGTCCGGCCGAAGTCGTCAGATTTTTAAGATAAGTGTTTTGGTTGAACGGCGATTACACATCACAGTATATTAAACAAAGCAAAATATATTTTCATATTAACCACAGGTATACTCATACGTAAGTCAAGTTATTTATTATGTGCTCTCAGTAGATTGCAGCTGATCAGTGATTGTTTTCACAAAAGAAGAGAATGTGAATATGAACCATATTTTGTAATTTGCAGAGGACTTCTTACAACTTAATATTACTTTGCAGTAAGCAAACCTACAGCCAGGTTCTCCTAAAAGTCCCCAATCCTATCTATGACTGGTGACCATCGGGGGTGGATTTAAGCCAAGATTATGGGGGAGTAGACACACCGGGGATCTGGGGGTATGAAATATCACCAAGCTCACAGTGTGGTCCGGGGGTCCTCCTCCGGAAAATTTTGCAAAATATTGGTCCAAATTATTGAGTTTTAGGCCATTTGGGTGATTATATTTGTGATATTTTGTAGTAAGAATTTGGTGACCATTGACATTTGTGGCTATAGAAAAGACTCCGATATTGAAGTAAAAGCTGTCGCACCTTCAAGTAAGACCCCGCGGTGTAGCGCACCAATGACTGTGATGGGGATCTACAGCAAGTCTGCAGATCAGAGGTTTGAATCCCGGTGCTGAGAGAAGCTGCCCTGAGTGTGTTTTCCACACTCCCTCCAGACGCATGCTGGGATAGTACCTTATTTCAAGTCCAGGAACACCTACCCTACTCTTAACCCTAATAATTACAGTAATAGTCGCGACGGGCAACGCATTCCCTCTTTTCCCAGTCGACAGCTAAGAATACGGCATGCGATTGATCATGTCACAGAGGGCATAGCACAGCACAGTGTATACTCTGCTTTCGTCCAGCAGAGGGTGGTTTTAAGAGGGTCTAAGTTTCTACTCTCCAACACAAATAGTTACAACAATGTTGCCAATACACCTCTCTTATTATACAACAACCACTAGCCTCCCCTTCAGTCTACACAATTCGCACGTTTCTTGGTTTTCTATTTTGTTCGCTTTTTGAGAATCTTATAATTTTTACTTCATTAATATTTGTGAAAACTACTGCTTTACAGTCAACATCATTCAATCATGTGGAAGCCTTCAGAAACAAACCGAAGAATTAACGCGTCAGCAAATACTGAATTATATCTACAGTACTAGTTGATGCAAAACGATTCCCAACCGAATGCCAATGGTTCATTGCCTACTGGCTACCAAGTACACGGGTTAAATATTGCAAGCCCCTAAATGAATTAACAACTGTAACGACAAATAGGCCTATTATTAACTGTTGAGTAAGACTCAAGCCGTTTCTGCATTCCTGCCGCGGCTTCTTCAGGACCCGGAGTCATTTCCAAGTTATAGATAAAGAGAGCAACTCATTTTATGTTTAACGGTACTGGAACGTTAAAGCGTATCGTGAAAGGGCTTGATTCGCAAGGGAAAATATCTCTTCGCGTCCTGAAAAATAAGTGCTTTGCAGATCGATGCCTCTCTTTGGAATAAACGGCGTAGAAATATCCAATAATAATAACAGCCACTGCACCAGATCAAAATAAAATTTTATTTATATTAATATTCGACAACACTTCGTCTTAATTTTCTTCTAAATTAAGCATAGTTCAAATATTTGTCTCTTAGGAAAATCTGCGAAGTTGCCTACATGCAATATATTAATTTCTCCATCGCCATGCACACCACTGACGTTACTTATTGTTGTTTTAAGGGGCGGAACAGCTAGGCCATCTGGCCCTACCACTGACGTTACTTATTGTTGTTTTATGGGGCGGAACAGCTACGGTAGGTCATCTGCCCTTACCACTGAGGTTCCATGAGAGGAATTGGAAAACAAAGTTGAGTGGTTCAGTGCCCTAGCTTAATTGTCATTTTTCCCCTGGTTAATTAAACACTCAGTCCAGAAAAATACTGGAATGTTACCTTAGTATAAGTCTTTGGATAAATTTCCCAACTCTAGTGCCATTAGAAATATAGATGTTCAATAAGTCCCTTAATCAGAAGTGATTTGGCGCACGAACCCAAGTGCCTAGGAATGTTATCGTATTGAATAGACCAGTTATAATAATTATGTTATTGTACGGTACCTGAACATACAGATTATTCAAATGTTAGCATTGTTTTCCCTATTCAGTATACGAGAAGATGAACAATTTGGCATGCATTTCTTTTATCTACGTTTGACCAACAGAATCATCCCACCCTTTCACAAGATATTTAGCCAGCAATGATAATTTTTCACATAGTGCGAAAGTGAATTACTAGGGAACTAAGACCTCGCTGTTCCGTCCCTTAAATCAATAATAACTATAAAGTGAATTGTTGTGTGGACGCTACTTTAAAATTTATTTTACTTACCTGCCTGCACGGCATACGATATGTCTAGCTAGACAATATATTCATTTCAGACACTATCACCTCTAAATATCTAAGCTCAACGTGACGCACCTAACTTGAAACTCTTGAGCTAGGTGACCAAACACACCAGGGCAGCCCAGGCTCTCGTGGCCATGGCGAAATAAGTGAAGGGATGAGAAAGTTACTTGAAGGATTGGTGCATAAGCCGAATAAGCTAAATTTAGAATAATGGAATGCTCTCTCTGTCATCATCATCAAGTTTCCCGGGTGTGGTTTACGAGCGGTCTCCATTTTAGTCGATTCATGTACCACTGCTCCTTCAAGACTTCATCCCAGTTGACTCCCTTGGATGTGATATCTTCCTTCACTTGGTCCATCCATCTCCTCCTAGGTCTTCCAACAGGTCTCTTTCCAGTAATCTCAGTATGTAACCATTGTTTTGCAATTCTTCCTTCTGTCATACGTTTGACGTGACCAAACCATCGCAATCGTCTCCTAGTTATGGTCTCCTTCAGGGACTGATTTATTCCAGCTTGTTCTCTTATCTTCTCATTTCTTACTGTAAGCGGCTTCGGTGGCGTAGTCGGTAGTATGCTGAACTCCTATGCCCAAGATAGCGGGTTCAAACCCGGCCGAAGTCGTCGGATTTTTTTAAGAGCGTTAAAAATCCTTCAGTTTGCCTTCCTTTGGAGGGGAAGTAAAGCCGGTGGTCCCATGTCGTAGATTTATGGCATGTGAAAGATCCTTTCACAGACTAAACTTGTGTAAAGCAAAATTTGATAGGTTAGATTTCGTCAGAACGCTCTATCAAAGTTCCAACGTTCGCCACTAGGTATCATTGATGTCTGGTGGCGAAAGTTGGAACTACTTGAAATTGAACGGAACTGGTAGCTCACCCTTTAGGGTGTCCGCTGGAAGCAGCTACAGACTCAGGCGAGCCGAACATATCCTCGGACACTCCCGGCACATGAAGCCATACGATAAAAAATAATTTCTTACTTTGTCCTTCCTAGTTTTTTGAAGCATGCTTCCTAGAAACTTCATTTCTGAAGCCTGAAGTCTGCTGTCATCTTTTTTGGTAGTTGTGCATGTTTCCAACCCATAAGTCAATATAGGGACAAATAATGTTCAAAACAGAGTTTGTTTTGATATTAGTGGTACTTGCTTATTTCAGAGTAGATATCGAACTTGCTGATACAATTCACTTGATTTCTGAATACGGTTATGCTCTCTCTGTCTTCAGTTATATTCTGACAGCAATAGATAGCGAAGCCCCATTGCCTAAGTTGACCACTTTGAGACCGTTGTTCTTCCCACAAGCGCTTTGTAATGGAAATTATTGTCCACTTGACAGAATAAGTTTTTCAATCCCTGTTACATTGTTCACAGACAGTTCATTGCACTCACTAAATGATTGCCAGTAGCAAATTCAAGTCGCATAAAGGCAATAATAAATCAATGCCAGATAGGGCCCATCCTCCTAGGACGCCGGGCCCCCTGGGAGTGTCGGGCCCTGGGGCACCAGCCCTGCCTGTCCCCCCCTCTCGTCGGGCCTGGTCATCTGCCCCATCGTGGTGACTGTTTTGTGCGCATTTTCTTTGGGATGGTTCTCCTTTGGATATTGATTCATTTATGGTAACTTAGGCAGCACAAACTAAAAGGTCATCTGCCCCATCATGCTGACTGTTTTGTGCGCATTTTCTTTGGGATGGTCTCCTTTGGATATTGATTCATTTATGGTATTTTAGGCAGCACAAACTAAAAGGTCATCTGCCCCATCGTGCAGAACGTTTTGTGCGCATGTTCTTTGAGATGGTCTCTTTTGGATATTGATTCATTTATGGTATCTTAGGCAGCACAAACTAAAAGGTCATCTGCCCCATCGTGCAGAACGTTTTGTGCGCATGTTCTTTGAGATGGTCTCTTTTGGATATTGATTCATTTATGGTATCTTAGGCAGCACAAACTAAAAGGTCATCAGCCACATTGAGCTTAATGTTTTGTGCGCATTTTTTAGGGATGGTCTCCTTTGGATATTGATTCATTTATGGTATTTTAGGCAGCACAAACTAAAAGGTCATCTGCCACATCGTGCCCAGTGTTTTGTGCTTATTATTCTTTGGAATGGTAGCCGTTGGGATATTTAATTTCAGACCGCTCTGTCTTAAAGCGTCTAGTATAGTCCGTATTATCAGTTAGCATTGCGACCTTCTCTATACATACCCCTCTAATTTAGCGTCTAGTACAGTCCGTATTATCAGTTAGCATTGCGACCTCCTCTACACATACCCCTCTCATTTAGCGTCTAGTATAGTCCGTATTGTCAGTTAGCATTGCGACCTCCTCTACACATACCCTTCTCATTTAGCGTCTAGTACGGTCCGTATTATCAGTTAGCATTGCGACCTCCTCTACACATACCCCTCTCATTTAGCGTCTAGTATAGTCCGTATTATCAGTTAGCATTGCGACCTCCTCTACACATACCCCTCTCATTTACCGTCTTGTACAGTCCGTATTATCAGTTAGCATTGCGACCTCCTCTACACATACCCCTCTTATTTAGCGTCTAGTACGGTCCGTATTATCAGTTAGCATTGCGACCTCCTCTACACTTACCCCTCTCATTTAGCGTCTAGTATAGTCCGTATTATCAGTTAGCATTGCGAGCTCCTTTACACAGACCCCTCTCATTTACCGTCTAGTATAGTCCGTATTATCAGTTAGCATTGCGACCTCCTCTACACATACCCCTCTCATTTACCGTCTAGTGTAGTCCGTATTATCAGTTAGCATTGCGACCTCCTCTAAACAGACCCCTCTCATTTAGCGTCTAGTACAGTTCGTATTATCAGTTAGCATTGCGACCTCCTCTACACATACCCCTCTCATTTAGCGTCTAGTATAGTCCGTATTATCAGTTAGCATTGCGACCTCCTCTACACAGGCCCCTCTCATTTAGCGTCTAGTACAGTTCGTATTATCAGTTAGCATTGCGACCTCCTCTACACAGACCCCTCTCATTTAGCGTCTAGTACAGTTCGTATTATCAGTTAGCATTGCGACCTCCTCTATACATACCCCTCTTTTTTACCGTATAGTATAGTCCGTATTATCAGTTAGCATTGCGACCTCCTCTACACAGACCCCTCTCATTTATAGTTTAGTTTAGTCCGTATTATCAGTTAGCATTGCGTCCTCCTCCACACATACCCCTCTCATTTACCGTTTAGTATAGTCCGTATTATCAGTTAGCATTGCGACCGCCTCTACATATACACCTCTCATTTTCAAACTGTTGAACCCTGATATCTGCCGTTTTCAACACAAAAGATAGCTTGGAACACACACGATATCAGCAAGTGATATGCGGTAAATCGCAACACCGCTATGTACTCAAGATAGATGTATGCTATCGTTGACTTTTAACATGGATATACTTTTGGTCTGGGCGTCTGTCTGGAATTATTGGGCACCACATTACGATACTTAATTACCATGGCAATAAGCGCACGTTGTTGCCACCCGTTGAAGTATATTAAGCGATAAACTTCCGACAACACGTTACCATGGCAGCAACGGTGCGCGATACTTGAAGAGGTGGCATTCAAAAAGGGTTTAGTCACATCAGTGTAAATTATCACAAAAGCCAAACCTCTGTAATGCCTCAACTAACTATGTATAGCGTAATGTAGAAAGATAACTGTACTAAACCCCATTTTATTGTCCAAAAAGCACTAAAATGGATGTAATTTATTTTGTGACTCTATTTTTGTGTGACGTGAGTTTTTTGAACGGCCACAGTGGTCGACCTCTTGTTTGAATGAAGTCAATTGGGACATGTTCTTCTTTAAAACAATGTAATCCGAATCCAACATCTGTTTGCCATCACATTTAATTATTTTACAATTTAACACTGAAACGGTCAGTTCATTATTATAACTCTAAGAGACCGAAGTTTATTGATTTCTTTAAATTTCAAGATGGCCGCTGTGCTTTATATTCACCGTGATAATTTCTTGATAAACGCCGAAATGAGCTCTTATAAAATACGCATGGCAAGATTCGACTAAAATAGTCAATTCCATCATAACTTGTGGATTTAAATGTTCTAATAGTTTGTGCAGCCACCATCTTGGACACATGGAAAGTGTGTTGACCATACAAGGCAACATATATGGTCCTAACTTGTTACTAACATGTGTTACGGTACGGTATCTCTTTAGTGTTGAGAGTATTTAGACTATAGTCTATATTTTATAGATTAAAGATGGTGTCTGTGCTCCATATGCTCTCCCATACACTCGTCATGTTTGTAACAGAAAATCTTCGTATAAAACTGATTGCCTAATACTCTGAACTTTGATTCATTGGAACTTAAGTTATGCAGTGGCGTACGCAGGATTTCGTTCTGTGGGGGTTCATTAATATAATAGGGTAAATGTGTACATTACCGGTATTAAAGGGACGGATGAGCTTACTGTTCCGGCCTTTAAAACGACAGCCAAAAATACTTTTCGATTAATATTCATAAAAAACAACAATTAAATAATCGTTCTCTTTGCATGAAAAATATTTTAGGTGTCATTTTTTCGACACACTAAAAAAAATTAAAAGAAATTATAAAAAAATATGGAAAACAGTAACAAAATATTGAGACAGAAGATCCAGTAGTATCTTTATGACCATAGTTACGTGGTTGCTTATAATATTGATATAATATGAGAGAAAAATGTTTTGCTCTCCGTGTTCCTACTGCCATTACTATTGACTCTCAAAATCTGTCTATCTTGATTATTTTATGTGTATCATTAACCTGAATAAATTGCAGAAACTCCTCGTGTGCTGAATTATCTAACGAAACGGGCGCACAAAATTAGAGCAACCCGAAGCGACGTAAAGAAAGATACGGATCGCTCACTTAAACAGCGAAACTGATCCATGGCTCGCTCCAACACTGCGAGTAGAGTGCAGGGCATTTACTAAGTGATGAACGTGACCACACCTAAGGTATATACTGGAGTTAAGACGCTTAACGAGCGATACCGTAAAACAGGTGATAGATGGGACAATATATAGTTTCAAGTAAAGGAATATCTCTGGGGGGGGGGGGGGGGAGGGTTCAACCAGGACCTTCTATAATACCGGACCTGACACTAGCGGCGGGACAGATGAAAGATGGCTGTCGCTGTTGGTGATTGCATGCTTTGTTTATAAGTTGAGTCGTTTTGTTTACGATGTGATAGGGGTGTGAATTTCGGTTAGCAATCGTCTCCTTTGATTATCTGTGCTTATTGATTATTGCTTAATGATATTACACGTTCGTGGAAGTAAATGTCTGCATTAGTGCTTCATAAATACGAGATACCGGTGACTTCTGTTACGCTTGTGATACCATCAATTCTAGTGCCAATCAGAGGGTAAGTTTGGCCTATATATTATTCTCTTTAGGGTTTAAAAATTATTAGTAATGGTAATTCATTATGAGCAAGCATAGTGATAATTAACGCATTTCAATTTAAGGCCTAAGAAGATCTGAAAATTGATTACCGTACGTATGAACATAACCTACTTTTTAAATTGTCTGAGCCGTGTCCGTAGATTTACTGGCATGTTAAAGATCCCCCTCGGGGCGAAATTCCGGCACCCCGGCGTCTCTAAAAGCCAGGGTAGTTAAAAGGGACGTAAAACCAATAACATTATTATTATTATTATTATTATTATTCAAGGATATCAATCTTATCACGTACTTGGTGTGGATCCCGTTTTAATAAACTACCAGTAGGCTTACTCATGCATAGGCTATGCTAAAATTGTGGTGATATGCCTTGAAACTGTTGTGTGACTGGATGCAAATCCAATTATTATAAAGATAAGCCATTGGTGCCTATTTTCTAATTTCCTATCAGGGGAATTCAACCCACACCCAACTTCACGGAGCTGATGACCAAGAAGTCACAAGCCCATAAAATGAATTAACAGCAGACAAAATCACGTCATGATGTTATTTTTTATGTTGGGTTGGATTCTGACACACGTCATGCGTTTGACAGAGTGCTATTTAATCTCATGAATAGGAATGAATGAATACGACTAGCCTACTTGTTGACGGATTTTCATAAGGCAGTCGTGACCTTATGATAGGAATTACCCAGGCATTTATCTTCAGTATGTGTGGGACCCCTTGGTAAACCACTTGCTGGGTGGCTACGCGGAGAATCGAACCCAACATTTACCGGTTTACCTCAAAGGCTGTGTGTACCCCGTTCTTACCCTTAGACTAGAATTAAGATTTTTTGACAGTCAGGAATCAAACTTGGACCCCAGAAGTGATAACCAAGAACTACACCACCTGGTTGGTCACATTTATTTTTAAGGATAATATGTCTGTCTGTTAGGTAGTCAGCCCGAAGGCTGGTTGGATCCTCAAAAGGCACTGCCATTAGGTTATGTGGGTAGATACCCACAGAAACCCAAGGCAGAGCTATATTGAGGCGTACTAAGCAAGAAGAGGAGTGAGGTAGATTATCATTGCTTTCCTCATTGAGTCAGTATAGCAGTACTTACCCTATGAGTAGAAGCTTTTACAGCATCCACAGGCACTTACTGTGCCCTGAATGTCATTACTAAGCACCACCCATACCTCAGTGGCTTCCATATAATCACAGCCAAGAGTGAGACTGAGACATCGGTGATACTCTAGCCTGTGCCAACACACACTGACTGTGCCCTGAAAGTCATTACTAAGCACCACCCATATCTCAGTAGCTTCCATACAATCACAGCCATGAGTGAGACTGAGACATTGGTGATACTCTAGCCTGTGCCAACAGACACTGACTGTGCCCTGAATGCCATTACTAAGCACCACCCATACCTCAGTAGTTTCCATATAATCACAGTCAAGAGTGAGACTGAGACATCGGTGAAAAGCCTCATTTTACTCTAGCCTGTGCCAACAGAAAAATGCAAATGTACTGCATTCATCAAGAGATGGCAAACAGGCCCAGAATAATAGGTAACTTACTAAAAAGAGATTGAAATTCCTACAGGAACATATACAACTCCCCCCAGGGGCTCACATCTAGTGGGACGTGGGTTGGCGACCACGGGGCCCCAGCTGAGTCCAACATTGCTTCCACTTACTTTTGCCGGGCGCCTCTCCGTCTTCTTTCCTGTCGACTTCACTTGGTCAACTCTTGCTCTCTCCCGACCCCGACGGTATTAGGGTATCCGAGACCTAGGGAGTCTCTTCCTTTCCGCCTTAATTGGCCCTTATCTCATCTTTTCTGATACCCTCCTTCTGTGAGGGTCAGCCTTCTTTTTCTTTTCCTGTTATCTCCTGCCTTCTGCTCAAGGCCCTCAAGGAGGTAGGGTGTATGTAGCCCCACCACTTCTGGTGCACCCTAGATATTGCTACACCCTCAGGGGATCACGGCTGGTGAGTTCGAGAGTTGGCGACCCCGAGGGATTTCTGAGCTGGGTCCGGTTTTCCCTCTTTTATCCATTACCTGTGGGGCGGACCCTCTCTCTTTCACTTTCCTATCTGCCTTTTATGGCTCTCCTTCCTTCCATGTCCCTCAATCCGCATTCCTTGAGGGTCGAGGGCATTTCTTTTCCTCCTGTCCTTTATTTGCCTTGTTCTCCTTTTGTTTTCCATTTCTTCTTCTAGTATATAAGTTAGTCGTTAGTTTTAGTTATAGTTTCCATTTCATTATCAGCTTCACCATCACCCAAACCATTAAGGGACGATAACCTAAATGTTAGGCCCCTTAAGACAACAATTATCATGAACATCATTGTTTACAACTTTCCCTGTTCACTCAGCCAAGATATTCTACAGATCTCTCCTGTGGGCCTCAACATTATTATTTTATTCCTTTCCTGATGGAACTCCGGTAGTACCTTATTTTAACTCCTGGGGCACCTCCCCATGTCTGTCCCTTACACAGCTACACACACTACTACAATAATCACGTAATTGAAGGAATTCAACCCAAACCCAACTGCACGGGACTGATGACCTAGATGTCCCAAGCCTATAAAATGGATTAACAGCAGGCAAAATCACGTCATGATGTTATTTTATGTTGTGTTGGATTCTGACCCACGTCAGGCGTTTGATGTCCGACCACCAACTACGGAGGCCATCTTGGATTACAGTGTCAGGTCCGGTAGTATAGAAGGTCCTGGTTCAACCCAGAACCCCTCCCCGTAGGTACGCCACTGAAGTTATTGATTGCGCACAAGACACTTCGTACACAAAGCTATGTTTTCCAAAAATTAGGTGGAGATCTGTACATAAGTTTAGTCGTAATTTCATTTTAGTATCGAATATTTGGAAGGCTGCGATTTTCTTTAGTTTGGGTTGGTGGTAATATAAACCATGACACTGAGGAGTTCTTTCATAGTGCTACCTCTGAAGCAAATTTGATTTATTTCTTTATTTTTGTGTTTAAACGATGCACCCACATAGACACACGGACATTTTGGCCCATGGAGACCTCAAAAGTATATTTCCATTGTTTACAATAAAAGAAAGTAGGCTGCCACTTGTCTTGTCCTGTATCATCCTCCAAGCAGTTGTGCTCTTCCTCTGCATTGCCTTTTCTTCACCTCCATTGACATGGTTTGTGACGATGTCAGAGTTCCAATTGAGGGTGTCGTCAGTCTTCCATTCCTCTCCACACACTTGTTGCAGAAGCTTGTCAATATATTTCTTGGTTGCCGGATATAGAATATGAACAACAGGTAACTGTTCTTGTTCAACGTAGGCAGAACTTATATCTGCAGATCAATCTAAGTTTTGAAAGTTTGATTATGGTTCCGTCCCAGATTCAAATATAAATTTCAGCAAGTCTTACTCCCGCATTTTTTCTTTCGGATGACAACTTCTATTTCTATTTGAACTTAATTGCAATCTGAAATACCACCTAGACGCCAGAAGCAGCCGGTTCGTTATTAGAAAAGAGTTTGGTTTCATGCAGTTTTCAGTCTTTCCCAAGCAGTTTAACGACTCCCAATGGTTTATAAAAACATTGGTGGTTTCCTTAGTTGCTTATCAAACTGACCGAAAACCCGTTCAGCTGGATAAAAGCTGTGTCATCGTAAGAGGAACATTATGTAAATCGTGTTTATTAAGGAATTTGTTTTCTATAAAAAATGCATAAGCGTACGCAAAACAAAATTTGTTCTGAGCGCTTAACCATCAAAGAACAGACAAATACAATTGTTGCAGGACTTCAAGGTGCTGCCACAGAGCAGAAGAGACTTCGATAAATAAAAGCTTGGATTATTTCCGGAGATTTCAACTATACGTAAACACAGCAATATCACTTGCAAGGAATAGTATGTCTCTTGTACGGAAGATTTCTCTAGAGGCTGAATTTGCAGTGCATCGAAGCACATTGTTGCTGAACCATATCCTCTGTTTTCATTAAAATATAAAACGTTGATTAACGATGGCTGTGCAGTCGTTTACTGAATCAGGATATGTCCTAAGCCAATGTTTCATTTTCCAGTAGCAACTACAAGCAACTAATATTGAGGTATTGAAAACCTTTTGAGACATAGACACTTTGTTGACAACTTGTACCTTGCTTTCTAAAATAGAAACAAGCGTTGTGAAATATTTGCTAGAAATATTCTTTAAACCATGTGTACAGGGATGGAAAGTTGTAGCGTTTGGGCTATTGATAACCCTTGAACCGTGTGAGCAGGTATGGAATGAGTTGTAGCGTTTGGGCTGCTGATAACCCTTGAACCATGTGAGTAGGGATGGAATGAGTTGTAGCGTTTGGGCTGCTGATAACCCTTGAACCGTGTGAGCAGGTATGGAATGAGTTGTAGCGTTTGGGCTGTTGATAACCCTTGAACAATTTGAGCAGGAATGGAATGAGTTGTAGCGTTTGGGCTATTGATAACCCTTGAACCGTGTGAGAAGGGATGGAACGAATTGTAGTGTTTGGGCTATTGATAACCCTTGTACCACGTGAGCAGGGATGGAATGAGTTGTAGCGTTTGGGGTATTGATAAACCTTGAACCATGTGAGCAG
The DNA here is from genome assembly GCA_946902985.2 of Meconema thalassinum. Taxonomy (NCBI): domain Eukaryota; kingdom Metazoa; phylum Arthropoda; class Insecta; order Orthoptera; family Tettigoniidae; genus Meconema; species Meconema thalassinum. Next base: position 19,893,651 of record OX336391.1, read on the forward strand.
GAATGGAACGAGTTGAAACGTTTGGGCTATTGATAACGCTTGAACCATGTGAACAGGGATGGAATGAGTTGTAACGTTTGGGCTAATGATAACCCTTGAACCGTGTGAGCAGGGAGGGAATGAGTTGTAGTGTTTGGGCTGCTGATAACCCTTGAACCATATGAGCAGGGATGGAATGAGTTGTAGCGTTTGGGCTATTGATAACCCTTGAACCATGTGAGCAGGGATGGAAAGAGTTTTAGCGTTTGGGCTATTGATAACCCTTGAACCATGTGAGCAGGGATGGAATGAGTTGTAGCGTTTGGGTTATTGATAACCCTTGAACCATAAGAATAGGGATGGAATGAGTTGTAGCGTACGGGCTATTGATAACCCTTGAACCATGTGAGCTGGGATGGAATGAGTTGTAGCTTTAGGTCTGTTGATAACCCTTGAACTGTGTGAGCAGGGATGGAATGAGATGTAGCGTTTGGGCTATTGATAACCCTTGAAACATGTGAACAGGCATGGAATGAGATGTACCGTTTGGGCTGTTGATAACCCTTGAACCAAGTGAACAGGGATGGAATGAGTTGTAGCGTTTGGGCTGTTGATAACCCTTGAACCTTGAGAGCAGGGATGGAATGAGTTGCAGCGTTTGGGATATTGAAAACCCTTGCACCATGTGAACAGGCATGGAATGAGTTGTAGCGTTTGGGCTATTGATAACCCTTGAACCATGTGAGCAGGGATGGAATGAGTTGTATCGTGTGTGCTATTGATAACCCTTCAACCGTGTGAGCAGGGATGGAATGAGTTGTAGCGCTTGGGCTATGGATAACCCTTCAACCGTGTGAGCAGGGATGGAATGAGTTGTATCGTGTGGGCTATTGATAACCCTTCAACCGTGTGAGCAGGGATGGAATAGGTTGTAACGTTTGGGCTATTGATAATCCTTGAACCGTGTGAGCAGGGATGTAATGATTTGTTGCGTTTGGGCTATTGATAACCCTTGAACCGAGTGAGTAGGGATGGAATGAGTCGTAGCGTTTTGGCTATTGATAACCCTTGAACCGTGTGAGCAGGGATGAATGAGTTGTATCGTGTGGGCTATTGATAACCCTTCAACCGTGTGAGCAGGGATGGAATGAGTCGTAGCGCTTGGGCTATGGATAACCCTTCAACCGTGTGAGCAGGGATGCAATGAATTGTAGCGTTTTGGCTATTGATAACTCTTGAACCGTGTGAGCGGGGATGAATGAGTTGTATCGTGTGGGCTATTGATAACCGCTTGAACCGTGTGAGCAGAGATGGAATAGGTTGTAACGTTTGGGCTATTGATAATCCTTGAACCGTGTGAGCAGGGATGTAATGATTTGTTGCGTTTGGGCTATTGATAACCCTTGAACAATTTGAGCAGGAATGGAATGAGTTGTAGCGTTTGGGCTATTGATAACCCTTGAACCGTGTGAGAAGGGATGGAACGAGTTGTAGTGTTTGGGCTATTGATAACCCTTGTACCACATGAGCAGGGATGGAATGAATGGTAGCGTTTGGGCTATTGATAACCCTTGTACGATGTGAGCAGGGATGGAACGAGTTGCAGCGTTTGGTCTATTGATAACCCTTGAACAATGTGAGAAGAGATGGAAAGAGTTGTTGCTTTAGGGCTATTGATAACCCTTGAGCCGTGTGAGCAGGGATGGAATGAGTTGTAGCGCTTGGGCTATTGATAACCCTTGAGCAGTGTAGGCAGGGATGGGATGAGTTGTAGCGTTTGGGCTATTGATAACCCTTCAACCATGTGAGCAGGGGCGGAATGAGTTGTAGCGTTTGAACTATTGATAAACCATGAACCGTGTGAGCAGGGATAATATGAGTTGTAGCGATTGGGCTATTGATAACCCTTGAACCTTGTGAGCAGGAAAGAAGTGAGTTGTGGCGTTTGGGCTATTGGTAACCCTTGAACCATGTGAGCAGGGATGGAATGAGTTGCAGCGTTTGGGCTATTGATAACCCTTGAATCAGTTGAGCATGGACGGAATGAGTTGTAGCGTTTGGGCTATTGATAACCCTTGAACCATGTGAGAAGAGATGGAAAGAGTTGTTGCTTTAGGGCTATTGATAACCCTTGAACCGTGTGAGCAGGAATGGAATGAGTTGTAGAGTTTGGGCTTTTGACAAACCTAGAACCATGTGGGCGGGGATGGAATGAGTTTTAGCGTTTGGACTATTGATAACCCTTGAAACATGTGAGCAGGGATGGAATGAGTTGTAGCGTTTGGGGTATTGATAACCCTTGAACCTTGTGATCAGCGATGGAATGAGTTGTAGCGTTCGGGCTATTGATAACCCTTGAACCATGTGATCAGGGATGGAATGAGTTGTAGCGTTTGGACTATTTATAACCCATGAACCATGTGACCGGGGATGGAATGAGTTGTAGAGTTTGGGCTATTGATAACCCTTGAACCTAGTGAACAGGGATTGAATGAGTGGTAGAGATTGGGCTATTGATAACCCTTGAACCATGTGAACAGGGATTGAATGAGTTGTAGCGTTTGGGGTATTGATAAACCTTGAACCTTGTGATCAGCGATGGAATGAGTTGTAGCGTTTGGCCTTTTGATAACCCTTCATCCATGTAGGCAAGGATGGAATGAGTTGTATCGTTTGGGGTATTGATAACCCTTGAACCTTGTGATCAGCGATGGAATGAGTTGTAGCGTTCAGGCTATTGATAACCCTTGAACCATGTGATCAGGGATGGAATGAGTTGTAGCGTTTGGATTATTGATAACCCTTGAACCGTGTGAGCAGGAATGGAATGAGTTGTAGCGTTTGGGCTTTTGACAACCCTAGAACCATGTGAGCAGGGATGGAATGAGTTTTAGCGTTTGGACTATTGATAACCCTTGAAACATGTGAGCAGGGATGGAATGAGTTGTAGCGTTTGGGGTATTGATAACCCTTGAACCTTGTGATCAGCGATGGAATGAGTTGTAGCGTTCGGGCTATTGATAACCCTTGAACCATGTGATCAGGGATGGAATGAGTTGTAGCGTTTGGACAATTGATAACCCATGAACCATGTGACCTGGGATGGAATGAGTTGTAGAGTTTGGGCTATTGATAACCCTTGAACCTAGTGAACAGGGATTGAATGAGTGGTAGAAATTGGGCTATTGATAACCCTTGAACCGTGTGAGCAGGGATGGAAAGAGTTGTAGCGTTGGGGGTATTGATAAACCTTGAACCATGTGAGCAGGGATGGAATGAGTTGTAGCGTTTGGGCTGTTGATAACCCTTGAACCGTGTGAGCAGAGATGGAATGAGTTGTAGCGTTTGGGCTGTTGATAACCCTTGAAACATGTGAGCAGGGATGGAATGAGTTGTAGCGTTGGGGGTATTGATAAACCTTGAACCTTGTGATCAGCGATGGAATGAGTTGTAGCGTTTGGCCTCTTGATAACCCTTGATCCATGTAGGCATGGATGGAATGAGTTGTATCGTTTGGGCTATTGATAATCCTTGAACAATGCGAGTAGAGATGGAATGAGTAGTATCGTTCGGGCTATTGGTAACCCTTGAACCTAGTGAACAGGGATTGAATGAGTGGTAGAGATTGGGCTAATGATAACCCTTGAACCGTGTGAGCAGGGATGGAAAGAGTTGTAGCGTTGGGGGTATTGATAACCCTTGAACCGTGTGAGCAGGGATGGAATGAGTTGTAGCGTTTGGGCTATTGATAAACCTTCAACAATGTGTCTGGGAAGGAATGAATTGTAGCGTTCAGACTATTGATAAACCTTGAACCGTTTGAGCAGGGATGGATTGAGATGTAGCGTTTGGGCTATTGGTAACCCATGAACCATGTGACCAGGGATGGAATGAGTTGTAGCGTTTGGACTATTGATAAACCTTGAACCGTGTGTGCAGGGATGGAATGAGTTGAAGCGTTTGGGCTATTGATAACCCTTGAACCGTGTGAGCAGGGATGGAATGAGTTGTAGCGTTTGGGCTATAGGTAACCCATGAACCATGTGACCAGGGATGGAATGAGATGTAGCGTTTGGACTATTGATAAACCTTGAACCGTGAGTGCAGGGATGGAATGAGTTGTAGCGTTTGGGCTTTTGACAACCCGTGAACCATTTGAGCAGGGAGGGAATGCGTTGTAGCGTTTGGACTATTGATAACCCTTCAACCGTGTGAGCAGAGATGGAATGAGTTGTAGCGTTTGGGCTATTGATAACCCTTGAACAATGTGTCTGGGAAGGAATGAGTTGTAGCGTTCAGACTATTGATAAACCTTGGACCGTTTGAGCAGGGATGGATTGAGATGAAGCGTTTGGGCTATTGGTAACCCATGAACCATGTGACCAGGGATGGAATGAGTTGTAGCGTTTGGACTACTGATAAACCTTGAAACGTGTGTGCAGGGATGGAATGAGTTGTAGCGTTTGGGCTATTGATAATCCTTGAACCATGCGAGCAGAGAAGGAATTAGTTGTAGCTTTTGGGCTGTTGATTACCCTTGAACCGTGTGAGCAGGGATGGAATGAGTTGTAGCGTTTGGGCTGTTGATAACCCTTGAACAATGCGAGTAGAGAGTGAATGAGTAGTATCGTTCGGGCTATTGGTAACCGCTTGAACAGTGTGTGCAGGGATGGAATGAGTTGTAGCGTTTGGGCTAGTGATAATCCTTGAACCATTTGAACAGGGATGGAAGGAGTTGTAGCGTTTGGGCTATGGATAACACTTGAACCATGTGAGCAGAGATGGAATGAGTTGTAGCGTTATGGCTGTTGATTACCCTTGAACCGTTTGAGCAGGGATGGAATGATTTCTTGCGTTTGGGCTATTGATAACCCTTGAACAATTTGAGCAGGAATGGAATGAGTTGTAGCGTTTGGGCTATTGATAACCCTTGAACCGTGTGAGAAGTGATGGAACGAGTTGTAGTGTTTGGGCTATTGATAACCCTTGTACCACGTGAGCAGGGATGGAATGAGTGGTAGCGTTCGGGCTATTGATAACCCTTGTACGATGTGAGCAGGGATGGAACAAGTTGCAGCGTTTGGGCTATTGGTAACCCTTGAACCGTGTGAGCAGGGATGGAATGAGTTGTAGCGTTTGGACTATTAATAACCCATGAACCATGTGACCGGGGATGGAATGAGTTGTTGCGTTTGGGCTATTGATAACCCTTGAGCAGTGTAGGCAGGGATGGGATGAGTTATAGCGTTTGGGCTATTGATAACCCTTCAACCATGTGAGCAGGGGTGGAATGAGTTGTAGCGTTTGAACTATTGATAAACCTTGAACTGTGTGAGCAGGGATAATATGAGTTGTAGCGATTAGGCTATTGATAACCCTTGAACCTTGTGAGCAGGAAAGAAGTGAGTTGTGGCGTTTGGGCTATTGATAACCCTTGAATCAGTTGAGCATGGACGGAATGAGTTGTATCGTTTGGGCTATTGATAACCCTTGAACAATTTGAGCAGAAATGGAATGAGTTATAGCGTTTATGCTATTGATAACCCTTGAACCATGTGAGCAGGCATGGAAAGAGATGTACCGTTTGTGCTGTAGATAAACCTTGAGCCATGTGAGCAGGGATGGAATGAAATATAGCGTTTGGGCTATTGATAAACCTTGAACCAGGTGAGAAAGGATGGAATGAGTTGTATCGTTTGGGCTATTGATAACCCTTGCACAATTTGAGCGGGAATGGAATGAGTTGTAACGTTTGGGCTATTGATAAACCTTGAACCATGTGAGCAGGGATGGAATGAGTTGTAACGTTTGGGCTATTGATAACCCTTGAACCATGTGAGCAGAGATGGAAGGAGTTGTTGCTTTAGGGCTATTGATAACCCTTGAACCGTGTGAGCAGGAATGGAATGAGTTGTAGCGTTTGGGCTTTTGACAACCCTTGAACCATGTGAGCAGGGATGGAATGAGTTTTAGCGTTTGGACTATTGATAACCCTTGAACCGTGTGAGCAGGAATGGAATGAGTTGTAGCGTTTGGGGTGTTGATAACCCTAGAACCATGTGAGCAGGGATGGAATGAGTTGTAGCGTTTGGGCTGTTGATAACCCTTGAACCATGTGAGCAGGGATGGAATGAGTTGTAGCGTTTGGGCTGTTGATAACCCTTGAACCATGTGAGCAGGGATGGAATGAGTTGTAGCGTTGGGGGTATTGATAAACCTTGAACCTTGTGATCAGCGATGGAATGAGTTGTAGCGTTTGGGCTATTGATAACCCTTGAACCTAGTGAACAGGGATTGAATGATTGGTAGAGATTGGGCAATTGATAACCCTTGAACCATGTGAGCAGGGATGGAATGAATTGTAGCGTTTGGGCTATTGATAAACCTTGAACCTTGTGATCAGCGATGGAATGAGTTGAAGTGTTTGGGCTATTGATAACCCTTGAACCATGTGAGCAGGGATGGAATGAGTTGTAGCGTTTGGGCTGTTGATAACCCTTGAACCATGTGAGCAGGGATGGAATGAGTTGTAGCGTTGGGGGTATTGATAAACCTTGAACCTTGTGATCAGCGATGGAATGAGTTGTAGCGTTTGGGCTATTGATAACCCTCGAACCTAGTGAACAGGGATTGAATGAGTGGTGGAGATTGGGCAATTGATAACCCTTGAATCAGGTAAGCATGGATGGAATGAGTTGTAGCGTTTGGGATATTGATAACCCTGGAACCAGGTGAGCATGGATGGAATGAGTTGTGGAGTTTGGGCTATTGATAACCCTTGAATCAGGTAAGCATGGATGGAATGAGTTGTAGCGTTTGGGATATTGATAACCATTGAATCAGGTAAGCATGGATGGAATGAGTTGTAGCGTTTGGGATATTGATAACCCTTGAATCAGGTGAGCATGGATGGAATGAGTTGTATGGTTTGGGCTATTGATAACCCTTGAATCAAGTGATCAGGGAAGGAATGAGTTGTGGAGTTTGGGCTATTGATACCCTTGAACCTCGTGATCTGAGATGGATGGAGTTGTAGCGTTTTAGCTATTGATAACCCTTGATACCTGTGGGCATGGATGGAATGTTTTGCAGCGTTTGTGCTATTGATAACCCTTGAACTCGGTGAGCAAGGATGGACTGAGTTGTAACGTTTGGGCTTTTGATAACCCTTGAACAATTTGAGTAGGAATGAATGAGTAGTAGCGTTTGGGCTATTGATAACCCATGAACCATATTAGCAGGCATGGAATGAGATGTACCGTTTGGGCTGTTGATAAACCATGAGCCATATGAGCGGGGATGGAATGAGTTGTAGCGTTTGGCCTATTGATAACCCTTGAACCTAGTGAGCATGGATGGAATGAGTTGTAGCGTTTGGGCTATTGATAACCGTTGAACCATGAGAGCAGGGATGGAATGAGTTGTAGCGTTTGGGCTGTTGAAAACCCTTGAAGAGTGTGAGCAGGGATGGAATGAAATGTAGCGTTTGGGCTGATGATAATCCTGAGCCATGAGAGCAGGGTTGGAATGAGTTGCAGCCATTGGGCTATTGATAACCTTTGAACCATGTGAGCAGGGATGGAAGGAGTTGTAGGTATGGGCTTTTGAGAACCCTTGTATCATTTAGCAGGGATGGAATGAGTTGTACCGTTTGGGCTATTGATAACCCTTGAAGAGTGTGAGCAGGGATGGAATGAAATGTAGCGTTTGGGCTATTGATAACCCTTGAACCATGAGAGCAGGGATGGAATGAGTTGAAGTGTTTGGGCTATTGATAACCCTTGAACCATGTGTGCAGGAATGGAACGAGTTGTAGCGTTTGGGCTATTGATAATCCTTGAACCATGTGAACAGGGATGGAATGAGTTGTAGCGTTTCGGCTATTGATAACACTTAAACCATGTAAGCAGGGATGGAATGAGTTGTAGCGTTTGGGCTATTGATAACCCTTGAACAATGTGAGCAGAGATGGAATGAGTAGTAGCGTTAGGGCTATTGATTACCCTTGAACCGTGTGAGCAGGGATGGAATGAGTTGTAGCGTTTAGTCTATCGATAACCCTTGAACCGTGTGAGAAAATATGGAATGAGTTGTAGTTTTTGGGCTATTGATAACCCTTGAAACATGTGAGCAGGCATGGAATGAATTGTAGCGTTTGGGCTATTGATAATCCATGAACCATGTGAGCAGGGATGGAATGAGTTGTAGCGTTTGGGCTATTGATAAACCTTGAACCGTGTGAGCAGGGATGGAATGAGTTGTAGCGTTTGGGCTATTGATAGCCCTTGAGCAGTGTAGGCAGGGACGGAATGAGTTCTAGCGTTAGGGCTTTTGACAACCCGTGAACCATGTGAGCAGGGAGGGAATGAGATGTAGCGTTTGGACTATTGATAACCCTTCAACCGTGTGAGCAGAGATGGAATGAGTTGTAGCGTTTGGGCTATTTATAACCCTTGAACTATGTGTCTGGGAAGGAATGCGTTGTAGCGTTCAGACTATTGATAAACCTTGAACCGTTTGAGCAGGGATGGATTGAGATGTAGCGTTTGGTCTATTGGTAACCAATGAACCATGTGACCCGGGATGGAATGAGTTGTAGCGTTTGGACTATTGATAAACCTTGAACCGTGTGTGCAGGGACGGAATGAATTGTAGCGTTTGGGCTATTGATAATCCTTGAACCATGCGAGCAGAGAAGGAATTAGTTGAAGCATTTGGGCTATTGATAACCCTTGAACCATGTGTCAGGGAAGGAATGAGTTGTAGCGTTCGGACTATTGATAAACCTTGAACCGTTTGAGCAGGGATGGAATAAGTTGTAGCGTTTGGGCTGTTGATAACCCTTGAACAATGCGAGTAGGGATGGAATGAGTTGAAGCGTTTGGGCAATTGATAACCCTTGAACAATTTGTGCAGGAATGGCATGAGTTGTAGCGTTTGGGCTTTTGATAACCCTTGAACCGTGTGAGAAGGGATGGAATCAGTTGTAGTGTTTGGGCTATTGATAACCCTTGAACCATGTGTGCAGGGATGGAATGAGTTGTAGCGTTTGGGCTATTGATAATCCTTGAACCATGTGAGCAGGAATGGAATAAGTTGTAGCATTTGGGCTGTTAATAACCCTTGAATCAGGTGAGCATGGATGGAATGAGTTGTATGATTTGGGCTATTGATAACCCTTGAACCGAGTGATCAGGGAAGGAATGCGTTGTGGAGATTGGCCTATTGATACCCTTGAACCACGTGATCTGGGATGGAATGAGTTGTAGCGTTTTAGCTATTGATAACCCTTGATACATGTGGGCACGGATGGAATGTGTTGCAGCGTTAGGGCTGTTGATAACCCTTGTACTCGGTGAGCAAGGATGGACTGAGTTGTATCGTTTGGGCTTTTGATAACCCTTGAACAATTTGAGTAGGAATGGAATGAGTAGTAGCGTTTGGGCTATTGATAACCCTTGAACCATGTTAGCAGGCATGGAATGAGATGTACCGTTTGGGCTGTTGATAAACCATGAGCCATGTGAGAGGGGATGGAATGAGTTGGAGTGTTATGGCTATTGATAACCCTTGAACCATGAGAGCAGGGATGGAATGAGTTGTTGCGTTTGGGCTGTTGATAAGGCTTGAGCCATGTGAGCAGGGAAGGAATGAGTTGTAGCGTTTGGGCTGTTGATAACTCTTGAACCATGTGAGCAGGGGTGGAATGAGTTGTAGCGTTTGGGCTTTTGAAAACCCTTGAACCATGTGAGTATGGATGGAATGAGATGTACCGTTTGGGCTGTTGATAATCCTTGAGCCATGTGAGCAGGGATGAAAGGAGTTGCAGCCATTGGGCTATTGATAACCATTGAACCATGTGAGCAGGGATGGAATGAGTTGTAGCTTTGGGCTTTTGAGAACCCTTGTATCATTTAGCAGGGATGGAATGAGTTGTACCGTTTGGGCTATTGATTACCCTTGAACCGTGTGAGCAGGGATGGAATGAGTTGTAGCGTTTGGTCTATTGATAACCCTTCAACCATATGAGCATGGATGGAATGAGTTGTATCGTTTGGGCTATGGATAACCCTTGAACCGTGTGAGAAAATATGGAATGAGTTGTAGTTTTTGGGCTATTGATAACCCTTGAACCATGAGAGCAGGCATGGAATGAATAGTAGCGTTTGGGCTATTGATAATCCTTGAACCATGTGAGCAGGGATGGAATGAGTTGTAGCGTTTGGGCTATTGATAAACCTTGAACCATGTGAGCAGGCATGGAATGAATTTTAGCGGTTGGGCTATTGATAATCCTTGAACCATTTGAGCAGGGAGGGAATGAGTTGTAGCGTTTGGACTATTGATAACCCTTCAACCGTGTGAGCAGAGATGGAATGAGTTATAGCGTTTGGGCTATTTATAACCCTTGAACAATGTGTCTGGGAAGGAATGAGTTGTAGCGGTCAGACTATTGATAAACCTTGAACCGTTTGAGCAGGGATGGATTGAGTTGTAGCGTTTGGGCTATTGGTAACCCATGAACCATGTGACCAGGGATGGCATGAGTTGTAGCGTTTGGACTATTGATAAACCTTGAACCGTGTGTGCATGGATGGAATGAGTTGTAGCGTTTGGGCTATTGATAATCCTTGAACCATGCGAGCAGAGAAGGAATTAGTTGTAGCATTTGGGCTGTTGATTACCCTTGAACCGTGTGAGCAGGGATGGAATGAATTCTAGCGTTTGGGCTGTTGATAACCCTTGAACAATGCGAGCAGAGATGGAATGAGTTGTAGAGTTTGGGCTATTGATAACCCTTGAACCATGAGAGCAGGGATGGAATGAGTTGAAGTGTTTTGGCTATTGATTACCCTTGAACCATGTGAGCAGGAATGGAATGAGTTGTAGCGTTTGGACTATTGATAAACCTTGAACCGTGTGAACAGGGATGGAATGAGTTGTAGCGTTTGGGCTATTGATAACCCTTGAGCAGTGTACGCAGGGATGGAATGAGTTCTAGCGGTTGGGCTTTTGACATCCCGTGAACCATGTGAGCAGGGAGGAAATGAGTTGTAGCGTTTGGACTATTGATAACCCTTCAACCGTGTGAGCAGAGATGGAATGAGTTGTAACGTTTGGGCTATTGATAACCCTTGAACCATGTGTCAGGGAAGGAATGAGTTGTAGCGTTCGGACTATTGATAAACCTTGAACCGTGTGAGCAGGGATGGAATAAGTTGTAGCGTTTGGGCTGTTGATAACCCTTGAACAATGCGAGTAGGGATGGAATGAGTAGTAGCGTTTGGGCTATTGATAACCCTTGAACAATTTGAGCAGGAATGGCATGAGTTGTAGCGTTAGGGCTTTTGATAACCCTTGAACCGTGTGAGAAGGGAAGGAATCAGTTGTAGTGTTTGGGCTATTGATAACCCTTGAACCATGTGAGCAGGGATGGAATGAGTTGTAAAGTTTGTGCTATTGATAACCCTTGAACCGTGTGAGCAGGGATGGAATGAGTTCTAGAGTTTGGTCTATTGATAACCCTTGAACCCTGTGAGCAGGGATGGAATGAGTTGTAGCGTTTGGGCTATTGATAACCCTTGAACCATGTGAGCAGGCATGGAATCAATTGTAGCGTTTGGGCTATTGATAACCCTTGAACCATGTGAGCAGGGATGGAATCAGTTGTAGCGTTTGGGCTATTGATAAACCTTGAACCGTTTGAGCAGGGATCGAATGAATTGTAGCGTTTGGGCTATTGATAACCGTTGAACAATTTGAGCAGGAATGGCATGAGTTGTAGCGTTTGGGCTATTGATAACCCTTGAACCGTGTGAGAAGGGATGGAATCAGTTGTAGTGTTTGGGCTATTGATAACCCTTGAACCATGTGATCAGGGATGGAATGAGTTGTAAAGTTTGGGCTATTGATAACCCTTGAACCATGTGAGCAAGGATGGTATGACTTGTAGCGATTGGGCTATTGATAACCCTTGAAACATAAGAGCAGGGAGGGAATGAGTTGTAGCCTTTGGGCTATTGATAACCCTTGAACCATGTGAGCAGGCATGGAATAAATTGTAGCGTTTGGGCTATTGATAACCCTTGAACCATGTGAGCAGGGATGGAATCAGTTGTAGCGTTTGGGGTATTGATAAACCTGGAACCATGTGAGCAGGGATGGAATGAGTTGTTGCGATTGGGCTATTTATAACCATTGATCCGTGTGGGCAGGGATGGAATGAGTTGTAGCGTTTGGGCTGTTGATAACCCTTGAACCGTTTGAGCAGGGGTGGAATGAGTTGTAGCGTTTGGACTATTGATAACCCTTGAACCGTGTGAGCAGGGATGCAATGAGTTGTAGCGATTGGGCTATTGATAACCCTTGAACCGTGTGAGCAGGGATGGAATGAGTTATAGCGATTGGGCAATTGATAACCCTTGAACCGTGTGAGCAGGGATGGAATGAGTTGTAGCGTTTGTGCTATTGATAACCCTTGAACCATGTGAGCAGGGATGGAATCAGTTGTAGCGTTTGGGGTATTGATAAACCTGGAACCATGTGAGCAGGGATTGAATGAGTTGTTGCGATTGGGCTATTTATAACCCTTGAACCGTGTGGGCAGGGATGGAATGAGTTGTAGCGTTTGGGATGTTGATAACCCTTGAACCGTTTGAGCAGGGGTGGAATGAGTTGTAGCGTTTGGACTATTGATAACCCTTGAACCGTGTGAGCAGGGATGGAATGAGTTGCAGCGATTGGGCTATTGATAACCCTTGAATCGTGTGAGCAGGGATGGAATGAGTTGTAGCGTTTGGACTATTGATAACCCTTGAATCATGTGAGCAGGGATGGAATGAGTTGTAGCGTTTGGGCTATTGATAACCCTTGAACCATATCAACAGGGATGGAATGAGTTGTAGCGTTTGGGCTATTGATAACCCTTGAACCATATGAGTAGGGATGGAATGAGTTGTAGCGTTTGGGCTATTGATAACCCTTCAACCATGTGATCAGGGAAGGAATGAGTTGTAGCGTTTGGAGTATTGATAACCCTTGAACCGTGTGAGCAGGGATGGAATGAGTTGTAGCGTTTGGGCTATTGATAACCCTTGAACCGTGTGAGCAGGGATGGAATGAGTTGTAGCGTTTGGACTATTGACAACCCTTGAACCATGTGAGCAGGGATGGAATGAGTTGTAGCGTTTGGACTATTGGTAACCCTTGAACCGTGTGAGCAGGGATGGAAGGAGTTGTAGCGTTTGGGCTATTGATAACCCTTGACCCATGTGAGCAGGGATGGAATGAGTTTTAGCGTTTGGGCTGTTGATAACCCTTGGACCATGTGATCAAGTATGGAATGAGTTGTAGCGTTTGGACAATTGATAGCCCTTGAATCGTGTGAGCAGTGATGGAATGAGTTGTAGCGTTTGGGCTGTTGTAATCCTTGAACCATGTGAGCAGGAATGGAATGATTTGTATCGTTTGGGCAGTTGATATCCCTTGGACCGTGTGAGCAGGCAAGGAATGAGTTGTAGCGTTTGGACTATTGATAACCCTTGAACCATATGAGCAGGGATGGAATGAGTTGTAGCGTTTGGGCTATTGATAACCCTTGAACAATTTGAGCAGGAATGTAATGAGTTGTAGCGTTAGGGCTATTGATAACCCTTCATCCGTGTGAGCAGGGATGGAATGAGTTGTAGCGTTTGGGCTGTTGGTAACTCTTGAAACATGTGAGCAGGGATGTAATGAGTTGTAGCGTTTGGGCTATTGATAACCCTTGAACAATTTGAGCAGGAAAGGAATGACTTGTAGCGTTTGGGCTATTGATAATCCTTGAACCGTGTGAGCAGGGATGGAACGAGTTGTAGCGTTTGAGCTATTGATAACCCTTGAACCATATGAGCATGGATGGAATGAATTGTAGCATTTGGGCTGTTGATAACCCTTGAACCATGTGAGCAGGGATGGAATGAGCTGTAGCGTTTGGGCTGTTGATAACCCTTGAACCATGTGAGCAGGGATGGAATGAGTTGTAGCATTTGGGCTGTTGATAACTCTTGAACCATGTGAGCAGGGATGGAATGAGCTGTAGCGTTTGGGCTGTTGATAACTGACTTTTCTTCTTTTTTCTGCAATTAACGGTTCTTCTTCTCGAGCCGTCGTTCCCTGCACCCACAGTCACTAAAGTGTCATCTTAATTAAAAACAAACGAAATTACCAATACTCGCATTGAACTCACAAGCACTAAATCGAAAATGGTTATTAAACAGTAACAAACACAAAGCATCATGGGTAGCGGTTACCATGGATAGTATTATCAAATGCCCTATGATTGGCTGGTTTTGACCAAAACTCTTTCTCCTTGGTTTCATATATTTTAAGCAATGAGCAATGGATACAATCCACAAGCGTAAGGTGACCTTTAAAATGATAAGAATAATCACATCATGCGATTGCTTGTGACCTCCTTACTTGGAATACGAATACACGAATAGCATCATATCCATGATAAGTGTACAGTTTTTTACTTCAAGCACTAGGGGATTGTTGCTTCCAGCCCTCTGTAATTTGGGACACTCGTGTTCACCGGCTAAAAGTCGACTCTGTCCATAAAAAAGTGCACGAACCACAGCTTTCAATCGACTTTCTTCAGTAACATTGTTACTCCTCTGCTTCCTTTGTTCGTTGGTGAATGGTTCTGTACATCTGTCTGTTGGGTAGTCAGCCCGAAGGCTGGTTGGATCCTCAAACAGTACCGCCATTAGGTTATGTGAGTAGATACCCACAAAAACCCAAGGCAGCGCTATATTGAGGCGTAATGGGCAAAAAGAGGATTGAGGTAGTTTGCCATTGCTTTCCTCACTGAGTCAGAACAGTAGTACTAACCCTATGAGTAGAACCTTTCACAACATCCACAAGCACTTACTGTGCCCTGAATGTCATTAATAAGCACCACCCATACCTCAGTAGCATCCATATAATCACAGCCATGAGTGAGACTGAGACATCGGTGAAAAGCCACCTTTTACTCTAGCCTTCTGTACATAAACCAGCTTTATTACATGGTGCGAGCCTCAACATAACCGTCCAGTGGTTCTTGAGATTGGCCCGAACCAACACGATCGATGACTTCATTTTATACCATTAATGTCAAACAATTTAGTCCAATCAACGTTATCAAAAGCCTTTTCTAAATCTGCAAATGCCATGAACGTTCTCTTATCTTTTCTTATTCTAGCTTCCAAAATCAGCATAAGACTTAGAACAGCTTCCCTTGTTCCTACATTTCTCCTGAAACCAAACTGGTCTTCACCCAATTCCGCTTCTATCTGGCTTTCCATCCTCTTGTAAATTATTCTAGACAGGATCTTTGAAGCATGAGTAATCAAGCTGTTTGTACGGTAATCCTCACATCTGTCATCTCCTACTTTCTTCGATATAGGGATGATAACATTCTTCTTGAAATCAGAGGGTACCTCACCTGTCTCATAAATCCTACACACCAAGTGAAATAACCTGATCAGACCTTCATCTCCTATGCAGCGTAGCAACTCAATCGGTATATCATCTATACCTGATGCTTTGTTCTTGCTTAAGTCTTCCAATGTTCTATCAAATGCTGATCTCAATATTAAATCTCCTTTTGCATCCTCATCTATTTCCTCCTCCCTTTCCATTACATGATTCTCAAACTCCTTTCCCTTATACAAACACTCAATGTAAGCATTCCATCTCTCAACCTTTTCTTCCCTATCTGTTAGAGGCTTTCCATTTGTGTCCTTAATATTACAGCACTTAGTCTTCTTTTCCCCAAAAGTATCCTTAATCCTTCGATAAGCTGTGTCTACTTTTCCTAATTTCAGATAATTTTCTATACCTGCACATTTCGTTTTCAACCATCCTTCTTTCGCTACCTTTCACTTCTTGTTAATCTCATTTCTCAGACGTCTGTATTCGGCTTTCCCCTTTTCATCTCTTACATTCTTGTGTTTCCGCCTTTCATCCATCAATTCTTGTATATCCTGAGTGATCCACGGTTTTCTGCCAATTCTTTCTTCCCTAACAAAGTTTTCTTCTGCGGATTTTGTGATTTCATTCTTCAAAAGTGTCCATTCATCTGCAATTGAAATTTGTTTAGGGTTTTTCATTAGTCCTTCCTTTATACTCTTCTTGAATCTTTCGTTTACATCCTTCACATTCAGTCTGTCTATTGCCCACTTTTTTGTCTTTTGACTATTCTTCAGTTTCTTCAACTTTCATCTGCATTTCATAACAACTGGATTGTGGTAAGAGTTTATGTCAGCACCGGGATATGTCTTACAGTCCAAAATCTGGTTTCGAAACCTCTGTTTGACCATAATGAAGTCGATTTGGTAACGCCCTGTATCTCCTGGTCTCATCCATGTGTATATTCTTCTATTGCGGTTATTGAATAACGTGTTAGCTATGACCAACTCATGCTCGGTGCAGAATTCCATCAGCCTGCTTCCTCGACCTTTCCTTTCACCTAATCCGAAATCTCCTACTACCTTCCCTTCTCTTCATTTTCCTACCACAGCATTCCAATCTCCCATTACTATAACATTTTCATCACCCTTGACATACCTCAGAATTTCATCTATTTCTTCGTAGACCTTTTCAACGTCTTCATCATCAGCTTGACTGGTAGGCATATAGACTTGTAACACTGTGGTGCACGTAGATTTTGTATTGATTTTTGCTACAATAATCCGTTCGCTATATTGCTCATAATATTCCACCCGCTGTCCAAGTTTCCTACTCAATATGAGACCAACCCCTGCTTGGCCATTGTTTGATTTAGTGCTAATGACCCTATAGTCTCCTGACTAAAAGTCCTGTTCTTCCTGCCAGCGCATTTCACTAATCTCAACCGAATCCAACCTCAACCTATCCATTTCCATTTCTAAGTTTTCTAACCTTCCACTTCCTAGCAGACTTCTAACATTCCACGCTCCGATCCGTAGAATATCAGATTTCCTCTTTGTCACTTCTGTGATGTTAACCACCTCTCGAGTAGTCCTCGCCAGGAGATCCGAACGGGGGACTAGTTTACCTCCGGATTGGAATTTTACAAGGGAGGAGGCCATTATCACATGTAATTATGCATAGAGAGGTGCATATCCTCGGGAATAGCGTTACGGCTGTAGTTTCCCGTTGCTTTCAGCCGTGCAGCAGATCGCAGTGTAGCCATTAGTTGGCTTATGTTATCAATATCTTAGCCATCTATAAGACAAGTAAAGAATTGATTTATTCTGAAAGGCTGCTACTCCCTTTCAGAATAAGTAATGGAGCATTTCTACTAACAAAAATACTAACAATTGCATACCAAAATTCTACTAACGAAAAAATACTCAAGTTCTACCAACAACAAAATACTACCACTAAAACAGTCTGTCACCAGGCACACTCATATGCATCCTCACACATCACAGTCTAATGAAACAATGAACTATATCTAATAAACAATGCAGCTGCCACCAGACACATTCATACACCACAGTCTATTGGAACAATGAACTATATCTAATAAACAAACTGACTACGTGATTACAACTAAAACTAGCTACATACAAAGGGTATACCTGTCGAGAATTAACCCGGAGGTTAGGTTCAAAATGCGTACAGAATGCAATATAGAGTCGAAATACTTAAAAAAGGCAACTAAAATTCAAAATACTTACAAACTGCAAATGCGATTGGAAATATGTACAAAATACAACAGAGGTTCAAAATACCTACAAAATGCAATTGAAATTGAAAATTCATGAAAATTCGTACAAAATGCAATTGAAATTCAAAATACTCACTAAAGTCCCATCCCCTTTATTGAAAGACTTACTAAATGAAGGGAATTGAGAGGGCTGACTGAAATTTCTATAGTAGTTAGCGTTACTCGTCTTGTTCGAAATGGTAAGTACGTAAAATTCTGTTCAAAGAAAGGAAAATTATTATTAACCAAGTAATTCATATTTGTCGAGAATTTCGAGTCAAAAACGTGAGAGAATGCTACATAATTATGGGACATATCAGTAATACAGTGAGTGATACTAGTGGAATTTACAACAGTGATTGCCTTATTCTTTAGAGTGCTTGTGTGACGTAGGGAGAGTGCAATTTAACGTGACCACGAGGTCAGACCAGTAAAATTACAAGCCACGTGCAGACGGATTTTGTTAAAACAGCGACTTTTATATACATTCTTATAAGCATTGTGGGCTCATTTAAGTTGTGTAAATCCGCATCATTAAAAAATTGTTGAAAACATGCCTGAGAGTTCGACTTCAAGACTAAATGGAAATCGGGCAACACTTCAGAATGGTCCATTGTAATGAGGTGCTAAACCAAACCTGGAGCATGGGGTTTAGGGGACACAAACTCAGGATGATCACAGCAGCTGATGAAACGTAGATGCTTTATGTTGGTAAATTTTCATTTCGAATCGTAATAATTCGAGAGTAATTAAGTATTTTAGGATACTACATATTTCACATTAGCTCAGATTTGAGTAGGTTTGATACTTTGCTTGTGCAAAATTATTGTACTTTATTCATGCAAGAAGTGTGATAATAGGCTTGCTTATGAGCATAAACGATGAAGTGCAGGGAATCCCATTATGAAATTTAAGTAAATGTTATACGACATCAGCCTGTAAGCATTATGGATAAACTAGGGCATTAATTGAGATCCTGCTTGTAATAAGTGAAGATGTTAATACACAGATGATAAGAGTGAACGACCACATTATGATAGTATAGTGCAATAGTGTTATAAATAAAGAAATAAATAAATAAATATAGCCTAGATAATCCCATAAGGGCAAAGGCCTCCTGCGAGCAGGGACGTGGTCTTGTTTAAACTCGTTAGGCGAGCAAGTCCTAAGGAGTTGTGTACAAGTTTTTACTCCACTGTAGTTCACTTCACTACACTACATTTCACTTCGCTTTACATCCACTGCTAAATCAGACCGCAATATTACAGTTATATTTTGAGCTAATCATATAATGCCAGTGCTATCAGCATAATTCCATATATAAATATATTTAAATCGACCTAATTTCGGGAATAAATATTGAATCTTACATTTTAAGAAAAGTAAGCTATTTAGTTCTTCACGATATTATGCCTCCGATTCGGTCATAAATGAATCGTGATGAGAGCACAAACTAATAACGCATGCTGAACAACCACCCTCTCAGTGCAGCGGGGCAGGCCATCAGGCTGTTGCGCATGCGTGCTACAGTCTCAGTGCAGCGGGGCAGGCCGTCTGGCTGCTGCGCATGCGTTACAGAACACTTTACTCTATTCTCCCCCTCATTACAGCAGGCGCGCAGCCATCAAATGTAGTATCTAAATCATCATTTAGGCGTCGTGTATCGGTGATTGTTTCTTGACGTTGCAGCAGCCTGAATCATGGGTGGGTACGAGTTAATGTCCGTGGGCTGCTGCAATGACAGCCAAAACGTTGGGAAACAATCACAGATTCTGTAAGCCTAGTTGTTAAACTAGACACCGGTTGCAAAAGCCTACGATCTAAACTTGTCTAGATTTTCTGTTTAGTAAATGGTGACATTTCTTCCCCATTATTTTAATATATAAGAATGAAACGAAAGAACTGTGATGAAACATACCTCCTGGGGGCGGCGATGAGCAAGACACCTCCGATCCAGAATATTCGCACCATCAATAAGAGCAGTAACTTCCGCCTAAGAATGTCAGACTGTAATCCGGATGGAAGTGCAGTCGGACCCCAAGCGTCAGCAGCGACAGGACCAGAATCGTTGGCAGATACCCTAGACCTCCCCTATTCTCTATTCACGGTTTATAGTGCCTACTGTAAAGCGTTCTATATAATGCGACATTCTTTCGGCTAGCAAGATCGGATGTCCGAGCCTTCCGGGTCCGTTTCCCCATCCTCCTCTTCCAAGTCACTTTTTCTCTACCTCATTTTAAATTTCAGAGAAGAAACGGGAAACGAATCCGGATCTCTGGGATGACAGCCAAGAACATTTCATGTTTATTGAATTCCTTGGTAAAATTATCACTGTCCTTTGCATGATGTAACTCCGCCATTGCCCTGTCCCAAGTCCGGGATGAGAAAGTAGGAGGGTTGGCAACCAGTCTTAAAATTGCCACATTATACTTCCTAGAAACACACGGAATGGCTCTCTCTGTTAAGATACATAATTCCGGAGGTAAAACACCCCCTCATTCCTGGAGGGGACTCCATTGCGATCAGATGGAGTTACGGAGGGAGGACAGCGAATAAACAGGAGGAAAGAAGATGAGATAAGAATTGGAACGTGGAATGTACTTACACTCCTATAGGCTGGGAAGATGAAAATGCAAAACTAGAGATGAAGTAGAATAGATAGGATATTTTGGGAATGTGTGAATTGAGGTGGGGAGGAAGTGGAGACTATACTCAGGAGGAGAGAAGAGTGGAAGTAATGGAGTTGGTATAATGATAGGAAACTGGCTAAAAAGTATGAGTTTGAAGGTGGATTATATTGACGACAGATTGATGATGTTGAGATGGTCATAATCCAAGTGAATATGCCAAATAGGGATGAAGAAGTAGAGGAGTGCTGTGAGAAGACAGAAACACGAGAAACGAGGTTCATGTATTATTTCATGGGAGACTGGAATTCTGTGGTGGGTGAGGGGAGATATGGTGAGTCGTTGGTTAGTTTTAGACTGGGAGCAAGAAATGATAGAGGTGAAAGATTGGTCAGTTTTTGTAAAGAAAACTCTTTAGTGATTGGCAACACCTTATTTGTACATGGTTATCTAGACTAAATGGACCACATCATGTTACAGAGGAGATACCGAAACTGGTTAAAATGCTAAAGTATACCCTGGAGCAGATATAGACTCACATCACAATTTGGTGGTTGGTGAAATACGTACCAAGTTGAAGAGAGTATGGAGAGGTAAACCGACGGGGAAATATAACCTAGAGGCTCTAAAGGAGAAAGGCAAGGCTGAGGACATGGAAGACAGATATATGGCCAAATGGGACAGAGGAAATAATGAAGAGCATGTAAATGAGAAATGGAATAGGATGTGTGAAAGCCATAAGAAGGCTGCAGTGGAAGTCATTGTGACTGAAAAGGCCAGGCCTATCAGCAAAGAATGGGTAACGATGAACATGCAGAGTAAGATAGAAGAAAGGAGGAAGTGAAAAAATTAGGGGACAGAGGAAGGGAAGCAGATGTACAGATGACTGAATAAAGAACTGAAGAGAGAAACAGAACGGGCAAGAGAATCATGGCTGAATGAGAGATGTGAAGAATAGTTATTTAGTTATTGTTGTTTTAAGGGCGGAACTACGAGGTCATCTGCCCCAGATGTGAAGATGTGAAGAAATAGAGAGGCTGGTAGAGGAGGGAAAGTACGAAATGATGTATCGAGCGGCTATGAAGCTGGTGTTTGATGGTAAGAGGAGAAGAACTGGAATGGAAGTACAAGGAATGGATGGTACGTTACTAAGTGAACCTCACGATGTTCTGGAAAGATGACATGAATATATAGAGAATCTTTACGAGTCTGACAAAAGACAACATGACCTTGAGATTGAAGATGAGGTAAGAGTACTGGAAGACGAAAATGGATATTGTATTTTGGAAAGCGAGCTGGATGGGACCTTGAGGGACATGAAATATCACAACGCAAGTGGAATTGATGGATTACCGGGAGAGATGTTAAAGAGTCTTGGAGGAAGAGGTGTGAAGGAGTTCACATATCTCTGTAATGAAATATACAACAAAGGTGAATGGCCAGATGACTTTCTCTCCACAATCATGATATCAATTCCAAAGAAGAAGAATTCCAAGCAATCCGAGGACTACTGGACAATTAGCCTAATATCTAATGCTGCCAAAGTATTACTTAGAATAATGGCTAGAAGACTGTATGGGAAGTTAGACACATATATTGCGGTAGAGCTGTATGTTTTTCGAAGAGGTAAAGGGACAAGAGATGCAATTGGAGTGTTGAGAACTGTAGGTGAACGATACATAGAGAAAGGAAGAGAAGTTTATGCTGTCTTTATTGATCTAGAAAAGGCTTTTGACAAAGGACAATGGAGGAAACTAGTGGACATACTAATGAGGAAAGGAGTGGATTGGAAGGACAGAAGACTGATCAAGGGACTATACTTACAACAGAAGGTCAGAATACAATGAGATGACTCAGGTGGTGTATTCTTTGGAATACATGGTTTGTTAGAGTTAGCTCGTGCTGCTCTTTGCTTTTCTCATTCATTAGTTTATTTTATTTTCCTTTCGCAGACACCAACAGGGAACCCCTTCTTTATATTCCCTTTTTCTTTGTATACTTAAATCTATGTAAGTTTGTTTCAGTTATTTATCCCCTGGATTTCAACCTCAGCACTCCATGCGGCAACCTGTCGAAGTTTTGGAATCAGAGATCTCAATAATATCTTCAAATCGGTCAAGCAGATGTCGTCTTTGTCGTCAGCTAACATTTCCTTGAAGACCCTACTCCACGAAGAAAAACATATTATGTAAAGGGTTTATATTGCTCAGATGTTACCCACCCTGTTTTATGTTCCTTTGTCACTCCCCACTTCACCTTCGTCTTCTCGCTTGCCGTGTGTTCAAATTCTTCTTTCACTCTTCTTGTGTCGTCAGCTGGGTGAACAGTTCAACCCTCTCTCAGAGGTTTTCATCCTCTCTAATGAGGCGATTCAAACGGACACCATGTCTGAATCATTAGTGTAACGGTCACAGGAGGCTTCAACCTTCAAACATCATGGAAAGCTAAGTACAAATCTTAAATGATCTTAACCATTTTTAAAAGGTTTTAAACAACATTTGAAATATTTTACTGAAAGCTATAGGCAGTGTTGGGATTTTCACAAAATTGTGCAATATCTGCCCTCCGTGGGAACTGTCATTCTTATTGAACTAAGCTTTCTACTAGTCTTGAAATATAGCATTTCCTACACTAAATAAGGGAATACCTTCCCACAACGAGGGATTTGTGTCAAATGAATAGCTGTCCAAGCTTAACTTATTAGCCTCCGAGGGATGTCTACTTGCTACTCTAAACTGTCACTACAGCTCTGGAACTTTCCATTCAAAATAAACACTAAACAGTGAAAAACTATACTCAATACCGTCAAAATTACTGCAACCTATAAGTTATAGTGAATTTATAAACTGCAATATCAAGACTACTTACCGCTAAAACCCGTCAAAGTGTAACTTAATGAACCTATGCATACTGCAATAGTGAAAATTTACATTCTATCAACAAACTTTAGTGCAAAAACAATGTCCATTCAACAATCTACCGCGTCGCGATTCGTTCGTATTAATAAAATCGGCCAGGACTCTATCCTATAATTCCTACACTCCCAATCCCTTTTACTAACAATTTAGGGTGTATTTAAATTAGTTACTTCATTTCAACGAGGCCTCACCTAAACATAGGCGCCCTCCCACCTTTCTGTAAAAATAGCCGTGGTTATAATCCACATTTTAATACGTATTTTTTCCTGTTGCAATCAGGAAGTTCTAATTTTCCAATTGCTAAATGTTTATCTAATTTATGTAATCCAGGTTTCGTTATTACGACCTGTTCCATTTGAATTTAGCATGTATTCAACTCTGTGTCATTAACAGGGTTCTTTATTATCCTGCTTGCCCAGGAATTCATAGCCTTTCCGCTTACAAAAAGGGC
This sequence comes from Meconema thalassinum, assembly GCA_946902985.2. Taxonomy (NCBI): domain Eukaryota; kingdom Metazoa; phylum Arthropoda; class Insecta; order Orthoptera; family Tettigoniidae; genus Meconema; species Meconema thalassinum. The sequence continues at coordinate 19,917,345 of OX336391.1, forward strand.
AATCTCTAAGTAATTGGCATTCTAACTGACCAATACAACGAAATATTGAACCAAATTATAATTCCTTTACTATTATCATAATAAGTTTTAACTTCTTAATTGTATGCACATTTATGAAAACCCTTGTTAGGTTTTAGTGATTGTAACAGGTTCGAAACCTTGAAATTTTTTAACTTTATTTGTTAATTGTAAACCTCTTATTATTATGGGTCTGAGACCTTTAATTTTTGTAAACCAAAAAGTTGTTCTTAACTCGAAATAGATCTGAGATCTAAATTGTTATCTATATTCCACTTAATCATTTTGTTAAATAAGTTATTTATTATTTGATTTCAATCTCCATTGCTAAAAACAAAAAATAGGCAGGACCTTCTCTTCCCTAGTTCTTCTCCCGAATCATTCTATGTTCAAAGAAAAGGGCAAATCACTGAATGATAAGTTTATTAAGAACTCCCATCACCTTTTGCGATAAAAATAAAATTTCAATTAACAACATTTACAAAGTCTCTCTTAGCTATCTCAGCTAATTCTAGTAAATTATCAATGCAAGTATAGCTCTCTTCACCAGCTTCCTACTTGTAGAGATTTTCTCTCCGGCTTATAATTTACTGTCTAAGATTGTAGTTTTGTTCAAGTTAGATTTGTGGTTTTCCTCAGTTCTAAACTTTTGGTCGGCACTCTGCTGGGTAAGAGATTAGCCTGCTTTTAAATGCAACAATTGCTACTCTCTGAAAATTTCTACTACTAATAATATTTTTTTTAAGAACTAGAGTAACTTTATCTCTGCCCACTCTGGAGGCATTCGGTCTTTCTGTCGGGGATCCAACAGTGTCGGGAAATAAAATTATTCCGACTAATTTCAGTATTTATAGCATTTCATAAAGCTTCAGAAAATATCACCCTTTTGAAGGGAAAGTACATAAAGCAATTTTACCTTATAAATCCTTGCTTGCCAGCGCAATACCTATCCCAATAGCACCCAAATACCTGCTCGGGAGGGAAAGAGCACTTAGCGATAGCCTGCAGAAAGCGAAGCTCACGCTGCTCTCTGCATTTACCGTGCTCGTACTCCCGCCTACATTAGTTACTTCACAGGCTACGCCCAGTATAATCAGTCTTTATATCACTATTTCTTTCTTAATTTGTATTGGATTCTCTTCCTCTCTGCCTAAATTCCTAAACCTTTCTCCTTTTCTTTCAATCATCTTCCCTCAGGTAGTGTTTAAGCTCCGGATTAATCTACCAACAGGAAAGAAGAATAGGAACGGGTGTTCGACAAGGATGTTGTCTATCTCCCACACTATTCAACATTTACCTGGAAGATATCATTGGGAAATGTCTGGAAGGAAGAAGAGTGCACATTGTTGGCAGGAGAATAGAGTGTATTCGATTTGCAGATGACATGGTGTTGCTAGCAGAGAATGAAAGGATACTGAATGGGATGACAGCAGATCTGAATGCAACCTGTGAGCAATATGGAATGCACAGTAATAAGAGCAAGACCAAGAGTATGGTGATGAGCGCAAGAGGGTTCAAAGTAATAAACATCAGGCTAGGCCAGGACGATATTGAACAAGTGTCAGTTTTTAGCCTACTTTCGATTTTTGCAAAAAATGAAAGTAGACTTATGAGATCAACACAGGGCGAAAAAAGTGTGTCTGTCTGTGTGTATATGTGTGTGTGAGTCTGTGTGTGTGTGTGTGAGTCTGTGTGTGTGTGTGTGTGAGGGTGTGTACTCTGAATGTCTGTCCCCCCCTATCAATTGGAACACGGTGAATGCGAATTGAACGAAATTTGGTACAAAGGTAGCACTAGCAAAGGACACCTCAGTGTCATGTTTTATGTCGCCGCCATCTTGACGGAAACGTAATGGCGGCCACACAAATGTTCAAAGCTTAAATCAAATTACGACTAACCTAATCATCCGATCTCTACCAAATTTTGCAACAACATACCTTTATGAGGGAGCATCATTTGACCAAACTAATAGGTCATCAGCGTAATAGTTTGCGGATGGCGGCCATCTTTGTGTGAAAAGCGATTCCCCCTATTAATTCGAACACGGTGCAACCGAATGGAACGAAATTTAGTACAGAGGTAGTACTAAAGAAAGGCACCTCAGTGTCATGTTTTATATCTCCGCCATCTTGACGGAAACGTAATGGCGACCACACAAATGTTCAAAGCTTAAATCTAATTACGATTTACCTAATCATCCGATCTCTACCAAATTTAGCAAAAAGATACCTTATAGAGGAAGCATCTTTTGACCAAATGAATAGGTCATTAGCCTAATAGTTTGCGGATGGCGGCCATATTTGTGTCAAAATCGATTCCCCCTATTAATTCAAACACGGTGAAACCGAATGGAACGAATTGGTACAGAGGTAGCACTAGCAAAGGGCATCTCAGTGTCATGTTTTATATCGCCGCCATCTTGACTGAAACGTAATGGCGGCCACACAAATGTTCAAAGCTTAAATCAAATTACGATTAACCTAATCATCCGATCTCTACCAAATTTTGCAACAACATACCTTTATAGAGGAAGCATCCTTTGACCAAATGAGTAGGTCATTACCCTAATAGTTTGCGGATGGCGGCCATCTTTGTGTCAAAATCGATTCCCCCTATCAATTCAAACACGGTGAAACCGAATGGAACGAAATTTGGTACAGAGGTAGCACTAGCAAAGGGCATCTCAGTGTCATGTTTTATTTCGCCGCCATCTTGACTAAAACGTAATGGCGGCCACACAAATGTTCAAAGCTTAAATCAAATTACGATTAAACTAATCATCCGATCTCTACCAAATTTTGCAACAACATACCGTTATGGAGGGAGCATCCTCTGACCAATCTAGTAGGTCAATCGCCTAATAGTTTGCGGATGGCGGCCATCTTTGTGTCAAAATAGATTCCCCCTATTAATTCAAACACGGTGAAACCGAATGGAACGAAATTTGGTTCAGAGGTAGCACTAGCAAAGGGCACCTCAGTGTCATGTTTAATATCCCTATAGCACGTTGTATTTCAACAAGCTACTACAACCAACATTCAATCATACTCCTTGAAAAGGACAAAGAGTTATAACCATACCCATGCATTTAGGAGAAAGTAGGCTATATGTTCTTTACTGAACATCTTGTTAATATCTAGGAAGCACACTAACGGATGATATGAGGAGCAGTAAAGTGGTAAGAAGTCGCATTGCTAAAGAAGTCTTCAACAGAAAGAAGGGACTACTGTGTGGACGCTTGGGCTTGAGGTTAAGGAAGAGATGCTTTGTTTGGAGTGTGGCACTATACGGAGCCGAGACCTGGACGCTAAGGAAGGATGATGAAAGAAGTCTACAAGCGTTTGAAATGTTGTTGGAGGAGGTTGTAAAGCATATCCTGGGCGGAAAAGAGTCCGCAATGACGAGGTATTGGAGCGAATTGGAGAAAATTGGAGGCTGTTACATACCATCCATACAAGGACGAGGAACTGGCTTGGGCACTGTTTGCTGAGGGATATCTCGAAGGATCAGTAAACGGGAAGAGAACAGAGAAGGTACCAGCTGGTGGACAGTGTCAAGATTCCAGGAAATTACCATCAAACACAGAGAACGGCAGAAGACAGAACTCCATGGAGAGCTGTTGAGTGAAGACCTGCCTAAGGGCACAACACGTTATATATATTGCATGATGTAATAATTATAACATATCTCGTAATAATAATAATAACTTAAAACGTCATTGTTTGCTCCACACGAGGTTATTTGATATTATTCTATGGTTCTGGAACTCTCTTCGTGTGAGTCATTCTTTCTTCCTTCCTGTTCTATAGAAACTATAATAAAGGTTTATTTTTAAGTTTTTCAGTAAACTACGACATCAGTTGTCAAATTATGTTTCTTGTACACAGCAAAATAATCCGTGTTTGCTTACGTATTTATTTATAATTTAGCAACAAATGCCATAAGATCATTATACACGTCTTAACTACATTATCGTAGCAAGCATGCTCGTTTACTATATATTTAGTGTCATGAATGTACAACTATTTAGGATAATTTATTTGTCGGCAAAGCGTTCCTATCTTCATTTCAATGGATATTTTGTTTAACTTATAATATACAGTCTCTAAGCATTTATTTACAAGCTTTGTAATAATGCTGCATTTCCTCGCATGATGGATACAAAACACATGATGATAAGTATTAACAGGCGTCATACTATAAAGAGGAACTGACTTCTCATACTGGAGCCACATTGGGCTTGAGCATCCTGAGTAACAACACTTACAATATCTCGAAACCTTGGATATATTGGTTAGCAAAATCCATAGATAATTTGTGTAATAGGTTGGGACCTCCTAGGTATGCACCCAGACTGGTCCCTCTTAGGGTACTGACACATTCGGAGCATCACTTAGTTTAGAACTCCTAGGTACCCACCAAGACTGGTCCCTCTTAGGGTACTGACACATTCGGAGCATCACTTACCTTAGAACTCCTAGGTATCCACCCAGACTAGTCCCTCTTACGGTACTGACACATTCGGAGCATCACTTAGTTTAGAACTCCTAGGTATCCACCAAGACTGGTCCCTCTTAGGGTACTGACACATTCAGAGCATCACATAGTTTAGAACTCCTACGTACCCACCCAGACTGGTCCCTCTTAGGGTACTGACACATTCGGAACATCACTTAGTTTAGAACTCCTGGGTATCCTCCCAGACTGGTCCCTCTTAGGGTACTGACACATTCGGAGCATCACTTAGTTTAGAACTCGTAGGTATCCACCCAGACTAGTCCCTCTTAGGGTACTGACACATTCGGAGCATCACATAGTTTAGAACTCCTAGGTACCCTCCCAGACTGGTCCCTCTTAGGGTACTGACACATTCGGAGCATCACTTAGTTTAGAACTCCTAGGTATCCACCCAGACTAGTCCCTCTTAGGGTACTGACACATTCGGAGCATCACTTAGTTTAGAACTCCTAGGTACCCTCCCAGACTGGTCCCTCTTAGGGTACTGACACATTCAGAGCATCACTTAGTTTAGAACTCCTAGGTACCCACCCAGACTGGTCCCTCTTAGGAAAATGACATATTCGGAGCATTACTTAGTTTAAAACTCCTAGGTATCTGACTAGACTGATAGCAGATAGTTCTTCGGGATATTGATACGCCTGGAGTGTCATTAAGCTAATATCAATCCGATTAGGGCTTCTAGGTACCCGTCCTGACTGTGAGCGGTTGGTTCCTCTTAGAGGTATTGACACACTGGAGTATTTTTGAGGTAACATATATCTGTTTACAGCACCAAGACTGTGCGAGGATTGCTCCCATTAAAGGTAATTTCACTTTGGGAATGTGATTGGACTATCATCACTCAGTATTCACATTCCAGGGTTAAAAACATTAGGATCGAGAGATATTGATGTAAACGAATGTTGATGTAAAGAGTTGTTTCACAGGAAATAGTCACGATAATTTATTTTTGCAGATGCTTTTATCTACTGAATGAACACTGTATGCATAGAATGAAGCCATGTCTCTTTATTGAAATTCCCTATGTCTCTTCTTTTATTTCACCCGTTATCATCTTTTACTCCCCCCTTTGTCGTTTGTCCTATAAAATCAATAGTTAAGGGGAGGTGGACGACATGTGGCTTCAAAATTTTGAAATTCCTTTTTTTATGTTATTTAATACCTTAAGGTTTTCTGAACATATAATGATAACTTTTATCATGATGTGACAACAGTCAGCCCCTTTACATCAGTAGATTTAAAAATGGCGCTCATGTGCCACGCCTACTCTCAGTTGCTTATAGATGCTACCAGTTCATTTCAATTGATACCACCTTGAATATCTTTCCTTTTAACCTCTCTGGTTGAGAAGGATAGTGTGAACACTGTACTAGTTTGTTCTCTTCACTGAAGGATTTTTTGGGACTGTCATGGCGTATCCTTATTGCTTGTTTATATTTTGTCACGTGTCAGTTTCTGATAGTTTGTTTGAAGGTTTTTATTTGTTTTGCGCTATTTTTATTAGGGAATATTGGCAGGATAAGGTAATTTGGGGCTAAGAGGAAGTTTTTTGGCAATAGGTATGCCAATGTAGAGAGTAAATCCTCCCCTACGTCTGTAAACGAGGTTAGGCCTAATTCTAACCAAGACAATAACACAAGAAGTAGTGCATCAAAGTCCAGGGTGCTGTTTCAATTTTCAAGCGATCTGAAGCAAAGCGTGGTTTGAAATACATTAATTACCTGGGAGATGGGGACTCTAAAGGATTCACTGCTGTACAAGAAGCTAAAGTGTATGGAGATAATGTACTTGTTAAAAAATTAGAATGTGTGGGCCATGTGCAAAAGAGGATGGGTTGTAGGCTAAGAAAATTGAGAAAGGATTAAAAAAAATACAAAGCTGTCAGATGGCATGACACTATCTGGAAAGGGGCGTCTAACTGATCCCAATATTGATCTTCTACAGGGGTATTATGGCCAGGCTATTAGGAGAACAGCTGGACTTAATGATGTAACAAAGATGAAGGCAGATATATGGGCAACATACTATCATAAACTTAGCACTGATGAACATCCCCAGCATTACTAAAGTCCCAAGGGTGCGGACAGCTGGTGCAAATTCAACAAGGGCAAAGACACAGGACAACAGTACAGCCATAATAACTCATTGCCAGAACCTGTCTTACTGGCAATTAAACAAGTATATCGGGACCTGGCTGACAAAAGGCTGCTTGAAATGTGTTTACATGGGAACACTCAAAATCCAAATGAGAGTTTCAACAATTGCATTTGGACTAGACTGCCAAAATCATTTGTAGGTATGAAAACAATGCAGATAGGTGTTATGGATGCAATTATTTGCCTTAATGAAGGGGTCATAAGCAGGGTTCAAGTATTGCAAAATCAAGGCATACTGGTAGGGACCAACATGCTGTCAGGTCTGAAAATTATTGACAACAAACGCATTGAGGCTGCAGAAAAGGACATTTTAAAACCAACCAAACAGGTTAGGGTGAACAAAAGGGTTCAGAAGAAGGACATGGAGAAAGAAAAAATAAGAGAGGATGAATATGGCCCAGGAATTTTCTGAGAACAAGTAAGGTGCATGATAAACTTTAAACAGATTTTCTAAAAATGCCATTTTTTAAAGATTAAGGTGCACTTTTCTCAGAAACTATTGAAGATATACAGCTGTTATTTTCCATGTTATTTGTGTGAATGGTTATCTGTAAAATAGACTAAGGATAATCATATAATTGTTATTTTGTGACACATAGGAGCTGAAAAAGTTAATAAAATTTATTCAATTTTCAGAGACCAAAATTTAAAGTGGCTGCAAAAAACATAAACGCACTTCAATTTCAAGTAATAAGTCTATTACATCAAACCTAGCCTTTTAAACACAGATCTGAAATTTTAATTCCTAAACCGCAGTTGTTAGTGAGAAAAGTGTACCTGAAACTCAGCATGTATACTGAAAAAAATACCACATATTATTTTCAAAATACAATAACATCACTCTCCAGATATATATATAAATAAGCCTAAAAATAAGGGGAAATGCTAGTTGACAGAATCTGAGAATTTAGAAGTTGTATTGTAAAAACTGAGTGAGATATAAAGTGTTTAATACCTATAATATTTTACGAGATTTTCCCTGTGATGACGTCCACCTCCCCTTAATTTCTCTACCGATAAATATATTTTTTTCCTTTTTCCGCAAGGAAAACATATGTCTGAATTCCTTTATTATAGAACACCAGAGAGTCTAACTCAAATAATCGATCGACGTTAATCTTAGGCTTAAGTGGTGGGATTTCTATCGCAGGAAACGCCGTCGCATGCCGTCGAGATTTCACTCCGCCACACGTGTCCAGTTGTGTTATTCGGATTCGGCGACAGGAGACGATGGGTTTGGTGGCATAACGTGGTAATTGTTCTCACTCGGCATTACATGCAGGTGGGAAAACCTCAACTTTTGTAGCTTACAAATAAATTCGTATGTGTGAAAAAATAATTTCTAAGTAATGTCAAGTGCGCATTAATACATTTGTGCAGCTTCTAGCAACGATGGATCATCGTGTGCGTCTTAAACTTTTTTACATAGAAGAGTAAAGTTTTCCCAACAATTTTATATAAAATAGAGTCCGCATGTACTGCATGATTGTGGGTTCAGGGCTGTAGGTCACTTTGAATTAGGAGGTGGCTCTTCAAAGAATATTTCCCAGACAAAGTTGCTCCGCCGTACTACAATGTAAAGCAAATAAGGGTCAGTACGTGTTTCTTCAACCTGCCTTTCTCTGTAAATATTGCTCCGCATGAACCACACGAATGTAGCTGAGGCCACTATGGATCAACATGTAATATTTTAAAACTGCTTTTAAATGTATAGTTTGGCCCGCAAGTACCACCACAATGTGGCTAAGGAACAGTATGGATCAACATGGGTCTATTCAAACCTCATTTTTCAACAAACATTGCTCCGGAAACACCACAGGAGTATGGCCTTAGACCAATATGGATCGTCATGTGTGTCTTCAAACACATATTTAAGCAAAGCTTGCACCGCAAGTACCACATTAATGTGGATATCCACTATGAATCAACATGTGTTTATTCATGTTACTCTTTGTAGTAAAGGTTGCTTCGCAAGTACCACATGAATATGGCATAAGACCACTATGAATTAACATGTGTTTATTCATGTTACTCTTTGTAGTAAAGATTGCTCCGCAAGTACTACATGAATGTGGCATAAGACCACTATGGACCAACATGTGTGTATTCAAAGCACCCTTTCTATGAAACTTGGCTCCGCAAGTACCACATGAATGTGGCTTAAGACCACTATGAACCAACATGTGTTGACTCAAATTACCCTTGTTATTAAACTTCGCTTCGCAAGTATTACATGAGTGTACCCTTAGACCATTATGGACCGACATGTGTCTATTCAAAGCACCCTTTGTTTGAAACTTGGCTCCGCAAGTACCACATGAATGTGGCTTAAGACCACTATGGACCAACATGTGTCTATTCAAAGCACCCTTTGTTTGAAACTTGGCGCCGCAAGTACCACATGAATGTGGCTAAGACCACTATGAATCAACATGTATGTAAACAAATCACCCTTTCTATGAAACTTGGCTCCGCAAGTACCACATGAATGTAGTTTAAGACCACTATGGACCAACATGTGTTGAATCAAATGATCTCTAATATTAAACTTTGCGCCGCAAATACCACACGAATGTAGCCTAAGACCACTGTGGCTCAACATGTGTCTATTCAAAGTACCCTTTGTTTGAAACTTGGCTCCACAAGTACCACAGGAATGTGGCTTAAGACCACTATGGAATAGGATGTGTCGATTCAAATCACCACTTTTACGAAACTTGGCTCCGCATGTACCACATGAATGTGGCTTAAGACCACTATGAATCATCATGTGTGTATTCAAATCACCCTTTCTATGAAACTTGGCTCCGCAAGTAGCACAAGAATGTGGCTCATAATCACTATGGATCCCCGTGAGTATCTTCAAACCATCTTCTCGCTTAATGTTAGCTCCACAAGTTTTGCATGAATATGGCAATATAGCGCTTTGAGTTGACATTCGTATCTTCATGTTACCATATTGATTGAGTGTGGCTCCGAAAGAAACTCGTCCTGGTTCGTTGTCCGATCAGTGGAAGATAGGTTGTTTCTGTAGAGAGTTTCTAATGCCAGGAGTGGGTAATTAGCCACTATCAATATAATACCAATAATCAGCCTATAATTTCCGGGTAAGTACAGGTCTGACGTTTGTTTTTGTCCGGTGGCCGTGAAATCCACGCATCCACTGTGCTAACCGTTCAACCTCCTTCCTTCTTTCCTTCGTTCTTTCTGATCGTGCGTGCGTGCATGCAGTTGTTACTGCACATGCTCACAATAAGAAGGCTTCCTGGCTGGTCGGAGACCTCTACACAACAAGCAAGCACCGGCCAAAAACAAACGTCAGACCCAAATATACTATTCTTTAGTATCTAAAATATTCAATAAATATATCATTCCTTTAAACGCTTACTTGAAGAAAGCCTATACGTATTGGATATGATGATGATCGAAACTAATTGTCCACGAGAATTTCCTTAACCCATGTAATTTGCTTCAAGTTTAGGGTGAACGGCATGGAACAATCGTATTGACCAAATGATAGGCATTTAATATCGTTATGCTCGATAATAATAATATCGTAGGCCTCGGGTGCCGGGTGCAAGCTTTGTAATTTGACACCCAAAGGGTAGCTTGCATGTCGAATTTCGTTGTTCCTGGAATCACTATGAAAGTCACCAATTACTTTCTTAAAGAAATGAAATGGTCTTTACAATTAAACTTTAACAGTCTTGCTTCTTAACCTTGTGTCGTGGAGTGTACTGCTTTTGTTTCTAAGTGAATGCCAATGGTTGAAGGCATGCTTTGATACACATGTTTTGTGGGGAGTTGTTCACTTCCCGATTTGAACGTAATATAATATTTCATTTTTAGGGTTATGCGCTGAAATTAACTCTCCGCGATGGTGATGAAATTTTACGTTAACTAACCACTTACTGAATGTGCAAAACGGTAAAGGTTTCATTTAGCCAGAGGAGAGTTAGTGAGACGGGCGCGGCACATTCCACCCTCATCTCCTTTACAAAATACGCCACAAGTCAGTTGCCATATTGCCAGAATTTGCGTGTAAGAAGAAGTATTATAGTGTCATTTTGTAAACTAAAATTAAGTTGCACTATGTTAAGTTATTTTTCTGAAACTGTGGTTGATTAATGTTTATACAATACCAAGGAAAAGAAAGGGCAAATCGATTCTAAAAATCGGACTTAATATTTCAATACCAACACCTATTACGGTAAGTTAAGACTCGTTTATATATATAAGATAAGACTAGCTCTACCCGGCATACGTTGCAATGCCAATCAAAGAAAGTTTTGGCGTTGTGGCTTTGTTAGTTGAAGTGATTTTGGATTCCCAATATTTTCTTCTTTTCCCGTTAACCACCTCTAAATTATTATAAAATTGATTTACTATCTCTGACACATTCAAGGGAGCGTGCTCAACAACCCACCAAAGTTTCATCGCAATGAAATGAATGGTATATGAACGCATACGGGACTGTCGAAACGATTCGAAACACCTTCACACATTTGTTGAATGTACTCGTACGCTGCCTATTGTAAAATGGATTTACTAAGTCGAAAACCTTTCCTGCCGTGTACACAACAACAACTCATCAAAGTTTCGTCGCAATCGGATGAATGGCATATGAACAAATACGGGATTTTGTTTAAACGATTTGCGCGCCGTCACTCATTTGTTGAATCTACTTGTGCGCCACCCATTGAAAAACGGATTTACTAATACACACACCTTGGCAGAACTGTACTCAACTCCCCAAAGTTTTATCATAATCGGATGAATGGTAGCCTATATGAACGCATACGGGACTTGGTTGAATCGACACACGCGCTGTCGCTCATTAATTGAATCTACTCGTGCGCTACCAATTGTAAAATGGATTTACTAAATCAGAAATCATTGCAGGAGTGGAAGGAACATTTCTCCAAATTTCATTGCAATCGCATGAATGGTATATGAACGCTTACGGATTTTTTTAAACGATACGCGCACCGTATGCATTTGTTGAATCCACTCGTCCGCTACCTATTGTAAAAAGGATTTACTGAGTCAGAAACCTTTCCTGGAGTGTGCACAACAATTCAACCAAAGTTTCATAGCAATCGGATGAATGGTACATGAACGTACACGGGACTTTGTTTAAGCGATTCGCGTGTCGTCGCTCATTGGTTGAATCTACTTGTGCGTTACCTCGTGTAAAGTGGCTGTAGGCCTACTAATCCAGAAACCTTCCCTGAAGTGTACACAACATCTCACCCAACTTTTATCGCTATCGGACGAATGGTATATAAAGTCGTACGGGACTTTGTTGAAATGCTTCGCGCGTCTTCGCTCATTTGTTCAATCTACTTGTGCGCTACCTATTGTAAAATGGATTTACTATGCAAGAAACTTTCCCTGGAGTGCACACAAACTCACCAAAGTTTAGTCGCTATCAGACGAATGCTATATGAACGCATACGGGACTATGTTGAAACACCTCGCGGGTCTTCACTCACTTGCTTAGTCTACTTGTGCGATACATATTGTAAAGTGCATTTACTAACCCAGAAACCTTCCCTGAAGTGTACACAACATCTCTCCGAAGTTTCATCGCTAGCAGACGAATACTATATGAACGCATACGGGACATGGTTGAAACGCTTCGCGCGTCGTCGCTCATTTGTTGAATCTACTCGTGCAGTACCTATTATAACATGGATTTACTAGTCCAGAAACCTTGCATGTAATGTACACAACCTCTCACCCAAATTTCATCGCTATCGGACGAATGGTAAGTGAAGGCATACAGGACTTTTGGAACGCTTCGCCCGTCGTTGCTCATTTGTTGAATCTACTCGTGCGCTACCTATTGTTAAATGGATTTACTAAGCCTGAAACCTTCTCTGAAGCATACACAACTTCCCACCCAAGTTTCATCGCTATCAGACGAAAAGTATATGAAAGCATACGGGACTTTGTTGAAACGCTTCGCAAGTCGTCGCTCATTTGATGAATCTACTCTTGCGCTACCCATTATAACATGGATTTATTAAGCCAGAAACCTTGCCTGTAGTGTATACAACCTCTCACCCAAGATTCATCGCTATCGGACGAATGGTATGTGAACGCATACATTACTTGTTGAAACGCTTCGCCCGTCGTCGCTCATTTGTTGAATCTACTCATGCGCTACCTATTGTTAAGAGGAATTGCTAAGCCAGAAACCTTACCTGAAGTATACAGAACATCTCACCCAAGTTTCATCGCAATGGGATGAATGGTATCTGAACGCATGTGGGAATTTCTTGTTACAACCGCACGCTATTTTGTTGAAGCTACTCGCGCACCATCTATTGTAAATTTAATGTGCTACGCCTATAACTTTTTCGGGACTGTGCACAACAACTCACCAAAATTTGATCGCAATCGGATGAATTCTATATGAATGCAACGCCATTTCGCATTTTTTTAAACTACCCGCGAGCTATCTATTGTGAAATGGTCCTGAATTCCCCGAAAGTGTGTACAACAACTCACCAAAATTGGATCGTAATCGGATGAATGGTTTATGAACGCATAAAAGACGAACAGACAGACAATCCTTTTTATATATATACTAGCTGTACCCGGCCGGGCGTTGCAATGCCAATCAAAGAAAGTGTTGGCGTTGTAACTTTGTTTGTTGACGTGCTTTTGGATTCCCAATATTTATTTATTTTCCGTTAACCACCTCTAAACTATTGTAAAATTGATTTACTATCTCAAAAAAATCATGGGAGCGTGCTCAACAATTCACCAAAGTTTCATCGCAATGAAATAAATGGTATATGAACGCATACGGGACTTTGTTGAATAGATTCGAGCACCGTCACCCATTCGTTGAATAAACTCGTACGCTACCTATTGTAAAATGGATTTACTAAGTCGAAAACCTTTCCTGCCGTGTACACAACAACTCATCAAAGTTTCATCGCAATCGGATGAATGGCATATGAACGCATACGGGATTTTGTTTAAACGATTCACGCGCCTTCACTCAATTGTTGAATCTTTTGTGCGCCACCCATTGAAAAACGGATTTACTAATTCATACACCTTCGCAGGACTGTACACAACTCACCAAAGTTTTATCACAATCGGATGATTGGTATATGAACGCCTACGGGACTTGGTTAAACGATTCACGCGCTGTCGCTCATTAGTTGAATGTACTCGTGCGCTACCAATTGTAAAATGGATTTACTAAATCAGAAACCTTTGCGGGAGTGGAGACACGCAAGCCGTTACTCATTTGTTGAATCTACTCGTGCGCTACCTATTGTTAAGTGGATTTACTAAGTCAGAAACCTTTCCTGGAGTATGCACAACAATCCAACCAAAGATTCTTAGCAATCGGATTAATGATATTTGAACGCTACGTGACTTTGTTTAAGCGATTGGCATTCCGTCGATCATTTGTTGAATCTACTTGTGCGATACCAATTGTAAAGTGGATGAACTAAGCCAGAAACCTTCCCTGAAGTATACATAACATCTCACCCAAGTTTTATTGCAATCGGACGAATGGTATATGGACCCATACGGGACATTTTTGAAACGCTTCGCACGTCGTCGCTCATTTGTTGAATCAACTCGTGCTCTACCTATCGTAAAGTGGATTTGCTAAGCCAGAAACCTTGCCTGAAGTGTGCACAACCTCTCGCCCAAGTTTCATCGCTATCGGACGAATGGTATGTGAACGCATACAGGACTTTGTTGAAACGCTTCGCCCGTCGTCGCTCATTTGTTGAATCTATTCGTGCGCTACCCATCGTTAAGTGGATTTACTAAGCCAGAAACCTTCCCTGATGTGTACATAACAACTCACCGAAGTTTAGTCGCTATCGGACGAATGGTATATGAACGCATACGGGACAATGTTGAAACACTTCGCGCGTCGTCGCTCATTTGTTTAATGTACTTGTTTGATACCTATTGTTAAGTGGATTTACTAACCCAGAAAGCTTCCCTGAAGTGCACACAACATCTCACCCAAGTTTCATTGCTATCAGACGACTAGTATATGAACGCATACGGGACTTTGTTGAAACGCTTCGCGCGTCGTCGCTCATTTGTTAAATCTGCTCGTGCCTTACCTATCGTTAACTGGAATTCATAGCCTGAAACCTTGCCTGAAGTGTACACAACCACTCACCGAAATTTCATTGCTATCGGACGAATGGTATGTGAACGCATACAGGACTTTGTTGAAACGCTTCGCCCGTCGTCGCTCATTTCTTGAATCTACTCGTGCGCTACCTATTGTTGAGTGGGTTTACTAAGCCGGAAACCTTCCCTGAAGTGTACACAACATCTCACCCATGTTTCATCGCTATCAGATGAATAGTATATGAACGCATACGGGACTTTTTTGAAACGCTTCGCGAGTCGTCGCCCATTTGTTGAATCTACTCGTGCGCTACCTATTATAACACGGATTTACTAAGACAGAAACCTTGCGAGTAGTGTACACAACCTCTCTCCCAAGTTTCATCGATATCGGACGAATGGTATGTGAACGCATTGTGCCCAACTGAAGTTTTGGCCCAAGGGTCGAACGCTGGATATGTAAGATGAAAGGACGATTTAAGCCCACTGGGGAAGGAATGTTGTAAAATGTTATGCAAGCCGTACGTGACTAAAGCCACCCAGATGCGAGATTAGGAGCAATTAAGGAAGCCATAAACATTATAATCGACGATAAGTGTCAAGAAAATATGAACAGATAAGGAAAGTTCTGCAAACTCAAGAGCTGTTAAGGTATCAACAAGGAAACATTAAAAAACCTTTGGGCAAGCAATGGTTATCAAATTTATGAGTGTATCACTGACAGATATAATGTGATTGAACCTAGCAGTTAACGACTATTGCATGATTCAGGCTGGCTCCGATTAGAGCTGAGGCTGCGATAAATTATCATATGGAAGTTATAAAAATCCCAGACAGTAGCGAATCAGTCTTAGGGGACAACATGGATCAGATAATATACTATACATTGATATCATGCGTTAAAACATTCACAGGGACTAGGTCTGATGAGAGGTTGGTAGTCCTGGTTGCTGACACAGATTTAAATCGCTGCATCAGCAGTGGCGTCATCGTCAATTAAAACGCAGGGATATGGAGGTTGGATGTACCATTCCGCTGGCCACGTAGGGAGCATAATAACCTTTTTAATTAATTAAAAATACGTAGACGATTAAATGGGATTCCGCACGACATGAACGTCAAAATAAACATGTTTTACATATGCAAATAAAGTTTCAAGGAAATAGGGGCTCAAATGTGGAGAATAGACTCCGCACTCGCGTAAGGGAACTACGTTTTGATAATCTAGTATAAATATCAGGCCGAACGAGAATCAGTCATTCAGTCGACAACGGACTTCTAAGGAAGCCGTGCTGTTCCGCAGTAGTACTCAGTTCCACAACGAACCCTTGAGAGGTCGGGTGTAGGTCAGCACATTTGAACTCACGATTTAGGAAAAATGCTGGATCGCAGCATGAGATCATTAAGTACAGTATATTCACTGTAACAGAACCTACGGGTCATCGTGTCGTTACTTAAAGTTGATCACTATAGCGCCTGCGTTGGATCGAGTAGAATTCGTGACGCAAATCAGTTACGCAGCGTCAAGTAAAGGAACACTAATACCGTCAAAAGTGGGCACTAGTAAAAATAAAATACGCAAAGCCGAAAGTATACGGAAAGACGCGAATAAGAGTGATAGTTACGGAACTTGAAATTTTGAAGAGACAGTTTTTAAAAATTAGAAATCGGTGTCTCACGAACACGAAATATAAATACAATACGTTAAAGAAAGACAGTATAAGCAGCGGATCCTAGAAAGGAATAATATCAACAAGTATTAATCACGAAGTACATGAGTAGGAATCTAGAAGACTGCGGGTTCGATACTCAAGAGATGAAGTATCAAATATACGAGCTAGACAGGCTAAGGGTCTCGAACAGGAGACCAAACTAGGAACTATATCATTAAAACGAAGAAAGATCACGGAACGAGTGAGGGTAAAACACGAGGAACATTTATATTCAGGAAGAAATAGGAGCGAGTGGGCAGGAACGCGGATTTAGAGACTTTCACGGAGAACAGGGAATCAGGAACGTTGACAAGCGAGGAAGGAGCAAATTAGCACGTCCAAAGCAGAAACGCGAGGTATCGTCAGGGACCATCCAATGCGAAAAATCATTGCCAAAGCTTTGAGATAAGGGCGTGTGCTAGAAGAGGAAGTGTTTTAGTGTTAAACGTGCTATAATGTTAAAGTGTTACAATATGTTTTATGTGTCATTGAAATTACAAATAAGTGTAATATAGAAATGTCAGGGAAAAGTGTTGCAATGGAAGACTAGATATCCAGACGATGGGTGAATCTTTCTAGGAATGGAGTCATCGCCTGGGTGAGTTGATGAAACATTATTAATATGTCTTTGTGTCGTACTGTGCGCGAATATCAATAGAGCCATTCGTCGACTAGGGAGTTAGACGAATGATTCATTGATGAAACAAATATGCAAATAATTGAAATATTGAAAAAGATGACGGTTAATCACGAGGACCGCCTCGGTGGAAATAAAGCATTATTGGGATTAGTTAAAATAAAGAAATAAAGCCCGGTAACGAAATACGCGATAAATAAAAAAATAAATTTGAAAGAAAGAATAAAATAATGGCTTAAATGGCTGAAATTGTTGCCTAAATTATGAATTAAATTCGCACCATAATACAATTATAAGAATCCAAGGGATAAGTTAAATAATAATGGTTAAAATTGTATACCAAACTAGCAGGTACCCGCGGCTTCGCTCGCGATGAAGACAATGGGGACGATGCATTATTGCTGAAAATTGGTCTATTCTATCACATCAATCGCGGCTACAGGTGGGTCCATTCTAATTCTGAAAATTCTAATACATACAGTGTATTGATATGAGCAGCAAAGTGGGACTTTCATAGAGTTGAGAAAGTCCACAGGGTATGATGTTACCTTATGTGAACACATTCGAAAATTTACGTTTTTGGTTTTGCCATCTTCTGCTGAGACATAACGATTTTGTTGTCCGGATACTCGTGAGCAGGCCACATACAGTTGTTCATGGGAAAAAATGGTTTTGTCTAAATGTACACATGCTGCTGTTAAGTGTGTGTCATTGCGCTTTGTTAATAGAAATTGCGAATATTGTTTGAAAGGGGAACTGTACTCTTGCACACTGGAATGGCAAATCTATCGGAATATGGGGAATTAAAAGTATTTTTCCTTAAGCTATTCACGGTGTAATTTTGCCACAATTATTGATGGTTTGAACGACAACATGTCGCTATTAATAGACCCATAGTAAAATATCTCTCACCTTGGCCGCTGGAGTACATTATGCAGTCTCTTCCAGTGTTACATCCCTGGGATTGAAATTCTCCACATGCCTCTGTGGGTAATTAAAATTCCTGATTGTTGTGTTTGAGTCTTCAGACTTTTGACTGGTTTGATACAGACCTCCATGCCTCCCTCTCCTGAGCTAATCGTTTCATCTCTACATAGCTACCTCACCCTACATACGAGGCAATCTGTTTAACCTTGGTCTACCCCTACAGGTCTTGGGCTTAACCCTCCCATCCATAACTAAGCTTGCTACTCCTGGGTGTCTTAATATGTGTCCTACCAAACTATCTCTTCTCTGCATAGGCCTAAGCAATCGCCAGAAACATCGCTCCTCTACCACTCGTCTTAATACCGCTTCATTTGTTACCCTATCTACCCATCTATCTTCATCATTCTCCTGTAACACCGAGTTTCAAACGCTTCAATTCTATGTCAACCGATTCCTTTTCTGTAGAAATGCTGTCCTTGCCTGAGCCAACCAACTTTTGATATCCTCTTTGCTTCGTCCTTCATTGGTTATTTTGCTTCCTAAGTAACAGAAGTCTCCTACTGCCCGTAGCGTTTCACCTGCCAATTTGATGTCCATAGAGGTTTTTGATCTTTTTCGGCTTCATTCCAATATTTTTGTTTTACATTTATTGATTTTCATCATGAATTCTTTCCTCAAGACGGATTCCATACCATTCAAAAACTCATTCAAATCCTCTGGCGTATCGGCCAAGATGACGATGTCATCAGAAAATCTCAGAGTCGAAGTGATTTCTCATTGAATCTTCTCTCCCACTATAAATGTTCTCCAATTTCTTCATTACTGTGTTTTTAGAGATTTTTGAAATGCGTTGCCCTCGCACATGGTGTAGATGCATTGTCAAAGGAAAACATTCTATGTTACGAACATGGGATGCATAACCTGTACCGAAAGCTTCTGCAGATTTAACACAAGGCCTATTCTGAACAGCAGTTCCTTAAACTCAGATTTGCCAACATTTTATTGTAACTTTCCATGTGGTATATCTCTGTACCTCAACATACAGAAGAGTGCTTTCAAAATCACGTCTTGTGTAAATTTTGCAAGAGGTAGTTCACAATTTTATAAGTGCACATTGACTATGTGACGGCGGGATGCCTTTAGTGTTACGGAAACGGCAATAGCCGCCACAGAACTTCGTTGCTACTGACATAACCACCAGACTGATATTTGTACTTAACTATACGGGATTTGTGAGCCTAGTGTTTATGAAATTGAACGTAGCTTGATCGCTACCTTTATTTAGTAGCCGCTACTATCAACCACTGGCACTATCCAACCCATGACGGGCTAAGGCCGACCAAGCGACCGCTGCCCAGCCATTTGGCCTGCAGATATTGGGGTGACGCGTGATCAGCGCGTCGGGTCCCCTCGGCCGTTAATCTTGGTATTCGTGAAGGGGGCGCTGTCTCACTGTCAGACAGCTACTCAATTGTCCTCATGAGGCTGAGTGCACCCCGTTCCAATCCTCACTCAGTTTTTAAATCTCTGCCTGAGCCGGGGATCGAATCCGGGGCCTCCGGGTGAGTGGCAGGCGCGCTACCCCAACACCACGGGGCCGGCCAGCCGCTACTGTAGTGTTTAATAATTAAAGGTGGTATTAGAAGGAGCTTCCTCTAATTTTTAGCCTATTTTCAATTTTGAAAAAATAGGCTTATGAGATCACCTTTTGTCCGTGTGTGTGTGCGTGTGTGTGTGTGTGTGTGTGTGTGTGTGTGATTCGTGTGTGTGTCCCCCCCTAATAAAATCTAAACGGCAGGAGAGATTTCAAAGAAACTCGGAAAGTTCATAGCACTATTCACGGCGACCTCGACCGTGCCCTTCAAATTTTGTTACGAATCACCAATCCAACATGGCGGCTGTGCGAAGTATTTAACCAGCATTCAATATCTCCGAAACTATTACCGATATTACCCTGACATTTTCTAATGTGATAGAGGGATCTACTATAAGTTCACTTATGTGACTTTTGAAAACCTGGTAACTACAAAACCAACATGGAGGCCAAGCGGATTTGCGACTTTTAAATAGACGTTTCTCGCGATTTGACCAACCAAACGCAATGAAACTTGGTACAGTATATGTTTATATACATTGTAATGCACCGACATCTAACTTCGTTCAATTGTTCACATAATCACAAGATGGCGGATGTGCGAAATATTTCACCGGCATTCTATATCTCTGAAACTATTAGCGGTATCTCCCTAAAATTTTGTACGGAGATAAAGGGCACTACTGGAAGTCCATCTATAAGACTTTCAAAAACCGGTTAACTACAAAATGAACATGGCGGCCAAGCGAATTTGAAAATTTTAAATAGACCTTTCTCGCGATTTAATGTTCCAAGCGCACTGAAACCTGGTACAGGAAATATTTATACACATTGTAATCCACTGGTATCTAATTTAGTTCAATTGTTTACATAACCTCAAGATGGCGGCAGTGCGAATTTTAAAATTAAGTTTTTATTTCTTGTGATGTAGTCATGCGATCGAAGTGAAAGTTTGAATAATGAACCTACGCAATAATTTTCCTTTATGGTACATGACTCTATGGCCTATACATTTAACAATCCAACATGGCGACCATCCGAAGTATTTAGACGATACTGGATATCTACGAATCTATTTTAGCAATCAAACTGCATTTTTAATGTTCATAGGGGCTATGAACTTAAGTTCACCTATAGGACTTTAGATAACCTGGTGATCACAAATCCAACATGGCGGTGACGCGAATTATAAATATTCACATGGACTTTTCTCGCAATTTAACCAACCGCATGCAGTGAAACTTGGTACAGTAAATCCTTATACGAATGTTAATCGACTGGCATCTAATTTATTTCAATTGTTTCCATAACCTCAAGATGGCAGCTGTGCAAAATTTTAAAATCTCCTTGTTTTTTCTTGTGTCCTAATTATGCGATTTAAGTTTGAATACTACACGTTCACAATAATATGCATGTAACAGTACATAACTCTAGGACCTACATATATAAAATCCAACGTGGCGACCATCCGAAATATTTAGTCGGTTCTCAATATCTACGAATCTATTACAGCAATCAAACAGAAATTGTGTATGTTGACAGTGGCAATTAACATAAGTAGGATATATGAAAATAGGCTGTATAGTTCTTCACGGAACTGCTTGTTTTACCCCGCAATACAGCCCATGAAGGGCCTAGGCCTATAATGCGACCGCTTCCCAGCCATTTGGCCTGCAGATATTGTGGTGACGTGTGGTCAGTGCATCGTGTCCCTCGGCATTAATGTTGTTCTTCGTGACCGGGGCGCTGCCTCACTATCAGACAGCTACTCAATTGTCCTCACGAATCTGAATGCACACCGTTGCAAACCTCACGTCAGTGTCAAAAATCTCTGACGGAGCCGGGAATCGAACCCAGAGCCTCCGGTTGAGACGCAGGCGCGCTACCCTGCTCTTATTGTGTTTATATATATCTTGAAAAAGCTAACAAATGGATTGGCATTGCCTCCTACAGGGATATATAGAAAATCGGATGTCATACCTTGAGGTAGTGTTGCCATGGAAACGGACTTGCCATTAGTTCAGTTTATCAGAGCGAAGATAGTTTTCTGCGAATATCTTTGAAACTATTGGTTTTAGGGCGTTAAAATGTGGTTTTCGATGTCCCGTAGGGACCTACCGAGTATTGTTTCTCGCATCGAGGGGAGTAAAATGAGCTGTGTCCGGTCTTTATGCGACAACTTCGATATTTTGTCCCAGTTGAGTATGTTTAGTGACTTTTCAGTTATGTTGCTCGTTCCACGGGAACAATGATTTATTTCTGGGTGAAAGGCATCCTATATGTTATCCCAGGGTATAAGCTGTCTCCATTTCAAATTTCATCCAAATCCGTCCAGCCGTTTTAGTGTCAAGAGGTAACAAACTAACACACAAACACACACACACACAGACTTTCACAATTATAATATATATAGGGATAACAGATACCAAGAGAATAAAGTGTTATAACAAGTAGGAGTCCACGCAGCACGACCTGCTTTTGATGAGACGGTGGCGCAACATAGGGGCCAGCAAGAGGGGTTATAATCCCAAACAACAATTTCGTTGGCGGCAAGGCCTGCGGAATTGCCTTTCGGACCTTCGACCCGATTGCGAGGAAATGTAGGAAAATTATAAAATGTTATTCTAGGTAATGCTGACACGATCACATGGTTATGAAAGCCGGACGTCCTCGGAAGTGGAAAATATCTTACTGCTGTAAATATATGATTCAATTTATTGAAAAGGTTAAAACGAGTTATTATAGATAATTTTCCGTAGAATTCAATTCGACCATCAGTTGAATTTTTACCAGTATTTATATACATTTGGGCCCCATTTTTTTCAAAAACCAAAATCATTTAATAACATCAAAACGGTGAGAGATATCAAAATATGATTAGGGGTAGAAAAGTTGCAAATCACTGAGATCTTACATCTGTAGATTTAACTTTTTTCGATAGGATCGACGCTTTCCGAGATATAACGATTCGAAAAAAAGAATGAAACACACGGCCCCAAAAAAGGAAAATGGTGAGAGATATCAAAAAATCATAAGAGTTAAAAAAGTTGCTAATCACTGAGGGCCTATATCTGTAGATTATACTTTGTTCGATACGGGCAACCGTTTCCCATATATAACGGTTCGAAAAACGGAAGAAATTCAGGGCAGCAGAAAATCAAAACGGTGAGAGATATCAAAAAATCTTAAGGGTTAAAAAAGTTTCTAATCGCTGAGATCTTACACCTGTAGATTTAACTTTGTTAGATACGGCCAACCGTTTCCGAGATATAACGGTTCGAAAAAAAGGAAGACATTCAGGGCCCCAGAAAAGGAAAACGGTCAGAGATATCAAAACATCATAAGGGGTAATAAAAAGATGAAATTCAGGGCCCCCAAAAAGGTCCGGCCCTGCACCAAATTTAACGACCGACAACAGAGTTCCTCACAGGCCCGATTTCTTTCCCCGTACCACATTTCAACTCTATATCTTGAAAATTCCGACCTGTAATCTGCTAAACGTAAAAACGTCACGCACATACGTACATTCTCAGGGCTCCAAAAGAGACAACGCTGAGAGATATCAAGAAATCGTTATGGGTAAGAAAGTTGCATACCGCGGAGATCTTACACCTGTACATTTAACGTTTTTCGATACGACCAGCCGTTTCCGAGATATATCGATACCAAAAAAAGTTTGAAATTCAGGGCCCCCCAAAAAGATCTGGCCCTGCACCGTTTTTAACCCCCGACAAGAGGTTTCCTCACAGGGTCCAACTCTTTCACCGCTCCAAATTTCAGCTCGATATCTTGAATATTGCGACCTGTAATTTGCTAAACCCAAAAATGTGACGCACAATGGCCAGTTTCCGGGCCCCAAAAAATGAAAACGGTGAGAGATATCAAAAAATCGTTTAAGGCAAAAAAGTTGCATACCACGGAGATCTTACACCTGTAAGTTTAACGTTTTTCGATACAACTAACCGTTTCCGAGATCGATACCAAAAAAAGTTTGAATTTCAGGGCCCCCAAAAATGATCCGGCCCTGCACCGTTTTTAACGCCCAACAATTGGTTTCCTCACAGAGTTTAACTCTTTCACCGCACCAAATTTCAGTTCGATATCTTGAAAATTGAGACCTGTACTTCGCTAAACCCAAAAATATCATGCACAATGGACATCTTCAGGGCCCTAAAAAACGAAAACGGTGAGAGATATCAAAAATCGTTTTGAGTAAAAAATTTGCATACCACGGAGATCTTACACCTGCACATTTAACGTTTGACGATACGACCAACAGTTTCCAAGATATATCGATTCCAAAAAAAAGTTTGAAATTCAGGGCCCCCAAAAAAGATCGGGCCCTGCACCGTTTTTAACGCCCGACAACAGTTTTCCTCACAATATCTAACTCTTTCACTGCTCCAAATTTCAGCTCGATATCATGAAAAATGCGACCTGTACTTCGCTCAACCCAAAAATGTCACAAACTATGGACTTTTTCAGGGCCCCAAAAAAAGAAAACGGTGAGAGATAGCAAAAAATCATTTGGAGTAAAAAGTTGCTTACCGCGGAGGTCTTACACATGTACATTTAACGCTTTTTGATACGACCAACCGTTTCCGAGATATATCGATTCCAAAAAAAAGTTTGAAAATCAGGGCCCCCAAAATGATCGGGCCCTGCACCGATTTTAACGCCCAACAATAGAGTTCGTCACAGGCACTAAATCTTTCATCGTACCAATTTTCAGCATGATATCTTGAAAATTGCGACCTGTACTTTGCTAAACCCAAAAATGTCACGCACAATGGATATTTTCAGGGCCCCAAAAAAAGAAAACGGTGAGAGATATCAAAAAAATCGTTTTGAGTGAAAAAGTTGCACACCGCGGAGATCTCACACCTGTTTGTTTAACGTTTTTCGATACGACCAACCGTTTCCAAGATATATCGATTCCAAAAAAAAGTTTGAAATTCAGGGCCCAAAAAAAGATCAAGCCCTGCACCGTTTTTAACGCCCGACAAGAGGTTTCCTCGCAGGGTTGAGCTCTTTCACCGCACCAAATTTCATATCGATATCTTGAAAATTGCGACCTGTACTTCCCTAAACCCAAATATGTCACGCACAATGGATATTTTCAGGGCCCAAAAAAAGAAAATGGTGAGAGATATCAAAAAATCGTTATGAGTATAAAAGTTGCATACCGCAGAGATCTTACACCTGTACATTTAACGTTTTTCGACACGACCAACCGTTTCCGAGATATATCGATTCAAAAAAATGGGATGAAATTCAGGACCCCAAAAAAGGGTCCGGCCCTTCATCGATTTTAACGCCCAGCAATAGAGTTCCTCACAGGCCCTAATTCTTTCACCGTACAATATTTCAGCTCGATATTTTGAAAATTGCGACCTGTACTTTGCTAAACGCAAAAACGTCACATACATACATACATACATACAGACAGACTTTTTCCAACATACCACGGCTATATGAAAGCCTATAGGATCTTTAGATCCGGCTTTCATAACAAGATTGAGTAAAAATGTGAATAATAAGAATACAAGTAATAATAATCAAAAAGGAATAAAGTTATATTTAAAGATCCGTGTCGAGGGACTCAAAGAAGAAAATAGAGCGAGAAATAATATGTTAATAAGTTAAATAAATGTTAAATGTACAAATAAATGGTGGAATAAACACCCATGAACGAATGTATTATCTTATAGGCCACTGTGCCAAGGTTTTGAAATAAATAATGTAAATGCCGAAATCAGGCTAATGTTGTAAAGTATCCAAGCAAGTCGCGTTGCCGTAAGAGCAAATAAAAGTAATAAAATATAGTTTCAAGTTGAATTCAATATGCGTTCAACCACGATAGATTTATTCGTGAGAAGGAAAGGGTATTAAAATTTTGTTGAAATGCGTGGATGTAAATTCCCACCGAATATATTGTTGAAATGTAGCAGCGTCGTATTATTGCCAAATGAAGCGTCGTGTATTGTTGAGTATTTGTGGGTGAATAGATTCCTACCAAATGTAGTTAAATGAAGCATCGAATATATGTAAGACCGGCTGCAGGATAGATGTCCCGGCTAGGCATTGTTATAGGAAGGTATTGTTGCAAAAGATATTGTTGTATCGTGGATGAATTGATTCCCCCCGAATATAGTTAAATGAAGCGTCGAGTATATGTAACTCCCGCTGTAGGATGAATATCCCAGCTAGGCATTGTTGTAATATGATATTGTTGAGGAAATGCATTGTTGAATTCAGGTATTGTTATGAGAGGCATTATAAGCGTCGTAAGAAGTTATATGAATAAACTACCGTACAGCTTCTCCGAATCAGATATAAATATCCTGGAAGCGAAAAGTGAGAATTAATAATACATGAAAGACGGAACAAAAGTCCGTAGTAAAAATGAATGTTTAAGTCTTGGAAAGCATATGGTTAAAGCTATCCCGGCGTAAAGGCAAGGAGGGGGGCCAGCCATCATAAATCTCGCCTGAAAGTACCACAAGAGGAAGGGGCGACCTTGTGCGCGGCCTTGCTCTTGTGGGGAGAAAGATAAAACCGGTCGTCGAATAGGTTCGCGCCGTGACAGCTGGAAAAGAAATTGTTACACGGAAATTGTAATATTTAAAACAAAAGGTGCAACCAAAAAGCTAATTGAAGAATTATTTTTTGGGGATGAAAATGTCATCCCAGGTTAAAGTTTGAAATGTTATATAAGAGATTGACGGATTTGTAAAATAACAAATTGTTGATAAAGAAAATTCCTTCTTTCATGAATAAATAACTAACGGGTTAAGAAATAATGGAATTTGTGATAAATAAATGTCCCACAGTAATAAACAGTACAGCACGAGGCAAAATCACCTGGATGCATGGAGGGTAACTGGAGGGTTACAGGTTCGATCAACAGACTGTGCCCGTTTAGACCGGAGTCCGCACGACCACATATGCATTTTACCAATAATCAGTCCGCACGAGAATCAAAATATCCCGGAGCGCCAGATGGGTTAAAGCAAATCGCAAAAACGACATCAAATTAAAAATATGCTTTACTGATTTTTGGCTCAATACAACAATAAGGATAGAAGGAGATCTGATTGGGAGTAACACATCCTGTAAAATTATCTCAGTTTATTTTGAAGTTAAAATCTGACTGCAAGGATGCTCAAAGCAGCATCATCCACGTGTGGCGATCCACACTCTTATTTACACACAATATACAGAAATTTTCCAAACACATTTGACAATCTTTTTGGAAACACAAGTCCGATTAATAGTCCTGTAGACTGTGTTCCAAAATTATTAATATTTAATTCCAGTTCAAAGTTAATTGTCTATACTGGAAATATCGTAGATCACTGTTTGAATATTTACATGATATTAACACTCGTAGAATAAATGTTCATAGAATTTTAAACTTTCACTTATTTTTCCAGTTTCAAAAATACATCGTCAAAAAATATTATCATCATCGAAGCAACACAAATTATTAACACATATTAATAAACTTTTACAACTTGCAATTCTTCGACAGAATGCGGAAATAAGAATTGTAGCTTTATAATAAATTCATTTAGTTCATGGCACTAGGACTGAAAATATCCTTCAAATTATTCGTGGTTAAAGAATTATTTTTAATTGGCAGTGGCCCATTCTACTATTTGTGTAAGAACACAATATTACAACAACAACGGCAAAGGTCTTCCTCTGAAGAAGAATAAACTACTATCATGACAAATCCGGGTTCTAGCAAAATCAAAGTCTAAATGGAATTCGTAAACAAGGTTGAAATAAGAACTGATGGTTTCAAGAAATAACCATCGGGTCATTCATCCGACGAAATGTGTAGTTCCAATACTCCTACTATAAACCTGAGCCATCGAACCTGCTATTTGATTGATGCTCGAAAAAACCTCCTCATTCCTGCGACTTAACATGCGCACCTGGGAATGGCATTTCAACTACTCCACACACATAAATTATCTTCCCAAAATTTATACAATAAATCAAGCCTCTGCTTGTTATCAACACTGGAAGATTAATAAACTTACAAGTTTATTTTATTTTACCATTCAGTTCAACCCGTGAATTTACCATACTTATGAAAATCTTTATTTCACTTTCGAGTGTATTTACGTCATGATTTTATATAAATACAACAATATCCTATTTGATACAAATATCATTTGCTTCCC
The DNA here is from genome assembly GCA_946902985.2 of Meconema thalassinum. Taxonomy (NCBI): domain Eukaryota; kingdom Metazoa; phylum Arthropoda; class Insecta; order Orthoptera; family Tettigoniidae; genus Meconema; species Meconema thalassinum. The sequence goes on from OX336391.1 coordinate 19,945,232, forward strand.
GTTTCATGCCTCTCCGTGTTATCTGAAAAATATACTTTGCTCAATGCAAATATCAACTGTTCAACCAGAACTGACATGTTGGTTGAATGCGGGCTTGCGCTAACCACTTTCCTTCGGAAAATCTCCTGTTCCAAACTAGAAATGATTAAACTACTTCATAGGCTCTCTCTCAATACATGTGATTATTATAAAATATAATATCCCATAATTATTTAGAAAAATTATAAAAATTATTATTATTATTATTAGTGGATTATTATTATTATTATTATTTGTATTATTTCAAATATGTTTAATTATCATCTCATTATGTGAGAATCTTATGTTAGAACCTTCGAATATGGAAAAAAAATATCCATTCCTCAACAAAAATAAATTATTAACTTTTACAGTTACATCGGCTGATTACCGTGATTTCCCAAAAATATGAAATATTCAAATAAATGCTCGAAATGCTCGGTCATCGATCCTAAACTGTTCTGAGTGCTGAAAATACTCAGAATAACTCTAATAAGTCTTGCGTAAATCATTGCAAGCTTTAAATACGAAGAAAAAAATATGTTGGTCATCTGCAGAAAAATAGTTTGTTCCAATTAGCTAGGCATAATATAATTCAAATGTGGCTTACATTTCTTGATGGTCTTGAAGTGTAGTAAACCTGGTCTGTACCAGATTTATCCATAGACATGCCCTATTGGACAAGCACGTATAATCCTTGTATCCGCCGCCATCATATACCCACAATCCGTCTAGTCAGACATAGTGGTAGTATCTCTTGACGTTTGAATTAACTGTTGTTCCATTTTAATATGGGCTTCTATCAAAGCCATAACAGTTTGTTTAAATAGGGTCAGATCTAAGTGATCTCTTCTTAGATATGTCAGTTGTAACATAACTCACGGTAATCTTATCAGTACAAGAAAAACACTGACAGTCTAAGCAATTAACGGCTGTTCTGAAGATCGTTCCCTGGGCATGGTTTATTATATCACCATCTACCATGCGCTAGGCAACTTGTAGTTTCCCTTGCGTAGACTAATGAACGCCACCGTTATAGACTAGTCTTCAGTGTACTGACAGATCGAAGTGGTTAACTAGTTACAAATATGAAAAACTGACTGAAATGGATTTAAATATCCAAGTATTATGTTATTACTGGACTGTGACAAAATACTATTTCTAGACAAAGTCTAGCATATGTCCTTGTAGAAATATAAATATTTCCACCAATGTCTGTAGAAAAATCAATCACCTCAGTGATTCTCCTCGCCGTAAACTTACTAAGTTCCAACTCGTAGCGCAGCACTTTTCGTGACTATCACGACTTGAAAAGAACTTCTGCGTAGATCCGGCAACCATGTGCCTTGGCTCAGCGTCGTAGCAACTTGCTAGGCAACTGCTTGTGTTAGAATGAGCTGACCATGCCTCGGCCAGCTGGCTTTTATTCAAAACTGTCAGGGTCACGCGTCATCACCTGATATCTGGAAATCCTCATATCTCTTGAATCCCTGGTCCGATTTACTTGATACTAATTGCATTCTCTTTCTTTTGGCCGTGCCAGTAATCTGATCCCAGTCTCAAGTCTCTACTCCATGGTTAACTATTTAATCAATAAATAGCCTCGACCTCTGCTATTACTCGCTACGTCACTTGACATCCAACTATCGGTAAATTATTTCCAAATGCTTCGAGAAGCAATGTAGCGCGATATTCAAATATCTCAACTTTCAAAAGCGGCTACAGCCTTTCCCTTGATATCTAGGTGTCTGAATCTTGGAATACCCATTCCTAGAGTTGGGCACAAGACGTGGCATGTTTGTGTACAGTATGGTATTATGTTTAACATCTAAGGCTTTGAGAAGAGTTGTTATGAAGGTCCAAAGGACTAAATAAATGGTAAATAAATAAATATCAAAATAACATAAAGAAACCCTGAAGGGTAAATGAAAAGAGTTGTTATGAAGGTCCGAAGGACTAAATAAATGGTAAATCAACAAATATTAAAGTAACATAAATGATAAAGAAACCCTGAAGGGTAAATGAAATGAATGTAAATATCCAAAGCCTTGGAGAAAGTATTAGATTTAAATGATAGGCGCGCTCGACGCCTGAGTGAAATAAATTTAAATAAATATTAATGGTTTAATTTAAGCAAGACAAAGTATCCGCGAAACTTCACAGAACAATGAAATGGCATTACAGTGAATTTTAATGATTTTTAGTTGTGAATTTATTTCTTGTTAAATGAATATTACTTAAAGAGACAATCCCAAGTGAGTTATATTTTATATGTTTCTGAATTGATTATTTTGAGTGACACTTGAAGAGAAAATTCCAAGTTTTTTTTTGTGGTTTACATGTATTGAGTGAATTAATTTTTCTTTTATTGAATAAATAATTATATTAAATTGTTATGATGAGTTTTTCATCTAAATCTTGTCAACCTGTTTGTGCCTACATATCGGATGTGAAGCCAGTGGTGGAGGGAACGTAACGCGCCCCGATACCGCAGTAGCAAAAGCCGAGTACTAGCTAAACATCCTCCGTTAAGCGGGTACAGCATACAGGACTTTGCTGAAACGCTTCGTCCGTCATCGATCATTTGTTGAATCTACTCGTGCGCTACCTATTGTTAAGTGGATTTACTAAGCCAGAAACCTTACCTGAAGTGTACAGAACATCTCACCCAAGTTTCATCGCAATGGGATGAATGGCATATGAACGCATGTGGGACTTTCTTGAAACAAACGCACGGCATTTTTTGAAGCTACTCGCGCGCCATCTATTGTAAATTGGATTTACTACGACTATAACTTTTTCGGGACTGCGCACAACAACTCACCAAAATTTGATCGCAATCAGATGAATTGTATATGAACGCATCGCCATTACGCATTTGTTTAAACAACTCCCGCGCTATCTATTTTGAAATAGATTAAGTATGCCTATAAACCTCCCGGAAGTGTCTACAACAACTCACCAAAATTTGATCGCAATCGGATTAATGGTTTATGAACGCATGAAAGACGAACACACAGACATTCCTTTTTATATACTGTATATACTAGCTGTACCCGGCATGCATTGCAATGCCGATCAAACCAAGTGTTGGGGTTTTGACTTTGTTAGTTGCAGTGCTTTTGGATTCCCAAGATTTATTTATTTATTTATTTTCCGTTAACCACCTCTAAACTATTGTAAAATTGATTTACTATCTCCAAAAAAAAAAACATGGTAGCGTGCTCAACAACTCACCAAAGTTTCATCGCAATGAAATAAATGGTATATGGACGCATGCGGGACTTTGTTGAAAAGATTCAAGCAACGTCACCCATTTGTTGAATATACTCGTACGCTACCTATTGTAAAATAGATTTACTAACTCGAAAACCTTTCCTAGCGTGTACACAACAACTCATCAAAGTTTCATCGTAATCTGATGAATGGCATATGAACGCATACGGAATTTTGATTAAACGATTCGCGCCGTCACTCATTTGTTGAATCTTCTTGTGCGCTACCCATTGAAAAACGGACTTACTAATTCATGAACCTTCGCAGGACTCTTCTCAGCTCTCTAAACTTTTATCACACTCGGATGAATGGTAGCCTATATGAACGCATACGGGACTTGATTGAATCGATTCACGCGCTGTCGCTTACTAATTGGATCTACTCGTGCGCTACCAATTGTAAAATGGATTTACTAAATCAGAAATCTTTGCGGGAGTGGAAAGAATATTTCTCCAAATTTCATTGCAATCGGATGAATGGTATATGAACGCAAACGGGACTTTGTTTAAGCGATTCGCGTGTCGTCTCTCAATTGTTGAAACTACTTGTGCGATACCTATTGTAAAGTGGATGAAGGCCTACTAAGCCAGAAACCTTCCCTGAAGTGTACACAACATCTCACCCAAGTTCTATCGCTATCGTACGAATGGTATATAAACGCATGCGGGACTTTGTTGAAACGCTTCGCGCGTCTTCGCTCATTTGTTGAATCTACTTTTGCGCTACCTGTTGTAAAATGGATTTACTAAGCATGAAACTTTCCCTGGAGTGTACACAACAACTCACCAAAGTTTAGTCGCTATCTGACGAATGGTATATGAACGCATACGGGGCTATGTAGAAACACCTCGCGCGTCTTCACTCATTTGTTTAATCTACTTGTGCGATACACATTGTAAAGTTCATTTACTAACCCAGAAACCTTCCCTGAAGTGTACACAACATCTCTCCCAAGTTTCATCGCTATCAGACGAATAGTATATGAACGCATACGGGAATTTTTGAAACGCTTCGCGCGTCGTCGCTCATTTGTTGAATCTACTCGTGCGTTACCTATTAATACATGGATTTACTAAGCCAGAAACCTTGCTTTTAATGTACACAACCTCTCACCCAAGTTTCATCGCTATCGGACGAATGGTATGTGAACGCACACAGGACTGTTGAAATCCTCGCCCGTCGTTGCTCATTTGTTGAATCTACTCGTGCGCTACCTATTGTTAAGTGGATTTACTAAGTCAGAAACCTTCCCTGAAGTGTACACAACATCTCACCCAAGTTTCATCGCTGTCAGACGAAGAGTATATGGACGCTTAGGGGACTTCGTTGAAACGCTTCGCGCGTCGTCGCTCATGTGTTGAATCTTCTCGTGCACTATCTATTAGAACATGGATTTACTGAGCCAGAAACCTTGCCTGTAGTGTACACAACCTCTCACCCAAGTTTCATAGCTATCGGACGAATGGTATGTGAACGCATACAGGACTTGTTGAAACGCTTCGCCCGTCGTCGCTTATTTGTTGAATCTACCCGCGCGCTAACTATTGTTAAGTGGATTTACTAAGCCAGAAACCTTACCTGAAGTGTACAGAACATCTCACCCATGTTTCATCGCAATGGGATGAATGGTATTTGAACGCATGTATGACTTTCTTGTAACAATCGCACGCCATTTTGTTAATGCTACTCGCGCGCCATCTATTGTAAATTGGAGTTACTACGCCTATATCTTTTCCGGGACTGTGCACAAGAACTCACCAAAATTTGATCGCAATCGGATGAATTCTATATGAACGCAACGCCATTACGCATTTGTTTAAACTCCCCGTGCGCTATCTATTGTGAAATGGATTAAATATACCTATGAACCTCCCGAAAGTGTGTACAAGGACTCACCAAAATTTGATCGTAATCGGATGAATGGTTTATGAACACATAAAAGACGAACAGACAGACATTCCTTTATATATATATAAGATATAAGATAAGATATAAGATTATATATGTTCGACGATGTCGAAATGTGAATATTATACGTCAGAAAACTGTATCATAATGATGGTCATTATGGTACTGTTTTCCGTTATAATACAGTTTCTCCAGCCAATCAAAGCTCATTCATTGACCAATTAGGTAAGGGTACCTTCGCGAGTGCGCTCAAAATCCAACATGTCGGACATGAACACAGCATCCTTCTATATAAATTACCGACAAGGAAAGTGCACCGTCCATATGCTCGCATAAATAAACTGTACCCACAATGTACTTATAGAACGGTGTTAGGGAGAGAATCTTCCCACCCCTTGCATTTCAAGCAGTTCCACATGCTTCCACAAGCTAGATGCAGAGAAATATTGAAAACCAGTAATTTGATGTATACTGTCATCAGAAACCAAAGGTGGGAAGCAAATATCCCAGTGGTCTCCACAGTGCACGTACTCGCCATTTCGGTTGTGTTGAGTGAAAGAAATGCATTGTTTTCCAGAAGAAGGTGTTATTATGGAAGATAAGAGTTTTTTAAACGTTGGTATATGACTGAAATACAACGTTAATAATGGTTTTGGTCACTTGAAAAATATATTTCAGCTAGAATGGAAATAATTATCCTGCTCAGGGTGTTTGCCATAGAATAGACGATTTTTAAAATTAATTTTCTGTGTTTTTAGTAAATACTATTGTGAATTATTGAATTATATTCGAATATACTAACTTTTAACTTGCGTGGGAGTTACGTTTTCTGTTTAATTATAGAGCGTGATGGGTGTTTATATATATTATATCCTGTTAAATAAACCTTCCGGTCCATTTCTAGAGTGGGCATCAGGCATTTTCGAACTCAGCAGGGTCAAATTATCTCTAAAAGTTCTGAAGCCCAAATGTTATACGTTTTGCTTCTTGTTTTCTTAAAAACCAAGTTTTACCCAAAAGCGGCCCCGTCTGAGAAGAAGAACCAAGTCTCCAGACACCTTTCCACTATCGTGAAATCTTTAGTACACTTTGGACATTTCGTAGGAGAGCACACGACCTATGATAATTCCTCATTCTGACAGTGGCGCTGGCCACCAACCAATCTCTTCAATGGTACTGAGCGAAATCGGGCGGGGAACACCTTGGCCAGCGGCTACAGAAGAAATCACACTGTTTACCACGTGCGCTGCTTTAGCTCGGGTTTCTACCCCTGTTTTCTTGGTATAGGGGAGGTTTCTTACTGTGCAAGCAATCCCAGAGCTTATGACAATGGCCCTGCAGTTGTTGTCTGCTTTGTTAGAAGTAGAGAGAAATAGCCGTTGTTACTCAGGATTTCTGCTCTATCGACTGAATTTTCTCAGTGCATGAGATGAACGCATTGTCAAGACCAATTATATAGCCTACCCTTTCCAACTTACAAATGTTTCTCGGTTCATTAACTTCACTGTTCTCGCTGAGGTTTTTGCTCTTCCGGCTGTTTTCTCCGTACAAGTAGCGAAAGCGCTGTCTGGACCGTTGTAGTTGTCGCCTGTTTTCTCTGTACAAGTAGCGAAACTGCTGTATGTCACCTGTTTTCCCAAAATTTTAAAAACCGACTCGAAAGCGCGGTTTGACCGAACAGCAGAGTCAATTTCCGAACTGCTCGCAAACTCAACGCGCCGAGAAGCGAGAGAGCTTCCCTCCCGAGCGTGGACAGTGTACTATTACTTATATTAGTATGAGCTCCTTTTTGAAACAGTACAACACCTGGGGATACCAAGAAAGATCATCATACTTGTGAAGATGTAACTAGAAGTGCAGAGTTAGGGTCCAGCAAGAACTTTCAAGTGAATTTAAAGTGAACCAAGGCTTAAGACGAGGGGACCCACTCTCTTGTGTGTTATTCAACCTTGTGTTGGAGGGAGATATACGACACATCACTACCAGTGACAGAGGCACGATGAGAGGATATAACAACAGAGTTTGAGTGCCGCTGGTACTTTCTTTAATCAACCCATTCAGTATCTATCGTATGCAGATGATGCGGCAGTACTTGGAAGAACTCAGGAGGATGTCGAGAAGGCTTATATGAAACTATCAGGAGAATTACAAGATGAAGGACTACATGTGAATGAATCCAAGACCAAATATGTAGTGATGGAAAGAGAAAGGTCAATTCCTAGGGACCCAATAGTGGATGGAAAGAAATTTCTCTGTACTTGTAATTAAAAATATCTCGGTTCCCTCAAAACTGATGAGAACAGCACCACTGAAGAAATTAAAGGGAGAATTAATGCAGGTAATACATGTTATTTTGTCACTACCCATGTGTTGAAATCCAGAACTTTATCACAGCGAAGTGAAGGTCCACTCAACAGATGAGAAAGGAAGATATTGAGGAAGATCTATGGACCTACCCAAGTTAGTGAGACAAGGGTGATGGCACAGCGAAGTGAAGGTCTACTCAACAGATGAGAAAGGAAGATATTGAGGAAGTTCTATGGACCTACCCAAGTTAGTGAGACAAGGGTGATGACACAGCGAAGTGAAGGTCTACTCAACAGATGAGAAAGGAAGATATTGAGGAAGATCTATGGACCTACCCAAGTTAGTGGGACAAGGGTGATGGCTCAGCGAAGTGAAGGTCTACTCAACAGATGATAAAGGATGATATAGAGGAAGATCTATGGACCTACCCAAGTTAGTGGGGAATGGCAAGTTCGCACAAATAAACATCCTATCACGACAGATGCAAGGATCCGTTGGCTTGCACATATTCAACATATACCCGCACGCTAGGTCATCCAAAGCAGACCAAAAGGACGAAGGTTAGTGGGACACCCAAGGAAACGTTGGCTGGACGACGTCGAGGAAGACTTCTGCGCCCTTGGAGTCAGAAACTGGACGAAATAAGCAGAACATCGTGAAGGCTGGAGACTTGTGGTGCAGCGGGCCGAGGTTCTTGGTGTGCTGTAGCGCCACTGGGTAAGGTACTGAGCCCGAAGAAACCCATTAGTACTTATATCCAAAGCCCGAAAAAGGATTGCAGACATGTAAGTTACCCAGCTCACAAGCTTATCATGCCTACTAAGTAAAATTGGGAATTCCAGGAACATACAGGATAGATATTATTCGTAAAGAAAATAGTACTACTAGACAAGGTACAAATTTCTACTATTTATTTACATTTAGAACAATCGAGAAACTCCAATCTCGAGGGGTGATAAGGTCTAATCTATAGTGAGCGCCCGTATCTATACCTCGTAGTACTATTTTCGACGATGACGACAATGAAAACGGAATCAGTTTAGATAAAAGTTGACTAAGTCGCTAAAAAGCGCCAGCCGTTTATTAAGCTACTTAAACAAGTATAAAAACTGGCTTCCTCCCTTAATATTGTGTCTCCCTGACACTTCAACAAAAATAACTGCAAAGATAAATTTGCACGTGGCATTACTATAGTAAGAAAATGTGAAACGGCGTGATATTAAGTATTGCCCTATTTTATACAGGTCCGCTTCAACTATGAACCGTAGTTCCATATCTAATCAAATTATTCATGAACTATGTGCATATATACATCCTTTTATGAATTTCAAATTTTACACTCCATAACGTCGAAGATTAAATTTTCTTCCTCCAATAAGTCTTTCATCTACTCCATTTTCTTAAATATCAAATCCAAACATACACCGCAACTATCGTGTTGAAAGTAATAAATACTCGTCATAATCAATTGAACATAAGTGACAAACATTTAAGCTAAGCACTGTTCCTTTTTACCTTTATCTATATATCATGAAATTCTGAAATAAGTTCTGAAATTCTTTACTGAGTTAACAATCTTCAGATAAACGTGAATACTGGAAGTGCACGGCATTAACCTTCGTTTCCACACTTCTCCTCCATAATTATACAACAATTACTTTCTCTCTTAAACACCCTGTACAGAATCTTCCTTTACTACACTCACATAATTTCACAATTATTGCATTCAATACTAGAACAACTTAGAGACTCCTCTGCGTCCCTTCGTAAAATTACGTAACTCCTTTACGTTCATATCTCCTTAATTTTGCACGGTAATTCAACTATAAACTTCTACTTCAATACATATACTTCTTTTACTTAACATTTCTCCTCTATATTGATATAACATCGCCTCGTGCTCATAATTTCATTTCTGTAATAAATCTCTGTACTTTCACCTTTCTGATCACCCTGTGATTTAACTTCGTTAACTTTCCTCTTCACGTGTTTAAATTCAGCTTTACATTTTATTACAACTTTTCAAGAAATATCAGTAAATATTCATATTCTTAACAAAAGATATAAGTTTGACTTCCTTCCATTAATATATTTGTTTAACGAATTCATTTATGTTTTTTAACGCTCTAAATCTCATTAGACATATGTGTTTAAGCTTTTCGTAATACTTTCGTTCATAATAAATTTCTGACACTCGAATCAACATCATGAGTTGTCGAAATATTCTTTACACTTCGTGACGTTACTTCTTAAATATACTGTACTTAAATTTGTTCCAATAAATTTCATTTTACTTCAATTACAATCTTACTCCTTCTTTACTTCGTTCAACGTTCTATTCCTTTTAAATAGTTCACTCTACATTCCTTTTTTAACGCTCTAAATTCCTTTAATACAATTCCTTTCTATTCCTCTAAACAATTGGTTTATATTCCTCTAAACAATTTGTTCTAAGTTCCTCTGAACAATTCCTTATATTCCATCGCTGCGATAAAACAGATTTAATTACATTAAATCTAACGCAAGTGTGAAAATATTTACACGATTTTACTTTAATATAACCTTAGTGTTAATAGCATCATCATGCCAAAATTTCGTCCAAGTGACTGAAATTTTTCAAGAACACGGCAAATAACTCCGTAGAAAAATATGAAAAATCACAATAACAAGATCTACACAATTTTAATTACTTTGACAAAATTATACGTTTTAAATAATGCAGTTAAGAAAAATGCTGTTGAAAAATACTGCAAAAATGCGGTTGAAAAATATGCGGTTGAAAAATATGCGGTTGGTCAATTGGATAATCACAGAACTTAACTACAATTCTACATTATAAAAGACAATTTTCTCACTACCTTGTGTTGACTTCAGGACTGTTGAAAATACTTGCATCTCTCCTTCCAAACCAAACTTGTCGTGTTCATAGCAACGTCCACAGCTATGAAGACCGGTTTGTGACAGCACCAGCTGGACTCGCGGTGAATGACCTCGCCGTGAACAGCTTTGCTAACTCCCCGTCCTCCGTTTGCTGCAAGTAGGCCGGCTTCGATTCTCCATCTCTTCAAAATAGACATCATGGTTTCTTCAGAATAGACATCGGTTTTCTTCAGAATAGACATCACGGTGTAATACTGTCGTTTATGCAAGCGTTTTCGTATCTCATGATGTGTTAAAACTCTCGTAGAAAAGTATGAGTTTGCTCAGTGATGTTGCGCTTTGCGTAGATATTTGTAGCGCCTTTCATGTTAGTGAATCTGGAATTCAACTGACATCCTTGTAGTCTTCACTTCCCCATGCTTAACTTAGCACATGGTAATATTCATATTTCTGACAATATAATTGAGACCTCCCCGTCGCTGCCTTGTAACTTGCATTTTCAATACAATGTTCAAATAAGCTTTTACACGTAGAAATTCTAAGTAGCTTCTTGTCGAAAATGTTTCTAGCTATGTGGAACACTTTGCATAAGCACTGCAATATATGGTTGTACTGTTCCGTTCTGCTATATATGTTGTAGCTTGCTCCCAAGTTACTGAAAGTTCTGGAATTACACTCTTCCTTGCTTCCAACCTTTATGAACCTTAGCACTATTATAAAAATACTCGTTTCTGCTCGAGGTCTTGTCTCGTTCAAATCTCAAATTGGAAAGAACTCTCTCGTCCTGCTCTCCGCATTCCTCAAGTTCCTGTCTCTCTTCCTCTCCTCCCGTGGTGTGACGTAACTCCTACCAACTCTCCTGACTTCAGTCCGCAGTTCGACCTTCGCCTCTTCCCCTCTCTCATGACGTAACTATCGCTTCAAGTGGCGTGATATTTCTCGTAATGTGGACCTCCCACTTTCCTATAATGGAATATATGTCCATCTTTAAATCATTCCTACTTCCTTGCCTTTTATAAATGCATAAGATCTATAGTGTTTCACTCATTTCCATACAGTTTTTCCCATATTACTCAAATTTTTAATAAATATTTTTTTTTTATCCACTCATTTATTTTCTGGGGTCTTGGTTCATCTGCCGATCAGTTCTTGAGTAATGACCTTCAATAAATTCTGGCGCAGTACGTTAGCAGGAGCTCTGGTTTTTACTACTTGGGGATTCATGCAATGGAAACAGAACAATCCCTGTTGTATGTCTGAAACATGTACTGTACAGGGCAGATTGCCGATTTGTGTGACGCTAGATTGAAAGTTAATACCAATATCTAGTTCAATGATGAGGCACAATGAGAGACATATCTGACGTTGCAAACAAGTCTTATTCAAATCCAAAACTCACAGCTACGCTCACGTAAAGCGACAGATCACGTATTTTGTATGTTGAACACTTACTCATTTAAGTGGTTTCCACTTCCACCACTTCCTCGTTCCTGCATTTCTTCTTCCTGGGGATAAGATGGAATTATGTATTTCTGTGCTTACACTTTTACACAAATAACAAACCATGTAATTGTACAGCACTGGTCAGCTAAAGTGGAACTACTTTCGCACTGCCCATCACATCCTGCGGCTAGAGATGAACATTATACAGATTAGTGGTTATAACATCCATTTCTGTAACGTATAGTAAACTACCTCCTTTTAAGTGAATATTCAAGCGAAGGACAATGCTGAGAACAGTACATCTATAGAAGTAATAGCTGTAAGGATTCAGCACAAATGTACATTTATTTTAACCTTTTTAGCCATAAGATTATAAGAGGTCCTAGAACCCTACACGTGCACGTGTCATTGAGTAACAAGCAACTAGGCTGCCAATATTTGCACGAGCATAACGTTTGAGAATCCGGGCATAAATCAATCAACCTTTACAATATTATACAAGACTTCCTTTAACAAATCACTGCAAATGTTAAAAAGGAGTAAGTGAAAGGCACACTGTAGAGTATGTAACATCAATATAGCTGTAACAACAAGAAATATATATCTGCTGCTGTAAGGGAGCTCACAGTTTGTAATAGAGATAAGGGCCAGTGAGGCGATTGGAGTAGGCACTGATTTAAAAGCCGAATCTTTGCTGCACACCGGGACTGAAGCCAACCTTTATAGTTCCTGCATAGAACAGAATACGAGCTGAGCACATCACACAGCATATATGTGCCAGGTCTTGTGATCTGTCACGGAAGATGATCCCCACCATCCTTGAAATGGTATTTTCATGGTTCACCATTTTAATATCCAGGTAAATGCTTTGCAATGATCGTTGTCAACCAGCTCATAACTATTCTTCAAAGCTCATTAACACCTCCTATTTGCTGAACAATAGGCTGAAACAGCACTGTTCCATACACACACATTTCACCTACTTCCTGACACCTCAGAAATGAGAATATTGAGGGCTAAAGAACGCAACATAAAAACATTATGAAGTAAGAAAGAAAGTTTCTTCAGCATGTATTTACAAACAAAGGAATTAGCAATTACTTTCTCTGTATGGTTCTAGAACATTCCTTTACTTTTTACTCGTATCTTCAATCATATATTATCTTCATGCTTAGGGTCAACTAGGCCCCCATGATCTTGCAATGCTCCACTGTCATAAGTTACGAACATCCTAGCAATGTCCGGGAGTTCAAGTGAAAACGCACAGAAGACCACTCCTTAGGGTAGCCCACCCACCTCATCATGAGAGGATCTCCGGCCAGAATATAGTAGACCACTCCTGAGGGAAGCCCATCCACCTCATCATGGGAGGATCTCTGACCAGAATATAGTAGACCACTCCTGAGGGTAGCCCATCCACCTCATCATGGGAGGATCTCTGACCAGAATATAGTAGACCACACCTGAGGGTAGTCCACCCACCTCATCATGGGAGGATCTCTGGCCAGAATATAGTAGACCACTCCTGAGGGTAGTCCACCCACCTCATCATGGGAGGATCTCTGGCCAGAATATGGATATCCTAAATCAATGTTCTTACCTACACTTCAAGTCCAGAGTTGGCACTAATACAACGTGTTAATGCTAGCCTCACGCAATATAGCTTTTGCCAATGGCATTATAATGCAACCCCCAGTAGCTCAGTGATCAGAACATCATTGAACAAAGACGGCGGTCAGAAGTAGAAGTGTCGTATGGGACAGATAATATTTAACTCGTCATCCATCCATCAATATGGCTTGTACATGCTGTGCAAAACACAACCTAACAGCCAAACGCTTCCCTTTGTCATCGACACAATTGTCAAAACACAACTCTTCATCCAAAAATGCTATTAGTTGATAAGGAGATGTCTTGTCAAGAGGCATGAAGATACTTACCTCTTGCGGATCTGAAGAGGGTGATTCTGTTTTGACGCCTGGAACCACCACCGGAATAGAAGATTCCTCAATTTTAATATCCATGTGATGGTCTGCATCGCCCTGCAAAGAAATTACATGGCTAAAAATATGCTTAGATTTTTATCCCTTAAGCTTAAAGTCTCTTTACCTGCTTGAGGTTTAGACTGTACGAATTTTGAACTATGATGTTATCATTAAGGCTAAGTTTCAATCCCCGAGAATTGGGACAGCAGCAATAGGGTCAGGGTGCCAACAGAGTGAACCCGCATTACCAATAACTTAGCTACTGATAACACAGCATGTGGTGTACACTTCACCTACAATAGAACCCAGGGGTGCCAAGAAAGTGAACCTGCATTACCAATAAATTAGCTACAGTTAACACAGCATGTGGTTTAGACTTTAACTAGAATAGGGTCCAGGGGTGCCAACAGAGTGAACCTGCATTACCAATAACGTAGCTACTGTCAACACAACATGTGGTGTAGACATCACCTACAATAGGGCCCAGGGGTGCCAACAGAGTGAAACTGCATTACCAATATTTTAGCAACTGTTAACACAGCATGTGGAGTAGACTTCACCTACAATAGGGCCCAGGGTACTAAAAGAGTGAACCTACATTACCAATAACTTGGCTACTGTTAGCACAGCATGTGGTGTAGACTTCACCTACAATAGGGCCCAGGGTGCCAACAGAGTGAACCTGCATTACCAATAATTTAGCAACTGTTAACACAGCATGTGGAGTAGACTTCACCTACAATAGGGCCCAGGGTGCCAAAACAGTGAACCTACATCACCAATACCTTGGCTACTGTTAGCATAGCATGTGGTGTAGACTTCACCTACAATAGGGCCCAGGGTGCCAACAGAGTGAACCTGCATTACCAATAACTTAGCTACTGTTAGCACAGCCTGTGGTGTACACTTCACCTACAATAGAGTCCAGGGTGCCAACAGAGTGAACCTACATTACCAATAACTTAGCTACTGTTAGCACAGCTTCTGGTGTACACTTCACCTACAATAGGGTCCAGGGTGCCAACAGAATGTACCTGCATTACCAATAACTTAGCTACTGTTATCACAGCATGTGGTGTAGACTTGACCTACAATAGGGCCCAGGGTACCAACAGAGTGAACCTGCATTACCAATAACTTAGCTACTGTTAGCACAGCGTGTGGTGTAGACTTCACCAACAATAGGGCCCAGGGTGCCAACAGAGTGAACCTGCATTACCAATAATTTAGCAACTGTTAACACAGCATGTGGAGTAGACTTCACCTACAATAGGGCCCAGGGTGCCAAAACAGTGAACCTACATCACCAATACCTTGGCTACTGTTAGCATAGCATGTGGTGTAGACTTCACCTACAATAGAGCCCAGGGTGCCAACAGAGTGAACCCGCATTACCAATAATTTAGCAACTGTTAACACAGCATGTGGAGTAGACTTCACCTACAATAGGGCCCAGGGTGCCAAAACAGTGAACCTACATCACCAATACCTTGGCTACTGTTAGCATAGCATGTGGTGTAGACTTCACCTACAATAGAGCCCAGGGTGCCAACAGAGTGAACCTGCATTACCAATAATTTAGCAACTGTTAACACAGCATGTGGAGTAGACTTCACCTACAATAGGGCCCAGGGTGCCAAAACAGTGAATCTACATCACCAATACCTTGGCTACTGTTAGCATAGCATGTGGTGTAGACTTCACCTACAATAGGGCCCAGGGTGCCAACAGAGTGAACCTGCATTACCAATAACTTAGCTACTGTTAGCACAGCCTGTGGTGTACACTTCACCTACAATAGAGTCCAGGGTGCCAACAGAGTGAACCTACATTACCAATAACTTAGCTACTGTTAGCACAGCTTCTGGTGTACACTTCACCTACAATAGGGTCCAGGGTGCCAACAGAAAGTACCTGCATTACCAATAACTTAGCTACTGTTATCACAGCATGTGGTGTAGACGTGACCTACAATAGGGCCCAGGGTGCCAACAGAGTGAACCTGCATTACCAATAACTTAGCTGCTGTTAGCACAGCGTGTGGTGTAGACTTCACCTACAATAGGGCCCAGGGTGCCAACAGAGTGAACCTGCATTACCAATAACTTAGCTACTGTTAGCACAGCATGAGGAGCAGACTTCAGCTACAATATGGCCCAGGGTGCCAAAACAGTGAACCTGCATTACCAATAACTTAGCTACTGTTAGCACAGCGTGTGGTGTAGACTTCACCTACAATAGGGCCCAGGGTGCCAACAGAGTGAACCCGCATTACCAATAACTTAGCTACTGTTAGCCCAGCATGAGGAGCAGACTTCCCCTACAATAGGGCCCAGGGAGTCAACAGAGTGAACCTGCATTACCAATAACTTAGCTACTGTTATCACAGCATATGGAGTAGACTTCAGCTACAATAGGGCCCAGGGTTCCAACTGAGTGAACCTGCACTACCATTAACTAAGCTACAGTTATCACAGCATGTGGTGTACAATTCACTTACAATAGGGTCCAAGGTGCCAACAGAGTGAACCTACATTACCAATAACTTAGCTACTGTTAGCACAGCATGTGGTGTAGACTTCACCTACAATAGGGCCCAGGGTGCCAACTGAGTGAACCTGCATTACCAATAACTTAGCTACTGTTATCACGCATGAGGTGTAGACTTCACCTACAAAAGGGCCCAGGGTACCAACAGAGTGAACCTACATTACCATTAAATTAGCTACTCTTATCACTGTATGTGGTGTAGACTTCACCTACAATAGGGCCCAGGGTGCCAACAGAGTGAACCTGCATTACCAATAACTTAGCTACTGTTAGCACAGCATGTGGTGTAGACTTCACCTACAATAGGGCTCAGGATACCAACAGAGTGAACCTGCATTACCAATAACTTAGCTGCTGTTAACACAGCATGTGGTGTAGACTTCACCTACAATAGCACTCAGAGTGCGAACAGAGTGAACCTACATTACCAATAACTTAGCTACTGTTAGCACAGCATGTGGTGTAGACTTCACCTACAATAGCACCCAGAGCGCCAACAGAGTGAACCTACATTACCAGTAATTTAGCTACTGTTAGCACAGCATGTGGTGTAGACTTCAGCTACAGTAGGGCCCAGGGTGCCAACAGAGTGAACCTACATTACCAATAACTTAGCTACTGTTATCACAGCATGTGGTGTAGACTTCACCTACAATAGCACCCAGAGTGCCAACAGGGTGAACCTGCATTACCAATAACTTAGCTACTATTAACACAGCATGTGGTGTAGACTTAACCTACAATAGGGCTCAGGGTGCCAACACAGTGAACCAGCATTACCAATAGGTTAGCTACTGTTATCACAGCATATGGTGTAGACTTCATCTACAATAGGGCGCAGAGTGTCAACAGAGTGAACCTACATTACCAATAACTTAGCTACTGTTATCACAGCATGTGGTGAAGACTTCACCTACAATAGGGTCCAGGGTGCCAACACAGTAAACCTACATTACTAATAACATAGATACTGTTAGCACAGCATGAGGAGTAGACTTCACCTACAATAGGGCCCAGGTTGCCAACACAGTGAACCTGCATTACCAATAACTTAGCTACTGTTAGCACAGCATGTAGAGTAGACTTCACCTACAATAGGGCCCAGGGTGCCAACAGAGTGAACCTGCATTACCAATAACTTAGCTACTGTTATCACAGCATGGAGTAGACTTCAACTACAATAGGGCCCAGGGGGCCAACAGAGTGAACCTGCATTACCAATAACTTAGCTACTGTTATCACAGCATGTGGCGTAGACTTCACCTACAATAGGGCCCAGGGTACCAACAGACTGAACCTACATTACCAATAAATTAGCTACTCTTATCACTGTATGTGGTGTAGACTTTACCTACAATAGGGCCCAGAGTGCCAACAGAGTGAACCTACATTACCAGTAATTTAGCTACTGTTAGCACAGCATGTGGTGTAGACTTCAGCTACAGTAGGGCCCAGGTAACCAACAGAGTGAACCTACAATACCAATAACTTAGCTACTGTTATCACAGCATGTGGTGTAGACTTCACCTACAATAGCACCCAGAGTGCCAACAGGGTGAAACTGCATTGCCAATAACTTAGCTACTATTAACACAGCATGTGGTGTAGACTTAACCTACAATAGGGCTCATGGTGCCAACAGAGTGAATCAGCATTACCAATAACTTAGCTACTGTTATCACAGCATATGGTGTAGACTTCATCTACAATAGGGCGCAGAGTGTCAACAGAGTGAACCTACATTACCAATAACTTAGCTACTGTTATCACAGCATGTGGTGAAGACTTCACCTACAATAGGGTCCAGGGTGCCAACACAGTAAACCAACACGGTGAACCTACATTACTAGTAACTTAGATACTGTTATCACAGCATGTGGAGTAGACTTCACCTACAATAGGGCCCAGGGGGCCAATAGATAGAACCTGCATTACCAATAACTTAGCTACTGTTATCACAGCATATGGAGTAGACTTCACTTACAATAGGGCCCAGGGTGCCAACAGAGTGAACCTACATTACCAATAACTTAGCTGCTGTTATCACAGCATGTGGTGTATACTTCACCTACAATAGGGCCCAGGGTGTCAACAGAGTGAACCTGCATTACCAATAACTTAGCTAATGTTATCACAGCATGTGGTGTAGACTTCACCTACAATAGGGCCCAGGGTGTCAACAGAGTGAACCTACATTACCAATAACTTAGCTACTGTTATCACAGCATGTGGAGTAGACTTCACCTGCAATAGGGCCCAGGGGGCCAAGAGAGTAAACCTGCATTACCAATAACTTAGCTACTGTTATCACAGCATGTGGAGTAGACTTCACCTACAATAGGGTCCAGAGTGCCAGCAGAGTGAACCTACATTACCAATAACTTAGCTACTGTTATCACAGCATGTGGTGTAGACTTCACCTACAATAGGGCCCAGGGTGTCAACAGAGTGAACCTGCATTACCAATAACTTAGCTAATGTTATCACAGCATGTGGTGTAGACTTCACCTACAATAGGGACCAGGGTGTCAACAGAGTGAACCTACATTACCAATAACTTAGCTACTGTTATCACAGCATGTGGAGTAGACTTCACCTACAATAGGGCCCAGGGTGCCAACAGAGTGAACCTGCATTACCAATAACTTAGCTACTGTTATCACAGCATGTGGAGTAGACTTCACCTACAATAGGGCCCAGGGTGCCAACAGAGTGAACCTGCATTACCAATAACTTAGCTACTGTTAGTACAGCATGTGGAGTAGACTTCACCTACAATAGGGCCCAGGGTGCAAACACAGTGAACCTACATTACTAATAACTTAGCTACTGTTAACACAGCATGTGGTGTAGACTTCACCAACAACAGGGCCCAGGGTGCCCACACAGTAAACGTGCATTACCAATAACTTAGCTACTGTTAACACAACATGTGGAGTAGACTTCACCTACAATAGGGCCCAGGGTTCCAACACAGTGAACCTACATTACTAATAAATTAGCTACTGTTAGCACAGCATGTGGTGTAGACTTCACCTACAATAGGGCCCAGGGTGCCAACAGAGTGAACCTGCATTACCAATAATTTAGCAACTGTTAACACAGCATGTGGAGTAGACTTCACCTACAATAGGGCCCAGGGTGCCAAAACAGTGAACTTACATTACCAATAACTTGGCTACTGTTATCATTGCATGTGGTGTAGACTTCACCTACAATAGGGCCCAGGGTGCCAACAGAGTGAACCTACATTACCAATAACTTAGCTACTGTTAGCACAGCATGTGGTGTAGATTTCACCTACAATAGGGCCCAGGGTGCCAACAGAGTGAACCTGCATTACCAATAACTTAGCTACTGTTAGCACAGCCTGTGGTGTACACTTCACCTACAATAGAGTCCAGGGTGCCAACAGAGTGAACCTACATTACCAATAACTTAGCTACTGTTAGCACAGCTTCTGGTGTACACTTCACCTACAATAGGGTCCAGGGTGCCAACAGAATGTACCTGCATTACCAATAACTTAGCTACTGTTATCACAGCATGTGGTGTAGACTTGACCTACAATAGGGCCCAGGGTACCAACAGAGTGAACCTGCATTACCAATAACTTAGCTACTGTTAGCACAGCGTGTGGTGTAGACTTCACCTACAATAGGGCCCTGGGTGCCAACAGAGTGAACCTGCATTACCAATAATTTAGCAACTGTTAACACAGCATGTGGAGTAGACTTCACCTACAATAGGGCCCAGGGTGCCAAAACAGTGAACCTACATCACCAATACCTTGGCTACTGTTAGCATAGCATGTGGTGTAGACTTCACCTACAATAGAGCCCAGGGTGCCAACAGAGTGAACCTGCATTACCAATAATTTAGCAACTGTTAACACAGCATGTGGAGTAGACTTCACCTACAATAGGGCCCAGGGTGCCAAAACAGTGAACCTACATCACCAATACCTTGGCTACTGTTAGCATAGCATGTGGTGTAGACTTCACCTACAATAGGGCCCAGGGTGCCAACAGAGTGAACCTGCATTACCAATAACTTAGCTACTGTTAGCAGAGCCTGTGGTGTACACTTCACCTACAATAGAGTCCAGGGTGCCAACAGAGTGAACCTACATTACCAATAACTTAGCTACTGTTAGCACAGCTTCTGGTGTACACTTCACCTACAATAGGGTCCAGGATGCCAACAGAAAGTACCTGCATTACCAATAACTTAGCTACTGTTATCACAGCATGTGGTGTAGACTTGACCTACAATAGGGCCCAGGGTGCCAACAGAGTGAACCTGCATTACCAATAACTTAGCTGCTGTTAGCACAGCGTGTGGTGTAGACTTCACCTACAATAGGGCCCAGGGTGCCAACAGAGTGAACCTGCATTACCAATAACTTAGCTACTGTTAGCACAGCATGAGGAGCAGACTTCAGCTACAATAGGGCCCAGGGTGCCAAAACAGTGAACCTGCATTACCAATAACTTAGCTACTGTTAGCACAGCGTGAGGTGTAGACTTCACCTACAATAGGGCCCAGGGTGCCAACAGAGTGAACCTGCATTACCAATAACTTAGCTACTGTTAGCCCAGCATGAGGAGCAGACTTCCCCTACAATAGGGCCCAGGGAGTCAACAGAGTGAACCTGCATTACCAATAACTTAGCTACTGTTATCACAGCATATGGAGTAGACTTCAGCTACAATAGGGCCCAGGGTTCCAACAGAGTGAACCTGCACTACCATTAACTAAGCTACTGTTATCACAGCATGTGGTGTACAATTCACTTACAATAGGGTCCAAGGTGCCAACAGAGTGAACCTACATTACCAATAACTTAGCTACTGTTAGCACAGCATGTGGTGTAGACTTCACCTACAATAGGGCCCAGGGTGCCAACTGAGTGAACCTGCATTACCAATAACTTAGCTACTGTTATCACGCATGAGGTGTAGACTTCACCTACAATAGGGCCCAGGGTACCAACAGAGTGAACCTACATTACCATTAAATTAGCTACTCTTATCACTGTATGTGGTGTAGACTTCACCTACAATAGGGCCCAGGGTGCCAACAGAGTGAACCTGCATTACCAATAACTTAGCTACTGTTAGCACAGCATGTGGTGTAGACTTCACCTACAATAGGGCACAGGATACCAACAGAGTGAACCTGCATTACCAATAACTTAGCTGCTGTTAACACAGCATGTGGTGTAGACTTCACCTACAATAGCACTCAGAGTGCGAACAGAGTGAACCTACATTACCAATAACTTAGCTACTGATAGCACAGCATGTGGTGTAGACTTCACCTACAATAGCACCCAGAGTGCCAACAGAGTGAACCTACATTACCAGTAATTTAGCTACTGTTAGCACAGCATGTGGTGTAGACTTCAGCTACAGTAGGGCCCAGGGTGCCAACAGAGTGAACCTACATTACCAATAACTTAGCTACTGTTATCACAGCATGTGGTGTAGACTTCACCTACAATAGCACCCAGAGTGCCAACAGGGTGAACCTGCATTACCACTAACTTAGCTACTATTAACACAGCATGTGGTGTAGACTTAACCTACAATAGGGCTCAGGGTGCCAACACAGTGAACCAGCATTACCAATAGCTTAGCTACTGTTATCACAGCGTACGGTGTAGACTTCATCTACAATAGGGCGCAGAGTGTCAACAGAGTGAACCTACATTACCAATAACTTAGCTACTGTTATCACAGCATGTGGTGAAGACTTCACCTACAATAGGGTCCAGGGTGCCAACGCAGTAAACCTACATTACTAATAACATAGATACTGTTAGCACAGCATGAGGAGTAGACTTCACCTACAATAGGGCCCAGGATGCCAACACAGTGAACCTGCATTACCAATAACTTAGCTACTGTTTGCACAGCATGTAGAGTAGACTTCACCTACAATAGGGCCCAGGGTGCCAACAGAGTGAACCTGCATTACCAATAACTTAGCTACTGTTATCACAGCATGGAGTAGACTTCACCTACAATAGGGCCCAAGGGGCCAACAGAGTGAACCTGCATTACCAATAACTTAGCTACTGTTATCACAGCATGTGGCGTAGACTTCACCTACAATAGGGCCCAGGGTACCAACAGACTGAACCTACATTACCAATAAATTAGCTACTCTTATCACTGTATGTGGTGTAGACTTTACCTACAATAGGGCCCAGGGTACCAACAGAGTGAACCTGCATTACCAATAACTTAGCTGCTGTTAACACAGCATGTGGAGTAGACTTCACGTACAATAGGGCCCAGGGTACTAAAAGAGTGAACCTACATTACCAATAACTTGGCTACTGTTAGCACAGCATGTGGTGTAGACTTCACCTACAATAGGGCGCAGGGTGCCAACAGAGTGAACCTGCATTACCAATAATTTAGCAACTGTTAACACAGCATGTGGAGTAGACTTCACCTACAATAGGGCCCAGGGTGCCAAAACAGTGAACCTACATCACCAATACCTTGGCTACTGTTAGCATAGCATGTGGTGTAGACTTCACCTACAATAGGGCCCAGGGTGCCAACAGAGTGAACCTGCATTACCAATAACTTAGCTACTGTTAGCACAGCCTGTGGTGTACACTTCACCTACAATAGAGTCCAGGGTGCCAACAGAGTGAACCTACATTACCAATAACTTAGCTACTGTTAGCACAGCTTCTGGTGTACACTTCACCTACAATAGTGTCCAAAGTGCCAACAGAATGTACCTGCATTACCAATAACTTAGCTACTTTTAGCACAGCATGTGGTGTAGACTTCACCTACAATAGGGCCCAGGGTGCCAACTGAGTGAACCTGCATTACCAATAACTTAGCTACTGTTATCACGCATGAGGTGTAGACTTCACCTACAATAGGGCCCAGGGTACCAACAGAGTTAACCTACATTACCAATAAATTAGCTACTCTTATCACTGTATGTGGTGTAGACTTCACCTACAATAGGGCCCAGGGTGCCAACAGAGTGAACCTGCATTACCAATAACTTAGCTACTGTTAGCACAGCATGTGGTGTAGACTTCACCTACAATAGGGCCCAGGGTGCCAACAGAGTGAACCTGCATTACCAATAACTTAGCTACTGTTAGCACAGCATGAGGAGCAGACTTCAGCTACAATAGGGCCCAGGGTGCCAAAACAGTGAACCTGCATTACCAATAACTTAGCTACTGTTAGCACAGCGTGTGGTGTAGACTTCACCTACAATAGGGCCCAGGGTGCCAACAGAGTGAACCCGCATTACCAATAACTTAGCTACTGTTAGCCCAGCATGAGGAGCAGACTTCCCCTACAATAGGGCCCAGGGAGTCAACAGAGTGAACCTGCATTACCAATAACTTAGCTACTGTTATCACAGCATATGGAGTAGACTTCAGCTACAATAGGGCCCAGGGTTCCAACAGAGTGAACCTGCACTACCATTAACTAAGCTACAGTTATCACAGCATGTGGTGTACAATTCACTTACAATAGGGTCCAAGGTGCCAACAGAGTGAACCTACATTACCAATAACTTAGCTACTGTTAGCACAGCATGTGGTGTAGACTTCAGCTACAATAGGGCCCAGGGTGCCAACTGAGTGAACCTGCATTACCAATAACTTAGCTACTGTTATCACGCATGAGGTGTAGACTTCACCTACAAAAGGGCCCAGGGTACCAACAGAGTGAACCTACATTACCATTAAATTAGCTGCTCTTATCACTGTATGTGGTGTAGACTTCACCTACAATAGGGCCCAGGGTGCCAACAGAGTGATCCTGCATTACCAATAACTTAGCTACTGTTAGCACAGCATGTGGTGTAGACTTCACCTACAATAGGGCTCAGGATACCAACAGAGTGAACCTGCATTACCAATAACTTAGCTGCTGTTAACACAGCATGTGGTGTAGACTTCACCTACAATAGCACTCAGAGTGCGAACAGAGTGAACCTACATTACCAATAACTTAGCTACTGTTAGCACAGCATGTGGTGTAGACTTCACCTACAATAGGGCCCAGGGTGCCAACTGAGTGAACCTGCATTACCAATAACTTAGCTACTGTTATCACGCATGAGGTGTAGACTTCACCTACAATAGGGCCCAGGGTACCAACAGAGTTAACCTATATTACCAATAAATTAGCTACTCTTATCACTGTATGTGGTGTAGACTTCACCTACAATAGGGCCCAGGGTGCCAACAGAGTGAACCTGCATTACCAATAACTTAGCTGCTGTTAGCACAGCATGTGGTGTAGACTTCACCTACAATAGGGCCCAGGGTGCCAACAGAGTGAACCTGCATTACCAATAACTTAGCTGCTGTTATGTCAGCATGTGGTGTAGACTTCACCTACAAAAGGGCCCATGGTACCAACAGAGTGAACCTGCATTACCAATAACTTAGCTGCTGTTAACACAGCATGTGGTGTAGACTTCACCTACAATAGCACTCAGAGTGCGAACAGGGTGAACCTACATTACCAATAACTTAGCTACTGTTAGCACAGCATGTGGTGTAGACTTCACCTACAATAGCACCCAGAGTGCCAACAGAGTGAACCTACATTACCAGTAATTTAGCTACTGTTAGCACAGCATGTGGCGTAGACTTCAGCTACAGTAGGGCCCAGGTAACCAACAGAGTGAACCTACAATACCAATAACTTAGCTACTGTTATCACAGCATGTGGTGTAGACTTCACCTACAATAGCACCCAGAGTGCCAACAGGGTGAAACTGCATTGCCAATAACTTAGCTACTATTAACACAGCATGTGGTGTAGACTTAACCTACAATAGGGCTCATGGTGCCAACAGAGTGAATCAGCATTACCAATAACTTAGCTACTGTTATCACAGCATATGGTGTAGACTTCATCTACAATAGGGCGCAGAGTGTCAACAGAGTGAACCTATATTACCAATAACTTAGCTACTGTTATCACAGCATGTGGTGAAGACTTCACCTACAATAGGGTCCAGGGTGCCAACACAGTAAACCTACATTACTAATAACTTAGATACTGTTAGCACAGCATGAGGAGTAGACTTCACCTACAATAGGGCCCAGGTTGCCAACACAGTGAACCTGCATTACCAATAACTTAGCTACTGTTAGCACAGCATGTGGCGTAGACTTCACCTACAATAGGGTCCAGGGTGCCAACACGGTGAACCTACATTACTAGTAACTTAGATACTGTTATCACAGCATGTGGAGTAGACTTCACCTACAATAGGGCCCAGGGGGCCAATAGATAGAACCTGCATTACCAATAACTTAGCTACTGTTATCACAGCATGTGGAGTAGACTTCACTTACAATAGGGCCCAGGGTGCCAACAGAGTGAACCTACATTACCAATAACTTAGCTGCTGTTATCACAGCATGTGGTGTATACTTCACCTACAATAGGGCCCGGGGTGTCAACAGAGTGAACCTGCATTACCAATAACTTAGCTAATATTATCACAGCATGTGGTGTAGACTTCACCTACAATAGGGCCCAGGGTGTCAACAGAGTGAACCTACATTACCAATAACTTAGCTACTGTTATCACAGCATGTGGAGTAGACTTCACCTACAATAGGGCCCAGGGGGCCAAGAGAGTAAACCTGCATTACCAATAACTTAGCTACTGTTATCACAGCATGTGGAGTAGACTTCACCTACAATAGGGTCCAGAGTGCCAACAGAGTGAACCTACATTACCAATAACTTAGCTACTGTTATCACAGCATGTGGTGTAGACTTCACCTACAATAGGGCCCAGGGTGTCAACAGAGTGAACCTGCATTACCAATAACTTAGCTAATGTTATCACAGCATGTGGTGTAGACTTCACCTACAATAGGGACCAGGGTGTCAACAGAGTGAACCTACATTACCAATAACTTAGCTACTGTTATCACAGCATGTGGAGTAGACTTCACCTACAATAGGGCCCAGGGTGCCAACAGAGTGAACCTGCATTACCAATAACTTAGCTACTGTTATCACAGCATGTGGAGTAGACTTCACCTACAATAGGGCCCAGGGGGCCAATAGATAGAACCTGCATTACCAATAACTTAGCTACTGTTATCACAGCATGTGGAGTAGACTTCACTTACAATAGGGCCCAGGGTGCCAACAGAGTGAACCTACATTACCAATAACTTAGCTGCTGTTATCACAGCATGTGGTGTATACTTCACCTACAATAGGGCCCAGGGTGTCAACAGAGTGAACCTGCATTACCAATAACTTAGCTAATATTATCACAGCATGTGGTGTAGACTTCACCTACAATAGGGCCCAGGGTGCCCACACAGTAAACGTGCATTACCAATAACTTAGCTACTGTTAACACAACATGTGGAGTAGACTTCACCTACAATAGGGCCCAGGGTTCCAACACAGTGAACCTACATTACTAATAAATTAGCTACTGTTAGCACAGCATGTGGTGTAGACTTCACCTACAATAGGGCCCAGGGTGCCAACAGAGTGAACCTGCATTACCAATAATTTAGCAACTGTTAACACAGCATGTGGAGTAGACTTCACCTACAATAGGGCCCAGGGTGCCAAAACAGTGAACTTACATTACCAATAACTTGGCTACTGTTATCATTGCATGTGGTGTAGACTTCACCTACAATAGGGCCCAGGGTGCCAACAGAGTGAACCTACATTACCAATAACGTAGCTACTGTTAGCACAGCATGTGGTGTAGATTTCACCTACAATAGGGCCCAGGGTGCCAACAGAGTGAACCTGCATTACCAATAACTTAGCTACTGTTAGCACAGCCTGTGGTGTACACTTCACCTACAATAGAGTCCAGGGTTACAACAGAGTGAACCTACATTACCAATAACTTAGCTACTGTTAGCACAGCTTCTGGTGTACACTTCACCTACAATAGGGTCCAGGGTGCCAACAGAATGTACCTGCATTACCAATAACTTAGCTACTGTTATCACAGCATGTGGTGTAGACTTGACCTACAATAGGGCCCAGGGTACCAACAGAGTGAACCTGCATTACCAATAACTTAGCTACTGTTAGCACAGCGTGTGGTGTAGACTTCACCTACAATAGGGCCCAGGGTGCCAACAGAGTGAACCTGCATTACCAATAATTTAGCAACTGTTAACACAGCATGTGGAGTAGACTTCACCTACAAAAGGGCCCAGGGTGCCAAAACAGTGAACCTACATCACCAATACCTTGGCTACTGTTAGCATAGCATGTGGTGTAGACTTCACCTACAATAGAGCCCAGGGTGCCAACAGAGTGAACCTGCATTACCAATAATTTAGCAACTGTTAACACAGCATGTGGAGTAGACTTCACCTACAATAAGGCCCAGGGTGCCAAAACAGTGAACTTACATCACCAATACCTTGGCTACTGTTAGCATAGCATGTGGTGTAGACTTCACCTACAATAGAGCCCAGGGTGCCAACAGAGTGAACCTGCATTACCAATAGTTTAGCAACTGTTAACACAGCATGTGGAGTAGACTTCACCTACAATAGGGCCCAGGGTGCCAAAACAGTGAACCTACATCACCAATACCTTGGCTACTGTTAGCATAGCATGTGGTGTAGACTTCACCTACAATAGGGCCCAGGGTGCCAACAGAGTGAACCTGCATTACCAATAACTTAGCTACTGTTAGCACAGCCTGTGGTGTACACTTCACCTACAATAGAGTCCAGGGTGCCAACAGAGTGAACCTACATTACCAATAACTTAGCTACTGTTAGCACAGCTTCTGGTGTACACTTCACCTACAATAGGGTCCAGGGTGCCAACAGAAAGTACCTGCATTACCAATAACTTAGCTACTGTTATCACAGCATGTGGTGTAGACTTGACCTACAATAGGGCCCAGGGTGCCAACAGAGTGAACCTGCATTACCAATAACTTAGCTGCTGTTAGCACAGCGTGTGGTGTAGACTTCACCTACAATAGGGCCCAGGGTGCCAACAGAGTGAACCTGCATTACCAATAACTTAGCTACTGTTAGCACAGCATGAGGAGCAGACTTCAGCTACAATAGGGCCCAGGGTGCCAAAACAGTGAACCTGCATTACCAATAACTTAGCTACTGTTAGCACAGCGTGTGGTGTAGACTTCACCTACAATAGGGCCCAGGGTGCCAACAGAGTGAACCTGCATTACCAATAACTTAGCTACTGTTAGCCCAGCATGAGGAGCAGACTTCCCCTACAATAGGGCCCAGGGAGTCAACAGAGTGAACCTGCATTACCAATAACTTAGCTACTGTTATCACAGCATATGGAGTAGACTTCAGCTACAATAGGGCCCAGGGTTCCAACAGAGTGAACCTGCACTACCATTAACTAAGCTACAGTTATCACAGCATGTGGTGTACAATTCACTTACAATAGGGTCCAAGGTGCCAACAGAGTAAACCTACATTACCAATAACTTAGCTACTGTTAGCACAGCATGTGGTGTAGACTTCACCTACAATAGGGCCCATGGTGCCAACTGAGTGAACCTGCATTACCAATAACTTAGCTACTGTTATCACGCATGAGGTGTAGACTTCACCTACAATAGGGCCCAGGGTACTAAAAGAGTGAACCTACATTACCAATAACTTGGCTACTGTTAGCACAGCATGTGGTGTAGACTTCACCTACAACAGGGCGCAGGGTGCCAACAGAGTGAACCTGCATTACCAATAATTTAGCAACTGTTAACACAGCATGTGGAGTAGACTTCACCTACAATAGGGCCCAGGGTGCCAAAACAGTGAACCTACATCACCAATACCTTGGCTACTGTTAGCATAGCATGTGGTGTAGACTTCACCTACAATAGGGCCCAGGGTGCCAACAGAGTGAACCTGCATTACCAATAACTTAGCTACTGTTAGCACAGCCTGTGGTGTACACTTCACCTACAATAGAGTCCAGGGTGCCAACAGAGTGAACCTACATTACCAATAACTTAGCTACTGTTAGCACAGCTTCTGGTGTACACTTCACCTACAATAGGGTCCAGGGTGCCAACAGAATGTACCTGCATTACCAATAACTTAGCTACTGTTAGCACAGCATGTGGTGTAGACTTCACCTACAATAGGGCCCAGGGTGCCAACTGAGTGAACCTGCATTACCAATAACTTAGCTACTGTTATCACGCATGAGGTGTAGACTTCACCTACAATAGGGCCCAGGGTACCAACAGAGTTAACCTATATTACCAATAAATTAGCTACTCTTATCACTGTATGTGGTGTAGACTTCACCTACAATAGGGCCCAGGGTGCCAACAGAGTGAACCTGCATTACCAATAACTTAGCTGCTGTTAGCACAGCATGTGGTGTAGACTTCACCTACAATAGGGCCCAGGGTGCCAACAGAGTGAACCTGCATTACCAATAACTTAGCTGCTGTTATCACAGCATGTGGTGTAGACTTCACCTACAATAGGGCCCATGGTACCAACAGAGTGAACCTGCATTACCAATAACTTAGCTGCTGTTAACACAGCATGTGGTGTAGACTTCACCTACAATAGCACTCAGAGTGCGAACAGGGTGAACCTACATTACCAATAACTTAGCTACTGTTAGCACAGCATGTGGTGTAGACTTCACCTACAATAGCACCCAGAGTGCCAACAGAGTGAACCTACATTACCAGTAATTTAGCTACTGTTAGCACAGCATGTGGTGTAGACTTCAGCTACAGTAGGGCCCAGGTAACCAACAGAGTGAACCTACAATACCAATAACTTAGCTACTGTTATCACAGCATGTGGTGTAGACTTCACCTACAATAGCACCCAGAGTGCCAACAGGGTGAAACTGCATTGCCAATAACTTAGCTACTATTAACACAGCATGTGGTGTAGACTTAACCTACAATAGGGCTCATGGTGCCAACAGAGTGAATCAGCATTACCAATAACTTAGCTACTGTTATCACAGCATATGGTGTAGACTTCATCTACAATAGGGCGCAGAGTGTCAACAGAGTGAACCTATATTACCAATAACTTAGCTACTGTTATCACAGCATGTGGTGAAGACTTCACCTACAATAGGGTCCAGGGTGCCAACACAGTAAACCTACATTACTAATAACTTAGATACTGTTAGCACAGCATGAGGAGTAGACTTCACCTACAATAGGGCCCAGGTTGCCAACACAGTGAACCTGCATTACCAATAACTTAGCTACTGTTAGCACAGCATGTGGCGTAGACTTCACCTACAATAGGGTCCAGGGTGCCAACACGGTGAACCTACATTACTAGTAACTTAGATACTGTTATCACAGCATGTGGAGTAGACTTCACCTACAATAGGGCCCAGGGGGCCAATAGATAGAACCTGCATTACCAATAACTTAGCTACTGTTATCACAGCATGTGGAGTAGACTTCACTTACAATAGGGCCCAGGGTGCCAACAGAGTGAACCTACATTACCAATAACTTAGCTGCTGTTATCACAGCATGTGGAGTATACTTCACCTACAATAGGGCCCAGGGGGCCAAGAGAGTAAACCTGCATTACCAATAACTTAGCTACTGTTATCACAGCATGTGGAGTAGACTTCACCTACAATAGGGTCCAGAGTGCCAACAGAGTGAACCTACATTACCAATAACTTAGCTACTGTTATCACAGCATGTGGTGTTGACTTCACCTACAATAGGGCCCAGGGTGTCAACAGAGTGAACCTGCATTACCAATAACTTAGCTACTGTTATCACAGCATGTGGAGTAGACTTCACCTACAATAGGGCCCAGGGTGCCAACAGAGTGAACCTGCATTACCAATAACTTAGCTACTGTTAGTACAGCATGTGGAGTAGACTTCACCTACAATAGGGCCCAGGGTGCAAACACAGTGAACCTACATTACTAATAACTTAGCTACTGTTAACACAGCATGTGGTGTAGACTTCACCAACAACAGGGCCCAGGGTGCCCACACAGTAAACGTGCATTACCAATAACTTAGCTACTGTTAACACAACATGTGGAGTAGACTTCACCTACAATAGGGCCCAGGGTTCCAACACAGTGAACCTACATTACTAATAAATTAGCTACTGTTAGCACAGCATGTGGTGTAGACTTCACCTACAATAGGGCCCAGGGTGCCAACAGAGTGAACCTGCATTACCAATAATTTAGCAACTGTTAACACAGCATGTGGAGTAGACTTCACCTACAATAGGGCCCAGGGTGCCAAAACAGTGAACTTACATTACCAATAACTTGGCTACTGTTATCATTGCATGTGGTGTAGACTTCACCTACAATAGGGCCCAGGGTGCCAACAGAGTGAACCTACATTACCAATAACTTAGCTACTGTTAGCACAGCATGTGGTGTAGATTTCACCTACAATAGGGCCCAGGGTTCCAACAGAGTGAACCTGCATTACCAATAACTTAGCTACAGTTAGCACAGCCTGTGGTGTACACTTCACCTACAATAGAGTCCAGGGTTACAACAGAGTGAACCTACATTACCAATAACTTAGCTACTGTTAGCACAGCTTCTGGTGTACACTTCACCTACAATAGGGTCCAGGGTGCCAACAGAATGTACCTGCATTACCAATAACTTAGCTACTGTTATCACAGCATGTGGTGTAGACTTGACCTACAATAGGGCCCAGGGTACCAACAGAGTGAACCTGCATTACCAATAACTTAGCTACTGTTAGCACAGCGTGTGGTGTAGACTTCACCTACAATAGGGCCCAAAGTGCCAACAGAGTGAACCTGCATTACCAATAATTTAGCAACTGTTAACACAGCATGTGGAGTAGACTTCACCTACAAAAGGGCCCAGGGTGCCAAAACAGTGAACCTACATCACCAATACCTTGGCTACTTTTAGCATAGCATGTGGTGTAGACTTCACCTACAATAGAGCCCAGGGTGCCAACAGAGTGAACCTGCATTATCAATAATTTAGCAACTGTTAACACAGCATGTGGAGTAGACTTCACCTACAATAAGGCCCAGGGTGCCAAAACAGTGAACCTACATCACCAATACCTTGGCTACTGTTAGCATAGCATGTGGTGTAGACTTCACCTACAATAGAGCCCAGGGTGCCAACAGAGTGAACCTGCATTACCAATAATTTAGCAACTGTTAATTAACACAGCATGTGGAGTAGACTTCACCTACAATAGGGCCCAGGGTGCCAAAACAGTGAACCTACATCACCAATACCTTGGCTACTGTTAGCATAGCATGTGGTGTAGACTTCACCTACAATAGGGCCCAGGGTGCCAACAGAGTGAACCTGCATTACCAATAACTTAGCTACTGTTAGCACAGCCTGTGGTGTACACTTCACCTACAATAGAGTCCAGGGTGCCAACAGAGTGAACCTACATTACCAATAACTTAGCTACTGTTAGCACAGCTTCTGGTGTACACTTCACCTACAATAGGGTCCAGGGTGCCAACAGAAAGTACCTGCATTACCAATAACTTAGCTACTGTTATCACAGCATGTGGTGTAGACTTGACCTACAATAGGGCCCAGGGTGCCAACAGAGTGAACCTGCATTACCAATAACTTAGCTGCTGTTAGCACAGCGTGTGGTGTAGACTTCACCTACAATAGGGCCCAGGGTGCCAACAGAGTGAACCTGCATTACCAATAACTTAGCTACTGTTAGCACAGCATGAGGAGCAGACTTCAGCTACAATAGGGCCCAGGGTGCCAAAACAGTGAACCTGCATTACCAATAACTTAGCTACTGTTAGCACAGCGTGTGGTGTAGACTTCACCTACAATAGGGCCCAGGGTGCCAACAGAGTGAACCTGCATTACCAATAACTTAGCTACTGTTAGCCCAGCATGAGGAGCAGACTTCCCCTACAATAGGGCCCAGGGAGTCAACAGAGTGAACCTGCATTACCAATAACTTAGCTACTGTTATCACAGCATATGGAGTAGACTTCAGCTACAATAGGGCCCAGGGTTCCAACAGAGTGAACCTGCACTACCATTAACTAAGCTACAGTTATCACAGCATGTGGTGTACAATTCACTTACAATAGGGTCCAAGGTGCCAACAGAGTGAACCTACATTACCAATAACTTAGCTACTGTTAGCACAGCATGTGGTGTAGACTTCACCTACAATAGGGCCCAGGGTGCCAACTGAGTGAACCTGCATTACCAATAACTTAGCTACTGTTATCACGCATGAGGTGTAGACTTCACCTACAATAGGGCCCAGGGTACCAACAGAGTGAACCTACATTACCATTAAATTAGCTACTCTTATCACTGTATGTGGTGTAGACTTCACCTACAATAGGGCCCAGGGTGCCAACAGAGTGAACCTGCATTACCAATAACTTAGCTACTGTTAGCACAGCATGTGGTGTAGACTTCACCTACAATAGGGCTCAGGATACCAACAGAGTGAACCTGCATTACCAATAACTTAGCTGCTGTTAACACAGCATGTGGTGTAGACTTCACCTACAATAGGGCCCAGGGTGCCAACAGAGTGAACCTGCATTACCAATAACTTAGCTGCTGTTATCACAGCATGTGGTGTAGACTTCACCTACAATAGCACTCAGAGTGCGAACAGGGTGAACCTACATTACCAATAACTTAGCTACTGTTAGCACAGCATGTGGTGTAGACTTCACCTACAATAGCACCCAGAGTGCCAACAGAGTGAACCTACATTACCAGTAATTTAGCTACTGTTAGCACAGCATGTGGTGTAGACTTCAGCTACAGTAGGGCCCAGGTAACCAACAGAGTGAACCTACAATACCAATAACTTAGCTACAGTTATCACAGCATGTGGTGTAGACTTCACCTACAATAGCACCCAGAGTGCCAACAGGGTGAAACTGCATTGCCAATAACTTAGCTACTATTAACACAGCATGTGGTGTAGACTTAACCTACAATAGGGCTCATGGTGCCAACAGAGTGAATCAGCATTACCAATAACTTAGCTACTGTTATCACAGCATATGGTGTAGACTTCATCTACAATAGGGCGCAGAGTGTCAACAGAGTGAACCTATATTACCAATAACTTAGCTACTGTTATCACAGCATGTGGTGAAGACTTCACCTACAATAGGGTCCAGGGTGCCAACACAGTAAACCTACATTACTAATAACTTAGATACTGTTAGCACAGCATGAGGAGTAGACTTCACCTACAATAGGGCCCAGGTTGCCAACACAGTGAACCTGCATTACCAATAACTTAGCTACTGTTAGCACAGCATGTGGCGTAGACTTCACTTACAATAGGGCCCAGGGTGCCAACAGAGTGAACCTACATTACCGATAACTTAGCTGCTGTTATCACAGCATGTGGTGTATACTTCACCTACAATAGGGCCCAGGGTGTCAACAGAGTGAACCTGCATTACCAATAACTTAGCTAATATTATCACAGCATGTGGTGTAGACTTCACCTACAATAGGGCCCAGGGTGTCAACAGAGTGAACCTACATTACCAATAACTTAGCTACTGTTATCACAGCATGTGGAGTAGACTTCACCTACAATAGGGCCCAGGGGGCCAAGAGAGTAAACCTGCATTACCAATAACTTAGCTACTGTTATCACAGCATGTGGAGTAGACTTCACCTACAATAGGGTCCAGAGTGCCAACAGAGTGAACCTACATTACCAATAACTTAGCTACTGTTATCACAGCATGTGGTGTAGACTTCACCTACAATAGGGCCCAGGGTGTCAACAGAGTGAACCTGCATTACCAATAACTTAGCTAATGTTATCACAGCATGTAGTGTAGACTTCACCTACAATAGGGACCAGGGTGTCAACAGAGTGAACCTACATTACCAATAACTTAGCTACTGTTATCACAGCATGTGGAGTAGACTTCACCTACAATAGGGCCCAGGGTGCCAACAGAGTGAACCTGCATTACCAATAACTTAGCTACTGTTATCACAGCATGTGGAGTAGACTTCACCTACAATAGGGCCCAGGGTGCCAACAGAGTGAACCTGCATTACCAATAACTTAGCTACTGTTAGTACAGCATGTGGAGTAGACTTCACCTACAATAGGGCCCAGGGTGCAAACACAGTGAACCTACATTACCAATAACTTAGCTACTGTTATCACAGCATGTGGAGTAGACTTCACCTACAATAGGGCCCAGGGTGCCAACAGAGTGAACCTGCATTACCAATAACTTAGCTACTGTTAGTACAGCATGTGGTGTAGACTTCACCAACAACAGGGCCCAGGGTGCCCACACAGTAAACGTGCATTACCAATAACTTAGCTACTGTTAACACAACATGTGGAGTAGACTTCACCTACAATAGGGCCCAGGGTTCCAACACAGTGAACCTACATTACTAATAAATTAGCTACTGTTAGCACAGCATGTGGTGTAGACTTCACCTACAATAGGGCCCAGGGTGCCAACAGAGTGAACCTGCATTACCAATAATTTAGCAACTGTTAACACAGCATGTGGAGTAGACTTCACCTACAATAGGGCCCAGGGTGCCAAAACAGTGAACTTACATTACCAATAACTTGGCTACTGTTATCATTGCATGTGGTGTAGACTTCACCTACAATAGGGCCCAGGGTGCCAACAGAGTGAACCTACATTACCAATAACTTAGCTACTGTTAGCACAGCATGTGGTGTAGATTTCACCTAAAATAGGGCCCAGGGTGCCAACAGAGTGAACCTGCATTACCAATAACTTAGCTACTGTTAGCACAGCCTGTGGTGTACACTTCACCTACAATAGAGTCCAGGGTTACAACAGAGTGAACCTACATTACCAATAACTTAGCTACTGTTAGCACAGCTTCTGGTGTACACTTCACCTACAATAGGGTCCAGGGTGCCAACAGAATGTACCTGCATTACCAACAACTTAGCTACTGTTATCACAGCATGTGGTGTAGACTTGACCTACAATAGGGCCCAGGGTACCAACAGAGTGAACCTGCATTACCAATAACTTAGCTACTGTTAGCACAGCGTGTGGTGTAGACTTCACCTACAATAGGGCCCAAAGTGCCAACAGAGTGAACCTGCATTACCAATAATTTAGCAACTGTTAACACAGCATGTGGAGTAGACTTCACCTACAAAAGGGCCCAGGGTGCCAAAACAGTGAACCTACATCACCAATACCTTGGCTACTGTTAGCATAGCATGTGGTGTAGACTTCACCTACAATAGAGCCCAGGGTGCCAACAGAGTGAACCTGCATTATCAATAATTTAGCAACTGTTAACACAGCATGTGGAGTAGACTTCACCTACAATAAGGCCCAGGGTGCCAAAACAGTGAACCTACATCACCAATACCTTGGCTACTGTTAGCATAGCATGTGGTGTAGACTTCACCTACAATAGAGCCCAGGGTGCCAACAGAGTGAACCTGCATTACCAATAATTTAGCAACTGTTAATTAACACAGCATGTGGAGTAGACTTCACCTACAATAGGGCCCAGGGTGCCAAAACAGTGAACCTACATCACCAATACCTTGGCTACTGTTAGCATAGCATGTGGTGTAGACTTCACCTACAATAGGGCCCAGGGTGCCAACAGAGTGAACCTGCATTACCAATAACTTAGCTACTGTTAGCACAGCCTGTGGTGTACACTTCACCTACAATAGAGTCCAGGGTGCCAACAGAGTGAACCTACATTACCAATAACTTAGCTACTGTTAGCACAGCTTCTGGTGTACACTTCACCTACAATAGGGTCCAGGGTGCCAACAGAAAGTACCTGCATTACCAATAACTTAGCTACTGTTATCACAGCATGTGGTGTAGACTTGACCTACAATAGGGCCCAGGGTGCCAACAGAGTGAACCTGCATTACCAATAACTTAGCTGCTGTTAGCACAGCGTGTGGTGTAGACTTCACCTACAATAGGGCCCAGGGTGCCAACAGAGTGAACCTGCATTACCAATAACTTAGCTACTGTTAGCACAGCATGAGGAGCAGACTTCAGCTACAATAGGGCCCAGGGTGCCAAAACAGTGAACCTGCATTACCAATAACTTAGCTACTGTTAGCACAGCGTGTGGTGTAGACTTCACCTACAATAGGGTCCAGGGTGCCAACAGAGTGAACCTGCATTACCAATAACTTAGCTACAGTTAGCCCAGCATGAGGAGCAGACTTCCCCTACAATAGGGCCCAGGGAGTCAACAGAGTGAACCTGCATTACCAATAACTTAGCTACTGTTATCACAGCATATGGAGTAGACTTCAGCTACAATAGGGCCCAGGGTTCCAACAGAGTGAACCTGCACTACCATTAACTAAGCTACAGTTATCACAGCATGTGGTGTCCAATTCACTTACAATAGGGTCCAAGGTGCCAACAGAGTGAACCTACATTACCAATAACTTAGCTACTGTTAGCACAGCATGTGGTGTAGACTTCACCTACAATAGGGCCCAGGGTGCCAACTGAGTGAACCTGCATTACCAATAACTTAGCTACTGTTATCACGCATGAGGTGTAGACTTCACCTACAATAGGGCCCAGGGTACCAACAGAGTGAACCTACATTACCATTAAATTAGCTACTCTTATCACTGTATGTGGTGTAGACTTCACCTACAATAGGGCCCAGGGTGCCAACAGAGTGAACCTGCATTACCAATAACTTAGCTACTGTTAGCACAGCATGTGGTGTAGACTTCACCTACAATAGGGCTCAGGATACCAACAGAGTGAACCTGCATTACCAATAACTTAGCTGCTGTTAACACAGCATGTGGTGTAGACTTCACCTACAATAGCACTCAGAGTGCGAACAGAGTGAACCTACATTACCAATAACTTAGCTACTGATAGCACAGCATGTGGTGTAGACTTCACCTACAATAGCACCCAGAGTGCCAACAGAGTGAACCTACATTACCAGTAATTTAGCTACTGTTAGCACAGCATGTGGTGTAGACTTCAGCTACAGTAGGGCCCAGGGTGCCAACAGAGTGAACCTACATTACCAATAACTTAGCTACTGTTATCACAGCATGTGGTGTAGACTTCACCTACAATAGGGCCCAGGGTGCCAACAGAGTGAACCTGCATTACCAATAACTTAGCTGCTGTTATCACAGCATGTGGTGTAGACTTCACCTACAATAGGGCCCATGGTACCAACAGAGTGAACCTGCATTACCAATAACTTAGCTGATGTTAACACAGCATGTGGTGTAGACTTCACCTACAATAGCACTCAGAGTGCGAACAGGGTGAACCTACATTACCAATAACTTAGCTACTGTTAGCACAGCATGTGGTGTAGACTTCACCTACAATAGCACCCAGAGTGCCAACAGAGTGAACCTACATTACCAGTAATTTAGCTACTGTTAGCACAGCATGTGGTGTAGACTTCAGCTACAGTAGGGCCCAGGTAACCAACAGAGTGAACCTACAATACCAATAACTTAGCTACTGTTATCACAGCATGTGGTGTAGACTTCACCTACAATAGCACCCAGAGTGCCAACAGGGTGAAACTGCATTGCCAATAACTTAGCTACTATTAACACAGCATGTGGTGTAGACTTAACCTACAATAGGGCTCATGGTGCCAACAGAGTGAATCAGCATTACCAATAACTTAGCTACTGTTATCACAGCATATGGTGTAGACTTCATCTACAATAGGGCGCAGAGTGTCAACAGAGTGAACCTATATTACCAATAACTTAGCTACTGTTATCACAGCATGTGGTGAAGACTTCACCTACAATAGGGTCCAGGGTGCCAACACAGTAAACCTACATTACTAATAACTTAGATACTGTTAGCACAGCATGAGGAGTAGACTTCACCTACAATAGGGCCCAGGTTGCCAACACAGTGAACCTGCATTACCAATAACTTAGCTACTGTTAGCACAGCATGTGGCGTAGACTTCACCTACAATAGGGTCCAGGGTGCCAACACGGTGAACCTACATTACTAGTAACTTAGATACTGTTATCACAGCATGTGGAGTAGACTTCACCTACAATAGGGCCCAGGGGGCCAATAGATAGAACCTGCATTACCAATAACTTAGCTACTGTTATCACAGCATGTGGAGTAGACTTCACTTACAATAGGGCCCAGGGTGCCAACAGAGTGAACCTACATTACCAATAACTTAGCTGCTGTTATCACAGCATGTGGTGTATACTTCACCTACAATAGGGCCCAGGGTGTCAACAGAGTGAACCTGCATTACCAATAACTTAGCTAATATTATCACAGCATGTGGTGTAGACTTCACCTACAATAGGGCCCAGGGTGTCAACAGAGTGAACCTACATTACCAATAACTTAGCTACTGTTATCACAGCATGTGGAGTAGACTTCACCTACAAAAGGGCCCAGGGGGCCAAGAGAGTAAACCTGCATTACCAATAACTTAGCTACTGTTATCACAGCATGTGGAGTAGACTTCACCTACAATAGGGTCCAGAGTGCCAACAGAGTGAACCTGCATTACCAATAACTTAGCTAATGTTATCACAGCATGTGGTGTAGACTTCACCTACAATAGGGACCAGGGTGTCAACAGAGTGAACCTACATTACCAATAACTTAGCTACTGTTATCACAGCATGTGGAGTAGACTTCACCTACAATAGGGCCCAGGGTGCCAACAGAGTGAACCTGCATTACCAATAACTTAGCTACTGTTAGTACAGCATGTGGAGTAGACTTCACCTACAATAGGGCCCAGGGTGCAAACACAGTGAACCTACATTACTAATAACTTAGCTACTGTTAGCACAGCATGTGGTGTAGACTTCACCAACAACAGGGCCCAGGGTGCCCACACAGTAAACGTGCATTACCAATAACTTAGCTACTGTTAACACAACATGTGGATTAGACTTCACCTACAATAGGGCCCAGGGTTCCAACACAGTGAACCTACATTACTAATAAATTAGCTACTGTTAGCACAGCATGTGGTGTAGACTTCACCTACAATAGGGCCCAGGGTGCCAACAGAGTGAACCTGCATTACCAATAATTTAGCAACTGTTAACACAGCATGTGGAGTAGACTTCACCTACAATAGGGCCCAGGGTGCCAAAACAGTGAACTTACATTACCAATAACTTGGCTACTGTTATCATTGCATGTGGTGTAGACTTCACCTACAATAGGGCCCAGGGTGCCAACAGAGTGAACCTACATTACCAATAACTTAGCTACTGTTAGCACAGCATGTGGTGTAGATTTCACCTACAATAGGGCCCAGGGTGCCAACAGAGTGAACCTGCATTACCAATAACTTAGCTACTGTTAGCACAGCCTGTGGTGTACACTTCACCTACAATAGAGTCCAGGGTTACAACAGAGTGAACCTACATTACCAATAACTTAGCTACTGTTAGCACAGCTTCTGGTGTACACTTCACCTACAATAGGGTCCAGGGTGCCAACAGAATGTACCTGCATTACCAATAACTTAGCTACTGTTATCACAGCATGTGGTGTAGACTTGACCTACAATAGGGCCCAGGGTACCAACAGAGTGAACCTGCATTACCAATAACTTAGCTACTGTTAGCACAGCGTGTGGTGTAGACTTCACCTACAATAGGGCCCAGGGTGCCAACAGAGTGAACCTGCATTACCAATAATTTAGCAACTGTTAACACAGCATGTGGAGTAGACTTCACCTACAAAAGGGCCCAGGGTGCCAAAACAGTGAACCTACATCACCAATACCTTGGCTACTGTTAGCATAGCATGTGGTGTAGACTTCACCTACAATAGAGCCCAGGGTGCCAACAGAGTGAACCTGCATTACCAATAATTTAGCAACTGTTAACACAGCATGTGGAGTAGACTTCACCTACAATAAGGCCCAGGGTGCCAAAACAGTGAACCTACATCACCAATACCTTGGCTACTGTTAGCATAGCATGTGGTGTAGACTTCACCTACAATAGAGCCCAGGGTGCCAACAGAGTGAACCTGCATTACCAATAATTTAGCAACTGTTAACACAGCATGTGGAGTAGACTTCACCTACAATAGGGCCCAGGGTGCCAAAACAGTGAACCTACATCACCAATACCTTGGCTACTGTTAGCATAGCATGTGGTGTAGACTTCACCTACAATAGGGCCCAGGGTGCCAACAGAGTGAACCTGCATTACCAATAACTTAGCTACTGTTAGCACAGCCTGTGGTGTACACTTCACCTACAATAGAGTCCAGGGTGCCAACAGAGTGAACCTACATTACCAATAACTTAGCTACTGTTAGCACAGCTTCTGGTGTACACTTCACCTACAATAGGGTCCAGGGTGCCAACAGAAAGTACCTGCATTACCAATCACTTAGCTACTGTTATCACAGCATGTGGTGTAGACTTGACCTACAATAGGGCCCAGGGTGCCAACAGAGTGAACCTGCATTACCAATAACTTAGCTGCTGTTAGCACAGCGTGTGGTGTAGACTTCACCTACAATAGGGCCCAGGGTGCCAACAGAGTGAACCTGCATTACCAATAACTTAGCTACTGTTAGCACAGCATGAGGAGCAGACTTCAGCTACAATAGGGCCCAGGGTGCCAAAACAGTGAACCTGCATTACCAATAACTTAGCTACTGTTAGCACAGCGTGTGGTGTAGACTTCACCTACAATAGGGCCCAGGGTGCCAACAGAGTGAACCTGCATTACCAATAACTTAGCTACTGTTAGCCCAGCATGAGGAGCAGACTTCCCCTACAATAGGGCCCAGGGAGTCAACAGAGTGAACCTGCATTACCAATAACTTAGCTACTGTTATCACAGCATATGGAGTAGACTTCAGCTACAATAGGGCCCAGGGTTCCAACAGAGTGAACCTGCACTACCATTAACTAAGCTACAGTTATCACAGCATGTGGTGTACAATTCACTTACAATAGGGTCCAAGGTGCCAACAGAGTGAACCTACATTACCAATAACTTAGCTACTGTTAGCACAGCATGTGGTGTAGACTTCACCTACAATAGGGCCCAGGGTGCCAACTGAGTGAACCTGCATTACCAATAACTTAGCTACTGTTATCACGCATGAGGTGTAGACTTCACCTACAATAGGGCCCAGGGTACCAACAGAGTGAACCTACATTACCATTAAATTAGCTACTCTTATCACTGTATGTGGTGTAGACTTCACCTACAATAGGGCCCAGGGTGCCAACAGAGTGAACCTGCATTACCAATAACTTAGCTACTGTTAGCACAGCATGTGGTGTAGACTTCACCTACAATAGGGCTCAGGATACCAACAGAGTGAACCTGCATTACCAATAACTTAGCTGCTGTTAACACAGCATGTGGTGTAGACTTCACCTACAATAGCACTCAGAGTGCGAACAGAGTGAACCTACATTACCAATAACTTAGCTACTGATAGCACAGCATGTGGTGTAGACTTCACCTACAATAGCACCCAGAGTGCCAACAGAGTGAACCTACATTACCAGTAATTTAGCTACTGTTAGCACAGCATGTGGTGTAGACTTCAGCTACAGTAGGGCCCAGGGTGCCAACAGAGTGAACCTACCCAATAACTTAGCTACTGTTATCACAGCATGTGGTGTAGACTTCACCTACAATAGCACCCAGAGTGCCAACAGGGTGAACCTGCATTACCACTAACTTAGCTACTATTAACACAGCATGTGGTGTAGACTTAACCTACAATAGGGCTCAGGGTGCCAACACAGTGAACCAGCATTACCAATAGCTTAGCTACTGTTATCACAGCATACGGTGTAGACTTCATCTACAATAGGGCGCAGAGTGTCAACAGAGTGAACCTACATTACCAATAACTTAGCTACTGTTATCACAGCATGTGGTGAAGACTTCACCTACAATAGGGTCCAGGGTGCCAACGCAGTAAACCTACATTACTAATAACATAGATACTGTTAGCACAGCATGAGGAGTAGACTTCACCTACAATAGGGCCCAGGTTGCCAACACAGTGAACCTGCATTACCAATAACTTAGCTACTGTTAGCACAGCATGTAGAGTAGACTTCACCTACAATAGGGCCCAGGGTGCCAACAGAGTGAACCTGCATTACCAATAACTTAGCTACTGTTATCACAGCATGGAGTAGACTTCACCTACAATAGGGCCCAAGGGGCCAACAAAGTGAACCTGCATTACCAATAACTTAGCTACTCTTATCACTGTATGTGGTGTAGACTTTACCTACAATAGGGCCCAGGGTACCAACAGAGTGAACCTGCATTACCAATAACTTAGCTGCTGTTAACACAGCATGTGGAGTAGACTTCACCTACAATAGGGCCCAGGGTACTAAAAGAGTGAACCTACATTACCAATAACTTGGCTACTGTTAGCACAGCATGTGGTGTAGACTTCACCTACAATAGGGCGCAGGGTGCCAACAGAGTGAACCTGCATTACCAATAATTTAGCAACTGTTAACACAGCATGTGGAGTAGACTTCACCTACAATAGGGCCCAGGGTGCCAAAACAGTGAACCTACATCACCAATACCTTGGCTACTGTTAGCATAGCATGTGGTGTAGACTTCACCTACAATAGGGCCCAGGGTGCCAACAGAGTGAACCTGCATTACCAATAACTTAGCTACTGTAAGCACAGCCTGTGGTGTACACTTCACCTACAATAGAGTCCAGGGTGCCAACAGAGTGAACCTACATTACCAATAACTTAGCTATTGTTAGCACAGCTTCTGGTGTACACTTCACCTACAATAGGGTCCAAAGTGCCAACAGAATGTACCTGC
The DNA here is from genome assembly GCA_946902985.2 of Meconema thalassinum. Classification (NCBI taxonomy): domain Eukaryota; kingdom Metazoa; phylum Arthropoda; class Insecta; order Orthoptera; family Tettigoniidae; genus Meconema; species Meconema thalassinum. Next base: position 19,989,480 of record OX336391.1, read on the forward strand.
ATTACCAATAACTTAGCTACTTTTAGCACAGCATGTGGTGTAGACTTCACCTACAATAGGGCCCAGGGTGCCAACTGAGTGAACCTGCATTACCAATAACTTAGCTACTGTTATCACGCATGAGGTGTAGACTTCACCTACAATAGGGCCCAGGGTACCAACCGAGTTAACCTACATTACCAATAAATTAGCTACTCTTATCACTGTATGTGGTGTAGACTTCACCTACAATAGGGCCCAGGGTGCCAACAGAGTGAACCTGCATTACCAATAACTTAGCTACTGTTAGCACAGCATGTGGTGTAGACTTCACCTACAATAGGGCCCATGGTACCAACAGAGTGAACCTGCATTACCAATAACTTAGCTGCTGTTAACACAGCATGTGGTGTAGACTTCACCTACAATAGCACTCAGAGTGCGAACAGAGTGAACCTACATTACCAATAACTTAGCTACTGTTAGCACAGCATGTGGTGTAGATTTCACCTACAATAGGGCCCAGGGTGCCAACAGAGTGAACCTGCATTACCAATAACTTAGCTACTGTTAGCACAGCCTGTGGTGTACACTTCACCTACAATAGAGTCCAGGGTTACAACAGAGTGAACCTACATTACCAATAACTTAGCTACTGTTAGCACAGCTTCTGGTGTACACTTCACCTACAATAGGGTCCAGGGTGCCAACAGAATGTACCTGCATTACCAATAACTTAGCTACTGTTATCACAGCATGTGGTGTAGACTTGACCTACAATAGGGCCCAGGGTACCAACAGAGTGAACCTGCATTACCAATAACTTAGCTACTGTTAGCACAGCGTGTGGTGTAGACTTCACCTACAATAGGGCCCAAAGTGCCAACAGAGTGAACCTGCATTACCAATAATTTAGCAACTGTTAACACAGCATGTGGAGTAGACTTCACCTACAAAAGGGCCCAGGGTGCCAAAACAGTGAACCTACATCACCAATACCTTGGCTACTGTTAGCATAGCATGTGGTGTAGACTTCACCTACAATAGAGCCCAGGGTGCCAACAGAGTGAACCTGCATTATCAATAATTTAGCAACTGTTAACACAGCATGTGGAGTAGACTTCACCTACAATAAGGCCCAGGGTGCCAAAACAGTGAACCTACATCACCAATACCTTGGCTACTGTTAGCATAGCATGTGGTGTAGACTTCACCTACAATAGAGCCCAGGGTGCCAACAGAGTGAACCTGCATTACCAATAATTTAGCAACTGTTAATTAACACAGCATGTGGAGTAGACTTCACCTACAATAGGGCCCAGGGTGCCAAAACAGTGAACCTACATCACCAATACCTTGGCTACTGTTAGCATAGCATGTGGTGTAGACTTCACCTACAATAGGGCCCAGGGTGCCAACAGAGTGAACCTGCATTACCAATAACTTAGCTACTGTTAGCACAGCCTGTGGTGTACACTTCACCTACAATAGAGTCCAGGGTGCCAACAGAGTGAACCTACATTACCAATAACTTAGCTACTGTTAGCACAGCTTCTGGTGTACACTTCACCTACAATAGGGTCCAGGGTGCCAACAGAAAGTACCTGCATTACCAATAACTTAGCTACTGTTATCACAGCATGTGGTGTAGACTTGACCTACAATAGGGCCCAGGGTGCCAACAGAGTGAACCTGCATTACCAATAACTTAGCTGCTGTTAGCACAGCGTGTGGTGTAGACTTCACCTACAATAGGGCCCAGGGTGCCAACAGAGTGAACCTGCATTACCAATAACTTAGCTACTGTTAGCACAGCATGAGGAGCAGACTTCAGCTACAATAGGGCCCAGGGTGCCAAAACAGTGAACCTGCATTACCAATAACTTAGCTACTGTTAGCACAGCGTGTGGTGTAGACTTCACCTACAATAGGGTCCAGGGTGCCAACAGAGTGAACCTGCATTACCAATAACTTTGCTACAGTTAGCCCAGCATGAGGAGCAGACTTCCCCTACAATAGGGCCCAGGGAGTCAACAGAGTGAACCTGCATTACCAATAACTTAGCTACTGTTATCACAGCATATGGAGTAGACTTCAGCTACAATAGGGCCCAGGGTTCCAACAGAGTGAACCTGCACTACCATTAACTAAGCTACAGTTATCACAGCATGTGGTGTACAATTCACTTACAATAGGGTCCAAGGTGCCAACAGAGTGAACCTACATTACCAATAACTTAGCTACTGTTAGCACAGCATGTGGTGTAGACTTCACCTACAATAGGGCCCAGGGTGGCAACTGAGTGAACCTGCATTACCAATAACTTAGCTACTGTTATCACGCATGAGGTGTAGACTTCACCTACAATAGGGCCCAGGGTACCAACAGAGTGAACCTACATTACCATTAAATTAGCTACTCTTATCACTGTATGTGGTGTAGACTTCACCTACAATAGGGCCCAGGGTGCCAACAGAGTGAACCTGCATTACCAATAACTTAGCTACTGTTAGCACAGCATGTGGTGTAGACTTCACCTACAATAGGGCTCAGGATACCAACAGAGTGAACCTGCATTACCAATAACTTAGCTGCTGTTAACACAGCATGTGGTGTAGACTTCACCTACAATAGCACTCAGAGTGCGAACAGAGTGAACCTACATTACCAATAACTTAGCTACTGATAGCACAGCATGTGGTGTAGACTTCACCTACAATAGCACCCAGAGTGCCAACAGAGTGAACCTACATTACCAGTAATTTAGCTACTGTTAGCACAGCATGTGGTGTAGACTTCAGCTACAGTAGGGCCCAGGGTGCCAACAGAGTGAACCTACATTACCAATAACTTAGCTACTGTTATCACAGCATGTGGTGTAGACTTCACCTACAATAGGGCCCAGGGTGCCAACAGAGTGAACCTGCATTACCAATAACTTAGCTGCTGTTATCACAGCATGTGGTGTAGACTTCACCTACAATAGGGCCCATGGTACCAACAGAGTGAACCTGCATTACCAATAACTTAGCTGATGTTAACACAGCATGTGGTGTAGACTTCACCTACAATAGCACTCAGAGTGCGAACAGGGTGAACCTACATTACCAATAACTTAGCTACTGTTAGCACAGCATGTGGTGTAGACTTCACCTACAATAGCACCCAGAGTGCCAACAGAGTGAACCTACATTACCAGTAATTTAGCTACTGTTAGCACAGCATGTGGTGTAGACTTCAGCTACAGTAGGGCCCAGGTAACCAACAGAGTGAACCTACAATACCAATAACTTAGCTACTGTTATCACAGCATGTGGTGTAGACTTCACCTACAATAGCACCCAGAGTGCCAACAGGGTGAAACTGCATTGCCAATAACTTAGCTACTATTAACACAGCATGTGGTGTAGACTTAACCTACAATAGGGCTCATGGTGCCAACAGAGTGAATCAGCATTACCAATAACTTAGCTACTGTTATCACAGCATATGGTGTAGACTTCATCTACAATAGGGCGCAGAGTGTCAACAGAGTGAACCTATATTACCAATAACTTAGCTACTGTTATCACAGCATGTGGTGAAGACTTCACCTACAATAGGGTCCAGGGTGCCAACACAGTAAACCTACATTACTAATAACTTAGATACTGTTAGCACAGCATGAGGAGTAGACTTCACCTACAATAGGGCCCAGGTTGCCAACACAGTGAACCTGCATTACCAATAACTTAGCTACTGTTAGCACAGCATGTGGCGTAGACTTCACCTACAATAGGGTCCAGGGTGCCAACACGGTGAACCTACATTACTAGTAACTTAGATACTGTTATCACAGCATGTGGAGTAGACTTCACCTACAATAGGGCCCAGGGGGCCAATAGATAGAACCTGCATTACCAATAACTTAGCTACTGTTATCACAGCATGTGGAGTAGACTTCACTTACAATAGGGCCCAGGGTGCCAACAGAGTGAACCTACATTACCAATAACTTAGCTGCTGTTATCACAGCATGTGGTGTATACTTCACCTACAATAGGGCCCAGGGTGTCAACAGAGTGAACCTGCATTACCAATAACTTAGCTAATATTATCACAGCATGTGGTGTAGACTTCACCTACAATAGGGCCCAGGGTGTCAACAGAGTGAACCTACATTACCAATAACTTAGCTACTGTTATCACAGCATGTGGAGTAGACTTCACCTACAATAGGGCCCAGGGGGCCAAGAGAGTAAACCTGCATTACCAATAACTTAGCTACTGTTATCACAGCATGTGGAGTAGACTTCACCTACAATAGGGTCCAGAGTGCCAACAGAGTGAACCTGCATTACCAATAACTTAGCTAATGTTATCACAGCATGTGGTGTAGACTTCACCTACAATAGGGACCAGGGTGTCAACAGAGTGAACCTACATTACCAATAACTTAGCTACTGTTATCACAGCATGTGGAGTAGACTTCACCTACAATAGGGCCCAGGGTGCCAACAGAGTGAACCTGCATTACCAATAACTTAGCTACTGTTAGTACAGCATGTGGAGTAGACTTCACCTACAATAGGGCCCAGGGTGCAAACACAGTGAACCTACATTACTAATAACTTAGCTACTGTTAGCACAGCATGTGGTGTAGACTTCACCAACAACAGGGCCCAGGGTGCCCACACAGTAAACGTGCATTACCAATAACTTAGCTACTGTTAACACAACATGTGGATTAGACTTCACCTACAATAGGGCCCAGGGTTCCAACACAGTGAACCTACATTACTAATAAATTAGCTACTGTTAGCACAGCATGTGGTGTAGACTTCACCTACAATAGGGCCCAGGGTGCCAACAGAGTGAACCTGCATTACCAATAATTTAGCAACTGTTAACACAGCATGTGGAGTAGACTTCACCTACAATAGGGCCCAGGGTGCCAAAACAGTGAACTTACATTACCAATAACTTGGCTACTGTTATCATTGCATGTGGTGTAGACTTCACCTACAATAGGGCCCAGGGTGCCAACAGAGTGAACCTACATTACCAATAACTTAGCTACTGTTAGCACAGCATGTGGTGTAGATTTCACCTACAATAGGGCCCAGGGTGCCAACAGAGTGAACCTGCATTACCAATAACTTAGCTACTGTTAGCACAGCCTGTGGTGTACACTTCACCTACAATAGAGTCCAGGGTTACAACAGAGTGAACCTACATTACCAATAACTTAGCTACTGTTAGCACAGCTTCTGGTGTACACTTCACCTACAATAGGGTCCAGGGTGCCAACAGAATGTACCTGCATTACCAATAACTTAGCTACTGTTATCACAGCATGTGGTGTAGACTTGACCTACAATAGGGCCCAGGGTACCAACAGAGTGAACCTGCATTACCAATAACTTAGCTACTGTTAGCACAGCGTGTGGTGTAGACTTCACCTACAATAGGGCCCAGGGTGCCAACAGAGTGAACCTGCATTACCAATAATTTAGCAACTGTTAACACAGCATGTGGAGTAGACTTCACCTACAAAAGGGCCCAGGGTGCCAAAACAGTGAACCTACATCACCAATACCTTGGCTACTGTTAGCATAGCATGTGGTGTAGACTTCACCTACAATAGAGCCCAGGGTGCCAACAGAGTGAACCTGCATTACCAATAATTTAGCAACTGTTAACACAGCATGTGGAGTAGACTTCACCTACAATAAGGCCCAGGGTGCCAAAACAGTGAACCTACATCACCAATACCTTGGCTACTGTTAGCATAGCATGTGGTGTAGACTTCACCTACAATAGAGCCCAGGGTGCCAACAGAGTGAACCTGCATTACCAATAATTTAGCAACTGTTAACACAGCATGTGGAGTAGACTTCACCTACAATAGGGCCCAGGGTGCCAAAACAGTGAACCTACATCACCAATACCTTGGCTACTGTTAGCATAGCATGTGGTGTAGACTTCACCTACAATAGGGCCCAGGGTGCCAACAGAGTGAACCTGCATTACCAATAACTTAGCTACTGTTAGCACAGCCTGTGGTGTACACTTCACCTACAATAGAGTCCAGGGTGCCAACAGAGTGAACCTACATTACCAATAACTTAGCTACTGTTAGCACAGCTTCTGGTGTACACTTCACCTACAATAGGGTCCAGGGTGCCAACAGAAAGTACCTGCATTACCAATCACTTAGCTACTGTTATCACAGCATGTGGTGTAGACTTGACCTACAATAGGGCCCAGGGTGCCAACAGAGTGAACCTGCATTACCAATAACTTAGCTGCTGTTAGCACAGCGTGTGGTGTAGACTTCACCTACAATAGGGCCCAGGGTGCCAACAGAGTGAACCTGCATTACCAATAACTTAGCTACTGTTAGCACAGCATGAGGAGCAGACTTCAGCTACAATAGGGCCCAGGGTGCCAAAACAGTGAACCTGCATTACCAATAACTTAGCTACTGTTAGCACAGCGTGTGGTGTAGACTTCACCTACAATAGGGCCCAGGGTGCCAACAGAGTGAACCTGCATTACCAATAACTTAGCTACTGTTAGCCCAGCATGAGGAGCAGACTTCCCCTACAATAGGGCCCAGGGAGTCAACAGAGTGAACCTGCATTACCAATAACTTAGCTACTGTTATCACAGCATATGGAGTAGACTTCAGCTACAATAGGGCCCAGGGTTCCAACAGAGTGAACCTGCACTACCATTAACTAAGCTACAGTTATCACAGCATGTGGTGTACAATTCACTTACAATAGGGTCCAAGGTGCCAACAGAGTGAACCTACATTACCAATAACTTAGCTACTGTTAGCACAGCATGTGGTGTAGACTTCACCTACAATAGGGCCCAGGGTGCCAACTGAGTGAACCTGCATTACCAATAACTTAGCTACTGTTATCACGCATGAGGTGTAGACTTCACCTACAATAGGGCCCAGGGTACCAACAGAGTGAACCTACATTACCATTAAATTAGCTACTCTTATCACTGTATGTGGTGTAGACTTCACCTACAATAGGGCCCAGGGTGCCAACAGAGTGAACCTGCATTACCAATAACTTAGCTACTGTTAGCACAGCATGTGGTGTAGACTTCACCTACAATAGGGCTCAGGATACCAACAGAGTGAACCTGCATTACCAATAACTTAGCTGCTGTTAACACAGCATGTGGTGTAGACTTCACCTACAATAGCACTCAGAGTGCGAACAGAGTGAACCTACATTACCAATAACTTAGCTACTGATAGCACAGCATGTGGTGTAGACTTCACCTACAATAGCACCCAGAGTGCCAACAGAGTGAACCTACATTACCAGTAATTTAGCTACTGTTAGCACAGCATGTGGTGTAGACTTCAGCTACAGTAGGGCCCAGGGTGCCAACAGAGTGAACCTACCCAATAACTTAGCTACTGTTATCACAGCATGTGGTGTAGACTTCACCTACAATAGCACCCAGAGTGCCAACAGGGTGAACCTGCATTACCACTAACTTAGCTACTATTAACACAGCATGTGGTGTAGACTTAACCTACAATAGGGCTCAGGGTGCCAACACAGTGAACCAGCATTACCAATAGCTTAGCTACTGTTATCACAGCATACGGTGTAGACTTCATCTACAATAGGGCGCAGAGTGTCAACAGAGTGAACCTACATTACCAATAACTTAGCTACTGTTATCACAGCATGTGGTGAAGACTTCACCTACAATAGGGTCCAGGGTGCCAACGCAGTAAACCTACATTACTAATAACATAGATACTGTTAGCACAGCATGAGGAGTAGACTTCACCTACAATAGGGCCCAGGTTGCCAACACAGTGAACCTGCATTACCAATAACTTAGCTACTGTTAGCACAGCATGTAGAGTAGACTTCACCTACAATAGGGCCCAGGGTGCCAACAGAGTGAACCTGCATTACCAATAACTTAGCTACTGTTATCACAGCATGGAGTAGACTTCACCTACAATAGGGCCCAAGGGGCCAACAAAGTGAACCTGCATTACCAATAACTTAGCTACTGTTATCACAGCATGTGGCGTAGACTTCACCTACAATAGGGCCCAGGGTACCAACAGACTGAACCTACATTACCAATAAATTAGCTACTCTTATCACTGTATGTGGTGTAGACTTTACCTACAATAGGGCCCAGGGTACCAACAGAGTGAACCTGCATTACCAATAACTTAGCTGCTGTTAACACAGCATGTGGAGTAGACTTCACCTACAATAGGGCCCAGGGTACTAAAAGAGTGAACCTACATTACCAATAACTTGGCTACTGTTAGCACAGCATGTGGTGTAGACTTCACCTACAATAGGGCGCAGGGTGCCAACAGAGTGAACCTGCATTACCAATAATTTAGCAACTGTTAACACAGCATGTGGAGTAGACTTCACCTACAATAGGGCCCAGGGTGCCAAAACAGTGAACCTACATCACCAATACCTTGGCTACTGTTAGCATAGCATGTGGTGTAGACTTCACCTACAATAGGGCCCAGGGTGCCAACAGAGTGAACCTGCATTACCAATAACTTAGCTACTGTAAGCACAGCCTGTGGTGTACACTTCACCTACAATAGAGTCCAGGGTGCCAACAGAGTGAACCTACATTACCAATAACTTAGCTATTGTTAGCACAGCTTCTGGTGTACACTTCACCTACAATAGGGTCCAAAGTGCCAACAGAATGTACCTGCATTACCAATAACTTAGCTACTTTTAGCACAGCATGTGGTGTAGACTTCACCTACAATAGGGCCCAGGGTGCCAACTGAGTGAACCTGCATTACCAATAACTTAGCTACTGTTATCACGCATGAGGTGTAGACTTCACCTACAATAGGGCCCAGGGTACCAACCGAGTTAACCTACATTACCAATAAATTAGCTACTCTTATCACTGTATGTGGTGTAGACTTCACCTACAATAGGGCCCAGGGTGCCAACAGAGTGAACCTGCATTACCAATAACTTAGCTACTGTTAGCACAGCATGTGGTGTAGACTTCACCTACAATAGGGCCCATGGTACCAACAGAGTGAACCTGCATTACCAATAACTTAGCTGCTGTTAACACAGCATGTGGTGTAGACTTCACCTACAATAGCACTCAGAGTGCGAACAGAGTGAACCTACATTACCAATAACTTAGCTACTGTTAGCACAGCATGTGGTGTAGACTTCACCTACAATAGCACCCAGAGTGCCAACAGAGTGAACCTACATTACCAGTAATTTAGCTACTGTTAGCACAGCATGTGGTGTAGACTTCAGCTACAGTAGGGCCCAGGTAACCAACAGAGTGAACCTACAATACCAATAACTTAGCTACTGTTATCACAGCATGTGGTGTAGACTTCACCTACAATAGCACCCAGAGTGCCAACAGGGTGAAACTGCATTGCCAATAACTTAACTACTATTAACACAGCATGTGGTGTAGACTTAACCTACAATAGGGCTCAGGGTGCCAACAGAGTGAATCAGCATTACCAATAACTTAGCTACTGTTATCACAGCATATGGTGTAGACTTCATCTACAATAGGGCGCAGAGTGTCAACAGAGTGAACCTATATTACCAATAACTTAGCTACTGTTATCACAGCTAGTGGTGAAGACTTCACCTACAATAGGGTCCAGGGTGCCAACACAGTAAACCTACATTACTAATAACATAGATACTGTTAGCACAGCATGAGGAGTAGACTTCACCTACAATAGGGCCCAGGTTGCCAACACAGTGAACCTGCATTACCAATAACTTAGCTACTGTTAGCACAGCATGTGGCGTAGACTTCACCTACAATAGGGTCCAGGGTGCCAACACGGTGAACCTACATTACTAGTAACTTAGATACTGTTATCACAGCATGTGGAGTAGACTTCACCTACAATAGGGCCCAGGGGGCCAATAGGTAGAACCTGCATTACCAATAACTTAGCTACTGTTATCACAGCATGTGGAGTAGACTTCACTTACAATAGGGCCCAGGGTGCCAACAGAGTGAACCTACATTACCAATAACTTAGCTGCTGTTATCACAGCATGTGGTGTATACTTCACCTACAATAGGGCCCAGGGTGTCAACAGAGTGAACCTGCATTACCAATAACTTAGCTAATGTTATCACAGCATGTGGTGTAGACTTCACCTACATTAGGGCCCAGGGTGTCAACAGAGTGAACCTACATTACCAATAACTTAGCTACTGTTATCACAGCATGTGGAGTAGACTTCACCTACAATAGGGCCCAGGGGGCCAAGAGAGTAAACCTGCATTACCAATAACTTAGCTACTGTTATCACAGCATGTGGAGTAGACTTCACCTACAATAGGGTCCAGAGTGCCAACAGAGTGAACCTACATTACCAATAACTTAGCTACTGTTATCACAGCATGTGGTGTAGACTTCACCTACAATAGGGCCCAGGGTGTCAACAGAGTGAACCTGCATTACCAATAACTTAGCTAATGTTATCACAGCATGTGGTGTAGACTTCACCTACAATAGGGACCAGGGTGTCAACAGAGTGAACCTACATTACCAGTAACTTAGCTACTGTTATCACAGCATGTGGAGTAGACTTCACCTACAATAGGGCCCAGGGTACCAACAGAGTGCACCTGCATTACCAATAACGTAGCTACTGTTAGTACAGCATGTGGAGTAGACTTCACCCACAATAGGGCCCAGGGTGCCAACAGAGTGAACCTGCATTACCAATAACGTAGCTACTGTTATTACAGCATGTGGAGTAGACTTCACCTACAATAGGGCCCAGGGTGCAAACACAGTGAACCTACATTACTAATAACTTAGCTACTGTTAACACAGCATGTGGTGTAGACTTCACCAACAACAGGGCCCAGGTTGCCCACACAGTAAACGTGCATTACCAATAACTTAGCTACTGTTAACACAACATGTGGAGTAGACTTCACCTACAATAGGGCCCAGGGTTCCAACACAGTGAACCTACATTACTAATAACTTAGCTAATGTTAGCACAGCATGTGGTGTAGACTTCACCTACAATAGGGCCCAGGGTGCCAACAGAGTGAACCTGCATTACCAATAATTTAGCAACTGTTAACACAGCATGTGGAGTAGACTTCACCTACAATAGGGCCCAGGGTGCCAAAACAGTGAACTTACATTACCAATAACTTGGCTACTGTTAGCATAGCATGTGGAGTAGGCTTCACCTACAATAGGGCCCAGGGTGCCAACAGAGTGAACCTACATTACCAATAACTTAGCTACTGTTAGCACAGCATGTGGTGTAGATTTCACCTACAATAGGGCCCAGGGTGCCAACAGAGTGAACCTGCATTACCAATAACTTAGCTACTGTTAGCACAGCCTGTGGTGTACACTTCACCTACAATAGAGTCCAGGGTGCCAACAGAGTGAACCTACATTACCAATAACTTAGCTACTGTTAGCACAGCTTCTGGTGAACACTTCACCTACAATAGGGTCCAGGGTGCCAACAGAATGTACCTGCATTACCAATAACTTACCTACTGTTATCACAGCATGTGGTGTAGACTTGACCTACAATAGGGCCCAGGGTACCAACAGAGTGAACCTGCATTACCAATAACTTAGCTACTGTTAGCACAGCGTGTGGTGTAGACTTCACCTACAATAGGGCCCAGGGTGCCAACAGAGTGAACCTGCATTACCAATAATTTAGCAACTGTTAACACAGCATGTGGAGTAGACTTCACCTACAATAGGGCCCAGGGTGCCAAAACAGTGAACCTACATCACCAATACCTTGGCTACTGTTAGCATAGCATGTGGTGTAGACTTCACCTACAATAGAGCCCAGGGTGCCAACAGAGTGAACCTGCATTACCAATAATTTAGCAACTGTTAACACAGCATGTGGAGTAGACTTCACCTACAATAGGGCCCAGGGTGCCAAAACAGTGAACCTGCATCACCAATACCTTGGCTACTGTTAGCATAGCATGAGGTGTAGACTTCACCTACAATAGAGCCCAGGGTGCCAACAGAGTGAACCTGCATTACCAATAATTTAGCAACTATTAACACAGCATGTGGAGTAGACTTCACCTACAATAGGGCCCAGGGTGCCAAAACAGTGAACCTACATCACCAATACCTTGGCTACTGTTAGCATAGCATGTGGTGTAGACTTCACCTACAATAGGGCCCAGGGTGTCAACAGAGTGAACCTGCATTACCAATAACTTAGCTACTGTTAGCACAGCCTGTGGTGTACACTTCACCTACAATAGAGTCCAGGGTGCCAACAGAGTGAACCTACATTACCAATAACTTAGCTACTGTTAGCACAGCTTCTGGTGTACACTTCACCTACAATAGGGTCCAGGGTGCCAACAGAAAGTACCTGCATTACCAATAACTTAGCTACTGTTATCACAGCATGTGGTGTAGACTTGACCTACAATAGGGCCCAGGGTGCCAACAGAGTGAACCTGCATTACCAATAACTTAGCTGCTGTTAGCACAGCGTGTGGTGTAGACTTCACCTACAATAGGGCCCAGGGTGCCAACAGAGTGAACCTGCATTACCAATAACTTAGCTACTGTTAGCACAGCATGAGGAGCAGACTTCAGCTACAATAGGGCCCAGGGTGCCAAAACAGTGAACCTGCATTACCAATAACTTAGCTACTGTTAGCACAGCGTGTGGTGTAGACTTCACCTACAATAGGGCCCAGGGTGCCAACAGAGTGAACCTGCATTACCAATAACTTAGCTACTGTTAGCCCAGCATGAGGAGCAGACTTCCCCTACAATAGGGCCCAGGGAGTCAACAGAGTGAACCTGCATTACCAATAACTTAGCTACTGTTATCACAGCATATGGAGTAAACTTCAGCTACAATAGGGCCTAGGGTTCCAACAGAGTGAACCTGCACTACCATTAACTAAGCTACAGTTATCACAGCATGTGGTGTACAATTCACTTACAATAGGGTCCAAGGTGCCAACAGAGTGAACCTACATTACCAATAACTTAGCTACTGTTAGCACAGCATGTGGTGTAGACTTCACCTACAATAGGGCCCAGGGTGCCAACTGAGTGAACCTGCATTACCAATAACTTAGCTACTGTTATCACAGCATGTGGTGTAGACTTGACCTACAATAGGGCCCAGGGTGCCAACAGAGTGAACCTGCATTACCAATAACTTAGCTGCTGTTAGCACAGCGTGTGGTGTAGACTTCACCTACAATAGGGCCCAGGGTGCCAACAGAGTGAACCTGCATTACCAATAACTTAGCTACTGTTAGCACAGCATGAGGAGCAGACTTCAGCTACAATAGGGCCCAGGGTGCCAAAACAGTGAACCTGCATTACCAATAACTTAGCTACTGTTAGCACAGCGTGTGGTGTAGACTTCACCTACAATAAGTCCCAGGGTGCCAACAGAGTGAACCTACATTACCATTAAATTAGCTACTCTTATCACTGTATGTGGTGTAGACTTCACCTACAATAGGGCCCAGGGTGCCAACAGAGTGAACCTGCATTACCAATAACTTAGCTACTGTTAGCACAGCATGTGGTGTAGACTTCACCTACAATAGGGCTCAGGATACCAACAGAGTGAACCTGCATTACCAATAACTTAGCTGCTGTTAACACAGCATGTGGTGTAGACTTCACCTACAATAGCACTCAGAGTGCGAACAGAGTGAACCTACATTACCAATAACTTAGCTACTGTTAGCACAGCATGTGGTGTAGACTTCACCTACAATAGCACCCAGAGTGCCAACAGAGTGAACCTACATTACCAGTAATTTAGCTACTGTTAGCACAGCATGTGGTGTAGACTTCAGCTACAATAGCACCCAGAGTGCCAACAGGGTGAACCTGCATTACCAATAACTTAGCTACTATTAACACAGCATGTGGTGTAGACTTAACCTACAATAGGGCTCAGCGTGCCAACACAGTGAACCAGCATTACCAATAGCTTAGCTACTGTTATCACAGCATATGGTGTAGACTTCATCTACAATAGGGCGCAGAGTGTCAACAGAGTGAACCTACATTACCAATAACTTAGCTACTGTTATCACAGCATGTGGTGTAGACTTCACCTACAATAGCACCCAGAGTGCCAACAGGGTGAACCTGCATTACCAATAACTTAGCTACTATTAACACAGCATGTGGTGTAGACTTAACCTACAATAGGGCTCAGCGTGCCAACACAGTGAACCAGCATTACCAATAGCTTAGCTACTGTTATCACAGCATATGGTGTAGACTTCATCTACAATAGGGCGCAGAGTGTCAACAGAGTGAACCTACATTACCAATAACTTAGCTACTGTTATCACAGCATGTGGTGAAGACTTCACCTACAATAGGGTCCAGGGTGCCAACACAGTAAACCTACATTACTAATAACATAGATACTGTTAGCACAGCATGAGGAGTAGACTTCACCTACAATAGGGCCCAGGTTGCCAACACAGTGAACCTGCATTACCAATAACTTAGCTACTGTTAGCACATCATGTAGAGTAGACTTCACCTACAATAGGGCCCAGGGTGCCAACAGAGTGAACCTGCATTACCAATAACTTAGCTACTGTTATCACAGCATGGAGTAGACTTCACCTACAATAGGGCCCAGGGGGCCAACAGAGTAAACCTGCATTACCAATAACTTAGCTACTGTTATCACAGCATGTGGCGTAGACTTCACCTACAATAGGGCCCAGGGTACCAACAGACTGAACCTACATTACCAATAAATTAGCTACTCTTATCACTGTATGTGGTGTAGACTTTACCTACAATAGGGCCCAGGGTACCAACAGAGTGAACCTGCATTACCAATAACTTAGTTGCTGTTAACACAGCATGTGGAGTAGACTTCACCTACAATAGGGCCCAGGGTACTAAAAGAGTGAACCTACATTACCAATAACTTGGCTACTGTTAGCACAGCATGTGGTGTAGACTTCACCTACAACAGGGCGCAGGGTGCCAACAGAGTGAACCTGCATTACCAATAATTTAGCAACTGTTAAAACAGCATGTGGAGTAGACTTCACCTACAATAGGGCCCGGGGTGCCAAAACAGTGAACCTACATCACCAATACCTTGGCTACTGTTAGCATAGCATGTGGTGTAGACTTCACCTACAATAGGGCCCAGGGTGCCAACAGAGTGAAGCTGCATTACCAATAACTTAGCTACTGTTAGCACAGCCTGTGGTGTACACTTCACCTACAATAGAGTCCAGGGTGCCAACAGAGTGAACCTACATTACCAATAACTTAGCTACTGTTAGCACAGCTTCTGGTGTACACTTCACCTACAATAGGGTCCAGGGTGCCAACAGAATGTACCTGCATTACCAATAACTTAGCTACTGTTAGCACAGCATGTGGTGTAGACTTCACCTACAATAGGGCCCAGGGTGCCAACTGAGTGAACCTGCATTACCAATAACTTAGCTACTGTTATCACGCATGAGGTGTAGACTTCACCTACAATAGGGCCCAGGGTACCAACAGAGTTAACCTATATTACCAATAAATTAGCTACTCTTATCACTGTATGTGGTGTAGACTTCACCTACAATAGGGCCCAGGGTGCCAACAGAGTGAACCTGCATTACCAATAACTTAGCTGCTGTTAGCACAGCATGTGGTGTAGACTTCACCTACAATAGGGCCCAGGGTGCCAACAGAGTGAACCTGCATTACCAATAACTTAGCTGCTGTTATCACAGCATGTGGTGTAGACTTCACCTACAATAGGGCCCATGGTACCAACAGAGTGAACCTGCATTACCAATAACTTAGCTGCTGTTAACACAGCATGTGGTGTAGACTTCACCTACAATAGCACTCAGAGTGCGAACAGGGTGAACCTACATTACCAATAACTTAGCTACTGTTAGCACAGCATGTGGTGTAGACTTCACCTACAATAGCACCCAGAGTGCCAACAGAGTGAACCTACATTACCAGTAATTTAGCTACTGTTAGCACAGCATGTGGTGTAGACTTCAGCTACAGTAGGGCCCAGGTAACCAACAGAGTGAACCTACAATACCAATAACTTAGCTACTGTTATCACAGCATGTGGTGTAGACTTCACCTACAATAGCACCCAGAGTGCCAACAGGGTGAAACTGCATTGCCAATAACTTAGCTACTATTAACACAGCATGTGGTGTAGACTTAACCTACAATAGGGCTCATGGTGCCAACAGAGTGAATCAGCATTACCAATAACTTAGCTACTGTTATCACAGCATATGGTGTAGACTTCATCTACAATAGGGCGCAGAGTGTCAACAGAGTGAACCTATATTACCAATAACTTAGCTACTGTTATCACAGCATGTGGTGAAGACTTCACCTACAATAGGGTCCAGGGTGCCAACACAGTAAACCTACATTACTAATAACTTAGATACTGTTAGCACAGCATGAGGAGTAGACTTCACCTACAATAGGGCCCTGGTTGCCAACACAGTGAACCTGCATTACCAATAACTTAGCTACTGTTAGCACAGCATGTGGCGTAGACTTCACCTACAATAGGGTCCAGGGTGCCAACACGGTGAACCTACATTACTAGTAACTTAGATACTGTTATCACAGCATGTGGAGTAGACTTCACCTACAATAGGGCCCAGGGGGCCAATAGGTAGAACCTGCATTACCAATAACTTAGCTACTGTTATCACAGCATGTGGAGTAGACTTCACTTACAATAGGGCCCAGGGTGCCAATAGATAGAACCTACATTACCAATAACTTAGCTGCTGTTATCACAGCATGTGGTGTAGACTTCACCTACAATAGGGCCCAGGGTGCCAACAGAGTGAACCTACATTACCAATAACTTAGCTGCTGTTATCACAGCATGTGGTGTATACTTCACCTACAATAGGGCCCAGGGTGTCAACAGAGTGAACCTGCATTACCAATAACTTAGCTAATATTATCACAGCATGTGGTGTAGACTTCACCTACAATAGGGCCCAGGGTGTCAACAGAGTGAACCTACATTACCAATAACTTAGCTACTGTTATCACAGCATGTGGAGTAGACTTCACCTACAATAGGGCCCAGGGGGCCAAGAGAGTAAACCTGCATTACCAATAACTTAGCTACTGTTATCACAGCATGTGGAGTAGACTTCACCTACAATAGGGTCCAGAGTGCCAACAGAGTGAACCTACATTACCAATAACTTAGCTACTGTTATCACAGCATGTGGTGTAGACTTCACCTACAATAGGGCCCAGGGTGTCAACAGAGTGAACCTGCATTACCAATAACTTAGCTAATGTTATCACAGCATGTGGTGTAGACTTCACCTACAATAGGGACCAGGGTGTCAACAGAGTGAACCTACATTACCAATAACTTAGCTACTGTTATCACAGCATGTGGAGTAGACTTCACCTACAATAGGGCCCAGGGTGCCAACAGAGTGAACCTGCATTACCAATAACTTAGCTACTGTTATCACAGCATGTGGAGTAGACTTCACCTACAATAGGGCCCAGGGTGCCAACAGAGTGAACCTGCATTACCAATAACTTAGCTACTGTTATCACAGCATGTGGAGTAGACTTCACCTACAATAGGGCCCAGGGTGCAAACACAGTGAACCTACATTACTAATAACTTAGCTACTGTTAACACAGCATGTGGTGTAGACTTCACCAACAACAGGGCCCAGGGTGCCCACACAGTAAACGTGCATTACCAATAACTTAGCTACTGTTAACACAACATGTGGAGTAGACTTCACCTACAATAGGGCCCAGGGTTCCAACACAGTGAACCTACATTACTAATAAATTAGCTACTGTTAGCACAGCATGTGGTGTAGACTTCACCTACAATAGGGCCCAGGGTGCCAACAGAGTGAACCTGCATTACCAATAATTTAGCAACTGTTAACACAGCATGTGGAGTAGACTTCACCTACAATAGGGCCCAGGGTGCCAAAACAGTGAACTTACATTACCAATAACTTGGCTACTGTTATCATTGCATGTGGTGTAGACTTCACCTACAATAGGGCCCAGGGTGCCAACAGAGTGAACCTACATTACCAATAACTTAGCTACTGTTAGCACAGCATGTGGTGTAGATTTCACCTACAATAGGGCCCAGGGTGCCAACAGAGTGAACCTGCATTACCAATAACTTAGCTACTGTTAGCACAGCCTGTGGTGTACACTTCACCTACAATAGAGTCCAGGGTGCCAACAGAGTGAACCTACATTACCAATAACTTAGCTACTGTTAGCACAGCTTCTGGTGTACACTTCACCTACAATAGGGTCCAGGGTGCCAACAGAATGTACCTGCATTACCAATAACTTAGCTACTGTTATCACAGCATGTGGTGTAGACTTGACCTACAATAGGGCCCAGGGTACCAACAGATTGAACCTGCATTACCAATAACTTAGCTACTGTTAGCACAGCGTGTGGTGTAGACTTCACCTACAATAGGGCCCAGGGTGCCAACAGAGTGAACCTGCATTACCAATAATTTAGCAACTGTTAACACAGCATGTGGAGTAGACTTCACCTACAATAGGGCTCAGGATACCAACAGAGTGAACCTGCATTACCAATAACTTAGCTGCTGTTAACACAGCATGTGGTGTAGACTTCACCTACAATAGCACTCAGAGTGCGAACAGAGTGAACCTACATTACCAATAACTTAGCTACTGATAGCACAGCATGTGGTGTAGACTTCACCTACAATAGCACCCAGAGTGCCAACAGAGTGAACCTACATTACCAGTAATTTAGCTACTGTTAGCACAGCATGTGGTGTAGACTTCAGCTACAGTAGGGCCCAGGGTGCCAACAGAGTGAACCTACATTACCAATAACTTAGCTACTGTTATCACAGCATGTGGTGTAGACTTCACCTACAATAGCACCCAGAGTGCCAACAGGGTGAACCTGCATTACCACTAACTTAGCTACTATTAACACAGCATGTGGTGTAGACTTAACCTACAATAGGGCTCAGGGTGCCAACACAGTGAACCAGCATTACCAATAGCTTAGCTACTGTTATCACAGCATACGGTGTAGACTTCATCTACAATAGGGCGCAGAGTGTCAACAGAGTGAACCTACATTACCAATAACTTAGCTACTGTTATCACAGCATGTGGTGAAGACTTCACCTACAATAGGGTCCAGGGTGCCAACGCAGTAAACCTACATTACTAATAACATAGATACTGTTAGCACAGCAGGGGCGTGGTGGCGCAGCGGTCAAGCTGTATGCCTCTCACCAAGGCGGACCGGGTTCGATTCCCGGTCAATGCATGTGAGATTTTCGATGTGAAATGCCATGTCCTGTGGTTCGGATTCCACGTAAAACGGAGGTCCCGTGGCTTATGATCGCGAGATTAACAGTCACGTTAAACTACAAGCTTCCTTTGTTAGCACAGCATGAGGAGTAGACTTCACCTACAATAGGGCCCAGGTTGCCAACACAGTGAACCTGCATTACCAATAACTTAGCTACTGTTAGCACAGCATGTAGAGTAGACTTCACCTACAATAGGGCCCAGGGTGCCAACAGAGTGAACCTGCATTACCAATAACTTAGCTACTGTTATCACAGCATGGAGTAGACTTCACCTACAATAGGGCCCTAGGCGCCAACAGAGTGAACCTGCATTACCAATAACTTAGCTACTGTTATCACAGCATGTGGCGTAGACTTCACCTACAATAGGGCCCAGGGTACCAACAGACTGAACCTACATTACCAATAAATTAGCTACTCTTATCACTGTATGTGGTGTAGACTTTACCTACAATAGGGCCCAGGGTACCAACAGAGTGAACCTGCATTACCAATAACTTAGCTGCTGTTAACACAGCATGTGGAGTAGACTTCACCTACAATAGGGCCCAGGGTACTAAAAGAGTGAACCTACATTACCAATAACTTGGCTACTGTTAGCACAGCATGTGGTGTAGACTTCACCTACAATAGGGCGCAGGGTGCCAACAGAGTGAACCTGCATTACCAATAATTTAGCAACTGTTAACACAGCATGTGGAGTAGACTTCACCTACAATAGGGCCCAGGGTGCCAAAACAGTGAACCTACATCACCAATACCTTGGCTACTGTTAGCATAGCATGTGGTGTAGACTTCACCTACAATAGGGCCCAGGGTGCCAACAGAGTGAACCTGCATTACCAATAACTTAGCTACTGTTAGCACAGCCTGTGGTGTACACTTCACCTACAATAGAGTCCAGGGTGCCAACAGAGTGAACCTACATTACCAATAACTTAGCTACTGTTAGCACAGCTTCTGGTGTACACTTCACCTACAATAGGGTCCAAAGTGCCAACAGAATGTACCTGCATTACCAATAACTTAGCTACTTTTAGCACAGCATGTGGTGTAGACTTCACCTACAATAGGGCCCAGGGTGCCAACTGAGTGAACCTGCATTACCAATAACTTAGCTACTGTTATCACGCATGAGGTGTAGACTTCACCTACAATAGGGCCCAGGGTACCAACAGAGTTAACCTACATTACCAATAAATTAGCTACTCTTATCACTGTATGTGGTGTAGACTTCACCTACAATAGGGCCCAGGGTGCCAACAGAGTGAACCTGCATTACCAATAACTTAGCTACTGTTAGCACAGCATGTGGTGTAGACTTCACCTACAATAGGGCCCATGGTACCAACAGAGTGAACCTGCATTACCAATAACTTAGCTGCTGTTAACACAGCATGTGGTGTAGACTTCACCTACAATAGCACTCAGAGTGCGAACAGAGTGAACCTACATTACCAATAACTTAGCTACTGTTAGCACAGCATGTGGTGTAGACTTCACCTACAATAGCACCCAGAGTGCCAACAGAGTGAACCTACATTACCAGTAATTTAGCTACTGTTAGCACAGCATGTGGTGTAGACTTCATCTACAGTAGGGCCCAGGTAACCAACAGAGTGAACCTACAATACCAATAACTTAGCTACTGTTATCACAGCATGTGGTGTAGACTTCACCTACAATAGCACCCAGAGTGCCAACAGGGTGAAACTGCATTGCCAATAACTTAACTACTATTAACACAGCATGTGGTATAGACTTAACCTACAATAGGGCTCAGGGTGCCAACAGAGTGAATCAGCATTACCAATAACTTAGCTACTGTTATCACAGCATATGGTGTAGACTTCATCTACAATAGGGCGCAGAGTGTCAACAGAGTGAACCTATATTACCAATAACTTAGCTACTGTTATCACAGCTTGTGGTGAAGACTTCACCTACAATAGGGTCCAGGGTGCCAACACAGTAAACCTACATTACTAATAACATAGATACTCTTAGCACAGCATGAGGAGTAGACTTCACCTACAATAGGGCCCAGGTTGCCAACACAGTGAACCTGCATTACCAATAACTTAGCTACTGTTAGCACAGCATGTGGCGTAGACTTCACCTACAATAGGGTCCAGGGTGCCAACACGGTGAACCTACATTACTAGTAACTTAGATACTGTTATCACAGCATGTGGAGTAGACTTCACCTACAATAGGGCCCAGGGGGCCAATAGATAGAACCTGCATTACCAATAACTTAGCTACTGTTATCACAGCATGTGGAGTAGACTTCACTTACAATAGGGCCCAGGGTGCCAACAGAGTGAACCTACATTACCAATAACTTAGCTGCTGTTATCACAGCATGTGGTGTATACTTCACCTACAATAGGGCCCAGGGTGTCAACAGAGTGAACCTGCATTACCAATAACTTAGCTAATGTTATCACAGCATGTGGTGTAGACTTCACCTACAATAGGGCCCAGGGTGTCAACAGAGTGAACCTACATTACCAATAACTTAGCTACTGTTATCACAGCTTGTGGAGTAGACTTCACCTACAATAGGGCCCAGGGGGCCAAGAGAGTAAACCTGCATTACCAATAACTTAGCTACTGTTATCACAGCATGTGGAGTAGACTTCACCTACAATAGGGTCCAGAGTGCCAACAGAGTGAACCTACATTACCAATAACTTAGCTACTGTTATCACAGCATGTGGTGTAGACTTCACCTACAATAGGGCCCAGGGTGTCAACAGAGTGAACCTGCATTACCAATAACTTAGCTAATGTTATCACAGCATGTGGTGTAGACTTCACCTACAATAGGGACCAGGGTGTCAACAGAGTGAACCTACATTACCAATAACTTAGCTACTGTTATCACAGCATGTGGAGTAGACTTCACCTACAATAGGGCCCAGGGTACCAACACAGTGAACCTGCATTACCAATAACGTAGCTACTGTTAGTTCAGCATGTGGAGTAGACTTCACCCACAATAGGGCCCAGGGTGCCAACAGAGTGAACCTGCATTACCAATAACGTAGCTACTGTTAGTACAGCATGTGGAGTAGACTTCACCTACAATAGGGCCCAGGGTGCAAACACAGTGAACCTACATTACTAATAACTTAGCTACTGTTAACACAGCATGTGGTGTAGACTTCACCAACAACAGGGCCCAGGGTGCCCACACAGTAAACGTGCATTACCAATAACTTAGCTACTGTTAACACAACATGTGGAGTAGACTTCACCTACAATAGGGCCCAGGGTTCCAACACAGTGAACCTACATTACTAATAACTTAGCTAATGTTAGCACAGCATGTGGTGTAGACTTCACCTACAATAGGGCCCAGGGTGCCAACAGAGTGAACCTGCATTACCAATAATTTAGCAACTGTTAACACAGCATGTGGAGTAGACTTCACCTACAATAGGGCCCAGGGTGCCAAAACAGTGAACTTACATTACCAATAACTTGGCTACTGTTAGCATAGCATGTGGTGTAGGCTTCACCTACAATAGGGCCCAGGGTGCCAACAGAGTGAACCTACATTACCAATAACTTAGCTACTGTTAGCACAGCATGTGGTGTAGATTTCACCTACAATAGGGCCCAGGGTGCCAACAGAGTGAACCTGCATTACCAATAACTTAGCTACTGTTAGCACAGCCTGTGGTGTACACTTCACCTACAATAGAGTCCAGGGTGCCAACAGAGTGAACCTACATTACCAATAACTTAGCTACTGTTAGCACAGCTTCTGGTGAACACTTCACCTACAATAGGGTCCAGGGTGCCAACAGAATGTACCTGCATTACCAATAACTTACCTACTGTTATCACAGCATGTGGTGTAGACTTGACCTACAATAGGGCCCAGGGTACCAACAGAGTGAACCTGCATTACCAATAACTTAGCTACTGTTAGCACAGCGTGTGGTGTAGACTTCACCTACAATAGGGCCCAGGGTGCCAACAGAGTGAACCTGCATTACCAATAATTTAGCAACTGTTAACACAGCATGTGGAGTAGACTTCACCTACAATAGGGCCCAGGGTGCCAAAACAGTGAACCTACATCACCAATACCTTGACCTACAATAGGGACCAGGGTGTCAACAGAGTGAACCTACATTACCAATATCTTAGCTACTGTTATCACAGCATGTGGAGTAGACTTCACCTACAATAGGGCCCAGGGTGCCAACAGAGTGAACCTGCATTACCAATAACTTAGCTACTGTTATCACAGCATGTGGAGTAGACTTCACCTACAATAGGGCCCAGGGTGCCAACAGAGTGAACCTGCATTACCAATAACTTAGCTACTGTTAGTACAGCATGTGGAGTAGACTTCACCTACAATAGGGCCCAGGGTGCAAACACAGTGAACCTACATTACTAATAACTTAGCTACTGTTAACACAGCATGTGGTGTAGACTTCACCAACAACAGGGCCCAGGGTGCCCACACAGTAAACGTGCATTACCAATAACTTAGCTACTGTTAACACAACATGTGGAGTAGACTTCACCTACAATAGGGCCCAGGGTTCCAACACAGTGAACCTATATTACTAATAACTTAGCTACTGTTAGCACAGCATGTGGTGTAGACTTCACCTACAATAGGGCCCAGGGTGCCAACAGAGTGAACCTGCATTACCAATAATTTAGCAACTGTTAACACAGCATGTGGAGTAGACTTCACCTACAATAGGGCCCAGGGTGCCAAAACAGTGAACTTACATTACCAATAACTTGGCTACTGTTAGCATAGCATGTGGTGTAGACTTCACCTACAATAGGGCCCAGGGAACCAACAGAGTGAACCTACATTACCAATAACTTAGCTACTGTTAGCACAGCATGTGTTGTAGACTTCACCTACAATAGGGCCCAGGGTGCCAACAGAGTGAACCTGCATTACCAATAACTTAGCTACTGTTAGCACAGCCTGTGGTGTACACTTCACCTACAATAGAGTCCAGTGTGCCAACAGAGTGAACCTACATTACCAATAACTTAGCTACTGTTAGCACAGCTTCTGGTGTACACTTCACCTACAATAGGGTCCAGGGTGCCAACAGAATGTACCTGCATTACCAATAACTTAGCTACTGTTATCACAGCATGTGGTGTAGACTTGACCTACAATAGGGCCCAGGGTACCAACAGAGTGAACCTGCATTACCAATAACTTAGCTACTGTTAGCACAGCGTGTGGTGTAGACTTCACCTACAATAGGGCCCAGGGTGCCAACAGAGTGAACCTGCATTACCAATAATTTAGCAACTGTTAACACAGCATGTGGAGTAGACTTCACCTACAATAGGGCCCAGGGTGCCAAAACAGTGAACCTACATCACCAATACCTTGGCTACTGTTAGCATAGCATGTGGTGTAGACTTCACCTACAATAGAGCCCAGGGTGCCAACAGAGTGAACCTGCATTACCAATAATTTAGCAACTGTTAACACAGCATGTGGAGTAGACTTCACCTACAATAGGGCCCAGGGTGCCAAAACAGTGAACCTACATCACCAATACCTTGGCTACTGTTAGCATAGCATGTGGTGTGGACTTCACCTACAATAGAGCCCAGGGTGCCAACAGAGTGAACCTGCATTACCAATAATTTAGCAACTGTTAACACAGCATGTGGAGTAGACTTCACCTACAATAGGGCCCAGGGTGCCAAAACAGTGAACCTACATCACCAATACCTTGGCTACTGTTAGCATAGCATGTGGTGTAGACTTCACCTACAATAGAGCCCAGGGTGCCAACAGAGTGAACCTGCATTACCAATAATTTAGCAACTGTTAACACAGCATGTGGAGTAGACTTCACCTACAATAGGGCCCAGGGTGCCAAAACAGTGAACCTACATCAACAATACCTTGGCTACTGTTAGCATAGCATGTGGTGTAGACTTCACCTACAATAGGGCCCAGGGTGCCAACAGAGTGAACCTGCATTACCAATAACTTAGCTACTGTTATCACAGCATGTGGTGTAGACTTGACCTACAATAGGGCCCAGGGTACCAACAGAGTGAACCTGATTACCAATAACTTAGCTACTGTTAGCACAGCATGTGGTGTAGACTTCACCTACAATAGGGCCCAGGGTGCCAACAGAGTGAACCTACATTACCAATAACTTAGCTACTGTTAGCACAGCATGTGGGGTAGATTTCACCTACAATAGGGCCCAGGGTGCCAACAGAGTGAACCTGCATTACCAATAACTTAGCTACTGTTAGCACAGCCTGTGGTGTACACTTCACCTACAATAGAGTCCAGGGTGCCAACAGAGTGAACCTACATTACCAATAACTTAGCTACTGTTAGCACAGCTTCTGGTGTACACTTCACCTACAATAGGGTCCAGGGTGCCAACAGAATGTACCTGCATTACCAATAACTTAGCTACTGTTATCACAGCATGTGGTGTAGACTTGACCTACAATAGGGCCCACGGTACCAACAGAGTGAACCTGCATTACCAATAACTTAGCTACTGTTAGCACAGCGTGTGGTGTAGACTTCACCTACAATAGGGCCCAGGGTGCCAACAGAGTGAACCTGCATTACCAATAATTTAGCAACTGTTAACACAGCATGTGGAGTAGACTTCACCTACAATAAGGCCCAGGGTGCCAAAACAGTGAACCTACATCACCAATACCTTGGCTACTGTTAGCATAGCATGTGGTGTAGACTTCACCTACAATAGAGCCCAGGGTGCCAACAGAGTGAACCTGCATTACCAATAATTTAGCAACTGTTAACACAGCATGTGGAGTAGACTTCACCTACAATAGGGCCCAGGGTGCCAAAACAGTGAACCTACATCACCAATACCTTGGCTACTGTTAGCATAGCATGTGGTGTAGACTTCACCTACAATAGAGCCCAGGGTGCCAACAGAGTGAACCTGCATTACCAATAATTTAGCAACTGTTAACACAGCATGTGGAGTAGACTTCACCTACAATAGGGCCCAGGGTGCCAAAACAGTGAACCTACATCACCAATACCTTGGCTACTGTTAGCATAGCATGTGGTGTAGACTTCACCTACAATAGGGCCCAGGGTGCCAACAGAGTGAACCTGCATTACCAATAACTTAGCTACTGTTATCACAGCATGTGGTGTAGACTTGACCTACAATAGGGCCCAGGGTACCAACAGAGTGAACCTGCATTACCAATAACTTAGCTACTGTTAGCACAGCATGTGGTGTAGACTTCACCTACAATAGGGCCCAGGGTGCCAACAGAGTGAACCTACATTACCAACAACTTAGCTACTGTTAGCACAGCATGTGGTGTAGATTTCACCTACAATAGGGCCCAGGGTGCCAACAGAGTGAACCTGCATTACCAATAACTTAGCTACTGTTAGCACAGCCTGTGGTGTACACTTCACCTACAATAGAGTCCAGGGTGCCAACAGAGTGAACCTACATTACCAATAACTTAGCTACTGTTAGCACAGCTTCTGGTGTACACTTCACCTACAATAGGGTCCAGGGTGTCAACAGAATGTACCTGCATTACCAATAACTTAGCTACTGTTATCACAGCATGTGGTGTAGACTTGACCTACAATAGGGCCCACGGTACCAACAGAGTGAACCTGCATTACCAATAACTTAGCTACTGTTAGCACAGCGTGTGGTGTAGACTTCACCTACAATAGGGCCCAGGGTGCCAACAGAGTGAACCTGCATTACCAATAATTTAGCAACTGTTAACACAGCATGTGGAGTAGACTTCACCTACAATAAGGCCCAGGGTGCCAAAACAGTGAACCTACATCACCAATACCTTGGCTACTGTTAGCATAGCATGTGGTGTAGACTTCACCTACAATAGAGCCCAGGGTGCCAACAGAGTGAACCTGCATTACCAATAATTTAGCAACTGTTAACACAGCATGTGGAGTAGACTTCACCTACAATAGGGCCCAGGGTGCCAAAACAGTGAACCTACATCATCAATACCTTGGCTACTGTTAACATAGCATGTGGTGTAGACTTCACCTACAATAGAGCCCAGGGTGCCAACAGAGTGAACCTGCATTACCAATAATTTAGCAACTGTTAACACAGCATGTGGAGTAGACTTCACCTACAATAGGGCCCAGGGTGCCAAAACAGTGAACCTACATCACCAATACCTTGGCTACTGTTAGCATAGCATGTGGTGTAGACTTCACCTACAATAGGGCCCAGGGTGCCAACAGAGTGAACCTGCATTACCAATAACTTAGCTACTGTTAGCACAGCCTGTGGTGTACACTTCACCTACAATAGAGTCCAGGGTGCCAACAGAGTGAACCTACATTACCAATAACTTAGCTACTGTTAGCACAGCTTCTGGTGTACACTTCACCTACAATAGGGTCCAGGGTGCCAACAGAAAGTACCTGCATTACCAATAACTTAGCTACTGTTATCACAGCATGTGGTGTAGACTTGACCTACAATAGGGCCCAGGGTGCCAACAGAGTGAACCTGCATTACCAATAACTTAGCTGCTGTTAGCACAGCGTGTGGTGTAGACTTCACCTACAATAGGGCCCAGGGTGCCAACAGACGGAACCTGCATTACCAATAACTTAGCTACTGTTAGCACAGCATGAGGAGCAGACTTCAGCTACAATAGGGCCCAGGGAGCCAAAACAGTGAACCTGCATTACCAATAACTTAGCTACTGTTAGCACAGCGTGTGATGTAGACTTCACCTACAATAGGGCCCAGGGTGCCAACAGAGTGAACCTGCATTACCAATAACTTAGCTACTGTTAGCCCAGCATGAGGAGCAGACTTCCCCTACAATAGGGCCCAGGGAGTCAACAGAGTGAACCTGCATTACCAATAACTTAGCTACTGTTATCACAGCATATGGAGTAGACTTCAGCTACAATAGGGCCCAGGGTTCCAACAGAGTGAACCTGCACTACCATTAACTAAGCTACAGTTATCACAGCATGTGGTGTACAATTCACTTACAATAGGGTCCAAGGTGCCAACAGAGTGAACCTACATTACCAATAACTTAGCTACTGTTAGCACAGCATGTGGTGTAGACTTCACCTACAATAGGGCCCAGGGTGCCAACTGAGTGAACCTGCATTACCAATAACTTAGCTACTGTTATCACGCATGAGGTGTAGACTTCACCTACAATAGGGCCCAGGGTACCAACAGAGTGAACCTACATTACCATTAAATTAGCTACTCTTATTACTGTATGTGGTGTAGACTTCACCTACAATAGGGCCCAGGGTGCCAACAGAGTGAACCTGCATTACCAATAACTTAGCTACTGTTAGCACAGCATGTGGTGTAGACTTCACCTACAATAGGGCTCAGGATACCAACAGAGTGAACCTGCATTACCAATAACTTAGCTGCTGTTAACACAGCATGTGGTGTAGACTTCACCTACAATAGCACTCAGAGTGCGAACAGAGTGAACCTACATTACCAATAACTTAGCTACTGTTAGCACAGCATGTGGTGTAGACTTCACCTACAATAGCACCCAGAGTGCCAACAGAGTGAACCTACATTACCAGTAATTTAGCTACTGTTAGCACAGCATGTGGTGTAGACTTCAGCTACAGTAGGGCCCAGGGTGCCAACAGAGTGAACCTACATTACCAATAACTTAGCTACTGTTATCACAGCATGTGGTGTAGACTTCACCTACAATAGCACCCAGAGTGCCAACAGGGTGAACCTGCATTACCAATAACTTAGCTACTATTAACACAGCATGTGGTGTAGACTTAACCTACAATAGGGCTCAGGGTGCCAACACAGTGAACCAGCATTACCAATAGCTTAGCTACTGTTATCACAGCATATGGTGTAGACTTCATCTACAATAGGGCGCAGAGTGTCAACAGAGTGAACCTACATTACCAATAACTTAGCTACTGTTATCACAGCATGTGGTGAAGACTTCACCTACAATAGGGTCCAGGGTGCCAACGCAGTAAACCTACATTACTAATAACATAGATACTGTTAGCACAGCATGAGGAGTAGACTTCACCTACAATAGGGCCCCGGTTGCCAACACAGTGAACCTGCATTACCAATAACTTAGCTACTGTTAGCACAGCATGTAGAGTAGACTTCACCTACAATAGGGCCCAGGGTGCCAACAGAGTGAACCTGCATTACCAATAACTTAGCTACTGTTATCACAGCATGGAGTAGACTTCACCTACAATAGGGCCCAGGGGGCCAACAGAGTGAACCTGCATTACCAATAACTTAGCTACTGTTATCACAGCATGTGGAGTAGACTTCACTTACAATAGGGCCCAGGGTGCCAACAGAGTGAACCTACATTACCAATAACTTAGCTACTGTTATCACAGCATGTGGAGTAGACTTCACCTACAATAGGGCCCATGGGGCCAAGAGAGTAAACCTGCATTACCAATAACTTAGCTACTGTTATCACAGCATGTGGAGTAGACTTCACCTACAATAGGGCCCAGGGTGCCAACAGAGTGAACCTGCATTACCAATAACTTAGCTACTGTTATCACAGCATGGAGTAGACTTCACCTACAATAGGGCCCAGGGGGCCAACAGAGTGAACCTGCATTACCAATAACTTAGCTGCTGTTATCACAGCATGTGGTGTATACGTCACCTACAATAGGGCCCAGGGTGTCAACAGAGTGAACCTGCATTACCAATAACTTAGCTAATGTTATCACAGCATGTGGTGTAGACTTCACCTACAATAGGGCCCAGGGTGTCAACAGAGTGAACCTACATTACCAATAACTTAGCTACTGTTATCACAGCATGTGGAGTAGACTTCACCTACAATAGGGCCCATGGGGCCAAGAGAGTAAACCTGCATTACCAATAACTTAGCTACTGTTATCACAGCATGTGGAGTAGACTTCACCTACAATAGGGTCCAGAGTGCCAACAGAGTGAACCTATATTACCAATAACTTAGCTACTGTTATCACAGCATGTGGTGTAGACTTCACCTACAATAGGGCCCAGGGTGTCAACAGAGTGAACCTGCATTACCAATAACTTAGCTAATGTTATCACAGCATGTGGTGTAGACTTCACCTACAATAGGGACCAGGGTGTCAACAGAGTGAACCTACATTACCAATAACTTAGCTACTGTTATCACAGCATGTGGAGTAGACTTCACCTACAATAGGGCCCAGGGTGCCAACAGAGTGAACCTGCATTACCAATAACTTAGCTACTGTTATCACAGCATGTGGAGTAGACTTCACCTACAATAGGGCCCAGGGTGCCAACAGAGTGAACCTGCATTACCAATAACTTACCTACTGTTAGTACAGCATGTGGAGTAGACTTCACCTACAATAGGGCCCAGGGTGCAAACACAGTGAACCTACATTACTAATAACTTAGCTACTGTTAACACAGCATGTGGTGTAGACTTCACCAACAACAGGGCCCAGGGTGCCCACACAGTAAACGTGCATTACCAATAACTTAGCTACTGTTAACACAACATGTGGAGTAGACTTCACCTACAATAGGGCCCAGGGTTCCAACACAGTGAACCTACATTACTAATAACTTAGCTACTGTTAGCACAGCATGTGGTGTAGACTTCACCTACAATAGGGCCCAGGGTGCCAACAGAGTGAACCTGCATTACCAATAATTTAGCAACTGTTAACACAGCATGTGGAGTAGACTTCACCTACAATAGGGCCCAGGGTGCCAAAACAGTGAACTTACATTACCAATAACTTGGCTACTGTTAGCATAGCATGTGGTGTAGACTTCACCTACAATAGGGCCCAGGGTGCCAACAGAGTGAACCTACATTACCAATAACTTAGCTACTGTTAGCACAGCATGTGGTGTAGACTTCACCTACAATAGGGCCCAGGGTGCCAACAGAGTGAACCTGCATTACCAATAACTTAGCTACTGTTAGCACAGCCTGTGGTGTACACTTCACCTACAATAGAGTCCAGGGTGCCAACAGAGTGAACCTACATTACCAATAACTTAGCTACTGTTAGCACAGCTTCTGGTGTACACTTCACCTACAATAGGGTCCAGGGTGCCAACAGAATGTACCTGCATTACCAATAACTTAGCTACTGTTATCACAGCATGTGGTGTAGACTTGACCTACAATAGGGCCCAGGGTACCAACAGAGTGAACCTGCATTACCAATAACTTAGCTACTGTTAGCACAGCGTGTGGTGTAGACTTCACCTACAATAGGGCCCAGGGTGCCAACAGAGTGAACCTGCATTACCAATAATTTAGCAACTGTTAACACAGCATGTGGAGTAGACTTCACCTACAATAGGGCCCAGGGCGCCAAAACAGTGAACCTACATCACCAATACCTTGGCTACTGTTAGCATAGCATGTGGTGTAGACTTCACCTACAATAGGGCCCAGGGTGCCAACAGAGTGAACCTGCATTACCAATAACTTAGCTACTGTTAGCACAGCATGTGGAGTAGACTTCACCTACAATAGGGCCCAGGGTGCCAAAACAGTGAACCTACATCACCAATACCTTGGCTACTGTTGGCATAGCATGTGGTGTAGACTTCACCTACAATAGAGCCCAGGGTGCCAACAGAGTGAACCTGCATTACCAATAATTTAGCAACTGTTAACACAGCATGTGGAGTAGACTTCACCTACAATAGGGCCCAGGGCGCCAAAACAGTGAACCTACATCACCAATACCTTGGCTACTGTTAGCATAGCATGTGGTGTAGACTTCACCTACAATAGGGCCCAGGGTGCCAACAGAGTGAACCTGCATTACCAATAACTTAGCTACTGTTAGCACAGCCTGTGGTGTACACTTCACCTACAATAGAGTCCAGGGTGCCAACAGAGTGAACCTACATTACCAATAACTTACCTACTGTTAGCAGAGCTTCTGGTGTACACTTCACCTACAATAGGGTCCAAGGTGCCAACAGAAAGTACCTGCATTACCAATAACTTAGCTACTGTTATCACAGCATGTGGTGTAGACTTGACCTACAATAGGGCCCAGGGTGCCAACAGAGTGAACCTGCATTACCAATAACTTAGCTGCTGTTAGCACAGCGTGTGGTGTAGACTTCACCTACAATAGGGCCCAGGGTGCCAACAGAGTGAACCTGCATTACCAATAACTTAGCTACTGTTAGCACAGCATGAGGAGCAGACTTCAGCTACAATAGGGCCCAGGGTGCCAAAACAGTGAACCTGCATTACCAATAACTTAGCTACTGTTAGCACAGCGTGTGGTGTGGACTTCACCTACAATAGGGCCCAGGGTGCCAACAGAGTGAACCTGCATTACCAATAACTTAGCTACTGTTAGCCCAGCATGAGGAGCAGACTTCCCCTACAATAGGGCCCAGGGAGTCAACAGAGTGAACCTGCATTACCAATAACTTAGCTACTGTTATCACAGCATATGGAGTAGACTTCAGCTACAATAGGGCCCAGGGTTCCAACAGAGTGAACCTGCACTACCATTAACTAAGCTACAGTTATCACAGCATGTGGTGTACAATTCACTTACAATAGGGTCCAAGGTGCCAACAGAGTGAACCTACATTACCAATAACTTAGCTACTGTTAGCACAGCATGTGGTGTAGACTTCACCTACAATAGGGCCCAGGGTGCCAACTGAGTGAACCTGCATTACCAATAACTTAGCTACTGTTATCACGCATGAGGTGTAGACTTCACCTACAATAGGGCCCAGGGTACCAACAGAGTGAACCTACATTACCATTAAATTAGCTACTCTTATCACTGTATGTGGTGTAGACTTCACCTACAATAGGGCCCAGGGTGCCAACAGAGTGAACCTGCATTACCAATAACTTAGCTACTGTTAGAACAGCATGTGGTGTAGACTTCACCTACAATAGGGCTCAGGATACCAACATAGTGAACCTGCATTACCAATAACTTAGCTGCTGTTAACACAGCATGTGGTGTAGACTTCACCTACAATAGCACTCAGAGTGCGAACAGAGTGAACCTACATTACCAATAACTTAGCTACTGTTAGCACAGCATGTGGTGTAGACTTCACCTACAATAGCACCCAGAGTGCCAACAGAGTGAACCTACATTACCAGTAATTTAGCTACTGTTAGCACAGCGTGTGGTGTAGACTTCACCTACAATAGGGCCCAGGGTGCCAACAGAGTGAACCTGCATTACCAATAACTTAGCTACTGTTAGCCCAGCATGAGGAGCAGACTTCCCCTACAATAGGGCCCAGGGAGTCAACAGAGTGAACCTGCATTACCAATAACTTAGCTACTGTTATCACAGCATGTGGTGTAGACTTAACCTACAATAGGGCTCAGGGTGCCAACACAGTGAACCAGCATTACCAATAGCTTAGCTACTGTTATCACAGCATATGGTGTAGACTTCATCTACAATAGGGTGCAGAGTGTCAACAGAGTGAACCTACATTACCAGTAATTTAGCTACTGTTAGCACAGCATGTGGTGTAGACTTCAGCTACAGTAGGGCCCAGGGTGCCAACAGTGTGAACCTACATTACCAATAACTTAGCTACTGTTATCACAGCATGTGGTGTAGACTTCACCTACAATAGGGCCCAGGGTGCCAACAGAGTGAACCTGCATTACCAATAACTTAGCTGCTGTTAGCACAGCGTGTGGTGTAGACTTCACCTACAATAGGGCCCAGGGTGCCAACAGAGTGAACCTGCATTACCAATAACTTAGCTACTGTTAGCACAGCATGAGGAGCAGACTTCAGCTACAATAGGGCCCAGGGTGCCAAAACAGTGAACCTGCATTACCAATAACTTAGCTACTGTTAGCACAGCGTGTGGTGTGGACTTCACCTACAATAGGGCCCAGGGTGCCAACAGAGTGAACCTGCATTACCAATAACTTAGCTACTGTTAGCCCAGCATGAGGAGCAGACTTCCCCTACAATAGGGCCCAGGGAGTCAACAGAGTGAACCTGCATTACCAATAACTTAGCTACTGTTATCACAGCATGTGGTGTAGACTTAACCTACAATAGCACTCAGAGTGCGAACAGAGTGAACCTACATTACCAATAACTTAGCTACTGTTAGCACAGCATGTGGTGTAGACTTCACCTACAATAGCACCCAGAGTGCCAACAGAGTGAACCTACATTACCAGTAATTTAGCTACTGTTAGCACAGCATGTGGTGTAGACTTCAGCTACAGTAGGGCCCAGGGTGCCAACAGTGTGAACCTACATTACCAATAACTTAGCTACTGTTATCACAGCATGTGGTGTAGACTTCACCTACAATAGCACCCAGAGTGCCAACAGGGTGAACCTGCATTACCAATAACTTAGCTACTATTAACACAGCATGTGGTGTAGACTTAACCTACAATAGGGCTCAGGGTGCCAACACAGTGAACCAGCATTACCAATAGCTTAGCTACTGTTATCACAGCATATGGTGTAGACTTCATCTACAATAGGGTGCAGAGTGTCAACAGAGTGAACCTACATTACCAATAACTTACCTACTGTTATCACAGCATGTGGTGAAGACTTCACCTACAATAGGGTCCAGGGTGCCAACACAGTAAACCTACATTACTAATAACATAGATACTGTTAGCACAGCATGAGGAGTAGACTTCACCTACAATAGGGCCCAGGTTGCCAACACAGTGAACCTGCATTACCAATAACTTAGCTACTGTTAGCACAGCATGTAGAGTAGACTTCACCTACAATAGGGCCCAGGGTGCCAACAGAGTGAACCTGCATTACCAATAACTTAGCTACTGTTATCACAGCATGGAGTAGACTTCACCTACAATAGGGCCCAGGGGGGTAACAGAGTGAACCTGCATTACCAATAACTTAGCTACTGTTATCACAGCATGTGGAGTAGACTTCACTTACAATAGGGCCCAGGGTGCCAACAGAGTGAACCTACATTACCAATAACTTAGCTGCTGTTATCACAGCATGTGGTGTATACTTCACCTACAATAGGGCCCAGGGTGTCAACAGAGTGAACCTGCATTACCAATAACTTAGCTAATGTTATCACAGCATGTGGTGTAGACTTCACCTACAATAGGGCCCAGGGTGTCAACAGAGTGAACCTACATTACCAATAACTTAGCTACTGTTATCACAGCATGTGGAGTAGACTTCACCTACAATAGGGCCCAGGGGGCCAAGAGAGTAAACCTGCATTACCAATAACTTAGCTACTGTTATCACAGCTTGTGGAGTAGACTTCACCTACAATAGGGTCCAGAGTGCCAACAGAGTGAACCTACATTACCAATAACTTAGCTACTGTTATCACAGCATGTGGTGTAGACTTCACCTACAATAGGGCCCAGGGTGTCAACAGAGTGAACCTGCATTACCAATAACTTAGCTAATGTTATCACAGCATGTGGTGTAGACATCACCTACAATAGGGACCAGGGTGTCAACAGAGTGAACCTACATTACCAATAACTTAGCTACTGTTATCACAGCATGTGGAGTAGACTTCACCTACAATAGGGCCCAGGGTGC
Organism: Meconema thalassinum; assembly: GCA_946902985.2. NCBI lineage: Eukaryota > Metazoa > Arthropoda > Insecta > Orthoptera > Tettigoniidae > Meconema > Meconema thalassinum. Next base: position 20,025,514 of record OX336391.1, read on the forward strand.
CAACAGAGTGAACCTGCATTACCAATAACTTAGCTACTGTTATCACAGCATGTGGAGTAGACTTCACCTACAATAGGGCCCAGGGTGCCAACAGAGTGAACCTGCATTACCAATAACTTAGCTACTGTTAGTACAGCATGTGGAGTAGACTTCACCTACAATAGGGCCCAGGGTGCAAACACAGTGAACCTACATTACTAATAACTTATCTACTGTTAACACAGCATGAGGTGTAGACTTCACCAACAACAGGGCCCAGGGTGCCCACACAGTAAACGTGCATTACCAATAACTTAGCTACTGTTAACACAACATGTGGAGTAGACTTCACCTGCAATAGGGCCCAGGGTTCCAACACAGTGAACCTATATTACTAATAACTTAGCTACTGTTAGCACAGCATGTGGTGTAGACTTCACCTACAATAGGGCCCAGGGTGCCAACAGAGTGAACCTGCATTACCAATAATTTAGCAACTGTTAACACAGCATGTGGAGTAGACTTCACCTACAATAGGGCCCAGGGTGCCAAAACAGTGAACTTACATTACCAATAACTTGGCTACTGTTAGCATAGCATGTGGTGTAGACTTCACCTACAATAGGGCCCAGGGTACCAACAGAGTGAACCTACATTACCAATAACTTAGCTACTGTTAGCACAGCATGTGTTGTAGACTTCACCTACAATAGGGCCCAGGGTGCCAACAGAGTGAACCTGCATTACCAATAACTTAGCTACTGTTAGCACAGCCTGTGGTGTACACTTCACCTACAATAGAGTCCAGTGTGCCAACAGACTGAACCTACATTACCAATAACTTAGCTACTGTTAGCACAGCTTCTGGTGTACACTTCACCTACAATAGGGTCCAGGGTGCCAACAGAATGTACCTGCATTACCAATAACTTAGCTACTGTTATCACAGCATGTGGTGTAGACTTGACCTACAATAAGGCCCAGGGTACCAACAGAGTGAACCTGCATTACCAATAACTTAGCTACTGTTAGCACAGCGTGTGGTGTAGACTTCACCTACAATAGGGCCCAGGGTGCCAACAGAGTGAACCTGCATTACCAATAATTTAGCAACTGTTAACACAGCATGTGGAGTAGACTTCACCTACAATAGGGCCCAGGGTGCCAAAACAGTGAACCTACATCACCAATACCTTGGCTACTGTTAGCATAGCATGTGGTGTAGACTTCACCTACAATAGAGCCCAGGGTGCCAACAGAGTGAACCTGCATTACCAATAATTTAGCAACTGTTAACACAGCATGTCGAGTAGACTTCACCTACAATAGGGCCAAGGGTGCCAAAACAGTGAACCTACATCACCAATACCTTGGCTACTGTTGGCATAGCATGTGGTGTAGACTTCACCTACAATAGAGCCCAGGGTGCCAACAGAGTGAACCTGCATTACCAATAATTTAGCAACTGTTAACACAGCATGTGGAGTAGACGTCACCTACAATAGGGCCCAGGGTGCCAAAACAGTGAACCTACATCACCAATACCTTGGCTACTGTTAGCATAGCATGTGGTGTTGACTTCACCTACAATAGGGCCCAGGGTGCCAACAGAGTGAACCTGCATTACCAATAACTTAGCTACTGTTAGCACAGCCTGTGGTGTACACTTCACGTACAATAGAGTCCAGGGTGCCAACAGAGTGAACCTACATTACCAATAACTTAGCTACTGTTAGCACAGCTTCTGGTGTACACTTCACCTACAATAGGGTCCAGGGTGCCAACAGAAAGTACCTGCATTACCAATAACTTAGCTACTGTTATCACAGCATGTGGTGTAGACTTGAACTACAATAGGGCCCAGGGTGCCAACAGAGTGAACCTGCATTACCAATAACTTAGCTACTGTTATCACAGCATGTGGTGTAGACTTGACCTTCAATAGGGCCCAGGGTACCAACAGAGTGAACCTGCATTACCAATAACTTAGCTACTGTTAGCACAGCATGTGGTGTAGACTTCACCTACAATAGGGCCCAGGGTGCCAACAGAGTGAACCTACATTACCAATAACTTAGCTACTGTTAGCACAGCATGTGGTGTAGATTTCACCTACAATAGGGCCCAGGGTGCCAACAGAGTGAACCTGCATTACCAATAACTTAGCTACTGTTAGCACAGCCTGTGGTGTACACTTCACCTACAATAGAGTCCAGGGTGCCAACAGAGTGAACCTACATTACCAATAACTTAGCTACTGTTAGCACAGCTTCTGGTGTACACTTCACCTACAATAGGGTCCAGGGTGCCAACAGAATGTACCTGCATTACCAATAACTTAGCTACTGTTATCACAGCATGTGGTGTAGACTTGACCTACAATAGGGCCCAGGGTGCCAAAACAGTGAACCTGCATTACCAATAACTTAGCTACTGTTAGCACAGCGTGTGGTGTAGACTTCACCTACAATAGGGCCCAGGGTGCCAACAGAGTGAACCTGCATTACCAATAACATAGCTACTGTTAGCCCAGCATGAGGAGCAGACTTCCCCTACAATAGGGCCCAGGGAGTCAACAGAGTGAACCTGCAATACCAATAACTTAGCTACTGTTATCACAGCATATGGAGTAGACTTCAGCTACAATAGGGCCCAGGGTTCCAACAGAGTGAACCTGCACTACCATTAACTAAGCTACAGTTATCACAGCATGTGGTGTACAATTCACTTACAATAGGGTCCAAGGTGCCAACAGAGTGAACCTACATTACCAATAACTTAGCTACTGTTAGCACAGCATGTGGTGTAGACTTCACCTACAATAGGGCCCAGGGTACCAACTGAGTGAACCTGCATTACCAATAACTTAGCTACTGTTATCACGCATGAGGTGTAGACTTCACCTACAATAGGGCCCAGGGTACCAACAGAGTGAACCTACATTACCATTAAATTAGCTACTCTTATCACTGTATGTGGTGTAGACTTCACCTACAATAGGGCCCAGGGTGCCAACAGAGTGAACCTGCATTACCAATAACTTAGCTACTGTTAGCACAGCATGTGGTGTAGACTTCACCTACAATAGGGCTCAGGATACCAACAGAGTGAACCTGCATTACCAATAACTTAGCTGCTGTTAACACAGCATGTGGTGTAGACTTCACCTACAATAGCACTCAGAGTGCGAACAGAGTGAACCTACATTACCAATAACTTAGCTACTGTTAGCACAGCATGTGGTGTAGACTTCACCTACAATAGCACCCAGAGTGCCAACAGAGTGAACCTACATTACCAGTAATTTAGCTACTGTTAGCACAGCATGTGGTGTAGACTTCAGCTACAGTAGGGCCCAGGGTGCCAACAGAGTGAACCTACATTACCAATAACTTAGCTACTGTTATCACAGCATGTGGTGTAGACTTCACCTACAATAGCACCCAGAGTGCCAACAGGGTGAACCTGCATTACCAAAAACTTAGCTACTATTAACACAGCATGTGGTGTAGACTTAACCTACAATAGGGCTCAGGGTGCCAACACAGTGAACCAGCATTACCAATAGCTTAGCTACTGTTATCACAGCATATGGTGTAGACTTCATCTACAATAGGGCGCAGAGTGTCAACAGAGTGAACCTACATTACCAATAACTTAGCTACTGTTATCACAGCATGTGGTGAAGACTTCACCTACAATAGGGTCCAGGGTGCCAACACAGTAAACCTACATTACTAATAACATAGATACTGTTAGCACAGCATGAGGAGTAGACTTCACCTACAATAGGGCCCCGGTTGCCAACACAGTGAACCTGCATTACCAATAACTTAGCTACTGTTAGCACAGCATGTAGAGTAGACTTCACCTACAATAGGGCCCAGGGTGCCAACAGAGTGAACCTGCATTACCAATAACTTAGCTACTGTTATCACAGCATGGAGTAGACTTCACCTACAATAGGGCCCAGGGGGCCAACAGAGTGAACCTGCATTACCAATAACTTAGCTACTGTTATCACAGCATGTGGAGTAGACATCACTTACAATAGGGCCCAGGGTGCCAACAGAGTGAACCTACATTACCAATAACTTAGCTGCTGTTATCACAGCATGTGGTGTATACTTCACCTACAATAGGGCCCAGGGTGTCAACAGAGTGAACCTGCATTACCAATAACTTAGCTAATGTTATCACAGCATGTGGTGTAGACTTCACCTACAATAGGGCCCAGGGTGTCAACAGAGTGAACCTACATTACCAATAACTTAGCTACTGTTATCACAGCATGTGGAGTAGACTTCACCTACAATAGGGCCCAGGGGGCCAAGAGAGTAAACCTGCATTACCAATAACTTAGCTACTGTTATCACAGCATGTGGAGTAGACTTCACCTACAATAGGGTCCAGAGTGCCAACAGAGTGAACCTATATTACCAATAACTTAGCTACTGTTATCACAGCATGTGGAGTAGACTTCACCTACAATAGGGTCCAGAGTGCCAACAGAGTGAACCTACATTACCAATAACTTAGCTACTGTTATCACAGCATGTGGTGTAGACTTCACCTACAATAGGGCCCAGGGTGTCAACAGAGTGAACCTGCATTACCAATAACTTAGCTAATGTTATCACAGCATGTGGTGTAGACTTCACCTACAATAGGGACCAGGGTGTCAACAGAGTGAACCTACATTACCAATAACTTAGCTACTGTTATCACAGCATGTGGAGTAGACTTCACCTACAATAGGGCCCAGGGTGCCAACAGAGTGAACCTGCATTACCAATAACTTAGCTACTGTTATCACAGCATGTGGAGTAGACTTCACCTACAATAGGGCCCAGGGTGCCAACAGAGTGAACCTGCATTACCAATAACTTAGCTACTGTTAGTACAGCATGTGGAGTAGACTTCACCTACAATAGGGCCCAGGGTGCAAACACAGTGAACCTACATTACTAATAACTTAGCTACTGTTAACACAGCATGTGGTGTAGACTTCACCAACAACAGGGCCCAGGGTGCCCACACAGTAAACGTGCATTACCAATAACTTAGCTACTGTTAACACAACATGTGGAGTAGACTTCACCTACAATAGGGCCCAGGGTTCCAACAGAGTGAACCTGCATTACCAATAATTTAGCAACTGTTAACACAGCATGTGGAGTAGACTTCACCTACAATAGGGCCAAGGGTGCCAAAACAGTGAACCTACATCACCAATACCTTGGCTACTGTTGGCATAGCATGTGGTGTAGACTTCACCTACAATAGAGCCCAGTGTGCCAACAGAGTGAACCTGCATTACCAATAATTTAGCAACTGTTAACACAGCATGTGGAGTAGACTTCACCTACAATAGGGCCCAGGGTGCCAAAACAGTGAACCTACATCACCAATACCTTGGCTACTGTTAGCATAGCATGTGGTGTTGACTTCACCTACAATAGGGCCCAGGGTGCCAACAGAGTGAACCTGCATTACCAATAACTTAGCTACTGTTAGCACAGCCTGTGGTGTACACTTCACGTACAATAGAGTCCAGGGTGCCAACAGAGTGAACCTACATTACCAATAACTTAGCTACTGTTAGCACAGCTTCTGGTGTACACTTCACCTACAATAGGGTCCAGGGTGCCAACAGAAAGTACCTGCATTACCAATAACTTAGCTACTGTTATCACAGCATGTGGTGTAGACTTGAACTACAATAGGGCCCAGGGTGCCAACAGAGTGAACCTGCATTACCAATAACTTAGCTACTGTTATCACAGCATGTGGTGTAGACTTGACCTTCAATAGGGCCCAGGGTACCAACAGAGTGAACCTGCATTACCAATAACTTAGCTACTGTTAGCACAGCATGTGGTGTAGACTTCACCTACAATAGGGCCCAGGGTGCCAACAGAGTGAACCTACATTACCAATAACTTAGCTACTGTTAGCACAGCATGTGGTGTTGATTTCACCTACAATAGGGCCCAGGGTGCCAACAGAGTGAACCTGCATTACCAATAACTTAGCTACTGTTAGCACAGCCTGTGGTGTACACTTCACCTACAATAGAGTCCAGGGTGCCAACAGAGTGAACCTACATTACCAATAACTTAGCTACTGTTAGCACAGCTTCTGGTGTACACTTCACCTACAATAGGGTCCAGGGTGCCAACAGAATGTACCTGCATTACCAATAACTTAGCTACTGTTATCACAGCATGTGGTGTAGACTTGACCTACAATAGGGCCCAGGGTGCCAAAACAGTGAACCTGCATTACCAATAACTTAGCTACTGTTAGCACAGCGTGTGGTGTAGACTTCACCTACAATAGGGCCCAGGGTGCCAACAGAGTGAACCTGCATTACCAATAACATAGCTACTGTTAGCCCAGCATGAGGAGCAGACTTCCCCTACAATAGGGCCCAGGGAGTCAACAGAGTGAACCTGCAATACCAATAACTTAGCTACTGTTATCACAGCATATGGAGTAGACTTCAGCTACAATAGGGCCCAGGGTTCCAACAGAGTGAACCTGCACTACCATTAACTAAGCTACAGTTATCACAGCATGTGGTGTACAATTCACTTACAATAGGGTCCAAGGTGCCAACAGAGTGAACCTAAATTACCAATAACTTAGCTACTGTTAGCACAGCATGTGGTGTAGACTTCACCTACAATAGGGCCCAGGGTGCCAACTGAGTGAACCTGCATTACCAATAACTTAGCTACTGTTATCACGCATGAGGTGTAGACTTCACCTACAATAGGGCCCAGGGTACCAACAGAGTGAACCTACATTACCATTAAATTAGCTACTCTTATCACTGTATGTGGTGTAGACTTCACCTACAATAGGGCCCAGGGTGCCAACAAAGTGAACCTGCATTACCAATAACTTAGCTACTGTTAGCACAGCATGTGGTGTAGACTTCACCTACAATAGGGCTCAGGATACCAACAGAGTGAACCTGCATTACCAATAACTTAGCTGCTGTTAACACAGCATGTGGTGTAGACTTCACCTACAATAGCACTCAGAGTGCGAACAGAGTGAACCTACATTACCAATAACTTAGCTACTGTTAGCACAGCATGTGGTGTAGACTTCACCTACAATAGCACCCAGAGTGCCAACAGAGTGAACCTACATTACCAGTAATTTAGCTACTGTTAGCACAGCATGTGGTGTAGACTTCAGCTACAGTAGGGCCCAGGGTGCCAACAGAGTGAACCTACATTACCAATAACTTAGCTACTGTTATCACAGCATGTGGTGTAGACTTCACCTACAATAGCACCCAGAGTGCCAACAGGGTGAACCTGCATTACCAATAACTTAGCTACTATTAACACAGCATGTGGTGTAGACTTAACCTACAATAGGGCTCAGGGTGCCAACACAGTGAACCAGCATTACCAATAGCTTAGCTACTGTTATCACAGCATATGGTGTAGACTTCATCTACAATAGGGCGCAGAGTGTCAACAGAGTGAACCTACATTACCAATAACTTAGCTACTGTTATCACAGCATGTGGTGAAGACTTCACCTACAATAGGGTCCAGGGTGCCAACACAGTAAACCTACATTACTAATAACATAGATACTGTTAGCACAGCATGAGGAGTAGACTTCACCTACAATAGGGCCCCGGTTGCCAACACAGTGAACCTGCATTACCAATAACTTAGCTACTGTTAGCACAGCATGTAGAGTAGACTTCACCTACAATAGGGCCCAGGGTGCCAACAGAGTGAACCTGCATTACCAATAACTTAGCTACTGTTATCACAGCATGGAGTAGACTTCACCTACAATAGGGCCCAGGGGGCCAACAGAGTGAACCTGCATTACCAATAACTTAGCTACTGTTATCACAGCATGTGGAGTAGACATCACTTACAATAGGGCCCAGGGTGCCAACAGAGTGAACCTACATTACCAATAACTTAGCTGCTGTTATCACAGCATGTGGTGTATACTTCACCTACAATAGGGCCCAGGGTGTCAACAGAGTGAACCTGCATTACCAATAACTTAGCTAATGTTATCACAGCATGTGGTGTAGACTTCACCTACAATAGGGCCCAGGGTGTCAACAGAGTGAACCTACATTACCAATAACTTAGCTACTGTTATCACAGCATGTGGAGTAGACTTCACCTACAATAGGGCCCAGGGGGCCAAGAGAGTAAACCTGCATTACCAATAACTTAGCTACTGTTATCACAGCATGTGGAGTAGACTTCACCTACAATAGGGTCCAGAGTGCCAACAGAGTGAACCTATATTACCAATAACTTAGCTACTGTTATCACAGCATGTGGAGTAGACTTCACCTACAATAGGGTCCAGAGTGCCAACAGAGTGAACCTACATTACCAATAACTTAGCTACTGTTATCACAGCATGTGGTGTAGACTTCACCTACAATAGGGCCCAGGGTGTCAACAGAGTGAACCTGCATTACCAATAACTTAGCTAATGTTATCACAGCATGTGGTGTAGACTTCACCTACAATAGGGACCAGGGTGTCAACAGAGTGAACCTACATTACCAATAACTTAGCTACTGTTATCACAGCATGTGGAGTAGACTTCACCTACAATAGGGCCCAGGGTGCCAACAGAGTGAACCTGCATTACCAATAACTTAGCTACTGTTATCACAGCATGTGGAGTAGACTTCACCTACAATAGGGCCCAGGGTGCCAACAGAGTGAACCTGCATTACCAATAACTTAGCTACTGTTAGTACAGCATGTGGAGTAGACTTCACCTACAATAGGGCCCAGGGTGCAAACACAGTGAACCTACATTACTAATAACTTAGCTACTGTTAACACAGCATGTGGTGTAGACTTCACCAACAACAGGGCCCAGGGTGCCCACACAGTAAACGTGCATTACCAATAACTTAGCTACTGTTAACACAACATGTGGAGTAGACTTCACCTACAATAGGGCCCAGGGTTCCAACACAGTGAACCTACATTACTAATAACTTAGCTACTGTTAGCACAGCATGTGGTGTAGACTTCACCTACAATAGGGCCCAGGGTGCCAACAGAGTGAACCTGCATTACCAATAATTTAGCAACTGTTAACACAGCATGTGGAGTAGACTACACCTACAATAGGGCCCAGGGTGCCAAAACAGTGAACTTACATTACCAATAACTTGGCTACTGTTAGCATAGCATGTGGTGTAGACTTCACCTACAATAGGGCCCAGGGTGCCAACAGAGTGAACCTACATTACCAATAACTTAGCTACTGTTAGCACAGCATGTGGTGTAGACTTCACCTACAATAGGGCCCAGGGTGCCAACAGAGTGAACCTGCATTACCAATAACTTAGCTACTGTTAGCACAGCCTGTGGTGTACACTTCACCTACAATAGAGTCCAGGGTGCCAACAGAGTGAACCTACATTACCAATAACTTAGCTACTGTTAGCACAGCTTCTGGTGTACACTTCACCTACAATAGGGTCCAGGGTGCCAACAGAATGTACCTGCATTACCAATAACTTAGCTACTGTTATCACAGCATGTGGTGTAGACTTGACCTACAATAGGGCCCAGGGTACCAACAGAGTGAACCTGCATTACCAATAACTTAGCTACTGTTCGCACAGCGTGTGGTGTAGACTTCACCTACAATAGGGCCCAGGGTGCCAACAGAGTGAACCTGCATTACCAATAATTTAGCAACTGTTAACACAGCATGTGGAGTAGACTTCACCTACAATAGGGCCCAGGGTGCCAAAACAGTGAACCTACATCACCAATACCTTGGCTACTGTTAGCATAGCATGTGGTGTAGACTTCACCTACAATAGAGCCCAGGGTGCCAACAGAGTGAACCTGCATTACCAATAATTTAGCAACTGTTAACACAGCATGTGGAGTAGACTTCACCTACAATAGGGCCCAGGGTGCCAAAACAGTGAACCTACATCACCAATACCTTGGCTACTGTTGGCATAGCATGTGGTGTAGACTTCACCTACAATAGAGCCCAGGGTGCCAACAGAGTGAACCTGCATTACCAATAATTTAGCAACTGTTAACACAGCATGTGGAGTAGACTTCACCTACAATAGGGCCCAGGGTGCCAAAACAGTGAACCTACATCACCAATAACTTGGCTACTGTTAGCATAGCATGTGGTGTAGACTTCACCTACAATAGGGCCCAGGGTGCCAACAGAGTGAACCTGCATTACCAATAACTTAGCTACTGTTAGCACAGCCTGTGGTGTACACTTCACCTACAATAGAGTCCAGGGTGCCAACAGAGTGAACCTACATTACCAATAACTTAGCTACTGTTAGCACAGCTTCTGGTGTACACTTCACCTACAATAGGGTCCAGGGTGCCAACAGAAAGTACCTGCATTACCAATAACTTAGCTACTGTTATCACAGCATGTGGTGTAGACTTCACCTACAATAGGGCCCAGGGTGCCAACAGAGTGAACCTGCATTACCAATAACTTAGCTACTGTTAGCACAGCATGAGGAGCAGACTTCAGCTACAATAGGGCCCAGGGTGCCAAAACAGTGAACCTGCATTACCAATAACTTAGCTACTGTTAGCACAGCGTGTGGTGTAGACTTCACCTACAATAGGGCCCAGGGTGCCAACAGAGTGAACCTGCATTACCAATAACTTAGCTACTGTTAGCACAGCCTGTGGTGTACACTTCACCTACAATAGAGTCCAGGGTGCCAACAGAGTGAACCTACATTACCAATAACTTAGCTACTGTTAGCACAGCTTCTGGTGTACACTTCACCTACAATAGGGTCCAGGGTGCCAACAGAATGTACCTGCATTACCAATAACTTAGCTACTGTTATCACAGCATGTGGTGTAGACTTGACCTACAATAGGGCCCAGGGTACCAACAGAGTGAACCTGCATTACCAATAACTTAGCTACTGTTAGCACAGCGTGTGGTGTAGACTTCACCTACAATAGGGCCCAGGGTGCCAACAGAGTGAACCTGCATTACCAATAATTTAGCAACTGTTAACACAGCATGTGGAGTAGACTTCACCTACAATAGGGCCCAGGGTGCCAAAACAGTGAACCTACATCACCAATACCTTGGCTACTGTTAGCATAGCATGTGGTGTAGACTTCACCTACAATAGAGCCCAGGGTGCCAACAGAGTGAACCTGCATTACCAATAATTTAGCAACTGTTAACACAGCATGTGGAGTAGACTTCACCTACAATAGGGCCCAGGGTGCCAAAACAGTGAACCTACATCACCAATACCTTGGCTACTGTTGGCATAGCATGTGGTGTAGACTTCACCTACAATAGAGCCCAGGGTGCCAACAGAGTGAAACTGCATTACCAATAATTTAGCAACTGTTAACACAGCATGTGGAGTAGACTTCACCTACAATAGGGCCCAGGGTGCCAAAACAGTGAACCTACATCACCAATAACTTGGCTACTGTTAGCATAGCATGTGGTGTAGACTTCACCTACAATAGGGCCCAGGGTGCCAACAGAGTGAACCTGCATTACCAATAACTTAGCTACTGTTAGCACAGCCTGTGGTGTACACTTCACCTACAATAGAGTCCAGGGTGCCAACAGAGTGAACCTACATTACCAATAACTTAGCTACTGTTAGCACAGCTTCTGGTGTACACTTCACCTACAATAGGGTCCAGGGTGCCAACAGAAAGTACCTGCATTACCAATAACTTAGCTACTGTTATCACAGCATGTGGTGTAGACTTCACCTACAATAGGGCCCAGGGTGCCAACAGAGTGAACCTGCATTACCAATAACTTAGCTACTGTTAGCACAGCATGAGGAGCAGACTTCAGCTACAATAGGGCCCAGGGTGCCAAAACAGTGAACCTGCATTACCAATAACTTAGCTACTGTTAGCACAGCGTGTGGTGTAGACTTCACCTACAATAGGGCCCAGGGTGCCAACAGAGTGAACCTGCATTACCAATAACTTAGCTACTGTTAGCACAGCCTGTGGTGTACACTTCACCTACAATAGAGTCCAGGGTGCCAACAGAGTGAACCTACATTACCAATAACTTAGCTACTGTTAGCACAGCTTCTGGTGTACACTTCACCTACAATAGGGTCCAGGGTGCCAACAGAAAGAACCTGCATTACCAATAACTTAGCTACTGTTATCACAGCATGTGGTGTAGACTTGACCTACAATAGGGCCCAGGGTGCCAACAGAGTGAACCTGCATTACCAATAACTTAGCTGCTGTTAGCACAGCGTGTGGTGTAGACTTCACCTACAATAGGGCCCAGGGTGCCAACAGAGTGAACCTGCATTACCAATAACTTAGCTACTGTTAGCACAGCATGAGGAGCAGACTTCAGCTACAATAGGGCCCAGGGTGCCAAAACAGTGAACCTGCATTACCAATAACTTAGCTACTGTTAGCACAGCGTGTGGTGTAGACTTCACCTACAATAGGGCCCAGGGTGCCAACAGAGTGAACCTGCATTACCAATAACTTAGCTACTGTTAGCCCAGCATGAGGAGCAGACTTCCCCTACAATAGGGCCCAGGGAGTCAACAGAGTGAACCTGCATTACCAATAACTTAGCTACTGTTATCACAGCATATGGAGTAGACTTCAGCTACAATAGGGCCCAGGGTTCCAACAGAGTGAACCTGCACTACCATTAACTAAGCTACAGTTATCACAGCATGTGGTGTACAATTCACTTACAATAGGGTCCAAGGTGCCAACAGAGTGAACCTACATTACCAATAACTTAGCTACTGTTAGCACAGCATGTGGTGTAGACTTCACCTACAATAGGGCCCAGGGTACCAACTGAGTGAACCTGCATTACCAATAACTTAGCTACTGTTATCACGCATGAGGTGTAGACTTCACCTACAATAGGGCCCAGGGTACCAACAGAGTGAACCTACATTACCATTAAATTAGCTACTCTTATCACTGTATGTGGTGTAGACTTCACCTACAATAGGGCCCAGGGTGCCAACAGAGTGAACCTGCATTACCAATAACTTAGCTACTGTTAGATCAGCATGTGGTGTAGACTTCACCTACAATAGGGCTCAGGATACCAACAGAGTGAACCTGCATTACCAATAACTTAGCTGCTGTTAACACAGCATGTGGTGTAGACTTCACCTACAATAGCACTCAGAGTGCGAACAGAGTGAACCTACATTACCAATAACTTAGCTACTGTTAGCACAGCATGTGGTGTAGACTTCACCTACAATAGCACCCAGAGTGCCAACAGAGTGAACCTACATTACCAGTAATTTAGCTACTGTTAGCACAGCGTGTGGTGTAGACTTCACCTACAATAGGGCCCAGGGTGCCAACTGAGTGAACCTGCATTACCAATAACTTAGCTACTGTTAGCCCAGCATGAGGAGCAGACTTCCCCTACAATAGGGCCCAGGGAGTCAACAGAGTGAACCTGCATTACCAATAACTTAGCTACTGTTATCACAGCATATGGAGTAGACTTCAGCTACAATAGGGCCCAGGGTTCCAACAGAGTGAACCTGCACTACCATTAACTAAGCTACAGTTATCACAGCATGTGGTGTACAATTCACTTACAATAGGGTCCAAGGTGCCAACAGAGTGAACCTACATTACCAATAACTTAGCTACTGTTAGCACAGCATGTGGTGTAGACTTCACCTACAATAGGGCCCAGGGTGCCAACTGAGTGAACCTGCATTACCAATAACTTAGCTACTGTTATCACGCATGAGGTGTAGACTTCACCTACAATAGGGCCCAGGGTACCAACAGAGTGAACCTACATTACCATTAAATTAGCTACTCTTATCACTGTATGTGGTGTAGACTTCACCTACAATAGGGCCCAGGGTGCCAACAGAGTGAACCTGCATTACCAATAACTTAGCTACTGTTAGCACAGCATGTGGTGTAGACTTCACCTACAATAGGGCTCAGGATACCAACAGAGTGTACCTGCATTACCAATAACTTAGCTGCTGTTAACACAGCATGTGGTGTAGACTTCACCTACAATAGCACTCAGAGTGCGAACAGAGTGAACCTACATTACCAATAACTTAGCTACTGTTAGCACAGCATGTGGTGTAGACTTCACCTACAATAGCACCCAGAGTGCCAACAGAGTGAACCTACATTACCAGTAATTTAGCTACTGTTAGCACAGCATGTGGTGTAGACTTCAGCTACAGTAGGGCCCAGGGTGCCAACAGAGTGAACCTACATTACCAATAACTTAGCTACTGTTATCACAGCATGTGGTGTAGACTTCACCTACAATAGCACCCAGAGTGCCAACAGGGTGAACCTGCATTACCAATAACTTAGCTACTATTAACACAGCATGTGGTGTAGACTTAACCTACAATAGGGCTCAGGGTGCCAACACAGTGAACCAGCATTACCAATAGCTTAGCTACTGTTATCACAGCATATGGTGTAGACTTCATCTACAATAGGGCGCAGAGTGTCAACAGAGTGAACCTACATTACCAATAACTTAGCTACTGTTATCACAGCATGTGGTGAAGACTTCACCTACAATAGGGTCCAGGGTGCCAACACAGTAAACCTACATTACTAATAACATAGATACTGTTAGCACAGCATGAGGAGTAGACTTCACCTACAATAGGGCCCAGGTTGCCAACACAGTGAACCTGCATTACCAATAACTTAGCTACTGTTAGCACAGCATGTAGAGTAGACTTCACTTACAATAGGGCCCAGGGTGCCAACAGAGTGAACCTGCATTACCAATAACTTAGCTACTGTTATCACAGCATGGAGTAGACTTCACCTACAATAGGGCCCAGGGGGGTAACAGAGTGAACCTGCATTACCAATAACTTAGCTACTGTTATCACAGCATGTGGAGTAGACTTCACTTACAATAGGGCCCAGGGTGCCAACAGAGTGAACCTACATTACCAATAACTTAGCTGCTGTTATCACAGCATGTGGTGTATACTTCACCTACAATAGGGCCCAGGGTGTCAACAGAGTGAACCTGCATTACCAATAACTTAGCTAATGTTATCACAGCATGTGGTGTAGACTTCACCTACAATAGGGCTCAGGGTGTCAACAGAGTGAACCTACATTACCAATAACTTAGCTACTGTTATCACAGCATGTGGAGTAGACTTCACCTACAATAGGGCCCAGGGGGCCAAGAGAGTAAACCTGCATTACCAATAACTTAGCTACTGTTATCACAGCATGTGGAGTAGACTTCACCTACAATAGGGTCCAGAGTGCCAACAGAGTGAACCTACATTACCAATAACTTAGCTACTGTTATCACAGCATGTGGTGTAGACTTCACCTACAATAGGGCCCAGGGTGTCAACAGAGTGAACCTGCATTACCAATAACTTAGCTAATGTTATCACAGCATGTGGTGTAGACATCACCTACAATAGGGACCAGGGTGTCAACAGAGTGAACCTACATTACCAATAACTTAGCTACTGTTATCACAGCATGTGGAGTAGACTTCACCTACAATAGGGCCCAGGGTGCCAACAGAGTGAACCTGCATTACCAATAACTTAGCTACTGTTATCACAGCATGTGGAGTAGACTTCACCTACAATAGGGCCCAGGGTGCCAACAGAGTGAACCTGCATTACCAATAACTTAGCTACTGTTAGTACAGCATGTGGAGTAGACTTCACCTACAATAGGGCCCAGGGTGCAAACACAGTGAACCTACATTACTAATAACTTAGCTACTGTTAACACAGCATGTGGTGTAGACTTCACCAACAACAGGGCCCAGGGTGCCCACACAGTAAACGTGCATTACCAATAACTTAGCTACTGTTAACACAACATGTGGAGTAGACTTCACCTACAATAGGGCCCAGGGTTCCAACACAGTGAACCTATATTACTAATAACTTAGCTACTGTTAGCACAGCATGTGGTGTAGACTTCACCTACAATAGGGCCCAGGGTGCCAACAGAGTGAACCTGCATTACCAATAATTTAGCAACTGTTAACACAGCATGTGGAGTAGACTTCACCTACAATAGGGCCCAGGGTGCCAAAACAGTGAACTTACATTACCAATAACTTGGCTACTGTTAGCATAGCATGTGGTGTAGACTTCACCTACAATAGGGCCCAGGGTACCAACAGAGTGAACCTACATTACCAATAACTTAGCTACTGTTAGCACAGCATGTGTTGTAGACTTCACCTACAATAGGGCCCAGGGTGTCAACAGAGTGAACCTGCATTACCAATAACTTAGCTACTGTTAGCACAGCCTGTGGTGTACACTTCACCTACAATAGAGTCCAGTGTGCCAACAGAGTGAACCTACATTACCAATAACTTAGCTACTGTTAGCACAGCTTCTGGTGTACACTTCACCTACAATAGGGTCCAGGGTGCCAACAGAATGTACCTGCATTACCAATAACTTAGCTACTGTTATCACAGCATTTGGTGTAGACTTGACCTACAATAGGGCCCAGGGTACCAACAGAGTGAACCTGCATTACCAATAACTTAGCTACTGTTAGCACAGCGTGTGGTGTAGACTTCACCAACAATAGGGCCCAGGATGCCAACAGAGTGAACCTGCATTACCAATAATTTAGCAACTGTTAACACAGCATGTGGAGTAGACTTCACCTACAATAGGGCCCAGGGTGCCAAAACAGTGAACCTACATCACCAATACCTTGGCTACTGTTAGCATAGCATGTGGTGTAGACTTCACCTACAATAGAGCCCAGGGTGCCAACAGAGTGAACCTGCATTACCAATAATTTAGCAACTGTTAACACAGCATGTGGAGTAGACTTCACCTACAATAGGGCCCAGGGTGCCAAAACAGTGAACCTACATCACCAATACCTTGGCTACTGTTGGCATAGCATGTGGTGTAAACTTCACCTACAATAGAGCCCAGGGTGCCAACAGAGTGAACCTGCATTACCAATAATTTAGCAACTGTTAACACAGCATGTGGAGTAGACTTCACCTACAATAGGGCCCAGGGTGCCAAAACAGTGAACCTACATCACCAATACCTTGGCTACTGTTAGCATAGCATGTGGTGTAGACTTCACCTACAATAGGGCCCAGGGTGCCAACAGAGTGAACCTGCATTACCAATAACTTAGCTACTGTTAGCACAGCCTGTGGTGTACACTTCACCTACAATAGAGTCCAGGGTGCCAACAGAGTGAACCTACATTACCAATAACTTAGCTACTGTTAGCACAGCTTCTGGTGTACACTTCACCTACAATAGGGTCCAGGGTGCCAACAGAAAGTACCTGCATTACCAATAACTTAGCTACTGTTATCACAGCATTTGGTGTAGACTTGACCTACAATAGGGCCCAGGGTGCCAACAGAGTGAACCTGCATTACCAATAACTTAGCTACTGTTAGCACAGCATGTGGTGTAGACTTCACCTACAATAGAGCCCAGGGTGCCAACAGAGTGAACCTACATTACCAATAACTTAGCAACTGTTAGCACAGCATGTGGTGTAGATTTCACCTACAATAGGGCCCAGGGTGCCAACAGAGTGAACCTGTATTACCAATAACTTAGCTACTGTTAGCACAGCCTGTGGTGTACACTTCACCTACAATAGAGTCCAGGGTGCCAACAGAGTGAACCTACATTACCAATAACTTAGCTACTGTTAGCACAGCTTCTGGTGTACACTTCACCTACAATAGGGACCAGGGTGCCAACAGAATGTACCTGCATTACCAATAACTTAGCTACTGTTATCACAGCATGTGGAGTAGACTTGACCTACAATAGGGCCCAGGGTACCAACAGAGTGAACCTGCATTACCAATAACTTAGCTACTGTTAGAACAGCATGTGGTGTAGACTTCACCTACAATAGGGCTCAGGATACCAACAGAGTGAACCTGCATTACCAATAACTTAGCTGCTGTTAACACAGCATGTGGTGTAGACTTCACCTACAATAGCACTCAGAGTGCGAACAGAGTGAACCTACATTACCAATAACTTAGCTAC
The DNA here is from genome assembly GCA_946902985.2 of Meconema thalassinum. Taxonomy (NCBI): domain Eukaryota; kingdom Metazoa; phylum Arthropoda; class Insecta; order Orthoptera; family Tettigoniidae; genus Meconema; species Meconema thalassinum. Next base: position 20,043,581 of record OX336391.1, read on the forward strand.
TGTTAGCACAGCATGTGGTGTAGACTTCACCTACAATAGCACCCAGAGTGCCAACAGAGTGAACCTACATTACCAGTAATTTAGCTACTGTTAGCACAGCGTGTGGTGTAGACTTCACCTACAATAGGGCCCAGGGTGCCTACAGAGTGAACCTGCATTACCAATAACTTAGCTACTGTTAGCCCAGCATGAGGAGCAGACTTCCCCTACAATAGGGCCCAGGGAGTCAACAGAGTGAACCTGCATTACCAATAACTTAGCTACTGTTATCACAGCATATGGAGTAGACTTCAGCTACAATAGGGCCCAGGGTTCCAACAGAGTGAACCTGCACTACCATTAACTAAGCTACAGTTATCACAGCATGTGGTGTACAATTCACTTACAATAGGGTCCAAGGTGCCAACAGAGTGAACCTACATTACCAATAACTTAGCTACTGTTAGCACAGCATGTGGTGTAGACTTCACCTACAATAGGGCCCAGGGTGCCAACTGAGTGAACCTGCATTACCAATAACTTAGCTACTGTTATCACGCATGAGGTGTAGACTTCACCTACAATAGGGCCCAGGGTACCAACAGAGTGAACCTACATTACCATTAAATTAGCTACTCTTATCACTGTATGTGGTGTAGACTTCACCTACAATAGGGCCCAGGGTGCCAACAGAGTGAACCTGCATTACCAATAACTTAGCTACTGTTAGCACAGCATGTGGTGTAGACTTCACCTACAATAGGGCTCAGGATACCAACAGAGTGAACCTGCATTACCAATAACTTAGCTGCTGTTAACACAGCATGTGGTGTAGACTTCACCTACAATAGCACTCAGAGTGCGAACAGAGTTAACCTACATTACCAATAACTTAGCTACTGTTAGCACAGCATGTGGTGTAGACTTCACCTACAATAGCACCCAGAGTGCCAACAGAGTGAACCTACATTACCAGTAATTTAGCTACTGTTAGCACAGCATGTGGTGTAGACTTCAGCTACAGTAGGGCCCAGGGTGCCAACAGTGTGAACCTACATTACCAATAACTTAGCTACTGTTATCACAGCATGTGGTGTAGACTTCACCTACAATAGCACCCAGAGTGCCAACAGGGTGAACCTGCATTACCAATAACTTAGCTACTATTAACACAGCATGTGGTGTAGACTTAACCTACAATAGGGCTCAGGGTGCCAACACAGTGAACCAGCATTACCAATAGCTTAGCTACTGTTATCACAGCATATGGTGTAGACTTCATCTACAATAGGGTGCAGAGTGTCAACAGAGTGAACCTACATTACCAATAACTTACCTACTGTTATCACAGCATGTGGTGAAGACTTCACCTACAATAGGGTCCAGGGTGCCAACACAGTAAACCTACATTACTAATAACATAGATACTGTTAGCACAGCATGAGGAGTAGACTTCACCTACAATAGGGCCCAGGTTGCCAACACAGTGAACCTGCATTACCAATAACTTAGCTACTGTTAGCACAGCATGTAGAGTAGACTTCACCTACAATAGGGCCCAGGGTGCCAACAGAGTGAACCTGCATTACCAATAACTTAGCTACTGTTATCACAGCATGGAGTAGACTTCACCTACAATAGGGCCCAGGGGGGTAACAGAGTGAACCTGCATTACCAATAACTTAGCTACTGTTATCACAGCATGTGGAGTAGACTTCACTTACAATAGGGCCCAGGGTGCCAACAGAGTGAACCTACATTACCAATAACTTAGCTGCTGTTATCACAGCATGTGGTGTATACTTCACCTACAATAGGGCCCAGGGTGTCAACAGAGTGAACCTGCATTACCAATAACTTAGCTAATGTTATCACAGCATGTGGTGTAGACTTCACCTACAATAGGGCCCAGGGTGTCAACAGAGTGAACCTACATTACCAATAACTTAGCTACTGTTATCACAGCATGTGGAGTAGACTTCACCTACAATAGGGCCCAGGGGGCCAAGAGAGTAAACCTGCATTACCAATAACTTAGCTACTGTTATCACAGCATGTGGAGTAGACTTCACCTACAATAGGGTCCAGAGTGCCAACAGAGTGAACCTACATTACCAATAACTTAGCTACTGTTATCACAGCATGTGGTGTAGACTTCACCTACAATAGGGCCCAGGGTGTCAACAGAGTGAACCTGCATTACCAATAACTTAGCTAATGTTATCACAGCATGTGGTGTAGACATCACCTACAATAGGGACCAGGGTGTCAACAGAGTGAACCTACATTACCAATAACTTAGCTACTGTTATCACAGCATGTGGAGTAGACTTCACCTACAATAGGGCCCAGGGTGCCAACAGAGTGAACCTGCATTACCAATAACTTAGCTACTGTTATCACAGCATGTGGAGTAGACTTCACCTACAATAGGGCCCAGGGTGCCAACAGAGTGAACCTGCATTACCAATAACTTAGCTACTGTTAGTACAGCATGTGGAGTAGACTTCACCTACAATAGGGCCCAGGGTGCAAACACAGTGAACCTACATTACTAATAACTTAGCTACTGTTAACACAGCATGTGGTGTAGACTTCACCAACAACAGGGCCCAGGGTGCCCACACAGTAAACGTGCATTACCAATAACTTAGCTACTGTTAACACAACATGTGGAGTAGACTTCACCTACAATAGGGCCCAGGGTTCCAACACAGTGAACCTATATTACTAATAACTTAGCTACTGTTAGCACAGCATGTGGTGTAGACTTCACCTACAATAGGGCCCAGGGTGCCAACAGAGTGAACCTGCATTACCAATAATTTAGCAACTGTTAACACAGCATGTGGAGTAGACTTCACCTACAATAGGGCCCAGGGTGCCAAAACAGTGAACTTACATTACCAATAACTTGGCTACTGTTAGCATAGCATGTGGTGTAGACTTCACCTACAATAGGGCCCAGGGTACCAACAGAGTGAACCTACATTACCAATAACTTAGCTACTGTTAGCACAGCATGTGTTGTAGACTTCACCTACAATAGGGCCCAGGGTGTCAACAGAGTGAACCTGCATTACCAATAACTTAGCTACTGTTAGCACAGCCTGTGGTGTACACTTCACCTACAATAGAGTCCAGTGTGCCAACAGAGTGAACCTACATTACCAATAACTTAGCTACTGTTAGCACAGCTTCTGGTGTACACTTCACCTACAATAGGGTCCAGGGTGCCAACAGAATGTACCTGCATTACCAATAACTTAGCTACTGTTATCACAGCATTTGGTGTAGACTTGACCTACAATAGGGCCCAGGGTACCAACAGAGTGAAACTGCATTACCAATAACTTAGCTACTGTTAGCACAGCGTGTGGTGTAGACTTCACCAACAATAGGGCCCAGGATGCCAACAGAGTGAACCTGCATTACCAATAATTTAGCAACTGTTAACACAGCATGTGGAGTAGACTTCACCTACAATAGGGCCCAGGGTGCCAAAACAGTGAACCTACATCACCAATACCTTGGCTACTGTTAGCATAGCATGTGGTGTAGACTTCACCTACAATAGAGCCCAGGGTGCCAACAGAGTGAACCTGCATTACCAATAATTTAGCAACTGTTAACACAGCATGTGGAGTAGACTTCACCTACAATAGGGCCCAGGGTGCCAAAACAGTGAACCTACATCACCAATACCTTGGCTACTGTTGGCATAGCATGTGGTGTAGACTTCACCTACAATAGAGCCCAGGGTGCCAACAGAGTGAACCTGCATTACCAATAATTTAGCAACTGTTAACACAGCATGTGGAGTAGACTTCACCTACAATAGGGCCCAGGGTGCCAAAACAGTGAACCTACATCACCAATACCTTGGCTACTGTTAGCATAGCATGTGGTGTAGACTTCACCTACAATAGGGCCCAGGGTGCCAACAGAGTGAACCTGCATTACCAATAACTTAGCTACTGTTAGCACAGCCTGTGGTGTACACTTCACCTACAATAGAGTCCAGGGTGCCAACAGAGTGAACCTACATTACCAATAACTTAGCTACTGTTAGCACAGCTTCTGGTGTACACTTCACCTACAATAGGGTCCAGGGTGCCAACAGAAAGTACCTGCATTACCAATAACTTAGCTACTGTTATCACAGCATTTGGTGTAGACTTGACCTACAATAGGGCCCAGGGTGCCAACAGAGTGAACCTGCATTACCAATAACTTAGCTACTGTTAGCACAGCATGTGGTGTAGACTTCACCTACAATAGAGCCCAGGGTGCCAACAGAGTGAACCTACATTACCAATAACTTAGCAACTGTTAGCACAGCATGTGGTGTAGATTTCACCTACAATAGGGCCCAGGGTGCCAACAGAGTGAACCTGTATTACCAATAACTTAGCTACTGTTAGCACAGCCTGTGGTGTACACTTCACCTACAATAGAGTCCAGGGTGCCAACAGAGTGAACCTACATTACCAATAACTTAGCTACTGTTAGCACAGCTTCTGGTGTACACTTCACCTACAATAGGGACCAGGGTGCCAACAGAATGTACCTGCATTAGCAATAACTTAGCTACTGTTATCACAGCATGTGGAGTAGACTTGACCTACAATAGGGCCCAGGGTACCAACAGAGTGAACCTGCATTACCAATAACTTAGCTACTGTTAGAACAGCATGTGGTGTAGACTTCACCTACAATAGGGCTCAGGATACCAACAGAGTGAACCTGCATTACCAATAACTTAGCTGCTGTTAACACAGCATGTGGTGTAGACTTCACCTACAATAGCACTCAGAGTGCGAACAGAGTGAACCTACATTACCAATAACTTAGCTACTGTTAGCACAGCATGTGGTGTAGACTTCACCTACAATAGCACCCAGAGTGCCAACAGAGTGAACCTACATTACCAGTAATTTAGCTACTGTTAGCACAGCGTGTGGTGTAGACTTCACCTACAATAGGGCCCAGGGTGCCTACAGAGTGAACCTGCATTACCAATAACTTAGCTACTGTTAGCCCAGCATGAGGAGCAGACTTCCCCTACAATAGGGCCCAGGGAGTCAACAGAGTGAACCTGCATTACCAATAACTTAGCTACTGTTATCACAGCATATGGAGTAGACTTCAGCTACAATAGGGCCCAGGGTTCCAACAGAGTGAACCTGCACTACCATTAACTAAGCTACAGTTATCACAGCATGTGGTGTACAATTCACTTACAATAGGGTCCAAGGTGCCAACAGAGTGAACCTACATTACCAATAACTTAGCTACTGTTAGCACAGCATGTGGTGTAGACTTCACCTACAATAGGGCCCAGGGTGCCAACTGAGTGAACCTGCATTACCAATAACTTAGCTACTGTTATCACGCATGAGGTGTAGACTTCACCTACAATAGGGCCCAGGGTACCAACAGAGTGAACCTACATTACCATTAAATTAGCTACTCTTATCACTGTATGTGGTGTAGACTTCACCTACAATAGGGCCCAGGGTGCCAACAGAGTGAACCTGCATTACCAATAACTTAGCTACTGTTAGCACAGCATGTGGTGTAGACTTCACCTACAATAGGGCTCAGGATACCAACAGAGTGAACCTGCATTACCAATAACTTAGCTGCTGTTAACACAGCATGTGGTGTAGACTTCACCTACAATAGCACTCAGAGTGCGAACAGAGTTAACCTACATTACCAATAACTTAGCTACTGTTAGCACAGCATGTGGTGTAGACTTCACCTACAATAGCACCCAGAGTGCCAACAGAGTGAACCTACATTACCAGTAATTTAGCTACTGTTAGCACAGCATGTGGTGTAGACTTCAGCTACAGTAGGGCCCAGGGTGCCAACAGTGTGAACCTACATTACCAATAACTTAGCTACTGTTATCACAGCATGTGGTGTAGACTTCACCTACAATAGCACCCAGAGTGCCAACAGGGTGAACCTGCATTACCAATAACTTAGCTACTATTAACACAGCATGTGGTGTAGACTTAACCTACAATAGGGCTCAGGGTGCCAACACAGTGAACCAGCATTACCAATAGCTTAGCTACTGTTATCACAGCATATGGTGTAGACTTCATCTACAATAGGGTGCAGAGTGTCAACAGAGTGAACCTACATTACCAATAACTTACCTACTGTTATCACAGCATGTGGTGAAGACTTCACCTACAATAGGGTCCAGGGTGCCAACACAGTAAACCTACATTACTAATAACATAGATACTGTTAGCACAGCATGAGGAGTAGACTTCACCTACAATAGGGCCCAGGTTGCCAACACAGTGAACCTGCATTACCAATAACTTAGCTACTGTTAGCACAGCATGTAGAGTAGACTTCACCTACAATAGGGCCCAGGGTGCCAACAGAGTGAACCTGCATTACCAATAACTTAGCTACTGTTATCACAGCATGGAGTAGACTTCACCTACAATAGGGCCCAGGGGGGTAACAGAGTGAACCTGCATTACCAATAACTTAGCTACTGTTATCACAGCATGTGGAGTAGACTTCACTTACAATAGGGCCCAGGGTGCCAACAGAGTGAACCTACATTACCAATAACTTAGCTGCTGTTATCACAGCATGTGGTGTATACTTCACCTACAATAGGGCCCAGGGTGTCAACAGAGTGAACCTGCATTACCAATAACTTAGCTAATGTTATCACAGCATGTGGTGTAGACTTCACCTACAATAGGGCCCAGGGTGTCAACAGAGTGAACCTACATTACCAATAACTTAGCTACTGTTATCACAGCATGTGGAGTAGACTTCACCTACAATAGGGCCCAGGGGGCCAAGAGAGTAAACCTGCATTACCAATAACTTAGCTACTGTTATCACAGCATGTGGAGTAGACTTCACCTACAATAGGGTCCAGAGTGCCAACAGAGTGAACCTACATTACCAATAACTTAGCTACTGTTATCACAGCATGTGGTGTAGACTTCACCTACAATAGGGCCCAGGGTGTCAACAGAGTGAACCTGCATTACCAATAACTTAGCTAATGTTATCACAGCATGTGGTGTAGACATCACCTACAATAGGGACCAGGGTGTCAACAGAGTGAACCTACATTACCAATAACTTAGCTACTGTTATCACAGCATGTGGAGTAGACTTCACCTACAATAGGGCCCAGGGTGCCAACAGAGTGAACCTGCATTACCAATAACTTAGCTACTGTTATCACAGCATGTGGTGTAGACTTCACCTACAATAGCACCCAGAGTGCCAACAGGGTGAACCTGCATTACCAATAACTTAGCTACTGTTATCACAGCATATGGAGTAGACTTCAGCTACAATAGGGCCCAGGGTTCCAACAGAGTGAACCTGCACTACCATTAACTAAGCTACAGTTATCACAGCATGTGGTGTACAATTCACTTACAATAGGGTCCAAGGTGCCAACAGAGTGAACCTACATTACCAATAACTTAGCTACTGTTAGCACAGCATGTGGTGTAGACTTCACCTACAATAGGGCCCAGGGTGCCAACTGAGTGAACCTGCATTACCAATAACTTAGCTACTGTTATCACGCATGAGGTGTAGACTTCACCTACAATAGGGCCCAGGGTACCAACAGAGTGAACCTACATTACCATTAAATTAGCTACTCTTATCACTGTATGTGGTGTAGACTTCACCTACAATAGGGCCCAGGGTGCCAACAGAGTGAACCTGCATTACCAATAACTTAGCTACTGTTAGCACAGCATGTGGTGTAGACTTCACCTACAATAGGGCTCAGGATACCAACAGAGTGAACCTGCATTACCAATAACTTAGCTGCTGTTAACACAGCATGTGGTGTAGACTTCACCTACAATAGCACTCAGAGTGCGAACAGAGTTAACCTACATTACCAATAACTTAGCTACTGTTAGCACAGCATGTGGTGTAGACTTCACCTACAATAGCACCCAGAGTGCCAACAGAGTGAACCTACATTACCAGTAATTTAGCTACTGTTAGCACAGCATGTGGTGTAGACTTCAGCTACAGTAGGGCCCAGGGTGCCAATAGTGTGAACCTACATTACCAATAACTTAGCTACTGTTATCACAGCATGTGGTGTAGACTTCACCTACAATAGCACCCAGAGTGCCAACAGGGTGAACCTGCATTACCAATAATTTAGCTACTATTAACACAGCATGTGGTGTAGACTTAACCTACAATAGGGCTCAGGGTGCCAACACAGTGAACCAGCATTACCAATAGCTTAGCTACTGTTATCACAGCATATGGTGTAGACTTCATCTACAATAGGGTGCAGAGTGTCAACAGAGTGAACCTACATTACCAATAACTTACCTACTGTTATCACAGCATGTGGTGAAGACTTCACCTACAATAGGGTCCAGGGTGCCAACACAGTAAACCTACATTACTAATAACATAGATACTGTTAGCACAGCATGAGGAGTAGACTTCACCTACAATAGGGCCCAGGTTGCCAACACAGTGAACCTGCATTACCAATAACTTAGCTACTGTTAGCACAGCATGTAGAGTAGACTTCACCTACAATAGGGCCCAGGGTGCCAACAGAGTGAACCTGCATTACCAATAACTTAGCTACTGTTATCACAGCATGGAGTAGACTTCACCTACAATAGGGCCCAGGGGGGTAACAGAGTGAACCTGCATTACCAATAACTTAGCTACTGTTATCACAGCATGTGGAGTAGACTTCACTTACAATAGGGCCCAGGGTGCCAACAGAGTGAACCTACATTACCAATAACTTAGCTGCTGTTATCACAGCATGTGGTGTATACTTCACCTACAATAGGGCCCAGGGTGTCAACAGAGTGAACCTGCATTACCAATAACTTAGCTAATGTTATCACAGCATGTGGTGTAGACTTCACCTACAATAGGGCCCAGGGTGTCAACAGAGTGAACCTACATTACCAATAACTTAGCTACTGTTATCACAGCATGTGGAGTAGACTTCACCTACAATAGGGCCCAGGGGGCCAAGAGAGTAAACCTGCATTACCAATAACTTAGCTACTGTTATCACAGCATGTGGAGTAGACTTCACCTACAATAGGGTCCAGAGTGCCAACAGAGTGAACCTACATTACCAATAACTTAGCTACTGTTATCACAGCATGTGGTGTAGACTTCACCTACAATAGGGCCCAGGGTGTCAACAGAGTGAACCTGCATTACCAATAACTTAGCTAATGTTATCACAGCATGTGGTGTAGACATCACCTACAATAGGGACCAGGGTGTCAACAGAGTGAACCTACATTACCAATAACTTAGCTACTGTTATCACAGCATGTGGAGTAGACTTCACCTACAATAGGGCCCAGGGTGCCAACAGAGTGAACCTGCATTACCAATAACTTAGCTACTGTTATCACAGCATGTGGAGTAGACTTCACCTACAATAGGGCCCAGGGTGCCAACAGAGTGAACCTGCATTACCAATAACTTAGCTACTGTTAGTACAGCATGTGGAGTAGACTTCACCTACAATAGGGCCCAGGGTGCAAACACAGTGAACCTACATTACTAATAACTTAGCTACTGTTAACACAGCATGAGGTGTAGACTTCACCAACAACAGGGCCCAGGGTGCCCACACAGTAAACGTGCATTACCAATAACTTAGCTACTGTTAACACAACATGTGGAGTAGACTTCACCTGCAATAGGGCCCAGGGTTCCAACACAGTGAACCTATATTACTAATAACTTAGCTACTGTTAGCACAGCATGTGGTGTAGACTTCACCTACAATAGGGCCCAGAGTGCCAACAGAGTGAACCTGCATTACCAATAATTTAGCAACTGTTAACACAGCATGTGGAGTAGACTTCACCTACAATAGGGCCCAGGGTGCCAAAACAGTGAACTTACATTACCAATAACTTGGCTACTGTTAGCATAGCATGTGGTGTAGACTTCACCTACAATAGGGCCCAGGGTACCAACAGAGTGAACCTACATTACCAATAACTTAGCTACTGTTAGCACAGCATGTGTTGTAGACTTCACCTACAATAGGGCCCAGGGTGCCAACAGAGTGAACCTGCATTACCAATAACTTAGCTACTGTTAGCACAGCCTGTGGTGTACACTTCACCTACAATAGAGTCCAGTGTGCCAACAGAGTGAACCTACATTACCAATAACTTAGCTACTGTTAGCACAGCTTCTGGTGTACACTTCACCTACAATAGGGTCCAGGGTGCCAACAGAATGTACCTGCATTACCAATAACTTAGCTACTGTTATCACAGCATGTGGTGTAGACTTGACCTACAATAAGGCCCAGGGTACCAACAGAGTGAACCTGCATTACCAATAACTTAGCTACTGTTAGCACAGCGTGTGGTGTAGACTTCACCTACAATAGGGCCCAGGGTGCCAACAGAGTGAACCTGCATTACCAATAATTTAGCAACTGTTAACACAGCATGTGGAGTAGACTTCACCTACAATAGGGCCCAGGGTGCCAAAACAGTGAACCTACATCACCAATACCTTGGCTACTGTTAGCATAGCATGTGGTGTAGACTTCACCTACAATAGAGCCCAGGGTGCCAACAGAGTGAACCTGCATTACCAATAATTTAGCAACTGTTAACACAGCATGTGGAGTAGACTTCACCTACAATAGGGCCAAGGGTGCCAAAACAGTGAACCTACATCACCAATACCTTGGCTACTGTTGGCATAGCATGTGGTGTAGACTTCACCTACAATAGAGCCCAGGGTGCCAACAGAGTGAACCTGCATTACCAATAATTTAGCAACTGTTAACACAGCATGTGGAGTAGACTTCACCTACAATAGGGCCCAGGGTGCCAAAACAGTGAACCTACATCACCAATACCTTGGCTACTGTTAGCATAGCATGTGGTGTTGACTTCACCTACAATAGGGCCCAGGGTGCCAACAGAGTGAACCTGCATTACCAATAACTTAGCTACTGTTAGCACAGCCTGTGGTGTACACTTCACGTACAATAGAGTCCAGGGTGCCAACAGAGTGAACCTACATTACCAATAACTTAGCTACTGTTAGCACAGCTTCTGGTGTACACTTCACCTACAATAGGGTCCAGGGTGCCAACAGAAAGTACCTGCATTACCAATAACTTAGCTACTGTTATCACAGCATGAGGTGTAGACTTGAACTACAATAGGGCCCAGGGTGCCAACAGAGTGAACCTGCATTACCAATAACTTAGCTACTGTTATCACAGCATGTGGTGTAGACTTGACCTACAATAGGGCCCAGGGTACCAACAGAGTGAACCTGCATTACCAATAACTTAGCTACTGTTAGCACAGCATGTGGTGTAGACTTCACCTACAATAGGGCCCAGGGTGCCAACAGAGTGAACCTACATTACCAATAACTTAGCTACTGTTAGCACAGCATGTGGTGTAGATTTCACCTACAATAGGGCCCAGGGTGCCAACAGAGTGAACCTGCATTACCAATAACTTAGCTACTGTTAGCACAGCCTGTGGTGTACACTTCACCTACAATAGAGTCCAGGGTGCCAACAGAGTGAACCTACATTACCAATAACTTAGCTACTGTTAGCACAGCTTCTGGTGTACACTTCACCTACAATAGGGTCCAGGGTGCCAACAGAATGTACCTGCATTACCAATAACTTAGCTACTGTTATCACAGCATGTGGTGTAGACTTGACCTACAATAGGGCCCAGGGTGCCAAAACAGTGAACCTGCATTACCAATAACATAGCTACTGTTAGCACAGCGTGTGGTGTAGACTTCACCTACAATAGGGCCCAGGGTGCCAACAGAGTGAACCTGCATTACCAATAACATAGCTACTGTTAGCCCAGCATGAGGAGCAGACTTCCCCTACAATAGGGCCCAGGGAGTCAACAGAGTGAACCTGCATTACCAATAACTTAGCTACTGTTATCACAGCATATGGAGTAGACTTCAGCTACAATAGGGCCCAGGGTTCCAACAGAGTGAACCTGCACTACCATTAACTAAGCTACAGTTATCACAGCATGTGGTGTACAATTCACTTACAATAGGGTCCAAGGTGCCAACAGAGTGAACCTACATTACCAATAACTTAGCTACTGTTAGCACAGCATGTGGTGTAGACTTCACCTACAATAGGGCCCAGGGTGCCAACTGAGTGAACCTGCATTACCAATAACTTAGCTACTGTTATCACGCATGAGGTGTAGACTTCACCTACAATAGGGCCCAGGGTACCAACAGAGTGAACCTACATTACCATTAAATTAGCTACTCTTATCACTGTATGTGGTGTAGACTTCACCTACAATAGGGCCCAGGGTGCCAACAGAGTGAACCTGCATTACCAATAACTTAGCTACTGTTAGCACAGCATGTGGTGTAGACTTCACCTACAATAGGGCTCAGGATACCAACAGAGTGAACCTGCATTACCAATAACTTAGCTGCTGTTAACACAGCATGTGGTGTAGACTTCACCTACAATAGCACTCAGAGTGCGAACAGAGTGAACCTACATTACCAATAACTTAGCTACTGTTAGCACAGCATGTGGTGTAGACTTCACCTACAATAGCACCCAGAGTGCCAACAGAGTGAACCTACATTACCAGTAATTTAGCTACTGTTAGCACAGCATGTGGTGTAGACTTCAGCTACAGTAGGGCCCAGGGTGCCAACAGAGTGAACCTACATTACCAATAACTTAGCTACTGTTATCACAGCATGTGGTGTAGACTTCACCTACAATAGCACCCAGAGTGCCAACAGGGTGAACCTGCATTACCAATAACTTAGCTACTATTAACACAGCATGTGGTGTAGACTTAACCTACAATAGGGCTCAGGGTGCCAACACAGTGAACCAGCATTACCAATAGCTTAGCTACTGTTATCACAGCATATGGTGTAGACTTCATCTACAATAGGGCGCAGAGGGTCAACAGAGTGAACCTACATTACCAATAACTTAGCTACTGTTATCACAGCATGTGGTGAAGACTTCACCTACAATAGGGTCCAGGGTGCCAACACAGTAAACCTACATTACTAATAACATAGATACTGTTAGCACAGCATGAGGAGTAGACTTCACCTACAATAGGGCCCCGGTTGCCAACACAGTGAACCTGCATTACCAATAACTTAGCTACTGTTAGCACAGCATGTAGAGTAGACTTCACCTACAATAGGGCCCAGGGTGCCAACAGAGTGAACCTGCATTACCAATAACTTAGCTACTGTTATCACAGCATGGAGTAGACTTCACCTACAATAGGGCCCAGGGGGCCAACAGAGTGAACCTGCATTACCAATAACTTAGCTACTGTTATCACAGCATGTGGAGTAGACATCACTTACAATAGGGCCCAGGGTGCCAACAGAGTGAACCTACATTACCAATAACTTAGCTGCTGTTATCACAGCATGTGGTGTATACTTCACCTACAATAGGGCCCAGGGTGTCAACAGAGTGAACCTGCATTACCAATAACTTAGCTAATGTTATCACAGCATGTGGTGTAGACTTCACCTACAATAGGGCCCAGGGTGTCAACAGAGTGAACCTACATTACCAATAACTTAGCTACTGTTATCACAGCATGTGGAGTAGACTTCACCTACAATAGGGCCCAGGGGGCCAAGAGAGTAAACCTGCATTACCAATAACTTAGCTACTGTTATCACAGCATGTGGAGTAGACTTCACCTACAATAGGGTCCAGAGTGCCAACAGAGTGAACCTATATTACCAATAACTTAGCTACTGTTATCACAGCATGTGGAGTAGACTTCAACTACAATAGGGTCCAGAGTGCCAACAGAGTGAACCTACATTACCAATAACTAAGCTACTGTTATCACAGCATGTGGTGTAGACTTCACCTACAATAGGGCCCAGGGTGTCAACAGAGTGAACCTGCATTACCAATAACTTAGCTAATGTTATCACAGCATGTGGTGTAGACTTCACCTACAATAGGGACCAGGGTGTCAACAGAGTGAACCTACATTACCAATAACTTAGCTACTGTTATCACAGCATGTGGAGTAGACTTCACCTACAATAGGGCCAAGGGTGCCAACAGAGTGAACCTGCATTACCAATAACTTAGCTACTGTTATCACAGCATGTGGAGTAGACTTCACCTACAATAGGGCCCAGGGTGCCAACAGAGTGAACCTGCATTACCAATAACTTAGCTACTGTTAGTACAGCATGTGGAGTAGACTTCACCTACAATAGGGCCCAGGGTGCAAACACAGTGAACCTACATTACTAATAACTTAGCTACTGTTAACACAGCATGTGGTGTAGACTTCACCAACAACAGGGCCCAGGGTGCCCACACAGTAAACGTGCATTACCAATAACTTAGCTACTGTTAACACAACATGTGGAGTAGACTTCACCTACAATAGGGCCCAGGGTTCCAACACAGTGAACCTACATTACTAATAACTTAGCTACTGTTAGCACAGCATGTGGTGTAGACTTCACCTACAATAGGGCCCAGGGTGCCAACAGAGTGAACCTGCATTACCAATAATTTAGCAACTGTTAACACAGCATGTGGAGTAGACTTCACCTACAATAGGGCCCAGGGTGCCAAAACAGTGAACTTACATTACCAATAACTTGGCTACTGTTAGCATAGCATGTGGTGTAGACTTCACCTACAATAGGGCCCAGGGTGCCAACAGAGTGAACCTACATTACCAATAACTTAGCTACTGTTAGCACAGCATGTGGTGTAGACTTCACCTACAATAGGGCCCAGGGTGCCAACAGAGTGAACCTGCATTACCAATAACTTAGCTACTGTTAGCACAGCCTGTGGTGTACACTTCACCTACAATAGAGTCCAGGGTGCCAACAGAGTGAACCTACATTACCAATAACTTAGCTACTGTTAGCACAGCTTCTGGTGTACACTTCACCTACAATAGGGTCCAGGGTGCCAACAGAATGTACCTGCATTACCAATAACTTAGCTACTGTTATCACAGCATGTGGTGTAGACTTGACCTACAATAGGGCCCAGGGTACCAACAGAGTGAACCTGCATTACCAATAACTTAGCTACTGTTAGCACAGCGTGTGGTGTAGACTTCACCTACAATAGGCCCCAGGGTGCCAACAGAGTGAACCTGCATTACCAATAATTTAGCAACTGTTAACACAGCATGTGGAGTAGACTTCACCTACAATAGGGCCCAGGGTGCCAAAACAGTGAACCTACATCACCAATACCTTGGCTACTGTTAGCATAGCATGTGGTGTAGACTTCACCTACAATAGAGCCCAGGGTGCCAACAGAGTGAACCTGCATTACCAATAATTTAGCAACTGTTAACACAGCATGTGGAGTAGACTTCACCTACAATAGGGCCCAGGGTGCCAAAACAGTGAACCTACATCACCAATACCTTGGCTACTGTTGGCATAGCATGTGGTGTAGACTTCACCTACAATAGAGCCCAGGGTGCCAACAGAGTGAACCTGCATTACCAATAATTTAGCAACTGTTAACACAGCATGTGGAGTAGACTTCACCTACAATAGGGCCCAGGGTGCCAAAACAGTGAACCTACATCACCAATAACTTGGCTACTGTTAGCATAGCATGTGGTGTAGACTTCACCTACAATAGGGCCCAGGGTGCCAACAGAGTGAACCTGCATTACCAATAACTTAGCTACTGTTAGCACAGCCTGTGGTGTACACTTCACCTACAATAGAGTCCAGGGTGCCAACAGAGTGAACCTACATTACCAATAACTTAGCTACTGTTAGCACAGCTTCTGGTGTACACTTCACCTACAATAGGGTCCAGGGTGCCAACAGAAAGTACCTGCATTACCAATAACTTAGCTACTGTTATCACAGCATGTGGTGTAGACTTCACCTACAATAGGGCCCAGGGTGCCAACAGAGTGAACCTGCATTACCAATAACTTAGCTACTGTTAGCACAGCATGAGGAGCAGACTTCAGCTACAATAGGGCCCAGGGTGCCAAAACAGTGAACCTGCATTACCAATAACTTAGCTACTGTTAGCACAGCGTGTGGTGTAGACTTCACCTACAATAGGGCCCAGGGTGCCAACAGAGTGAACCTGCATTACCAATAACTTAGCTACTGTTAGCACAGCCTGTGGTGTACACTTCACCTACAATAGAGTCCAGGGTGCCAACAGAGTGAACCTACATTACCAATAACTTAGCTACTGTTAGCACAGCTTCTGGTGTACACTTCACCTACAATAGGGTCCAGGGTGCCAACAGAAAGAACCTGCATTACCAATAACTTAGCTACTGTTATCACAGCATGTGGTGTAGACTTGACCTACAATAGGGCCCAGGGTGCCATCAGAGTGAACCTGCATTACCAATAACTTAGCTGCTGTTAGCACAGCGTGTGGTGTAGACTTCACCTACAATAGGGCCCAGGGTGCCAACAGAGTGAACCTGCATTACCAATAACTTAGCTACTGTTAGCACAGCATGAGGAGCAGACTTCAGCTACAATAGGGCCCAGGGTGCCAAAACAGTGAACCTGCATTACCAATAACTTAGCTACTGTTAGCACAGCATATGGAGTAGACTTCAGCTACAATAGGGCCCAGGGTTCCAACAGAATGAACCTGCACTACCATTAACTAAGCTACAGTTATCACAGCATGTGGTGTACAATTCACTTACAATAGGGTCCAAGGTGCCAACAGAGTGAACCTACATTACCAATAACTTAGCTACTGTTAGCACAGCATGTGGTGTAGACTTCACCTACAATAGGGCCCAGGGTGCCAACTGAGTGAACCTGCATTACCAATAACTTAGCTACTGTTATCACGCATGAGGTGTAGACTTCACCTACAATAGGGCCCAGGGTACCAACAGAGTGAACCTACATTACCATTAAATTAGCTACTCTTATCACTGTATGTGGTGTAGACTTCACCTACAATAGGGCCCAGGGTGCCAACAGAGTGAACCTGCATTACCAATAACTTAGCTACTGTTAGAACAGCATGTGGTGTAGACTTCACCTACAATAGGGCCCAGGGTGTCAACAGAGTGAACCTGCATTACCAATAACTTAGCTAATGTTATCACAGCATGTGGTGTAGACTTCACCTACAATAGGGACCAGGGTGTCAACAGAGTGAACCTACATTACCAATAACTTAGCTACTGATAGCACAGCATGTGGTGTAGACTTCACCTACAATAGCACCCAGAGTGCCAACAGAGTGAACCTACATTACCAGTAATTTAGCTACTGTTAGCACAGCGTGTGGTGTAGACTTCACCTACAATAGGGCCCAGGGTGCCAACAGAGTGAACCTACATTACCAATAACTTAGCTACTGTTAGCACAGCTTCTGGTGTACACTTCACCTACAATAGGGTCCAGGGTGCCAACAGAAAGAACCTGCATTACCAATAACTTAGCTACTGTTATCACAGCATGTGGTGTAGACTTGACCTACAATAGGGCCCAGGGTGCCAACAGAGTGAACCTGCATTACCAATAACTTAGCTACTGTTAGCCCAGCATGAGGAGCAGACTTCCCCTACAATAGGGCCCAGGGAGTCAACAGAGTGAACCTGCATTACCAATAACTTAGCTACTGTTATCACAGCATATGGAGTAGACTTCAGCTACAATAGGGCCCAGGGTTCCAACAGAGTGAACCTGCACTACCATTAACTAAGCTACAGTTATCACAGCATGTGGTGTACAATTCACTTACAATAGGGTCCAAGGTGCCAACAGAGTGAACCTATATTACCAATAACTTAGCTACTGTTAGCACAGCATGTGGTGTAGACTTCACCTACAATAGGGCCCAGGGTGCCAACTGAGTGAACCTGCATTACCAATAACTTAGCTACTGTTATCACGCATGAGGTGTAGACTTCACCTACAATAGGGCCCAGGGTACCAACAGAGTGAACCTACATTACCATTAAATTAGCTACTCTTATCACTGTATGTGGTGTAGACTTCACCTACAATAGGGCCCAGGGTGCCAACAGAGTGAACCTGCATTACCAATAACTTAGCTACTGTTAGCACAGCATGTGGTGTAGACTTCACCTACAATAGGGCTCAGGATACCAACAGATTGTACCTGCATTACCAATAACTTAGCTGCTGTTAACACAGCATGTGGTGTAGACTTCACCTACAATAGCACTCAGAGTGCGAACAGAGTGAACCTACATTACCAATAACTTAGCTACTGTTAGCACAGCATGTGGTGTAGACTTCACCTACAATAGCACCCAGAGTGCCAACAGAGTGAACCTACATTACCAGTAATTTAGCTACTGTTAGCACAGCATGTGGTGTAGACTTCAGCTACAGTAGGGCCCAGGGTGCCAACAGAGTGAACCTACATTACCAATAACTTAGCTACTGTTATCACAGCATGTGGTGTAGACTTCACCTACAATAGCACCCAGAGTGCCAACAGGGTGAACCTGCATTACCAATAACTTAGCTACTATTAACACAGCATGTGGTGTAGACTTAACCTACAATAGGGCTCAGGGTGCCAACACAGTGAACCAGCATTACCAATAGCTTAGCTGCTGTTATCACAGCATATGGTGTAGACTTCATCTACAATAGGGCGCAGAGTGTCAACAGAGTGAACCTACATTACCAATAACTTAGCTACTGTTATCACAGCATGTGGTGAAGACTTCACCTACAATAGGGTCCAGGGTGCCAACACAGTAAACCTACATTACTAATAACATAGATACTGTTAGCACAGCATGAGGAGTAGACTTCACCTACAATAGGGCCCAGGTTGCCAACACAGTGAACCTGCATTACCAATAACTTAGCTACTGTTAGCACAGCATGTAGAGTAGACTTCACCTACAATAGGGCCCAGGGTGCCAACAGAGTGAACCTGCATTACCAATAACTTAGCTACTGTTATCACAGCATGGAGTAGACTTCACCTACAATAGGGCCCAGGGGGGTAACAGAGTGAACCTGCATTACCAATAACTTAGCTACTGTTATCACAGCATGTGGAGTAGACTTCACTTACAATAGGGCCCAGGGTGCCAACAGAGTGAACCTACATTACCAATAACTTAGCTGCTGTTATCACAGCATGTGGTGTATACTTCACCTACAATAGGGCCCAGGGTGTCAACAGAGTGAACCTGCATTACCAATAACTTAGCTAATGTTATCACAGCATGTGGTGTAGACTTCACCTACAATAGGGCTCAGGGTGTCAACAGAGTGAACCTACATTACCAATAACTTAGCTACTGTTATCACAGCATGTGGAGTAGACTTCACCTACAATAGGGCCCAGGGGGCCAAGAGAGTAAACCTGCATTACCAATAACTTAGCTACAGTTATCACAGCATGTGGAGTAGACTTCACCTACAATAGGGTCCAGAGTGCCAACAGAGTGAACCTACATTACCAATAACTTAGCTACTGTTATCACAGCATGTGGTGTAGACTTCACCTACAATAGGGCCCAGGGTGTCAACAGAGTGAACCTGCATTACCAATAACTTAGCTAATGTTATCACAGCATGTGGTGTAGACATCACCTACAATAGGGACCAGGGTGTCAACAGAGTGAACCTACATTACCAATAACTTAGCTACTGTTATCACAGCATGTGGAGTAGACTTCACCTACAATAGGGCCCAGGGTGCCAACAGAGTGAACCTGCATTACCAATAACTTAGCTACTGTTATCACAGCATGTGGAGTAGACTTCACCTACAATAGGGCCCAGGGTGCCAACAGAGTGAACCTGCATTACCAATAACTTAGCTACTGTTAGTACAGCATGTGGAGTAGACTTCACCTACAATAGGGCCCAGGGTGCAAACACAGTGAACCTACATTACTAATAACTTAGCTACTGTTAACACAGCATGTGGTGTAGACTTCACCAACAACAGGGCCCAGGGTGCCCACACAGTAAACGTGCATTACCAATAACTTAGCTACTGTTAACACAACATGTGGAGTAGACTTCACCTACAATAGGGCCCAGGGTTCCAACACAGTGAACCTATATTACTAATAACTTAGCTACTGTTAGCACAGCATGTGGTGTAGACTTCACCTACAATAGGGCCCAGGGTGCCAACAGAGTGAACCTGCATTACCAATAATTTAGCAACTGTTAACACAGCATGTGGAGTAGACTTCACCTACAATAGGGCCCAGGGTGCCAAAACAGTGAACTTACATTACCAATAACTTGGCTACTGTTAGCATAGCATGTGGTGTAGACTTCACCTACAATAGGGCCCAGGGTACCAACAGAGTGAACCTACATTACCAATAACTTAGCTACTGTTAGCACAGCATGTGTTGTAGACTTCACCTACAATAGGGCCCAGGGTGCCAACAGAGTGAACCTGCATTACCAATAACTTAGCTACTGTTAGCACAGCCTGTGGTGTACACTTCACCTACAATAGAGTCCAGTGTGCCAACAGAGTGAACCTACATTACCAATAACTTAGCTACTGTTAGCACAGCTTCTGGTGTACACTTCACCTACAATAGGGTCCAGGGTGCCAACAGAATGTACCTGCATTACCAATAACTTAGCTACTGTTATCACAGCATGTGGTGTAGACTTGACCTACAATAGGGCCCAGGGTACCAACAGAGTGAACCTGCATTACCAATAACTTAGCTACTGTTAGCACAGCGTGTGGTGTAGACTTCACCAACAATAGGGCCCAGGATGCCAACAGAGTGAACCTGCATTACCAATAATTTAGCAACTGTTAACACAGCATGTGGAGTAGACTTCACCTACAATAGGGCCCAGGGTGCCAAAACAGTGAACCTACATCACCAATACCTTGGCTACTGTTAGCATAGCATGTGGTGTAGACTTCACCTACAATAGAGCCCAGGGTGCCAACAGAGTGAACCTGCATTACCAATAATTTAGCAACTGTTAACACAGCATGTGGAGTAGACTTCACCTACAATAGGGCCCAGGGTGCCAAAACAGTGAACCTACATCACCAATACCTTGGCTACTGTTGGCATAGCATGTGGTGTAGACTTCACCTACAATAGAGCCCAGGGTGCCAACAGAGTGAACCTGCATTACCAATAATTTAGCAACTGTTAACACAGCATGTGGAGTAGACTTCACCTACAATAGGGCCCAGGGTGCCAAAACAGTGAACCTACATCACCAATACCTTGGCTACTGTTAGCATAGCATGTGGTGTAGACTTCACCTACAATAGGGCCCAGGGTGCCAACAGAGTGAACCTGCATTACCAATAACTTAGCTACTGTTAGCACAGCCTGTGGTGTACACTTCACCTACAATAGAGTCCAGGGTGCCAACAGAGTGAACCTACATTACCAATAACTTAGCTACTGTTAGCACAGCTTCTGGTGTACACTTCACCTACAATAGGGTCCAGGGTGCCAACAGAAAGTACCTGCATTACCAATAACTTAGCTACTGTTATCACAGCATGTGGTGTAGACTTGACCTACAATAGGGCCCAGGGTGCCAACAGAGTGAACCTGCATTACCAATAACT
This sequence comes from Meconema thalassinum, assembly GCA_946902985.2. Lineage (NCBI taxonomy): Eukaryota > Metazoa > Arthropoda > Insecta > Orthoptera > Tettigoniidae > Meconema > Meconema thalassinum. The sequence continues at coordinate 20,065,206 of OX336391.1, forward strand.
TAGCTACTGTTAGCACAGCATGTGGTGTAGACTTCACCTACAATAGAGCCCAGGGTGCCAACAGAGTGAACCTACATTACCAATAACTTAGCAACTGTTAGCACAGCATGTGGTGTAGATTTCACCTACAATAGGGCCCAGGGTGCCTACAGAGTGAACCTGTATTACCAATAACTTAGCTACTGTTAGCACAGCCTGTGGTGTACACTTCACCTACAATAGAGTCCAGGGTGCCAACAGAGTGAACCTACATTACCAATAACTTAGCTACTGTTAGCACAGCTTCTGGTGTACACTTCACCTACAATAGGGACCAGGGTGCCAACAGAATGTACCTGCATTACCAATAACTTAGCTACTGTTATCACAGCATGTGGTGTAGACTTGACCTACAATAGGGCCCAGGGTACCAACAGAGTGAACCTGCATTACCAATAACTTAGCTACTGTTAGCACAGCGTGTGGTGTAGACTTCACCTACAATAGGGCCCAGGGTGCCAACAGAGTGAACCTGCATTACCAATAATTTAGCAACTGTTAACACAGCATGTGGAGTAGACTTCACCTACAATAAGGCCCAGGGTGCCAAAACAGTGAACCTACATCACCAATACCTTGGCTACTGTTAGCATAGCATGTGGTGTAGACTTCACCTACAATAGAGCCCAGGGTGCCAACAGAGTGAACCTGCATTACCAATAATTTAGCAACTGTTAACACAGCATGTGGAGTAGACTTCACCTACAATAGGGCCCAGGGTGCCAAAACAGTGAACCTACATCACCAATACCTTGGCTACTGTTAGCATAGCATGTGGTGTAGACTTCACCTACAATAGAGCCCAGGGTGCCAACAGAGTGAACCTGCATTACCAATAATTTAGCAACTGTTAACACAGCATGTGGAGTAGACTTCACCTACAATAGGGCCCAGGGTGCCAAAAGAGTGAACCTACATCACCAATACCTTGGCTACTGTTAGCATAGCATGTGGTGTAGACTTCACCTACAATAGGGCCCAGGGTGCCAACAGAGTGAATCTGCATTACCAATAACTTAGCTACTGTTAGCACAGCCTGTGGTGTACACTTCACCTACAATAGAGTCCAGGGTGCCAACAGAGTGAACCTACATTACCAATAACTTAGCTACTGTTAGCACAGCTTCTGGTGTACACTTCACCTACAATAGGTTCCAGGGTGCCAACAGAAAGTACCTGCATTACCAATAACTTAGCTACTGTTATCACAGCATGTGGTGTAGACTTGACCTACAATAGGGCCCAGGGTGCCAACAGAGTGAACCTGCATTACCAATAACTTAGCTGCTGTTAGCACAGCGTGTGGTGTAGACTTCACCTACAATAGGGCCCAGGGTGCCAACAGACAGAACCTGCATTACCAATAACTTAGCTACTGTTAGCACAGCATGAGGAGCAGACTTCCCCTACAATAGGGCCCAGGGAGTCAACAGAGTGAACCTGCATTACCAATAACTTAGCTACTGTTATCACAGCATATGGAGTAGACTTCAGCTACAATAGGGCCCAGGGTTCCAACAGAGTGAACCTGCACTACCATTAACTAAGCTACAGTTATCACAGCATGTGGTGTACAATTCACTTACAATAGGGTCCAAGGTGCCAACAGAGTGAACCTACATTACCAATAACTTAGCTACTGTTAGCACAGCATGTGGTGTAGACTTCACCTACAATAGGGCCCAGGGTGCCAACTGAGTGAACCTGCATTACCAATAACTTAGCTACTGTTATCACGCATGAGGTGTAGACTTCACCTACAATAGGGCCCAGGGTACCAACAGAGTGAACCTACATTACCATTAAATTAGCTACTCTTATCACTGTATGTGGTGTAGACTTCACCTACAATAGGGCCCAGGGTGCCAACAGAGTGAACCTGCATTACCAATAACTTAGCTACTGTTAGCACAGCATGTGGTATAGACTTCACCTACAATAGGGCTCAGGATACCAACAGAGTGAACCTGCATTACCAATAACTTAGCTGCTGTTAACACAGCATGTGGTGTAGACTTCACCTACAATAGCACTCATAGTGCGAACAGAGTGAACCTACATTACCAATAACTTAGCTACTGTTAGCACAGCATGTGGTGTAGACTTCACCTACAATAGCACCCAGAGTGCCAACAGAGTGAACCTACATTACCAGTAATTTAGCTACTGTTAGCACAGCATGTGGTGTAGACTTCAGCTACAGTAGGGCCCAGGGTGCCAACAGAGTGAACCTACATTACCAATAACTTAGCTACTGTTATCACAGCATGTGGTGTAGACTTCACCTACAATAGCACCCAGAGTGCCAACAGGGTGAACCTGCATTACCAATAACTTAGCTACTATTAACACAGCATGTGGTGTAGACTTAACCTACAATAGGGCTCAGGGTGCCAACACAGTGAACCAGCATTACCAATAGCTTAGCTACTGTTATCACAGCATATGGTGTAGACTTCATCTACAATAGGGCGCAGAGTGTCAACAGAGTGAACCTACATTACCAATAACTTAGCTACTGTTATCACAGCATGTGGTGAAGACTTCACCTACAATAGGGTCCAGGGTGCCAACACAGTAAACCTACATTACTAATAACATAGATACTGTTAGCACAGCATGAGGAGTAGACTTCACCTACAATAGGGCCCCGGTTGCCAACACAGTGAACCTGCATTACCAATAACTTAGCTACTGTTAGCACAGCATGTAGAGTAGACTTCACCTACAATAGGGCCCAGGGAGCCAACAGAGTGAACCTGCATTACCAATAACTTAGCTACTGTTATCACAGCATGGAGTAGACTTCACCTACAATAGGGCCCAGGGGGCCAACAGAGTGAACCTGCATTACCAATAACTTAGCTACTGTTATCACAGCATGTGGAGTAGACTTCACCTACAATAGGGTCCAGAGTGCCAACAGAGTGAACCTATATTACCAATAACTTAGCTACTGTTATCACAGCATGTGGTGTAGACTTCACCTACAATAGGGCCCAGGGTGTCAACAGAGTGAACCTGCATTACCAATAAGTTAGCTAATGTTATCACAGCATGTGGTGTAGACTTCACCTACAATAGGGACCAGGGTGTCAACAGAGTGAACCTACATTACCAATAACTTAGCTACTGTTATCACAGCATGTGGAGTAGACTTCACCTACAATAGGGCCCAGGGTGCCAACAGAGTGAACCTGCATTACCAATAACTTAGCTACTGTTATCACAGCATGTGGAGTAGACTTCACCTACAATAGGGCCCAGGGTGCCAACAGAGTGAACCTGCATTACCAATAACTTAGCTACTGTTAGTACAGCATGTGGAGTAGACTTCACCTACAATAGGGCCCAGGGTGCAAACACAGTGAACCTACATTACTAATAACTTAGCTACTGTTAACACAGCATGTGGTGTAGACTTCACCAACAACAGGGCCCAGGGTGCCCACACAGTAAACGTGCATTACCAATAACTTAGCTACTGTTAACACAACATGTGGAGTAGACTTCACCTACAATAGGGCCCAGGGTTCCAACACAGTGAACCTACATTACTAATAACTTAGCTACTGTTAGCACAGCATGTGGTGTAGACTTCACCTACAATAGGGCCCAGGGTGCCAACAGAGTGAACCTGCATTACCAATAATTTAGCAACTGTTAACACAGCATGTGGAGTAGACTTCACCTACAATAGGGCCCAGGGTGCCAAAACAGTGAACTTACATTACCAATAACTTGGCTACTGTTAGCATAGCATGTGGTGTAGACTTCACCTACAATAGGGCCCAGGGTGCCAACAGAGTGAACCTACATTACCAATAACTTAGCTACTGTTAGCACAGCATGTGGTGTAGACTTCACCTACAATAGGGCCCAGGGTGCCAACAGAGTGAACCTGCATTACCAATAACTTAGCTACTGTTAGCACAGCCTGTGGTGTACACTTCACCTACAATAGAGTCCAGGGTGCCAACAGAGTGAACCTACATTACCAATAACTTAGCTACTGTTAGCACAGCTTCTGGTGTACACTTCACCTACAATAGGGTCCAGGGTGCCAACAGAATGTACCTGCATTACCAATAACTTAGCTACTGTTATCACAGCATGTGGTGTAGACTTGACCTACAATAGGGCCCAGGGTACCAACAGAGTGAACCTGCATTACCAATAACTTAGCTACTGTTAGCACAGCGTGTGGTGTAGACTTCACCTACAATAGGGCCCAGGGTGCCAACAGAGTGAACCTGCATTACCAATAATTTAGCAACTGTTAACACAGCATGTGGAGTAGACTTCACCTACAATAGGGCCCAGGGTGCCAAAACAGTGAACCTACATCACCAATACCTTGGCTACTGTTAGCATAGCATGTGGTGTAGACTTCACCTACAATAGAGCCCAGGGTGCCAACAGAGTGAACCTGCATTACCAATAATTTAGCAACTGTTAACACAGCATGTGGAGTAGACTTCACCTACAATAGGGCCCAGGGTGCCAAAACAGTGAACCTACATCACCAATACCTTGGCTACTGTTGGCATAGCATGTGGTGTAGACTTCACCTACAATAGAGCCCAGGGTGCCAACAGAGTGAACCTGCATTACCAATAATTTAGCAACTATTAACACAGCATGTGGAGTAGACTTCACCTACAATAGGGCCCAGGGTGCCAAAACAGTGAACCTACATCACCAATACCTTGGCTACTGTTAGCATAGCATGTGGTGTAGACTTCACCTACAATAGGGCCCAGGGTGCCAACAGAGTGAACCTGCATTACCAATAACTTAGCTACTGTTAGCACAGCCTGTGGTGTACACTTCACCTACAATAGAGTCCAGGGTGCCAACAGAGTGAACCTACATTACCAATAACTTAGCTACTGTTAGCACAGCATCTGGTGTACACTTCACCTACAATAGGGTCCAGGGTGCCAACAGAAAGTACCTGCATTACCAATAACTTAGCTACTGTTATCACAGCATGTGGTGTAGACTTGACCTACAATAGGGCCCAGGGTGCCAACAGAGTGAACCTGCATTACCAATAACTTAGCTGCTGTTAGCACAGCGTGTGGTGTAGACTTCACCTACAATAGGGCCCAGGGTGCCAACAGAGTGAACCTGCATTACCAATAACTTAGCTACTGTTAGCACAGCATGAGGAGCAGACTTCAGCTACAATAGGGCCCAGGGTGCCAAAACAGTGAACCTGCATTACCAATAACTTAGCTACTGTTAGCACAGCGTGTGGTGTAGACTTCACCTACAATAGGGCCCAGGGTGCCAACAGAGTGAACCTGCATTACCAATAACTTAGCTACTGTTAGCCCAGCATGAGGAGCAGACTTCACCTACAATAGGGCCCAGGGAGTCAACAGAGTGAACCTGCATTACCAATAACTTAGCTACTGTTATCACAGCATATGGAGTAGACTTCAGCTACAATAGGGCCCAGGGTTCCAACAGAGTGAACCTGCACTACCATTAACTAAGCTACAGTTATCACAGCATGTGGTGTACAATTCACTTACAATAGGGTCCAAGGTGCCAACAGAGTGAACCTACATTACCAATAACTTAGCTACTGTTAGCACAGCATGTGGTGTAGACTTCACCTACAATAGGGCCCAGGGTGCCAACTGAGTGAACCTGCATTACCAGTAACTTAGCTACTGTTATCACGCATGAGGTGTAAACTTCACCTACAATAGGGCCCAGGGTACCAACAGAGTGAACCTACATTACCATTAAATTAGCTACTCTTATCACTGTATGTGGTGTAGACTTCACCTACAATAGGGCCCAGGGTGCCAACAGAGTGAACCAGCATTACCAATAACTTAGCTACTGTTAGAACAGCATGTGGTGTAGACTTCACCTACAATAGGGCTCAGGATACCAACAGAGTGAACCTGCATTACCAATAACTTAGCTGCTGTTAACACAGCATGTGGTGTAGACTTCACCTACAATAGCACTCAGAGTGCGAACAGAGTGAACCTACATTACCAATAACTTAGCTACTGTTAGCACAGCATGTGGTGTAGACTTCACACAATAGCACCCAGAGTGCCAACAGAGTGAACCTACATTACCAGTAATTTAGCTACTGTTAGCACAGCATGTGGTGTAGACTTCAGCTACAGTAGGGCCCAGGGTGCCAACAGAGTGAACCTACATTACCAATAACTTAGCTACTGTTATCACAGCATGTGGTGTAGACTTCACCTACAATAGCACCCAGAGTGCCAACAGGGTGAACCTGCATTACCAATAACTTAGCTACTATTAACACAGCATGTGGTGTAGACTTAACCTACAATAGGGCTCAGGGTGCCAACAGAGCGAACCAGCATTACCAATAGCTTAGCTACTGTTATCAGAGCATATGGTGTAGACTTCATGTACAATAGGGCGCAGAGTGTCAACAGAGTGAACCTACATTACCAATAACTTAGCTACTGTTATCACAGCATGTGGTGAAGACTTCACCTACAATAGGGTCCAGGGTGCCAACACAGTAAACCTACATTACTAATAACATAGATACTGTTAGCACAGCATGAGGAGTAGACTTCACCTACAATAGGGCCCAGGTTGCCAACACAGTGAACCTGCATTACCAATAACTTAGCTACTGTTATCACAGCATGGAGTAGACTTCACTTACAATAGGGTCCAGGGTGCCAACACAGTAAACCTACATTACTAATAACATAGATACTGTTAGCACAGCATGTAGAGTAGACTTCACCTACAATAGGGCCCAGGGTGCCAACAGAGTGAACCTGCATTACCAATAACTTAGCTACTGTTATCACAGCATGGAGTAGACTTCACCTACAATAGGGCCCAGGGGGCCAACAGAGTGAACCTGCATTACCAATAACTTAGCTACTGTTATCACAGCATGTGGCGTAGACTTCACCTACAATAGGGCCCAGGGTACCAACAGACTGAACCTACATTACCAATAAATTAGCTACTCTTATCACTGTATGTGGTGTAGACTTTACCTACAATAGGGCCCAGGGTACCAACAGAGTGAACCTGCATTACCAATAACTTAGCTGCTGTTAACACAGCATGTGGAGTAGACTTCACCTACAATAGGGCCCAGGGTACTAAAAGAGTGAACCTACATTACCAATAACTTGGCTACTGTTAGCACAGCATGTGGTGTAGACTTCACCTACAATAGGGCCCAGGGTGCCAACAGAGTGAACCTGCATTACCAATAATTTAGCAACTGTTAACACAGCATGTGGAGTAGACTTCACCTACAATAGGGCCCAGGGTGCCAAAACAGTGAACCTACATCACCAATACCTTGGCTACTCTTAGCATAGCATGTGGTGTAGACTTCACCTACAATAGGGCCCAGGGTGCCAACAGAGTGAACCTGCATTACCAATAACTTAGCTACTGTTAGCACAGCCTGTGGTGTACACTTCACCTACAATAGAGTCCAGGGTGCCAACAGAGTGAACCTACATTACCAATAACTTAGCTACTGTTAGCACAGCTTCTGGTGTTCACTTCACCTACAATAGGGTCCAGGGTGCCAACAGAATGTACCTGCATTACCAATAACTTAGCTACTGTTAGCACAGCATGTGGTGTAGACTTCACCTACAATAGGGCCCAGGGTGCCAACTGAGTGAACCTGCATTACCAATAACTTAGCTACTGTTATCACGCATGAGGTGTAGACTTCACCTACAATAGGGCCCAGGGTACCAACAGAGTTAACCTACATTACCAATAAATTAGCTACTCTTATCACTGTATGTGGTGTAGACTTCACCTACAATAGGGCCCAGGGTGCCAACAGAGTGAACCTGCATTACCAATAACTTTGCTACTGTTAGCACAGCATGTGGTGTAGACTTCACCTACAATAGGGCCCATGGTACCAACAGAGTGAACCTGCATTACCAATAACATAGCTGCTGTTAACACAGCATGTGGTGTAGACTTCACCTACAATAGCACTCAGAGTGCGAACAGAGTGAACCTACATTACCAATAACTTAGCTACTGTTAGCACAGCATGTGGTGTAGACTTCACCTACAATAGCACCCTGAGTGCCAACAGAGTGAACCTACATTACCAGTAATTTAGCTACTGTTAGCACAGCATGTGGTGTAGACTTCAGCTACAGTAGGGCCCAGGTAACCAACAGAGTGAACCTACAATACCAATAACTTAGCTACTGTTATCACAGCATGTGGTGTAGACTTCACCTACAATAGCACCCAGAGTGCCAACAGGGTGAACCTGCATTGCCAATAACTTAGCTACTATTAACACAGAATGTGGTGTAGACTTAACCTACAATAGGGCTCAGGGTGCCAACAGAGTGAATCAGCATTACCAATAACTTAGCTACTGTTATCACAGCATATGGTGTAGACTTCATCTACAATAGGGCGCAGAGTGTCAACAGAGTGAACCTATATTACCAATAACTTAGCTACTGTTATCACAGCATGTGGTGAAGACTTCACCTACAATAGGGTCCAGGGTGCCAACACAGTAAACCTACATTACTAATAACATAGACACTGTTAGCACAGCATGAGGAGTAGACTTCACCTACAATAGGGCCCAGGTTGCCAACACAGTGAACCTGCATTACCAATAACTTAGCTACTGTTAGCACAGCATGTAGAGTAGACTTCACCTACAATAGGGCCCAGGGTGCCAACAGAGTGAACCTGCATTACCAATAACTTAGCTACTGTTATCACAGCATGGAGTAGACTTCACCTACAATAGGGCCCAGGGGGCCAACAGAGTGAAACTGCATTACCAATAACTGAGCTACTGTTTTCACAGCATGTGGCGTAGACTTCACCTACAATAGGGTCCAGGGTGCCAACACGGTGAACCTACATTACTAGTAACATAGATACTGTTATCACAGCATGTGGAGTAGACTTCACCTACAATAGGGCCCAGGGGGCCAATAGATAGAACCTGCATTACCAATAACTTAGCTACTGTTATCACAGCATGTGGTGTAGACTTCACCTACAATAGGGCCCAGGGTGCCAACAGAGTGAACCTACATTACCAATAACTTAGCTGCTGTTATCACAGCATGTGGTGTATACTTCACCTACAATAGGGCCCAGGGTGTCAACAGAGTGAACCTGCATTACCAATAACTTAGCTAATGTTATCACAGCATGTGGTGTAGACTTCACCTACAATAGGGCCCAGGGTGTCAACAGAGTGAACCTACATTACTAATAACTTAGCTACTGTTAGCACAGCATGTGGTGTAGACTTCACCTACAATAGGGCCCAGGGGGCCAAGTGAGTAAACCTGCATTACCAATAACTTAGCTACTGTTATCAAAGCATGTGGAGTAGACTTCACCTACAATAGGGTCCAGAGTGCCAACAGAGTGAACCTGCATTACCAATAACTTAGCTAATGTTATCACAGCATGTGGTGTAGACTTCACCTACAATAGGGACCAGGGTGTCAACAGAGTGAACCTACATTACCAATAACTTAGCTACTGTTATCACAGCATGTGGAGTAGTCTTCACCTACAATAGGGCCCAGGGTGCCAACAGAGTGAACCTGCATTACCAATAACTTAGCTACTGTTATCACAGCATGTGGAGTAGACTTCACCTACAATAGGGCCCAGGGTGCCAACAGAGTGAACCTGCATTACCAATAACTTAGCTACTGTTAGTACAGCATGTGGAGTAGACTTCACCTACAATAGGGCCCAGGGTGCAAACACAGTGAACCTACATTACTAATAACTTAGCTACTGTTAACACAGCATGTGGTGTAGACTTCACCAACAACAGGGCCCAGGGTGCCCACACAGTAAACGTGCATTACCAATAACTTAGCTACTGTTAACACAACATGTGGAGTAGACTTCACCTACAATAGGGCCCAGGGTTCCAACACAGTGAACCTACATTACTAATAACTTAGCTACTGTTAGCACAGCATGTGGTGTAGACTTCACCTACAATAGGGCCCAGGGTGCCAACAGAGTGAACCTGCATTACCAATAATTTAGCAACTGTTAACACAGCATGTGGAGTAGACTTCACCTACAATAGGGCCCAGGGTGCCAAAACAGTGAACTTACATTACCAATAACTTGGCTACTGTTAGCATAGCATGTGGTGTAGACTTCACCTACAATAGGGCCCAGGGTGCCAACAGAGTGAACCTGCATTACCAATAACTTAGCTACTGTTAGCACAGCTTGTGGTGTACACTTCACCTGCAATAGAGTCCAGGGTGCCAACAGAGTGAACCTACATTACTAATAACTTAGCTACTGTTAGCACAGCATGTGCTGTAGACTTCACCTACAATAGGGCCCAGGGTGCCAACAGAGTGAAACTGCATTACCAATAATTTAGCAACTGTTAACACAGCATGTGGAGTAGACTTCACCTACAATATGGCCCAGGGTGCCAAAACAGTGAACCTACATCACCAATACCTTGGCTACTCTTAGCATAGCATGTGGTGTAGACTTCACCTACAATAGGGCCCAGGGTGCCAACAGAGTGAACCTGCATTACCAATAACTTAGCTACTGTTAGCACAGCCTGTGGTGTACACTTCACCTACAATAGAGTCCAGGGTGCCAACAGAGTGAACCTACATTACCAATAACTTAGCTACTGTTAGCACAGCTTCTGGTGTACACTTCACCTACAATAGGGTCCAGGGTGCCAACAGAATGTACCTGCATTACCAATAACTTAGCTACTGTTAGCACAGCATGTGGTGTAGACTTCACCTACAATAGGGCCCAGGGTGCCAACTGAGTGAACCTGCATTACCAATAACTTAGCTACTGTTATCACGCATGAGGTGTAGACTTCACCTACAATAGGGCCCAGGGTACCAACAGAGTTAACCTACATTACCAATAAATTAGCTACTCTTATCACTGTATGTGGTGTAGACTTCACCTACAATAGGGCCCAGGGTGCCAACAGAGTGAACCTGCATTACCAATAACTTTGCTACTGTTAGCACAGCATGTGGTGTAGACTTCACCTACAATAGGGCCCATGGTACCAACAGAGTGAACCTGCATTACCAATAACATAGCTGCTGTTAACACAGCATGTGGTGTAGACTTCACCTACAATAGCACTCAGAGTGCGAACAGAGTGAACCTACATTACCAATAACTTAGCTACTGTTAGCACAGCATGTGGTGTAGACTTCACCTACAATAGCACCCTGAGTGCCAACAGAGTAAACCTACATTACCAGTAATTTAGCTACTGTTAGCACAGCATGTGGTGTAGACTTCACCTACAATAGCACCCAGAGTGCCAACAGGGTGAACCTGCATTGCCAATAACTTAGCTACTATTAACACAGAATGTGGTGTAGACTTAACCTACAATAGGGCTCAGGGTGCCAACAGAGTGAATCAGCATTACCAATAACTTAGCTACTGTTATCACAGCATATGGTGTAGACTTCATCTACAATAGGGCGCAGAGTGTCAACAGAGTGAACCTATATTACCAATAACTTAGCTACTGTTATCACAGCATGTGGTGAAGACTTCACCTACAATAGGGTCCAGGGTGCCAACACAGTAAACCTACATTACTAATAACATAGACACTGTTAGCACAGCATGAGGAGTAGACTTCACCTACAATAGGGCCCAGGTTGCCAACACAGTGAACCTGCATTACCAATAACTTACCTACTGTTAGCACAGCATGTAGAGTAGACTTCACCTACAATAGAGCCCAGGGTGCCAACAGAGTGAACCTGCATTACCAATAACTTAGCTACTGTTATCACAGCATGGAGTAGACTTCACCTACAATAGGGCCCAGGGGGCCAACAGAGTGAAACTGCATTACCAATAACTGAGCTACTGTTTTCACAGCATGTGGCGTAGACTTCACCTACAATAGGGTCCAGGGTGCCAACACGGTGAACCTACATTACTAGTAACTTAGATACTGTTATCACAGCATGTGGAGTAGACTTCACCTACAATAGGGCCCAGGGTGCCAACAGAGTGAACCTACATTACCAATAACTTAGCTGCTGTTATCACAGCATGTGGTGTATACTTCACCTACAATAGGGCCCAGGGTGTCAACAGAGTGAACCTGCATTACCAATAACTTAGCTAATGTTATCACAGCATGTGGTGTAGACTTCACCTACAATAGGGCCCAGGGTGTCAACAGAGTGAACCTACATTACTAATAACTTAGCTACTGTTAGCACAGCATGTGGTGTAGACTTCACCTACAATAGGGCCCAGGGGGCCAAGTGAGTAAACCTGCATTACCAATAACTTAGCTACTGTTATCACAGCATGTGGAGTAGACTTCACCTACAATAGGGTCCAGAGTGCCAACAGAGTGAACCTACATTACCAATAACTTAGCTGCTGTTATCACAGCATGTGGTGTATACTTCACCTACAATAGGGCCCAGGGTGTCAACAGAGTGAACCTGCATTACCAATAACTTAGCTAATGTTATCACAGCATGTGGTGTAGACTTCACCTACAATAGGGCCCAGGGTGCCAACAGAGTGAACCTACATTACCAATAACTTAGCTGCTGTTATCACAGCATGTGGTGTATACTTCACCTACAATAGGGCCCAGGGTGTCAACAGAGTGAACCTGCATTACCAATAACTTAGCTAATGTTATCACAGCATGTGGTGTAGACTTCACCTACAATAGGGCCCAGGGTGTCAACAGAGTGAACCTACATTACTAATAACTTAGCTACTGTTAGCACAGCATGTGGTGTAGACTTCACCTACAATAGGGCCCAGGGGGCCAAGTGAGTAAACCTGCATTACCAATAACTTAGCTACTGTTATCACAGCATGTGGAGTAGACTTCACCTACAATAGGGTCCAGAGTGCCAACAGAGTGAACCTACATTACCAATAACTTAGCTACTGTTATCACAGCATGTGGTGTAGACTTCACCTACAATAGGGCCCAGGGTGTCAACAGAGTGAACCTGCATTACCAATAACTTAGCTAATGTTATCACAGCATGTGGTGTAGACTTCACCTACAATAGGGACCAGGGTGTCAACAGAGTGAACCTACATTACCAATAACTTAGCTACTGTTATCACAGCATGTGGAGTAGACTTCACCTACAATAGGGCCCAGGGTGCCAACAGAGTGAACCTGCATTACCAATAACTTAGCTACTGTTATCACAGCATGTGGAGTAGACTTCACCTACAATAGGGCCCAGGGTGCCAACAGAGTGAACCTGCATTACCAATAACTTAGTTACTGTTAGTACAGCATGTGGAGTAGACTTCACCTACAATAGGGCCCAGGGTGCAAACACAGTGAACCTACATTACTAAAAACTTAGCTACTGTTAACACAGCATGTGGTGTAGACTTCACCAACAACAGGGCCCAGGGTGCCCACACAGTAAACGTGCATTACCAATAACTTAGCTACTGTTAACACAACATGTGGAGTAGACTTCACCTACAATAGGGCCCAGGGTTCCAACACAGTGAACCTACATTACTAATAACTTAGCTACTGTTAGCACAGCATGTGGTGTAGACTTCACCTACAATAGGGCCCAGGGTGCCAACAGAGTGAACCTGCATTACCAATAATTTAGCAACTGTTAACACAGCATGTGGAGTAGACTTCACCTACAATAGGGCCCAGGGTGCCAAAACAGTGAACTTACATTACCAATAACTTGGCTACTGTTAGCATAGCATGTGGTGTAGACTTCACCTACAATAGGGCCCAGGGTGCCAACAGAGTGAACCTGCATTACCAATAACTTAGCTACTGTTAGCACAGCTTGTGGTGTACACTTCACCTGCAATAGAGTCCAGGGTGCCAACAGAGTGAACCTACATTACTAATAACTTAGCTACTGTTAGCACAGCATGTGCTGTAGACTTCACCTACAATAGGGCCCAGGGTGCCAACAGAGTGAAACTGCATTACCAATAATTTAGCAACTGTTAACACAGCATGTGGAGTAGACTTCACCTACAATAGGGCCCAGGGTGCCAAAACAGTGAACCTACATCACCAATACCTTGGCTACTCTTAGCATAGCATGTGGTGTAGACTTCACCTACAATAGGGCCCAGGGTGCCAACAGAGTGAACCTGCATTACCAATAACTTAGCTACTGTTAGCACAGCCTGTGGTGTACACTTCACCTACAATAGAGTCCAGGGTGCCAACAGAGTGAACCTACATTACCAATAACTTAGCTACTGTTAGCACAGCTTCTGGTGTACACTTCACCTACAATAGGGTCCAGGGTGCCAACAGAATGTACCTGCATTACCAATAACTTAGCTACTGTTAGCACAGCATGTGGTGTAGACTTCACCTACAATAGGGCCCAGGGTGCCAACTGAGTGAACCTGCATTACCAATAACTTAGCTACTGTTATCACGCATGAGGTGTAGACTTCACCTACAATAGGGCCCAGGGTACCAACAGAGTTAACCTACATTACCAATAAATTAGCTACTCTTATCACTGTATGTGGTGTAGACTTCACCTACAATAGGGCCCAGGGTGCCAACAGAGTGAACCTGCATTACCAATAACTTTGCTACTGTTAGCACAGCATGTGGTGTAGACTTCACCTACAATAGGGCCCATGGTACCAACAGAGTGAACCTGCATTACCAATAACATAGCTGCTGTTAACACAGCATGTGGTGTAGACTTCACCTACAATAGCACTCAGAGTGCGAACAGAGTGAACCTACATTACCAATAACTTAGCTACTGTTAGCACAGCATGTGGTGTAGACTTCACCTACAATAGCACCCTGAGTGCCAACAGAGTAAACCTACATTACCAGTAATTTAGCTACTGTTAGCACAGCATGTGGTGTAGACTTCACCTACAATAGCACCCAGAGTGCCAACAGGGTGAACCTGCATTGCCAATAACTTAGCTACTATTAACACAGAATGTGGTGTAGACTTAACCTACAATAGGGCTCAGGGTGCCAACAGAGTGAATCAGCATTACCAATAACTTAGCTACTGTTATCACAGCATATGGTGTAGACTTCATCTACAATAGGGCGCAGAGTGTCAACAGAGTGAACCTATATTACCAATAACTTAGCTACTGTTATCACAGCATGTGGTGAAGACTTCACCTACAATAGGGTCCAGGGTGCCAACACAGTAAACCTACATTACTAATAACATAGACACTGTTAGCACAGCATGAGGAGTAGACTTCACCTACAATAGGGCCCAGGTTGCCAACACAGTGAACCTGCATTACCAATAACTTACCTACTGTTAGCACAGCATGTAGAGTAGACTTCACCTACAATAGAGCCCAGGGTGCCAACAGAGTGAACCTGCATTACCAATAACTTAGCTACTGTTATCACAGCATGGAGTAGACTTCACCTACAATAGGGCCCAGGGGGCCAACAGAGTGAAACTGCATTACCAATAACTGAGCTACTGTTTTCACAGCATGTGGCGTAGACTTCACCTACAATAGGGTCCAGGGTGCCAACACGGTGAACCTACATTACTAGTAACTTAGATACTGTTATCACAGCATGTGGAGTAGACTTCACCTACAATAGGGCCCAGGGTGCCAACAGAGTGAACCTACATTACCAATAACTTAGCTGCTGTTATCACAGCATGTGGTGTATACTTCACCTACAATAGGGCCCAGGGTGTCAACAGAGTGAACCTGCATTACCAATAACTTAGCTAATGTTATCACAGCATGTGGTGTAGACTTCACCTACAATAGGGCCCAGGGTGTCAACAGAGTGAACCTACATTACTAATAACTTAGCTACTGTTAGCACAGCATGTGGTGTAGACTTCACCTACAATAGGGCCCAGGGGGCCAAGTGAGTAAACCTGCATTACCAATAACTTAGCTACTGTTATCACAGCATGTGGAGTAGACTTCACCTACAATAGGGTCCAGAGTGCCAACAGAGTGAACCTACATTACCAATAACTTAGCTGCTGTTATCACAGCATGTGGTGTATACTTCACCTACAATAGGGCCCAGGGTGTCAACAGAGTGAACCTGCATTACCAATAACTTAGCTAATGTTATCACAGCATGTGGTGTAGACTTCACCTACAATAGGGCCCAGGGTGCCAACAGAGTGAACCTACATTACCAATAACTTAGCTGCTGTTATCACAGCATGTGGTGTATACTTCACCTACAATAGGGCCCAGGGTGTCAACAGAGTGAACCTGCATTACCAATAACTTAGCTAATGTTATCACAGCATGTGGTGTAGACTTCACCTACAATAGGGCCCAGGGTGTCAACAGAGTGAACCTACATTACTAATAACTTAGCTACTGTTAGCACAGCATGTGGTGTAGACTTCACCTACAATAGGGCCCAGGGGGCCAAGTGAGTAAACCTGCATTACCAATAACTTAGCTACTGTTATCACAGCATGTGGAGTAGACTTCACCTACAATAGGGTCCAGAGTGCCAACAGAGTGAACCTACATTACCAATAACTTAGCTACTGTTATCACAGCATGTGGTGTAGACTTCACCTACAATAGGGCCCAGGGTGTCAACAGAGTGAACCTGCATTACCAATAACTTAGCTAATGTTATCACAGCATGTGGTGTAGACTTCACCTACAATAGGGACCAGGGTGTCAACAGAGTGAACCTACATTACCAATAACTTAGCTACTGTTATCACAGCATGTGGAGTAGACTTCACCTACAATAGGGCCCAGGGTGCCAACAGAGTGAACCTGCATTACCAATAACTTAGTTACTGTTAGTACAGCATGTGGAGTAGACTTCACCTACAATAGGGCCCAGGGTGCAAACACAGTGAACCTACATTACTAAAAACTTAGCTACTGTTAACACAGCATGTGGTGTAGACTTCACCAACAACAGGGCCCAGGGTGCCCACACAGTAAACGTGCATTACCAATAACTTAGCTACTGTTAACACAACATGTGGAGTAGACTTCACCTACAATAGGGCCCAGGGTTCCAACACAGTGAACCTACATTACTAATAACTTAGCTACTGTTAGCACAGCATGTGGTGTAGACTTCACCTACAATAGGGCCCAGGGTGCCAACAGAGTGAACCTGCATTACCAATAATTTAGCAACTGTTAACACAGCATGTGGAGTAGACTTCACCTACAATAGGGCCCAGGGTTCCAAAACAGTGAACTTACATTACCAATAACTTGGCTACTGTTAGCATAGCATGTGGTGTAGACTTCACCTACAATAGGGCCCAGGGTGCCAACAGAGTGAACCTGCATTACCAATAACTTAGCTACTGTTAGCACAGCTTGTGGTGTACACTTCACCTGCAATAGAGTCCAGGGTGCCAACAGAGTGAACCTACATTACTAATAACTTAGCTACTGTTAGCACAGCATGTGCTGTAGACTTCACCTACAATAGGGCCCAGGGTGCCAACAGAGTGAACCTGCATTACCAATAATTTAGCATCTGTTAACGCAGCATGTGGAGTAGACTTCACCTACAATAGGGCCCAGGGTGCCAACAGAGTGAACCTCATTACCAATAACTTAACTACTGTTAACACAGCATGTGGTGTAGACTTCACTTACAATAGCACCCAGAGTGCCAACAGAGTGAGCCTACATTACCAGTAATTAAGCTACTGTTAGCACAGCATGTGGTGTAGACTTCACCTACAATACGGCCCAGGGTGCCAACAGAGTGAACCTGCATTACCAATAACTTAGCTACTGTTAGCACAGCATGTGCTGTAGACTTCACCTACAAAAGGGTCCAGGGTGCCAACACAGTAAACCTACATTATTAATAACTTAGCTACTGTTAGCACAGCATGAGGAGTAGACTTCACCTACAATAGGGCACAAGTTGCCAACACAGTGAACCTGCATTACCAATAACTTAGCTACTGTTAGCACAGTATGTGGAGTAGACTTCACCTACAATAGGGCCCAGGGTGCCAACAGAGTGAACCTGCATTACCAATAACTTAGCTACTGTTATCACAGCATGTGGTGTAGACTTCACCTACAATAGGGCCCAGGGTGCCAACAGAGTGAACCTACATTACCAGTAATTTAGCTACTGTTAGCACAGCATGTGGAGTAGACTTCATCTACAATAGGGCTCAGGGTGCCAACAGAGTGAACCTGCATTACCAATAACTTAGCTACTGTTAACACAGCATGTGGTGTAGACTTCACCTACAATAGCACCCAGAGTGCCAACAGAGTGAACCTACATTACCAGTAATTAAGCTACTGTTAGCACAGCATGTGGTGTAGACTTCACCTACAATAGGGCCCAGGGTGCCAACAGAGTGAACCTGCATTACCAATAACTTAGCTACTGTTAGCACAGCATGTGGAGTAGACTTCACCTACAATATGGCCCAGGGTGCAAACACAGTGAACCTACATTACTAATAACTTAGCTACTGTTATCACAGCATGTGGTGTAGACTTCACCTACAATAGGGTCCAGGGTGCCAACAGAGTGAACCTGCATTACCAATAACTTAGCTAATGTTATCACAGCATGTGGTGTAGACTTCACCTACAATAGTGTCCAGGGTGACAACAGAGTGAACCTGCTTTACCAATAACTTAGCTACTGTTAGCACAGCATGTGGAGTAGACTTCACCTACAATGGGGCCCAGGGTGCAAACACAGTGAACCTACATTACTAATAACTTAGCTACTGTTAACACAGCATGTGGTGTAGACTTCACCAACAATAGGGCCCAGGGTGCCCACACTGTAAACCTGCATTACCAATAACTTAGCTACTGTTAGCACAGCATGTGGAGTAGACTTCATCTACAATAGGGCCCAGTGTGCCAACACTGTAAACCTACATTACTAATAACTTAGCTACTGTTAGCACAGCATGTGGAGTAGACTTCACCTACAATAGGGCCCAGGGTGCCAACTGAGTGAACCTGCATTACCAATTACTGTTATCACAGCATGTGGTGTAGACTTCACCTACAATCGGGTCCTTGGTTCCAACCGAGTGAACCTGCATTACCTATAACTTCGCTCAGTCTGTAAAGTTAGAAAATTCGGGGTGGATTCCATCCGACCATAGTGCTCTAATATGGAACATTGATTTTCACGACACTAGTTTATTTGAAAAAACACCTCGCAGGGAAATTTTTAACTGGAAGAAATCAGACATGAACCACCTGAAACTTCTGCTGGATTATTGCCCATGGTCCCTCCTTGATATCAGGAACGACATTAATGAGAATTGTTAGATATTTTATGATCTCATGATGTCCGCAGTTCGAGAAGCAGTTCCTCGTGTGAAGGTTAATCCCTACCGTTATCCACCTTGGTTTGATGCAGATGTAATCAGCGCGCTACACTCGAAAAATAGGGCTCATCGTCAATGGAAACGCTCTTCTTTGGAATGCCATAGAATTGAATTTGTGGTCAGGAGACTCGAATTCAATGAAATTCAACGCCGAAAGTATGACGCTTACCTGGAAGACATAGACTCCAGTGTTAAAACTAATCCGAACAGACTATGGTCCTTCATTAAGCAGAGGTCTAGGAACACCAGATTACCAGTCTCGCTCGAGTACGACGGACCTACCAGTACTGATGCAAACTCTGCCTTTGAGCTGTTTTCTGTTTATTTCGAAACCTTATTCCTTCCTGTAAATTCTATACCGCCACCATTACCTGATCTGCCACCCTCCAGTAACGACAGCATTTCTTACTTCCATATTTCCGAAGAGTGCATCAAGAATAAATTACATAATCTATCCTCTGGCAAGTCTCCCGGTCCTGATGCCATTCCTATAGAAATAATTAAATCTTTATGCCACCTGCTATCTCGTCCACTTTACATTCTATTCAACCAAGCCATCAGTGAAGGAGTGTTTACGGATTACTGGAAATCAGTTCATATCACCCCAGTGTTAAAGAAAGGCTCCAGGCAGAAGGTAGTAAATTACAGGCCAGTATCACTAATGTCTATTTTCGCGCGAGTCTTTGAATCAATTGTTCGGGACGAAGTGTACGCTCACGTGTCACCATTCATCACTGAACTTCAACACGGCTTCCTTCCTAGGCGATCCACTGCTACCAACCTAGCAGTCTTCACTCATGATGTATCCACCTTTATGAATAACCGTGGTAGTGCTGATGTTATCTATACTGATTTCTCTAGGGCTTTCGACAGCGTACATCACAACCTACTGCTTCATAAACTTTCAAACTTTGGTAGAACTGGTAATCTTTTACGTTTCTTCAAAAGCTACCTCTCAAAGAGAACCCAATCAGTTGTAATTAATAATAATAAGTCTAAATCTGTTTACGTTACTTCCGGTGTCCCTCAGGGTTCTGTATTGGGCCCTCTGCTCTTTATACTTTTTGTAAGATATCCCTCGTATAATTCATAATTCAAGGTGCCTGTTGTACGCTGACGATCTTAAACTGTATATGCCCATCAGTACTATAAATGACTGTGAGTTGTTGCAACAAGACCTACACCAACTCAGTGAATGGTGAGAAACATGGAAACTGAAACGGAATACTGAAAAGTGTAAAGTTTTGTCAGTTTCATTGAAACGTAACCTCCTACGCAGGTTTAATTATTGTATTAAAAATGAAACGCTAGGTAGAGTGTCAACCATTAAGGATCTAGGGGTGACAATCACTAATAATTTCTCGTTCGATGAACATATTGCAAAAATATGTCGTGAAAGTTTCCGGATCCTGGGATTTTTAAAAAGAAATTGTTTAAATTATTTTTGGGGCATAACTCTATCCAAATTATTTAAGTCACTCATTCGGCCTAAATTAGAATACTGTAGTGTGATCTGGAATCCCTTTCACAGTAATAAAATTGACGCCATCGACCGTGTGCAAAAGAGATTTATTCAATGGCTCTGTTACAGGGGTGGACGACCGTACCATAGAGCTGAGTATGAGAGTTATTGCAACGTGTACGGTCTTCCTCCACTTAGCAGTCGGCGCACAGTGGGTGACGTGAGATTCCTTTGGAAGCTGGTAAATGGCGGAATTGACTCTAATCAGTTGCTAGCTGACTTGGGTTTTCACGTCCCTCAGAGAACAACCGACGGAATTACACGTTCGATGGGGTCAGGTCGAGAATTAATGTGCACAAAAATGCATGTCTGATCCGGTTGCAGTCAACATACAGCTTGATGGAGAGTAAAAGTGCTACTGATATTCACTTCGACTCTCTATCAACTGTTATGGGAAATATCTCAAGTGGCCTGTAAAATAGTGTATGCATATTGTGTTAATTTCTATTTGCATTGATTGATTGAACATGTGGTTGAATGAATGGTTGATTGATTTTCTGATTGAATGTACGAGCGACTGAAGTAATGTATTTTTAGTTTGCTGTTATCGAGATCCTTGAATGTCGCTCTTGTATTACTTTCCCCAGTTTCTGAACTTTTTCTTCTAATCTTTTTTTTTATGTTTTTGCCTCTTTCCGTTTACTGTTGATAGTTTTTTTTCTGTAATAATTATTGTAATGCTTCTTGTACAAATGGATTGCATGAATGAATGCTTGAGATAGGATGTTTGAGTGCGTGTCTGTATGGTTGTGGTTGCTCATTTATAATAGATCAGTATATTTCTATTTTAGTACGTGTTTGCTGTTTTTGTTTTGTTTATAATTGTAAATGTTATTGTTAATTATTATATTGTCACTAGTGGAGTCTATCTGTCTGACAATAAAGAATACATACATACTGTTAGCACAGCATGTGGTGTAGACTTCACCTACAATAGGGTCCAGGGGTGCCAACAGAATGAACCTGCATTATGAATACAATAACATCAGCAAATACTTGCTGTTAAAATAAGAAATATTTATGGGAGAGGTTAGTTAGTTAGTTATTGTTGTTTTAAGGGGCGGAACTACGGGGTAATCTGCCCCTATGAGAGAGCGAATGTAAAACGTATCATTACCTGTGTCTGATGTTCCAATTTAACTGCCCAGCTTTTATCTTCATATGTATCGCCAGCCTCATCCAGCAGATTATAAGAGGGTAACAGGTCAATTGATTCCTAGAAAGTATTATACAAGTAAGAGCCAACGTCAAACATGCAGACTGAATAACAGTACTAAGTTACGTGAGGCAGTAAAATATTAAACATCTCGTAAGCCTACTATTTGGTAGCAAGTAGTCACTAAACCTTGCACATCACTAAGAATGCTATGTTACATAATACAACTTACAATATTAGGGAATTCATCAGTTTGAGACAGGCATTCTGGCTCACTCTTAATGTGTGGTTGTTGCTCCATATTGTTCAGCAAACTAGAACACACAAAGTGCCCTTAAGGGGCCGCACTTATACCAGCACGCCAAATCATTATAATAGATAACACATCAAATGAGGTAATTTCAGAACTCAGAATGCAAGGGTAATTCTGCACGCCGTGAGAATTTGTCTTTTCGTAACTTAACGAATTTTTACGAGGTATATTATTGAAAATATAGGTTTTATGATTTACATACCTTTTACGGAGTTCTTGTGAGTCGTTTCACAATCTCAACATCAAGTGCCGCACCTCAATAATAATTGTTTCACGAAAATAAAGAATTCTTATCGTGTTCGTTTCACTACGGACGCCATCTTGGACACGTCATGTGACACCATGTGTGACACCATGTGACTACGTTACCAACATGTCGCACACAAAATTCACTATTTCACACGTAAAGTTAGAAATTGTTTTTGACACACATATTATTGAGACGTAAATAATGACTCAGACGTAAAGGTACTGCCTGGCCGAAAATTACTGCTAGTACCACAAGCAAGGGGGTCTGGGGCCTAAGCCCCAGGTTAGGTTTGGTTTTGTATGTAAAACATTAATAAGATACAATTTATGTCCGCTACTAGGTTAGGTACTGCCTGGCCGAAAATTACTGCTAGTACCACAAGCAAGGGGGTCTGGGGCCTAAGCCCCAGGTTAGGTTTGGTATGTAAAACATTAATAAGATACAATTTATGTCCGCTACTAGGTTAGGTACTGCCTGGCCGAAAATTACTGCTAGTACCACAAGCAAGGGGGTCTGGGGCCTAAGCCCCAGGTTAGGTTTGGTTTTGTATGTAAAACATTAATACATGACACGCAATCCATGGCTAAATTACGACTGACGATTTGGATTTGGCGCAATTATAAATTACATTATCGACGCTCTTTTGTTTCTTTCTATACACGGTGCGAGATAGCACCAAACGCGCGGGGTTGGCATTCCTGACATAGTGACAAGATGTCTACCCGATACTTCATTTTCAACTATATAAGTAGTGTCGCTGTTTGGGATGGCCGGGTGGGTCTATGACAGCGGACGAGTCAACATCTATTAATTTATCATCTCCAGATACCATTACTACAGGTACTTTGGCTAATTTCATTACTAATTTTTTTTAAACACAAATTCTCGCGGTGTGCAGCGCTACCAATGCAAGTTAGGCTACTGGTAATGAGAAGCGGTGAAACTTATTCGACCCAGACGCTCGACTTTGTAACGTTTAATTGAGGGTATAGAATGTCTATCATTGCAATATAAAGAATAAGGCCACTGAAATGAAGCGTCTTGTACTTGGTTTCTTATATTCCTAACTAGGCTAACACAAAACTGACCACAATTTGATGGGGCAGGCGGAAAGTATTCCGCTAAATTACATCACAAACCTATCAACGTGAAAGTCAACCCAAGTCAAACCACGAGTACTAAGAAATTGACAGTAACTGTGTACAACGAGTTTTAGAAAACACACGACGATACTCCCGCGTCGAGTTACAAGAAACCCACTTCAAACTAAACACAACATAGCCTCTTTTTGCACCAACATGGGATGGAAGAGACCCAATGGTTTTTCTATCCTTGTTGTTGTTGTTTGAGTTTATTGATTGGTTTGATGCAGCGCTCCATGCTTCCCTGTCCTGAGCTAATCGTTTCATCTCTACATAGCTACCACACCCTACATCCGAGGCAATCTATTTAACATAGCCTAACCTTGGTCTAGCCTACCACAACTGTTTATATCCTCGACGCTTCCTTCCATTACTAAGTTTGCTATTCCTGGGTGTCTTATTAAGTGTCTTACCAACAGGGGCGGATTTAGGGGGGGGCGGGGGGGGCGACCGCCCCCCCCCCCCCCTGACTTCAGATAAGGCGGAGAAAAGGGGAGAAAGAGGAGAGAAAAGAAAGAAAGAAAAAAAAGGAAAAAAAGAGAAAAAGGAAGGGAAAGAAAAGAGAAAAGAAAATAGCCTATCCGTGGCGAGTCGAGCCTGCGCCTGTACTGACAAGTCTGCGCTGGAACCAAGCCGAGCCGAGCTTCGCTTTCGAAGTGTCCAAGCGTTTGGTGGTCAGTCTCAGTCAACAGTCAGTGCGCGGTGCGCGTTCTTACGATAGTGTTGGCAAGTGCGTTCGCTGATATTTTTGTGCGGATTCTCGAAGGCATTAGAACCATTATGGTAAGTGAGGTAGTCGTGGTGTGCTGTGTTGTGATTTTTTGTAGACGGAAATACCCAAACCCCCCTTTATCGTCCCTCCCACCTGAAGGAGTAAACCAAAGCTCTAAACATAGAATCGTTCAAACTCACTATGTTGCAAAATGTATTTTACATTTTAACCCGTGCAGAATCGGCAACCATAAATGTACAGAACGTGCGTTATTCACGCCTTATTGAATAGAATTTATGTATAAAATTTAAATTATTAAGTGACTAAGTATGTATAAGTGTGAGCATTCGCGCGTTTTTTTATATATTTTATTCGCTCGTAGGTTTTGTGTGTCCTGTGCGTCTGAAAGGACGGAAAATATAGTGCTTTCCGTTTATTACACATGAAACACATGAAATGAGGTAATTTCAGAACACCTCCAGACGCACAGTCAGGAGAAGAAGAAGTTAACAACAAACGTATTCGACAATGACGCTTGACATTATAAGATATGAGTTAGGGTATAATATCGAGTAAAATATTAATAGAATGAGGAGTTACTGGTGCCAGCTTGTGGAGCAGTGAAATGAAGCAACCTATATTTGGTTTCTCTATTCCTAAGTAGGCTACACACAAACCTGAGCACAATGTGATGGGGTACGCGGAATAAATATAATTGACCGACGCTAAATTACATTACAAACCTATCAACGTAAATGTAAACTCAACTTACTGCACGAATATTATGATATTGGTGGAAAGAGGATGCTGTGAATTTCTGAAAACACAAGACAATAGTTCGCCTCGCGTTACAAGTAACCCACTTCAAATGAAAATCATCCAAAGTCCTTCATAGAAGTCCAATTATTTTGTCTTGAAATACTTATACTTATCCTAGTGAAGTACTAGTTTAATTTTAATCGGCAATTAAAAAAATTAAAAAGGACAAAGTTGAGGTTCCGGTTTAAAAATCTTAGACTAACTAAAATTCGCGAGATAGAGGAATACCTCTTACGGACTGATCAAAAATAAAATACAAAACCGCTTTAGACACGAAAATGCCTCGGTCCCTTGATTAGTATCTAGATTGGGTTTTACGGAGGGCGTATCTGAAATACTTTTGTGATCAAAGAAGCGCCTTCTTAGCATTGCCTGCATTTTTATTTTAACCCACCGTTCGGTTTCTGTTCTAACTTGGCTACGTGCAATGTTTTCTTTGTACGATACAGACATTGACGTTGACATTTGACAAGCGAATTTTTCAAAAGATAAATTTCATTAGAGCAGTAGTAATTTATCTTTTTTGTTTGATTCCTTTCAGGCTAATCGCGAAAGTGGGGGAAGGAAAAGGAAAAGCGACCGCTGTGGAGATTTGAGAAATTATTTCGGTGCCCCTAAAAAAGTGGTACAAATCCCTGAGCACTCATCCCCGTCCCGTCCCGAAGTTGACTCTGAGGGTGCTTTCAGTTCCGATCATCGTGGTGATGGTGATGACAGAGGAAATGACTGTGAAAACGGAGGCGCTAGTAATGATGCTGAGGGTTGCAGAGCTGGACTGGGTACCGGTAGTGATTGCGGCGTCGACGGTGGTGCTGAAATTGTTGGTGGCAATGTTGGGCTCGGCGGCGACGTACGCGCTGGAAACGTCGCTGACGGCAGAGGGCTCGGTGACGGTGGAGATGCTGGAGTCGGCGATGGTGGTGGCAATAACAAGAGCAAACAACCTATGCCCGGACCCTCACTTTCACTTCCAACGGAGCAACTGATTTCACATCCGTCAAAGGATTCCTGTCGAGATGCTGCTGCTTGTGACAATCTTGGAAACGACGTCGGCTTGTATATAGGTTCAGGAAAAAACAGGCCTGATGACGGAACACTTTCTACCCTTTTGACGAGTCACTGGCAACCAAACGCGAGTTATTGTTTTCCTTTCTCCGTTCACACCAAGGGCGGAAGCGAAGAGAAACGACACCTTCACCTGCAGCACTTACAGAAGTTTCCCTGGGTCGTTCTCTCTCCATCACGTAGAGGACTCTTCTGTTTGTTCTGCCCTTTTTTTGCGAAGTCTACCGGTGGCCAAGGAAGAACGATTCTGTTGAAGACCCTGGTCAAGGAACCTCTGATGAAGTTCGCCAAGCTCCTTGGGAAAGACGGTGACCTACAGAAGCATGAGGCGACGAAGTACCACGAAGAAGCTGCCTTGTGCGCTGAAGACTTTTTGCGCAAGCAAAAAAATCCGCAAGAGCAGCTTCCCAACCAAATGGATAGCTTCCGCCTGGTAAAGATCCAAGAAAAAAGAGCAAGACTTGCTCTCATCTTGATGAACATCGAGTTTCTAGGCCGACAAAATATCGCCTACCGAGGTCATCGTGATGACGGCCCAATTGCTCAAGAGGAGTCTTCACAAAACGACGGCAATTTCCGGGCTCTGCTTCGGTTCCGGATGAAAGTTGGAGACGTAAAACTGGCCAAACATCTTGCAACGGCGGGACCCAGAAGCCTTTTCACTAGTAAAACGATCCAGAACGAATTAATTGAGCTGTGCGGGGAGAACATTCGCGAGCAGATCATAAGCCGCGTTCATGAAGCCCGATTTTATTCTGTTGGATTTGACGAGACAACAGATGTAGCGCACATCTCTCAGCTGACTTTGTTCTTGCGGTATCTCTGGAGGAACGAAATCAGGGAGGATTTTGTGGGCTTCCTAGATGCTCGCAAATCTGCGGCGGAAGAGAAAGAGAAAGATACTCAAGGAAGTGAAGAAGAAGGTGATTTCCCTAGTGAAGACGACGATGAGAATTCTCAAGCAGCGGCAGAGTCTGCTGTTGAACCAAAACTGACTGGGGTAAAGCTGGGAGGCATCGTTGCCAAGAAGATTGATGACTTCAAACTAGACCCCAAAAGCTGTGTTGGCATCGGAACTGACGGATGTTCGGTGAACATATCGGAAGCTGTAGGGGCAGTACAAGAGCTGCAGAAGACTGCAGTTCATGCTGTTCGGGTGCCCTGTTACAACCACCAGCTCAATCTGACGCTTTCGAAATCGTCCAAAGTGCAAGCAGTTAAAAATGCATTTGGAACTGTGGAAGAGGTGACGAATTTCTTCACAGCGTCCTCGAAGCGTAATTTTGTGTTGAAGAAGACTATCAAAGGCCAGCTTGTCGCGCTGTGCGATACGCGTTGGGTTGAACGGCACGACACAGTTTTGAAGTTCCTGGACCAATTGGACGACATTGTGAACGCGTTGGGAATCGTTTCTCAATGGGATGAAAATCAGTCTGCGCACAAAGCCGAAAGTTTGCTGGCCAGCATCACTAGTGGGCAATTCATCGTCACACTGTGCTGCATAGCAGAAGTGCTGACTCGGACGGAACCTCTCAGCCGTCTGTTCCAAAGCGAAAATCTGGACGTCCAAACCGCCTCCGAAACCACTCGGAATACGATCCAAATCTTCAAAGAAAAGCGGTCAAACGTCGAACAAGAATATTCGTCGGTCTTCGACAACGCCAGCAAGCTTGCGCGTGAGCAAGGCGCCGCTATCGACCTGCCGCGTCTTGTCCAGAAGCAAAAGAACAGGGCTAACGCGCCGGCTGACTCGCCCGAAGAGTACTACAGAAGGAACATCTACAGTCCTCTTCTTGACTGGATCTTGGAAGACCTCTCAACGCGTTTCACAGACGACGTCTTAAACGCATATCAGCTGAACGTTTTTCTTCCCCGCGTCGTAGACCCAGGATTGAACATGGATCGTCAAATCCACTGCACTGAGGAGGACATCAGCATCCTTTCCGAGCGCTACGCTCCTCTACTTCAAAAATCGCAGTCGGAACTCCGGGCGAAGATGCATGCCGAGACATCCCTTTGGGCGGCGAAATGGAGAAGAGAGAGCGAAGCTGGACGCCCAATCCCTTCAAAGGCGGTGGAGGTCTACACAGCTTGCCATCCACAAGTTTTCCCTACCATCAGAACAATGATTCATATTCTTATTACTTTTCCTGTCAGTATTGCGACCGGGGAAAGATCATTTTCTGTTCTGAATTTAGAACAAACTGAGAATAGGTCAAGATGCGGCGAGGAAAGACTGAACGGCCTAACTTTAATGTATGTACATCGAGACATTAAATTAGACTACGATAGAATCATTAACCGTTTTGCTTCCAAGAAAGCCCGAAAGCTAAAACTTCTGTTGTAGTGTTACGGCAGGGAAGGAGCCTAATGTGAGACCATTGGGAATTGTGAGGCAATAAATATTTTTTTCATGAGATGTGCTTTTGATTAAAGTTCATTCCCAAGACCTGTTTTTGTCGTTGGTTTGTTTTTTCGTTGAAAGCATTTTATGATGTTTAGAAGCTTATTGGATCGTTACCTTCTTTTAAAAGAAAAACAAAAGGATCAGTGCCAGTAAAAAATCGTAATGAAATATGTAATAAAAGTACCGGTGCATATCTTTCCAGTAGTCTCGATTACTAGCAAAACTATTATTTTATATTGACTAAGGTACGTGGTGATAAAATACAAAAAAAATAGTAATAACTAAAATAACAATCGAAACTGCTATCTGCAGAGATGATGACGGTCTACTAAAAATGGTACTGCCTTCGTGGAGACCTCCTACAAATTGTTCTGATGTAGCCCCCGGAACATAGGCAACCTAATTAAAAATCATTAACCGCCCCCCCCCCTGAAATACCCCCTAAATCCGCCCCTGCTTACCAACCTATCTTTTTCCTTCATTATATGTCGCCAGAAACATATCTCCTCTCCCACTCGTCCTAATACTTCTTCTGACTGGTAAAACACTTGTTTTGTAAGGTCGTGCTTATAATATTGGATATTTTACTGTATTCAGGCCCGTATTTAAGGAGAGACAAACTTGGCAACTGCCCGGGGCGGCAGGTCTTAGGGACGGCAAAATTTCTGGAAAACTGCACAAAACTGCTTGGTCATTAAACCTCAAGTTATTCAAGTCCAAACCCTCCACAAGAGAATATACTTTGGCAATGCTGATTATTTAATGACATGAATAAAAGGATCGTCTTGGTCACCTTGGTGTTCTTGCTGTTGATCTGACTTGAATGTGAAATTGTACAATTGAGGAAATCCTAAACTTGTTACCGGTATTTAAATAATTGTTGTGCACAGTGGTTGTGTGTATAATCACCCCGATTCTGTAACTTCACTCCTTAACAACCCACCAACATGGATACGACGGAATCGTAACCATAGGCATAACAACAAATGGCTAGCGAGGCTCAAAGTGGTATTCTGTAAGGCACCTTGTTACGACGCTTGTTACGAGTTCAGGATCAGGATTTCATAGCCATCTTCATAGTACGAAAGCCTTCCACTAGATGTCAGGTAAATCGATTGGCGCGGTATTTCAACGTATTTCATACCATTCGATATCGCAATTAGTTTGTATCATTTTTTAAAACTATTTCCTATGTTCCATATTGCCTTAACCCATACTTTCGCTTATTATGGTGTTTTATTTATCGTATGCATTGACCATTCATACGGATTTTCAACTCTGATAAGATACACCTAACCCCATTTGCGAAAACATTTACGCTGTCTGTTCACATGAATATCTATTTCAGTTAGGGTTTCCTTTAGCTATTGCCTTAATTAATACCTTTTATTTCGGGGTACCGGTACCGTATGTTACTTATAGTATTCAACGGATACTGTATTCCAGCGGATCATGTCAACCTTATACATCCAACTCCCTACCGAAGAGAAATTAAATTGCCTGTCCACATAAATATTCATTTTAGTTTAGTAGGAATCAAATAGTGTGTTGTCTGGTTTATTACAACATGAACTGTATCAGAAACCTAAGTTAAGATAAATGTTTTATGTGGCAGGTAAGCTTTTGGGCAACTTACCTGTAGGCCTAGGTCTAATTGACTACTGAGAGCAGTATAAGTTACTATAAGTAACATGAACGACAATACCGTTAAGAATAGGTGTGTAAATTTAGAATAATGCTCAAAAATCTCCAAGAATAAGGTATTAACTCTTTGGGCAGTAACACAATAGAAGTTAATGGGGGGCGATGGTCCAATCTAGTATGCCAGTTTTTCTTCACGGTAGGCCTAGTGTAGTGTTAATATGAAATCATCGGTTCTAGTCAGAACACCACATTGCTCCTCTGGCTGCAACCAAGAAAGTCAAAGAGTGATTTAATGATCCATCGTAATACCAGCCTTCAATAATAATCCAGAGCAAGTGCCCTGCAGGTAAAACTGAGGTGGCAAGAGGTCCATGGAAATTGTAGGATGCTAAGTTCAGGATCATTTAGACTGCAGTTTAGTCTTGTTCTCCTTAAAGGTACTTCTCACATCAAGAAGGGTGCATTATGTGGATCTGTTGCACCTGGAATGATGAAGAGCAGCTCATGTCACTGGGACTAACCATAGAATCCGTTACACCCGTCAATTTATAAGTCTAGGACTGTTGCGTACGATAGATCTACATGTTAAGTTACAAGTTTGCAAATTAACAGAAAGAATCATTAGGCCATTGATGTGCTTCTAACTCCTTATCCTAGAATAAAACTACATTTTAGCAATATTTACCACTTAATGGAATTTATTCCAATGTTCTTCGGACAAAGTTATTTTTAGCCTTCTTTTAAATTCAATATATTCTACCTAGCCTAATCCCTTCTCCCTTCGTCTCTATATAGCCCTAGGGCATAGCAATCACAATGACTCAATGCTCCTCCGAGATTCTACACGGAAGGGTGGAGGCACTCAACTACGAGTATGACCTTTGCTCCTCACACTCGATGTATTATTACATGAAGGAAGGGGGAGAGAGAAAACAGAGGTTTGTATCAGCACCATGCAGATTAAAAAATCTCTGGGGAGTAGGGGTTGATCCATCCCTCCCTAGCATGTCCCCACAGGCAACACCTTGTCCCTAAATACTAATACTACTGGGAATGAGATTAAGACTAACTACATTGAAATATTATGTGGATAACATAACTCTCACCTGAATTCTTGAGATTCTTATCACATACAGTAATATGAAAAAGTCTACTTTCTAATTGCACAATCTTCATAAGGACATAAAGGAGGAAAACAGAAACCTCGTGAATTAGGAGGAATGCCTACTGGTTCTGGTGGGATCAGTTGCAGCAGTTCAGGAAGCAAGGCTCAAATCATACACAATGTTTTCTTTAACAAATTATTATTCAAATAGAACACTTAATTTATAACATAAAATTAAACATTTGAAAATACAGCAGTTTGCACAGCAATGCACCTGTGGAATGTGTCCAATTGTAGAGATAATCAAATTCAGTTTCTTTCTTCGTCTTCTCATTCAGACCAGGTCACTGGAAGGTGTATCACAGATTTTTTTGGCAGAGAATCCTGGAAAATTGAAAATCAATCCCTTATATTGTTACCAGTACTGTGACAAAAAAAATATAAACAAATTTCTAGATTAATTTTGTATCATGACCTGGAGATGTGCTCGTGTAGCCTATACGCTAAATTCTTTAACTCAATTTAGCCATTATAGTGTAACAAAACAATTTAAACCGGCTTCATCTTTATACGAAAACAAGAATAATTATTTTAAATAATAATAATAATGTTTTTTTTTCTTTTATTTTCTTTGAGGAGCAGTCTTGTGTAGTATTTTGCTAAATTTCCATGCTGGGAAGTGTCTGGAAATACTCTCAAGAAATTAGAAAACTGCCCTTCCTATACTACTGAGCAAGTCCAATAAATGCAATCACTTATCACACTCAATCGTCACAAATGGACAACACACTAAGGAAAGCCTAACCTCATGTCAACCATCTTCAGTTTACAGATTAATAATATCATTTATTACCCAGTCAGGCAGATGACCTTGATGTAGTCTGTCATTTCGATCACCACTAAAAATAAAATAAAGTTACCCAGCAAATTAGTGTACATTAACTTAATTTGGTAGACCAGCATATAAAAGCCTCCAAATGAACCTCGTATTTCGCATGATAGACCGGAGTTTGAGAGTCAGAGTAATAAAGTCGTTGACATATGCGAACAGCTGACGTGTCATACCTCTCGTTAAGAATGCACTACCAAGTGCGTAGTCACAGAAAGATGGTGTTGCATGTGATATGAAACGGCGATTCCCAAAGACTGTGTTCAGACGTTGTTGAACAGCCACTGCGAAGTGAGCCGTCACCCTATCGTGTTGAAACCAAACACTGTTTAAGATTCCCAAATTTTGCAGCTGCGGGATGAGCCAGTCATTAGAACGATCAAAAAAATATGGTTCAAACAGTTGCGTTTGTATCATGCCGGCTCAGATCATGACGTTAGGTGGGTTCGCTTGATTTCTTCAGCTGTGCAGAGACCTTGGATGGACAAATATGATGTTTTAAATTCCTAAGATGTAAGTACAAATGCATATGTACCGACAATAGAAATAAATAATAATGAGTAGGGGGATACGGACTTTGTGCGCACACTGTAAGATTTTCATGCATTGTTTCATCTTCTGGGGGACATAGCCAACTGATATTACTAACCACGGTCACTACAGCACCAGAAATATGTGTTAATATTTATTGCTCATTCAACGATGGCAGCCATGTTCGACAGTGTATGAGGTCTCTTCACCTGTTAATAAGACGCACACATTGACATCACCACAGGTTGGAGTTAACATTGTTCACGATTGGTCCGTATTGACGAATGATAGTTTAAAATTTGAAATACACTTATGTTCCGTCTAGTCAATGTCCTAGGGCGTAAATAAACACAAAAGAAAGTATTGACTAGACGGAAGATAAGTGTATTTCAAATTTTAAACTATCACCACAGTTGCCAACATGTGGGATACAAAATACACCACTCAGGTCTAGTCTGGATAAAGATTATTGATGCACGATTACCCCACTGTGCATGACAGAAACCAGGTGTGTATATATGGCTAACGGATATCTAGCAATTATTGGTATAGGCAAAGCCCATTGGAGTGGATTTAAGAAATTTCACTCTCACAAAAAACATTAACTACAGCAGTGCACAACAAACATTACTGTGCGAGACAAAAACCAGTGGTGTATTCGTGTAAATGGCTAACGCAGCCTTCCACCTAATAATTATTGGCCCAGGCAAAAGCCATTGGTCTGCATTTAAAAAAAAAATACAAATTACTTTTATTGATCTAGAAAAGGCCTATGATAGGATTCCTAGAACAAAAGTTTGGGAAAGCTTAACAAATAGAGGGATAGGCAAGGAACTGAGAGACATGATAAAAGGAATGTGCATGGAGTGCTCTAGTAGTGTGAAGACTAGAGTCGGGACATCGGAATGGTTTAAAATTGACACTGGACTAAAGCAAGGAAGTGTGGTGATGGATGACATCATGAAGGCAGCAATGAAAGACTATAGTAGGGCAAAGATGAAGGTAATGTTGTTTGCAGACGACGTTGTGATCTGGGACGAGGATGAGAGGGAGGTACAAGAACAGTTAGACGTAATAAATGAAAAGATTGAGCAATGGGGATTGAAGATAAATGTGGAGAAGAGTAAAACAGTGGTGATGAGTAGAGATAAGAAAGAAGGAAAAGGAGTAATCAAAGTAGGAGATACCAGGAATTGGAAGAAGTGAAACACTTCAAATACTTGGGAAGTGAACCGACTGAAGATGGAAGACTAGATTTGGAAATTAGCAGAAGAATACAACTCGGGAGTGCTTTCTACCAACAGGTACGGGGACTAGTCTGGAACAAGGCTAAAGAAGTTATGTACAAAGCATATTATGTTCCTATAATGACATGCAGCAGAAACTTGGACAATGACTAAGAGGGATGAGAGCAGAGTACAGGCAGCTGAGAAGTATGGTCCAGAAAACGTGGAGGGACAGAGTGAGAAATGAAGATATACGGAAAGAACTGGGAGTACAGAAACTAAATGACAAACTGGAGCAAAACAGATTGAGATGGTTTGGACATGTCAAACGGATGAATGAAGTAAGGCTACCAAGACAAGCACTGGAACGATGGATGACAGGGAAGAGAGGACGAGGAAGACCAAGAATGCATTGGATGGACTCGGTGGAGAATAGTATTAGAAAACTGAACGTGGATTGGAACACTCTGTCGGAAGAGGAATGGTGGAACGACAGAACAAAGTGGATAGGAACCATATTTGTCCCCACCCAGTGTCAACTGGAAAAGGGGAAATGAAGATGATGATGATGATTATGATGACTATTACAAAACGCACCATCCAGATTCCGGCGTTTAGCTGTACACTTGACTTTGAGAGCTCAGCGGTAGGAGAGAAAAGGTATTTTAGCTTAATTTCAGATGCTATTTGATGCCGAGCAATTTTGCCCTTTAAAATAAGGTGTGATATTGCGTATTTTGCACCACATAACACATGACCCAGGTATGCAATTTTCCTACATTTGGTGGTAATCATCAGCCCCCACTTAGAATTTGGTCTCCGCAGTACCAGCTCATTAGAGATGTGAATAGAGTAGATTAGGGGGGAGGGCAAATGACCTAGTAGTTCCACCCCATATAACAACAATAACTAACACTGCTGCACAATAAAAAACTGTCAAATATCACTAATATACTGTCAAATGTCACTAATATTGCTTAAATGAAGGTTTTTATTTGTAGCTTGGTCAACGACGACAGATGTTTGAGGCCGACAAATTGACGTCATATTACGTTGCCAACATGTCCAATACAAAATGCACCACGTGACACCTTTGTAATTATGTGAAAAAAAGAACTCCAATACCATCACGTCATCAAGGTAACTAAGAATTCCCCTAAACGCCAGTGCATCGCAAGGTATAGATGAACCTTATTGGTCTAGGCGAAAACCATTGGTCTGCCGGATGCGATATTGTATTGAATGCGTGTGGTTGGCAATACTGTACATCGTGCTAAAATGGCAGAGTCAGCTGGAATTTCATCTATATAAGTCGTGATCCTATTTGGGATGGCTGGGTGGGAGAAGTAAACATCTATTACCATATTGTCTCAAGATACCATTACTGCAGGTATTTTGACTAATTTCAGTAGTTTAAGAATTTTTTACTTCGGTTCAGGTAAACTCCACTCTTGGAAAGCTTTACGCCTCGCTGCATGTAGTTAGTTCTCAAATGATAACACTATGAAATGAAGAAAATTAACGTACCTTTATGTTAGACATAAACTCCCAAAGTACCATGTTGTGATTTTTCTTTCACATCTGAACCATTTAGATGACCGAGCTGTGTCATACCAGGTTATTAAAACTGTGAGCAACTACGTGTATCCAGTACTAAGGTTTTAGTTTCCAGCAGAAGCATGCAATGTAATCTTTTACATGAGAGTCCTCCCTTCGCAATGACAACTTGCCAAGCAGACTGACCACAAACTTTAGTTCATTTGGGGTCTGATATTATTTCTTATTTCTTCCCTACACTGTCAATCGACTGCATGCATTACATGTAACATTAACTTCCCTCATTAGTTAAATATGAAAGCATAGTACAACACTGGTACTCTTTATGTTCCTGCCTGCCTACTAAGGCTATTTGCCAAGGTCTTAAATGATAGCCTGTTGTTAATATACTTACGGGATCAGGACTGAATGCTTTGACACTACCAGTTCTGACGATGGGAATAACAATTCCTCTCATTCTCTTAGGTAAATGAGTTAATATCAGTTTGTGAAAGTCCATTATGATGATCATGTTGTCAAGTCTCTTCACCACAATTAAGTTAATTATAATTTACCAATGGCATAGGCCAAGGCCGTGAAGTAATGTGAACATTTGCAGCCTTAATTTAAATAATTAAAAGCACAATTGCCGCACATTAGGTAGGTATTCGTCTTCAAACTTCTGATAGCAATTACTTCCATAACCTAGATGCAAGCTTGGAGGACTACAAGCTTCCACAAATATGATTCGAATTCTAGAATTAAAATGAAAGCTAACTATTTCCAAAGTAGTAAAATAGCACTTAAGTTTCTTCCCCATCAAATAATCGTTTTAGATCGCTTACGGCATCTGAAAACAAAAATGAAAGTGTTACTCGGGACGACATTATTCATATTAAGTGTACTATTTACCATAATCGTCAAAGAAAGATATTTGCTCAACTTGAAGAATCAAAAATATATTGTTTTGTACTTACCTTAGCCCATATTCAATGAATAAATTAATATTCAAGCCATTAAGTGATAACATACATATCAGCTGTTCGCTTCCATCTTTGATTTTTCATTACAAATAAGCTAACCATGGACTAAAACACGGCTAACAAGTGCTCGGAACATGCCTTTACGGTGGATGGTTCAGCGGTAAGACCTACGTCACATCATGGATGCGATTTGGCGTTACAGAATACCAATTCGACTGCTAACCAGTCTTTAGGGGTCCTAAAGACTTGTTGTAGCTTAACCATTTCTTACAGAATCGAGCTGAATATCTGTTAAAATTAAATGTAAATTATTTTTATTGAGGTTTTTTAATTTTTAAATATAGTAAACACAATAGGCCAAGTGTATGCCATTCAAAGTTAAATACCGTACTCACTCAGGTGAAGAGACAGACCCATAATTACCTTATGGAAACTGCATATTCCAAGTCGGGGGTAGCAAAGTTTCCTTTCTTTTATCCCAGAGGCGTCAAGAACCCTAAATATGGGCCTGACTGTAATTTACTCTCGCCATTCTTCACTCTAGCTTGCCTATCCGCGATCGTTATTTGTGTCGCGAACGCTGTACATTTTTGGCCTACTTTCGATTTTTGCAAAAAATGAAAGTAGACTTATGAGATCAACACAGGGCGAAAAAGTGTGTGTATGTGTGTGAGTCTGTGTGTGTGAGTGTGTGTGTGCTCTGAATGTCTCCGTAATGGCGGCCACACAAATGTTCAAAGCTTAAATCAAATTACGACTAACCTAATCACCGATCTCTACCAAATTTTGCAGCAACATATCTTTATGGAGGAAGCATCTTTTGACCAAATTAATAGGTCATTAGCCTAATAGTTTGCGGATGGCGGCCATCTTTGTGTCAGAATAGATTCCCCCTATTAATTCAAACACGGTGAAACCGAATGGAACGAAATTTGGTACAGAGGTAGCACTAGCAAAGTGCACCTCAGTGTCATGTTTTATATCGCCACCATCTTGACGGAAACGTAATGGCGGCCACACAAATGTTCAAAGCTTAAATCAAATTACGACTAACCTAATCATCCGATCTCTACCAAATTTTGCAAAAACATACCATTATGGAGGAAGCATCCTTTGACCAAATGAATAGGTCA
This sequence comes from Meconema thalassinum, assembly GCA_946902985.2. Classification (NCBI taxonomy): domain Eukaryota; kingdom Metazoa; phylum Arthropoda; class Insecta; order Orthoptera; family Tettigoniidae; genus Meconema; species Meconema thalassinum. The sequence goes on from OX336391.1 coordinate 20,103,075, forward strand.
TTAACATAATAGTTTGCGGATGGCGGCCATCTTTGTGTCAAAATAGATTCCCCCTATTAATTCAAACGCAGCGAAACCGAATGGAACGAAATTTGGTACATAGGTAGCACTAAGAAAGGGCACCTCAGTGTCATGTTTTATATCGCCACCATCTTGACAGAAACGTAATGGCGGCCACACAAATGTTCAAAGCTTAAATCAAATTTCAATTAACCTAATCATTTGATCTCTACCAAATTTTGCAACAACATACCTTTATGGAGGGAGCATCCTTTGACCAAACTAATAGGTCATTAGCCTAATATTTTGTGTATGGCGGCCATCTTTGTGTGAAAATCGATTCTCCCTATCAATTCAAACACGGTGAAACCGAATTGAATGGCATTTTTTACAGAGGTCGCACTAGCAAAGGGCACTACCACATATTCATGTTTAATATCCCTGTAGCACGTTGTATTTCAACAAGCTACTACAACTAACTTTCAATTATACTCCTTGAAAAGGACAGAGAGTTATAACAATACCCATGCACTTAGGGGAAAGTAGGCTATAATTATGTTCTTTACTGAACATCTTGCTATTTTTAAGATGTGCAACCTCGCCAACCTGCACCCATTATTGGTAAGCCAGGTTCTGTCTGTCAAAAGCCAGAACAAAGTAGGGAGTGATAGAGGAGTAACAACTCTTTAAAAAACCTAGGTCCAACTGATCCGGCTGGTAGTACCTTGTAAGGTTCCCTTGCCAGGGTTACGGTGAAGAACCCAACGGTATCTGCAATGGAAGAGGTGGACTCTGGAACAGTGCAGATGGCGAACGAGGCAACCTAGTGCTCAGGTTAATAAGGGCAAAAGGTATATGGTTGCCAAACCATATATCTGCAATGGAAGAGGTTGACTCTGGAACAGTGTAGATGGCGAACGAGGCAACCTAGTGCTCAGGTTAATAAGGGCAAAAGGTATATGGTTGCCATGCCATATATCAATTTTACGGGCACGACGGTCCCATATGTTAGTGGCGGTACCCCGACAGCGTCTGGCGGCTGACATACCAATATTCAGAAGTGGAACTCTGAGTTTAACTCGACTGAAAAATCTGTATATTATCCAAGTTAATCAACATGAATAGTGCACCTATACAAACATATTACCCCAGTGGGTCAAATCCCACGGTTGAAAACCCGCTTGTGGTCTATTCGGATTCTGGGGAGACCACAGTACCGGTAGGCGTAGATTGAAATGCTAAAAGCCGCAGAGCGGGCGTTTCATACGTCCTTCCCATTGGTCGGAACGTTTGATCGGGCTAGTGCCCAGAGAGAATCTTGAAGGGCATATCTTTGACATGAGAATCTTTGGTCTTGACTGTTTACGAGATACGATACTATGAAAAGAGTTGCAGCCATCTTTAAGTTAAGTTGTGGATGATTTGTTTGTTGGTGAGTGTGTGTTTTTACGCCCTTCAAATAATTGTTCTGAAGAATTGATGTACTGTAAATCGTGCTGCGAAGCCCTGATAAGTATCTGTAAGGTTCTTATAATGTATTGTAGCCAAAAGTCCGTAAGGGTAGACTGCTAATGATAATAATTAATACCTACATTTCTTGCAGCCGATGGCCTTATTTGATATTCTGGGAGTCATTACCAATTGAAATTATCCTACTGCCCATTATCACTACTGCACTGAAAATATGTGTGCTAAATTACGTAAATATGTGACTTTAGCCGTTATTTCTTGTTCATTCTATGACTGCAATTGTCATTGCTCAACCACTTCTGATAGAGGCATATTAAGTGTTTTCAAATGTTCGTAAATCTCAGAAAAACAATAGATAGATAGATAGATTTTTATTAATTCCAATTGATCAAATACATGCATTCAATATATTTTTGATATAGGACACGTCAGAATTTACATATATAAAATAAAAGAACTAACAGGTATACATTACTAATATTATAACTATTTAACTTATTATAATAGCAAATCTTAATAGATACAATCTTATTGCACAACTATTTCCACCTCACTCTATTATCATAATATGAAAACTTAATTCTATAAATACAACAACATACAGCTAGGTATTACAATTAACTTAAGAAAGTAAAATATAATTATAGATTTAATCGCTCCTATACGCTAAGATATTCAACTACTGAGTAAAAACAATGGCACTGCAGATAAGCTATCAACATTCTATCAAAGGTTTTTATTTTTGAGGCCAGTTTTATATACTGGGGTAGTTTATTGTATAATTTAACTCCAGTGTGAAAAGTTCCTTTTTGATATATGCTTGTGTGTGTGTGTGAAATAGGAATGTTTTGATTTTGTCTTGTGATATGCCTATGAACATCATTGTTTGTTTTAAGAAAAACATCTTTATTCATTAAATTCTTTTTAAAAAACATAATACTTTCAAAGATATATATGCAGGGCAGTGGGAGAATGTTTAAATCTTTAAACAGAGGTCTACAGGATTCTCTAGAGTTTACATTTGCCATAATTCTAATCGCCCTCTTTTGTATCATAAACGTGCTTAGTACATCTGGCGACATACCCCAAAATATGACCCCATATCTTAAGTATGAATAGAAATAAGCAAAATAAGTATTTCTTAATGTGTGCATGCTAGTGCAGGTTTTCATAATACGTATCGCAAAGCACACCGAGTTCAGTTTAGTATTCAGATATTGTATATGTTTATTCCATTTCAAGTCTTGTTGTATCCATAGTCCTAAAAACTTTGTTTCTGATTTATTTTCTATTTGATGACCATTTAATGTTATATTGGGTTTCGCAGGATTTCTATTTTGTATAGTGTGGAAATTTAGACATACTGTTTTTTTATAGTTTATTATGAGGCGATTATCTTGTGACCATTTGGTTAACTCTCCTGTAACGGAGTCAGCAGACTGCTGTATGACCTGTTTAGTTTCACCTTTTATTACGAGTGTTGTATCGTCCGCAAACAAAATTTCCTTATGTGATTGAACGTTCTGTGTTATATCATTGATATATAGAAGAAAGAGTAGTGGGCCCAATACCGATCCCTGGGGTACTCCAAATTCAATAATTCCCTCATTGGCAGGGACGGATTTACGTATCTGCCACCCCTAGGCACATTCTGACAGCCCCCCCCCCCCCCCGCGCTGGTCGTCTAGGGGTGGGGGTGGCACCTATGAGTGATCCTTAACTCACGCACGCACACAAATGCATCCGACCGGCTAATGAATCATCTAACTCATCGGCCGGTTGGCTGTATTTGTATCCGAGTAAGAGCAAGCCCCGCTGGACGGCAGAGTATAGGATACATCTTGCACGTCATTTTAATTGTAGACATTATTGATTGGATATAAAGCAGATTGATTATAAAAAAACGTTATCTAAATTGTGTGGTTGATGTTGATAAAAACTAAAAGTTATTGATCTAAAATTGATTTAATTACATAAGAATTAAGAGTATTCTTACAAACTGGCATATTTCGAATAGGCTAAATTTACTAAATAGAAAAGTTTCCTTTACACTTTGATAAAGTTTTAAAGTGATTGTTAATTCTTTCTAAAAACGAGGGAAAACAGTATCAGCTACAATAAATGATACTTCAAGTCTATTAAGGATTTGACAATTTTTAAAAACATAATTCAATGTTCATAATTAAGAACAAAATTAGATGTTAAAAACTTGCAAATCAATACACATATCTTATGCATCAATACAGTAAATCTGCAACAGCGGCGTTTTTTAGCCTACTTTCGATTTTTGCAAAAAATGAAAGTAGACTTATGAGATCAACACAGGGCGAAAAAAGTGTGTCTGTCTGTGTGTGTGTATGTGTGTGTGTGAGTCTGTGTGTGTGTCTGTGTGTGTGTGTGTCTGTGTGTGTGTGAGTGTGTGTACTCTGAATGTCTGTCCCCCCCTATCAATTCGAACACGGTGAATGCGAATTGAACGAAATTTGGTACAAAGGTAGCACTAGCAAAGGACACCTCAGTGTCATGTTTTATATCGCCGCCATCTTGACGGAAACGTAATGGCGGCCTCACAAATGTTCAAAGCTTAAATCAAATTACGACTAACCTAATCATCTGATCTCTACCAAATTTTGCAACAACATACCCTAATGGGGGGAGCATCCTTTGACCAAACCAATAGGTCATCAGCGTAATAGTTTACGGATGGCGGCCATCTTTGAGTGAAAATCGATTCCCCCTATTAATTCGAACACGGTGCAACCGAATGGAACGAAATTTGGTACGGAAGTAGTACTAACGAAAGGCACCTCAGTGTCATGATTTATATCGCCGCCATCTTGACGGAAACGTAATGGCGGCCACACAAATGTTCAAAGCTTAAATCAAATTACGACTAACCTAATCATCCGATCTCTACCAAATTTTGCAACAACATACCTTTATGGGGGGAGCATCCTTTGACCAAACTAATAGGTCATCAGAGTAATAGTTTGCGGATGGCGGCCATCTTTGTGTGAAAATCGATTCCCCCTATTAATTCGAACACGGTGCAACCGAATGGAACGAAATTTGGTACAGAGGTAGTACTAACAAAAGGCACCTCAGTGTCATGTTTTATATCGCCGCCATCTTGACGGAAACGTAATGGCGGCCACACAAATGTTCAAAGCTTAAATCAAATTACGATTAACCTAATCATCCGATCTCTACCAAATTTTGCAACAACATACCCTTATAGAGGAAGCATCCTTTGACCAAATGAAAAGGTCATTAGCCTAATAGTTTGCGAATGGCGGCCATCTTTGTGTGAAAATCAATTCCCCCTATTACTCAAACACGGTGAAACCGAATGGAACGAAATTTGGTACAGAGGTAGCACTAGCAAAGGGCATCTCAGTGTCATGTTTTATATCGCCGCCATATTGACAGAAACGCAATGGCGGCCACACAAATGTTCAAAGCTTAAGTTAAATTACGACTAACATAACCATCCGATCTCTACCAAACTTTGCAACAACATACCTTTTTGGAGGGAGCATCCTTTGACCAATCTAATAGGTTATTAGCCTAATAGTTTGCGGATGGCGGCCATCTTTATGTCAAAATTGATTCCCCCTATTAATTCGAACACGGAGGTACCTAATGGAACGAAATTTGGTACAGAGGTAGCACTAGCAAAGGGCACCTCAGTGTCATGTTTTATATCGCCGCCGTCTTGACTGAAACGTAATGGCGGCCACACGAATGTTCAAAGCTTAAATCAAATTACGATTAACCTAATCATCCGATCTCAACCAAATTTTGCAACTACATACCTTTATGGAGGGAGCATCCTTTGACCAATCTAATAGGTCATTCGCCTAATAGTTTGCGGATGGCGGCCATCTTTGTGTCAGAATCGATTCCCCCTATTAATTCAAACACGGTGAAGCAGAATGGAACGAAATTTGGTACAGAGATAGCACTAGCAAAGGGCATCTCAGTGTCATGATTAATATCGCCGCCATATTGACAGAAACGTAATAGCGGCCACACAAATGATTAAAGCTTAAATCAAATTACGACTAACATAACCATTCGATCTCTACCAAACTTTGCAACAACATACCTTTATGGAGGGAGCATCCTTTGACCAATCTAATAGGTCATTAGCCTAATAGTTTGCGGATGGCGGCCATCTTTATGTCAAAATTGATTCCCCCTATTAATTCGAACACGGTGGAACCGAATGAACGAAATTTGGTACAGAGGTAGCACTAGCAAGAGGCACCTCAGTGTCATGTTTTATATCACCGCTATCTTGACGGAAACGTAATCGCGGCCACCCAAATGTTAAAAGCTAAAATGTAATTACGACCAACCTAATAATCTAGTCTCTACCAAATTTTGCAACACCATATCTTTATGTGGGAAACATATTCTGACCAAACTGCAAGAACATCAGCCCAATAGTTTGCAGATGGTGGCCAAGTATGTGTGCAAATCGATTCCCCCTATCAATTCAAACACGGCGAAACCGAATTGAATGAAATTTGGTACAGAGGTAGCACTAGCAAAGGGCACCTCATATTCATGTTTAATATCCCTATAGCACGTTGTATTTCAACAAGCTACTACAACCAACATTCAATCATACTCCTTGAAAAGGACAAAGAGTTATAACAATACCCATGCATTTAGGAGAAAGTAGGCTATATGTTCTTTACTGAACATCTTGTTCTTTATATAGTTTTTCTCCTGGATTTCATAATTGAGAACTCCTCTATTAGAACTTCAACTTTCATCTTGTCACTGTTCAAAAGTTCAGCCTCGATGTGTAGGATAGCCAACGAGTTTAATTTGTCTTCATTCATCCTTGATCTAAGACAAGACTTTATGCTTTTTAAGACAGAAAATGAACGTTCCGCTGAGCAGTTGGAAACAGCTGTGCACAAATACATACGAAGAGCTTTATCATCGTTGAGGAATGTTGATTGGAGTTTCTTCTCTAATATATTTCATCATGACGAGTGGGTTGTTTCTAATTCCGCTGCTCTTCAGCAGACAAGAAAAATGTACACATTCATTTAATACTGATTTTTCTAGACGATTGGCATACAATGACTGAAGTTTGTATGCACGCTCTATTATTGTTTCAGTTGAGGAGGAGGACAGATCGTTAAAAACTGACAAATTGTCAGCTATTTCACCATATGCGATTTTCCGCTTCTGCAACTCAGATTTTAGTTGGTCGAGAACCAGATAAAATGTCTCAACTCTAAATTTGTCACGCCCATTAAGAAGTACTTCAGTTTCTTTGTTTTCGTCAGCCTGGAATTTTCTCTTTATTTGGCGTTTGTAGCAAGTCTCATAGTCCAAATCACATAGTTTTTTAGTCCTTTCTTCATGTACGGCAAACATGTCTCGGAGAGAATCAATAAAAAGGACTAAAGAATCATACAGTCTCACAACTCTTTCTATGGACGTTTCTATTTTCTGGAGAGTTTGACTAACTTGTTCAAACCTATCCAATATATCACTCCAAAGTTCCACCATGAATACCGTTTCCAGCCTATTCAATGATCTCAAACGTCCCGTAGTTTCACTTCTTACCAACGGCTTCTCATTAATGTTCTCTCCATAGTCCTTTAAAGCCAGCATAACACCGTCTAAGTCTTCACAAAGCCCTTTACATGCACTTTCACGAGCACTTAAATTAGCCAATGCTGTTATGGCTGTTTTAAGATCAAATGCCAATGATCTATCCGACTGTAGAGGGCAATCATACGATAATGCTAGCAACATATCAGGCGTGTATAGTGGCTTACAAGCTAGAATAAAGGATGTTTCAGACAAACCCTTAAGAGTTTTACTTTCAGGTTGACTAAGGGTAACTAGAATTTCCCATCTTTTAGTAGATGCAACAAAAAAGTTGTGAACGTTTTGTATAAGGTTAAAGAAAGCACATGCTTGCAGCACACGTAACTACAAGGTTAAGTGAATGTGCCGAACAAGGAACAAACAGTGCTTTGGGATTTTCATCCTTTATTCTAGCTTGTAAGCCACTATACACGCCTGATATGTTGCTAGCATTATCGTATGATTGCCCTCTACAGTCGGATAGATCATTGGCATTTGATCTTAAAACAGCCATAACAGCATTGGCTAATTTAAGTCTTCGGATTTGTGCCCAGTACCGTATTCGACAAAAACATGAGAAAGCGTTCAACAGGATTGCCATTTTCTAGTATTCTAGTTACCTTGATTTTCTTGTACAAACCTCAAAACAAATGAAAGCTGATCAGTGTGACCTATGTCAGGCGTTGAATCCACTATTATGGAATAATATTTCGCTTGTTTCACTTCATTGATTATGATATCTCTAACTTTAGAGGCTAACAGTACAATTACCTCATTGCAAATAAATGAAGACAGATAGGACGTTTTCCCTGAACCTGTATTACCAAATTTACGTATGTGTTCAGCGAGAAAAGGATCGAATTCCGCTACTAATTCCAGTGACATCAGGTACTCCCCATTGTGTAGAGACCCAAATGTTTCATCAGGTCCTCGAAACGGACGTCCTCGGCTTGCCAGCTTTTTCACCACAGCGAACACTCTTTCCAAAACGTGTTTCCAATACTTCCTTTCAGTTGCAACGATGGATTCGTATTGACTGTCTAGAGTTCCAATTATTCTCTTGCGGGTCAAAAGTGCCAGTTCAGAATCGATGTGTTCTTGTGAGCTTTCACGTGCAGACAAAATCGCTCCAATATTTTTCCAATCCGAAACACCTTCACTGACTAGTTTAGAACACGTCTTCTGAAAGCCAAATAATCTGCAGGAAGCGCAAAATACCGAACCTGTACTTTTTGAATACACCAAGTAATCTCTTGAAATGAGTTCTCCATTTTGTAATTTCCTACTAAAGATTTGTTTATTTAAATATCTGGTTTTATTGCCAGAAATCCTTTTAGAGTTTTAAAATCACAATCTCTATTCTGATTGATTCCTCTGTGTAATAATACTTCGATCGTGGTATCATTTATTTTCCACTCAATGGGGTCGTCATTAACAGTAAAATTTATATCAGTTTGTTGTGAAAAGGAATCATTTGAACTTTTACTTATTTCTGTACTATCGCAACTACGTTCGTTATCACCACTCAATATAAAATTATCCGTTTCAGGGGCACTTGTTGCTGGATCATTATTTTCATTGTTTGCACCACTTTCGGTGACATTTTACTGTTCCCAAGATGAGCAGCCTTCTCCACTCAGTCCACTCTCGTTGGATTTTTCAAGAGGTTTAAAAATACTGTCAACCGTCTTAATATTTTTCAAAAGGTTAGTTTCTTTTTCACGTTTTTCACTCGTGATTTTGCGGTAACCTGAACCACTAAGCTTCCGACGTTTTTCACTCATTGGTATTTTTTAGTTCAACATTATAAAAAATAAAATTATAACACACTTACTTTATCTTAGCAATGTGGCAATGTGAACGGCTTGGTAAGGATAACAACTGAACGTGAAGACGTTAAGCGAATGACTAATACACGAGCTTTGACAGTCTGCTGTATCCCCACTGACAGGCAGTGTTGCCAGTCTGTTGAACTACCGGCATAAAATATACCCATTCTAAATAAAACAAAACTTCACACTTGACTTGTAAAAGAGAATTTTTTAGTTTAAGCATTGTATTTAGATTTCAAATATACGTGAGAAAATGCAAAGTAAGCTCCCTTTGATTGCCGTTCTCGGTCACCGCGCCTGGCGCTTGGAGCGACGGCGCCGGCAATTCACCCGATGCCGTGGCGCCCGGGGCCCGTCAAGTCAGGATGTGCCGCCTCCAGGCTGTGCCGCCCCCAGGCCGTGCCGCCCCTAGGCACGTGCCTTGTGTGCCTAGTGGGAAATACGTCCCTGCTCATTGCACAATGTTTCATTAAGTAATTTGGTTCCATCATCCTTGTGTCTCAAGCTTACTATTTGTTTACGCCTTGTTAAGTAAGACTCGATCCATTTATTAGCTAGACCTCTAATACCATATTGATTTAGTTTGGTAAGGAGGATTTTATGGTCAACAACATCAAATGCTTTCGATAAATCCAAGAATAGGCCAGTTACATGTTCCTTATTGTCAATTAATTTCAGTATACAATTACTACATTCGTAAATTGCTGGCTGTGTAGATTTTTCCGTTCTGAATCCATGTTGTGAGTTTGATAATCTTTCATTTTTTTCTATGAAACTTATCAGTCTCTTATACATAATTTTTTCCACAATTTTTGCAATACCAGTTGGTATGGTAATAGGACGATAGTTATCTAATTCATCTTTTGAACCGTTTTTGTGCACTGGAATTACTTTTGATAACTTCAAAATATCCGGGTAAGTTCCTGAGAGAATTGAACTGTTTAGTAAGTGCGTAAGTGGATTTATTATATTTTCTGCACATTTCTTTAAAATTGCATCAGGGATGCCATCAATGCCAGCACAGAATTTATTTTTTAGCTCTTTTATAACTATTCTTACCTCTTCACTTGTGACATGATTTATAAATAAAGAATCACTGCATATATTTATTTTATTATTAGAATTTAGTGTATTTAACTGTGATTTATTTAATAATTTTTGTGGAATTTCCAGAAAATAGTCATTAAAAGTGTTTGCTATTTCCTCTGGATTATTAATCACTTTATTATTTCTGGTCAGTGTAATGTTCCTTTGTATTTTAGCAGATTTTCCAGTTTCTTTCTTTTTCACGGACCACATAGCCCTGTTTTATTAGATGATTGGGAAATAAAATTATCATTATGCATTTTCTTTGCTAGTCTTATTACCTTATTTAATATGCTAGTGTATTTTTTGTAGTATAAATTGAATTCAGGCGTTGTGTGGTATTGTTTATATAATTTGTGTAGAAATGTCTTTCTTTGACATGAATTTATAATCCCTGTTGTTATCCAATTGCTAGTTTTGTTATTTTGAACAGTTCTTCGTTTAAAGGGGAATGCTATTTCAAAATAGTGTTTTAGGGTACTGTTAAATGCATTAAATTTATCATTTACATTTTCTAGTTCATAAATTTCTGACCATGTTTCCTTATTTAATAAGTCATTGAAATATGTAACATTTGATTCAGTGAATGACCTGCACTTTGATTTTACTCCATTATCATTATTATTGATTGTTTCGGATACTTCAAAACTCAGTATTTGTCCATGGTGGTCACTAAAACCCGGACAATAGACTTCTATTGAATGGTGATATTTACCTGTATTTATAAAAATTTGATCAGGAGTGGTTTTACTAAATTTTTAAATTCTTGTTGGGGTATATAGCTTATATAGCTATATAGCTTATATAGCTATCCATAGTTATAATTTGGGTATTACTACAATGAAGTGATGTGCATGTCTTGACTGATACTAAATAACTAAATTGCAGGAGACATGAACCCAGGGGGGGGGGGGAAATAACTTGTGAAATTTGCAATAAATACCTTCTTTAATGATTCAAAATTGATCTGGGAATGATGTAGTTCACTCCTCGGCTGTCTATAACCCACCAACCCTCCCAAATTATAACATGACTTATATAGCAAACATTCCAGCTCTGGCATCCAGTTTCGGCGTTGGAACAATAGTGCCAACCCCACGCATACGGTACTAATTTAGGCAGTTTCCTAAAACAAAAGAACACCAATCTCAATTCATAATTTTTGTGTGAAGATTACGCCTAGCCTAACCTAGTAGTAGTAGTAGTTATTGCTGTTATAAGGGGCGGAACTACGAGGTCATCTGCCCCTACCTAGCCTAACCAAACCTTTGTTTTGTCTAATCCAATGGTTTTGACAATGGTTACAGCCTAACGTATCCATATCAATGGTTTTGACAATGGTTACAGCCTAACGCGTCCAGATCAATCGTTTTGACAATGGTTACAGCCTAACACGTCCAGATCAATCGTTTTGACAATGGTTACAGCCTAACGCGTCCAGATCGGTGATTTTGACAATGGTTACAGCCTAACGTATCCAGATCAATGGTTTTGACAATGGTTACAGCCTAACACGTCCATATTAATCGTTTTGACAATGGTTACAGCCTAACGCGTCCAGATCGGTGATTCTGACAATGGTTACAGCCTATCGTATCCAGATCAATGATTTTGACAATGGTTGCAGCCTAACGCGTCCATATTTCATAGTGGTGGTGAATATTATATCTTACATGTTGGGCACACTGCCGTGGCATCAATGTCTCGTCATATCTCGTTATATTTCACTCAGCTGGAGTGAGCAATATGGCTGCCGTAGTTGAAATTCGACAAGAAAGAAATGCACATAATGACGTAATTGAGCACATATTTCCAGTATATTAGTCATAATGAAGGACAATTTCAATAGGTACTGTCCCGTGGACCCCTGAAAAGGTATGAAAATCAATTATTATCACTTACCATGTAGGTGAAACTGTGAACGTCAGGTTCCTGTCTCATGCACTAGTAATTTTCTTTTTTGGTAATTGTTAGGGAGTCTGGCTGCGTGGCTCAGGGGTAACGTTCTCGCTTGCTGAGGTCAAGGTTGCAGGTTCGAAACCTGGCGCAGTCAGCTGGCATTTGAGGGTGCGCAAATGCGAGGGAGCCGTGTCAGTACATTTACTGGCACGTTAAAGATCCCCTTCGGGGCAAAATTCCGGCACCCCGGCGTCTCTAAAAGCCAGTGTAGTTAAAAGGGACGTAAAACCAATAACATTATTATTAATTGTTAGGGAGTGATGAACCTGGATCCCACTCTAGCACTTCGATAATGTATGTCACTTTCATGATTTCCAGACGTTATTTTATATTCTGGGAGTCGTTACCAATTGAAATTAGCCTACTGTCCATTATCACTGCTGCACTGAATATGTGTGCTAAATTACGTTAATATGTGAATGTAGTCGTTATTTCTTGTTCATTCTATGACTGCAATTGTCATTCCTCAACCACTTCTGAAAGAGACACATTAGGTGTTTTCAACTGTTACCGAGACTCGCACAGGTGTATACATTGATATCAGGTTACCGTTGCCAATGTATGTTACACAAAATATACTAGCCTACGCAGGTCATGCATAGGGAGCGAGAATCTATTGGCTTGCGAAGCCGAGCAAGAAACTACTGGCTTCGGTCTGGCCGAAAATTACTGCTTGTACCACAAGCAAGGGGGGCTGGGGTGTTAGCTCCAGGTTAGGTTTATTTTTGTATGTAGGCCTAAAGCCTTAATAAGATAGAATTGATGACCACTACTAGGTTAGGCACTGTCTGGCTGAAAATTACTGCTGGTAGGCCTACTACAAGCAAGGGTCTGAGGCTTTAGCACAGCATAAAACAAACAGCACATGGCTGGCGAAGTCAAAAAGACGTACAGTGGTGCAAGTGTTGATCTCTTTTGCACCGACTACACCGGATATGTGTGCTAAGTCACGTAAATATATGCTTTTATTTATTGTTTACTAGCTGTACCCGGCATGCGTCGCTATGCCAATCAAAGAAAGTGTTGGAATTGTAACTTTGTATGTTGAAGTGCTTTTGGATTCCCAATATTGTTTTTCTTTTTCCGTTAACCACCTCTAAACTATTGTAAAATTGATTTACTATCTCAAAAAAATCATGGGAGCGTGCTCAACTAGTCACCAAATTTTCATCGCAATGAAATGAATGGTATATGACGCATACGGGACTTTGTTGAAACGATTCGAGCGCCGTCACCCATTTGTTGAATATACTCGTACGCTACCTATTGTAAAATGGATTTACTAAGTGAAAACCTTCCCTGGCGTGTACACAACAACTCATGAAAGTTTCATCGCAATCGGATAAATGGCATATGAACGCTTACGGGTTTTTTCTTAAACGATTCGCACGACGACACTCATTTGTTGAATCTACTTGTGCGCCACCCATTGAAAAACGGATTTACTAATTCATACACCTTCGCAGGACTGGGCTCAACTCCCCAAAGTTTTATGATAATCGGATGAATGTTATATGAACGCATACGGGACTTGGTGGAAACTATTCACGCGCTGTCGCCCATTAATTGAATCTAATTTTGCGCTACCAATTGTAAAATGGATTTACTAAATCAGAAATCTTTGAGGGAGTGGAAACAACATTTCTCAAAATTTCATTGCAATCGCATGAATGGTATATGAATGCATACGGATTGGTTTTTTTTTACCGATACGCACGCCGTTACTCATTTGTTGAATCTACTTGTACGATACCTATTGTAAAGTGGATGTACTAAGGCAGAAACCTTCCCTGAAGTGTACACAACATCTCACCAAAGTTTCATCGCTTTCGGACAAATTGTATATGAACGCATACGGGACTTTGTTGAAACGCATCGCATGCCTTCGCTCATATGTTGAATCTACTTGAGCGCTACCTATTGTAAAATGGATTAACTAAGCCTGAAACTTTCCCTGAAGTGTACACAACATCTCACCCAAGTTTCATCGCTTTCGGACAAATGGTTTATGAACGCATACGGGACTTTGTTGAAACGCATCGCACGCCTTCGCTCATATGTTGAATCTACTTGAGCGCTACCTATTGTAAAATGGATTAACTAAGCCTGAAACTTTCCCTGGAGTGTACACAACAACTCACCAAAGTTTAGTCGCTATCAGACGAATGGTATATGAACGTATACGGGACTATGTTGAAACACTTCACGCGTCGTCGCACGTTTGTTTAATCTACTTCTGCGAAACCTATTATAATGTGAATTTACTAACCCAGAAACCTTCCCTGATGTGTACACAACCTCTCACCCAAGTTTCATCGCTATCGGACGAATGGTATTGAACGCATACAGGACTTTGTTGAAACGCTTCGTCGTCGCACATTTGTTGAATCTACTCGTGCGCTACCTATTGTTAAGTGGATTTACTAAGCCAGAAACCTTCCATGAAGTGTACACAACATCTCACCCAAGTTTCATCACTATCAGACGAATAGTATATGAACGCATACGGGACTTAGTTGAAACGCTTCGCTCGTCGACGCTCATTTGTTGAATATACTCGTGCGCTACCTATTATAACGTGGATTTACTAAGCCAGAAACCTTGCCTGTAGTGTACCCAACCTCTCACCCAAGTTTCATCGCTATCGGACGAATGGTATGTGAACTCATACAGGACTTTGTTGAAACGCTTCGGCCGTCGTCGCTCATTTGTGGAATCTACTCGTGCGCTACCTATTGTAAAAATGATTTACTAAGTCAGAAACCTTTCCTGGAGTGTGCACAACAATACAACCAAAGTTTTATAGCAACCTGATGAATGGTATATGAACGCATACGGGACCGGTACACAGTAGCTTTATAAAACACTGAAAGACTAAAACACCCAATTAGCTCGGAGCTCACACATCTACAGAAGAGCGAGGCAATATGGCTGGAGACCACACGCCGGGGACCGGCGGCCAAGTTCGAGCGAAGGTCTGCATAATACGTGCCGTTCATAACGTGCGCTAGAACAAGACAAAAGTTTCAAATGACATTTCCAGGGAGACCCATTCCTATAAATCGGACAATAAATCAACTGGCTAAGAGATTCAAACGTACAGGTTCAGTAAACGATAAAAATAGACGAAAATTTCGTTATTTCCTTACTGAAGCTAAATTAACCGGAGTAACCGGAAACTTCATAAGGAGATGCCGATTATGTTTGACAACGGATGGGGAACATTTTCAGCATCTACTGTAAGCATGGTGAGTAAAGATGCATGGTACTGACTTTAAGCGCGGTATTCTGTCGTACATTCAGGAACTAAGCTGCCACTGGAGGAGCGCGTGAATGTCCTTGCCAAGCAAAAATAAGGACCCTGATGATGATTCATTTAGCTCCGCTTTAGAACTATAAATAGCTCCTAAATTTTACATATATGTCCACACTCTTTTACTGAAGTCATTATTATATTCAGCAAATAAAAGCAGTATGCTAATTAATTAATTATTGTATAATATAATAAAATATATAATAATCAATTATTTTACTTGTCAAATTCAGTCAAGCTATGTTTACCTAGAAATTTTATCGACAGGAACACTTTACCATTAACATGTATACATGAATTAGTTTTGCCATAAACATAAAGGTCATCAGCCCTAAGTGAAAACAAATAACACAGCATACCATTATGTTTGACCTATTGATACTGTAACTTCGTATGATACATCACTATCATCAGAAACTTGCCGTATTTCATCCTATGTCAATGTCGGATCGGCCATGTTTGCTTACTATTAATCTGGGGGTCGCTGAGTAACAGCTGACAGGTTTCACTGTCTTCCAAATAAGAGTTTAACGTTGCCTGCTTCGCAATAACTAGATTTCAAGACGTTCCTCACGCAACCAACAGATCGCAGCATCAAATAGGAATGGATAATTTGTCCGTGCTTACCCGACAAACAACTGGAACGAGAAATTTGTTATGCCGGGGCTTGTCTGACTGATGAGGGGTAAGGGTTAAACATATTTTGAAAGATATTCTTATCATTATGTAAGACATCTTATAATTATTGGCAGTATAAATGCATCACACGTTACCATGAACTGACTGTTCCTTCTGATCGTTTAAGGGCCCATCAAGTGTATGAGCTTGTTGCACAGCTGACAAGCATATTTTTGACGCATTAGTGCATCTCGTATCGTGATGCAACCCAATGTCGAGATATACTTCTCGGGTTCAGCTTTGATTGACTAATTAAAATGGTTTTCGTCAAGTTCAAGAAAATGATCCTGGCCCACACACGAATTGATCACTTGGTTCTCCGTTCGGTTTAGTTATTAAACCTAGTTGATATTAGTTCAATACTTTTATCTATGTTGCACAAAATGAAGGTATTATAACACATTGTAAACAAAAGTGATTTTGTTTACTCACTTGTGAACAGCTTTACAGCCGTATTTACCACATCGCATATTTACTGTTCATGAATTTCACTGTGACACGAAGATCACTGAGTGAAACGACTTGATTGTCGTCCATGCAGAACTTACACATTAACATACACCACTCAATACAAGCTATCCACCCATAATCGCCTTGTTAGATTGACTTATGTAGGAAAATTCCAGCTGAATTGGGCATTATACGCATGAATTATGGACCATTGCCAACCCCCCAATAATCTTTATCGAGACCAATAGTTCTTGCCTTGACCAATATTAACTAGGTAGCACGTTCATCTATGAAGCTCTGCAGTTTGCACTACGGGATGCATGAATCCAGCTTCTTGAGTGTACTGACTCTTAGAGTTCATTCCACAAGCCAGGTCCAGGCTGCATGTGCGTTCACTGCGACCAACGATGTGATATCCCATACTATCAAATGATGAAATTTCTACGCAGCATGGCACAGAAGACTAGGAAGAACAGAATTAGAAACGAGATGATAAGGGAGGAAGTAGGAGTGGAAGAAACCCTTCTCAAGAAGATCCAGAAATCAAGACTCAAGTGGTTTGTCCACTTGAAAAGGATGCCTGAGAACAGAACTGCAAGAAGGGCGTTCGAAAGTGAGGTGGAAGGAAGAAAGTCTGTGAGAAGACCAAGGGGAAAATGGATAGATTTAGTTGAAAATTATGTTGTGAAAAATAGAGGGCGGGGGGGTTGTCCATGTTGAAAAGCTACTTTATGTTCTGCCAAGGAACTTAGAACACTATAACAATATAAATCTCCCGCCACACCATAATACAAAAGTCTCACGTGGGCGATGGGTGTCGCAGTGATTAATTCTCCAACATCCTCCCCACCCTGGTCTATCATGAGGGGGATGACCAGCTGGATTGGCCGTGTAAGATGGTTTCTGTCCGGGGTGCGAAGCATAACGGTTCTAGTTCTCTCGTCACGTATTTTTTCGACACGTGCCCTCTTGTAGTAGAACTAGGTCACCCAGTCTAATTTTTGTACCACTGTCTCGGGGCTGACGAACTTATTGGAAATTCCGTAACAGCAGCAAGTATTCTTTACTCAGTTTCCAGAATTAGTTAGCTATTTGTTGGCATAGTCTGAAGGTTCGTACTAGGTCAATCCTAGGTGGTTCTGGTCCACTGGGTATCGTGGTAAGCCGATCTCCAACGAGAAAGTAGGCTGGAGTCAGTACGTTGCCATTGTGACCATCTTGTGTCAGGGATCTTGTATTTAAGGGGACACTATACTGAAATTCCATGAATTTCGAGGAAAATATCAAAGTTGGGTTTATGGCACTAAAAAATACCCGGATATGTCCTCTATCAAAAAGTGTTTTTCTTTTAAAGTGCCGCCATTCTTAAAGTCCTAAACACCTCCTCTCATTGGCACTGCGGTGGCATTTCATTGGTCCATGCGCTACTCGACACGCCCCCTCCAGTTACTGCTAAGACGTCTTTCTTATTGGGATTTTAAATGAAATTGAATAATCGACTTGCAGAGGTGATACTTTGCATCTTGATGCTCAGTTGTTATAGTACATGATCCATTATTAGTGAAATAAATACTTATAACTTATAACTAGTGACGGACTGCGAGTGGTCTCGCGAAGAATCGAGTCTGGAACCGTAAAACTCGAGGTACTCGAGTCGGGAATCGAGGCCGAGGACGCTGTCAGCGGTATCTGTGAGCCATATATGGAAACAACACGATGTATAGTGATGTCGGTACGTCTAGGCCAAGTATTGTATTCGTTTCCCATTAATGCACAGTGATACAATAGAATATTCAAAATTGGAAATCGGCAATAAGTGGACTGATGACAGAAAGAAGGAACGCAATACACTAAAGAGTAATTTCCCTCAACGTGATCGTTTTCTAAGCAGTAGTATGTATCACTGTTGATAACGCATGTAACCTTATCGAAATCTCTGGCTGAGTGGTTAACGCTGCTAACTTTCACCCTGCGGGCTGGGGTTCGATTCCCGGCGAGGAGGTTTCTTTAAATTTGACTTTTATTATATTTCTTTCTTTCTCATTACTCAGTCGTTATAATATGAAGCATAGTGTGCATTTTCCAAGCGATTTCTCTTGTAAATCACTAGTACAAAAGTCGTTTGCAAGTTTAACGAGTGTTGGGAATTTGGCCGCATTGTGTCCTATATCGTAAGTACGGCGTGGCCGACGAAAGATACTGGCCCCAGTGCGAACAGCCATCTTGTCTGTGACGTAGGCGATGTAGTGACCCTGGTTGAGTCGACTTGTGAATTTCTTGTGAATAGCAGTGTGAGAATAGTTAGTGTTTTATAAAGTGTAATGTCCAACTTTACATCCAACTTGTGTTGTGGTGCATCATGTAGCTGCAATAATCACGTAGCCTACAGGGTAAGTGTTAACACTTTATTTCTCATTAATGATACAGGTTAATCAAACGCACGTGTGGTGCAGGTTATGTACGAACTTCGTTAGCCTAATATTGTGGATGTTAAGGACTATTAGAATGCATGCTAAGTTAATTATCTGAGTTAAAGTTAGATATTTAATGAATGTGTCTCTTTACAGGAAATCAAAATGCCGAGATGCTGTAATGTGGCTGGCTGTAAGAACAATTACAGATCTCAGCATGAAAATGTTTCTACATTTTCTCTCCCAAAGGACGAAAAATTAGGAAATATATGGCCTAGAAAAATTCCCACTGACTTCTCTAAAGTGAGCAAGCCTATAATTTGTATAAAACATTTTCCTGATAGCTCTGTTATCAGGACAGAGCAAGTTGATGGGGAAATAAAGACATTTGCTAGGAGTTATCCGAAGTTGAAACCTGATGCAGTATCTTCAATATTTTCGAATTTGCCAGGATAGCTATCCACTCCTGGGCCTTCTTCTAGAAGACTGTGTGATGCAGAGGTAGAAAATCTCGGATAAAGCCATAGAAGCGAGCTTGGAAGACTTCAGCCACTACGAAGAAGAGAATTCTGTGCACAGTCTATCGGATATATCTGAACACTTCTCCTCCAACAGGAATAAATTTAAGCAGGAATGGACACATATCAAGACAGAAGACAAGTTGGTGAAGTGCTTGAAGAATTTGAGTGATGCAGTGCCCATAATTACAGGTTCTGTGTGTATTCTAAATAACCTCAGCATTGAGCTGGCTGTCAATGGGTTGCAGATTCCCAAACATTAAGTTCCACAAAACTTTCTTTGCATTACTGATAAAAATTCATTTGATGAACTAGCCTACTTCATTTCATTGAAAATTCTGAGTGCGATGAAAATGGAAGAAAGTTGTCAGCAGTGAATGCTCCTGTGAACATCCTACAGAGAAGTTTTTCGAGTGATGATTGCACACCATTATAGTCTTTAATAGAGCAAGTTAATTTTTTAGATGTTAGGCAAACAATCGTAGGTACAGTGGAGACACGTTACTCTTGGCAGCTTCCATATAATATGTTCACTTGTCATCAGTGTACAAACAGTTACATCGGAGTGGTCATATTTATCTGCCTCATCCATCAAATCTTCAAAAGTTGCTTGGTAAGTTTGATTTTAGTACTTTTGACATTATTGGGAGTATTGAGTAGCCTATCTCAGTCTAAAGAAGAATAATTTCTTGAAAGATCATGAATGTTCATAAATTACTTTTACCGTAGTTCATTTTAATGGAAAAGTTGAACTGTACTCTTCTAAAGCCATGGCGAGACAAAGCCATTGGTCGCTACTTGGTTAGGCGACTATCTGGACCAAAATTATTGTTAGTAGTACAAGCAAGGAGGTCTGGGGTTAGGTTTGTGTTTGTACGCAAAGAATACTCTGTATTGCCGGTACCAATAATGAGCGCTGGCAGCTGTCAAAGCTAACACGTGAGGAAATGCTGCGTTGCCACTGAGGCAGATCATGACTCATAACATTCCAAGAAGCTTCCAGGAAGACACAAATACTGGGATCTGTGGTGTGTCAGCCATCTTCGTGTGAAGGGTCAATTAAACATTGCGATGCACGCGAGTTTAGGGGAATTTTTAGTTGCCTAATCGCTCTAGCTGCTACTAACTTAATTATGGGTCTATTCCTTTCATAGCCCCCTCTTCGTCACTTGTGTCTGAATTGGATCTGGAATTGCTTTCCAGGGAAACGATGAACCAATCTACCCCATCATCGAGTATACATTCACGTTTCGTAGCCTCATCCAGTTCTCGTTGCACTATTAACACAAAACGCTTCCAGTTTTATGAAGTCACTTCCCTAATAGCCTAAACGGTAAGCTTCTCAACCTCACGGAGTGTGAAATTCTTATTATGCCGTGCTAGATAACCCTTCACTTGACCCCATATAATTTCTATAGGATTGAAGTGGCAATGATATGGGGCAGCGTGATGATCTCATGGCCATGCTTTCTCGCCAGTTCATCCACGTGGTAGCCTACATGGATTTAGGCTTGCGCTGCTGTATAAGGTTGAGAAGGATATTAATTCTGAATGAAAGTGGAACGCGGCTTATACACTTGTAGCAGACATGAATGTACTTTTACATTCCTTGTGTCCTTGTTTCATTTTTTGGGCGATATTACGTATTGAAATTAGGAACCCTAATTAAAACTTACTACTGAACCTCATATATGTGCTAAAGTACGTAAATATGTGTTTTTATTTTTTGCTATTTTAAAAACAGCTGCCATGCTTCGATAGCACTTGATCTCTTTTAACCGTCATCAAGGCTCACTCTAGCAGCACGCATCGAGGCACACATGTGAGATACAAAATCACTGTTGATAAAAAGAAGTGGGATGCAAAATCACTGTTGATAAAAAAAGAATCATCGGGACACGTTAGGCAGTAGCCATTGCCAAAACTCATTGATCTGGGTGCGTTAGGCTGTAACCATTGTCAAAAACCATTGGATTGGACAAAGTGAAGGTAAGAATGGTCAGGTGTAGGTGCAGCCTTGGCCGCGCGCTGCTAGCGGGGCATGGTTGACACAAAACCATTGATCTGGGCACGTTAGGCTGTAACCTTTGTCAAAACCACAGTTGTGCGGAAAAAAATAGACATACATATTACAGGAGAGCGATATACTGCATAGTTATTACTGAGCAGATAACAAAAAACACTCATTTCAGCCGTACAGAGATGCGAAATATTGCACACACTAGCATAATTAGAGTCGTGAACTGAGTGTTGCGAACAAATGATGCCCACTAGAGACTGAATTGGGCACTTTTTTGTTTCACATAGTACCGTAAGGGCGAGGTTGGCAGTACTGTTATGGTACTTTTTTTGATGATTGATTTGAACAATGCCGCTCACTGCTGTAATTTTCGCTATATTTGGAATGGCTGGGTGGATCACAGACGGCGGAGGAGGAAACATCTATTAAAACATTGCTTCCTGATTTATTTCTCATCCTTTTATAAGGTATTTTGGCTAATTCATGTATTATATAGAGTGTTATCGCTCGTTCTATGTTTATTCAGCACTACCGAGAAGGATTCCTTTTGTCCGAGAGCTGTCGCATGGTAGGCTACATGATGGCGGTCGAGCCATTCCAACATTCGCGGCTTCGTACTTGAAGTTGTTGGAGCTTATTCTATCTGTACTATGTGGTACGAAGCATGGTCCATTACAATAACACTGTGTTCAGGGATGTTGGGTAACAATTGTTCCTGGAACCATTTTAAAAACTAGTTGTAGTCCATGTCTTCATGGAAATCACCAGTTCTTTTCGACCTAAAGAGCAAAAGTGTATTATTAACAACGCCGTGTGATTGCCCGGCATGTAGAATAATAAATCGACCCCCTCTGCCTGACGGCCCTTCCTTGTCCCCTGAACTGAGTTGTCACTCCAACCCTTAGACACTGTGTGACCAGCATTGACCCACATTTCACCTAACCACACAATATCCATAACATTTTTGCCATATTAACTTAAGTTTTGAATTTTCCAGTAGCCTATTTTCACCCAATTTTCACCAAATTTTGTAGGTTCTTTAAAGTGAGCATAATTAAGGGAATTCTAAACTTTGGAGCTATTTGGTTCAGTAAAGTTATCAATCTAAAACTTGTATGGAATGATCATCAATGGTCTACAAATAAAAATTGGTATTACTTTTAAAATCAGTGCAAAAGGTTTATTATTAAAATGGTTTTTTTTTAGAATGACCTGTTGTTCTGTTAAAATATGTCATTTTTTTCAAATTTGAACCTAAATATTTCTGAAAGTTATTAATATTTTTCTAAATGAATTCCACACATTATTAAGACCAC
The DNA here is from genome assembly GCA_946902985.2 of Meconema thalassinum. Taxonomy (NCBI): domain Eukaryota; kingdom Metazoa; phylum Arthropoda; class Insecta; order Orthoptera; family Tettigoniidae; genus Meconema; species Meconema thalassinum. Next base: position 20,125,747 of record OX336391.1, read on the forward strand.
AAAGTTGTATGTGAAAACCAAGTTTGAAGGTAATGGGATCAAAACGCAGGCAACTGGAACATTTAAAATGCTGAAAAATATGGTATTGAGAAAAAGCTAACTTTATTAAAAAATACAGTATTTTAGTGGAATTTCCTGCATCAAGACTTCCCTGAGTTTACAAATCACTTTTCCCACACTTCAGAGGTAACTTATTACTAAACCCATCTTTCTCCCTGATGTTGACACGAAGATTTACTGCCACATTCACCACACAGGTCTGTAAACAAATTTTGGAGGGCACCCATATATGAATGAGAATGTGCTTGTCATTAACACTAGGTCAAACAGTATTCTCCTCACTAAAATAGGCCTATTCCAGTTTTCTGACACTGGCAGAAGAAGTAGTTGCAGCTGTTGAACTTGCATTACTTAACTTCACATGTAATATCACCCCACTGTTTGTCAACATTCTAAATAGCACTATTCCATTTCTTTGTTTCACGGACTTTCGGTTTACGCCATCGACTAGATACAGAATACATCTAATAAACTGCACACAAATCTCTAAAATACCATTAACTTACACAAGTTCCACCACTCACAGTAAACCAATAAAAATATAATTCTTGCGAATAAACTTCACTAAAGCCACTGACCATCAAAATAAACAAAGACGCATGGTTCCACCATGTATCCAAAATGGCCTATACTTTACTACAAACCAAAATACTTCTGTTCGATGTTAAATATGTGCATGTGTATAGTAATGATATTCTTTTAGTGAATGCCATACAGTTAAAAATTATATGGGATAAGAAAATAACATGTACGGTAAGAAAAGTAAGAATAATGCTCTAAGAAAAGTTTCACACTTGACAAACATTGCCTAGGCTACTCATAACTGATAAATTTACCAACAGATGGCACCATAAGCTTGTATTCAGATGATTGGCATGATAATATTGGCCAAGAGTATGAAATTACAACAAAATTGAGGGGTTTTTGGTTCTAGGAAGTAGGCGTTGCCCATTTCAAGACCTAAGCACGTGTTCTTTAAAAGCCCCCGTAAGGTATTTAAAAATGGCCGTACTTAAAAAACAAATGTATATTTAAGTGCCCCAAGTGATAGGTAACTTCTAGGACATGAAACCAGATTTTGGTTTTTTGTTTGTAATTTTTGGCCTACAACTCAGTAGGGTCTCCCCATTTCATGTAGGAACTGACACCTCAAAGCCACAATATCTGGCCTCTCCATGATCACCTTCCCCCCATTAATTTTCTTATATTTAAATCCCAGATCGTGCAACACTTTCAGTGAAGAAAGGCTTCCTTGAAATAATTGTGCCTCTCTGAGCAAAAACAAGAAGTTTGCGACATGTTGGAATTTCTTTCCTAAAATAATAGCTATAAATATGCCGTCTAACAGCATCTTGTTGAAAGCCATCTAAATTAGTGACCACCCCTTCTCTATGCCTCTTCTTCCCTGGAGTTGATAGTTTAGACGGGCCAGCATCATCAGACAGGAACTTCCCTTCCGTCACTCGGTATGCAGTGATTTCACTCACACCAAGAGTCTTGGCAGTTCTTTTCCACACCTGAACAAATGGAATCAGAGGTTCCTCCCGTAAGCGCATATTTTCCTCTTCTTCCTCCATAAAATTCTTCACCGCACATACCATCTCCTTTACTTGGCTATGGAGAGTCACACTACGGCCTGAAGTTGTTCTGTCGCAGAGAATGGATCCTGGGCCTTCCGCGAGCATGTACCGATGCCATTTTTACACAACGAAAATAGACACGATGATGCAAATAAAAGAAATAAACTCAAAATCTGTATATACACACGCTTCCAACAAAAACAGAACGATAACGCTTACTGTAGCCTATGAAAGAATAAGCAAATGCACTTCAATATATACTCGGGATATTACTAATGGCAGTGACGAGTTAGTTCACAGTAGAACACTGCGTCAAACCATGTGCTCACTGCTGTGTCGGCATTCATTGCAACACTGCTCGCTGTTGCTATGGACACCGTTACCCCTCTTGTCTCCACTCCTCACCTCACCATTCAAGCGGATGGCAGCTTGCACCGTTCATCTTTTGTAAATCAGAGTATAACACATAGAATTTAACATGTATGCAGCGTTTAAACCCTAAGTGTTGTCCACGTTGTCATGGATGATGCCATTTTGTGTCTAGGGGAATTTTGTAAGTGTAAATTCCATTCCATGTCCTCATTAAAGCTATTGACACAAGTTGGCAGGCTTGTTTTGTTGAGATAAATTAGAGATGAAAATAGTACAAGAGTTAATAGAAGACTCTATCGTTGCCAAGGCTGCAAGATACCAATGTAATTGATAGTGATTTTGTACTGCATAAGGAAACAGTAGCAAGGCAGCTGGAAGCAAGTTAGACATGTCCAGTCCTCATATTGTGTTCATGCATCTTTGTAACGATGAATTTGTAACCCACTAAGCTCCAGTGAGATTGGGAAATGGTGTCAGAAAAATTTAAAATCCTGAAGAGATCATGAATCCTCAGCAGGGTATAATGGCTGTAGGCCCTATGTGCAGTGCAGGATTTTTTGAGAATATTAATAGCTGGAGGATATTAGATCCTAATAATCGCCAGTAATATATCCAAGATCAGCAAGATATCACCTTTATAGTCTACTTGGTGAAACCTGCAAACTTCATTTTCTACATTCTAAGATTCTTCCAGACAATGTGTTAATGTGCTTGAGATGCTTATATTTATAACCAATGTCCTAAATAAAATAATGTCTGTAATACATTTTGTGTGTGCTTATTATAATTAAGTGTAAACATTACTGTGTCATTGGATGAAGATTACTTGCAATTTGCTAGTGTTCTTGAAGATACAAGTATAGTTTTGTACTCCAGGGCCCTACCAATTACCACATCCAGAATTCTCTGTTAAAGCTCTAGATTTACCCATTTCAAACCGATTTACCCAGTGTGTAGTACTGTTAACTGCTTATTTTCCATGTGGCCTGCAAGGATGCCCATGTTCTTTTTCAGGGGGAATGGATGTGGTGAGGAGTATACGATATTTTATGGGAAGAAGGGGTAGGGGGGGACTGGGTATGTTATAAAATTCTTCATCCCCAGACCACCAGGGTGAAACAAAAAATAAGAAAAAATAATTAAAAGTTGAGGAATGCTTTCATTTGAATAATTTGAAGGGTCTCGTTTGACGTTTGGTGGAGATCTTGGACATCTTATTGAGAGGGAGATACCATGTCCGTGTAGCCAGCATAGATCCAAATTACAATGTCAAGTATGGTCTTTCTTTAATTTTAATAAATGGAACAGTTCCACCTAAATGGAGTAGGGGTAAGTAAAGTGGCTTCTTGTCCAGGTGACCTGCTTTGCGAAGGATTATTTGAAACCTGATATAGGATTTATTCTTCAAAGCTTCGCACAAAGGCTCTTGACAGAATGATTTGAATCCCACTCCTTGCATCCTGGAAGTGTCTTCCCAACTCAACTGTAAATAAAAGCTAACTGAAAACGACTACCACATCCTTTTCTAATACAAGTACAGTACACACATAAGTGCATGGGGCTGATATCCACGACATTTCAATCCACTGAATTAACTCACAATGAATAAGTTTCCAAGGTCCTTCACTTGTAGTAATATACTTCGTTATAAAAATCTTGAGCCCATAAAACCATAAATTTGACCTAAGCCTAACTGGGAACGGGAGAGAACCGTTAAACATGTCCATCATGATAGTAGTTGCCACAAGAAGTAAACCTGGCACTGTAGGGGATTGGTGTCAGATAAAAGGATCTCTGCTAAAGGAGGTAAGTATAATCTCAGCAATTCATATATGTATCTGAAGTAGTCCTATGCATTAAATTTTTGTTGTTGAAAATGATTGTCTTTTGGTAGGCCTACTCAAAAAAGCAAAATGCTAAAAACCACGAGTGTTGGCTCAAATTTCTTATATTCATTTTTATTATTTTGGGGCATGAATGACCCTTCCCTTGCAATAAATGAAGCACTGGATACTTTCTCCTAATGCAATGCTTGGTTGTTTCTTCTTTTTTTTTTTTTTTTTTTAATTCCAGCTGCTTTTAAAGTTAAACTTACATGTAAACTGGTATGGAAACAACTTATTGATGAACGAAGATAAGAGGATAATATGTACAGTTTTGTATATCTGCATAAACTGGAACATCCATTCAACGTTTGTATTACACTGCTTAATATTCTACTGCTCTAAGGTTTTGAGCTAGTGATAGGGGTGGATTTCTTCCACAGCTTTTAACTTTATTTTTGAGTATCCTTAAATTCACACTAACAAATTACTCGGCTATTGGTAGGCTTCTATAGATGAGAATACCTTGGTGCAATCAATGCGGCGAGGCGAGCGAGCGACACCACTCCTCTGACGTCACAGATCCGCGCCATGGCCTGTCTTTCTCGTCGGCCACGTAAGTACGGATCGTGACGTCACCGTAGAGACTCGAGTCCTTCTTACGGGTTACTCGTTCAGACTCGGAACCGCTAGACTCGATTCTCGCGAGTCCAAGAGTCACTCGTGCACATCACTACTTATAACCATGGTTTCAATTTATTTCGTAATATTACTTTTTTTATAGTACTACTGGTAGTAATAGACTGAACGTATGATATTTATAAGTTGAGTATGTAACCCTTATTTATATTGCAGTCGTATTTTGGACAGCACTCTACCCGGTTTGTTAGTAAACAGTGAAATTGGCGGTTGTGTTTGGATTGAGCTGTTTCAGAATCTTTCTTTTGTGAACTTTCGTGTATGTATTTTCTGTAAATGAATTATCAAGAATGCCTACGAGTAGGAGATGTCCTGGAAAATGGCCCTGGAAGAGAAGGTCAACAGGTTTGGCTGTTTATTATAAGGTGGGAAGTGTGTTGCTTTTGATGTTTCAGAAAACAACATGCCTGTTAATTATAGGCCTATTTTTAGCCTACTTTCGATTTTTGCAAAAAATGAAAGTAGACTTATGAGATCAACACAGGGCGAAAAAAGTGTGTCTGTCTGTGTGTGTGTATGTGTGTGTGTGAGTCTGTGTGTGTGTCTGTGTGTGTGTGTGTCTCTGTGTGTGTGAGTGTGTGTACTCTGAATGTCTGTCCCCCCCTATCAATTCAAACACGGTGAATGCGAATTGAACGAAATTTGGTACAAAGGTAGCACTAGCAAAGGACACCTCAGTGTCATGTTTTATATCGCCGCCATCTTGACGGAAACGTAATGGCGGCCTCACAAATGTTCAAAGCTTAAATCAAATTACGACTAACCTAATCATCCGATCTCTACCAAATTTTGCAACAACATACCTTTATGGGGGGAGCATCCTTTGACCAAACCAATAGGTCATCAGCGTAATTGTTTACGGATGGCGGCCATCTCTGAGTGAAAATCGATTCCCCCTATTAATTCGAACACGGTGCAACCGAATGGAACGAAATTTGGTACGGAAGTAGTACTAACGAAAGGCACCTCAGTGTCATGTTTTATATCGCCGCCATCTTGACGGAAACGTAATGGCGGCCACACAAATGTTCAAAGCTTAAATCAAATTACGACTAACCTAATCATCCGATCTCTACCAAATTTTGCAACAACATACCTTTATGGGGGGAGCATCCTTTGACCAAACTAATAGATCATTAGAGTAATAGTTTGCGGATGGCGGCCATCTTTGTGTGAAAATCGATTCCCCCCATTAATTCGAACACGGTGCAGCCGAATGGAACGAAATTTGGTACAGAGGTAGTACTAACAAAGGGCATCTCAGTGTCATGTTTTATATCGCCGCCATATTGACAGAAACGTAATGGCGGCCACACAAATGTTCAAAGCTTAAGTTAAATTACGACTAACATAAACATCCGATCTCTACCAAACTTTGCAACAAGATACCTTTTTGGAGGGAGCATCCTTTGACCAATCTAATAGGTTATTAGCCTAATAGTTTGCGGATGGCGGCCATCTTTATGTCAAAATTGATTCCCCCTATTAATTCGAACACGGAGGAACCTAATGGAACGAAATTTGGTACAGAGGTAGCACTAGCAAAGGGCACCTCAGTGTCATGTTTTATATCGCCGCCATCTTGACTGAAGCGTAATGGCGGCCACACGAATGTTCAAAGCTTAAATCAAATTACAATTAACCTAATCATCCGATCTCAACCAAATTTTGCAACTACATACCTTTATGGAGGGAGCATCCTTTGACCAATCTAATAGGTCATTCGCCTAATAGTTTGCGGATGGCGGCCATCTTTGTGTCAGAATCGATTCCCCCTATTAATTCGAACACGGTGGAACCGAATGAACGAAATTTGGTACAGAGGTAGCACTAGCAAGAGGCACCTCAGTGTCATGTTTTATATCACCGCTATCTTGACGGAAACGTAATCGCGGCCACCCAAATGTTAAAAGCTAAAATGTAATTACGACCAACCTAATAATCTAGTCTCTACCGAATTTTGCAACACCATATCTTTATGTGGGAAACATATTCTGACCAAACTGCAAGAATATCAGCCCAATAGTTTGCAGATGGTGGCCAAGTATGTGTACAAATCGATTCCCCCTATCAATTCAAACACGGCGAAACCGAATTGAACGAAATTTGGTACAGAGGTAGCACTAGCAAAGGGCACCTCATATTCATGTTTAATATCCCTATAGCACGTTGTATTTCAACAAGCTACTACAACCAACATTCAATCATACTCCTTGAAAAGGACAAAGAGTTATAACAATACCCATGCATTTAGGAGAAAGTAGGCTATATGTTCTTTACTGAACATCTTGTTTGTCCTGAAATGAAACATACTGATGGGGAAGGCAGTGTGATTTGCTCTTCTGGTACTATCGAATGTAATTCGAATGATTCGGATACAATGGGCGAGCGTAAAATTAGGCCTACAGCCACTGAGTAGAAACTGGCAACATTCTCTAATTTCGGGCCTGAAAACATTGATGCAGATGACAGGGGTTATGATAATTTTATTATTGTGCATAAGTCTGCAGACAAGCTTGTTTTGCAGTCTGTGTTTAACTCCATCAGTGTCTGTTGAAATGAGGGAAAATGAAGTCTGAAGGACATACCTAGCGATGTGGGCAGGGTAAATATAATTGTGGGGTTTACTTCCTCCATTTTTGGTCCGTATTGACTTTGATGATTTATTGCAAATATGTTAGTCCGTCGATCAATACATCAAGTTGCATATAATTCAACAGTGGTACATGTTTCGGGCCATTAAATAGCCATTCCTCAGCCACAATTTATCGAATCTAAAGAAACAATCTCATAACACCAACAACATAACAATATTAAAAACATTCATAAAACTTGGTAAAACATGTCAACAACTTGGAATAAAATGCATGTACACATCGTTAAAAGATCTCTAAAAAGTCTCTCCGGCCCATGAGTTCGTGGAAAGGTGAGTAAGTTCACATGGAATATTGGCACTATATGAAGTAAGCCAGTCACTGTTCATTTTTCATGATATCAATGTGGCTTGAAGGAGTTTGAACATTTCTCGACATGGACGCTTGGAGCGTAAAGTTGTGTTAATATGCGGTCGAAACGGACGAAAAATGGATCCCAAGAAACGTGGCCTAGTTAGCTCAAGCGAAGAAACTGATGGTCCATAAGTGAAACAAGAGGAGCCAAAATCTTAAAGAGAACAGAGAGAAAGGCCAAGAATTAAAGTGAGAACCCAAGAAACCAGAGAAGGCGATCCCGATCGTGTTGAAAAACCAGCGAAGTCATACCTGAGGAGAGACCCACAAAACATGTACCACTGTTGAATTATATGTAACTTGTTGTATTGATCGATGGACTAACATATTTGCAATAAAGGTAAATATAAATTGAGCACAGGAACAGTTGGACGTGTGGGAAGGAATAATACAAGGGTATGGGATGAAATTTAGCATAAATAAGAGTGAGATGGTGATCACAACAAGGAAGAAGGAAAGAACCACAACAGGAATAACAATTGGTGGGGAACAGCTGAAGAAAGTGGAGAGTTTCAAGTATCTGGGAAGCCTGATACAAGAGAATGGAAGCAACGATAGAGAAATAAATGATCGGGGTAGACAGGCAGAAGCATTCCGGAGGAGTGTGAGAAGCATGTTATGGAGCAAGGATGTCCCTCAGAACAGCAAAATGATCATATATCGGACGTACTATGTCCCTATCCTGACGTATGCCTCGGAGACCTGGGTTATGAAAGGAAGGGAGAAGAGCAAAATACAGGCCAGTGAGATGAGGTTCTTGAGAAGCAGTATTGGAGCTACAAAGAGGGACAGAATAAGGAATGAGAGGACCAGAGAATTAATGAAGGAGGAACCATTACAGGATGGTATAGGGAAATCTAGACTTAGATTGTATGGACATGTAAAACGAATGGAGGAGAAGAGGATACCCTGGAGGATACACGAGACGAAGTGGGAAGGAAAGAGACCAAGAGGGAGACCGAGAGACAGGTGGCTGAATGGGGTGGAAGAAAGCGTGAAGAAGAGAGGAGAAGACTGGACAAGGGTGGGGGCTGAGAGATGGTGGAAAGACAGAAGACGTTGGAGAGGCTTGTGTTCCAAACAGACCCGGCCAGTGGCTGGAAACTGTGCAAGATGATGATGATGACCCGGGTAGATACCCAGTCGTCATTTTAATATCCACAATGAGGGTATTTTCAGTTTTTGAGCTTTGTAGAACACTTTTTGATGTGTTGATGAAGTGTTGGACAAACAGGGACTGAAACACAGGTACCGGTATTTGATGCCTTAGATTGAAATTGATCCTTCAAAACTTAAGAAAAAGCAAAATGAACATCCGGGTATTTTTATGTTTTGGCACTGTAACCTTGTCCTTTAAATGTGTTCTTTCCTTAATCTAAAGTACAATATTGGATAAAACCTTTTGGTTGTTTTGTGTTTTAAATTTTTAATAAATACCAAGTTATTGAGAAGGTCTAGTTTTATTACGGTACTGGAAATGAGCAGATGTGGGAAGGAAAAGCTACTTTTGTAGTAATAAGAGTAGGCTATATGCATATTAATTGAAATGTGTGTATGCCAAAACTCAAAAGGTAATAAAACATATTCAATCGAAAGGGAAGAAAGGTCTAAGTGGCGAGGCTTATGTTCCAAACAGACCCAGCCTGGGGCTGGAAACTGTACATGATGATGATGAATAGAAAGGACATTTGAAAAAAAAATGCATAGTAAAAGTGCTTTAAGTTATATTTCATTCAATTTTAAATATAAAAAAAATCTAAAAAGTTAATGTAGAATAGTTTCCATACCGGTATCCTTTTTTAAGGTTCAACTTACGACACAGGATTTTTAATGAAACATCTAAAATACCAGGGTATTTACCCTAATTGGGTATTTACCCCAATTTATAAATATCTGGGTATTTTACATCACTAGACATACCTATGGCGAAGGGCAAATCTAAACTCAGTGAAGTTGCATAGATTTTTATTTTGCATTTCATGGCTTAGCAAAATTTTAATGTTCTCTTTCATAAAAGAAGTCCCTCGTTATGCAGTTTTTGTCAGATACAAATAAACTTTTACACACAAATTCAAGACACTGCGCAGCGTTAATGCAGCTTCCTATGTATAAAAAACCTAGCAACCAGTTGTTTGGGTCCAATGTGGCTGCGCCCATGCGGGTCATTTCGGCAGCGTATAGTGTCCCCTTAATGCGGCTTCTCATCATCATCATCTTGTCCAGTTTCCAGCCCCAGGCTGTTTGGCTTCTATGCTGATCAAAACAGTCCTCAGACCTTCATCATCAATAGTAGAACGTCCAAGTATCTTCGTAGACATCGCTCGGTAGAGTGATCAGTCTCCCCTATCATCCTCCCCACGAAGCCGCACGTGGAGCAATAAATGTCCTTGTAATACCTTGCTGGGCCAGATACTGGTGTGTCTTTGTCGCTGAGAGGACTGTCCATAGTCTCTGTACACTGCACGGAATCTCGGAGGCTGTAGATCGTGTGGTGTATGCCGCGTTGGCCAATAAACCTCTGGAAGGCTTGCAGAAATCTGTCAATTGACATAGTTGTAAATATAAGGCACGGGTTGTTGCACAGGTGAATAATGCGATGATTGATCTGTTTGGAATTGAAAAACTTTTTGTAATTACTATTATCGGTTTTATGTGCGATCATCATGTTGTACTCCTTCAATGAACTGGTTATATTATAATGTTAACCAAATGATAATAATAATATTAGCATATCAAAATATAATTCATCAACATGATATTACCATACCAAAAATTAATAATTTATAACACACAGAAAAGGCCTAATTTAATTACTCGCTAGGTCAGCTGAGTTCACAGCAAAAAAAACCTAGGAGTGAATGTTCCAATTTTCGTGGTATTCAAGAACACCCTGATTTAATTTAGGATAAGAGATCAGGCGGGACGAAGCTAATGTCAAGACCAGCTTGTTGAATGGAAGGCTGGACGTACTCAGAAAGGCCGACAATTTTAATCTTGCCACACATGGTGAAGGGAACAGAAACAATCTTCCTACTGACTGCCATCATTAAATAAAAAAACAACATCCAAATGTCAAAGTATAATAAAAATCTAGGAATGATACAATTAAATTACAACTAAAACCCTTAACCGCTTAGGCTAATATTTAAAAGGTAATGCAGAATCAAGTTCCGGGTAATATTGTGAATAAAATGAAGTCAATCATTGCCCAGTTGGCAAAATTTCATTTCTCCATCATACGATTAATTGAATTACTGAACAGAGGGTAATATCATCCACAAGGATAAAAGGAAATATAACAACATGAAATTCAGGCCCGGTGCCATTTCACAAACAAATTGCATAAAGCAACAAACGCGTTCCTTAGCGAACGAAAGCGTCCGAGAAGCTTCCGAGTCCAGCACTGACTGTCCTTTGAAGCCTATCTGACCAAAATTAAATCCACGAGGTTCCCATCCAGGTAACGGGAAATAGGGCAATAAGTAACCCACCCTGCAGTAAACTACATAGAACCGTATCACCAAATTATACAAGACCTTCCAAAATATTACATACTAATATACTAAATAAAATTCCAAAATATTACATACTGATATACTAAATAAAATGTCAAAGTCTGTATCTAGTTCACATTATGGTCCACCGACACATGGCCTTAGAATCACATTACCAAAATTTTGCAGTCAAAGTTTGTATTCAACCTTTTTTTAGTTGCCCCTTAGAAATAAGTTATGATAGTACCACCTGGTGTCTTCCAGCCCTCCGAGGAAACTGCACTATCAGTTTCCCCGGAGGCAATTGCTTAAGAGTCTTTATGTCGGCAAGGTCCTCCACACACTGTATCTGGATTCACAGGCCACAACCCTGTATTCCAGTGTACCCCCACCACACTACTCCAGTAATACCAAATGCGACTAGTGGCGCAACGGGCCAAAACAAGGCCAGAGTCCAAGGTTTGAGTTGGTACCATTGAATATCACCCCACACAGTTAGTGCGTAGAAACTTTCCAGGAGTTGAGGCGTTACACAATGTTCTTGCAAGATTGTTCTTAGAACAAGAGCTTGGCGAATGTAGCTGACAGGAAATGTTCACTTTTCCAATGTTCACAGATACAAAGCTTGATTTATCTCCCTCGACAAGTTTCCATCAGCGATAATACATTAAGTGACAGGACACACAAAGGGTACAAATCCTGGCAGAAAAGGGCTTGGCGAACCCATTTCACCAACAGTCAGGCGCCAGAGAGGCGAAATGAATTCCCAGAAGAGGCTTGGTGTATGCTCCCATGATAATCCGGTCAGACCTGGAGTTCTTACTGCGTCTCGAAGATAAAGATGAACATGTACTGATTTGCAAAATCGGTACAGTAATTACTATTATCGGTTTTATGTGCGATCATCTTGTTGTACTCCTTCAATGAACTAGTTATATTATAATGTTAACCTATTGGTGTAAATCTATGACTTTAGTCATATTTATAACTTTCCCGTATTGATTATGATATATTACAAAAATATCCACTTTACAATACAACATTTTTCATACACTATTTTTATAAATGATACATGTTTCTGCACTTTGAGCCTTCTTCAGTCTTAACAGCACAACTAAAATTCTCACATGTCAATCTAGGACTAATCAGTGTGACATTCTTACTAATTCCTCAAATATATATATATATATATATATATATATTACAAATATTGTACAGTTAGTATCAAAAGGGACAATCTCCAAAATAAAATTTAAAATATCTCACTAACTATAAATCATATGCTTGGTTTTCTTTGATTACTCGCACACAACCGTTTACTTTATGCATAAGAGAAAAAAGCATCCAGATAGATTGTATACAAATGCATTAGATAAAAAATTACTCCTAGAGCTCAGCAACTCTAACTGAAACCCCGGAAGAAATGCGAACTAAAACTACTTCCTCCCTGCCCGCTCTGACCAACTCAAGCAAGACCTATATCTGTGCAGAGCGGTGTAGTCCATCGCTGGCCGGGAGCCAATAGATGTGATGTGTTGACAAGCGTTCACAGTCCACTCTCTCGCTCAAGCTCGCCCTCCTCTCTGTCACACTGGCTGACAGAGCTAGCGCTGTCACCATGGTCTCACTTCAAGTTGCTGAGCTCTACTGTAAAATGCAGGAAGGTGGAGATTCTTCCTTTTGATACTAATAGCCTCATATATCAGTTGCTGTTTCTGAGAGACTAATGTTGTACTACCTCCTTTACAGGTGATCCAATGCAGCAGTCATCAGTGTGCTGAACAACTCAATATTGTATTTGGCTATCATCCTGCAAAATGAGAATCTGAACCTCCTGTCAATAAATATGTTTTGTTTCCAGAGTGATCTAGCTAGCCTTGCGTGTTAGGGAGCTACTGATTTACTAAATTTCAAATATATATATATATCTGATGGTGCTATGAAATGGGAAGGTGTTTTGCTGTAATAAAAGGAAAAAATTAAAGAATTATTTTCACCTCTGTGTTATTTTTCCCAGTGATAAGTAACCTTCCTTTCATGAATTAAATGATGCAGGAAAGTAGTGCCTCAGCATTAAAGAAATGTTATGGTTCAAGCAGAAATGCCAACCACGTCAGCTTTTATATGTTTAAACACAGGTGAGAGAACAATCTAGGGAGTTGCGTGTCAACTGAATCTGATTATCGCCGCAATAGTGTGTCTAAGTTTCACAGCCACACAGTAGCGTTAAGATGACAACAGCTTTGTACACCATGAGTAGGGGGAACTACTAAACCCTCGATACCTTCCAACGAGAAGATAATCCAAATCAAAAACACATTTCCTTGTATCGTGATTCGTCACTCTCCTTAAGGTCAGTAATATTCTCATCACCGTCATTGTAGTCTTATTTTGCTGTTAACTTCCTTAACTAAAACCTTTTATAGTTGTCAACATGTAACAAGTTTGAAATTGCTTATGATTTTCTTTAGAGATAGAAAAGGGAAATTTTCCCTTCAAAAGCCTGGCAACCATAGTTTCTCGAGTTCAAATTTATGTACAGTAGAGTGCAATCCATACGACAAAAATTCCCAGAACCATTTTGCTTCAGCCCCGATTATGAGGTGACATGGCTCAAATAAATGAGCAAAATTATATGTTTGATAGTAGTACATGTCCATACCACTAGAGTCTGCTTTCTTGCATCTTCTCTCTGATTGGTGTGACCGAATTTCAGGATAGAGACGCAATAAAAAATGTCCACACAAGGGGATTTAAGGAAGATGGGAGGAGACCAACACATCGTATCTGGACGGAGATTACAACAATTGGTGAAAATGAACTATTGGGCCAGGAGGAAAGCTCGCAAAATGTTGATTCCGTGTGGTCCTAAATGACCCATTCGCGAAGAAGAAGAAAGACATTGAATTCACTGATTAAAAAGATGCCATTTTGGTTCTTGGCTGTAAAAGAGATTTCTCATGTTGAAAGACAATATTCAGTCAACAATAAAAAAGAAATATTTTAGACTGGTAAATGAATTAGTTTTGCAAAAATAAAACTAACTCGTAATATTATTTTAGCATTTGTCCTTCAACATTCAGTGGTTCACTTTTGTGGCTCTTGTCTCCATTTGGCACATTCATGTGCCTGATCACAGGGAGATCCAACGATCTTCAGGTTATTTTGCAAGGTGTCAAGCTCTTGCTATGTCAGATGTGTTTGCTAGTAGTACATGTCCATACCAGTAGAGTCCGTTTTCTTGCATCTTCTCTATGATTAGTGTGACTCCATATTACCATTTACCAGTGGTGGCCGGTAATGATGTCGTAGTGTTGCACAACGACGAGATTTTAAATAAATAATAATACTGTAAAAATAATATTTTAACAATAAATAAAACTACGCACCTCTTACGTGCATAGGAATTCATAGTTTTGTTACTTAATAATTCAGAAAACTTGTAGTACCGTACTGTGAACTGTGGTAAGGTCGTTTCCAGGCCCGGGCACCGACTAATCTCAATAGTGGAGGGTATGGCAGATACGCTAGACCAGGTAAGTTTACTCAGTTGGTAGTTGCTCACTGATTGCAACAAAGGGGGGGAAAGGGGCAGACGAAGACATCCGAAATTTTCTGTCTTGTGCCGATACCATGTCTCGCAATGTTATTTGAGCACGAGTGCGACACTTGCTCTCGCCCTCGTGTAAGCTATAGCTTACGCGGTTTTGTTATTGTCAAGTTTTTCAAACAATTTAATCTTGAAACTCAGCAATTCTTCTTCTGGCCGTGAAAGCCAATATACCATCTTTTTGGAAGCCTTCATAGGGAGGTTGAGGCTGCTTGAACTTTTGGTTCTCCCAGTCAAGGAGTGTAGTTGCACTCTATATAAAGGGAGGTATCGCCCAGTTCGATACTCCTGTGGGGGTCCGGGCGGGGACACCAAGAGCCCGCCGATGAGCCAGCTTGGTGTCCTAGGCGAAACCCCACACAAGACACGGCACAAACCTAGAAGAATTGCTGAGTTTTAATTCACCGGCCGTGAAAGCCAATATACCATCAATTTAATCTTGAGTTGAATGTGATGTTTTCAGGACTGCAGCATTCGTGACAAATAAACTACGTCAGTTTTACCGAGCACGTGTGCACCATCCTCTCTGGTATCAAGCAGTCTTTTTCCCAACCTCACCTCTTCTTAGTGTAAATAGTGCAACACCCAGAACAATTATCTGCCAGCCACCACTGCTATGTACCACTTATGACATGATCAAACATAATCACGCCAGATGTCCAGCAAAGCATTCTTGTTTTCACGACAGCAAGTTGATGTTCTTTTGCCTTGGTAATCCAAAACTAATACATACTGATATGTAGAGGTCGTTAAGTACACCGATATATCAATTTATGAATTTTCATAGTTCCTTCGGTTGAAGGCATTTCTAAGACCTAAGGATATTGTGGTTATCAGCATGTGTAAATATCTCACTACTGTGATATTTGTGCTGGATACTGGAATTAAAAACATTGTAACTTACCATTCACATAGTTTTATACAGGGTGAGATTTCTTTTGGAGCGGGGCCAAGATAGTCAGGAGCGCGTATGTCTTCCGCTACCCAAGACACAAAGGCAGAAACAGAATCCAGTATTTTATGGTAAATTAGAGACAAAATTTACAGATCTAATCCCCGGACCCTGGGGGAGATGGAGAACAATTTACGGGAGAAGGAGCGTTTCGTGTCGATGCCAATTTATTTACCCACTACAATAGCTGTTTGTTAATATTAGAAGTAAGTGCGCTGCCAACCGGTTACATCCGTCTATCGGTAAACCTACATCCGGACTAGTGCGAGGCAAGAGATGTGTGATGTGTCCAAATCCACGGGTGCAGATTTGAGAGCACAGGCACATATCCTAAGTCCCAGGCGGAAGATTTGAATAGCGCGCTCCATTTGTTCTTAGAAGGAAATCGAAGAAATATGCAGGCTACAGAACGGCTAATGACGAGGCTGATTGTCACAAGCGAGACTATATTTTTTGATAAAATATTTCCCGATTGATTGGAAACTTGGGACACTTACCATATTACTGGCACGGACAAGAGAAGAAGAATGAGCTATATTAGAAGAAAATCGCATCAGCGGAAGCCCAGATATGAGAAGTTTATTGATATAGGACACCCCCCGCTATGACGTCAGGCGAATGCTCTGTTCTGTATAAAATGAGAGCCGATCTGGTCTCAATATTCACTTCTTCACAGCACATGGTTGCTAGCACTTCGTGATACTTATCTACCAGCGCATGGTCGCTATGTTCGTCGTAATACTTGTCTACAGCACATGGTTGCTAAGTCGTGTGAATCGTCAAATCAGTACATGGTTACTGGTACTTTGAAAGTGTTACAAATTTTTCCAGTGGAACATAGATCTTTTTTGTTTTACATTTATCTCTCACGTGATAAACATTTTCGACAGTCAACACTGGTAATTATCAAGTTGCAAAGCTTTGTCTTGGTGACTAAAAGACCAACCAAGATCACATATCAGTACTTTTATAAATACCTGGGTAAAGATCAAATTAGCCGACGAACGGAGCCAGCTGTGCATAGCGCTGTCTGGAGAGTGCATAACTCTACCCAGGGACAACTAGAACATCAGATCTGTTACCATAGCTGAATAAGATTTTTAGCGTATTAAACTGTACTGAATGCATCACGGTTGGGTCTGTGTTACACCTGGTATTATTTACCATGGATCAAAAAGATCTAGCCCCTTTCAAGAAATTAACTACAGCTATTAGAGCTGCCATCATGAACAGTTTACGTCAAGATTATTACAAGGCAACGAATATAGTCACCGCTATGTCTTGCTAGACAAATTGCGGGTGGATCATGGATTTAGGTACGAGTCCAAATAGGACTAAAGACTGGAATGGTCTGGTTTTAACCAGATTATCTTCTACAGCAACTTCTACAAGAATGTAAGCTGCATTTACATTATTCCTATGCGTAGTTAGCCGGAATTCTCATTTTTCTACTCTTTTATCAACACAATTAGCCTACTTTCGATTTTTGCAAAAAATGAAAGTAGACTTATGAGATCAACACAGGGCGAAAAAAGTGTGTCTGTCTGTGTGTGTGTGTATGTGTGTGTGTGAGTCTGTGTGTGTGTGTGTGTCTGTGTGTCTGTGTGTGTGTGTGAGTGTGTGTACTCTGAATGTCTGTCCCCCCTATCAATTCGAACACGGTGAATCCGAATTGAACGAAACTTGGTACAAAGGTAGCACTAGCAAAGGACACCTCAGTGTCATGTTTTATATCGCCGCCATCTTGACGGAAACGTAATGGCGGCCACACAAATGTTCCAAGCTTAAATCAAATTACGACTAACCTAATCATCCGATCTCTACCAAATTTTGCAACAACACACCTTTATGGGGGGAGCATACTTTGACCAAACCAATAGGCCATCAGCGTAATAGTTTGCGGATGGCAGCCATCTTTGAGTGAAAATCGATTCCCCCTATTAATTCGAACACGGTGCAACCGAATGGAACGAAATTTGGTACAGAGGTAGTACTAACAAAAGGCACCTCAGTGTCATGTTTTATATCGCCACCATCTTGACGGAAACGTAATGGCGGCCACACAAATGTTCAAAGTTTATATCAAATTACGATTAACCTAATCATCCGATCTCTACCAAATTTTGCAACAACATACCTTTATAGAGGAAGCATCCTTTGACAAAAGGACTAGGTAATTAGCTTAATAGTTTGCGGATGGCGGCCATCTTTGTGTGAAAATCAATTTCCCCTATTAATTCAAACACGGTGAAACCGAATGGAACAAAATTTGGTACAGAGGTAGCACTAGCAAAGGGCATCTCAGTGTCATGTTTTATATCGCCACCATCTTGACAGAAACGTAATGGCGGCCACACAAATGTTCAAAGCTTAAGTTAAATTACGACTAACATAACCATCCGATCTCTACCAAATTTTGCAACTACATACCTTTATGGAGGGAGCATCCTTTGACCAATCTAATAGGTTATTAGCCTAATAGATTGCGGGTGGCGGCCATCTTTATGTCAAAATTGATCCCCCATATTAATTCGAACACGGTGGAACCGAATGGAACGAAATTTGGTACAGAGGTAGCACTAGCAAAGGGCACCTCAGTGTCATGTTTTATATCGCCGCCATCTTGACTGAAACGTAATGGCGGCCACACGAATGTTCAAAGTTTAAATCAAATTACGATTAACCTAATCATCCGATCTCCACCAAATTTTGCAACTACATACCTTTATGGAGGGAGCATCCTTTGACCAATCTAATAGGTCATTCGCCTAATAGTTTGCGGATGACGGCCAATTTTGTGTCAAAATCGATTCCCCCTATTAATTCAAACACGGTGAAACCGAGTGGAACGAAATTTGGTACAGAGATAGCACTAGCAAAGGGCATCTCAGTGTCATGATTTATATCGCCGCCATATTTACAGAAACGTAATGGCGGCCACACAAATGTTTAAAGCTTAAATCAAATTACGACTAACATAACCATCCGATCTCTACCAAACTTTGCAACAACATACCTTTATGGAGGGAGCATCCTTTGACTAAACTAATAGGTCATCAGCCTAATATTTTGCGGATGGCGGCCATCTTTGTGTGAAAATCAATTCCCCTTATCAATTCGAACACGGTGAAACCGAATGGAACGAAATTTGGTACAGAGGTAGCACTAGCAAAGGGCACCTCAGTGTCATGTTTTATATCACCGCTATCTTGACGGAAACGTAATCGCGGCCACCCAAATGTTAAAAGCTAAAATGTAATTACGACCAACCTAATAATCTAGTCCATACCAAATTTTGCAACACCATATCTTTATGTGGGAAACATATTCAGACCAAACTGCAAGAACATCAGCCCAATAGTTTGCAGATGGTGGCCAAGTATGTGTGCAAATCGATTCCCCCTATCAATTCAAACACGGTGAAACCAAATTGAACGAAATTTGGTACAGAGGTAGCACTAGCAAAGGGCACCTCATATTCATGTTTAATATCCCTATAGCACGTTGTATTTCAACAAGCTACTACAATCAACATTCAATCATACTCCTTGAAAAGGACAAAGAGTTATAACAATACCCATGCATTTAGGAGAAAGTAGGCTATATGTTCTTTACTGAACATCTTGTTAGCCTACTTTCGATTTTTGCAAAAAATGAAAGTAGACTTATGAGATCAACACAGGGCGAAAAAAGTGTGTCTGTCTGTGTGTGTGTATGTGTGTGAGTCTGTGTGTGTGTGTGTGTATGTGTGTGTGTGAGTCTGTGTGTGTGTGTGTGTGTGTGTCTGTGTGTGTGTGAGTGTGTGTACTCTGAATGTCTGTCCCCCCCTATCAATTCGAACACGGTGAATGCGAATTGAACGAAATTTGGTACAAAGGTAGCACTAGCAAAGGACACCTCAGTGTCATGTTTTATATCGCCGCCATCTTAACGGGAACGTAATGGCGGCCACACAAATGTTCAAAGCTTAAATCAAATTACGACTAACCTAATCATCCGACCTCTACCAAATTTTGCAACAACATACCTTTATGGAGGGAGCATCCTTTGACCAAACCAATAGGTCATCAGCGTAATAGTTTGCGGATGGCGGCCATCTTTGTGTGAAAATAGATTCCCCCTATTAATTCGAACACGGTGCAACCGAATGGAACGAAATTTGGTACAGAGGTAGTACTAACAAAAGACACCTCAGTGTCATGTTTTATATCGCCGCCATCTTGACGGAAACGTAATGGCGGCCACACAAATGTTCAAAGCTTAAATCAAATTACGACTAACCTAATCATCCGAGCTCTACCAAATTTTGCAACAACATACCTTTATGGGGGGAGCATCCTTTGACCAAACTAATAGGTCATCAGCGTAACAGTTTGCGGATGGCGGCCATCTTTGTGTGAAAATCGATTCCCCATATTAATTCGAACACGGTGCAACCGAATGGAACGAAATTTGGTACAGAGGTAGTACTAACTAAAGGCACCTCAGTGTCATGTTTTATATCGCCGCCATCTTGACGGAAACGTAATGGCGGCCACACAAATGTTCAAAGCTTAAATCAAATTACGATTAACCTAATCATCCCATCTCTACCAAATTTTGCAGCAACATACACTTATAGAGGAAGCATCCTTTGACCAAATGAATAGGTCATTAGCCCAATAGTTTGCTGATGGCTGCCATCTTTGTGTGAAAATCAATTCCCCCTATTAATTCAAACACGGTGAAACCAAATGGAACGAAATTTGGTACTGAGGTAGCACTAGCAAAGGGCATCTCAGTGTCATGTTCTATATCGCCGCCATATGGACAGAAACGTAATGGCGGCCACACAAATGTTCTAAGCTTAAGTTAAATTACGACTAACATAACCATCCGATCTCTACCAAACTTTGCAACACCATACCCTTACGGAGGGAGCATCCTTTGACCAATCTAATAGGTTATTAGCCTAATAGTTTGCGGATGGCGGCCATCTTTATGTCAAAATTGATTCCCCCTATTAATTCGAACACGGTGGAACTGAATGTAACGAAATTTGGTACAGAGGTAGCACTAGCAAAGGGCACCTCAATGTCATGTTTTATATCGCCGCCATCTTGACTGAAACGTAATGGCGGCCAGACGAATGTTCAAAGCTTAAATCAAATTACGATTAACCTAATCACCGATCTCTACCAAATTTTGCAACTACATACCTTTATGGAGGGAGAATCCTTTGACCAATCAAATAGGTCATTCGCCTAATAGTTTGCGGATGGCGACCATCTTTGTGTCAGAATCGATTCCCCCTATTAATTCAAACACGGTGAAACCGAATGGATCGAAATTTGGTACAGAGATAGCACTAGCAAAGGGCATCTCAGTGTCATGATTAATATCGCCACCATATTGACAGAAACGTAATGACGGCCACACACATGTTTAAAGCTTAAATCAAATTACGACTAACATAACCATGCGATCTCTACCAAACTTTGCAACAACATACCTTTATGGAGGGAGCATCCTTTGACCAATCTAATAGGTCATTAGCCTACTAGTTTGCGGATGGCAGCCATCTTTATGTCAAAATTGATTCCCCCTATTAATTCGAACACGGTGGAACCGAATGAACGAAATTTGGTACAGAGGTAGCACTAGCAAAGGGCACCTCAGTGTCATGTTTTATATCACCGCCATCTTGACGGAAACGTAATCGCGGCCACCCAAATATTAAAAGCTAAAATGTAATTACGACCAACCTAATAATCTAGTCTCTACCAAATTTTGCAACACCATATCTTTATGTGGGAAACATATTCTGACCAAACTGCAAGAACATCAGCCCAATAGTTTGCAGATGGTGGCCAAGTATGTGTGCAAATCGATTCCCCCTATCAATTCAAACACGGTGAAACCGAATTGAACGAAATTTGGTACAGAAGTAGCACTAGCAAAGGGCACCTCATATTCATGTTTAATATCCCTATAGCACGTTGTATTTCAACAAGCTACTACAACCAACATTCAATCATACTCCTTGAAAAGGACAAAGAGTTATAACAATACCCATGCATTTAGGAGAAAGTAGGCTATATGTTCTTTACTGAACATCTTGTTTTTCTTTTGTAATTTGCTGTTGCAAAGTGTACTGCGAGGCATGGAAGCCTAGTTCTGAGTATTTCCTACGTTCAGACATGTTGATTCAATGACTTGAATCTATGGACAAGCATCATGAGCACTTTAGTTGATTTTGTCATTTTTCAAATCACGGTCATCAGCCGTCGCATTTGTAAATATAAAATAAATTCAGGTTGAGGAATGGATATTTTTTCCATGTTTAGAAGTCGAGTTTGATCTTTTCTCGAATCGTTTAATGAAGTTAAATCCAGTTTTGGAAATAATAATGATGATTTAATAATAATAATAATAATTCTTTTCATTTTTCTGAAATAATAATAATGATTTGTAATCTCTAATAATCATGTTATGTAGTGTGAATTTATTAGTTGGATATTCGAAAGAGTTCACTAAATCAGATACTTGTTTTTCCGAAGGTTAGTGGTTAGACGCACGCCCACATACTAATAACAGAATAATATGTTGGGAAGCATTTAATAATAGCATTATACAGTCAAATATGTAGGAGACACGGAAGGTGATAATATGGGAAACAAAAATGAATGTATAAATTAGGGTTTGCTAGAGTTTATATAAATATTAAATTATTTGGGTAACGTCATTTGATAAAACGTTTGACCATGAATGGACACGATGTAATAATATTTAGATTTAAAGTGATGGTGAAATTTACAGTAAATTCATTCGAGGAGCTTACTAGCTTCTCAGTCTTCCAGTTCGGATAATTGTTATAATAATGTATAGTTTGGGAAGAAATATGGTGAGTGGAAATAGGTGAATTTTTTCATTCTGATTGTGCAATTAAGTCGCAGGAATGAAATCGTCGTTACACGAAGCATCGACCATTGGGAAGGTTAGATGACTTTTATAAATATGTTGGAGAAATATGGAAGTTGAAAATATAATTACAAGCCACACTTTCGTCGAATTTGATAACCAAGGGTTACTTTTTGCAACCATCACAGCTGTTTCACATTTGATTCTCGTGTTCTATAGATATTTTCCCAGTACTTGTCAACCCGATTTGTTATAAATTAACATTCCATTACAACGATACCTTACCGTTTGTCTAATGTTAAATATGGTCAGGTGATTTTTGACACACTTAAATAGAATTGGCCGATGCTATAAATAAAATAATAATGCTATTTCATGAACAGCCACTCCCAATTTATAGGATATTTGGGATCCTATTGAAATTATAAATATTATAAAATATAAAATAATTTAAAAATTAATTAATAATTTTCATATTCTGTTAAAGAATGACATTTTTTTACGACAGTATTTGTAACTATTTTGATAACAATTTTCTGAATGATAATATTTGAAAGTTAAATGATTGGATGGTCTAGTTAAAATATTTAAAGAAATGATGTTTTTGTTAATAAATTTTTGACCATGAATTTATAGTCGAGTCATGCACTCAGAATTATTATTTTGGATCGAGAACAGATGATATAATAAATTTTCTGCTTAACATCGAAGTTCTTCGAATCCATGCTCATATTGTTTAAACATTGTTTTTCAAAGATGCTCAGATGTCCTACAAGTTGATAGTTTGTGTTTAACCCATTGCTATGATTTAAAATGTACCAATTTTTCGAATGATGATTCCTGGAAAGTGATTTTTTACAACGAGTGAAACAATTAGATTTGTCTTTCAACAAGTGAATGCTAATAATGTAGGATTCAGACTGGACAATTTAATTTGCCCTGAAGAACCTACTACTGTAAATAAATATAATTTAAACGAAGTCAACAGGACTGACATTATGGCTTTCGTTCAAATTCAAGTGTTCATGTGTTGATAACGCTGTATTTTCTTGTACATAAAATGTATGATTCTTCATGCATTCCTAATGCTGTTCTGGCATTACTAAGTAAACATTTTAAATTTTAATAAAATTAGATTATTTTAGGAATTGTGCTATTTTCGAAGTCTCCTTCTATCCTTATTGTTGCATCGAGCCGAAAATCAGTAAAGCAATTTTTTTTGATCTTGTTATTGTTGTAACTTTAACCCATATGGCGCCCTGAGATGTTTAGATTCTCGTGCTGACTGATTTTTGGTAAAATGCATATGTGGTCGTTGGACTTCGGTCTAAACGGGCACAGTATGCCACACATCAAGTGTTATTGACACAAGGAGATTGCATGCTTTACTTCACATAACATAAAATTGAAACACCCTCCAGATCAAACGCAAAACTGGTGCCACAATGATTCATTGATATGCATGCAGACTGTACTGCTGTATCTGGGAATACGATTTGCGTCACACCACTGACAAATTGTAGTTCATGCATTTAACACCGGCAGGATTCATCAAATAGGTAATGGAAAATACTTCCAACACCTGTGAAAAGGTTAGTTCTTTAATAAGGAATTGCTGATGACTGTCACTTCACGCAAGCAGTGGTACGACCTGGATTGGCTGGTGGAAGCCCCGCTCCACCAATATGATACAACTCTGCCTGATGCTGTATGGTAACTTAATGTCATCTCTACTAACTTTGTGCGTTGAAATAAGTAAAGCGGCTTCAGTGGCGTAGTCGGTAGCATTCTGAGCTTCTATGCCCAAGATAGCGGGTTCAAACCCGGCCGAAGCCGTCGGATTTTTTAAGAGCGTTAAAAATCCCTCAGTATGCCTTCCTTCGGAGGGGAAGTAAAGCCGGTGGTCCCATGTCATAGATTTATGGCATGTTAAAGAACCTTCCACTAATTGCACCTGTGCGAAGCTAAATTGAATAGGTTAAGAATGTAAACAACGCTCTTAGGTTTCTACGTTCGTTGCCAAGAGCCGACTGTGGTGGCGTCTAGTAGCTAAGTTCTGAACTTGGCCTAGTAGTCGTTGACGGTGGCGCTTGGTGGCAAAAGTAGGAACTATTTGAAAAATTCTAAGTTGCAGTCTGTACTTAAAATTAAAAAACAGATAACACACACTAATAGAGTCATCACAATTAACACCGGTTATCAGACAGATTCTACACACACCCAACGTAAAAACTTACAATTTCCACGTAGTTAATACTATACTTTTTATAAAATATTTCAAGGGTACATGTTTCAGGTCCCAATCTTTCTGGACCCTTCTTCAGCCCATAAAATCACACATGGAGCCCATCAAATCACAAAAACATCGATAAACACAAACTGCACACACACAATAAATAGATAAAACACTGTAAAAACATCTAAGAGTCTAAAATCTAAAAATAACATGCATGTTTTACTGTCTTCAGGAACATGTTTTCACTTGTTCTTCATCTAAATAAATGTCATTTGACGCTGTGAAACACTGGGCACATATTTGAAGTCTATGAGTGGCGTGCTGTAAGAACTTGCTGTATATCTTGTACTGTTATTGTGGCTGAAGATGGGTTGGACATCAATAGCTACATGTTATAAATTCTTGTTTTAAAATTTTATGCATTTGGCAACTTGTCTTAAGATAGTCTTCTGCCATACGGTATGGAAAAGTTAGAGAAGATTGGCTGGCGTGTAACTACATTTGAATCCGAAGTCAGACGAAAACAGCCCCGCGGCGACAAGTGGAGGTCAAGCTCCTCTCGGCTAGAGCAAGGAATTACAAGTAGGTTGGCTCGGGCAAGGAAAGCATTTCTATGAAAAAGGAATCTGTTGACATCGAATATAGATTTAGATATTAGGAAGTCATTTTTGAAAGCCTTTGTCTGGAGCATGGCACTCTTATGAAAGTGAAACTTGGACTATTGGTGCAGGAGAATTGAAGCATTTGAAATGTGGTGTTACAGGAGAATGATGATCAGATGGGTATATAGGGTTACAGACAATGAGGTATTAAGACGAGTGGGAAAAGAGAGATGTTCCTGGCGACTACTAATGAAGAGAAGAGATAGATTAGTAGGAAATATAAGGCGGTTCTGGCACAGGGGCTAATGCGTAAGATGGCGGCCGCGCGCAGCCAGCCCTATGTTATTCTTATGGAGGGGACAGTCAGAGCTGGCACAGGGGCTAATGCGCAAGATGGCCTCCATACTCTGAGACCGTGAATAATGTCACAGGGGGAGTTCGACCGTGTAGTTACTAAATGGAATATTTATTATTATTATTATTATTATTATTATTAATTTTATTAGGTAATTATTGATTGATAGCTTGCCACGGTGAGTGAGTGGTTATCATGTCGGACTACCAACCCCAAGCTTGCAGGTTGGCTCATGGTCGTGGTAAGTGATTTGTGAAGGGCGGCAAAAATTAAGACACGCATGTCATACGATGTTGGCATGTAAAAGAACCCAGGGAGAGGTCGGCTATGTAGTTGCTAAATGGAATATTTATTATTATTATTTATTATTATTATTATTATTATTATTATTATTAGGTAATTATTGATTGATCATGTACAATCAAGACCAGCCTTATATTGCCCCTCTTTATGGAGTAGTGGCTAGCATTTTTAGCTGTTACTGTGGATGCTCAGATTCGAGTCCTGGCTCTGTCAAGAAATGTAATTCTAGGCTGAGGGTTGGAATGGGGTACACTCAACCTTGTGAGGCAAAACTGACAGGAGCTGGCTTTTGATTCATACCGCAGCCTTTCTGCCTTACCCAACTTCACCTAACCTTACCTAACCTAACCAAATCCCACCTTACCTAACCTAACCTAACCTAACCTAACCTAACTTCAAAGTCAGAATGTACAATACATTTATTGTTTTTTATACCCTCATTAATTAGATATAGAGAATGTCCACCACGAATTAGATCCTCGAGCACACGTTTCTGGCATATATCATTAAAACGTGTAGAAAGGAATGTCTGAAAATTTTCACTAACACATAATACACGTTCACCATACATTGTGTGTCCACTTTTTGAATGTTAATGATACGGAAAAGAGTATGCATTGGTAATTCTGTGAGCTTCTTTCTCTCTAATCAACAGTTCTGCCCCCATAGCATTGAGAATATTTATTGTAGTAGCCTATAAAGAAACAAAAAATCATATCTATTACAGTTTAGCTATAAGTGACCAGAACCACTATAACATTTATTCAAATAAGGAGATTTCCATAATGATAAGAAATAAAAGCTTATCATAATGATGGATTGTGTAAGTAAACGTCTTTTGCTGCTTGATGCCACTACTAAACTGATACTCATACAACAGACAAGTGAGTTCATGTTTCGCTGACGTAATCGTATGTTTCCACGCACTTCCTGTGTGTTGCACGCGCTGTAGTGGCTAAATTTGAAACTAGATGAGATGATTTGCTGACGTAATCCTATGTTCCCCCGCACGCACACGCAGGCCCCCTGTGGACGAGTCCCTTTGGTCGGGTCTCTGTGGACGGGTCCATGTGGACGGGTCCTTGTTGACGAGCCCTTGTGGACGGGTCCTTGTTGTCGGGCCCTTTTTGACTAATCCCTTTAGACCGGTCCCTTCGGACTGGTCCCTATGGACTGGCCCATGACCCCCTAATGCTATAATGAAATTAAACGTTGTTCCACATGAAACGCATGTGAAGAGCCGATTGTTACTATGAATTAACATTTTTTTTTGTTTTGTTTTTGTTTTTACACATGTGTACTTGTTTTTTTTGTAAGCGGGCAGGCTTTTTTGAATAATGATTTATAGATGAGTTTTTTTATTACCAAAAGATCCAAAACTAATAGGTCATTAGCTTTTTTTAAATATCTCATGAACCAATAAGGCTAGGGATTTGTATAAGAGGTCGTTGGACTTGAGGTGACATTCTGTTTTTGAATGTATTATTTATTTTTGTCAAAAGGGCCTAACTACACTTTTGTTAATATCTCGCTAACTAATAATCTGAGAGGGTCAAGTGAGGTGTCATGGGACTCAGGATGGTCAACCCTTTTCCATGACCAACGAATTTACCCTAAAGATCTAATACAGCATGGTCATTGACCTATGATTTTATAAACTAATCATCGGAGAGGGTCAAGTGAGGTGTCATAGGACTTAGAATGGTTAACCCTTTCCCATGACCAATGAATTTACCCCCAAAAATCCAAAACAGCAAGGTCATTGACCTAATATTTATAAACTAATAATCGAATATCAACATGTGAGGTGTCATAGGACTTAGAATTGTCAACCCTTCCCCATGGCCAATGAATTTACCTAAAATACCCAATAAAGCAAGGTCATCGACATGAGATTTTGTAAACTAATAATCGGATACGAACATGTGAGATGTTTACCATGTGTGATGAAACCTAGCTAGGTAGAGAAAGAATTAGTGTGGGCTACATGTATGGTGACTGAGAAGTCTTTTACCATTGAAACTTGTTTTCAAAACAAACTGCAGTATAGAGAGAGTATAGGTTGCAGGTATGGGTTAATAAATGAGAAACGGTGTACGCAAACTCTGATTTATCAAGCATTAAGAGTAGACTATATTTAATAATTGATTGGTTAAAGATGATAGCTAAAACACAAAAATGCTCAGTGGTTACCGAGACAAAATGGTCGCTACACACAACAAGCTTGTTGAGGCTAATAATCTATACACACGCACACACACACACACACACACACACTCGCTTGTTCTAAACTAAACTGTGTTGCTGTCAGTTCTCAGACAGTAGGCTGATGACAAAATGCATTGCAAACAGAAATATAATCATTTCCGGTTGTCTAATGTTACCAGCTATCCATTTTTTTGTGTTGTAGTGGTAAGCACTTTTAGCTCTTGTACTGGTGGTCTTAACTCGATTTCCAGGTCTGAGGCCTAGAACGAGTCGAACTAAGAAACAAGGGCATGGTGGTGCAGTGGTTAAGCTGTTAGCCTTTTCACCAGGGGTTCGATTTCAGGTTAATATGCATGTCATAAACATATTAAACAAAAATAAAACAGAGATAACGTTTAAAACTGATTACATTTGTGTCTTTTTCAAATTATTACTTGGAATACAAATACAAAGGTGAACTGGGTTTGATAAACAGTTAATGCTGTCTATCACACACTAGACTGTAAGAAAGCCAAACGAGCGAAAGGCGTAGGTAGAGCAGTGGTAAAATTGCTATATGTAGAGAACTACCTAGCAAAGCTATATCGCATAAACAGTGCAGGATACAATCCAGCAATCAAATTTGTATCTTGTGGAACAGAGAAATGCACTTACGTGAGAAAATGCAAGTTCATGTGTAATATGACCTAACACACAAGTGTTCACCTGTGCACGTGCATGATAAGAGCTAACAACTCACATTCTGTTTAGTTCGTACGTAACGTTAGGTTAGGGCTAATGCACATACCCTAGTACACGAGGCACATGCCATTTGAGAGCAGGTCAAGGGATCTCACTTGGTGGATGGATGTGTTCTAACGAGTCATTTGTAGTTGAAAGAGAATAATACTTGTTCATAAGATGTTAAAACTGAGGAGATGGTACGTACAGTAAGACGTCTTGTTATTTCCAATGTCATATTACAGACATGGCAGAGAGCGCACAGTTCTGTTGCTATGACTAACGCTGCAGTAATTTGAAACCCCAGGTGTTCCGTAAGACAATGGGTGATGATTATACAAAGTTAGCAATCATTGGATATTACACAGGTGTTCCTTCCGGTGTCATGTTGCTGACATGGCAGAGAGCGCACAGTTCTATTGCTATGACTAACGCTGCAGTAATTTGAAACCCCAGGTGTTGATCAAGACAATGGGTGATGATCATGCAAAGTCAGCAGTAATTGGATACCACACATCAACATGGACTAAATCATAACCCGCAGAAACCTCTTTTAAAGATATAAGATTTTACATTTTAAATTTAAGATTTTTTGATTTTTAGATTTTACTTCTTTTTACATTTTCCTAAAAGAGTAAACTACAAGGTCACATACCTAACCTCATTAAACCTAACTTTACCAAACCTAACTTAAGCTAATCCAAAGGCTAATGCACATACACAAAGTATATAAGGTACATGCAACTATCCTTATGCTAGTCTTACAGGTTACTGTACAACATGATCACTACCCCAAACGTTTTTTTTTTCATTTTTTTGTTTACACATATGTCAATTTTCCAATTTCCCATTTTCAGTTTCTATTTAAAATGTCAGTTTTTAGTTTTTCAATTTCATAATATGGAAACATGAATTTTGCATTTTGTTGTTTATTCATTTATTAATTTCACAATTTCCCATTTACAGTTCTTAAAATGTCAGTTTAAAGTTTTTCAATTTCATGATATAGAAACATGGATTTTCCAATTTGTTGTTTTCACATTTGTCAATTTACCAAATTCCCATTTACAGTTTTTAAAATTTCAGTTTAATGGTTTTTTTTCTATTTGTCAATATGGAAACATGGATTTTTCCAATTTGTGTTTTACATGTTAATTTTGCATTAGGAGAGGAGAGAGGTGGGTAGTAATTAAAAATGTGCAAGCCGTGTCCATTGTTGACAGGTCATTGTTGACGAGTCCTTTTCATACAACAGACAAGTGAGTTCATGTTTAGCATGCATTACCTAAAATGTAATACCATGCAAGTGTTTAACATTTTACAAATTAGCCTATGTATTAGTTTAGGTGTGGGGTCTTATGTTGGGCATTTTGTGTTGGCTTATTTGACAAGTTATTTTGTCAATGCATTTAGTGGATTTTTCTCTTGGTCTTGGAAAGTATATCAGTCCATTTTATCACAAGATAATGCTTACTGCCATGATTGTAAGCAACAACAACAACACACTAAACCAAAAAAAATCAGAGTACTCTAAGGTACTCTCAACTCGTACTCTTACCTCTATCCCATGCCTAGTCAAGAACAATATTTTTTTCCAAAAAAGGTAAATGGGGAAAGTAGACTATATGTTTAAACTAAAAAAAATCACATAAAGTCATATGTTAACTCTAACACCTACGTTTATCCCATTCTTAGTCGAAAAATATAATATTTTTTTAAATTTTTCTAAAAAATATTTGGAAAGTAGGCTATATTTTGAAAACTACTCATCCTATAAAGTCATATATAGACTCAAACCAATGGCTTTTATATCCTTAATCGTTAGAACAAAATATGGAATTTTTGACATTTTTTTCCAAAATGTTCATTTTTAAAAATGGGCTTTATATTGGAAACTAGGAATTTTACAAAAAAGTGTGTTTGATATAAATAACAGGTATTTATCCCCCTCTACCCACAAACCAAGTCCCCAGATCTCTGGGACAAAATCCAGAAATGTTTTAATCTAATCCTAGCTAACCTCACCTGACGTGACCATACCTGTTTGTAAGCAACAACAACAACACACAAAGATTCCATGAATTCCAGAGTACTTTTAGATTAATTATCGACTCTCAACTCTTATAACTATGTCTATCCCACTCTGTCAGAAACACGATATTACTTCTTTTTTCTTTTTCTTTTTAAAATTTTTGCTCCATGTCACTACAAAAGTGATAATGGGTTTTCCGATTCTATCACTATAAATTCATTACCCCCGATCTTATCTCGGTCGTCTCGACAACAACCATGCCTATTTTTATTATGTCAGATGATGTAATGTTCGGGTGCAAAGTGTGTGCAAAGTAGGTGTAAAAGTGAGTGAAAAGTGGGTGCAAATACGGTGTAAAGTGGGTGCAAACTACTTACTCTAAGGTTAATGATTGCCTCTCAACTCCATTCCACGCCTAGTCAAAAACATTATACATTTCAATTTTTTCAAAAAAGTTAAATTGGGACAGTAGGCTATATGTTTAATCTAAAAATCATATAAAATCATATGCTCACTACAACACCTAAGTCAATCCCACTCTCAGTCAAAAAATATTATATTCTTTAAATTGTTCCAAAAAATATTTGGAAAGTAGGCTATATTTTGAAAACTAATCATCCTAAAAAGTCATATATAGACTCAAACCAATGGCTTTTATGTCCTTAATCGTCAGAACAAAACATGGAATTTTTGACATTTTTCCAAATAATGTTCATTTTTAATAATGGGCTATATTTTGTAAACTATGAAATTTACAAAAAAACGTGTTTGACATAAATGACAGGTATTTACCCCCCTCTACCAAAAAAACCAAGTCCCAGGTCTCTGGGACAAAATCCAAAAAGGTTCAATTTTGAAAGTATGCGATATTTTGAAAACTAATTCTAAAAAGTCATATATAGACTCAAACACATTTTCTCTAAGTCCTTTAACGTTAGAAAAAAACTTAACAATTTTTCCAAAAAAAAGTAAATTTTCAAAATTGCCTATATTTTGGAAACTAAGAATTTTACAAAAAAGTTTGTTTAATGTAAATGAAAGACCTTTACCCCCTCTATCCCCAAAAATAAATTGTAGGTGCCTAGGACAAAAACTGTGCAGTAGTGTGTTTTGGCCGGTTCTACACCCTCCACCTCCACATTCCTCCACACAAGATGGCGGCCGTAGCTTAACTTAGCCTAACCTAACAAGATGGCGGCCGTAGCTTAACTTAACCTAACCTAACCTAACTTAACCTAAACCTACGAGGTGCGATCAAAAAATTGTAATGATGGTGGTCATAGCTTGACTCAACCTAACCTAAACCTACGAGGTGTGATCATAAAGTTCCAAGATGGCGGTCGTAGCTTAACTCAACCTAACCTAACCCTACGAGGTGTGATCAAAAGTTCCAAAATGGATGCCGTAGCTTAACTTAACCATTGATTGATCCCTGTTGATTGACCCCTTTTGATTGATCTCTGTTGATGTATCCCTTTGGCCTGGTCCCTGTTGACTAGCCCCTTTGGACGGGTCCTTTTTGAAGGGAGTCATTTTTTACGGGTCCCGGAGGACGGGTCCTTGTTGACGGGTTCCTGTGGGCGCGTCCCTTTGACATAATTTGGATAAAATGCATGGGCCAGTCCATAGGTTATTTCAGGAAAGTCACATGCGTGCTGTTGAATGGCCCGATTATAAGCTAGGCAGATATACTTGTTATTTTAGAAACTGTAGATAATCTGGAAGGTATCAACATGAATGGTGGGGAATAACCCATCTCTTGTTGAATGGCCCGATTATAAGCTAGGCAGATAGAAACTGTAGATAATCTGGAAGGTATCAACATGAATGGTGGGGAATAACCCATCTGTAGATAATCTGGAAGGTATCAACATGAATGGTGGGGAATAACCCATCTGTAGATAATCTGGAAGGTATCAACATGAATGGTGGGGAATAACCCATCTGTAGATAATCTGGAAGGTATCAACATGAATGGTGGGGAATAACCCATCTGTAGATAATCTGGAAGGTATCAACATGAATGGTGGGGAATAACCCATCTGTAGATAATCTGGAAGGTATCAACATGAATGGTGGGGAATAACCCATCTGTAGATAATCTGGAAGGTATCAACATGAATGGTGGGGAATAACCCATCTGTAGATAATCTGGAAGGTATCAACATGAATGGTGGGGAATAGCCCATCTGTAGATAATCTGGAAGGTATCAACATGAATGGTGGGGAATAGCCCATCTGTAGATAATCTGGAAGGTATCAACATGAATGGTGGGGAATAACCCATCTGTAGATAATCTGGAAGGTATCAACATGAATGGTGGGGAATAACCCATCTGCAGATAATCTGGAAGGTATCAACATGAATGGTGGGGAATAACCCATCTGTAGCTAATCTGGAAGGTATCAACATGAATGGTAGGGAATAACCCATCTGTAGATAATCTGGAAGGTATCCACATGAATGGTGGGGAATAACCCATCCGTAGATAATCTGGAAGGTATCAACATGAATGGTGGGGAATAACTCATCTGTAGATAATCTGGAAGGTATCAACATGAATGGTGGGGAATAACCCATCTGTAGATAATCTGGAAGGTATCAACATGAATGGTGGGGAATAACCCATCTGTAGATAATCTGGAAGGTATCAACATGAATGGTGGGGAATAGCCCATCTGTAGATAATCTGGAAGGTATCAACATGAATGGTGGGGAATAACCCAACTCTTGTTGACGGTCTGAAAAGCATCAAACTTTCATAGGTCGGCCTTTTGTTTCAATGTTTTTCCGACATTGCCAACTTCATCCATACTCGGTGAGCTACCATAATGGGATTGACAGTTCTCGCCTCGCCATGTGGTCTGAGAACGAGGTTGCCAAACCGTACAAGCCAGAGATACAGCCGACCAGGCACTCAAGCACGCGAGCTGTAATATAGTATTATGACAACTATGCAAACATGGATAGGTCAAGAGGCAGAGGGGTGATGGCCGACGTGGAATTTGCGGCTAAATGTCAATCCTATTCTGGCAGCTCACAGAGTATAGCTGCATTACCTTGGATCTATCACTTTTCAGAAACGACCAACACTCCTGAGGGCGAAAAAATGTTTAAGTACAGGTAGGGAAAACCTACATGAGCCCTCTCAGACAATCATTTAAAAATGAATGTTTCTCATGATATTGGTAGTATAAGCTACGACACAAAACATTAGAAATGCACAAGACAAGATCCATGTATGAAGCTACTACGAGGGAAACTTACATGAATGTATGGGCAGAAATATCAATTCATCACTATACTCTGTATTACCAATAATGAACGCTGACGTCTGTCAAAGCGAGCACATGGGGAAATGCTGCGTTGCCACTGAGACAGACATGACAGGCCTGCAGGAAGAGACAAATACTGGGTAAGTTAGACCCCCTGCCTGGCGATCTAATGACAGCGACGAGTCAAGGCTAAGTAGAACACTGCGTCAAACCATGTCTTCTTTTTTATGTGTCTGCATACATTGCAACACTGCTCGCTGTTGCCATGGAGACCGTTACCTCTTTCGTCTCCACTCCTCACTTCACCCGACAAGCAGATGCCAGCCGTCACCATTCACCTTTTGTAAATCCGAGTATAGTCACAAGCACCCAATTTATGTTAGCCTACAGCTGAAGATGACAGAATTATTCTTGGAGTAGAGTCTAGGGAAACATAGTAAAAATAAATAAAAGAGCAAATTCCTGTGATGGAGCTTTATTTAATATCTAAAAATTCAGTACTCACCAACAAGTTAGTCATAAGGTTATGTTCTGCTTTACGAATCCATAATTTGGCAAACATAAAGAAATAACAAGCCGGAATATCTCCACAACACTAGTCTTTGATGTTGCTTAATTGTGGACAGTTTCTTGTTGGGTGAAAACACAAATGTATTTATCACAAAGCACTGAATTGTAAACCTACCACTGAAAAGAAGGCTATATGGGTAATAAAGACTAAACTATTTCATCAACATGTATATCCTTGGTCACTTGTAACAGTTTCGTGGAAACTAGTTGCCAGAAAATCCAAATATTTCTTGCCTAGATACGTTGCTTCGCTTGTCCTAGGCCACATAACCTACAAGTTTAACATTGTCAAATAACACTCAAAATAGTTGTCAATGCTTTGAAACATAATTAGAACCAGAAATCGTCACAATTCACGGTATGCAAGTATAATAACGTCGCTGGTTAAAAGGGCAGTTTTTTAAGTATGCTACGCATACATTACGCAGATTTCCATCAGCATACACTACAGCAGTCACCAGTCATGAATGTGATATATTACGCTTTAACAAATTCTACGGATGATTGCCACTGCATCATGAAACAATAATGCACTGCATTAACACTAGAGATCAAAAAATAGAAATCAACATTCCGAACGAATCTAAATAAACGGTCCAACATTTAAACAATGATACGTACGGAGTCGATACTATCGATAGACCTGAATCAGAGAGTATCGATCATTATGCATCCAGTGCTTCTCAAATGTACGTAGCCTATGTATGTCTACCCATTATTATTCCCGTTATTCCAACGGGGTCGGGGATATGCGATTGAAGTATTTGTGGTGATGGTTTTTACGGCCGGATACCCTTCCTGACGCCAACCTCATGATAGATGGAATGAAACTGGGCAAGGATGTGGAAGGAAGCGGCCGTGGCCTGTCAGAAGGTACCGTCCTAGCATTCCTGGAGTTGAAAATGGGAAACCTCGGAAAACCAATTCAAGGACGGCCAACGATGGGGCTCGATTCCACGCGTCTATCGAGTCAGCAGAGAGCTTGGCCCCATGACGTAACGCTGCGCTTTAGCGAGTGTAGCCACCACTGTCTGTCCGGCGTTTCTCAAATAATAGAAAGAAAACAGGACATTCTCCTTGCATTCCCATGATCAGAAACGCTCATATTACTTACAAAATACCCCTGGCCTCACCAAACACATTTCTCAAATTGGCACACAAACAATTATGTGGCAAGCACTAATGAGTGTGCCGAGTGCATTAGGCCAAGGTATCAATTTCACATGTACGAGGATAATAACTGGCATAACTGCTGACTTTAGTGCAGTCATAACCCCCTATACTCACCATATTGGAACCTTCAGAACCGACGGCAGGATTTAGACAAAGTCCGTATATTGCCAATGCGCATGCGCTAGCAGTTACTCTCTCGAGAAGAGAAGATACGAACACACTACAATTTTCTGTTGAGAGCTGAGCTATTTATGTTGCAAGAGCAGAACATTCGATAGAGCGAGTAAGCAAAATCCAAATAATTTTATATTATGTAATAGATAATGTGACCAAGATACAGGAGATGAACATTTTATCTCTAGAGGGTGTTGCAATTTGTTTTGCCGCTTATCTCGCAAGTGGAGAACATGGAATACGACTTTACTTACAAACACAAACCTAATCAGGGGCTTACACCCCAGATCCCATTGCTTGTAGTAGGCCTAGAAGCAGTAATTCTCGCCCATACCATCGTCTGACAAAGTAACTTTGTTTCACCCAACTTTACTACATATGTAATTTACGTCCAGACAGTCGTCTAACCTCACTACAGGGGAGTGCGGTGAAGCGCATTATTGCAGTCTGTAGTGAGCTATGAGATATTGATGATACTCTAAGAAATTTTGCATCTGGGACGCATGCGCAGTGCGTGTCCTGTGCGCATGTACAGTTAAGTATTTTACGGATTTGTAATATAGTTTTCTTGTGAGTTGGCTCTGCGAAGGAACAGCCCGCATATCATAAGTATGTAATTATCTTAAAAATTTCAAAAATACCCAGTCCCCGAGTCAGGGGTTAAACACTGAAGATAATCTCCACAGCCAGGTCAGGAATCAAACCCACAAACTTTCAGGTCAAAGCATAGAATGCTAAGGACCTCTGGATGCAATCGTGGATGTTAAATGAACAAAAGACATATCTGCAAATTTGCTTGTATAACAAAGGAACCCTCCTTGGTAAAATTTGGCTCCCTGGTGTGACATAGCTGTTATTATTTACAAAAGTCGTTGCCTGGAGGTAAGCAAGAGGTACATTGCATTCCTCTCTCACCCATTGACTGGACTGACACAGAAATGCGATTGCACAGGTCTATGACTGAGAGGTTGACAATTTGTTTCCCGTAGTAGAGTACCCGCAAGAAGAGCTTGCCAAAACTAAACGATGCGCAGAAACCGATATCGATCAGCGTATTTAAATGGTCATTGCGGGGCTCCTGTATGTCCCCCGAATGCTGACTACCGGGCTCACTCAATTCTTCAACAATGCGGCTCGCTCCGAGACGCGGTCTACAGCTATTTTATGTATATTAAGTAGCTGCACGTGTGTTTGATGTATTGTACTCCTCAAGCCTTGAAAATTGTGTATAATATTCAGTGTACTTAGCAATACCACAGTTTTGCTGTAACTTTACAGCCAAACTAGGGAAGTTATTTATAATTTGTATAAATTCACGAAAAACGAAACACATCCCATTGGCAACATATGCGCAATTCAAACGAAAGTGGCTGAAGCAACAGAGTGTCGGAAAGGTCGGTGCGGAATATAATACAAGTTGCCAAAAAAAATTGAAAGTCGTGAGGTGGATTCATTTCAACGCTTGGAAAGAGGAGGCCAAAATCTGTCAAGAAGTGTGAATTAGACGATTTTGATAAATGCGTGGTCAGGCGCACAATTCATAATTTTCACAATACCAAAGGCGAGAGGCCAACACTGGAAAAGATCCGTAGGAAACTGGTTGAGGACATAAATTTGAAAGGTGGTGTACGAACATTAAGAATGATAGTTCGAGGCCTAGGTTTTAGATGGAGGAAGACAGAAGACATGCGTAGAATAGTTATGGAGAAGCCTGACATTAGGCTCCTACGTATGCAGTACTTACAGAGCGTAAGACGGTAAGACAACAGGGAAGGCCTGTTGTTTACACACTGATGAGACATATTTGCATAGTTCGCACAGTAAGCCAAGTGCTTGGAGTGACGGTTCTCTTCATGGACTGAAGTCGCTTATCTCGAAAGGGCAAAGATTAATAGAGGTACATGCCGGTTTAGATGCAGGTTTCATTCAAAATGCTTTGTTGGTTTTCAAATCCAACCAAACAAGAGGGGACTATCACGATGAGATAGACTATAGAAATTATGAAAAATATCTGACAGGTAAATTAATTCCTAATTTGCCACCCAACTCTGTAGTCGTGATTGACAATGCCTCGTACCATAATGTCCGATGTGAGCGCGCACTCACATCATCTTCCCGAAAAACAGTTATGCAGGATTGGTTGACCGATAAGGGTATTCAATTTTCTACAGAGATGCTAAAACCTCAACTGTATGCTTTGATTAAATCCCATAAACCATGTTATAAGACATATCAAATCGACAGACTACTTGCTAACTATGGACACACGATATTGGGTCTACCTCCCTGACTTGAACCCTATCGAAATGATTTGGGCTCGTGCTAAAAATTATGTAGCAGAAAAGAATGTTACTTTCAAACTTGATGACGCAAGGACATTGATTATGGAAATAATTTTGTCAACTGGAGCAGAAGAATGGTCGAGTTGGTGTAGTTACACAATAGGCATTGAGAAGAAGTACATTGACAGCGATCACATAATGGATGAAGTAGGCTATCAGACCGCATAATCATTAGTCTGGGGGGCGACAGCGACAGTGACAGAGAGTGTGTTAGTAAAGTTAGCACCAATATCACGGATGACAGTGAAGGTGATATGAGTCGGCTTTCAACCTCTTTCAGAAGACGCAGACTACTATCGGATTTTT
The DNA here is from genome assembly GCA_946902985.2 of Meconema thalassinum. Lineage (NCBI taxonomy): Eukaryota > Metazoa > Arthropoda > Insecta > Orthoptera > Tettigoniidae > Meconema > Meconema thalassinum. The sequence continues at coordinate 20,164,542 of OX336391.1, forward strand.
TATTATGGATACTCGAGTTTAGGCCTTAATTGCAATTGTTTCCTTCAACTTCAACAATAGGTTACAGTGTGGTGGCTCAGGTTATAACTATTGTGTAAGGCATTACACACACGCGCTGAGATCTCACTTGAACCCCAGTCACAGTTCAGCCAAGCCTGGGCAGACGATCCGTTCACAACGGCTGCCAGCGAGTTACTGAGCGAAGTGGGAGGGGCGTGTTCTGCCACTACCGAGCCCACCCGAACATTGCTGATGATCTGCGCAGCGTTCTGCGGCAATCTCTTCTTGCACGTATTCTAACAAATGGTAGCACTGAATGAAAGTAGAACGAGCGATAACTTTCTCTACAGTACATGATTTTGCGAAAATACCTTATCAAACGATGAGAAATAAATCAGCGAATGATGTTTTAATAAAAGTTTCCTCGTCCACAGTCTGTAACCCACCCAGCTATCCCAAATAGGATCACGACATATAGCCAAAATTACAGCTGTGGCCGCCATTAGTCCAAATGAATCATCAGTTGCGGTCGTGAGTATTTGAGTCGCTTCGTTAGACCCGCTGGTCTGTCTCTAAGCACTAGTATCATCAAAACAGTACTGCCAACCTCGCATTTACGGTACTATATAAAACAAAGAAGCATCCAGTTCATTCTCTAGTGCGCAACATTCGTGTGCCATCGTGAAGTGGAAGTTAGGAGGATAAAACATAACCTATCTATAACCTGCAAGAAAAGGATACCCGGACGTCAAGGCCGCACCTACACCTGACCATTCTAACCTTCGTTTTGTCCAATCCAATAGTTACAGCCTAACGCACCCAGATCAATGGTTTTGAGTCAACCATGCCCCGATAGCTGCGCGCGGCCACAATTACACCCAACCATTCTAACCTTCGTTTTATCCAATCCAATGGTTTTCGACAATGGTTACAGCCTAACGCGCCCAGATCAAAGGTTTCGTGCCTACCATGCCCCACTAGCTGTGCGGGACCTAGGCCACACCTACACCCAACCATTCTAACCTTCGCATTGTCCAATCCAATGGTTACAGCCTAACGCGCCCAGATCAATGGTTTTTGACAATGGTTACAGCCATTAACGCATCCCGGTGTTTATTTTTTTTACAACAGTAATTTAGTATCCCACATGTTGGCAACAATATTTGTGCCTCGGTGTGTACTGCTAGAGCGCGCCTGTTGACAGTTGAACGAGATGTAAGCGCTGTCGAAACATGACAGCCGGTTTTAAAAGAGCAATAAATAAAAACACATATTTACGTACTTTAGCACATATATGAGGTGCAATAGTGACCAGGGTTCCTAATTTCAATATGTAATATCGCCCAGAAGTTGAAACAAGGTCACAAGGTATGTAAAAGTCACATTCATGTCAGGTGTAAGTGTATAAGCAGCGTTCTACTTTCTTTCAGAATTAATAGAAAACCTGGCTCAAGGTTCTCAGAAGAAAAGCAAGATCAATATTTAAACCTGGCTCAAGGTTTGCAGAACAGAAGAACGACCAATATTTTACAATGTTTTAAAGACCCAACTAGGCCCATCATGGCCGAACACTTTAAATACTCCTGATATACATACATAAATTATATATAAACTTTTGAACTGATGGTGGTTTTGGGGTCTAGGGGATGTGAAACGCGAGGATATGTCGAAATTTTCTGGAAGTCGAAACATGGTAACCATCGCAATAGTTAGCTTTCTAATGAAATCTACCTAACATGTGGGATACAAATGCTCACACAGGTCTGGTCTGTATAAAGATTAATGATGTGCGAGTGCCCCACCAGGGGTGTATATATGGCTAAGGCGGCGCTACCTATTAATTATTGGTCTGGATTCAACAAATTTTACTATTACAAAAAACACTAATTCATTTAACTTAGCATTACCTAAAGATTATTGATGTGTGACTACCCCACTGTGCGTGACAAAAGGCAGGGCTTGATGGACACAGGATACACTGGCAAAGATGTTGAACTGTCTGCTGTTCTCCACAATCACATAAGGATGAATCAGTTGTAAAACCCCTATTCTACAGATTCAGCTTGATTCTACTCTCTGCTATTCAATGCTGTACTTCCTTTCATGTAGGCCATTCCAACTTGTGACCAGAAGGGAGGTTTCTTTTGCAACTATCCAGCTTGAAAGATAGTCAGTTCTTTCCTTCCACATTTTCATTCTGGCAGGATGCTGTACCTTCAAGGTCGACCGTCGATTTAAAAAGCTATTACAACCCAATTATAAAAAGCGTGGATGGTAAGTTGCTGTAGGCATACAGATCCACATCAACTGCTTGTTGTGCAAAACCATCTACAAAGGACTTGAGTCCCACCTATAAACATTTTTCACTGAGTCAATGATATCTTTATTGGAGTGGAATCTTCTTTCCTTTATAATTTTATTAATGCAGCCAATAGCTTTTCAGGATGCGCTGGCTGCGTGACACAGCTGTTCCCAAGGTCGCAGGATCCAATTCTGGCAGTCAGCTGACATTTGAGGGAGCGCAAATGTGAGGGAGCCGTGTCAGTAGCTTTACTGGCAGTCAGCTGACATTTGAGGGTGCGCAAATGTGAGGGAGCCGTGTCAGTAGCTCTACTGGCAGTCAGCTGACATTCGAGGGTGCGCAAATGTGAGGGAGCCGTGTCAGTAGCTTTACTGGCAGTCAGCTGACATTTGAGGGTGCGCAAATGTGAGGGAGCCGTGTCAGTAGCTTTACTGGCATGTTAAAGATCTCCTTTGGGGCAAAATTCAGGCAATCCAGCGTCTATAAAAGCCAGGGTAGTTAAAAGGGACGTATAGCCAATAACATTATTATTATTACTTTTCAGGATTGGTCAGAGAAGAAATTTTAGAAGTAAATTCGCAGTGGACCTATTGAAAGGAACTATCCCGGCATTTGCCTGGTGGTGCAAATGGGAAATCACAAAAACCATTTTCAGGATGGTCGAGTAGAGATTCAAACCCATGCTCTTCTAATGCTAGTGAGGCACGAATTAGTACTCTCGGCACCATTTCTTCTCTCATTTAGACTTTTTGCAAAGTGTTCAAACAAAGATGAATTAGAATGGATAGGATGAGAGGACCTGTAGCCCCCAATCAAGATAGCTGTTTTCAGGAACATTGGAGAACATTCACTGCCTCACCATATAAACTTTCTTCAGATTATCCTCAGTACTAGGGATTGCCGAAGCCAACCTTGCTCACTTTGATTTTGGCTAGACATTTAAGACCCCTTTCTGTACAACACAGCATGTTTAGGTGAAAATTCCATCCCATTTTGTTATTGCTATGATTCAAATGTTATTTTTGGTGAAATTCCATGCCATATGTTTTCACCTTCTCACTAGGGGCAGATGACCTCGTGGTTCACACTGATTAATAATGATTAAAAACAGGCAAGAAAGGGTGAGGTTGTAAGGTACCGTCACTAGCAGGTGGGAGATTGGTTAGTAATGCCAGTTGGGGTCTACGGGCTAAGCTGTCTGATTTTGAAGTGCTTGTTCTAGTGTTTACACTTACATTTAGGGTTAGGAAGGAGGTAGCTGTGGCCATATGTTTACTGCCATCTCATTAGATTGCTAGACTCGTTCACACCAGTTTTAAGAATATTACATTCTTTTTTTATAAGGAATTCCAGGAATTACTTATGTATATATATACAAGCTGACCCGGCAGACGTTGTCCTGCCAATCAAAGAAAGTGTTGTAGCTTTGTTTCTTGAAGTGCTTTTGGATACACAATATCTTTTCAATTTCTGTTAACTGCCTCTAAACTATCTTGAATTGAATTAACTAATTTAGAAACATTCGTTGGAGCGTGCACAACAACTCTCCAAAGTTTCATCGCAAACTGATAAATGGCATTTAAAGCATACGGGATTTGGTTTAAATGATTCGTGCGCTGTCACTCATTTGTTGAATCTACTCGTGCTCTACCAACTGTGAAATGGATTTACTAAGTTAGAAAGCTTCACGTAAGTGTACACAACAATTCATCAAAGTTTCATCGCAATCGATGAATAATATATGAACGCATACAGGATTTTGTTGGAACGCTTCGCGCGTCGTCACTCATTTGTTACATCTACTCGTGCGCTACCAATATTGTAAAATGGATTTACCAAGTTGAATACCTTCCCTGGCGTGTACACAACAACTCATCAAAGTTTCATCGAAATCGGATGAATGACATATGAACGCATAAGTGATTTTCTTTAAACAATTCGCGTGCCGTCACTCATTTGTTGAATCTACTCATGCGCTACCTATTGTAAAATAGATTTAATAAGCCTGAAACCTTCTCTGGCGTGTACTCAATGATTCACCAAGGTTTGATCGCAATCGGATGAATGATATATGACCGCATACGGGACATTGTGGAAACGATTCGCGCGCCGTCGCTCATTTGTTGATTCTACTCGTGCGCTACTTATTAAAAACTGGATTCACTAAGACAGAAACATTTCCTGGAGTGTACACAACAATTCACCAAAGTTTCATCGCAATCGGATAAATGGTATATGGACGCATTCGGTACTTTTTTGAAATGATTCGCGTGCCGTCACACATTTGTTGAATCTACTCGTGCGCTACCTATTGTATAATGGATTTATTAAGCCAGAAACCTTCCGTAGGGTGTACACAACATCTCACCCAAGTTTCATTGCAATCGGATGAATGGTATATGAACGCATACGGGACTTTGATTAATAGTTCGCGCGTCGTTGCTCATTTGTTGAATCTACTCGTGAGCTTCCTATTGTAAAATGGATTTACTAAATTAGAAACCCTCACGTAAGTGTACACAACATCGCATCCATGTTTCATCGCTATCGGACGAATGGAATTTGATCGCATACGGGACTTTGTTGAAGCGCTTCACACGTCGCCGCTCATTTGTTGAATCTACTCGTGCGCAACCTCCTGTGAAATGGATTACTAAGTTAGAAGCCTTCACTTAAGTGTACACAACAACTCATCAAAGTTTCATCTCAATCTATGAATGGAATATAAACTTATACGGGATTCTGTTGAAACGCTTCGCGCGTCGTCACCCATTAGTTGAATCTAGTCGTGCACTACCTAATGTGAAATTGATTTACTAAGCCAGAAGCCTTCCCTGGATTGTACACAACATCTCACCCAAGTTTCATCGATATCGGACGAATGGTATTTGAACGCATACGGGACATTTTTGAAACGCTTCGCGCGTCGTCGCTCATTTGTTGAATCTATTCGTGCGCTATCCATTGTAAAATGGATTTACTAAGCCAAACACCTTCCCTGGAGCTCACTCAACATAACACCCAAGTTTCATGGCAATCGGGTGAATGGTTTATGAGCGCATACGGGAATTTGAAACGCTCTAACGTGCAGAGACAACAGTAGAATTCGACATCACTGCCACCTTTGGTATAAAACACAACTTTTCGCCACGGGCGGAGTGTATGTAATGGCGGTAGTTGCACAGGTTGCGACCAGGTGGCTCTAACGTGCAGATTCAAACCGTCCAAAGACATCAGCTTTCGCGAAGGCCAAGGCTAGTGGTTTCCATGACGACTGTTTTTGACTGTATATTGTGGTTCTAAAATTGTGTGTAAATTGTGGTCCTAAAATTGTGTTCATTCCACCTACCGGGTCAGATTGTGAATCTAAACCATACATGGACCCACCCTAATATACATACCAAATTCCATCAAAATCGGTTGAGTCGTTTAGGAGGAGTTCAGTCACATACACACGTGTCGAAGAATTATGTATATATATATTCAACAATTATCTCCAAATACAAAAATTATCGAACGCAACATAACCCTCAATTTACGCTCGTGCACTTCCATCAAGGCATTGTTCTCAAAATTCAGCTATTTGATACACCCACCGTTCGTCCTAGAACTTTTCACAAATTTTATATGCTCCTCAGCAACGTAGTAGGATTCTCGTCCAGTTTTCCTTCACTGTAATTGTCAAGTAATTGTCTTTTACAATCAGCTGTATATCATTTCAAATGGCTAGTTCCATTGAATATTAATATTCCATGCTATTACTGTACCCTTCAGTGTTCTTCTAGGATGCCGACTCTTGCTCGGGTAGTGGTCTGTTCGTGTGGCTCTAACTTATTCTAAACATCCTAGGAATATCGTCACAGAATCACAGGAGGCTTAACTTAAAATCAGTATGTCAGAGAACTCCTAATATAAAATAATTTATTTCACAAAAACATCATCTCCCTTTCTCCCATCCATAGACAAATAAAAACAAAATAAACTCCCTTAAATTACTCTTATCAACAACATCAAAAAATGCAAAATAAATGTTATCACACTGGCTGAAACCAGGAAAAGAAAAATAATCTATTTTACTGCAGTCCACTGCTTCAAGTTCAAGAATTAACGTCAACAGACTTAGTTCAAATAATTATGGCTTAAATAACCCAGCGATTCTATCACAACAAATATGCGCACTCATGTTTATAACTTGCAAAATTGGTTTTGGGGAACTCGGACATGTTTTCTCGTACAATCATCATCTTTCCTCACAAGAGTCAGATAATGAAGGCAATAGATTTATTCTAGGTCACAGGCATGTGTGTATTTCTAACTTAAAAACAATTACTTCTCTCAGAGCCATGACTCCGTTAATTATGGTAAAATAAACAAGTCATCATACATGAAGCAACAAATAAATACTTCGGCGGCCGGTGCCCCGTGATTATTAATAAACAAACAATTATAATGAATGCACTCAAAAATAATGACAATACCAGACATCGCTTCCGAAAGCGGCACAAAGAAGAAACCCCGGGAAGTCGGGCTACCTCCCTTCATAGAATACAATGACAACCTCGACCTTGTGACAGACACTCTCACCGCACTAACCCGCTGGCCGGCAATAACCTTCATGGCTGCTTTTAGAATTCAGACGGCTTACCACATCTCTACCTGCTTCTTAAGGACTCCCTTTTGACTACCTGGGGCTCGAGCTGTACAATACTCTTCCGACGGAGCTAAAGTGGACTCTCATCAGACAATGAACTCAATCATTTCACTTACTATTTATATCGTCGTAGAACACGGGAATATCACCTCCGCATTAATTTCACTTACCATTTATATCATCGTAGAACGCGGGAATATCACCTCCGCTATTAATTCTGCTCGACCCAGGATCGACTCTCAGCCTTTTCTGAATATATCACATTACCATCCAGCCATTCTTGTCTTACCTCTCTTTACCTTAGTGTGATCATCACTCACCATACTTATTATTCACATAATTTCAGTGTCACTTACTGGTCTTGTCACAATATCGAGCTGTCTTTCCCATATTAGCTTTTACGTTCACATCGTGCATAAGCACTATCAAACCAATTATTCCCTTAACTGTGCATTCAGCAAGATTAGTGACATCCCAAACAAAACCATATTTAAATAGAATTTTGATGCTCATATACTTATTACGTTATAAAACACACAAAAATACTCATTACTGATAAACACACAAATCTACACAAAACATGCCCGCTATCCCTAAAAGTTCTATTTTTATCATAATTGCTTATGATCGAGATAAACTTATCCGATCCCCTTGATGGGAAACGTTATGGCCAACATGCCCCATACAATATTTACTTATCTCTCATATTTCCTGATGCGGCGCTGGTCCTTGATATCAGTCTTCTTGATTAGTTGGTTCATCTTGATAGGAGGATAATTTACACACGGTTTTCAAAATTTCACCAAAGCAAAGGTCCACTGTGAATTATTATTATTATCACAATGCACGGTTCTCGCATATGAAGCTCCTATCTCCTATAGCTATTATCAACCTACTTAGTTCAGCTGACAGTTCAATAGCTTCCTAGATTACTGGTTTAGCTACTAATAGCTCGGGCGGCTATACCTATCATTATAACTGCGTCGTATGGTTAGGATATGCACTGCTCTAATTCGCACTCGCGAATACTTAGCGATATTCAAATTTCAGAGGTACACTTGCTCCTACTTATAAAACTTGTAAAGAATGTTACTTTTCTGACGGCTACTGGGTTCGGCTTCCACCTCTACAGCGCGTAGTAAGAACTTATAAAAACTTGTAAAGTTATCACCGTCCGTATGATCTCAAGCACGGGCTATCGCCTCTACAGCGCCCGGATAAGAACTTATAAAAATCACGGTACTTTCTGAACGTTCGAGGCAAAGACTTCCGCCTCCAGCAATGCCCCAAAGTAGACTTATAGAACTTGTAAAAATCACGGCACTTTCTGATCGTCCGGGGCAAAGGCTTCCGCCTCCAGCAATGCCCCAAAGTAGACTGACTTCGCTGCGTTTCAATCCATTATTTATATGATTTCTCTTAGAGGGACTTGGAGTAGGGGGCTTTTAGAATTTATTTCCAAAATAACACTCACATGAATATGCAAACTAACTCCTTAGAATGTCCTCATTTCCTATGTCTCAATGACTCCTTTTTATCCAAAATCCGATCGCTGGATCCTTATATAATGAGATCCGTAATTTCCTTCATTGTCCCTTAATTTCGGCGGGATTTGGTCGCGTCTTGCGTCTCTCGCTGCCATTGGTCGTTTCAAATCCACCCCCTGATTTCATTTTAATTCTGGCAAAAATCACAGAATGATCCAATTTAAATTTTGACGATACTTCTGAGAGGCTGGGATAGTCCCCTATACGATGGTATAATTCCTGTTTCTGTATTTTAATTACTGCTCCAATTCCTCTCAAATGGGCGGGGTTTATTTGGTGGGTGATCGTTGAGGTTTTCGCATTTACCCGCGTAGTTGAACGGCCTTCGCGCGTAGTCTGGGCGCATTTGGTGTCCAGATGTTGATTTTTCTCTCCTACTGCCTTTGTCTGCGCTAGGTGAAAGCTGCTTCAAGTCACGTACGAATCATCCTTTAGTCATGCCAGTTCCACAAGCAACTTCTATTCTCACACCGGCTTTGAGACCTGAATAAAATCTTGTTGGAATAATATGTAGACTTTATGTAATCAGAGATGCATAAAGGTCACATTACCCTTCTGCAAAGGAAAAAATCGATATGGAACGTATGATTTTTTATCTCAATCTCGATCCGTCTCACGGATGCTGTAAGGTTCCGCCGTCACTCCTTATATTGTTTACTTGGTTCGCCACTGCTGGTCGCGCGCAGGGATTCCCTTGCTGCGATTCTTGGTAAGATTAGTATCTCGGCTGTCTAGTGCAGGTAGCTAGCTATTGTCCGCCTGTCTCGCCAAGTCCTCTTACTTCACGGCCGTCCACTGTAAACACCGGGTCTGTTTATGATTGACTACTTCCTCGTTCCACGTGCATTTGGCTCATCTTTATTCGATTTCCATAATGTTGGCACCCGCGGTATTCCGTGGTTGATCAAACGGTTCCCTTTTATGATATATTTTGAGGTTTGAGCAATTTACAACTGATGTGCTTCCGCCGTTTATGTCCTGTATCTTATATGCATTATTCCCCAAATTTCTTATGATTCGATAAGGACCTATGTATGGGAAACACCATTTATGAAACACTTTGTTTGCCGGATCAGAGATAGGTGGCCTCTTCAATAAAACTAATTCATTGACGTTCAATTCTCTGTGAAAGCTTTTTCCTTTTAGTCTTCTTAGTCTCCTGTCAGCTTGTTCTCTCATGTACGTGACCGTCCGTTCGACTCTCAGCTGTGGTGCTGGCTGCGGATCTCTTGGGCAATCTAGTACTGTTGTCCAAGATCTCGGTGGTTGCTGGTTGAAATGTAACGTGTATGGAACTTGTCCAGTTGACTCATGACGTGTCATGTTGATGCAAATCTCAATATTTTTCAATGTATCAGCCCAACGATGATGTTCTGTAGGTATGAACATGTGGATGTGCTTCGAGACCTCACGTAAAACTCTTTCGCTAGGACTTCCCTGTGGATGGCGTATGCTAGATAGTACATGTTTGATGTCTAGCTCATTTAATCCGCGCTTAAATTCTGCTGATGTGAAATAACTTCCATGGTCGGAAAGGATAAATTCAGGCTTTCCCATTATAGGTATAACTCGATTCTTGATGCGGCTTAGGACCTGTTTCGATGTTGTTTTCTGGATAGCACATAAAACAACAAACTTAGAAAAGACGTCCACGCACACAAGGACATGTCGCACTCTACGTCCTTTCGGCAATGGACCCAGACAGTCCGTAGCAATGAGCTCTAATGGTTTCTGTGGCAATATTGGCTTTGGGTATTGTCTCATGAGGAAGTTATTGGGTTTTGCACGCTGGCAAATATCGCATGTCTTTAGGACATCGCGTATAGTGATCCTCATCCGTGGCCAAGTGAAAGCTTCACCTATTGTTGCTTGTGTCTTGTCTAACCCTATGTGACCAAGCGTATAATGAGTATTCCACACTAATTTCCTCTGTAACGAAGCTGGTAACAATATCCGTAACTTGACATGATCCTCATCTATAAATTTATGGAGCATATTATTGAAGTATGAATAACTTCTCGCTTGAGCTTCAATCTCTCGGTATGCTGGGATATCAGGTGTTATCTCTCTCTTGAGGAATTTAATCATCTGCATCATCCATGGCTCCTTTTCCTGTTCCTGCGGTAACCTCTTCAGTTCTTGTAAGAAGTCTTGATCTTCGTTTGTCAGCTCAATGTGTTGCACTAACAATTCCTCCTTCTGTGCCTCCTCCTTTGGATTTCGGCTCAAAATATCCGGGATTACATTCAATTTTCCTGATATATGCTCAATTTGTATATCAAACTGCTGCGCATAGATGGCCCATCTGTTGATGCGTTCACTTACCATGGTGGTCTTAAATAAGAAAGTCAGCGCCTTGTGATCAGTGCGGATTGTTATGGAGAAACCATTGATAATACGACGCCATTGTTGTAACGCGTATATGATCGCCAAAAGCTCCAGCTCTGAGATGGTATAACTTTTCTCATGTTTTCTTAACTTCCTGCTGATGAATGCTAGGTATGAACGGCCTGCTGTTCTCTCTGCGTCTTCTTGGAAAAGCATTGCTCCGATGCCCATTAAAGATGCATCTGCTTGAATTATGAACCTCTTCGAAAAATCTGGGTAACCCAGTTTGATGCTATTTGACAGTAATTCCTTCGTGGCTATGAATGACCTCTCACACTCTTCGTTCCAAAACCAACGGTTATTCATTTTTAGCATGTCTTGTAATGGTGCTACTACCTCGGTGTATCCTGGACAGTTTTCACGAAAGAAATTGGTGGCCCCCAAGAACATCCTTATGTGCTTGACTCTGGTTGGTCGAGGAAAATTTTTAATGGCTTCAATTTTCACTGGATTGGGTCTGATCCCTTCCCCATCAACAATATGTCCTAAATATAAAATTTCGTGCTTTTTTAGATTGATCTTGAAATTTGCCCTTTCTAGGTTCTCTAACAACTTGCTTAAATTTTGCATGTGTTCCTCATTGCTTTCTGATGCTAGTAACATATCGTCGACATATCTGACAGTCATGTCTTTCACCTCTTCTGTTAAATTTCGATCCAATGCTCGGATTAGTGCAGATCCGGCTGTCTTAACTCCAAATGGTAAGCGACACCAGGTGAAACTATGATTATCGAATAGAAATCCAGTTAACAGCTGTGATTTCTCTTCTAACTCGATGTGCCAATAGCTATTCGCAAGATCGACAGACAAATATATTTTCTTCTTATGGAACTTATTGAGTACATCCTTAATTAGTGGTGCACGGTCGGTTTCATCTATTAATCTGGAATTGAGGGTGCGAGCATCGAGACACAATCTCACAGAACCATTGGGCTTCGCCGCCGCTAATATGGCGTTCAAATATGGGGTTGGAGCTTTCTTAATTATACCCCCTCTAAGCATCTCGTCTATAATTTTTCTAACTGCTGCACGCTGCTTTTCTGGAATTGGGTAGAGTCAGCTCTTAAATGGGGTCCAGTCATCTACCTGCATAGCGTACTTGAAATTTAATATTTTTCCCGGTAGTGTATTAAATGCTGCTGAGTGTTTACATAGCTTTTGTGCCAAGCAATTTCTTTCATCATCATTTAGCTTTGCCTCTCTTAATTTTTCTTTCAAAAGTGCCACAAAACTGTCTTTGTTGCCATCTTCTTCTACTGCCATGGACGACATTTCATCTTCCAATTCTTGCTTTCCCTCCAGGAGTCCTGTGTTCGAATCCTCTTCATCTGCTTGACTTTTTTCTTCTTCTTCCTCAGGAATGGTCTCCAGCGTCCAAATGTCAGCATCTCTATCTAAGCCGTGGTTATTCATGTTCAGTTCCACTGCTGATAATCCTTCCATATTTCTGAATTTAATGACATTGTTGCGCAGGTCAATCACTGCTTGGTGCTCGTATAGGAAATCCGTCCCCAGGATCAAATTTACGCTCATCTTGTTCATCACCATGAATACGTGTGAGAAATTGTGTCCTAATATTTCTAGATCCAATTGTACTTGAAATTTGCATACAGCTGATTTTTCGGGAATTAATCCTCTAATTTTGACCTGTGGTACTGAAATCGTAGGTATTCTCTGTTTTTCGCTTAGAGCTTTAATTAATGCCTCTGATACTAGACATAGCTGTGCCCCAGTATCCACTAATCCTTTTACTCTTAGTCCTTCTATCCTCGTAATGATGACTGGTAATTTCCTCAAACAATGTTGTTCCGGTTGAATAATTTCACGTGTAAAATCATCAGGAGTTGCGACCCATTCCTCGATGTTCGCTATCAACCACTGTGTCTTATCTGGCGTGAAAATTAGACTATCTTCTTCACCCTCTAGTACATTTTTTTTAATGGCCCCCGTCTGCCTCTTCTTATTCTGAATTTCGCGATGCTGTTGCGCTAATTCACTTTCTGCTCCAGTGATCTCCATATCTGGGTTCTCGCGATTTTCCATCGTCCTTCGCCAGCGATCCTGTTCCGTCTCTTGGCTGCGATGCAACTCATCTAGGTATCGTTGTGATGCCTCATGCCTGTTCTGCAATTCCCGTCGACTGTCCTCCGTGTATCCTCGGTTCTCATCTCGTCCTCGGTTCCACGTTCTATTATCTCTTCTATCATATCTGCGATGATGATATGGACCTTCGCGACCACGCCCTTTCCATTCATCTCTCCTGTACTGTAGCGGCTGCCAGTTCCTTTCGTTCCTTGGTTCATATCTCCTTTGCTCCTCTTTTGGCAAGTCTGACCTTCCGTTATTGTTTCCGCTCTTATGGCTAACATTCGTGTTGGTGCTCTGCTCTCTAGTTTTGACTAGCTCGGCTAGCGCTGCGCTGTCACTCACTCTGACGTGCCTATTTTGAGTATTTAATGACGTCTCATCCAACTGACGTAAAACCTCCTCTGATTGTAGTGCGCTCGAGACGTTTGCCGCAATTAAAAACTGTTGTACTGGTAATGGAAGCTGTTTACCGATTGTCATCACCAGTTCTGACTCCGGTGGTAAAATATCCATGTCTTTCAATCTGAGTAGCTGAGCCGAAAAATATTCTGAATAACGTGTAGGCTGTGAAGCATGATACTTCCTGCTATATAATTCCATCCTTAGACTATGCTGTATGGACATGCTCCAATAACTGCGTAGAAATGCATGCTTGAAGGTATCCATGTCTTCAAAAGTGTAGCGAAAACTTCTGAACCAAGTCAGGAGGCTATCCGCAAGTAATTTCTCTGTTACTCTGAGTTTCTTATTCTCAGGAATGTTACTGTCTGTAAGGTAGTGTTCTAAATCTTTTAAAAAAGCTTTCGGCGTTTGTGAACCATCATTATTGAATTTGCGAGGGCGATCCTCCTGCATTCTAATTATTTGGTTATACTGTGTAGTTGGGTTACTGTTATTATTATTATTGCCAGTCGGCTGTTGAGGTGTCGAGGCATGTCCTCTAAATGTTTGGAACCCCTCATTATTCTCGCTCCCTGTGGTCGCACGGCCCGGACTAAGTTCATTCATTCCTTCTACCTGAGTCTGGCTTGTGTTGAAATGATTAGCCACACTGCTTGTTCCTTTACTGCTATTATGAGCTTTTAGTTCAAGAAGCATGTCCTGCTGTTGTAAAGACTGTATCTCTGTCTTAATATTCTTCCGATCTTGTACCTCCATTTTTCCTAGTAACTGCAGTTCGACCTCCTTTATCCTCTTCTGGTTTTCTTCCATTTGTTCTATGAGTTTCTTTCTATCCTCTTTCCCGTCAATTCCAATTTGTTGGCATGTCTTGTTTATTTCTACTCTTATTGCCTCATATCTATTTTCCTCTTTTCTCTTTCCCTCTTTCTTATCGCTTTCCAGCTGATCGAGCCTGCCTCCTATCAGTTCATTACTTTCACGGATACTCTCTTTAAGTGCATCATTCTCGTTCTCTTGAATGCTCCATCGTTCTGCTGAAGTCAAAGCTGCCTTGTCTATTTCCGTTCTAATCTCTATCATCTCCCCTTCTAAGCTGTGCAATTGCTTTGCTGCAGACTTAACCTCGTTGTCTACTCCTTTTATGGTAGCTTGGATTGCTAACTGTTCTATCTTTATCCCTTCTGTATTAGCGTTACATATTTCTTCTAGTTGTATGAGTTTCGCTGCCGTCTTTTCTTCACTGAACGCTATTGATTGCCTTAAGTTCGTCTCCATCTGACCTAACTGTGTGGTAGTCTCAAGCGTAATTTTAGCTATCTGCTCTGCTAATTTATCTGTCAATTCCTCTTTTAATGCTTCCTTATTCAGCCTACCCTGTTCTGCAATTTGTTCCGTTAATTCCTCTTTTAATACTTAATTATTCCGCCTACCCTGTTCTGCAATTTGTTCCGTTAACTGTGTATTAGTAATTGTACTTTGTTCCGCTAGTAGTGCATTATTTGTCCTACTGTGTTCCACTATCTGCTCCGCTATACGTGCATTGTTGATTTCGTTCTGCTCCGCTATACGTGCATTGTTTAATTCACTCTGTTTTTCTATCTGCTCCGCAATACGTGCATTGTTTAATTCACTCTGTTCCCTACATTCCCTCTTAAAGTGTTCAAACTGCTCCATTGTTCTAGCTACTGAACTCTCAATACTAGATCGAATTTCCTCCACTGTCGCCATATCACACAATATAATACTTATTTGAGAAGACTGGGGCATGAAGCCTCACGTACCCACCTTCTGCAATCATAAAATGAGTCGCTTAATCCCAATCTACGTTAATCCCATTAATTACTTTAATTTGCTTCAAGAGCTGCCTCTTTGATGTCTGCTTTTATGAATAAATTTTCAGTTTACCCTTCTGCGTTAATTTTAACTTCCCAGTTCTGTCAATAAAGTACTGACATTACTCTTACGGTTCACGCCGTCCTACAACATACATTTGGAGTTTGCTACTAATTATTCAAATATAAGGGCGCCACGAAAACGCTGCTTCTACCTAACTATGCAAAATAAACTCAGCATTTTCAATTATTGATTTTAAACAAACTCCTGGTTTTACTTTCCCCTGAATTACTTGTTAATTAGGCCACACCGTTCGGCGCCATTGTTCAAGTATACCACTCCATTGGGCAACATAACATGGGGGCAGTAACCATCCAATGACTCGGTTGTACTGTCGTATGCCATATTTGGGCCTCGCCATGATGTAAGGGATGCTCTAAATCTGTTTACATGACCTCAAGGCGGCACGTATACTTCAGTAGGCTCCGGCTAGCTACTCTCTGACAATCTCCATCACTGTGATCCACTAATTAATAAAAGAAAACTAATATGGATATGAATAACTACAACGTTGTCACCCAATCCATATGTAACCTTCAGTGTTCTTCTAGGATGCCGACTCTTGCTCGGGTAGTGGTCTGTTCGTGTGGCTCTAACTTATTCTAAACATCCTAGGAATATCGTCACAGGATCACAGGAGGCTTAACTTAAAATCAGTATGTCAGAGAACTCCTAATATAAAATAATTTATTTCACAAAAACATCATCTCCCTTTCTCCCATCCATAGACAAATAAAAACAAAATAAACTCCCTTAAATTACTCTAATCAACAACATCAAAAAATGCAAAATAAATGTTATCACACTGGCTGAAACCAGGAAAAGAAAAATAATCTATTTTACTGCAGTCCACTGCTTCAAGTTCAAGAATTAACGTCAACAGACTTAGTTCAAATTATTATGGCTTAAATAACCCAGCGATTCTATCACAACAAATATGCGCACTCATGTTTATAACTTGCAAAATTGGTTTTGGGGAACTCGGACATGTTTTCTCGTACAATTATCATCTTTCCTCACAAGAGTCAGATAATGAAGGCAATAGATTTATTCTAGGTCACAGGCATGTGTGTATTTCTAACTTAAAAACAATTACTTCTCTCAGAGCCATGACTCCGTTAATTATGGTAAAATAAACAAGTCATCATACATGAAGCAACAAATAAATACTTCGGCGGCCGGTGCCCCGTGATTATTAATAAACAAACAATTATAATGAATGCACTCAAAAATAATGACAATACCAGACATCGCTTCCGAAAGCGGCACAAAGAAGAAACTCCGGGAAGTCGGGCTACCTCCCTTCATAGAATATAATGACAACCTCGACCTTGTGACAGACACTCTCACCGCACTAACCCGCTGGCCGGCAATAACCTTCATGGCTGCTTTTAGAGTTCAGACGGCTTACCACATCTCTACCTGCTTCTTAAGGACTCCCTTTTGACTACCTGGGGCTCGAGCTGTACAATACTTTTCCGACGGAGCTAAAGTGGACTCTCATCAGACAATGAACTCAATCATTTCACATACCATTTATATCGTCGTAGAACACGGGAATATCACCTCCGCATTAATTTCACTTACCATTTATATCATCGTAGAACGTGGGAATATCACCTCCGCTATTAATTCTGCTCGACCCAGGATCGACTCTCAGCCTTTTCTGAATATATCACATTACCATCCAGCCATTCTTGTCTTACCTTTCTTTACCTTAGTGTGATCATCACTCACCATACTTATTATTCACATAATTTCAGTGTCACTTACTGGTCTTGTCACAATATCGAGCTGTCTTTCCCATATTAGCTTTTACGTTCACATCGTGCATAAGCACTATCAAACCAATTATTCCCTTAACTGTGCATTCAGCAAGATTAGTGACATCCCAAACAAAACCATATTTAAATAGAATTTTGATGCTCATATACTTGTTACGTTATAAAACACACAAAAATACTCATTACTGATAAACACACAAATCTACACAAAACATGCCCGCTATCCCTAAAAGTTCTATTTTTATCATAATTGCTTATGATCGAGATAAACTTATCCGATCCCCTTGATGGGAAACGTTATGGCCAACATGCCCCATACCATATTTACTTATCTCTCATATTTCCTGATGCGGCTCTGGTCCTTGATATCAGTCTTCTTGATTAGTTGGTTCATCTTGATAGGAGGATAATTTACACACGGTTTTCAAAATTTCACCAAAGCAAAGGTCCACTGTGAAATATTTTTTTTATCACAATGCATGGTTCTCGCATATGAAGCTCCTATCTCCTATAGCTATTATCAACCTACTTAGGTCAGCTGACAGTTCAATAGCTTCCAAGATTACTGGTTTAGCTACTAATAGCTCGGGCGGCTATACCTATCATTATAACTGCGTCGTACGGTTAGGATATGCACTGCTCTAATTCGCACTCGCGAATACTTAGCGATATTCAAATTTCAGAGGTATACTTGCTCCTACTTAAAAAACTTGTAATGAATGTTACTTTTCTGACGGCTACTGGGTTCGGCTTCCGCCTCTACAGCGCGTAGTAAGAACTTATAAAAACTTGTAAAGTTATCACCGTTCGTATGATCTCAAGCATGGGCTATCGCCTCTACAGCGCCCGGATAAGAACTTATAAAAATCACGGTACTTTCTGAACGTTCGAGGCAAAGGCTTCCGCCTCCAGCAATGCCCCAAAGTAGACTTATAGAACTTGTAAAATACGGCACTTTCTGATCGTCCGGGGCAAAGGCTTCCGCCTCCAGCAATGCCCCAAAGTAGACTGACTTCGCTGCGTTTCAATCCATTATTTATACGATTTCTCTTAGAGGGACTTGGAGTAGGGGGCTTTTAGAATTTATTTCCAAAATAACACTCACATGAATATGCAAACTAGCTCCTTAGAACGTCCTCATTTCCAATGTCTCAATGACTCCTTTTAATCCAAAATCCGATCGCTGGATCCTTATATAATGAGCTCCGTAATTTCTTTCATTGTCCCTTAATTTCGGTGGGATTTGGTCGCGTCTTGCGTCTCTCGCTGCCATTGGTCGTTTCAAATCCACCTCCTGATTTCATTCTAATTCTGGCAAAAATCACAGAATGATCCAATTTTAATTTTGACGATACTTCTGAGATGCTGGGATAGTCCCCTATACGATGGTATAATTCCTGTTTCTGTATTATAATTACTGCTCCAATTCCTCTCAAATGGGCGGGGTTTATTTTGTGGGTGATCGTTGAGGTTTTCGCATTTACCCGCGTAGTTGAACGGCCTTCGCGCGTAGTCTGGGCGCATTTGGTGTCCAGATGTTGATTTTTCTCTCCTACTGCCTTTGTCTGCGCTGGGTGAAAGCTGCATCAAGTCACGTACGAATCATCCTTTTGTCATGCAAGTTCCACAAGCAACTTCTATTCTCACACCGGCTTTGAGACCTGAATAAAATCCTGTTGGAATAATATGTAGACTTTATGCAATCAGAGATGCATAAAGGTCACATTACAAGCTGACCCGGCAGACGTTGTCCTGCCAATCAAAGAAAGTGTTGTAGCTTTGTTTCTTGAAGTGCTTTTGGATACACAATATCCTTTTCAATTTCTGTTAACTGCCTCTAAACTATCTTGAATTGAATTAACTAATTTAGAAACATTCGTTGGAGCGTGCACAACAACTCTCCAAAGTTTCATCGCAAACTGATAAATGGCATTTAAAGCATACGGGATTTGGTTTAAATGATTCGTGCGCTGTCACTCATTTGTTGAATCTACTCGTACTCTACCAACTGTGAAATGGATTTACTAAGTTAGAAAGCTTCAGGTAAGTGTACACAACAATTCATCAAAGTTTCATCGCAATCGATGAATAATATATGAACGCATACAGGATTTTGTTGGAACGCTTCGCGCGTCGTCACTCATTTCTTACATCTACTCGTGCGCTACCAATATTGTAAAATGGATTTACCAAGTTGAATACCTTCCCTGGCGTGTACACAACAACTCATCAAAGTTTCATCGAAATCGGATGAATGACATATGAACGCATAAGTGATTTTCTTTAAACGATTCGCGTGCCGTCACTCATTTGTTGAATCTACTCATGCGCTACCTATTGTAAAATAGATTTACTAAGCCTGAAACCTTCTCTGGCGTGTACTCAATGATTCACCAAGGTTTGATCGCAATCGGATGAATGATATATGACCGCATACGGGACATTGTGGAAACGATTCGCGCGCCGTCGCTCATTTGTTGATTTTACTCGTGCGCTACTTATTAAAAACTGTATTCACTAAGACAGAAACATTTCCTGGAGTGTACACAACAATTCACCAAAGTTTCATCGCAATCGTATAAATGGTATATGGACGCATACGGTACTTTGTTGAAATGATTCGCGTGCCGTCACACATTTGTTGAATCTACTCGTGCGCTACCTATTGTAAAATGGATTTATTATGCCAGAAACCTTCCGTAGGGTGTACACAACATCTCACCCAAGTTTCATTGCAATCGGATGAATGGTATATGAACGCATACGGGACTTTGATTAATAGTTCGCGCGTCGTTGCTCATTTGTTGAATCTACTCGTGAGCTACCTATTGTAAAATGGACTTACTAAGTTAGAAACCCTCACGTAAGTGTACACAACATCGCATCCATGTTTCATCGCTATCGGACGAATGGTATTTGATCGCATACGGGACTTTGTTGAAGCGCTTCACACGTCGCCGCTCATTTGTTGAATCTACTCGTGCGCAACCTCCTGTGAAATGGATTACTAAGTTAGAAGCCTTCACTTAAGTGTACACAACAACTCATCAAAGTTTCATCTCAATCTATGAATTGAATATAAACTTATACGGGATTTTGTTGAAACGCTTCGCGCGTCGTCACTCATTTGTTGAATCTAGTCGTGCGCTACCTAATGTAAAATTGATTTACTAAGCCAGAAGCCTTCCCTGGATTGTACACAACATCTCACCCAAGTGTCATCGATATCGGACGAATGGTATTTGAACGCATACGGGACATTTTTGAAACGCTTCGCGCGTCGTCGCTCATTTGTTGAATCTATTCGTGCGCTATCCATTGTAAAATGGATTTACTAAGCCAAACACCTTCCCTGGAGCTCACTCAACATAACACCCAAGTTTCATGGCAATCGGGTGAATGGTTTATGAACGCATACGGGACTTTGAAACGCTCTAACGTGCAGAGACAACAGTAGAATTCGACATCACTGCCACATTTGGTATAAAACACAACTTTTCGCCACGGGCGGAGTGTATGTAATGGCGGTAGTTGCACAGGTTGCGACCAGGTGGCTCTAACGTGCAGATTCAAACCGTCCAAAGACATCAGCTTTCACGAAGGCCAAGGCTAGTGGTTTCCATGACGACTGTTTTTGACTGTATATTGTGGTTCTAAAATTGTGTGTAAATTGTGGTTCTAAAATTGTGTTCGTTCCACCTACCGGGTCAGATTGTGAATCTAAACCATACATGGACCCACCCTAATATACATACCAAATTCCATCAAAATCGGTTGAGTCGTTTAGGAGGAGTTCAGTCACATACACACGTGTCGTAGAATTATATATATAAAGATATATATATATATATTCAACAATTATCTCCAAATACAAAAATTATCGAACGCAACATGACCCTCAATCTACGGTCGTGCACTTCCAACAAGGCATTGTTCTCAAAATTCCGCTATTTGATACACCCACCGCTCGTCCTAGAACTTTTCACAAATTTTATATGCTCCTCAGCAACGTAGTAGGATTCTCGTCCAGTTTTCCTTCACTGTAATTGTCAAGTAATTGTCTTTTACAATCAGCTGTATATCATTTCAAATGGCTAGTTCCGTTGAATATTAATATTCCATGCTATTACTGTACCCTTCAGTGTTCTTCTAGGATGCCGACTCTTGCTCGGGTAGTGGTCTGTTCGTGTGGCTCTAACTTATTCTAAACATCCTAAGAATATCGTCACAGGATCACAGGAGGCTTAACTTAAAGTCATTATGTCAGAGAACTCCTAATATAAAATAATTTATTTCACAAAAACATCATCTCCCTTTCTCCCATCCATAGACAAATAAAAACAAAATAAACTCCCTTAAATTACTCTAATCAACAACATCAAAAAATGCAAAATAAATGTTATCACACTGGCTGAAACCAGGAAAAGAAAAATAATCTATTTTACTGCAGTCCACTGCTTCAAGTTCAAGAATTAACGTCAACAGACTTAGTTCAAATAATTATGGCTTTAATAACCCAGCCATTCTATCACAACAAATATGCGCACTCATGTTTATAACTTGCAAAATTGGTTTTGGGGAACTCGGACATGTTTTCTCGTACATTTATCATCTTTCCTCACAAGAGTCAGATAATGAAGGCAATAGATTTATTCTAGGTCACAGGCATGTGTGTATTTCTAACTTAAAAACAATAACTTCTCACAAGGCCATGACTCCGTTAATTATGGTAAAATAAACAAGTCATCATACATGAAGCATCAAATAAATACTTCGGCGGCCGGTGCCCCGTGATTATTAATAAACAAACAATTATAATGAATGCACTCAAAAATAATGACAATACCAGACATCGCTTCCTAAAGCGGCACAAAGAAGAAACTCCGGGAAGTCGGGCTACCTCCCTTCATAGAATACAATGACAACCTCGACCTTGTGACAGACACTCTCACCGCACTAACCCGCTGGCCGGCAATAACCTTTATGGCTGCTTTTAGAATTCAGACGGCTTACCACATCTCTACCTGCTTCTTAAGGACTCCCTTTTGACTACCTGGGGCTCGAGCTGTACAATACATTTCCGACGGAGCTAAAGTGGACTCTCATCAGACAATGAACTCAATCATTTCACATACCATTTATATCGTCGTAGAACACGGGAATATCACCTCCGCATTAATTTCACTTACCATTTATATCATCGTAGAACGCGGGAATATCACCTCCGCTATTAATTCTGCTCGACCCAGGATCGACTCTCAGCCTTTTCTGAATATATCACATTACCATCCAGCCATTCTTGTCTTACCTCTCTTTACCTTAGTGTGATCATCACTCACCATACTTATTATTCACATAATTTCAGTGTCACTTACTGGTCTTGTCACAATATCGAGCTGTCTTTCCCATATTAGCTTTTACGTTCACATCGTGCATAAGCACTATCAAACCAATTATTCCCTTAACTGTGCATTCAGCAAGATTAGTGACATCCCAAACAAAACCATATTTAAATAGAATTTTGATGCTCATATACTTCTTACGTTATAAAACACATAAAAATACTCATTACTGATAAACACACAAATCTACACAAAACATGCCCGCTATGCCAAAAATATATATTTTTATGATAATTGCTTATGATCGAGATAAACTTATCCGATCCCCTTGATGGGAAACGTTATGGCCAACATGCCCCATACCATATTTACTTATCTCTCATATTTCCTGATGCGGCTCTGGTCCTTGATATCAGTCTTCTTGATTAGTTGGTTCATCTTGATAGGAGGATAATTTACACACGGTTTTCAAAATTTCACCAAAGCAAAGGTCCACTGTGAATTATTATTATTATCACAATGCACGGTTCTCGCATATGAAGCTCCTATCTCCTATAGCTATTATCAACCTACTTAGGTCAGCTGACAGTTCAATAGCTTCCTAGATTACTGGTTTAGCTACTAATAGCTCGGGCGGCTATACCTATCATTATAACTGCGTCGTACGGTTAGGATATGCACTGCTCTAATTCGCACTCGCGAATACTTAGCGATATTCAAATTTCAGAGGTATACTTGCTCCTACTTATAAAACTTGTAAAGAATGTTACTTTTCTGACGGCTACTGGGTTCGGCTTCCGCCTCTACAGCGCGTAGTAAGAACTTATAAAAACTTGTAAAGTTATCACCGTTCGTATGATCTCAAGCATGGGCTATCGCCTCTACAGCGCCCGGATAAGAACTTATAAAAATCACGGTACTTTCTGAACGTTCGAGGCAAAGGCTTCCGCCTCCAGCAATGCCCCAAAGTAGACTTATAGAACTTGTAAAAATCACGGCACTTTCTGATCGTCCGGGGCAAAGGCTTCCGCCTCCAGCAATGCCCCAAAGTAGACTGACTTCGCTGCGTTTCAATCCATTATTTATACGATTTCTCTTAGAGGGACTTGGAGTAGGGGGCTTTTAGAATTTATTTCCAAAATAACACTCACATGAATATGCAAACTAGCTCCTTAGAACGTCCTCATTTCCAATGTCTCAATGACTCCTTTTTATCCAAAATCCGATCGCTGGATCCTTATATAATGAGCTCCGTAATTTCCTTCATTGTCCCTTAATTTCGGCGGGATTTGGTCGCGTCTTGCGTCTCTCGCTGCCATTGGTCGTTTCAAATCCACCCCCTGATTTCATTTTAATTCTGGCAAAAATCACAGAATGATCCAATTTAAATTTTGACGATACTTCTGAGAGGCTGGGATAGTCCCCTATACGATGGTATAATTCCTGTTTCTGTATTTTAATTACTGCTCCAATTCCTCTCAAATGGGCGGGGTTTATTTGGTGGGTGATCGTTGAGGTTTTCGCATTTACCCGCGTAGTTGAACGGCCTTCGCGCGTAGTCTGGGCGCATTTGGTGTCCAGATGTTGATTTTTCTCTCCTACTGCCTTTGTCTGCGCTGGGTGAAAGCTGCTTCAAGTCACGTACGAACCATCCTTTTGTCATGCCAGTTCCACAAGCAACTTCTATTCTCACACCGGCTTTGAGACCTGAATAAAATCTTGTTGGAATAATATGTAGACTTTATGCAATCAGAGATGCATAAAGGTCACATTACAAGCTGACCCGGCAGACGTTGTCCTGCCAATCAAAGAAAGTGTTGTAGCTTTGTTTCTTGAAGTGCTTATGGATACACAATATCCTTTTCAATTTCTGTTAACTGCCTCTAAACTATCTTGAATTGAATTAACTAATTTAGAAACATTCGTTGGAGCGTGCACAACAACTCTCCAAAGTTTCATCGCAAACTGATAAATGGCATTTAAAGCATACGGGATTTGGTTTAAATGATTCGTGCGCTGTCACTCATTTGTTGAATACACTCGTGCTCTACCAACTGTGAAATGGATTTACTAAGTTAGAAAGCTTCACGTAAGTGTACACAACAATTCATCAAAGTTTCATCGCAATCGATGAATAATATATGAACGCATACAGGATTTTGTTGGAACGCTTCGCGCGTCGTCACTCATTTCTTACATCTACTCGTGCGCTACCAATATTGTAAAATGGATTTACCAAGTTGAATACCTTCCCTGGCGTGTACACAACAACTCATCAAAGTTTCATTGAAATCGGATGAATGACATATGAACGCATAAGTGATTTTCTTTAAACGATTCGCGTGCCGTCACTCATTTGTTGAATCTACTCATGCGCTACCTATTGTAAAATAGATTTAATAAGCCTGAAACCTTCTCTGGCGTGTACTCAATGATTCACCAAGGTTTGATCGCAATCGGATGAATGATATATGACCGCATACGGGACATTGTGGAAACGATTCGCGCGCCGTCGCTCATTTGTTGATTCTACTCGTGCGCTACTTATTAAAAACTGGATTCACTAAGACAGAAACATTTCCTGGAGTGTACACAACAATTCACCAAAGTTTCATCGCAATCGTATAAATGGTATATGGACGCATACGGTACTTTGTTGAAATGATTCGCGTGCCGTCACACATTTGTTGAATCTACTCGTGCGCTACCTATTGTAAAATGGATTTATTAAGCCAGAAACCTTCCGTAGGGTGTACACAACATCTCACCCAAGTTTCATTGCAATCGGATGAATGGTATATGAACGCATACGGGACTTTGATTAATAGTTCGCGCGTCGTTGCTCATTTGTTGAATCTACTCGTGAGCTACCTATTGTAAAATGGATTTACTAAGTTAGAAACCCTCACGTAAGTGTACACAACATCTCATCCATGTTTCATCGCTATCGGACGAATGGAATTTGATCGCATACGGGACTTTGTTGAAGCGCTTCACACGTCGCCGCTCATTTGTTGATTCTACTCGTGCGCAACCTCCTGTGAAATGGATTACTAAGTTAGAAGCCTTCACTTAATTGTACACAACAACTCATCAAAGTTTCATCTCAATCTATGAATGGAATATAAACTTATACGGGATTCTGTTGAAACGCTTCGCGAGTCGTCACTCATTTGTTGAATCTAGTCGTGCGCTGCCTAATGTAAAATTGATTTACTAAGCCAGAAGCCTTCCCTGGATTGTACACAACATCTCACCCAAGTTTCATCGATATCGGACGAATGGTATTTGAACGCATACGGGACCTTTTTGAAACGCTTCGCGCGTCGTCGCTCATTTGTTGAATCTATTCGTGCGCTATCCATTGTAAAATGGATTTACTAAGCCAAACACCTTCCCTGGAGCTCACTCAACATAACACCCAAGTTTCATGGCAATCGGGTGAATGGTTTATGAACGCATACGGGACTTTGAAACGCTCTAACTTGCAGAGACAACAGTAGAATTCGACATCACTGCCACCTTTGGTATAAAACACAACTTTTCGCCACGGGCGGAGTGTATGTAATGGCGGTAGTTGCACAGGTTGCGACCAGGTGGCTCTAACGTGCAGATTCAAACCGTCCAAAGACATCAGCTTTCACGAAGGCCAAGGCTAGTGGTTTCCATGACGACTGTTTTTGACTGTATATTGTGGTTCTAAAATTGTTCATTCATTCATTCATTCATTTATTTGTGTGTAAATTGTGGTTCTAAAATTGTGTTCATTCCACCTACCGGGTCAGATTGTGAATCTAAACCATACATGGACCCACCCTAATATACATACCAAATTCCATCAAAATCGGTTGAGTCGTTTAGGAGGAGTTCAGTCACATACACACGTGTCGAAGAATTATATATATATATATTCAACAATTATCTCCAAATACAAAAATTATCGAACGCAACATAACTCTCAATTTACGCTCGTGCACTTCCATCAAGGCATTGTTCTCAAAATTCAGCTATTTGATACACCCACCGTTCGTCCTAGAACTTTTCACAAATTTTATATGCTCCTCAGCAACGTAGTAGGATTCTCGTCCAGTTTTCCTTCACTGTAATTGTCAAGTAATTGTCTTTTACCATCAGCTGTATATCATTTCAAATGGCTAGTTCCGTTGAATATTAATATTCCATGCTATTACAAAGAACTCTTTTAGCACGCACGCAAGATCAAAGAATACGGACAAAGATATGCCCTGCAGAACATTCTTGCGAGAACTGCTAGGCTACACAATCTAACCAATGGGAAGAGCGTATGAATCGCCCGCTCTGTGGCTTCTAGGTTTTCAATACACGCGTACCGGAATATCTCATGCCCCTATTTGAAATTGATGTCAGTGCTACCAACTGCTGAAAAAACGTAATAGAAATTTGAGCTCCATGTTGTATATCATGGAAGGTATGCATGGGAGCTATTCCAAAATTGGCACACATATGGATAATACTATTTCAGTTTAATTTCCAGGAGGCCATACATGACAGTGTAGCCAAAATAATTTTAAGCCTTCTGATAAGTCCGATTTTTAAATGCATATAACTTCTACACTATTAAGTGGATTTCAACCAAATTTTGTATGTACTATGTGTACATAAACAGATATGACTGAGTGTATTCTTAAGAGCCACCAGGGCAGCCAACAGTTAATAATTGCTCTCTCTATTTTCTTCATCCAAATACCAATATATCTGAAAGTATGCAAGCCGACAGCTTTAAACTATGCACACGTATAGTACCTGACATTTTAGATTAATTTGGAGTAACTTATTTGCTTCAGTTCTACCAACATGATGCTAAGCTTGCTGATAGGACCAACTTTTAAATACATGAATCTCCTATACTATCAGTTGGATTTCAACCAAATTTCGTATGTGCTATGTGTAACATAAGAAATATGACCATAAGTATTCTTAAGAGCAATCAGGGCTGCCAACTGTTAATAAATGCTGTCTATATTTTTTACCCTAATATCAATATATCAGAAAGTATGCAAGCCAACAGCCTTATACTTTGCACACGTATAGCACCAGACACTCTAGATTAATTTGGAGTAATTAATATAAGTCATGGCTGCCAACATGATTCTATGCTTGCTGATAGGTCCAATTTTAAAATACATGTAACTTTTATGCTAACAAATGGATTTCATCCAAAATTGGCACAACAAGATATAATATTTCAGATTATTTCTGACCAGCACACGCATGACATTGTTGCCAACATGCTTTTACGCGTGCTGATAGATCCAATGTCTAACTGCATGTAACATCCATTTGACTTCAACCAAATTTTATATTCTGTACCTTAAGAGATGGAACTAATAATATATTCAGTCACCAGGGCTGCCAACTGTAGTGCTCTATTAGGCTACATTATACCAGGAATATGTCGAACTAATTGGACATTTCGATATTGCCAACTTAATTTCGTCATTATTCTAGATAGGTTCATATACTGTAGAATAATCATTGGCAAGAAAAGTAGGCTCTTTAGTTCGTCACGGAACTTCTTGTTACTGCTTGTTCTTGCAGTAATTCAAGTTGTTTCTGGGCATCAGAAATGTTTGGAGCAATTAACGCCATGTCATCCGCAAACGCCAAAGAGTTGAGTTTTGGTTCTAGTCTATGGGAAGGTGCACCAGCTCGCTCCATTCTCTAGCGCACAGTGAAACAACAATGGAGATAATCCATCTCCTTGACGCACTCCTGCATCAATTGAAAATTCTGCGCTCAGTCCTCCCGTAAATTTAACCTTTGAACTTGTATTCAAGAGGGTATCTTTGATGATTGATGTTGTCTTGCGATCTAATCCAAATTCTGAGAGTACAGCAATAAGGGATTAACGGTCAATCCTGTCATAAGCCTTTGCAAAGTCAAGAAAAGTAATGACATAATTTTTGTTTGACATTTTACGGAAGTAAGACATTGAGTTTTACAAATTGTTAATTTGCTCTGTACACGATCAGCCTTTCCGGAACCCACCTTGGTATTCACCAATCTGCGGATCCGGTTGAAGATAAGCAGGGTTCAGAAGGGATTTGGAGAAAATTTTGTAAGTTATCGAGAGTAATGAGATCCCTCGGTAATTGTCTGGATTCGTTTTGCTACCTTTCTTGTATACTGGATAGATGATCGCCATCTTCCAATCTGGAGGAATGTTTTCAGTTTGCCAGATTTCATCAATAATTTCTTTGAGTTTGATGATGAGGTTTTCACCTACATTTTTCCATAGTTCTGCAACGATCTGGTCCTCTCCCGACGCTTTGTTGTTTTTCATGGATTGGATTATTTCCCGAATTTCCTGTAGGTCCGGTGGTTCCGAGTCAGGATTCCGCCAAGTATGACAAAGTTGAAATGTTTCCTGGGGTTTCTCACAATTGAGTACTTTACCAAAATAATCTGCAAGAAGTGCACAATTTTCAGAGTTGGAGTGGGCGATGTTCCCAAGGTCGTTTTGAAACTGAAGCGAAGGTGGGGAATATTTAGTTAATTTCTGCTTGAATGTTCTATAGTAATTTCTAGAATTATGTTTCCGAAGTCCTCTTCTATATCTTTTAATTTAGTGTTTTCATGTTTTTTACGAATCACTCTTAGTAATTTTGTTACTGTTTTTCTAACGTCTAGAAGATGTTGTAGCGTTCTTTCATTCTTGTTGCACATCCAGTTTAGCCATGCTTGTAGACTTAGGTTTATGATTTGGTCAATCTCAGAATTCCACCATGCATGTTTCCGTACCCTGGTTAGAGGTGCAAGTTTAGTAGTACAGCTTGAAGTTGCTGCCAATACTGTGGGGTTAACTTTTGTGTTGTAATTCTTATGCTCCGAGCAGTGATGAATGATCAAGTCATTGTCAATATGTATGACGTCCTTTTATTTATCAAAAAATAAGCAGCAAGTATCATCAAAAGGCGCCTTTTGACTCTACAGCACAACACATGTTTATGAGTTATCAAAAACTTCCCTACATTCAATATAGATACAATTTTGATGGCTGATGGCTTCAGATTTCACAGACAATATCTTACACATACATTCCGCCATTAGCTGTACATCTTCTTCTGGTTTAAAACAATTGCCAATTTATAAAAGTAAAATACATTTTTGATCACATTGTTGCCAACTTAGATTTACAGTAGAGGTTATAGTCAGTTGTAAACATAATTAAATTTCAACACTCCTCCTTAATTATTTTACAACGAAGCGATTCAAACAATTTTCTATTGAGGGGTTTGGTCAGGATATCAGCAAGTTGCTTGGAGCTCTCGACATGTTTGAGAGCAACAGTTTTGCCCACGTGTTCCTGGATGAATTTGCGTGGAATCTCTATATGTTTATTTCCTTTTGTAGTCTTCCCCTCGTGTGCATTGTGCAGCATGTGGATTGCTGACTAGTTGTCAACAAGCAGCGTGACTGGTTTGTCTGACTTCAAAATTTTGAGTTCCAGTCCAATTCTCTTGATCCAGCTGATGTCATCTATCGATGAGACAGCTGCTCGGTATTCTGCTTCTGCTGTTGACGTAGCAACGAGTCGCTGCTTCTGTGTGTACCAAATGATTGGTCCTCCTCTCAACAGCAGAACACCACTTGTTGAGTGCCCTGTTACGGTGTCCCCACCGTAGTCTGAATCTGTATATGCCACAAGTTTGCCGTCTCCATTGATGAAAATTCCATAGTCTGCAGTTCCCTTCAAATACTGAAATACCTTCTTCACCATTTTCCAGTTGCTCTGCATGGCTTTGCCGTTGAAGCGGCTCAAGTAGTTCACTGCGTAGCAGATATCCGGTCGGGATATTGTAGCCAGTTAGAGTAGACTTCCCACTGCTTCTCGATATGGAGTTGTAGGTGGCGCTGGTCTGTCGTTGATTCGATCTTCTTCGTTTGCCACCATTCCTTTCTCCATGGGTGTTGAACTTGGGTTGCAAGTGTCGAACCGAAAATGATTGATGATCTTTCTGGTGTATCCAGGCTGGTTCACAAAAATTCCTTCATTCTTTATTCTGACTTCCATGCCTAGGTACGTGAATTGTTTCTGAACTGATCGTTGGTAAGTGATTTCAAATTCCCGATTTATGACATCCAATACTTCAAAGATTTATTTTTCATTATATCCAGCGATGAGCCCGTCGTCGACGAAAAGAGCCATCATCAAAGTTCTCTTCTCGTTATAGTAAATGCAGGGGTCATCGTCGGTGTTCACTAGTCCAAGTTTCTTCTCAAGAAAATCTGACATTTTCTAATTCCACTTTCTTGGTGCTTGCTTTAGTCCATATATGGTTTTCATTAGTTTGCAGACTCTGCCAGTACCATCTTCAAATCCTTCAGGTTGATACATGTACAAGTTCTCCTCCAAGTCTCCGTGCAAGAAGGCTGTCTTCACATCAAAGGGAACAAGTTTTATCTTCTCAGTAGCGGCATGACTGAGAATCAGTCTAATTGAAGCTTGGTTTGCTACTGGACTAAATTTTTCTGAATAGTCAACTCCTTCTTCCTGCTCAAAGCCACGTGCTACCAGTCGTGCTTTCATTCTCCCATCAGGCTTCTCTCGTAACACCCAGCGGCAGGTCAGGGGTCGAACTGCTTCCGGACATTTCACTAATTTCCACGTTTCCATCTTCTGTAAGGTTTCAAATTCTTCTGTCATGGCTTTCAGCCACTTGGCATCTTTTAACGCTTTGGAAATAGAGATATCCTGGATTTCTCCTATCATGGCGAAATTGGCACTCTTTCCTCCCCGGAGGTAGCCCATGACATAGTCTGATAGTTTGGCAGGTAGCTGAATATTTTGACGATTGAGTAGTCCTGGTCTTCTTGGTTGTTCTTATTCTTCTCTGGCTTCATCTCTTTCTTCGTTTCTGTCTTGTCTCAGGTCTATGCTGTCTTCATACCCATCTTCTTCAATCAACTCGTTCTCGTTCATGGCCGTTTCATCATCTGTCAGGTTTCGCTCATCTTTTTCTCCTTCATTAAACACGACGTTGTCTGAACTTAAAACATCACGTTCTTCAGGCAGATAGACTCTGTAGGATGGAGAGTCAATGTCGTATCCAACAAATATACCTTTCCTAGACTTCTTGGCAAGCTTGCTTCTCTTGTGGTTGGGAGTCAAAACGTAGCAGTCGCATCCGAAGGTTTTCAGTTTGTTCATGTTGACCTGTCGTCCAAACCATAGGTTGGCTGGACTCTTTCCTTTCACTGAACTTGTGCCAGTCTGGTTGATCGTGAACACAGAATAGTTCAATGCTTCTGCCCACAAATTTCCTTCAGGTTTCGTGCATGAATTGCTGTCCTTGCTGACTCTACAATTGTTCTCATTTCACGTTCCACTCTTCCGTTCTGTTCTGGGGTGTAAGCTGTTGAAAAAGTGTGAAAGGCACCTAGCTCCTCCAGCAGCGTACGTGTGTTGGCATTCTTGATCTCGGTTCCATTATATGATCTTAGAATTTTCACTTTTCTTCCGAATTGGTTTTCCACCAGCTTCATGAAAACATCCAGTTTGGCTGCGGCTTCTTCCTTCGTCTTCAAGAAGTATACTGTTCGGAAATGTGAAAAATCATCCTTGAAGAGCAAGAAATATTTTGCTCCTCCTAGCGATGGTGTCGCCATTTCTCCAATATCTACATGGGCCAGATCCAATGGTTGGGTAGCAACCTTCTCGTTCAGTGGGTGAGATACCCGATGTTGTTTACCGTAGGTGCATCCTTCGCAGACTCTCTCATTCCAATCATCAACATATGGAATGCCATTCCTATCCAAAGCATCCTTCACATACTTCAGGTTTTGGTGTGCGAGCTTCTCGTGCCAGGTTACGATCGAGGTGGCTACCATACAGGCTTCAGACTTCTCCTGGCGTAGCATCATTCTGTACAGGTCACCTTCTCTGACTGCCATGGCCACAATTTCACGATGATCAGACGTTTCAAATATTGACTTATTTTTGTTTGCAGTTTGGACATAACCTCTGTCGAGTATCTGACTGACAGATATCAAATTGTAGTTGAGCTTTGGCATATAAAGCACATCCTCCATGATGACCTTGTACTATTCTGTTCCGTTGAATGCCTCAAGTTGAACGTTGCCGATGCCAACACCCTCTAGTACAGTCGCATCTCCGATGACAATAGGAGATGGAGTTTCCAATTCAATCAATTTGACGAACCAGTTCCTGTGTGATGTCATATGTTGTGTAGCTCCACAGTCCTGGTACCAGTGATTTCGTGTGTTACATTTCGAATTTAGGCTTTTCAGCTCTGCAGTTGACAGTCCTACTGACGCTATTGCGCGGTATGGGCAATTCGTGCTCTTCTGTTCACTCCTTTCTGACCTTTCATTTACATTTTTGTTGTCATCCTTCTTAGTACAGTCTCTTGCGAAGTGACCTTTCTGTCCACACACATGGCAAGGGTAGTTTTCTTTACAATAGGCAAGACATTTGGCACAGGGTTCGTTTCTGCAGTGTTTCTTCACATGCCCTTTCTGTCCACACTTATAGCAACTGACTGACGCGCTTCCACATTGTCTGTTGCTATTGTTGTGAGTAGACTGATTTCCAGTTATCTTCTCCTTTGCGATGAGTGCGTTGACTGCAGTTGCTCCACTTTCCTTTTTACCTTCATTGAGTCGATCCTCTTCCAGCCTCAATCTTTCGATGAGTGTGTCAATAGTTTTGTCGGCTCCTGTCACAGTGTCCCAGGCTGTTCTGAAATGGTGCAGCTTAGGTGGTAGCATACTCAGCATTCGTGTCATGATCCAACTGTCTTTCACCCTGTCGTCATCTGATGACAGGTCTTCGGCTATCTGTTGAATCTCCAAGCAATTCTCAACTGCTGATTTTTGGCTGTCAAAAACATAACCAAAAAATTTCCTTTGCAAACCCTCAACAGTAATATCAGACTTTTTACCATAAACATTTTCTAGCTTATCTAACATTTGTTTTGCAGTTTGGCATTTGACTAGCTTTTTCGCTATATTACTACTGACATTTAAACCTATAAGCGCTTGAGCTTCTACATCTTTCTTTATCCAATTACGTACAGGATCGGAGTTTGTTCCTGAGGGTTTGACAGTCAAACCAGTTGCAATATCAGAACATTCTTTTGTTCTCATAGCTAAATTAATTTTGAAACGCCAAGAATCATAATTGACATTTCCATGCAAATCTTCTGACAAAGTTTCTAAATGAACCTTCACTGTATCCATGACTTGACTTAAAAAGCAAAATTAAGTTTCAAAAATATGACAAATTTACAAACGTTTGATTTCACATGATTTTACTATCTATTTTCAAATAGTTTTATCAATTTACTCTGACTCATGTATAGGCTACTTGACTGACATTTTGAGGTTAGATTGACTTAGCTGACGTTTCTTGGGCTGACGATGTGATTGACGTCCTCTTCGACGGGTCTGACTTTGTCTGCGATGACTGACGTGGACTTTCTCGACTGACTGGACTGGCCTGACGACTTCTGACTTGGACGACGACGACTGACTGGGCTAACTTTTTCTCGACGTCCAAATTATATCCCGTAATGCTCGGCGTGTCTGACGTATGAGCGGTATCTGGGCCGATAACCTGTTGTAATTCTTATGCTCCGAGCAGGGATGAATGATCAAGTCATGGTCAATATGTAATGACGTCCTTTTATTTATCAAAAATTAAACAGCAAGTATCATCAAAAGGCGCCTTTTGACTCTACAGCATAACACATGTTTATGAGTTATCAAAAACTTCCCTACATTCAATATAGATACAATTTTGTTGGCTGATGGCTTCAGATTTCACTGACAATTTCTTACACATACATTCCGCCATTAGCTGTACATCTTCTTCTGGTTTAAAACAACTGCCAACTTATAAAAGTAAAATACATTTTTGATCACATTGTTGCCAACTTAGATTTACAGTAGAGGTTATAGTCAGTTGTAAACATAATTCAATTTCAACATTTTGTGTCTCTTGCGTAAATTCCATACTATTTTGTGTAAGATGGACATCATATTGACGGGGTGGTAATTTTGGAGCGAATTTCCTCCTTTCTGGGATAATGTCAAAAGAGAATTTTGTGGTGGTAATGGTCAGAGTCCAGATCTAATCCTTTGAGGACTTTCTTCTTCTGTCGTGTTCAATCCAAAGATTGGTTTGTAGCAGCTTTCCATGAACTCCGGTCTGTGGCTAGTCTCTTCGAGTCCAAGTAATTATCACAACCCTTTTCGTGAGTGATTAGTTTTAGGTATCTTAGCCGTGGTCTACCTTATTGTTCTTTCCTTCTCATTGCCATCCAGTATTGTGTGCAGAAGATTTTCAAGCCTCAAGATATGTCCAATCCAATTGTCTCTCCGGTGAGTAAGCATATTCCATAAACATGGCTTCTCTCCAATCCTTTTCAGCGTTTCTTCATTACTGATTTTGTCCACCCATGGAATTTGTAATATTTTCCTGTAGCACCATATTCCAAAGGCTACTATTCGTTTCTTATCAGCCAAGCTAAGAGTCCAGGTTTCACTACCATACAACAGTACGCTCCACACATATATCTTCACAAGATGTTTCCTGAGGCTCATACTAATGTTCTTGCATGTAAAGAGCTTTCCTTTCTTGTTGAATGCTATTTTGGCTTGGTTGATGTGGCTGACTATTTCTCTTCTACTTCTTTTCTACCAAGGTAAGTGAACTCCTGTACATTTGTCAACTGTTCTCCATTTAAAGTACAACGAGGAGGTTCATACTGCCGGCTACAGAGAAGAAATTTGGTTTTCATATTGTTGATCTTCATGCTGTATTTGTTGAAGGTGGATTCCATTTCTGCTAATGTACAATTCAGATCATCTTCGTTTTCTGCCAGGATTGCGATATCATCCGCAAAGCGAAGCAGGGTAATTCTTTCTCCTTGAATCTTGAGACCACCAGTCATTGGCAAATTACTTCATTTACTTCATCTATTGCTTTTTGGATGTATGCATTAAAAAGAATAGGTGAGAGCGAACAACCTTGCCGAACTCCTTGCTGAATGTTGGCCTCTGTTGTGGAATCTAAAAATCTTATAACAGTTATCTAATCTTCATACAATTTCCAAATTGTCCTCCTGTCCTTGTACTTGACACCCAGTTCGTTCAACGCCATGAATAGTTTATTCCACTTAACCTTATCAAATGCCTTCTCCAGGTCTACGAAAGGAATGAATGTATCAAGATCTTTTCTTAATCGTTTCTCTATAATCATTCTTAAAGCTAGGATTGCTTCTCGTGTCCCTCTACCCTTCCTGAATCCAAATTGATCTCCTGTCAATGCCAATGCGTTTCAAGACAATACTGGTGAGTATTTTAGAAGCATGGGTTACAAGGCTTATTGTGCGATATTGGTCACATCTATTAGCAGACGATTTCTTTGGAATGGGCACTATGACACATTTCCTGAAGTCCGATGGGATATGTCCCGTGTTATACATTTCACAAATCAGATCAAAAAGGGCTTTCTTCACATTGTCTCCAGTGGCTTTTATCAGCTCTGCTGGTATATCATCAACCCCAGATGCCTTTCCGTTTTTCAGCCTTTCCATTGCTTGATTAAATTCATCCTGGAGTATTTGATCTCCCTCTTTTCTTTATCTACTAGCTCCTAATTTTCTAGTATTTCACAAGGTGTATGTTTTCCTCCATATAAATTTTCAATGTGTTCTTTCCATTTTGAGCCAATTTCAGAATCTTCATACACCAGTTCTCCATCATCTGTCTTCAGTACATTGCACCTAATCCTCTTGTCCCCGAAGAACCTTTTGGCTACTTTAAACGCTGTCTCAAATTTGTGATTCTTAACTAGTTCTCCTACTTCCATGCATTGCAATTCCAGAAATTTTTCTCTGGCTGCCTTCGCCTCTCGATTAATTCGTTTCTCAATTTCCTGTATAGTTATTGTCCTTCTTCAGTCGCAGAGTTCTTAAACTTTCTTCTTGTGTCTATCTTCTCAATTATTTCATTAGTTATCCAGGCTTTCCTGTTCTGTGCATTCGGCTTTCCCACAACATCTGTTGCTGCTGTTAGAACACTTCCCTTCCAAGCATTCCACTTATTCTCCATACTTCCTAAGTCTATTGCTTATATGTCTGCCAGAAGTTCCTTTGTCTTCTTCTTAAAATCTATAGCAAGGTTTTGATCTCTGAGAACTTCGGTATTCAATTTTTGACTGTTCTTCCTTTTCAGTTTCTTCAGTTTTAGTTGGCATTCGCTCAAAACCATGTTGTGGTCGCTACCAATATCTGGACCAGGGCAGCTTCTACAGTCCTTCAGCTGTGTCTTAAATCTCTGCTTTACTAATATGTAATCGATTTGAAATCGATTCCCACCACTTGGCATTGTCCAAGTTTAACGTCTTCGTGCTTGGTGTTGAAATAATGTATTTGCAACCACCTGCTGATTGTAAACACAGAATTCCAATAAACGGTTCCCTCGATCGTTCCGTGTGCCAAGCCCAAATTGGCCCACAGCCATTCCATCTTTACCCTCTCCAATAACAGCATTCCAGTCTCCGAGGATTATCAGATTCACATCTCCTTTAACACCTTTGATTAATTCTGTCAGATCATCGTACACTCCTTCCACTTCTTCATTTTCGTGGCAGTGGTTGGCATGTAGACTTGAATGATCACGGTGTCCCTTGGTTTAGTATCTAATATCAATAAAATCAGTCTTACATTCTGCTGAACGTATCCTTTAACTCGGTGACCCATTTCCTTCGTCAGCACCACTCTTACTCCTCGCTCCTCAGGTTTGTCCATAATAGTTCCCGTGTGGATTATTCTGGAATCTCCACTCCAAAAATCTCCATTTGTTGCATCCAAAACAGTCATCTCTTTGGCTTTGGTTTCATATGTATTCTTGTGTTTTGTTTTTGGTATATCTGTGTGTGTGTGATAAAACACCAATACGTAGAAAGTCAATCTTTTTCATTCTAAAGAAAAATAATATGGTTACACCCGAACCGGGTAGGTTCTGGTCCCTGACGTAATTTGGTGACCCCGACATGATTAATTGCAGTAACGAATTAATTGGAGAATATTAGTGGATGCAGCTGTAAGATTGTATTTACGTGTCGACGATGGATGTTGATAAGTTAAACCCGTAAGGATGACCCTTACGAAAACCGACATCATGCTTGAACAACATTTAAATACCAACAATATCGAAGATGTGGACGAATAGCAGTTACAATATCTGCTAACCAAGATTGCGAGGTTAGGTACGGAGATGACGACACATACATCAGTGAGAACGAAACTATTGATAATTTTAGAGATAAATTGGACAGTGCTAGACTGAAAGGTTCCAATAGACTGCAGTCAATCATCAATAAGAGGACACGAGGAATTGATAGTTCATCCTGTATAAGTAATAGCAAAAGACAGCTGAAATTGCCTAAGATCGAGTTTATTAAGTTTGGAGGAGAGGTTAAAGAATGGCTGGGATTTGGGGGACAATTCAAACGTATCCACGAGGATGTGGACATTGAAGCTGAAGACAAGTTCCAGTATTTAATACAGGCCACAAAGGTAGGCAGTCGAGCACTAGAGTTAGTAAATAGTTTGCACCAACTGCACCAAATTACCAAAAGGCGATATAGTCTCTACAGAGTAGGTTTGGACGGGATGATTTATTAACTGAGTGTTATGTGAGGGAGCTTATAAGTCTTGGCATAGTAAATGTTGGCAATAAGGAACACAGGCTTAATCTTGCCGTGTACATGATAAACTTGAAACACAGTTGAGTGCTTTAGAGTCCATTGGTGTCACTAGGGACAGATATGGTATTTCCATTGGTTGAGTCTTGCCTCCCTGAGGATATTCTGCGTGTATGGATGAGAAATCAATCATCTTCAACAGCAGATCAAGTGTGCAATCGTGCTGATAAACTAGGAGCATTACTTGCTTTCCTTAAAGGGGAAGTGGAAGGCGAAGAAAGAATTACTATTGCTCAGGCTGGTTTTGGGTTGTCTCAAAAGAGAAACAATGACAAATGTAAGATGAGGGAATATGAAGATAACCCGCCACCTACTGCTAGTGTTTTGTTTACAAGCAAATGCGAGGGAGAGAAAATTTGTATCTTTTGTAAACGGTGACATGGAAGTAAGGAGTGTCTTTTCGCTCAAGATCTGAACTTAGACGAAAAGCGTAAGAGACTAGCGGAGAACAAATGTTGTTTTGCATGCTTAAAAGTTGGTCATAGGGCAAACCGTTGCACCGCAAACTTGAGGTGTCCAGTATGCAGTAACAGACATGAAGTAATCATGTGCCCTAGGTTAGAAGTAAATAAGGTTTCGACCAAGAATGATACAATGCATAGTAACATTAAGGTGAACAGTAAGGAAAATGGAGTTGTGACTCTCAACTCAAAAGCCTCAGCTGTTCAAGATGTTTTGTTGCAGACTCTCAGTGTTAGACTAGAAAACAATGGGAAGGTGAAGACAGTATGTGCTCTAATAGATTGTGGTTCACTGAGGTCTTATCTAGTAGAAGAAACAGCGAAGGAGATGAAGTATGTCCCTTTGAAAACTGAGAGGATAGGTCACATGTTGGAGGTTCGTCAATCAGCGAACAAGATCAAAATATCTATGAAATTTCGGTTAGTGACGAACATGATTTAAAGAAACAAAATATGCAGCTGTTAAGCCAAAAGGATATATGTGGAAAAATTCCAAGGTTACAGTATGGTCCGTGGATGGATGAAATTAGGAAAAAAGAACATTAGGGTCTCTGATTTCGGTTCATGCCCTCCTGTAATAGAACTTCCCATTGGTGCTGATGCCACTGGAAGACTGTTCAAGGGGGATGTTGTTCATCTGAAATCAGGATTAGTTGCCATGAAAACTACTCTTGGTTGGACAGTTATGGGAAAGGTTTGGCAGAAGATTGGGGATAGTGAATCTTGTGTGTCTACTGTAAATTCCTTGTTTGTGCAAAGCATGTCTTTAAGTGAGCCAGGGAGCTTGGAAACTATCGGCATTAGGGATACCATTGAAACTCTTACAAAACAGGAGATGGAGTTAGCTACCCTTAAACATTTTCAAGTCAATGTCAGGACGAGCGAGAAAGGAATGAAGTTTTACTACCGTGGAGAGAGAATTGGCAGCTTATGAAAGAAAATGACATTGCCTTGAAGAGATTGAGTTCTGCTACTGCTCGTCTGAAGAAGGAAGGAAACTTCTAGAGGTACCAGCTAGTATTCCAGGAGTGGGAATCAGAGGGAATTATAGAATAAGTCTGCGAGGAAGACATTCAGGAAGCAGGGTATTACCTACCACACCAAGGAGACTTCAAGGATGATGCAGACAGACCTGTGTTCGACGCGTCCTGCAAGTCGAGAGGGGGACCGTCACTTAATGATTGTCTTCAAAAGGGACCCAATTTACTGGAGATTTTTCCATCAATCTTGACCAGGTTCACATTGAGGAGAATACGTGTCATATCAGACATAAAGAAAGCATTCCTGCAGATCTCAGTGCGTGATGTTGACCGCAACTTCCTGAAATTTCTTTGGTGGGAGGATTTAGACGAGAAAAATCTACCGTCATAAAAGAGCAGCTCCATTAAAGAACACTACCATACCGAGATCGGAGTTATTGGCTTGTACAATGGGGTCTCGGCTAGCTGCTTCAGCAATAGGTAGTCTGGACTTAGCTGGCGTTGGTACTTACTATTGGAGTGATTCCTCCAGTGATCTTTCTTGGATGAAGAGATGGGAGGTATGGGGAACATTAGTGACCAACTGAGTCAAGGGAAATTAGAATTGTGACGGATCCAGAATGCTGATCTCACGTGATCGGAGTAAATAATCCAGATGACCTGCCCTCTAGGGGTTGCCCTGTGCCACAGCTGATAGCTTCCAAATGGTGGGAGGGATCTCTTTGGTTGAAACTCGCAGAAATTGACTGGACACTAGGAAAAGTTGTTATTGAGTGAGTGAAGACTTCATGTGGTGAGGTTCTCCGACCCTTACAACAAGTTTATCCCATGGAGGCTGGACCTGAAGATATGGTCCGCGAGGGTTTTGTTTGGATGTTGAAACAAAAGGTGGGTGGATGTTGAATCCAAAAGTCATCTCTTTGGCTTTGGTTTCATATGTATTCTTGTGTTTTGTTTTTTGTATACTCTGTGTATGTGATAAAGTACCAATACGTAGAAAGTCAATCCTTTTCATTCAAAGAAAAATAATATTGGTTACACCCGAACCGGGTAGGTTCTGGCCCCTGACGCCATTAACAGGCCACCTCACTTCGGATATTCCTAACCCATCTACATTCATCCTTCCAATCTCAAGCTCTAGGTTTTCCAGCTTTCCACATTTTAGAAGTGATCGAACATTCCATGTTGCAATGTGTCTTCTACATTGAGCACTTGTACAAGCACACCCCCGGCCCGGAGATCCGATTGCGGGGTTAATCCGGAACACTTTTCGAGTACAGGTTTCATGATATGAGCCGCTATTCCTTGGGATATCCAGAGGATCCTTAATGCAGTGGTTTCCCGTTTCCTTCTGTATTCTATGCCGTTGACGATTCCGTGTTGGTTCATCCGCATTTAGGGGTGATTTCTCACCCCAAGGACAAGAGAGTGCCCTTTACTTCCTCCACGTTAGAAAGAGGGAGACCACTTATACCGGTGGTCACTCGATCGGACGCAGTTTAACGTCATACCCGGGACGGTTGAGGACTTGGAGTTTCATGATTTCCGCCGTGTTGGAACAAGAGATCAATACGTCGTCCAACTGAAATTCAACCAATAGTAGATTTGGTGAAATCCATGTCTTAGTCTTTGAGGATTTTTTCTTGAAAAATGTTGATTTAAAAATAAATCATGGTTCCTGCATATCTTTATTAGTCTCATGCCACTCCTGTTAGTTTGCTTATGACCTGACCATTTACCAACCCAGTATTTATACTCCTTTTCTTTGCCAATCTGGACATTGAAAACACCCAATAATATCTGAACATGGTTCATTGGGATCCTCTGAAGAACATCGTCTAACAAGTTCCAGAATTTGTCTACTTTATCAACGTCCTGTCTATTGGTAATATTGGTTGGTGCATGTCCATTGACTAGCATGTAGCTCTTATTAGCTGATTTATCTGTAATGGTGGAAGTCGACCTGAGAAGGATTTAAAGTCCACAAACTAGAATCGAGTACTGTCTTGTCGACTGTAAATCCAGTACCGATTTGTGGACAAATTGGCATAACTCTTTCACCAGGCTTTCCCTTATATATTCTGTACCCTTCCGAGTCAAATGGGTGCTCATCAGTATACCTTGAATCTTGAAAAGCGATTATTCGAATTCTCCGTTCTCGAGATTTGTCAAGAATATTCTTAAGTTTTCCCATTTTCAAGAGGGAGTTGACATTAAAAGTCATTAACCACAGTCTTGAATTTGGTCTGATTTTGTCTTTACGGGGTTTTGAGGCACTCCGATTTACCTCATGGCACACTACTGTGGTCTCCCCAGAATCGGAATAGACCACACGCGGTTTTTCAACCGTGGGATTTCACCCACTGGGGTAATATGTTCGTATAGGTGCACTATTCATGTTGATTAACTTGGATAATAGACTGAGTTTTCAGTCGAGTTAAACTCAGAGTTCCACTTCTGAGTATTGGTATATCAGCCTACACTAACACGTGAATAGACGCTGTCGGGGTACCGCCACTAACATATGAGACGGTCGTGCCCGTAAAATTGATATATGGCATGGCAACCATATATCTTTTGCCCGTATTAACCTGAGCACCATGTTGCCTCGTTCGCCATCTACACTGTTCCCGAGTCCACCTCTCCCATTGCAGAGACCGTTGGGGACTTCACCGTAACCCTGGCAAGGGACCCTTACAAGGTACTACCAGCCGGGTCAGCTGGACCTAGGTTTTTTTAAGAGTTGTTACTCCTCTATCACTCCCTACTATGTTCTGGCTTTTGACAGACAGAGCCTGGCTTCCCAATAATGGGTCAGGTTGACGAGGTTGCACATCTTAAAAATAAAAAAGTCCTCTCGGCACGCCGGAAGGCGGAGGTAGATTTCACCGGACAAACTTGGAGATAGGCGAAAATAGGCAGAATATGCAGATTTTCGTAGAAGGATCAGACCTCATTTATTGCGAGAAGGTATTTTATAATTGGAGCTTAATTAACTTTGTTTTTCGTCATTTTATGCTTGTTTTAAACATTTTATTGTCTTATGGGAACGGTAACCTTCTTCTCATTTGGGGTCCATTTTTATACTTGTGGTCACACTATCCTTATGCAAGGTTTCGACACTGATGTGTAACTATGTAACGGTCTGTTACTTCTTCACGCAAAATTATATCTCCCGCAGAGATTTTGGTTGGTTCCTCAGTTTAGGGGCTGCGACAACGCGGTCATGTAACCCCGTGTACTTTGGGATGGCTGTATTAGTCTGTAATTCAGGTAAGGACTGCAGACGGTCAATTTCAAGCAGTAGTTCCTAATGTTGCTACCAGGGACTACCGTCAACGACACCTAGCTGTGAACTTGGCTACTAGATGCCACCGCAACCAGCAACTCGCAAGAACGTTGGAACTTCCCCTCCAAAGGAAAGCATACTGAGGGATTTTTAGCGCTCTTAGAAAATCCGACGACTTTGGCCGGTTTTGAACTCGTGACCTTGGGCACAGACATTCAGCATGCTAACAGTTACGTCACCGAAGCCGCTTCCCACTATGTCAGGCGGCTTCGGTGGCGTAGTCGGTAGCATGCTGAGCTTCTATGCCCAAGATAACGGGTTCAAACCCGGCCGAAGCCGTCGGATTTTATAAGAGCGTTAAAAATCCCTCTGTATGCCTTCCTTCGGAGGGGAAGTAAAGCCGGCGGTCCCATGTCATAGATTTATGGTATGTTAAAGATCCTTCCACTAATTGCACCTGTGTGAAGCTAAATTGGATAGGTTAAGAATGTATACAACGCTCTTAGGTTTCTATGTTCGTTGCCAAGAGCCGACTGCGGCGGCGTCTAGTAGCTCAGTTCTGAACTTGGCCTCGTAGTCGTTGACAGTGGCGCTTGGCGGCAAAAGTAGGAACTAACTGAAAAATTGTTAGTTGCAGTACTTAAATTAACAAACAGATAACACACACTAATACAGTCATCACAATTATCACCGGTTATCAGACAGATTCTACACACACCCAAAGTACACGGGGCTACATGACCGCGTTGTCGCAGCCCCTAAATTTAAGAACCAACCAACCACTTAATCAGATGGAAATACTGAATCTGATCTCGTGCAAGTGCGTTGTCATGGCAACGTCTGATGGCTCATGCCTCATCAGTTTAGTAGTGTTGCCATGGCAACCACTGATAGCTCTTGGCATTTTCTTATAATTCCGAAATCATTTTTCTCGTCCCTTGGCGTAATGGTGGGTCATATCAAAATTTCTTTCAGACAAAAGTTTTAGGTAATTATTAGGGGAATAATGTCCATTTCGTACGGTTTTAATATTGTGCCTATTAAGAGAGATATGATTAATGTTTCCCGAAAAACCCAATTTTTCCCACCCCTTTGGTCAAAGGTTGGTGCTATAAAAAAAACTCTTCAAACATGAATTTTTGGGCTTTATCCGACACATAGTATGAACGTTAAACGGATTAGATATTTCACATATTAAGAGAGTTATAGCAATATTTCACTGTTTCGATAAAAGCCCCCCCCCCCCCATTTTCACCCCCTTCGACCGATTTAGCCCAGTAACGAACTCGATCGAGATGTTATAGGTATACATATTCGGTAAAAAATTCAAAGTGATTGGTGCAAAATTACGGCAGTTATCGTGTCCACAAGAAACTGATATACATATATATATATATATATATATACATACATAAATTATATATAAACTTTTGAACTGACGGTGGTTTTGGGGTCCGGGGGGGATGTGAAACGCGAAGGTATGTCGAAATTTTCCGGAAGTCGAAACATGGGACCCCTTGCAATAGTTAGCTTTCTAATGATATCTACCTAAAATGTACAGCATTTCGCGACACAAATAACGATCGCGGAAAGGCAAGCTAGCGTGAAGAATGGCGAGAGTATAATACTGTCAGGCCCATATTTAGGATTCTTGACGCCCCTAGGATAAAAGAAAGAAAACTCTGCTGCCCCCGACTTGGAATATGCAGATTTATTAAAGTTTCCATAAGATAAGGGTCTGTCTCTTCACCTGGGTGAGTATTAAACTGAGTGGCGTACACTAGGCCTATTGCGTTTACTATATTTAACTGTGAGTGGCGTACACTAGGCCTATTGCG
Source organism: Meconema thalassinum (assembly GCA_946902985.2). Classification (NCBI taxonomy): domain Eukaryota; kingdom Metazoa; phylum Arthropoda; class Insecta; order Orthoptera; family Tettigoniidae; genus Meconema; species Meconema thalassinum. Next base: position 20,209,282 of record OX336391.1, read on the forward strand.
TTTACTATCTTTACAAATTTAAAAAAACTTGATAAAAAGAATTTACATTGAATTTTAACAGATATTATACACAACCACTGAGCACAACAATTATTTAAATACCGGTAACAAGTTTAGGATTTCCTCAATGGTACAATGTCACATTCAAGTCAGATCAACAGCAAGAACACCAAGGTGACTAAGACGATCCTTTTATTTATGTTCTTAAATAATCAGCATTGCCAAAGTATATTCTCTTGTGGAGGGTTTAGATTTTAATAACTTGACGTTTAATGACCAAGCAGTTCTGTAAAGTTTTCCAGAAAATTTCCCGTCCCTAAGGCCTGCTGCCCTGAGCAGTTGCCAAGTTTGTCTCTCCGTAAATACGGGCCTGAACACAGTAAATTATCCAATATTATAAGCACGACCTTACAGGACCAGTGTTTTACCGGTCAGAAGAAGTATTAGGACGAGAGGGAGACCAGAGATATTTCTGGCGAATGCTAATGAAGGAAAGAGATAGGTTGGTAGGACACTTAATAAGACACCCAGGAATAGCAAACTTAGTAACGGAAGGAAGCGTCGAGGATATAAACAGTTGTGGTAGGGTAGACCAATATATAGTTTTATTAATTCCATTTGATCAAATACATGTATACAATACATTTTTATATAGGACACGTCAGAATTTACATCTATAAAATAAAAGTACTTATTTATTTATCGTATGGCTTTTAGTGCCGGGAGTGTCCGAGGACATGTTCGGCTCGCCTGAGTCTGTAGCTGCTTCCAGCGGACACCCTAAAGGGTGAGCTACAAGTTCCGTTCAATTTCAAGTAGTTCCAACTTCCGCCACCACATATTAATGATACCTAGTGGTGAACGTTGAAACTTTGATAGAGCGTTCTGACGAAATCTAACCTAACAAATTTTGCTTTACACAAGTTAAGTCTGTGAAAGGATCTTTTACATGCCATAAATCTATGACATGGGACCGCCGGCTTTACTTCCCCTCCAAAGGAAGGCATGCTGAAAGATTTTTAACGCTCTTAAAAAATCCGACGACTTCGGCCGGGTTTGAACCCGCTATCTTGGGCATAGCAGTTCAGCATGCTACCAACTACGCCACCGAAGCCGCTAAAAGTACTAATACTATAACTATTTATAACTTAATATAATAACAGATCTTAAGAGATACAATCTTATTGGACAACTATTTACACCTTATTCTATTATCATAATATGAAAACTTAATTCTATAAATACAACAACTTACAGCTAGGTATTACAATTAAAATAGAAAAGTAAAATATAATTATAGATTTCATCGCTCCTATACGCTAAGATATTCAACTACAGAGTAAAAACAATGGCACTGCAGATAAGCTTTCGACATTCTATCAAATGTTTTTTATTTTTGGGGCAAGTTTTATATACTGGGGTTGTTTATTGTATAATTTAACTCCTGTGTGAAAAGTTCCTTTTTGATATATGCTTGTGTGTGTGTGTGAAATATGAATGTTTTGATTTTGTCTTGTGTTATGCCTATGATCATCATTGTTTGTTTTAGGAAAAACACCCTTTTTCATTAAATTCTTTTTACAATACATAATACTTTCAAAGATATATATACAGGGCAGAGGGAGAATGTTTAAATCTTTAAACAGTGGTCTACATGATTCTCTAGTGTTTACATTTGCCATAATTCTAATCGCCCTCTTTTGTATCCTAAACGTGCTTAGTACATCTGGCGACATACCCCAAAATATGACCCCAAATCTTAAGTATGAATGGAAATAAGCAAAATAAGTGCTGGTTTTCAAAATACGTAACGCAAAGCACATCGAGTTCAGTTTAGTATTCAGTTATTGTATATGTTTATTCCTTTGCAAGTCATGTTGTATCCATAGTCCTAAAAACTTTGTTTCTGATTTATTTTCTATTTGATGACCATTTAATGTTATATTGGGCTTCGCAGGATTACTATTCTGTATAGTGTTGAAATTTAGACATACTGTTTTATTATAGTTGATTATGAGGCGATTAACTTGTGACTATTTGGTTAACTCTCCTGTAACGGAGTCACTAGACTGCTGTATGACCTGTTTAGTTTCACCTTTTATTACGAGTGTTGTATCGTCCGCAAACAAAATTTCCTTAGGTGAATGAACGTTCTGTGTTATATCATTGATATATAGAAGGAAGAGTAGTGGGCCCAAAACCGATCCCTGGGGTACTACAAATTTAATAATTCCCTCATTGGACAATGTTTCATTAAGTAATTTGGTTCCATCATCCATGTGTCTCAAGCTTACTATTTGTTTACGCCTTGTTAAGTAAGACTCTATCCATTTATTAGCTAGACCTCTAATACCATATTGATTTAGTTTTGTAAGGAGGATTTTATTGTCAACAACATCAAATGCCTTCGATAAATCCAAGAATAGGCCAGTTACATGTTCCTTATTGTCAATTAATTTCAGTATACTATTAATACATTCATAAACTGCTGTCTGTGTAGATTTTTCCGTTCTGAATCCTTGTTGTGAGTTTGATAATATTTTTTTTTTCTATAAAACTTATCAGTCTCCTATAAATGATTTTTTCCACAATTTTTGCGATACCAGTTGGTATGGTAATAGGACGATAGTTATCTAATTCATCCTTTAAAACGCTTTTGTGCACTGGAATTAATTTTGATATCTTCAAAATATCCGGGTAAGTTCCTGAGAGAATTGATCTGTGTATTAAGTGTGTAAGTGGATTTATTATATTTTCTGCACATTTCTTTAAAATTGCATCAGGGATGCCATCAATGCCAGCACAAAATTTATTTTTTAGGTCTTTTATAACTATTCTTACCTCTTCACTTGTGACATGATTTATAAATAAAGAATCACTACATATATTTATTTTATTATTAGAATTTAGTGTATTTACCAGTGATTTACTTAATAATTTTTGTGGAATTTCCAGAAAATAGTCATTGAAAGTGTTTGCTGTTTCCTCTGGATTATTTATCACTTTATTATTTCTGGTCAGTGTAATGTTCCTTTGTATTTTAGCAGATTTTCCAGTTTCTTTCTTTATCACGGACCACATAGCCCTGTTTTTATTAGATGATTGCGAAATAAAATTATCATTATGCATTTTCTTTGCTAGTCTTATTACCTTATTTAATATGCTAGTGTATTTTTATAGTATAAATTGAATTCAGGTTTTGTGTGGTATTGTTTATATAATTTGTGTAGAAATGTCTTTCTTTGACATGAATTTAAAATCCCTGTTGTTATCCAATTGTTAGTTTTGTTATTTTGAACAGTTATTTGTCTTAAGGGGAATGCTGTTTCAAAATAGTGTTTTAGGGTACTGTTAAATGCATTAAATTTATCATTTACTTTTTCTAGTTTATAAATTTCTGACCATGTTTCTTTATTTAATAAGTCATTGAAATATATAACATTTGTTTCAGTGAATGACCTGCACTTTGATTTTACTCCATTATCATTTTTATTGATTGTTTCGGGTACTTCAAAACTCAGTATTTTTCCATGGTGGTCACTAAAACCCGGACAATAGACTTCTATTGAATAGTGATATTCATATGTATTTAAAAAAATAGATCAGGAGTGGTTTTACTAAATTTTGTTGTTCTTGTTGGGGTATTTACTGTAGGTTTCAGTCCATAGGAAATTAGTAACTGTGTTATTAATTCACAATTTATATCAAATTTTAAAAATCCACATTTACATCCCCACAAATTATTATATCGAAATTTACTTTGCTCATGTTATTGAGTAACAATTCTAAATCATCCATAAATAAAGGAAACATTCCTGACGGAGAACGGTATAAGCATACAATTATTAACTTAAACTGCTGTATTTTTTACGGCAGAGAACTCAAATCCTGATTCATAATTAGATAATCATAAGCTGTTAACATGATCTAAATTATTTCTTAAGAAGATACAAGTACCACCATGGCTAATATAAGATCTAGAGTATTTTCTAGCTTGTATAAACCCTGGGAATTGAATTAATTCGAGTTGTTCCTCTTTCAGCCAATGTTCTGAAATACATAGTGATGAGATGTCTTTAAGTTCATTTTTAAGCATTAGATTTATATAATCAATTTTATTATAGAGAGACTGAACATTCTGGTGGTAAATTTTAAATTTGTTACTTTTGTAAGTTTGTGTTTGTGATTTATTTTCATTATTACTATCATAATTGTTATTATTATTGTTGCTAGACAAATCCGAAATACCATTGTTGCACTCAGTTAAATTTGACATCGAAAGATCTGATTGCCAAACCTCACGTTTGGCTTCTTTTACAAGTTTCCCTGCTTCCACTCTAAAGATATTACTGTTGAACTATTCTTACCATTTGAATTTACAATTTTGCAGATTTCATCACTAAGATACTCTTTTCCTAACCTATTTAAGTGTAGGCCATGCCGAGTGTGGAACTTCCTGTCTAATTTAATTACATCTATAATTTGGACATTTGGAAAACTCTTACAAATTTTACGAATTTTACCATTTGTAGCCTCTATTTCTACATTTACACATAATTTGGGAATTAAATCGTATCTCTGCGGAATGTTAACAATAATGATATTTGTGTTAAGCATGGATGGCAATGTACCCTTTAAATCTTTGATTACCTTTTTACTCTCAATTCTATAGATGTCGTTTGCTCCAGCGATGGTTACTGCATAGTCCTTTGAAGTGAGGGTTGCACACTCTCCTATCATCTCGTTCGTGACCGCTGCAATGGGTGCTCCTGGCTATACTGTCGAAGTGACCTCCATTTCTCCGCTTCTCTCCAATACGCTTGCTGCTACATCTCGCCCGTGACTGTCCGCAAATATTCGCATCTTCCTGGATTTTCTCTTTATCACTTTCTTCTTTTCTTCTTGAAGAAATTCATCATTTTCTTCGACGAGCGCTCCAAATGAATTTGAGACGGGAATTTCAGTTACATGTACCGGTACTCCATTTATAGGCCTAGGCATATTCGATCTTACCTTACCAGCAACCACTTTGGACCACGTTTCCTTGCTTTCCTCTCTGTTTCCTTTTAATTTATTCAACTCTTGCATTAACTTAGTAATATCTTCCTTTAGCAGCTTTATAATTTCATCTTTTGAGGACAGTTTGTTTCACAGGTTATGACATTCGCATGACGGTACCGGTAGGCCTACATTACGACAATCGGTTCCACTTTTCTCCTCACTCAATTTTACCAGGAATCTTGTGATGATTTTATTTGCATTTTTATACTTTTTTCAATTTTGAAAAAATAGGCTTATGAGATCACCTTTTGCCCGTGTGTGTGTGCGTGTGTGTGTGCGTGTGTGTGTAAGTGTGTGTGTCCCTCTAATAAAATCTAAACGAATAGAGCGATTTCAATGAAACTCGGTAGGTTCATAGCACTATTCCGGGCGACCCCGACCGTGCCCTTCAAATTTTGTTACGTCTCACAAATTCAACATGGCGGCTGTGCGAAATATTTCACCAGAATTCAATATCTCTGAATCTATTACCGGTATCACCCTTGAATTGTGTATGGTGACAGATGGAACTATTAGAACTTCATTCATGTGCCCTTTGAAAACCTGGTAACTACAAAACCAACATGGCGGCCAAGCGAATTTGCGAAATTTCAATAGACATTTCTCGCGAGTTACCTAACCAAACGCAATGAAACATGGTATAGTATGTGTTTATACACCTTGTAATGCACCGACATCTAACTTTGTTCAATTGTTTACATAACCTCAATATGGCGGCTGTGCGAAATATTTCACCGGCATTCTATATCTCTGAAACTATTGCCGGTACCACCCTGAAATTTTGCACGGAGATAAAGAGCACTACTGGAAGTTCATCTATGAGACTTTCAAAACCTGGTTAACTACAAAATGAACATGGCGACCAAGCGAAGTTGAAAGTTTTAAATAGACTCTTCTCGCGATTTAATGATCCAAACGCAATGAAACTTGGTACAGCAAATGTTTATATACATTGAAATGCAATGGTATGAAATTTAGTTCAATTATTTACATAACCTCAAGATGGCGGCTGTGCGAAATTTTGAATTAAGTTTTTCTTTCTTGTGTCGTATTCATGCGATCGAAATGAAAGTTTGAATAATGAACCTACGCAATAATTTTCCTTTAAAGGTACATGACTCTAAGGTCTGTACAAATAACAATCCAACATGGCGACCATAAGAAATATTTAGACGGTTCTCAATATCTACGAATCTATTACAGCAATCAAACCTGGTGATCACGAATCCAACATGGTTGCGGAGCGAATTATAAATATTCACATGGTCGTTTCTCGCAATTTAAACATCCGAGTACAGTGACACTTGGTACAGTAATTCCTTATACCAATGTTAATCCACCGGCATCTAATGTACTTCAATTGTTTCCATAACCACAGGATGGCATTTGTGCGAAATTTTAAAATCTCGTTTTTACTTCTTGTGTACTGATCATGCGATTGAAGTTTGAATACTACACGTCCACAATAATCTTCATGTAACCGTACATAACTCTAAGCCCTACATATTGAACCCTTTATCCACAGGCTGTATAAAGGATTCTAATAATTTATTCATCATCATTTGATACATTTCTACAGACAGCAGATATGAGAGCCAGACGGTGTTGGGAAATGTTGAGAAATCAGTGGCAGAGAGAACACAAAGGTTTAAGCTCCTGTGGTATTTTAGAAAGTAGCATAGAAATCATGACGCATAGGACAGGTGCAATTTTAGCGCGAAGAGAGGCTTGGGTACGCACAATATGGCTTGTTACTATGAGAGTTGGTGCCAAGAAGAAATTGAATGCTACGATGTGAATGGTCAATCTTCATGTTAACCACTCCTTGTGGCAGGAATACAAGTAAGAGCTCGCGAAGATCTACAAGAGTCTGAACCAATAATTTCAAGACGCCCTGTTTAAGCGGCAACTCGGCGTTATAACGCATCCTGGTGAATTAACGCAGGAGTTATCTACGGATTAATTCCACGATCGATTCGAGCTAGCTACAACATAATCGTAACCTCCACATTGCTACGAACTCAATAATACCGATCGCATGCTAGTCTGATAACTATTATGGAATATTTTTCCAGAAATCCCCTTCCATGCCTACTCTAGCCAGTTTCATTTATAAATAGTCCAGGAAGCTTCGAGAGATGACTTTTATGTGAGCATTTGAGGACGTAAGGCCTTTATTCAGGTGTCAGAGGACACGAGGAATAAGATCTAATTTTAGTGCCGTGGATACTCTGCATATTTTTTCATGTGTGTGAACATGGAACATTTTCGTCAAGTTATAAGTGTAATTTCAGTGATTTATTTTTAGTCCCAGTAATACCAGATAGGGCGAGTTCATCGAAATAATTCACCAATAGACAGTCGAGGAACTTAGTACTTGATCGGTGAATTTAATGTGAAATATATCGTGCGTGTATCTGACAAACATTATTATTATTATTATTTATTTACCATATATCGTACATGACGTATGGAAGGCCTAGTGAAAAAGGGCAAGCCCCACATACATATTTCATGCTTCACAGGCACATCTTACATCTAGATTTGTTTTAACAATATTTACATATTTTACAAAGATATTTGCAGTATTTACATATTTAGAATATTGACATAGTACATTTTCCTGTTCACTCACTCTCTCACGCACGCACTTTCATAACCTCGATCACGCGATACATACATTCATTCCATTCAGATACTCATTCATTCAGCGAGACAATCAATCACTCATACATACGTTTATTTATACAATGTACCTTTTTACGTACGGCTTGAATTTCTGAAGAGGCAAGATCTTGGCATCCCCTGGCAGCGCGTTCCATAACCGCGCAGAGCGGCCGTAGAAACCTGTCAGGTAAGCATTGCTACGTGCAAAGGGCGGAACGAGGGTTACACCTCGTCCTCTCCGAACTGAGTGATATGCCAATGACAGTCGGCAAAAAGGGTCAATATTAATGGAACCTGTAAGGGATTTTTTTAAGAAAAATTAGATCAATTTGTTTGGCTGTTGCCTCTATAGATGGACATTTTGACAAAGTGGAAGGGGAATAACGAGCTATTAGCCTCTCTGCGCGGCGCTGTACACGCTGGAGCTTGTTCATGTTTTCCGCTGTAGTGGGATGCCAAGCAGGTAAGCCGTACGTTAATATCGGACGGACCATGCATATGTAAGCCGTCCTGAAGGCCCTAGGTTTACAACCTCTCATGTTTCTGTACAAGAAGCCCAGAACTTTGGTGGCCATACATCTTGCCTCTTCACTTTGAATGTTCCAATTCAGGGTGTCGGAGATTGTTACCCCTAATAACTTTAAGTTTGTGCACTGTGGGATGACACTGTTCATAATTTTGTATTCATTCTCAATGGTTTTTTTTTGACCTGGTTATTCTTATGTATTTACATTTTTGTACATTTATATTTAAATTATTCACAGAACACCACAGCGATAAGTTGTCCAGATCTGATTTAAGACAGAGGGAATCTTCTTCACATTTAATGCCCCTGTATAGCACGGTGTCATCTGCATATAGTGACATTGATGAGGTGATACAGCCAGGAAGATCGAGCACATATATAGTGAAGAGAAGAGGTCCGATCACAGAGCCCTGAATCACTCCAGAAGTAACTTGAGCAGCCAGTGATCGAGCTCCTCCGTACACCACACACTGCGTTCGACCCTCTAGGAATGACCTCACCCATGCAAGTAAGCTACCCCGTATGTTAAGCTGCTGTAGCTTTAACAAAAGTCATTCATGAGACACTTGATCGAAGACCTTAGCCCAATCCAGTGCAATACAGTCCACTTGTTTCACTTCTGGCTGAATCAAGTAGAACTGAAACTCATCAATGACTTTTGTCAATAGAGTAGTGCAAGAACGACCCGGAAGAAAACCGTGCTGATTTGGGTCGAGCAGATTGTTCTCCCGTAGGAATTCCAGCACACTGTTTGCTACTAGCCGCTCCATACATTTACAAATTATAGATGTTAGACACACCAGTCTGTAATTTGCAACATCTTCTCTGTCACCTTGCTTATTGATTGGCACCACGTTAGCACATTTCCACCCACACGGCACAGAACCTTGGTTGATCGACAGGTTGAATAACGCACACAGAGAGGGCGCTAATGCTTCCGCACACTGCAGCAGGATCCGTCCGGGAACATCATCTGGGCCGGTCGCCGCATGTGGTCTAATCTTCCGTAGGCTGTGAATCACCTCAGTTGTTGTGAAGTACAAGTTGGAGAGTGGGAGGGGTGGAAGTGATGACCTTGGCAGAAGCAGGTTCATGGTTTTTTTTTGTCGTGTGGCCTCCTCAGAGGCCGAGTGCAGGTCTTTCTATTCGACGCCCGTGGGCGACCTGCGCGTCGGGATGGAATGGATGAATATGAATGAAACTGGGCAAGGATGTGGAAGGAATCGGCCGTGGCCTATCAGAAGGTACCGTCCCAGCATTTTCCTGGTGTTGAAAATGGGAAACCACGGAAAACCATTTCAAGGGCGACCGACGGTGGGGCTCTAACCCACGCGTCTACCGAGTCAGCAGAGAGCTTGGTCCCATGATTTAACGCTGCGCTTTAGCCAGCTGAGCCACTACTGTCGGTTAGGTTCATGGTCATATCTGGCTTTGAAAAGTTCTGCTTGAAACTGTCACTGAACGCTGTTGCTATATTTTGGGGTGCACTGAGGAATGTACCGTTACAGTGAAATGAGGCTGGCGCAGCGGTGCCGCGTCTTCTGGACAAGAATTTCCACATTTCACTGGTGCTACTTATTTTGTGAATATAATTGTTGTATGTTTCGCGAATTAATTTCTTTGTTTGGTTCCTGATGTTCTTATATTTTTCCCACATGATGTCAGTTGAGCAACTTTTCCATTTCTTGTATAACACGTTCCTTTTCCTAATCATTTTAATGACTTCCTTCGCCACCCAAGGAGAATTTTTCTTCCCACTAATGGTTATTTTCGGTATAGCTATATCCACACATTCAAAGAAACAATTTCGCCAGGCGTGACACACTGAGTTGATGTCGCTGGTGTCCAGAATACTTGGGGTGGGAAGGTGTTAGAGGAATAAAGATGATAACAGTTTCCAGTCTGCCTTTTTGTAATTGTATACTGTCCTCACTGTGCTCTTGCTGCGTGGTTTGTTGTAATGCAATGTGGTAAAGATGGCTGCTTGATCACTGAAACCGGGTATGACTTCAGCTTTCTGTACGGAGGAAGGAAGGCTTGTGAGGAATAGGTCTATTGTGGAGCGTGTAGTTTGTGTGATTCGAGTTGCTTCGGTTATTAATTGGTCAAGGAATAAGTTGTAGAATGCGGTAAGGAATTCATTAGCAATGGGATCCTTGGGAGTGGGAGGAGAGTTTTGCCAGTCTATTTCTAAATTAAAATCGCCTGTTATGTAAATGGCCTTGTATTTGTGCTGGATGTATTGTACACGACGGAGGGACTCCAAAAGTTCATCATTGATGTGCCGAGTTGAATTTGGAGCACGGTATACAGAGCCTATTAGAAATTTATTGTTCGCACACGTGAATTCCACCCACACAGCCTCAGCATCAGTTTCAAGCTCCCGTTGGCGAACAGGCCTTAACTCAGGTTTCATGGCTATTAGTACCCCTCCCCCTGATGTCCAGGTTCGATCTTTGCGGAACATGGTGTATGTTACCGGAAATATTTCTGGGTCGTTAGTGGATTTTTTCAGCCATGTCTCCCCTGAACACACAATTGACAGATTAAGTGCTGTGAGACAAGAACGCAGGTCCGGTTGTTTGGAGGGACATGTTACACTTCGGGCATTGAAGGAAAAAATGGACAATGCCTTGCCATCCGAGGGTGTTACGTCACTATCTAAAATATTTGCACTCCGTGTCGATGTATTAAAAATGAGTTAGAGAACTGAGGTAAAGAACAGTTCCAACATAGCCACGATTGTTTCCCCGAGTTGATTATTTTGTGTTTTGAAGCACTGATTTTTGCACAAGTTCTGTGAGCTTGAGGGAGGCAAGATGTACATGTCACAAATAATTGATTCACACGACCCTTCGAATCACAAATTATACACACCTTATTCGGTCCTGGGTTCATCTCCACATCTCCACTGAGAGCCACAGACAGTACCACGAGATGTAATAATGTAGCGGGCGGTCTGGCAACCACGCGCAGCGCTGGGCGCCCTCTGTTTGCTGCCGTGACAATCAGCACCTCGCTTCCACACCATGTGAGAGAAGATATATTGAGTTTACAAACTACCATGAGGTGTTCCTTCAGGTCCGAGTTCACACACGAGTCTTCAAATGTTAAAGAATGATCGAGGATCTTTTTCGAGGCACACACTGAGCTTTTTACTAGGTAGAAGACGATGAAAAGTTGGAGCACTCTAACTGGTACACACCTGCTGGCCGCCATTTTAATTCAGCACGAGATGACGTCTTGGAACGAGGGCGGATCTTGGAACCAGCAGGACATTTGCCAGAAGATGTCGATGGCGAGCTAAGCATTTTAAAGGAGTGATGGCTGGAGAGGATTTCCTGACGCTGTTCTATAGGAATGAGTACAAATGAATTTATTTAGTTATTAAATCAGCTGTGGTTTAATGGTACGTATTTTTGTAGATATTTGTTTGCTTGTTTGGTAATGTAGATTTTTAATTCTTGTTTACTGACACATTAAGTGTGGGACAAGCTGAGCGCTATGTATTTTGTAGATAATGTGATTTTGTTTGGTTCAACTGTACGGGGCTATGCGCAGCTCGTGCTCGCATTCGCTTGCGTATATCGCGGTCAAGCATTGTAAATTCGGAAGTATGCCTCATAACAAAAATGGAACTGAATTAATTTGAGATAAAAAAAAATAGAATTTGGAGGGTAAATATTATTTGTGAGCAGAATTTATGATGGATCAGGATTATTTTGACACTTGCTTTTCTAGCAGGCCTGTACGGGATGGCACTCTTGCACCCGAGTTTTTGTTGTTTATTTTGTTTAATGTGTCTATGGACGCAATCAAGGTTGATCTGTTTTGAGCCGACCCAGATGGTATGTTTCTGAGTGAGTCAGTCCAAGCTTTATGGTGTATCTTGTGATTTTAAGATGTGTTCGCGGGAAATACATCATTGAGATTATTCCGACTTGCTGCACATCAGCCCAGTTCATAACCTCGCGAGGCTGAGCTTGTGGTATATATTTATGTTTCTTGCCATCCAAGTGGATGAGTGAGATATGTCTTTTCGCGTTTCCAGATGGATAACGGGATCAGTGTGGTCCCATGTATAATTAGCGCCAAACTTGAAAGACTGGCAGAGAGTAGAGGCAGCGTTGACTCATAACTAGGGGAGCGCTGAAATAAGATAACGCGACGTGGTCATGAGCAGCAGGCTAGGTTCCTGTATTTCAATATAAGATGTTGTTTAAAATTCACAAAACCCTGATCGGTTATAAAGAGTATTTGATTGATTAAATGGGTGTTGTCCATGGTTTTAAGGTATCTTCCGAAACATCTTTTTTTCTGGCTTTTATTCATGTAAATATAATTTTCAGCCGTTAGGCTTGTATTTTGTTGTTGTTGTTTGACTTCTTGTGTGTTTATTTTACGCGTTCAATGACCCCGTGTGGCATTAGGGTGTACGAGGCTGTGTTCCCATTTCGTGTTGCGAGCTTTTTGGCCTATTTTCGGCTTGCTCTTTATGTGTTGTGTGCTTTGGCATGGGCTAAAATCTCGGGGAGGTTCATCATGTTTTTGTATTATTAGATCTTGCATGTGTCAGTAGTAATTATAGTGTGTTAATTAAGGGTGGGTCCCATAGCCGTAGTGTGATTTAAAAGATGCAACTCCGTGAGCAATATGACTGTTTCAGTTCTAAACGGAATCGCATCAGTACTCATTTTCTTATTAAGAATCGGTACACCACGCAATATATAACTTCTTGACCAGGACAAATGGACTTACATCCATATGTTGTGAGGAGCGAGTTCTTACCGCTCAATTTTATGTTATGATTAATCATTTTGAGTGAAGCTGTATTCACATTGTTTTGTTGTGTGGAGTGAGTTTTTACCGCTCAGTAATATATTTATTTTCTTATGGGAGTGAAAGTCAGGGAGGACTTCCTTTTATTATTATTATTATTATTATTATTATGCACATAATTTTCGGTCATTAAATATCTTTTATTCTACTTGTTATTCACTTTATTTCTAGTATAGCCTCTGTTATGGACCTTTCTATTCATTAGAGCATGTTGTTTTTGCGAACTTTGCTGTGAAAAGCATTCAGGACTGAGCACGACCCCGTAGAAAGAATCTTGATAAAACACTGCTTTATTGAAGGGTGTATATACAAGCTGGCGCGCCAAGATGGGGCTAGTTCGTTGCTAGTACTGCTAGAACACGTTGGATAGTCAGCATAGATCTCGTTGATCAAGCTGTCCCGAAAATGTGGTATTTCACTGATATATGGGACTCTTTGAAATCACCAGAAGTGATATTTTGTTAACGTAAATACGGCGAAGAGAAATACCGCCAAGAAAATGGAATATACAGTAGAATCACGAGTTTGCATGTTAAATATGATTCATGTTTTGTTTATTGATGTAATTAGTAAAGCAGTGTACGTGAAATCGGGCGCCCATTGATTAAATGTAAAATTAGATTTGTTTAGAAAGTCAAACTCATGAATATGTTAGGAGGCTGGTAGCCCTAAATGACAATTAATACTTTGTTAATTAGTCAGTGTTAACATCAGATATGGATAGTAATTTTATGACTGAATATGTGCGGTGTTAAGAATTTATTAAATAAAATTAGAACCATTCAGTGATGCAGATTGATTTGCGGGAGTAAAGGGAATAAGATTAAATGAACTGAAAGAGGTCAAATGAAGTAAATGTATGTCAAGAATTATATATGTGTTTGTCGGGGAGACATTTCCATGTCATCCTCCTATTTTCTCAGTGATTTATATTTTGTGTGTGATAATGGCAACAGTAGCGCAGATCCAGGCGATCATTGAAAGTGCCACGGCACGAACCCAGGAACTATTAAAGGAACGGAGTGTGAGGTTAGACATTAAGTTATCCGAACAGTCAGACGAGTTTAAAACACAATTATCTGAACAGAATGAGTCATTCCAGACTCAAATGAATGACACTATAACTAAACAATTAAACGAACAGTCAGGCGAGTTAAATATACAACTAGCTGAACAGAGTGAATCATTACAAGCGCAAGTAAATGAAAATATAAACAAAAAATTAGAAGTGCAAGAGAGTAGGAATACGAGTCAGTTAGCCACATTATCTGCAGAGATGAAAGAGTTCACTACGCAGCAGATGGTTCAATTCGCGCTTGATATAAATAAGAATAACGACAAATAGCTAGGTCATATACAAAAATTAGAGGACACCTTCAACCGTAAATTAAATGATTTGGACGAAACTGTATTGGCAAAACTAGCTCAGATAGAATTAGCATTCACGGTAAATAACAGTGAGGTTAAAACGGCACATAATGGTCTCGAAAAGAGGTTTGATAAGATGGAGGAGGATTCTACGTTTATCCAGGGACAATTGGCAGCAGTAAATGAAAGTATTACGGGCCTGATAAAGGATATGGATAAATTAGAAATACAATCAGCAGAGCGATGGCGAAACCTAGAATCGGACCAGGATAATTTGAAGAGTACGATAGATGAGAATAATCTACGTCTAGAAGACAGGCCTGAGAAGATAGAATCGAATCAGGAGGACACGAGACAGCAGATGGAAGAAAAACTGGGCGCGATTAAAGATAGCATCAGAACGCATTGGCGTAAGATGAGCAGCGACTCTAAAGTAGAACGGTTAACGATCATAAAGAACGTAGGTGATAACCATACGCGCATTAAAGCACTTGAGGAAGAAATTAAGAGTAAAATGAAGGAACAGACGGACAGAATCATAAAGACAACTGCGTTCGATGGGACAGACCACGTTATTTCAGACAGAGCACGTTAAAGATAAGGAAGTTGACTCAGCAAGCCCGGGGGGAATTAGCGCGGCGAGTAGCCAAGGACTGACAGGCAGCCCATTAACGACCAACACAGAGGGATTTCACAACAACATTGGGGGAACCTCTACTACTCAACATGGCCATCAGCACCCTCAAGTCGTACAAGTTATTCGATCAATTGAATTTAAACCAAATAAATTCACAGAAAATTCTGGTGTCACACCGAAGGCGTATCTTAGGGAGATGGAGGACTCTTTTAATGACAATAACAACATACCGCCCGCGCGTCGTTTAAGACTGATGGAACGAATTCTTTCGGGAAATGTACTTACGTGGATCTTGAGCTTCAAGTATACTTTCGGAGGGATGGATGATTTTAAGGATGTGTTTCTTAGGAAGTATTGGTCGGCTTCTCTCCAGCAAAGCCTTAGAATGGAACTTTATTCGAGAAAATATCAGTCAACTCAGCAGACGAAATATTCAGGTTTCTTTTCGTTACAATTGTTAAAATTTAAAGATTTGGATCATCCTTTAGAAGAATCGGATCTGGTTATGACGATTGCACGGCAGTTGCCAGTCAATGCTCAGCAAATTTTAGTGGCGGCAAACGTGGA
Source organism: Meconema thalassinum (assembly GCA_946902985.2). Classification (NCBI taxonomy): domain Eukaryota; kingdom Metazoa; phylum Arthropoda; class Insecta; order Orthoptera; family Tettigoniidae; genus Meconema; species Meconema thalassinum. The sequence goes on from OX336391.1 coordinate 20,224,947, forward strand.
CACAGCGGTTCGAGCTGAACAAATCTTACGTCAGATTGACGAGACAACGTCTCATATGCATCAGAGATGGGGACGACAGCTGGAACTTGTAAACACGACGGAGGTTGTTAAACCCACCCAAGTACACACCAGATCGCAGGCCACAAATACAAGTGTGTCAACAACACCAAGACGAGGTCAGGAGGGCGAAGAAAATAGGCCACACCAGCGACACGAAGTAAACTTGAAGAAATCCCATTTCTTCAAGAAGGAGATTTTGTACTTAGGGCACATCATTAACCAGGAGGGAGTGAGGCCAAACCCTGCGAAGATAGAGGCAATAAAGGATTTCCCTACACCGACGAGAGTGAAACATATCAGAGCTTTCCTTGGCGTGACGGGCTTCTTTAAGGAAAACTTCCCAGGATATACTGAAACCATAGAATAACAAATAGCTCTGGAACGCTGAGTGTGAGAAGTCATTTCAAGAGACAAAATTATTACTGGAAAATTGTATCAAATTAGGTTACCCAGACTTTGAACGGAAATTTATTATCCAAGCGGATGCTTTCATGGTTGATATAGGAGCGATGTTATACCAAGAAGATCCAGCTAACCTTCAACATCGTGATTATTTAGCATTTGTGAGACGCAGATTGCGTAAACACGAGCGCAACTATACGGTCACGGAACTCGAATTGTTGGCAATACTTCATGCTTTGCAAAAATGGAAAAGGATTGTGTATGGTTACCCCATTGTTATTAGAAGAGACCACAAAGCACTAACGTTCTTGTTCAAGACATCTATGGCTAGCGAGCGTGTGACACGTTGGTCCATCTATATACAACTATTTAACATCGAAATTGAACACTGCCCAGGAAAAATGAATGTAATTCCGGATGTATTAAGCAGGAACCCCGAGCCTGATACCGAAGAAACAGCGATAGTACAGCATATTGAATTAACAGCAAAGGACCATGAATTCTTGGAGGAATTACGGGAGATACAACGAGAGCAGGAAGCAGAACCATGGATGTACCAAATGATCCAGTATTTTAAGAAGGAATTACCAGCAGCAACCCCAGCGTACAGAGAAGCAAAAGCCAGAGAAGGAAGATATGTCTACCTCAACAATTTACTGCACAAATGGATAGATGAAGAACACGCCAAATTATGTATCATGGCACCTGCATCATTACAAAGAGGACTTACTTGGCACATTCATGAAAGTTTCGGCCATGTGGGAATCGACAAGGCACAAGCGACCATAGGAGAAACGTTTACATGGCCGCGAATGAGGACTACCATCTGAGACGTAATAAAGGCTTGCGATCCGTGTCAGAGGACGAAGCCGAATAATTACTTAATGAGGCAGTATCCTAGACCATTGCTACCTCAGGAACCCTGCGAGCTTGTGGCACTAGATTGTTTCGGTCCAATCCCGAAAGGTAGGCGAGGTTGCCGTCACTTACTAGTGTGTATTGATGTGTTTTCTAAGTTTGTTGTATTGTGCCCCATTCATAAAACTACATCGAAACAATTACTCAGTCGTATCCGAAATAGAGTATTTCCAATCTTAGGAAAACCAGAGTTTATATTGTCGGAACATGGAAGCTATTTTACGAGCGCCGAATTCAAGAAAGGTATGGAGGACTTGGATGTAAAACACATGTTTAGTAGCGTTGGCCACCCTCAAGCTAATCCTAGTGAACGCGCAATAAAATGCGTTACTAAATACTTAAGAATCTTTATTCCCAATGAACATCACAAGTGGGTAGACAGGATCAAAGACGTAGAGACCTGTATGAATACAACTAGACATGAGTCGCCAGACCAGATACCCATGGTCTTGCACATGGACGAATATCCAGTAAGATCGTGGATCAACATCATCAATTGCCCACAAGATCCGATGGTTGGTCATGAGTTGAGAATTGAGAGAACGAGAGTCCATATGAGAAACCAGGCGGATCGCAGATTACTTCGTGTCAGAAATAAGAGGTATCACAGAGAACTATTAGTAAACGAGCTTGTGTTAGTACGGAAACCAGCGACATCTGATCCAGAAAAGAAGGTATTCAACATGTTCAGTCCCAAATTTATTGGACCCTTCTGTATTGTGCGTAATCTTGGTAACAACGCATACAGAGTAAAAGAATTGAGTACAGGTACAATGTCTGTCTACAACGCAGGGAATTTAAAGGTGTATTTTACTAGCGAACCTTGGGAAGGCAGAAATAATGCTGCAAATTGAATATATGGAAGTACTTTGGCTCATCCAAGTGTACGGGGGTCAATGAGTACGTCAGTTGAACGAGGAAGTTCGGGGCAGCCTGTTGTTGTCAAACACTAATGAGCTATGACGATGATGACACAGCGAGCGAGCGAGCGAGAGAGATAAGGATACTGGGCAGGAGAGGTACTAGCCATAGGCGATCAGACAAGCAGGCAAGAGTGGAATGTCTGAATGAATGAATGAGCAGGAAGTAAACACGAGCGCGCGTCGACACTCCAACGACAGTGGCGGCTAGAGAGGGAGATTTCTCTAGGATTGGCAGAAATGGATTACAGATGTTATGTGTATTTAAACAAGAAGTTCCGTGAAGAACTATACAGCCTACTTTTCATGCCAATGATTATTCTACAGTATATGAACCTATCTAGAATAATGACAGTAGTTCAAAATATACCTGGTATAATGTAGCCTAATAGAGCACTACAGTTGGCAGCCCTGGTGACTGAATATATTCTTAGTTCCACCTCTTAAGGTACAGAATACAAAATTTGGTTGAAGTCCAATGGATGTTACATGCAGTTAGACACTGGATCTATCAGCACGCGTAAAAGCATGTTGCCAACAATACCATGCGTGTGCTGGTCAGAAATAATCTGAATTATTATGATATCTTTTGTGCCAATTTTGGATGAAATCCATTTGTTAGTATAGAAGTTACATGTATTTTAAAATTGGACATATCATCAGGCATAGAATCATGTTGGCAGCACTGCCTTGTATTAATTACTCCAAATTAATCTAGAATGTCAGGTGCTATACGTGTGCAAAGTATAGAGCTGTTGGCTTGCATACTTTCTGATATATTGATATTAGGGTAAAAAGAATATAGACAGCATTTATTAACAGTTGGCAGCCCTGATTGCTCTTAACAATACTTATAGTCATATCTGTTATAGTACACATAGCACATACGAAATTTGGTTGAAATCCAATTGATAGTATAGAAGTTACATGTATTTAAAAATTGGTACTATCAGCAGGCTTATAATAATGTTGGTAGAACTGACGTATATTAGTTACTCCAAATTAATCTAAAATGTCAGAATATACGAGTGCATAGTTTAAAGCTGTTGGCTTGCATACTTTCTGATATATTGGTATTTGGATAAAAAAATAAAGAGCAATTATTAACAGTTGACAGCCCTGGTGGCTCTTAAAAATACGCTCAGTCATATCTGTTTATGTACAAATATTACATACAAAATTTGGTTGCAATCCAATTGATAGTGTAGAAGTTATATGCATTTAAACATTGGACCTATCAGAAGGCTTAAAATTATTTTGGCAACATTGTCATGGTTGGCCTCCTGGAAATTAAACTGAAATAGTATTATCTATATGTGTGCTAATTTTGGAATAGCTCCCATGCATACCTTGCAAGATATCCATCATGGAGCTCAAATTTCTAGTGCGTTTTTTCAGCAGTTGGTAGCACTGACATCATTTTCAAATGTGGACGTGAGCTATTCCGGTGTACATCTTTACTCATACTAAATTTGGTTTTGATTGCTGCAGACGTTTAGGAGTTGATAGGGGGGGACATACACACAGCCAGACAGACAGACAGACAGAAGGACAGACGGACAGACAGACAGACAGACACACATTTTCCCGCATCGATCTCATAAGTCTACTTTTTCCTCATTTTTGCAAAATGTGAAAAGTAGGCTAAAAATCGACTATATGCTATGTTCGATTTTTTTCCAAGCAGAAGGATTGTGAACCCTTTATCCACAGGCCGTATAAAGGATTCTAATAATTTATTCATCATCATTTGATACATTTCTACAGACAGCAGACATGAGAGCCAGACGGTGTTGGGAAATGTTGAGAAATCAGTGGCAGAGAGAACACAAAGGTTTAAGCTCCTGTGGTATTTTAGAAAGTAGCATAGAAATCATCACGCATAGGACAGGTGCAACTAATAGCGCGAAGAGATTCTTGGGTACGCACAATATGGCTTGTTACTATGATAGTTGGCGCTGGGTAGTTTATTAGCTGAGGAATAACCCACCCACCAAGGGAAGATGATTAAGAGAAGGAAGTAGATTTTGGATTGGAGAAAAAGGATAGAAAAATAGGAGGAGAGTCCCACAAAATTTATAAGTTTAGCTTTCAATACACTTAGAAGTGGTTGCCACCGAAAATCCGCTTTCGGATACCTAAAGTGGATACGAGCTTGGTCGAAGCTGACTGGAACCGCAGCTAAGACTTGGGCAGTTTGCCAGAGAAAGGCTTTAGTGTATTTCCTCCCAAGCATGAATAAAAGTACTATAGGGAAGGGTGATGGTCTGGCCAGACAAATAGTAAAAGTTTTATTGAGTATGAACGAGAACATAAACCTAGGAAGAGCTAGGAAAGCCAGGATCTTGCCAAACTGTAGTATCAGAGAAATGATGAATCCAAAAACAAATATTTAATTTATTTAACAATTCAAAGAAGTTTGAGGAAATTAACAAGCGTGTAATATAATTTGGACAAACATTGTTCATTTGAAATTTTAACAAATGGGGTCGCAGACCTCTCAACATTAAACGTTTGCTCCAGGCAATTGACAATTTACAAGGTTTCAAACCTTACATGTTTCTAAAATCTTTGTAAGATTTAAACAAATAAACAATGAAGTAATTAAAGTTTGAACGTGAATTGGAGTACAAAGAGTGTACCTTAAGAAATTCTTGAGAGAATGTTCTAGAGAAAGTGACAACTTCGAAAATAACAATAATAAAAACATGAAAAATAAGATAGAAGTTCCTACAACTTCTTATATTTATACAGAATTATTATATGAGAATTATACAAAAGAGGGCAGGTCACTTACTGTGAAACCTGAAGAAAGTGAAAAGGAAAGTTCTAGACTTCCCAAGTTTGAGCAGGAATCACTAGCCAAATGGGACAGTTTCCATTTCGTGAAACCTGAACATGACTCGCTCAAGAGTTTAAAGAAATCTTTTCCCTGATTATAGGAAAGGAACAATGTGAATTTGAAACTTGTATCACACAAGCAATTATGCAGAATTTAATTAATGTTAAACTAGCAAAGTTGGAAGGGCACTTCGTGAGTGACACCTTATAGAAAGTTACAATTTTATTAATAATGGTGGTTAGTAGAAGGTTGAGGAAAGATCATTGGGATATAGGATCAATGTTCATGGCCGTATTTAATGTAAACGGACGAGCGCGACGCGGTAGAAACGTGGAGCAAGCACTGGTTATCACTGTAGTCTATAAAGATGGATGCAAAGTTCACTATAGAAACACTGAAGTTTATGAGAAAGAAAATTATTGCAATTATGGAAATAACTGATTGCACTATATAGGTGAGAGTCTATTTCTTGAAAAAGTTGTGATTTACAATTAAATGCGCCATAGAATGTTCCAACGGGGGAAGAAAGTTCGCTATTGCAGTAATTTAAGGAAGATTCCTCATTTTAACTAGTATTTTCACAAGTGAGTGAAAAAATACCTGACGGCAAGACTCGCAGATAGAGTACAAGATCTTGAAGGTTCCAGAACGACCTTTATAGAAGAATGGAGTCAAAGTTAATCCAGCGGAGGAACTAGCTTTATAATTATAGACAGCGGGTATTAGATAATATCCCACGTAGCGAGAGGATTTCTCATTTAGTTAGCGTAGGAAAAGCTACTTTCTATTGAGTTTGGCTTAGACAGACAAAAGCTCAACATAGCAAATCCCTCGAAAAATGATTTTGCCCCAAATAATTAATCTCACGCTGTCTATAAAATATCGTTAAAAGCATGTAATCTTTAAAATCATGAAGATGAGGTTAAAACTTGAAGCTGTACTTATCTTGGTTAAATGTTGATAGGGAAGATCCCCTTGAAGGATGCCTAGAGTTCCAACATGGCGTGGAGTGAAGAAAGTGTCTCTTGGTTTGAGGAGACTGGCTTGAGTTGAGCCCTGACTGATCGAATCAACTGCCAACTTAGTAGTGAGAGCTGCTCAACGGAGCACGGAGGGACCGAGGAAGGGGAAAAGAGTGGGGGGTAGGAGACAAAAGGAGAACATATAAGTATTGCCAATATTGTAACAAAAAATTGATCTCTTGCTGAGCCGGTCTTCAAAGAGTTGATAACAGTTGATACTAGCGCAGCATGGTGAGTAAAGAAGTGGATGTAGTCCTCTTGCTCAAGGAGAAAATAGCTGGCGATGATAACAGGATCTGGTAGCCAAATGGATATGGAATTCCTCTTGCGCGAGGAAGAGTTGAAGAGCTTCAGAGATTCGTTGTTATATGACGCTAAGTGGGTCACAGAATATATATCTGGAACAGACTCATACAAAATATAAGCGACCTGAACCCCTAAGAGAGAACAGAAGATCACTGTTGGTGTCTGACAAAGAGGAAGGAAAGAACGTGCAAAAACATTAAAAATTATAATCTCAGGTACCGTGTATTCCAAGAATGCACCATACTGGGAGGGGCAGACACCAACAGCGAACAAGAAAAACAGGTACAGTAATAAGCAATTGCGGAGAAGTAGTCTTGTGATCTGACCTTTAGTGGTCAAGACTCTGAATACCCTGACTTTCCTATCTCTTCCAGGGTAACACTCGGTCACTCTTCCAAAAGGCCAGACTAGGGGGGGGGGGGGGGTGAAACATCCCTAACTAAGACCAAGTCTCCCACTTGAATGTCGGGACTGGAAAGAAACCACTTCTGCCTCCCTTGCAAGGAAGTTAAATATTCTAAGTTCCACCTCTTCCAAAAGGAATTGCGGAGGGCTACAAGTTTACGCCAAACAATAGGTAAATCAAAATCCCTGAAAGAATTAGGAAGGGGAGGAGGGGCAGAGAGAGAAGTGCGTGTAAGGAAGCGACCAGGTGTAAGTGGAAGGCGGTCATCAGGGTCATTGGAAAGCGGAGTTAAGGGGCGAAAGTTAACAACACCTTCAATCACAAAATAACTAGAAGCTGAGGGAAATAAAGCACTAGTAAAGATTGCGATACAATGCAAAAGGAGAATTAACAAGTTTAAACAAAGCGTATAGAAACAAGTACATCTATTCAGGACAAGAATATACCAAATAAACAAAGGAACTATGCGAGTAGAAAGCAAGAACGCCATAGGTAACAAACGAGTAGCCATAAGCAATGACCTTAAGTCATAATAAGTATCAAAGGGGTTACTCAGAAAAATACTTAAGTCAGCGAGAAACGTGACATGACAAGTATAAATGCAAAAACACATCGAATGAGACGACGAGAAAAAACAAGTTTGTTCATCAATGAACATTAAGATCGCAAAATATGTGAGCAAAGTGAAATACATGAACGCGTGAGAAATACGCAACGAAGTTTTGAAACAAGGAACGAAGCAGTTGGAGAATACGAGCATGAGTAAGTGGAATACAAAAGCAAGTGCGGCCTTGACCCACATAGTACAACGGGATAAGACATATAAATAGCTGAAAGAGTCCTTAACTGGAACAAGTTTATTTTGGGAAGTAGGTGAACGGCTTCTGTACTTGCAGTAGCAACTCGCAAGACGATCGTTGGCAGTCGGCCAGAGTTGAGATAAGAGAAACTTGCTTTGAACTGTGCCAAGCGTACAGGAAATAAACAGTGACTTGACCTTCCTCAGGTTTGTATACAAACAAGTCTGACAAACAAGCAGTTCAAAGTACACAAACAACATTTGTTGAATCAGCTGTAACTTAAAGCAGATATTCAGGTTGACCGGCATGCAGTCAATCGTAACTTGGACGTGAAAAAGCAATTTAAAGCTATATGAAATAAAGTAAAAAATCAATTTCGCATAATTTTGAGGATCACGAAATCGGACAATTTTCAGCAAAAAGAAGCTTAATTCTTCCGAGCACAGAAGACAAGCTGGGACATTGAGAAGAAGGTTATGCATAAGAATAGTTATTCTAGATGTTAGGGAATTCAGATTTTCAAGCGGTTTCAAATTGTGAGGAAGGAGGGAGGAGCCGACCGTGGCCATCCTTCTAAATAAGGAAAGAAGTGAAACATGGCTTACAGCGAAATGATGGTGACTGATAGCCATGGTTTTACACAAGGGGAAGATAGTTTTCGAGAAAGAGTTTAAGCAATTACCTGCTATAAAAAACGACATGAGAAGGTAAACGAAATAACACAAAGCAAGGCGAAATTGAATGGCCATCTTGTGCGGGAAGAAGGAAAAACCATTTAAACAACTTACAGAGGTAGCGTAGTTGTTCACGATGAGACATCGTTTCGGCAAGTGTTTTTCAAAAATATTGAGATCTGAAACATGAGCGTTCTCTTTTTCAGAAATTGGATTTATGTCAGCTGTAACGAAATGACATTGCGCTTTGGTTTGAACACTGGGATATTGAATTTCACCAGTAATAACCCAACCAAAATCGGTGTCTCTGGCGACCACGGTTGAAGATAACTTGCGTGTTTGTTTGCGAAGGCACTTCCAAAAAACATTGGCACTGAAAAGTACATCAATGGGACCTTGAGCATTAAACTGAGGATCGGCTAACCTTAAGTGCGAAGGAATCTTTAATCCGGAGGTATTAATACAGTGACTTGGAGTGTCCTTGCCAATACTGGTAAGAATGAGACAGTTTAAATTAAGGTTGGTGTTTCTTTGGCAAACGTCTCTGATTTTCAATTTTGAAGACTGCAAGACATGAGTTTTCAAATTGTCAATGCCGGTCACATTGATAGAAGTGGGCGATGACGAAAGACCTAGTTTTTTAATCAACGATTGCGAAACAAAATTATGAGTTGAAGCGGAATCGAGAAGACCACGGGTTCTAAACCAATTTCCAAATTTATCTTGGATTTCGAATTGTACAGTGGTCAAAAGGGTTTGCGCACTGTGAGAAGTGTCGGCGTTGGAAATGCAGGAAGAAGCATTAGTTTGTTCGGAGCGGCTCTGCAAGGAGCTTGAAGAGGCAGGTACTGATGACCTCGATTTATCGTGAACGTGCAATAAAGAATGATGCGGTTTTTTGCAATGAAAACAGAGATTGGATGACGTGCAGTTTGAAGAAGAATGCTTAGGTGATAAGCAGTTGAAACAATGTTTGCTATTCAAGACAAACTTCCTTCGATCTTCGACAGACAATTCTTTAAAGGATTTGCACAAATACGATGTGTGAAGCTTTTTACAGAGCGTGCATTTTAAAGATTTGTTAAGCGGCCTGATATCTTCTCTTGCATGATTGAAAGAAGAACGGGTTTGCTTGTTCTCGACAGATGGGGGCTGATGTCCCTTTGAAGAAGCAAGTTTTTTTTCAAAAATTTGACACTGAGGATTCGTTTCGACCTTTTCGCACTGAAATGCGAGTGCTGTTAGGACTTGGCATCGGCTGTTAAGAAACGAGATTAAGTGTTCGAAGGAAAATTCTTCCTTGCGAGCGAGTTCGATCTCCCAGGCCTTTAAAGTTGAAAAATCGAATCTTGATGTAGCCAGATGAATGAGTATGGTGTCCCATGTTTGGACAGGCTGCTTGAGTTGGTATAATGCTCTGACATTCAACTGTATAGAGTCCAACAGGTTTCTTAAAGAGGTGACCTCATTAGGTTTGACGGCTGGTAGGTTGAAGAGACAACGTATGTGGCGAGCTACACTCAAGCGTAAATTGCCATATCTCTCTTTAAGGAGATTAAAGGCGATGTGGTATTTGTCTGCGCTTAAAGGCAGTGACTCCACTACGGCTAAGGCCTCACATTCCAAAGACGTACGGAGGAAGTAAAATTTATGTATGTCTGGGATCTCGATATTTTCATGAATTAGGGAGCAGTAAAGTTCGTAAAAAGAATACCATTCACCTTCCTTGCCTGAGAAGTGCGGTAGGCTTATCTTGGGAAGTAACGGTTTCGGTTTGTTCTTGTGAACTGAAGCGGGTGCGAACTGGGCCGGATTGATGACCTTAGTGTCCGGTTCTGAGATATTGCGAATCAATTGGTGGGCCTTGGCAATCCCTTCAAAGTACAAGGGTTCGACCTCGTCCCGATCCGATTGAAGTTCTGGGCAAGCGGATTCAATCTCGGTTTGAATTTGATCATAATAATCATAAGACCGTTCGTACAACTTAAGGCGATGTGTCAAGATGTCTAAATCACACTCGGCGGGATTTAACTTGTTGATAAAATTTCTGAATCTAGTGAGTTGCCCTTTATAGGAAGAACGTCTAGCAATGAGAGTTTCATCTTTTACAGTAGGAGCCATGATAAAGAGAATAAATTGAAATACAACTCACGAAACTGTAGAACCTTGGAGATGCTGTCAAGTTTGCAGCAGCGAATGGGTAGAAAGAACGGGACACACCAAAGGAGACAGAAGCGACCTCTTTCCCGTTCACAGGCTTTGCATGATGTAGTTATAGCTGAAAAATCCAAAGCAGATATTAATAATATGCAAAGTATTGTCAAATGACACTTGCAAACAATAGAAATAAAAAATGGACTCTCCCGGGTTTCTGGTACCAAATTTTGGGTAGTTTATTAGCTGAGGAATAACCCACCCACCAAGGGAAGATGATTAAGAGAAGGAAGTAGATTTTGGATTGGAGAAAAAGGATAGAAAAATAGGAGGAGGGTCCCACAAAATTTATAAGTTTAGCTTTCAATACACTTAGAAGTGGTTGCCACCGAAAATCCGCTTTCGGATACCTAAAGTGGATACGAGCTTGGTCGAAGCTGACTGGAACCGCAGCTAAGACTTGGGCAGTTTGCCAGAGAAAGGCTTTAGTGTATTTCCTCCCAAGCATGAATAAAAGTACTATAGGGAAGGGTGATGGTCTGGCCAGACAAATAGTAAAAGTTTTATTGAGTATGAACGAGAGCATAAACCTAGGAAGAGCTAGGAAAGCCAGGATCTTGCCAAACTGTAGTATCAGAGAAATGATGAATCCAAAAACAAATATTTAATTTATTTAACAATTCAAAGAAGTTTGAGGAAATTAACAAGCGTGTAATATAATTTGGACAAACATTGTTCATTTGAACTTTTAACAAATGGGGTCGCAGACCTCTCAACATTAAACGTTTGCTCCAGGCAATTGACAATTTACAAGGTTTCAAACCTTACATGTTTCTAAAATCTTTGTAAGATTTAAACAAATAAACAATGAAGTAATTAAAGTTTGAACGTGAATTGGAGTACAAAGAGTGTACCTTAAGAAATTCTTGAGAGAATGTTCTAGAGAAAGTGACAACTTCGAAAATAACAATAATAAAAACATGAAAAATAAGATAGAAGTTCCTACAACTTCTTATATTTATACAGAATTATTATATGAGAATTATACAAAAGAGGGCAGGTCACTTACTGTGAAACCTGAAGAAAGTGAAAAGGAAAGTTCTAGACTTCCCAAGTTTGAGCAGGAATCACTAGCCAAATGGGACAGTTTCCATTTCGTGAAACCTGAACATGACTCGCTCAAGAGTTTAAAGAAATCTTTTCCCTGATTATAGGAAAGGAACAATGTGAATTTGAAACTTGTATCACACAAGCAATTATGCAGAATTTAATTAATGTTAAACTAGCAAAGTTGGAAGGGCACTTCGTGAGTGACACCTTATAGAAAGTTACAATTTTATTAATAATGGTGGTTAGTAGAAGGTTGAGGAAAGATCATTGGGATATAGGATCAATGTTCATGGCCGTATTTAATGTAAACGGACGAGCGCGACGCGGTAGAAACGTGGAGCAAGCACTGGTTATCACTGTAGTCTATAAAGATGGATGCAAAGTTCACTATAGAAACACTGAAGTTTATGAGAAAGAAAATTATTGCAATTATGGAAATAACTGATTGCACTATATAGGTGAGAGTCTATTTCTTGAAAAAGTTGTGATTTACAATTAAATGCGCCATAGAATGTTCCAACGGGGGAAGAAAGTTCGCTATTGCAGTAATTTAAGGAAGATTCCTCATTTTAACTAGTATTTTCACAAGTGAGTGAAAAAATACCTGACGGCAAGACTCGCAGATAGAGTACAAGATCTTGAAGGTTCCAGAACGACCTTTATAGAAGAATGGAGTCAAAGTTAATCCAGCGGAGGAACTAGCTTTATAATTATAGACAGCGGGTATTAGATAATATCCCACGTAGCGAGAGGATTTCTCATTTAGTTAGCGTAGGAAAAGCTACTTTCTATTGAGTTTGGCTTAGACAGACAAAAGCTCAACATAGCAAATCCCTCGAAAAATGATTTTGCCCCAAATAATTAATCTCACGCTGTCTATAAAATATCGTTAAAAGCATGTAATCTTTAAAATCATGAAGATGAGGTTAAAACTTGAAGCTGTACTTATCTTGGTTAAATGTTGATAGGGAAGATCCCCTTGAAGGATGCCTAGAGTTCCAACATGGCGTGGAGTGAAGAAAGTGTCTCTTGGTTTGAGGAGACTGGCTTGAGTTGAGCCCTGACTGATCGAATCAACTGCCAACTTAGTAGTGAGAGCTGCTCAACGGAGCACGGAGGGACCGAGGAAGGGGAAAAGAGTGGGGGGTAGGAGACAAAAGGAGAACATATAAGTATTGCCAATATTGTAACAAAAAATTGATCTCTTGCTGAGCCGGTCTTCAAAGAGTTGATAACAGTTGATACTAGCGCAGCATGGTGAGTAAAGAAGTGGATGTAGTCCTCTTGCTCAAGGAGAAAATAGCTGGCGATGATAACAGGATCTGGTAGCCAAATGGATATGGAATTCCTCTTGCGCGAGGAAGAGTTGAAGAGCTTCAGAGATTCGTTGTTATATGACGCTAAGTGGGTCACAGAATATATATCTGGAACAGACTCATACAAAATATAAGCGACCTGAACCCCTAAGAGAGAACAGAAGATCACTGTTGGTGTCTGACAAAGAGGAAGGAAAGAACGTGCAAAAACATTAAAAATTATAATCTCAGGTACCGTGTATTCCAAGAATGCACCATACTGGGAGGGGCAGACACCAACAGCGAACAAGAAAAACAGGTACAGTAATAAGCAATTGCGGAGAAGTAGTCTTGTGATCTGACCTTTAGTGGTCAAGACTCTGAATACCCTGACTTTCCTATCTCTTCCAGGGTAACACTCGGTCACTCTTCCAAAAGGCCAGACTAGGGGGGGGGGGGGGGTGAAACATCCCTAACTAAGACCAAGTCTCCCACTTGAATGTCGGGACTGGAAAGAAACCGCTTCTGCCTCCCTTGCAAGGAAGTTAAATATTCTAAGTTCCACCTCTTCCAAAAGGAATTGCGGAGGGCTACAAGTTTACGCCAAACAATAGGTAAATCAAAATCCCTGAAAGAATTAGGAAGGGGAGGAGGGGCAGAGAGAGAAGTGCGTGTAAGGAAGCGACCAGGTGTAAGTGGAAGGCGGTCATCAGGGTCATTGGAAAGCGGAGTTAAGGGGCGAAAGTTAACAACACCTTCAATCACAAAATAACTAGAAGCTGAGGGAAATAAAGCACTAGTAAAGATTGCGATACAATGCAAAAGGAGAATTAACAAGTTTAAACAAAGCGTATAGAAACAAGTACATCTATTCAGGACAAGAATATACCAAATAAACAAAGGAACTATGCGAGTAGAAAGCAAGAACGCCATAGGTAACAAACGAGTAGCCATAAGCAATGACCTTAAGTCATAATAAGTATCAAAGGGGTTACTCAGAAAAATACTTAAGTCAGCGAGAAACGTGACATGACAAGTATAAATGCAAAAACACATCGAATGAGACGACGAGAAAAAACAAGTTTGTTCATCAATGAACATTAAGATCGCAAAATATGTGAGCAAAGTGAAATACATGAACGCGTGAGAAATACGCAACGAAGTTTTGAAACAAGGAACGAAGCAGTTGGAGAATACGAGCATGAGTAAGTGGAATACAAAAGCAAGTGCGGCCTTGACCCACATAGTACAACGGGATAAGACATATAAATAGCTGAAAGAGTCCTTAACTGGAACAAGTTTATTTTGGGAAGTAGGTGAACGGCTTCTGTACTTGCAGTAGCAACTCGCAAGACGATCGTTGGCAGTCGGCCAGAGTTGAGATAAGAGAAACTTGCTTTGAACTGTGCCAAGCGTACAGGAAATAAACAGTGACTTGACCTTCCTCAGGTTTGTATACAAACAAGTCTGACAAACAAGCAGTTCAAAGTACACAAACAACATTTGTTGAATCAGCTGTAACTTAAAGCAGATATTCAGGTTGACCGGCATGCAGTCAATCGTAACTTGGACGTGAAAAAGCAATTTAAAGCTATATGAAATAAAGTAAAAAATCAATTTCGCATAATTTTGAGGATCACGAAATCGGACAATTTTCAGCAAAAAGAAGCTTAATTCTTCCGAGCAAAGAAGACAAGCTGGGACATTGAGAAGAAGGTTATGCATAAGAATAGTTATTCTAGATGTTAGGGAATTCAGATTTTCAAGCGGTTTCAAATTGTGAGGAAGGAGGGAGGAGCCGACCGTGGCCATCCTTCTAAATAAGGAAAGAAGTGAAACATGGCTTACAGCGAAATGATGGTGACTGATAACCATGGTTTTACACAAGGGGAAGATAGTTTTCGAGAAAGAGTTTAAGCAATTACCTGCTATAAAAAACGACATGAGAAGGTAAACGAAATAACACAAAGCAAGGCGAAATTGAATGGCCATCTTGTGCGGGAAGAAGGAAAAACCATTTAAACAACTTACAGAGGTAGCGTAGTTGTTCACGATGAGACATCGTTTCGGCAAGTGTTTTTCAAAAATATTGAGATCTGAAACATGAGCGTTCTCTTTTTCAGAAATTGGATTTATGTCAGCTGTAACGAAATGACATTGCGCTTTGGTTTGAACACTGGGATATTGAATTTCACCAGTAATAACCCAACCAAAATCGGTGTCTCTGGCGACCACGGTTGAAGATAACTTGCGTGTTTGTTTGCGAAGGCACTTCCAAAAAACATTGGCACTGAAAAGTACATCAATGGGACCTTGAGCATTAAACTGAGGATCGGCTAACCTTAAGTGCGAAGGAATCTTTAATCCGGAGGTATTAATACAGTGACTTGGAGTGTCCTTGCCAATACTGGTAAGAATGAGACAGTTTAAATTAAGGTTGGTGTTTCTTTGGCAAACGTCTCTGATTTTCAATTTTGAAGACTGCAAGACATGAGTTTTCAAATTGTCAATGCCGGTCACATTGATAGAAGTGGGCGATGACGAAAGACCTAGTTTTTTAATCAACGATTGCGAAACAAAATTATGAGTTGAAGCGGAATCGAGAAGACCACGGGTTCTAAACCAATTTCCAAATTTATCTTGGATTTCGAATTGTACAGTGGTCAAAAGGGTTTGCGCACTGTGAGAAGTGTCGGCGTTGGAAATGCAGGAAGAAGCATTAGTTTGTTCGGAGCGGCTCTGCAAGGAGCTTGAAGAGGCAGGTACTGATGACCTCGATTTATCGTGAACGTGCAATAAAGAATGATGCGGTTTTTTGCAATGAAAACAGAGATTGGATGACGTGCAGTTTGAAGAAGAATGCTTAGGTGATAAGCAGTTGAAACAATGTTTGCTATTCAAGACAAACTTCCTTCGATCTTCGACAGACAATTCTTTAAAGGATTTGCACAAATACGATGTGTGAAGCTTTTTACAGAGCGTGCATTTTAAAGATTTGTTAAGCGGCCTGATATCTTCTCTTGCATGATTGAAAGAAGAACGGGTTTGCTTGTTCTCGACAGATGGGGGCTGATGTCCCTTTGAAGAAGCAAGTTTTTTTTCAAAAATTTGACACTGAGGATTCGTTTCGACCTTTTCGCACTGAAATGCGAGTGCTGTTAGGACTTG
Organism: Meconema thalassinum; assembly: GCA_946902985.2. Classification (NCBI taxonomy): domain Eukaryota; kingdom Metazoa; phylum Arthropoda; class Insecta; order Orthoptera; family Tettigoniidae; genus Meconema; species Meconema thalassinum. Next base: position 20,241,024 of record OX336391.1, read on the forward strand.
GCATCGGCTGTTAAGAAACGAGATTAAGTGTTCGAAGAAAAATTCTTCCTTGCGAGCGAGTTCGATCTCCCAGGCCTTTAAAGTTGAAAAATCGAATCTTGATGTAGCCAGATGAATGAGTATGGTGTCCCATGTTTGGACAGGCTGCTTGAGTTGGTATAATGCTCTGACATTCAACTGTATAGAGTCCAACAGGTTTCTTAAAGAGGTGACCTCATTAGGTTTGACGGCTGGTAGGTTGAAGAGACAACGTATGTGGCGAGCTACACTCAAGCGTAAATTGCCATATCTCTCTTTAAGGAGATTAAAGGCGATGTGGTATTTGTCTGCGCTTAAAGGCAGTGACTCCACTACGGCTAAGGCCTCACATTCCAAAGACGTACGGAGGAAGTAAAATTTATGTATGTCTGGGATCTCGATATTTTCATGAATTAGGGAGCAGTAAAGTTCGTAAAAAGAATACCATTCACCTTCCTTGCCTGAGAAGTGCGGTAGGCTTATCTTGGGAAGTAACGGTTTCGGTTTGTTCTTGTGAACTGAAGCGGGTGCGAACTGGGCCGGATTGATGACCTTAGTGTCCGGTTCTGAGATATTGCGAATCAATTGGTGGGCCTTGGCAATCCCTTCAAAGTACAAGGGTTCGACCTCGTCCCGATCCGATTGAAGTTCTGGGCAAGCGGATTCAATCTCGGTTTGAATTTGATCATAATAATCATAAGACCGTTCGTACAACTTAAGGCGATGTGTCAAGATGTCTAAATCACACTCGGCGGGATTTAACTTGTTGATAAAATTTCTGAATCTAGTGAGTTGCCCTTTATAGGAAGAACGTCTAGCAATGAGAGTTTCATCTTTTACAGTAGGAGCCATGATAAAGAGAATAAATTGAAATACAACTCACGAAACTGTAGAACCTTGGAGATGCTGTCAAGTTTGCAGCAGCGAATGGGTAGAAAGAACGGGACACACCAAAGGAGACAGAAGCGACCTCTTTCCCGTTCACAGGCTTTGCATGATGTAGTTATAGCTGAAAAATCCAAAGCAGATATTAATAATATGCAAAGTATTGTCAAATGACACTTGCAAACAATAGAAATAAAAAATGGACTCTCCCGGGTTTCTGGTACCAAATTTTGGGTAGTTTATTAGCTGAGGAATAACCCACCCACCAAGGGAAGATGATTAAGAGAAGGAAGTAGATTTTGGATTGGAGAAAAAGGATAGAAAAATAGGAGGAGAGTCCCACAAAATTTATAAGTTTAGCTTTCAATACACTTAGAAGTGGTTGCCACCGAAAATCCGCTTTCGGATACCTAAAGTGGATACGAGCTTGGTCGAAGCTGACTGGAACCGCAGCTAAGACTTGGGCAGTTTGCCAGAGAAAGGCTTTAGTGTATTTCCTCCCAAGCATGAATAAAAGTACTATAGGGAAGGGTGATGGTCTGGCCAGACAAATAGTAAAAGTTTTATTGAGTATGAACGAGGGCATAAACCTAGGAAGAGCTAGGAAAGCCAGGATCTTGCCTAACTGTAGTATCAGAGAAATGATGAATCCAAAAACAAATATTTAATTTATTTAACAATTCAAAGAAGTTTGAGGAAATTAACAAGCGTGTAATATAATTTGGACAAACATTGTTCATTTGAACTTTTTAACAAATGGGGTCGCAGACCTCTCAACATTAAACGTTTGCTCCAGGCAATTGACAATTTACAAGGTTTCAAACCTTACATGTTTCTAAAATCTTTGTAAGATTTAAACAAATAAACAATGAAGTAATTAAAGTTTGAACGTGAATTGGAGTACAAAGAGTGTACCTTAAGAAATTCTTGAGAGAATGTTCTAGAGAAAGTGACAACTTCGAAAATAACAATAATAAAAACATGAAAAATAAGATAGAAGTTCCTTCAACTTTTTATATTTATACAGAATTATTATATGAGAATTATACAAAAGAGGGCAGGTCACTTACTGTGAAACCTGAAGAAAGTGAAAAGGAAAGTTCTAGACTTCCCAAGTTTGAGCAGGAATCACTAGCCAAATGGGACAGTTTCCATTTCGTGAAACCTGAACATGACTCGCTCAAGAGTTTAAAGAAATCTTTTCCCTGATTATAGGAAAGGAACAATGTGAATTTGAAACTTGTATCACACAAGCAATTATGCAGAATTTAATTAATGTTAAACTAGCAAAGTTGGGAGGGCACTTCGTGAGTGACACCTTATAGAAAGTTACAATTTTATTAATAATGGTGGTTAGTAGAAGGTTGAGGAAAGATCATTGGGATATAGGATCAATGTTCATGGCCGTATTTAATGTAAACGGACGAGCGCGACGCGGTAGAAACGTGGAGCAAGCACTGGTTATCACTGTAGTCTATAAAGATGGATGCAAAGTTCACTATAGAAACACTGAAGTTTATGAGAAAGAAAGTTATTGCAATTATGGAAATAACTGATTGCACTATATAGGTGAGAGTCTATTTCTTGAAAAAGTTGTGATTTACAATTAAATGCGCCATAGAATGTTCCAACGGGGGAAGAAAGTTCGCTATTGCAGTAATTTAAGGAAGATTCCTCATTTTAACTAGTATTTTCACAAGTGAGTGAAAAAATACCTGACGGCAAGACTCGCAGATAGAGTACAAGATCTCGAAGGTTCCAGAACAACCTTTATAGAAGAATGGAGTCAAAGTTAATCCAGCGGAGGAACTAGCTTTATAATTATAGACAGCGGGTATTAGATAATATCCCACGTAGCGAGAGGATTTCTCATTTAGTTAGCGTAGGAAAAGCTACTTTCTATTGAGTTTGGCTTAGACAGACAAAAGCTCAACATAGCAAATCCCTCGAAGAATGATTTTGCCCCAAATAATTAATCTCACGCTGTCTATAAAATATCGTTAAAAGCATGTAATCTTTAAAATCATGAAGATGAGGTTAAAACTTGAAGCTGTACTTATCTTGGTTAAATGTTGATAGGGAAGATCCCCTTGAAGGATGCCTAGAGTTCCAACATGGCGTGGAGTGAAGAAAGTGTCTCTTGGTTTGAGGAGACTGGCTTGAGTTGAGCCCTGACTGATCGAATCAACTGCCGACTTAGTAGTGAGAGCTGCTCAACGGAGCACGGAGGGACCGAGGAAGGGGAAAAGAGTGGGGGGTAGGAGACAAAAGGAGAACATATAAGTATTGCCAATATTGTAACAAAAAATTGATCTCTTGCTGAGCCGGTCTTCAAAGAGTTGATAACAGTTGATACTAGCGCAGCATGGTGAGTAAAGAAGTGGACGTAGTCCTCTTGCTCAAGGAGAAAATAGCTGGCGATGATAACAGGATCTGGTAGCCAAATGGATATGGAATTCCTCTTGCGCGAGGAAGAGTTGAAGAGCTTCAGAGATTCGTTGTTATATGACGCTAAGTGGGTCACAGAATATATATCTGGAACAGACTCATACAAAATATAAGCGACCTGAACCCCTAAGAGAGAACAGAAGATCACTGTTGGTGTCTGACAAAGAGGAAGGAAAGAACGTGCAAAAACATTAAAAATTATAATCTCAGGTACCGTGTATTCCAAGAATGCACCAGGCGCCAAGAAGAAATTGATTGCTACGATGTGAATGATCAATCTTCATGATAACCACTCCTTGTGGCAGGAATACAAGTAAGAGCTCGCGAAGATCTACAAGAGTCTGAACCAATAATATCAAGACGCCCTGTCTAAGCAGCAACTCGGCGTTATAACGCATCCTGGTGAATTAACGCAGGAGTTATCTACGGATTAATTCCACGATCGATTCGAGCTAGCTACAACATAATCGTAACCTCCACATTGCTACGAACTCAATAATACCGATCGCATGCTAGTCTGATAACTATTATGGAATATTTTTCCATAAATCCCCTTCCATGCCTACTCTAGCCAGTTTCATTTATAAATAGTCCAGGAAGCTTCGAGAGATGACTTTTATGTGAGCATTTGAGGACGTAAGGCCTTTATTCAGGTGTCAGAGGACACGAGGCATAACTTCTAATTTTAGTGTCGTGGACACACTGCATATTTTTTCATGTGTGTGAACATGGAATTTTTTCGCCAAGTTATAAGTGTAACTTCAGTGATTTATTTGTAGTCCCAGTACTACCAGATAGGGCGAGTTCATCGAAATAATTCACCAATAGGCAATCAAGGAATTTAGTATTTGATCGGTGAATTTAATAGGAAATATATCGTGTGTGTATCTGACAAACCTTATTTTAATTCAGCACGAGATGACGTCTAGGAACGAGGGTGGATCTTGGAACCAGCAGGACATTTTCCAGAAGATGTCGATGGCGAGCTAAGCATTTTAAAGGAGTGATGGCTAGAGAGGTTTTCCTGACGCTGTTCTATAGAAATGAGTACAAATGCATTTATGTATTTATTAAATCAGCTATGGTTTTATGGTACGTATTTTTGTAGATATTTGTTTGCTTGTTTGGTAATGTAGATGCTTAGTTCTTGTTTACTGACACATTAAGTATGGGACAAGCTGAGCGCTATGTATTTTGTAGATATTGTGATTATGTTTGGTTTAACTGTACGGGGCTATGCGCAGCTCGTGCTCGCATTCGCTTGCGTAAATCGCGGTCAAGCATTGTAAATTCGGAAGTATGCCTCATAACAAAAATGGAACTGAATTAATTTGAGATAAAAAATAGAATTTGGAGGGTAAATATTATTTGTGAGCAGAATTTATGATGGATCAGGATTATTTTGACAGTTGCTTTTCTAGCAGGTCTGTAAGGGATTGCATTTGCACACGAGTTTTTGTTGTTTATTTTGTTTAATGTGTCTATGGACGTAATGTAGGTTGATCTGTTTTGAGCCGACCCAGATGGTATGTTTATGAATGAGTCAGTCCAAGCTTTATGGTGTATCTTGTGATTTTATGATATGTTCGCGGGAAATATATCATTGAAGTTATTCCGACTTGCTGCACATCAGCCCAGTTCATAACCTCGCGAGGCTGAGCTTGTGGTATATATTTGTGTTTCTTGCCATCCAAGTGGATGAGTGAGATATGTCTTTTCGCGTTTCCAGATGGATAACGGGATCAGTGTGGTCCCATGTATAATTAGCACCAAGCTTGAAAGACTGGCAGAGAGTAGAGGCAGCGTTGACTCATAACTAGGGGAGCGCTGAAATCAGATAACGCGACGTGGTCATGAGCAGCAGGCTAGGTTCCTGTATTTCAATATAAGATGTTGTTTAAAATTCACAAAACCATGATCGGTTATAAAGAGTATTTGATTGATTAAATGGGTGTTGTCCATGGTTTTAAGGTATCTTCCGAAACATCTGTTTGTCTGGCATTTATTCATGTAAATATAATTTTCAGCCGATAGGCTTGTATTTCGTTGTTGTTGCTTGACTTCTTGAGTGTTTATTTTACGCGTTCAATGACCCCGTGTGGCATTAGGGTGTACGAGGCTGTTTTCCCATTTTGTGATGCGAGCTTTTTGGCCTATTTTCGGCTTGCTCTTTATGTTTTGTGTGCTTTGGCACGGTCAAGAATCTCGGGGAGGTCCATCATGTTTTTGTATTATTAGATCTTGCATGTGTCAGTAGTAATTATAGTGTGTTAATTAAGGGTGGGTCCCATAGCCGTAGTGTGATTTAAAAGATGCAACTTCGTGAGCAATATGACTGTTTCAGTTGTAAACGGACTCGCATCAGTACTCATTATCTTATTAAGAATCAGTACACCACGCAATATATAACTTCTTGACCAGGACAAATGAACTTACATCCATATGTTGTGAGGAACGAGTTCTTACCGCTCAATTTTATGTTATGATTAATCATTTTGAGTGAAGCTGTATTCACATTGTTTTGTTGTGTGGAGCGAGTTCTTACCGCTCAGTAATATATTTATTTTCTTATGGGAGTGAAAGTCAGGGAGGACTTCCTTTTATTATTATTATTAATATGCACATAATTTTCGGTCATTAAATATCTTTTATTCTACTTGTTATTCATTTTATTTCTAGTATAGCCTCTGTTATGGACCTTTCTATTCATTAGAGCATGTTGTTTTTGCGAACAGACAGAGCACGTTAAAGATAAGGAAGTTGACTCAGCAAGCCCGGGGGCAATTAGCGCGGCGAGTAGCCAAGGACTGACAGGCAGTCCATTAACGACTTACACAGAGGGATTTCACAACAACATTGGGGGAACCTCTACTACTCAACATGGCCATCAGCACCCTCAAGTCGTACAAGTTATTCGATCAATTGAATTTAAACCAAATAAATTCACAGAAAATTCTGGTGTCACACCGAAGGCGTATCTTAGGGAGATGGAGGACTCTTTTAATGACAATAACATACCGCCCGCGCGTCGTTTAAGACTGATGGAACGATTTCTTTCGGGAAATGTACTTACGTGGATCTTGATCTTCAAGTATACTTTCGGAGGGATGGATGATTTTAAGGATGCGTTTCTTAGGAAGTATTGGTCGGCTTCTCTCCAGCAAATCCTTAGAATGGAACTTTATTCGAGAAAATATCAGTCAACTCAGCAGACGAAATATTCAAATTTCTTTTCGTTACAATTGTTAAAATTTAAAGATTTGGATCATCCTTTAGAAGAATCGGATCTGGTTATGACGATTGCACGGCAGTTGCCAGTCAATGTTCAGCAAGTGTAGTGATGGCAAACGTGGACACAGCGGTTCGAGCCGAACAAATCTTTCGTCAGATTGACGAGACGTCTCACATGCATCAGAGATGGGGACGACAGCTGGAACTTGTAAACACGACGAAGGTTGTTAAACCCACCCAAGTACACACCAGTTCGCAGGCCACAAATACAAGTGTGTCAACAACACCGAGACGAGGTCAGGAGGGCGAAGAAAATAGGTCACACCAGCGACATGATAATAATAATGATAAGCAGACCCAGGGCAACAATAGGTATCAACAGTGAGGGTACCAACAATGGAGAAATAATAGGAGAAATGAGGGACCCTACAGACGGTACGAAAATAACAATAATGAGAATCGACAGTGGCGTGAAAGGAGATACCATAACCAGGGGGACTATCAAAAATTACAGGAATGAATGGAACGACAGGCATGCCGAATCGCAGCGTTACCTGGAAGAATTACACGCTAATGGAGGGGACGAACAAGGACATTGGGAACGTGCCATTAATAGGAGGTCAAATCCAGACACTCACATTGATGGGCCGAGAATTTATTGAAGCAGGAAGAACGTCAGGGAAATCGGTGACAGAAGGATGATGGTAGTCGCGGGGGTTGTAAAAATATCCCAATAATTGCAAAAGGAGTCAACCTGAAGGAGCAACAGCCGGATTGTGAAGAAGGATGGGTCGTGGCACACATACAAGAGTGGGTAGCTTTGCCGGAAGATTGCCTGGAGGAGATTGTAAAACCAAGGAATGATAATATCAAATATCTACCTATTATTTATGCCAGGATTGGTGGAATTAACGTGAGATGCTTAGTTGATACGGGTTCACAAATTAGTCTTGTATCGGAGGCTTTGGTTCGAGAGTTGGGACGGAGTCAGAATATTCCTGTGATTCCAGTACCGCAACTCAACGCGAGGGGCGTTATTCCCGAACGCACCGTCACTTGCAAACGTCAAGCATTTATAGAATTGGATATATTAGACCATATATTTGGACAGACTTTTATCATTATGGCTAAAATGAATTTTAATATTATTCTGGGTGAACATTTCATTTGTGACTACCAGGCAGTCATAGATTTGCACAATAATACAGTCAGTTTTAAGGTGTTTGATAAGCTGAAGGATGTGGGCTTACACATGGATGAAATCACTACAGGGAAGGACGTGAATTCAAGGGCATTGGAGGCAATAGCGGAGGAGACAGAAGAGGAGGTAGGAAAGGCGGAAGATGACCTTATAGATGTGGCTGTTGTGGAATTAAATGAAGAGAGTGGCTCTCAGGAGGTATGGGCTTTACTAGCAGAAGGAGACGGCAGCGATACTCAGTTTAAAGAACTATTACAGGAGCGGCTCAGTGACATCCAACTAGGGGTTGAACATAGGAAGAGACTTGAGGAGATCTTTAAGAAGACACAAGGCAGTGTTTGACACAGTTCAAGGGAAGATAAGAAATTTTCAGTATTCTATGCAGGTTGAGGATTGGTCCCCATTTCGAAGTAAATTATACCCTATACCAGAAAAACATCGTGAGCAGGTCAAAAGGATTATTGATGATATGTTGCAAGCTGGAGTGATTAAGAAGACTCCTGCACCTTATTTAAATGCGATTTTGGCAGTCACAAAACCCAATGGATCCATTAGACTTTGTCTAGACGCCAGAAATCTAAACATGCGCCTTATTTTTCCCGAGTATGACAGAGCGCCAATCATCAGAGACGTCCTAAAAGGATTTGAGAACAAGAGTATCTATTCGTCCGTAGATCTGACGAGTTCGTTTCACCATATCGAACTGGATGAGAAGTTACAGCTTCATACTGGCTTCTTGTTCGATAATCAGACACATTGCTTCGTCCGTATGCCCTTTGGCGTTAAAACAGCTGGATGCGCTGGATGCCTTAGACCGGAACCTGACTGAAGAAGTGAAGGAAATGACGGTACGATATATTGACGATATACTCTTGGCTTCAGATAACATCGAGACACATAAGGAAAATTTCGATAAGCTTTTGGACAAACTTAGAACTGCAAATTTTAAATAAAACTTGAAGAAATCCCATTTCTTCCAGAAGGAGATTTTGTACTTAGGGCACATCATTGACCAGGAGGGAGTGAGGCCAAACTCTGCGAAGATAGAGGCAATAAAGGATTTCCCTACACCAACGATAGTGAAACATATCAGAGCTTTCCTTGGAGTGACGGGCTTCTTTAAGGAAAACTGCCCAGGATATACTGAAACCGTAGCACCTCTGCAGGAGATGCTGAAGAAGAACAACAAATGGCTCTGGAACGCTGAGTGTGAGAAGTCATTTCAAGAGACAAAATTATTACTGGAAAATTGTATCAAATTAGGTTACCCAGACTTTGAACGGAAATTTATTATCCAAGCGGATGCTTCCATGGTTGGTATAGGAGCGATGTTATACCAAGAAGATCCAGCTAACCTTCAACATCGTTATTATTTAGCATTTGTGAGCCTTAGATTGCGCAAACACGAGCGCAACTGCACGGTCACTGAACTCGAATTGTTGGCAATACTTCATGCTTTGCAACAATGGAAAAGGATTGTGTATTGTTACCCCATTGTTATTAGAAGAAACCACAAAGCACTAACGTTCTTGTTCAAGACATCTATGGCTAGCGAGCGTGTGACACGTGGGTCCATCTATATACAACTATTTAACATCGAAATTGAACACTGCCCAGGAAAAATGAATGTAATTCCGGATGTATTAAGCTGGAACCCCGAGCCTGATACCGAAGAAACAGCGATAGTACAGCATAATGAATTAACAGCAAAGGACCATGAATTCTTGGAGGAATTACGGGAGATACAACGAGAGCAGGAAGCAGAACCATGGATGTACCAAATGATCCAGTATTTTAAGAAGGAATTACCAGCAGCAACCCCAGCGTACAGAGAAGCAAAAGCCAGAGAAGGAAGATATGTCTACCTCAACAATTTACTGCACAAATGGATAGATGAAGAACACACCAAATTACGTAACATGGCACCTGCATCATTACAAAGAGGACTTACTTGGCACATTCATGAAAGTTTCGGCCATGTGGGAATCGACAAGGCACAAGCGACCATAGGAGAAACGTTTACATGGCCGCGAATGAGGACTACCATCTGAGACGTAATAATGACTTGCGATCCGTGTCAGAGGACGAAGCCGAATAATTACGTAATGAGGCAGTATCCTAGACCATTGCTACCTCAGGAACCCTGCGAGCTTGTGGCACTAGATTGTTTCGGTCCAATCCCGAAAGGTAGGCGAGGTTGCCGTCACTTACTAATGTGTATTGATGTGTTTTCTAAGTTTGTTGTATAGTGCCCCATTCCTAAAACTACATCGAAACAATTACTCAGTCGTATCCGAAATAGAGTATTTCCAATCCTAGGAAAACCAGAGTTTATATTGTCGGAACATGGAAGCTATTTTACGAGCGCCGAATTCAAGAAAGGTATGGAGGACTTGGATGTAAAACACATGTTTAGTAGCGTTGGCCACCCTCAAGCTAATCCTAGCTAACGCGCAATAAAATGCGTTACTAAATACTTAAGAATCTTTATTCCCAATGAACATCACAAGTGGGTAGACAGGATCAAAGACGTAGAGACCTGTATGAATACAACTAGACATGAGTCGCCAGGCCAGATTCCCATGGTCTTGCACATGAACGAATATCCAGTAAGATCGTGGAGCAACATCATCAATTGCCCACAAGATCCCAAGGTTGGTCATGAGTTGAGAATTGAGAGAACGAGAGTCCATATGAGAAACCAGGCGGATCGCAGATTACGTCGTGTCAGAAATAAGAGGTATCACAGAGAACTATTAGTAAACGAGCTTGTGTTAGTACGGAAACCAGCGACATCTGATCCAGAAAAGAAGGTATTCAACATGTTCAGTCCCAAATTTATTGGACCCTTCTGTATTGTGCGTAATCTTGGTAACAACGCATACAGAGTAAAAGAATTGAGTACAGGTACAATGTCTGTCTACAACGCAGGGAATTTAAAGGTGTATTTTACTAGCGAACCTTGGGAACGCAGAAATAATGCTGCAAATTGAATATATGGAAGTACTTTGGCACATCCAAGTGTACGGGGTCAATGAGTACGTCAGTTGAACGAGGAAGTTCGGGGCAGCCTGTTGTTGTCAAACACTAATGAGCTATGACGATGATGACACAGCGAGCGAGCGAGAGTGATAGGGATACTGGGCAGGAGAGGTACTAGCCTTAGGCGATCAGACAAGCAGGCAAGCGTGGAATGTCTGAATGAATGAATGAGCAGGAAGTAAACACGAGTGCGTGTCGACACTCCAACGACAGTGGCGGCTAAACTAGACATATGAGAGGGAGATTTCTCTAGGAATGGCAGAAATGGATTACAGATGTTATGTGTATTTAAAAATCGACCATATGCTACGTTCGATTTTTTCCAAGCAGAAGGATTGTGAACCCTTTATCCACAGGCTGTATAAAGGATTCTAATAATTTATTCATCATCATTTGATACATTTCTACAGACAGCAGATATGAGAGCCAGACGGTGTTGGGAAATGTTGAGAAATCAGTGGCAGAGAGAACACAAAGGTTTAAGCTCCTGTGGTATTTTAGAAAGTAGCATAGAAATCATGACGCATAGGACAGGTGCAACTAATAGCGCGAAGAGATTCTTGGGTACGCACAATATGGCTCGTTACTATGATAGTTGGCGCCAAGAAGAAATTGAATGCTACGATGTGAATGGTCAATCTTCATGTTAACCACTCCTTGTGGCAGGAATACAAGTAAGAGCTCGCGAAGATCTACAAGAGTCTGAACCAATAATAACAAGACGCCTTGTTTAAGCAGCAACTCGGCGTTATAACGCATCCTGGTGAATTAACGCGGGAGTTATCTACGGATTAATTCCACGATCGATTCGAGCTAGCTACAGCATAATCGTAAGCTTCACATTGCTACGAACTCAATGATACCGATCGCATGCTAGTCTGATAATTATTATGGAATATATTTCCATAAATCCCCTTCCATGCCTACTCTAGCCAGTTTCTTTTATAAATAGTCCAGGAAGCTTCGAGAGATGACTTTTATTTGAGCATTTGAGGACGTAAGGCCTTTATTCAGGCGTCCGAGGACACGAGGCATAACTTCTAATTTTAGTGTCGTGGATACTCTGCATATTTTTTCATGTGTGTGAACATGGAACATTTTCGTCAAGTTATAAGTGTAACTTCAGTGATTTATTTGTGGTCCCAGTACTACCAGATAGGGCGAGTTCATCAAAATAATTCACCAATAGGCAGTCAGGGAATTTAGTACTTGATCGGTGAATTTATTAGGAAATATATCGTGTGTGTATCTGACAAACCTTATTTTAATTCAGCACGAGATGACGTCTAGGAACGAGGGTGGATCTTGGAACCAGCAGGACATTTTCCAGAAGATGTCGATGGCGAGCTAAGCATTTTAAAGGAGTGACGGCTGGAGAGGTTTTCCTGACGCTGTTCTATAGGAATGAGTACAAATGCATTTATTTATTTATTAAATCAGCTATGGTTTTATGGTACGTATTTTTGTAGATATTTGTTTGCTTCTTTGGTAATGTAGATGCTTAGTTCTTGTTTACTGACACATTAAGTATGGGACAAGCTGATCGCTATGTATTTTGTAGATATTGTGATTATGTTTGGTTCAACTGTACGGGGCTATGCGCAGCTCGTGCTCGCATTCGCTTGCGTAAATCGCGGTCAAGCATTGTAAATTCGGAAGTATGGCTCATAACAAAAATTGAACTGAATTAATTTGAGATAAAAAATAGAATTTGGAGGGTAAAGATTATTTGTGAGCTGAATTTATGATGGATCAGGATTATTTTGACAGTTACTTTTCTAGCAGTTCTGTACGGGATGGCACTCTTGCACCCGAGTTTTTGTTGTTTATTTTGTTTAATGTGTCTATGGACGCAATGTAGGTTGATCTGTTTTGAGCCGACCCAGATGGTATGTTTATGAGTGAGTCAGTCCAAGTTTTATGGTGTATCTTGTGATTTTATGATGTGTTCGCGGGAAATATATCATTGAGATAATTTCGACTTGCTGCACATCAGCCCAGTTCATAACCTCGCAAGGCTGAGCTTGTGGTATATATTTGTGTTTCTTGCCATCCAAGTGGATGAGTGAGATATGTCTTTTCGCGTTTCCAGATGGATAACTGGATCAGTTTGTTCCCATGTATAATTCGCACCAAGCTTGAAAAACTGGCAGAGAGTAGAGGCAGCGTTGACTCATAACTAGGTCAACACTGAAATCAGATAACCCGACGTGGTCATGAGCAGCAGGCTAGGTTCCTGTATTTCAATATAAGTTGTTGTTTAAAATTCACAAAACCCTGATCGGTTATAAAGAGTATTTGATTGATTAAATGGGTGTTGTCCATGGTTTTAAGGTATCTTCCGAAACATCTGTTTGTCTGGCATTTATTCATGTAAATATAATTTTCAGCCGTTAGGCTTGTATTTCGTTGTAGTTGCTTGACTTCTTGTGTGTTTATTTTACGCGTTCAATGACCCCGTGTGGCATTAGGGTGTACGAGGCTGTGTCCCCATTTTGTGATACGAGCTTTTTGGCCTATTTTCGGCTTGCTCTTTATGTTTTGTGTGCTTTGGCACGGGCTAGAATCTCGGGGAGGTTCATCATGTTTTTGTATTATTAGATCTTGCATGTGTCAGTAGTAATTATAGTGTGTTAATTAAGGGTGGGTCCCATAGCCGTAGTGTGATTTAAAAGATGCAACTCCGTGAGCAATATGACTGTTTCAGTTGTAAACGGACTCGCATCAGTACTCATTTTCTTATTAAGTATCAGTACACCACGCAATATATAACTTCTTGACCAGGACAAATGAACTTACATCCATATGTTGTGAGGAGCGAGTTCTTACCGCTCAATTTTATGTTATGATTAATCATTTTGAGTGAAGCTGTATTCACATTGTTTTGTTGTGTGGAGTGAGTTTTTACCGCTCAGTAATATATTTATTTTCTTATGGGAGTGAAAGTCAGGGAGGACTTCCTTTTATTATTCTTCTTCTTCTTTCGATTCGGCCATCTAAGGACCACGTCATTTCAACTGTTTCTTGTTGCATCGAGCTTTAACGTCCTCCCAGTACTTTCGCATTAGTTCTCGATGCTGTTGTTTTCTTTCTGCAGTCCACTTCTTGCCAGTTGGAAGCTTTGGCTTTTCTTGAAAACATCGGTGTGCTGTTAGTTTTTGTTTAAGTGTGGCACGTTCCCAAATATCGTTGCCTGTTATTCCCACTTCTTGCAAATCTTTGTCCACCTCAATGAACCAAGCTCCCTTGGTTTTCTTTTTGAGGAAGTAGGTGAAAATTCTATTTGTCAATCGTGCTGGGTTCATTCTTGTTATATGACAGTAAAAGGTAATTCTCCGTTTCCTCATGGCATCAGTTATTTTTTCCACGTGGGTGTAAAGTTCGTGGTTGTGTCTTCTCCTATATTCCCCATTTTCTTTTACCGGACCCAAGATTTTTCTTAGAATTTTTCTTTCTTTCACTTCCAGCTTCTCTGTTAGTCCCTTGCGATGCATTGCAAGGCACTCTGCAGCATACAAAGCCTCTGGACGGATGACTGTTTGGTAGTGTCTTAACTTGGCATTTGTTGATATGGATTTCTTGTTGTAAATGGCCTTTGTTAGATTGTATGCCATTTCCATTTTCCTGATTCGTGACTCGAAAGCTGCCTTCTCAGATAGATTGGGGTCTATCCACTCACCCAAATATTTGAACGCTTTCGTTTGCTTGATTTTCCCCTGTCCTACATCCAGCTCTTTTGGCGCTAGCTTGATATTAGTGATAAATTCTGTTTTTTCAAAGGAGATCTTAAGGCCCGCTTTTGCTGCTTGAATCTGGAGTTCATTAATTTGTGCTGCGGCTGCATCGAGGGAATCTGAAAAAATTGCGAGGTCATCTGCGAATGCTAGGCAGTCAACTATCAGGTTCTGTTTTTTGTAGCCCAATCTGACTCCATTTTCAGACTTGTTAATGTTCATTACTTTTCGCCACTGCCGGATGACTTTTTCGAGCACACAGTTGAAGAGCAAAGGAGATAGTCCATCTCCTTGTCTTACACCAGTCTTGATTTCGAAGGGCTCTGAAATTTCTCCCCTGAATTTCACTTTGGACGCAGTGTTGGTTAAGGTTTTCTGAATGATTGCTCTTGTTTTGTTGTCCAGTCCCAGTTCTTTCAGTATTTCAAATAGGGTGGGTCGATCGATAGAGTCATAAGCCTTTTTGAAGTCAATGAAGGTCACTACAAACTGTTTGTTTCTAAGCTTCAGATATGAAAGGATAGATTTAAGGTTCAAAATCTGTTCGGCACACGATCGTCCCTTCCGAAATCCCCCTTGATATTCCCCTAATTGTGGATCCAACTGTTCCTCTGCTCTAGTTTGAAGGGCTTTTGAAAGGATTTTGTATGTTATTGCAAGGAGGGAGATGCCACGGTAATTGTTCACATTCGTTCTATCACCTTTTTTGTGAAGAGGGTGAAGCAGAGCTGATGTCCAATCAATAGGGAGTTCCTCCTTTTCCCATATCTCACTAATTATTTCTGTTAGTTTATCGATAGCTACGTCGCCAGCATGCTTCCATAATTCGGCGATTATTGAATCCTCGCCTGGTGCCTTATTGTTTCTAAGTGACTGAATGATCTGCATAATTTCTTCTTTGGTTGGTGGTGTAGAGTCCGGGTTTGTATTTGGATTGTCTTCAAATAAGAATGAGGATCCTGGGCTTTCACAGTTAAGGAGAGACTCAAAATAATTTGCCAGGATAGTGCAGTTGTCCTTGTCAT
Source organism: Meconema thalassinum (assembly GCA_946902985.2). Taxonomy (NCBI): domain Eukaryota; kingdom Metazoa; phylum Arthropoda; class Insecta; order Orthoptera; family Tettigoniidae; genus Meconema; species Meconema thalassinum. The sequence goes on from OX336391.1 coordinate 20,256,608, forward strand.
TATAGGCAGTTTTTCCCTCAGGATCTTTGAAATGTAGGCTAGGTGGAGTGTATTTAGTGAGATTCTGTCTGAAGGTTCTGTAGAAATCTCGAGTGTTGTTTTTCTTGAAGTCTTGTTGAATCTTTTCCAATTGACTTTTGTCGTATGCACGTTTTACCCCACGTATGGTTTTTGCAGCATGTTTCCTCACTAACAGAAAACTCTCCCAGTTATCTGAATTCTTCTTAGAGTTCCATCTCTGCCATGCTAGTTGTCTCTGCCTTATTGCTGCTTCACATTCACTGGTCCACCAGAGATGTTTCCTTCTTTTTGTTAGCGGGACTATCTCTTTAGCTGTTCTCACCATGCCATCTCGTAGTTGTTCCCAATTCTGTGGATCCAAAGTTTCAAGCTTCTCAGTAAACTCGTGATTCAAGTGTAGCTTCTCTGTGTCAAACCAGTTGATCTCTCTTCGGCAGACCCTCCTGGTATTTCTTGGAAGAAGTTTAACCTTGATTTTGGAAAGGTAGTGATCAGAATCAAGATTTACACTTCTCAGGACTTTTACATTCTGGATCTCTCGGTGTGCCTTCCGTGAAATAGCGACATGATCGATTTGGAATTCACCAAGTTTTGGATTTGGAGAAGTCCACGTTTTCTGCTTTCTTGGCAGGTGTTTGAAAGCAGTAGATTTCATAACAAGGTTGAACGCCTTACAGAGCTCCAGAAGTCTCTCTCCATTGCGGTTGGTTCTGTAATGAGCTGGGTAACTTCCTACAATGTTTCGGAATATTCTTTCACGGCCAAGTTGAGCATTGAAATCACCAAGCAAGATAATCATATGTTTGTCCGGAATTTTAGCCATTATATCCTCCAGTTCTTCCCAAAATTCATCTGTTCCTTCTCTGTCTTTTTTGTTTGCCTCATTAATTGGCGCATGCACAATAACCATAGTATACATTTTGTTCGTGCATCGGAAAGTGAGGATTGCTACTCGGCTGTTAGGAGAACTGAAATCTACGACCGAGTCCAAAATTCTTCTATTTACAATGAATCCCGTGCCAAGGTGAGGGATGTTCTTTGCAACACGTTTACCAACTTTGCCTTTAAATATTCTGTACCCCTGAGACTCAAAAGGATGTTCATCTGTAAATCTTGTTTCTTGTACTGCCGTAATAAGAATTTGATGTTGGGAGAGAGTATCATTGAGATGCTTAAGTTTACCAGTTTTCAAAAGGGAGTTCATATTAACGGTAGCAAAGAAGTTCCGATGTTTGTGTTTGATCTTTAGTGGAGTCTCCGACACCTCCAAGCATTTTGGTGCTGGCTCCCCAGAATCCGAAGGCCTGCATGCATCGCTGAAAGCGATGGTGGATTGGTTACCACCTGGGGTAGTAGCTTTTGCTGAATTTTCCTCCATGCTTTCTTGAGACAGTTGAAAAACTGTAATTGGGGTCGGTGATATTTCACACCGGCCAAAGTACTACCAAGGTTGTGAGCCTTGGAGCCACCAGCACTGATCGGCTCGCCGACCCAGCTTCCCGCTGGGAGTGGTTACCCAACCTTCCACTGGGTTGCTCGGCTTAACAGGGGACACCTCGGGTAGGTTACGTGCTGGAGTTGGAGTGAAAGAGGCTAAGTTGGATTCTCTTGCTGAATCCAATATGTTTGAGTTGCAGGTGACATGCAACGACGCATTTCACTCCCATTTGCCCAGAGCCACAAGGACTCCTCCCAGGTTGATTCCTGGTTATTATTATTATTATTATTATTATGCACATAATTTTCGGTCATTAAATATCTTTTATTCTACTTGTTATTCACTTTATTTCTAGTATAGCCTCTGTTATGGACCTTTCTATTCATTAGAGCATGTTGTTTTTGCGAACTTTGCTGTGAAAAGCATTCAGGACTGAGCACAACCCCGTAGAAAGAATCTTGATAAAACACTGTTTTATTGAAGGGTGAAATATATAAAAGTCCAACATGGCGACCACCCGAAATATTTAGACGGTTTTCAATATCTACGAATCTATTACAACAATCAAACTGAAATTTAGTATGTTGATAGAGGCAATTAACATCAGTAGGATATATGAAAATAGGCTGTACAGTTCTTTACGGAACTACTTGTTTACTTTTATTTTGCACGACGAGCATAAATCCGTAACTGTTACATTACCTGACGAGACACTTACACTGTTTACTGCCGACATACTAGAGATCTAAGTTAGCCTTGATATTTACACCAAATTACACTACATTTGTTTTAATTAGTACTACCTAAATGAATTAATCTAATTACCTACCAATAAAGAAGAATATGAAATACGTATATCTTCCAATCGGGTGAAAACTCGTGAGAGCACCACTGCTCTACTTGGTTCAAACAGTTATTGAAGAAGTCGCCGAATCTTTGGATACACGATCCCACAACTTAGTTTAAGTTTATTAAATTATCAATAAGAATTTCGAAATACTATCAATATTCCATATTTCACTTGACCTAAGGAAAGTAAAACTCAGCAATTCTTCTAGGTTTGTGCCGTGTCTTGTGTGGGGTTTCGCCTAGGACACCAAGCTAGGCTCATCGGCGGGCTCTTGGTGTCCCTGCCCGGACCCCCACAGGAGTATCGAACTGCGCGATACCTCCCTTTATATAGAGTGCAACTGCACTCCTTGACTGCGAGAACCAAAAGCTCAAGCAGCCGTAACCTCCCTATGAAGGCTTCCAAAAAGATGGTGTATTGGCTTTCACGGCCGGTGAATTAAAACTCAGCAATTCTTCTAGGTTTGTGCCGTGTCTTGTGTGGGGTTTCGCCTAGGACACCAAGCTAGGCTCATCGGCGGGCTGTTGGTGTCCCTGCCCGGACCCCCACAGGAGTATCGAACTGCGCGATACCTCCCTTTATATAGAGTGCAACTGCACTCCTTGACTGCGAGAACCAAAAGCTCAAGCAGCCGTAACCTCCCTATGAAGGCTTCCAAAAAGATGGTGTATTGGCTTTCACGGCCGGTGAATTAAAACTCAGCAATTCTTCTAGGTTTGTGCCGTGTCTTGTGTGGGGTTTCGCCTAGGACACCAAGCTAGGCTCATCGGCGGGCTCTTGGTGTCTGCCCGGACCCCCACAGGAGTATCGAACTGCGCGATACCTCCCTTTATATAGAGTGCAACTGCACTCCTTGACTGCGAGAACCAAAAGCTCAAGCAGCCGTAACCTCCCTATGAAGGCTTCCAAAAAGATGGTGTATTGGCTTTCACGGCCGGGTGAATTAAAACTCAGCAATTCTTCTAGGTTTGTGCCGTGTCTTGTGTGGGGTTTCGCCTAGGACACCAAGCTAGGCTCATCGGCGGGCTCTTGGTGTTCCTGCCCGGACCCCCACAGGAGTATCGAACTGCGCGATACCTCCCTTTATATAGAGTGCAACTGCACTCCTTGACTGCGAGAACCAAAAGCTCAAGCAGCCGTAACCTCCCTATGAAGGCTTCCAAAAAGATGGTGTATTGGCTTTCACGGCCGGTGAATTAAAACTCAGCAATTCTTCTAGGTTTGTGCCGTGTCTTGTGTGGGGTTTCGCCTAGGACACCAAGCTAGGCTCATCGGCGGGCTCTTGGTGTCCCTGCCCCGGACCCCCACAGGAGTATCGAACTGCGCGATACCTCCCTTTATATAGAGTGCAACTGCACTCCTTGACTGCGAGAACCAAAAGCTCAAGCAGCCGTAACCTCCCTATGAAGGCTTCCAAAAAGATGGTGTATTGGCTTTCACGGCCGGTGAATTAAAACTCAGCAATTCTTCTAGGTTTGTGCCGTGTCTTGTGTGGGGTTTCGCCTAGGACACCAAGCTAGGCTCATCGGCGGGCTCTTTGTGTCCCTGCCCGGACCCCCACAGGAGTATCGAACTGCGCGATACCTCCCTTTATATAGAGTGCAACTGCACTCCTTGACTGCGAGAACCAAAAGCTCAAGCAGCCGTAACCTCCCTATGAAGGCTTCCAAAAAGATGGTGTATTGGCTTTCACGGCCGGTGAATTAAAACTCAGCAATTCTTCTAGGTTTGTGCCGTGTCTTGTGTGGGGTTTCGCCTAGGACACCAAGCTAGGCTCATCGGCGGGCTCTTGGTGTCCCTGCCCGGACCCCCACAGGAGTATCGAACTGCGCGATACCTCCCTTTATATAGAGTGCAACTGCACTCCTTGACTGCGAGAACCAAAAGCTCAAGCAGCCGTAACCTCCCTATGAAGGCTTCCAAAAAGATGGTGTATTGGCTTTCCACGGCCGGTGAATTAAACTCAGCAATTCTTCTAGGTTTGTGCCGTGTCTTGTGTGGGGTTTCGCCTAGGACACCAAGCTAGGCTCATCGGCGGGCTCTTGGTGTCCCTGCCCGGACCCCCACAGGAGTATCGAACTGCGCGATACCTCCCTTTATATAGAGTGCAACTGCACTCCTTGACTGCGAGAACCAAAAGCTCAAGCAGCCGTAACCTCCCTATGAAGGCTTCCAAAAAGATGGTGTATTGGCTTTCACGGCCGGTGAATTAAAACTCAGCAATTCTTCTAGGTTTGTGCCGTGTCTTGTGTGGGGTTTCGCCTAGGACACCAAGCTAGGCTCATCGGCGGGCTGTTGGTGTCCCTGCCCGGACCCCCACAGGAGTATCGAACTGCGCGATACCTCCCTTTATATAGAGTGCAACTGCACTCCTTGACTGCGAGAACCAAAAGCTCAAGCAGCCGTAACCTCCCTATGAAGGCTTCCAAAAAGATGGTGTATTGGCTTTCACGGCCGGTGAATTAAAACTCAGCAATTCTTCTAGGTTTGTGCCGTGTCTTGTGTGGGGTTTCGCCTAGGACACCAAGCTAGGCTCATCGGCGGGCTGTTGGTGTCCCTGCCCGGACCCCCACAGGAGTATCGAACTGCGCGATACCTCCCTTTATATAGAGTGCAACTGCACTCCTTGACTGCGAGAACCAAAAGCTCAAGCAGCCGTAACCTCCCTATGAAGGCTTCCAAAAAGATGGTGTATTGGCTTTCACGGCCGGTGAATTAAAACTCAGCAATTCTTCTAGGTTTGTGCCGTGTCTTGTGTGGGGTTTCGCCTAGGACACCAAGCTAGGCTCATCGGCGGGCTCTTGGTGTCCCTGCCCGGACCCCCACAGGAGTATCGAACTGCGCGATACCTCCCTTTATATAGAGTGCAATTGCACTCCTTGACTGCGAGAACCAAAAGCTCAAGCAGCCGTAACCTCCCTATGAAGGCTTCCAAAAAGATGGTGTATTGGCTTTCACGGCCGGTGAATTAAAACTCAGCAATTCTTCTAGGTTTGTGCCGTGTCTTGTGTGGGGTTTCGCCTAGGACACCAAGCTAGGCTTATCGGCGGGTTCTTGGTGTCCCTGCCCGGACCCCCACAGGAGTATCGAACTGCGCGATACCTCCCTTTATATAGAGTGCAACTGCACTCCTTGACTGCGAGAACCAAAAGCTCAAGCAGCCGTAACCTCCCTATGAAGGCTTCCAAAAAGATGGTGTATTGGCTTTCACGGCCGGTGAATTGAAACTCAGCAATTCTTCTAGGTTTGTGCCGTGTCTTGTGTGGGGTTTCGCCTAGGACACCAAGCTAGGCTCATCGGCGGGCTCTTGGTGTCCCTGCCCGGACCCCCACAGGAGTATCGAACTGCGCGATACCTCCCTTTATATAGAGTGCAACTGCACTCCTTGACTGCGAGAACCAAAAGCTCAAGCAGCCGTAACCTCCCTTTGAAGGCTTCCAAAAAGATGGTGTATTGGCTTTCACGGCCGGTGAATTAAAACTCAGCAATTCTTCTAGGTTTGTGCCGTGTCTTGTGTGGGGTTTCGCCTAGGACACCAAGCTAGGCTCATCGGCGGGCTCTTGGTGTCCCTGCCCGGACCCCCACAGGAGTATCGAACTGCGCGATACCTCCCTTTATATAGAGTGCAACTGCACTCCTTGACTGCGAGAACCAAAAGCTCAAGCAGCCTTAACCTCCCTATGAAGGCTTCCAAAAAGATGGTGTATTGGCTTTCACGGCCGGTGAATTAAAACTCAGCAATTCTTCTAGGTTTGTGCCGTGTCTTGTGTGGGGTTTCGCCTAGGACACCAAGCTAGGCTCATCGGCGGGCTCTTGGTGTCCCTGCCCGGACCCCCACAGGAGTATCGAACTGCGCGATACCTCCCTTTATATAGAGTGCAACTGCACTCCTTGACTGCGAGAACCAAAAGCTCAAGCAGCCGTAACCTCCCTATGAAGGCTTCCAAAAAGATGGTGTATTGGCTTTCACGGCCGGTGAATTAAAACTCAGCAATTCTTCTAGGTTTGTGCCGTGTCTTGTGTGGGGTTTCGCCTAGGACACCAAGCTAGGCTCATCGGCGGGCTCTTGGTGTCCCTGCCCGGACCCCCACAGGAGTATCGAACTGCGCGATACCTCCCTTTATATAGAGTGCAACTGCACTCCTTGACTGCGAGAACCAAAGCTCAAGCAGCCGTAACCTCCCTATGAAGGCTTCCAAAAGATGGTGTATTGGCTTTCACGGCCGGTGAATTAAAACTCAGCAATTCTTCTAGGTTTGTGCCGTGTCTTGTGTGGGGTTTCGCCTAGGACACCAAGCTAGGCTCATCGGCGGGCTGTTGGTGTCCCTGCCCGGACCCCCACAGGAGTATCGAACTGCGCGATACCTCCCTTTATATAGAGTGCAACTGCACTCCTTGACTGCGAGAACCAAAAGCTCAAGCAGCCGTAACCTCCCTATGAAGGCTTCCAAAAAGATGGTGTATTGGCTTTCACGACCGGTGAATTAAAACTCAGCAATTCTTCTAGGTTTGTGCCGTGTCTTGTGTGGGGTTTCGCCTAGGACACCAAGCTAGGCTCATCGGCGGGCTCTTGGTGTCCCTGCCCGGACCCCCACAGGAGTATCGAACTGCGCGATACCTCCCTTTATATAGAGTGCAACTGCACTCCTTGACTGCGAGAACCAAAAGCTCAAGCAGCCGTAACCTCCCTATGAAGGCTTCCAAAAAGATGGTGTATTGGCTTTCACGGCCGGTGAATTAAAACTCAGCAATTCTTCTAGGTTTGTGCCGTGTCTTGTGTGGGGTTTCGCCTAGGACACCAAGCTAGGCTCATCGGCGGGCTCTTGGTGTTCCTGCCCGGACCCCCACAGGAGTATCGAACTGCGCGATACCTCCCTTTATTTAGAGTGCAACTGCACTCCTTGACTGCGAGAACCAAAAGCTCAAGCAGCCGTAACCTCCCTATGAAGGCTTCCAAAAAGATGGTGTATTGGCTTTCACGTCCGGTGAATTAAAACTCAGCAATTCTTCTAGGTTTGTGCCGTGTCTTGTGTGGGGTTTCGCCTAGGACACCAAGCTAGGCTCAACGGCGGGCTCTTGGTGTCCCTGCCCGGACCCCCACAGGAGTATCGAACTGCGCGATACCTCCCTTTATATAGAGTGCAACTGCACTCCTTGACTGCGAGAACCAAAAGCTCAAGCAGCCGTAACCTCCCTATGAAGGCTTCCAAAAAGATGGTGTATTGGCTTTCACGGCCGGTGAATTAAAACTCAGCAATTCTTCTAGGTTTGTGCCGTGTCTTGTGTGGGGTTTCGCCTAGGACACCAAGCTAGGCTCATCGGCGGGCTCTTGGTGTCCCTGCCCGGACCCCCACCGGAGTATCGAACTGCGCGATACCTCCCTTTATATAGAGTGCAACTGCACTCCTTGACTGCGAGAACCAAAAGCTCAAGCAGCCGTAACCTCCCTATGAAGGCTTCCAAAAAGATGGTGTATTGGCTTTCACGGCCGGTGAATTAAAACTCAGCAATTCTTCTAGGTTTGTGCCGTGTCTTGTGTGGGGTTTCGCCTAGGACACCAAGCTAGGCTCATCGGCGGGCTCTTGGTGTCCCTGCCCGGACCCCCACAGGAGTATCGAACTGCGCGATACCTCCCTTTATATAGAGTGCAACTGCACTCCTTGACTGCGAGAACCAAAAGCTCAAGCAGCCGTAACCTCCCTATGAAGGCTTCCAAAAAGATGGTGTATTGGCTTCCACGGCCGGTGAATTAAAACTCAGCAATTCTTCTAGGTTTGTGCCGTGTCTTGTGTGGGGTTTCGCCTAGGACACCAAGCTAGGCTCATCGGCGGGCTCTTGGTGTCCCTGCCCGGACCCCCACAGGAGTATCGAACTGCGCGATACCTCCCTTTATATAGAGTGCAACTGCACTCCTTGACTGCGAGAACCAAAAGCTCAAGCAGCCGTAACCTCCCTATGAAGGCTTCCAAAAAGATGGTGTATTGGCTTTCACGGCCGGTGAATTAAAACTCAGCAATTCTTCTAGGTTTGTGCCGTGTCTTGTGTGGGGTTTCGCCTAGGACACCAAGCTAGGCTCATCGGCGGGCTCTTGGTGTCCCTGCCCGGACCCCCACAGGAGTATCGAACTGCGCGATACCTCCCTTTATATAGAGTGCAACTGCACTCCTTGACTGCGAGAACCAAAAGCTCAAGCAGCCGTAACCTCCCTATGAAGGCTTCCAAAAAGATGGTGTATTGGCTTTCACGGCCGGTGAATTAAAACTCAGCAATTCTTCTAGGTTTGTGCCGTGTCTTGTGTGGGGTTTCGCCTAGGACACCAAGCTAGGCTCATCGGCGGGCTGTTGGTGTCCCTGCCCGGACCCCCACAGGAGTATCGAACTGCGCGATACCTCCCTTTATATAGAGTGCAACTGCACTCCTTGACTGCGAGAACCAAAAGCTCAAGCAGCCGTAACCTCCCTATGAAGGCTTCCAAAAAGATGGTGTATTGGCTTTCACGGCCGGTGAATTAAAACTCAGCAATTCTTCTAGGTTTGTGCCGTGTCTTGTGTGGGGTTTCGCCTAGGACACCAAGCTAGGCTCATCGGCGGGCTCTTGGTGTCCCTGCCCGGACCCCCACAGGAGTATCGAACTGCGCGATACCTCCCTTTATATAGAGTGCAACTGCACTCCTTGACTGCGAGAACCAAAAGCTCAAGCAGCCGTAACCTCCCTATGAAGGCTTCCAAAAAGATGGTGTATTGGCTTTCACGGCCGGTGAATTAAAACTCAGCAATTCTTCTAGGTTTGTGCCGTGTCTTGTGTGGGGTTTCGCCTAGGACACCAAGCTAGGCTCATCGGCGGGCTCTTGGTGTCCCTGCCCGGACCCCCACAGGAGTATCGAACTGCGCGATACCTCCCTTTATATAGAGTGCAACTGCACTCCTTGACTGCGAGAACCAAAAGCTCAAGCAGCCGTAACCTCCCTATGAAGGCTTCCAAAAAGATGGTGTATTGGCTTTCACGGCCGGTGAATTAAAACTCAGCAATTCTTCTAGGTTTGTGCCGTGTCTTGTGTGGGGTTTCGCCTAGGACACCAAGCTAGGCTCATCGGCGGGCTCTTGGTGTCCCTGCCCGGACCCCCACAGGAGTATCGAACTGCGCGATACCTCCCTTTATATAGAGTGCAATTGCACTCCTTGACTGCGAGAACCAAAAGCTCAAGCAGCCGTAACCTCCCTATGAAGGCTTCCAAAAAGATGGTGTATTGGCTTTCACGGCCGGTGAATTAAAACTCAGCAATTCTTCTAGGTTTGTGCCGTGTCTTGTGTGGGGTTTCGCCTAGGACACCAAGCTAGGCTTATCGGCGGGTTCTTGGTGTCCCTGCCCGGACCCCCACAGGAGTATCGAACTGCGCGATACCTCCCTTTATATAGAGTGCAACTGCACTCCTTGACTGCGAGAACCAAAAGCTCAAGCAGCCGTAACCTCCCTATGAAGCCTTCCAAAAAGATGGTGTATTGGCTTTCACGGCCGGTGAATTAAAACTCAGCAATTCTTCTAGGTTTGTGCCGTGTCTTGTGTGGGGTTTCGCCTAGGACACCAAGCTAGGCTCATCGGCGGGCTCTTGGTGTCCCTGCCCGGACCCCCACAGGAGTATCGAACTGCGCGATACCTCCCTTTATATAGAGTGCAACTGCACTCCTTGACTGCGAGAACCAAAAGCTCAAGCAGCCGTAACCTCCCTTTGAAGGCTTCCAAAAAGATGGTGTATTGGCTTTCACGGCCGGTGAATTAAAACTCAGCATTTCTTCTAGGTTTGTGCCGTGTCTTGTGTGGGGTTTCGCCTAGGACACCAAGCTAGGCTCATCGGCGGGCTCTTGGTGTCCCTGCCCGGACCCCCACAGGAGTATCGAACTGCGCGATACCTCCCTTTATATAGAGTGCAACTGCACTCCTTGACTGCGAGAACCAAAAGCTCAAGCAGCCTTAACCTCCCTATGAAGGCTTCCAAAAAGATGGTGTATTGGCTTTCACGGCCGGTGAATTTAAACTCAGCAATTCTTCTAGGTTTGTGCCGTGTCTTGTGTGGGGTTTCGCCTAGGACACCAAGCTAGGCTCATCGGCGGGCTCTTGGTGTCCCTGCCCGGACCCCCACAGGAGTATCGAACTGCGCGATACCTCCCTTTATATAGAGTGCAACTGCACTCCTTGACTGCGAGAACCAAAAGCTCAAGCAGCCGTAACCTCCCTATGAAGGCTTCCAAAAAGATGGTGTATTGGCTTTCACGGCCGGTGAATTAAAACTCAGCAATTCTTCTAGGTTTGTGCCGTGTCTTGTGTGGGGTTTCGCCTAGGACACCAAGCTAGGCTCATCGGCGGGCTCTTGGTGTCCCTGCCCGGACCCCCACAGGAGTATCGAACTGCGCGATACCTCCCTTTATATAGAGTGCAACTGCACTCCTTGACTGCGAGAACCAAAGCTCAAGCAGCCGTAACCTCCCTATGAAGGCTTCCAAAAAGATGGTGTATTGGCTTTCACGGCCGGTGAATTAAAACTCAGCAATTCTTCTAGGTTTGTGCCGTGTCTTGTGTGGGGTTTCGCCTAGGACACCAAGCTAGGCTCATCGGCGGGCTCTTGGTGTCCCTGCCCGGACCCCCACAGGAGTATCGAACTGCGCGATACCTCCCTTTATATAGAGTGCAACTGCACTCCTTGACTGCGAGAACCAAAAGCTCAAGCAGCCGTAACCTCCCTATGAAGGCTTCCAAAAAGATGGTGTATTGGCTTTCACGGCCGGTGAATTAAAACTCAGCAATTCTTCTAGGTTTGTGCCGTGTCTTGTGTGGGGTTTCGCCTAGGACACCAAGCTAGGCTCATCGGCGGGCTCTTGGTGTCCCTGCCCGGACCCCCACAGGAGTATCGAACTGCGCGATACCTCCCTTTATATAGAGTGCAACTGCACTCCTTGACTGCGAGAACCAAAGCTCAAGCAGCCGTAACCTCCCTATGAAGGCTTCCAAAAGATGGTGTATTGGCTTTCACGGCCGGTGAATTAAAACTCAGCAATTCTTCTAGGTTTGTGCCGTGTCTTGTGTGGGGTTTCGCCTAGGACACCAAGCTAGGCTCATCGGCGGGCTCTTGGTGTCCCTGCCCGGACCCCCACAGGAGTATCGAACTGCGCGATACCTCCCTTTATATAGAGTGCAACTGCACTCCTTGACTGCGAGAACCAAAAGCTCAAGCAGCCGTAACCTCCCTATGAAGGCTTCCAAAAAGATGGTGTATTGGCTTTCACGACCGGTGAATTAAAACTCAGCAATTCTTCTAGGTTTGTGCCGTGTCTTGTGTGGGGTTTCGCCTAGGACACCAAGCTAGGCTCATCGGCGGGCTGTTGGTGTCCCTGCCCGGACCCCCACAGGAGTATCGAACTGCGCGATACCTCCCTTTATATAGAGTGCAACTGCACTCCTTGACTGCGAGAACCAAAAGCTCAAGCAGCCGTAACCTCCCTATGAAGGCTTCCAAAAAGATGGTGTATTGGTTTTCACGGCCGGTGAATTAAAACTCAGCAATTCTTCTAGGTTTGTGCCGTGTCTTGTGTGGGGTTTCGCCTAGGACACCAAGCTAGGCTCATCGGCGGGCTGTTGGTGTCCCTGCCCGGACCCCCACAGGAGTATCGAACTGCGCGATACCTCCCTTTATATAGAGTGCAACTGCACTCCTTGACTGCGAGAACCAAAAGCTCAAGCAGCCGTAACCTCCCTATGAAGGCTTCCAAAAAGATGGTGTATTGGCTTTCACGGCCGGTGAATTAAAACTCAGCAATTCTTCTAGGTTTGTGCCGTGTCTTGTGTGGGGTTTCGCCTAGGACACCAAGCTAGGCTCATCGGCGGGCTGTTGGTGTCCCTGCCCGGACCCCCACAGGAGTATCGAACTGCGCGATACCTCCCTTTATATAGAGTGCAACTGCACTCCTTGACTGCGAGAACCAAAAGCTCAAGCAGCCGTAACCTCCCTATGAAGGCTTCCAAAAAGATGGTGTATTGGCTTTCACGGCCGGTGAATTAAAACTCAGCAATTCTTCTAGGTTTGTGCCGTGTCTTGTGTGGGGTTTCGCCTAGGACACCAAGCTAGGCTCATCGGCGGGCTGTTGGTGTCCCTGCCCGGACCCCCACAGGAGTATCGAACTGCGCGATACCTCCCTTTATATAGAGTGCAACTGCACTCCTTGACTGCGAGAACCAAAAGCTCAAGCAGCCGTAACCTCCCTATGAAGGCTTCCAAAAAGATGGTGTATTGGCTTTCACGGCCGGTGAATTAAAACTCAGCAATTCTTCTAGGTTTGTGCCGTGTCTTGTGTGGGGTTTCGCCTAGGACACCAAGCTAGGCTCATCGGCGGGCTCTTGGTGTCCCTGCCCGGACCCCCACAGGAGTATCGAACTGCGCGATACCTCCCTTTATATAGAGTGCAATTGCACTCCTTGACTGCGAGAACCAAAAGCTCAAGCAGCCGTAACCTCCCTATGAAGGCTTCCAAAAAGATGGTGTATTGGCTTTCACGGCCGGTGAATTAAAACTCAGCAATTCTTCTAGGTTTGTGCCGTGTCTTGTGTGGGGTTTCGCCTAGGACACCAAGCTAGGCTCAACGGCGGGCTCTTGGTGTCCCTGCCCGGACCCCCACAGGAGTATCGAACTGCGCGATACCTCCCTTTATATAGAGTGCAACTGCACTCCTTGACTGCGAGAACCAAAAGCTCAAGCAGCCGTAACCTCCCTATGAAGGCTTCCAAAAAGATGGTGTATTGGCTTTCACGGCCGGTGAATTAAAACTCAGCAATTCTTCTAGGTTTGTGCCGTGTCTTGTGTGGGGTTTCGCCTAGGACACCAAGCTAGGCTCATCGGCGGGCTCTTGGTGTCCCTGCCCGGACCCCCACCGGAGTATCGAACTGCGCGATACCTCCCTTTATATAGAGTGCAACTGCACTCCTTGACTGCGAGAACCAAAAGCTCAAGCAGCCGTAACCTCCCTATGAAGGCTTCCAAAAAGATGGTGTATTGGCTTTCACGGCCTGTGAATTAAAACTCAGCAATTCTTCTAGGTTTGTGCCGTGTCTTGTGTGGGGTTTCGCCTAGGACACCAAGCTAGGCTCATCGGCGGGCTCTTGGTGTCCCTGCCCGGACCCCCACAGGAGTATCGAACTGCGCGATACCTCCCTTTATATAGAGTGCAACTGCACTCCTTGACTGCGAGAACCAAAAGCTCAAGCAGCCGTAACCTCCCTATGAAGGCTTCCAAAAAGATGGTGTATTGGCTTTCACGGCCGGTGAATTAAAACTCAGCAATTCTTCTAGGTTTGTGCCGTGTCTTGTGTGGGGTTTCGCCTAGGACACCAAGCTAGGCTCATCGGCGGGCTGTTGGTATCCCTGCCCGGACCCCTACAGGAGTATCGAACTGCGCGATACCTCCCTTTATATAGAGTGCAACTGCACTCCTTGACTGCGAGAACCAAAAGCTCAAGCAGCCGTAACCTCCCTATGAAGGCTTCCAAAAAGATGGTGTATTGGCTTTCACGGCCGGTGAATTAAAACTCAGCAATTCTTCTAGGTTTGTGCCGTGTCTTGTGTGGGGTTTCGCCTAGGACACCAAGCTAGGCTCATCGGCGGGCTCTTGGTGTCCCTGCCCGGACCCCCACAGGAGTATCGAACTGCGCGATACCTCCCTTTATATAGAGTGCAACTGCACTCCTTGACTGCGAGAACCAAAAGCTCAAGCAGCCGTAACCTCCCTATGAAGGCTTCCAAAAAGATGGTGTATTGGCTTTCACGGCCGGTGAATTAAAACTCAGCAATTCTTCTAGGTTTGTGCCGTGTCTTGTGTGGGGTTTCGCCTAGGACACCAAGCTAGGCTCATCGGCGGGCTCTTGGTGTCCCTGCCCGGACCCCCACAGGAGTATCGAACTGCGCGATACCTCCCTTTATATAGAGTGCAACTGCACTCCTTGACTGCGAGAACCAAAAGCTCAAGCAGCCGTAACCTCCCTATGAAGGCTTCCAAAAAGATGGTGTATTGGCTTTCACGGCCGGTGAATTAAAACTCAGCAATTCTTCTAGGTTTGTGCCGTGTCTTGTGTGGGGTTTCGCCTAGGACACCAAGCTAGGCTCATCGGCGGGCTCTTGGTGTCCCTGCCCGGACCCCCACAGGAGTATCGAACTGCGCGATACCTCCCTTTATATAGAGTGCAATTGCACTCCTTGACTGCGAGAACCAAAAGCTCAAGCAGCCGTAACCTCCCTATGAAGGCTTCCAAAAAGATGGTGTATTGGCTTTCACGGCCGGTGAATTAAAACTCAGCAATTCTTCTAGGTTTGTGCCGTGTCTTGTGTGGGGTTTCGCCTAGGACACCAAGCTAGGCTTATCGGCGGGTTCTTGGTGTCCCTGCCCGGACCCCCACAGGAGTATCGAACTGCGCGATACCTCCCTTTATATAGAGTGCAACTGCACTCCTTGACTGCGAGAACCAAAAGCTCAAGCAGCCGTAACCTCCCTATGAAGCCTTCCAAAAAGATGGTGTATTGGCTTTCACGGCCGGTGAATTAAAACTCAGCAATTCTTCTAGGTTTGTGCCGTGTCTTGTGTGGGGTTTCGCCTAGGACACCAAGCTAGGCTCATCGGCGGGCTCTTGGTGTCCCTGCCCGGACCCCCACAGGAGTATCGAACTGCGCGATACCTCCCTTTATATAGAGTGCAACTGCACTCCTTGACTGCGAGAACCAAAAGCTCAAGCAGCCGTAACCTCCCTTTGAAGGCTTCCAAAAAGATGGTGTATTGGCTTTCACGGCCGGTGAATTAAAACTCAGCAATTCTTCTAGGTTTGTGCCGTGTCTTGTGTGGGGTTTCGCCTAGGACACCAAGCTAGGCTCATCGGCGGGCTCTTGGTGTCCCTGCCAGGACCCCCACAGGAGTATCGAACTGCGCGATACCTCCCTTTATATAGAGTGCAACTGCACTCCTTGACTGCGAGAACCAAAAGCTCAAGCAGCCTTAACCTCCCTATGAAGGCTTCCAAAAAGATGGTGTATTGGCTTTCACGGCCGGTGAATTTAAACTCAGCAATTCTTCTAGGTTTGTGCCGTGTCTTGTGTGGGGTTTCGCCTAGGACACCAAGCTAGGCTCATCGGCGGGCTCTTGGTGTCCCTGCCCGGACCCCCACAGGAGTATCGAACTGCGCGATACCTCCCTTTATATAGAGTGCAACTGCACTCCTTGACTGCGAGAACCAAAAGCTCAAGCAGCCGTAACCTCCCTATGAAGGCTTCCAAAAAGATGGTGTATTGGCTTTCACGACCGGTGAATTAAAACTCAGCAATTCTTCTAGGTTTGTGCCGTGTCTTGTGTGGGGTTTCGCCTAGGACACCAAGCTAGGCTCATCGGCGGGCTGTTGGTGTCCCTGCCCGGACCCCCACAGGAGTATCGAACTGCGCGATACCTCCCTTTATATAGAGTGCAACTGCACTCCTTGACTGCGAGAACCAAAAGCTCAAGCAGCCGTAACCTCCCTATGAAGGCTTCCAAAAAGATGGTGTATTGGCTTTCACGGCCGGTGAATTAAAACTCAGCAATTCTTCTAGGTTTGTGCCGTGTCTTGTGTGGGGTTTCGCCTAGGACACCAAGCTAGGCTCATCGGCGGGCTCTTGGTGTCCCTGCCCGGACCCCCACAGGAGTATCGAACTGCGCGATACCTCCCTTTATATAGAGTGCAACTGCACTCCTTGACTGCGAGAACCAAAAGCTCAAGCAGCCGTAACCTCCCTATGAAGGCTTCCAAAAAGATGGTGTATTGGCTTTCACGGCCGGTGAATTAAAACTCAGCAATTCTTCTAGGTTTGTGCCGTGTCTTGTGTGGGGTTTCGCCTAGGACACCAAGCTAGGCTCATCGGCGGGCTCTTGGTGTCCCTGCCCGGACCCCCACAGGAGTATCGAACTGCGCGATACCTCCCTTTATATAGAGTGCAACTGCACTCCTTGACTGCGAGAACCAAAAGCTCAAGCAGCCGTAACCTCCCTATGAAGGCTTCCAAAAAGATGGTGTATTGGCTTTCACGGCCGGTGAATTAAAACTCAGCAATTCTTCTAGGTTTGTGCCGTGTCTTGTGTGGGGTTTCGCCTAGGACACCAAGCTAGGCTCATCGGCGGGCTGTTGGTGTCCCTGCCCGGACCCCCACAGGAGTATCGAACTGCGCGATACCTCCCTTTATATAGAGTGCAACTGCACTCCTTGACTGCGAGAATCAAAAGCTCAAGCAGCCGTAACCTCCCTATGAAGGCTTCCAAAAAGATGGTGTATTGGCTTTCACGGCCGGTGAATTAAAACTCAGCAATTCTTCTAGGTATGTGCCGTGTCTTGTGTGGGGTTTCGCCTAGGACACCAAGCTAGGCTCATCGGCGGGCTCTTGGTGTCCCTGCCCGGACCCCCACAGGAGTATCGAACTGCGCGATACCTCCCTTTATATAGAGTGCAACTGCACTCCTTGACTGCGAGAACCAAAAGCTCAAGCAGCCGTAACCTCCCTATGAAGGCTTCCAAAAAGATGGTGTATTGGCTTTCACGGCCGGTGAATTAAAACTCAGCAATTCTTCTAGGTTTGTGCCGTGTCTTGTGTGGGGTTTCGCCTAGGACACCAAGCTAGGCTCATCGGCGGGCTCTTGGTGTCCCTGCCCGGACCCCCACAGGAGTATCGAACTGCGCGATACCTCCCTTTATATAGAGTGCAACTGCACTCCTTGACTGCGAGAACCAAAAGCTCAAGCAGCCGTAACCTCCCTATGAAGGCTTCCAAAAAGATGGTGTATTGGCTTTCACGGCCGGTGAATTAAAACTCAGCAATTCTTCTAGGTTTGTGCCGTGTCTTGTGTGGGGTTTCGCCTAGGACACCAAGCTAGGCTCATCGGCGGGCTGTTGGTGTCCCTGCCCGGACCCCCACAGGAGTATCGAACTGCGCGATACCTCCCTTTATATAGAGTGCAACTGCACTCCTTGACTGCGAGAACCAAAAGCTCAAGCAGCCGTAACCTCCCTATGAAGGCTTCCAAAAAGATGGTGTATTGGCTTTCACGGCCGGTGAATTAAAACTCAGCAATTCTTCTAGGTTTGTGCCGTGTCTTGTGTGGGGTTTCGCCTAGGACACCAAGCTAGGCTCATCGGCGGGCTGTTGGTGTCCCTGCCCGGACCCCCACAGGAGTATCGAACTGCGCGATACCTCCCTTTATATAGAGTGCAACTGCACTCCTTGACTGCGAGAACCAAAAGCTCAAGCAGCCGTAACCTCCCTATGAAGGCTTCCAAAAAGATGGTGTATTGGCTTTCACGGCCGGTGAATTAAAACTCAGCAATTCTTCTAGGTTTGTGCCGTGTCTTGTGTGGGGTTTCGCCTAGGACACCAAGCTAGGCTCATCGGCGGGCTCTTGGTGTCCCTGCCCGGACCCCCACAGGAGTATCGAACTGCGCGATACCTCCCTTTATATAGAGTGCAACTGCACTCCTTGACTGCGAGAACCAAAAGCTCAAGCAGCCGTAACCTCCATATGAAGGCTTCCAAAAAGATGGTGTATTGGCTTTCACGGCCGGTGAATTAAAACTCAGCAATTCTTCTAGGTTTGTGCCGTGTCTTGTGTGGGGTTTCGCCTAGGACACCAAGCTAGGCTCATCGGCGGGCTCTTGGTGTCCCTGCCCGGACCCCCACAGGAGTATCGAACTGCGCGATACCTCCCTTTATATAGAGTGCAACTGCACTCCTTGACTGCGAGAATCAAAAGCTCAAGCAGCCGTAACCTCCCTATGAAGGCTTCCAAAAAGATGGTGTATTGGCTTTCACGGCCGGTGAATTAAAACTCAGCAATTCTTCTAGGTTTGTGCCGTGTCTTGTGTGGGGTTTCGCCTAGGACACCAAGCTAGGCTCATCGGCGGGCTCTTGGTGTCCCTGCCCGGACCCCCACAGGAGTATCGAACTGCGCGATACCTCCCTTTATATAGAGTGCAACTGCACTCCTTGACTGCGAGAACCAAAAGCTCAAGCAGCCGTAACCTCCCTATGAAGGCTTCCAAAAAGATGGTGTATTGGCTTTCACGGCTGGTGAATTAAAACTCAGCAATTCTTCTAGGTTTGTGCCGTGTCTTGTGTGGGGTTTCGCCTAGGACACCAAGCTAGGCTCATCGGCGGGCTCTTGGTGTCCCTGCCCGGACCCCCACAGGAGTATCGAACTGCGCGATACCTCCCTTTATATAGAGTGCAACTGCACTCCTTGACTGCGAGAACCAAAAGCTCAAGCAGCCGTAACCTCCCTATGAAGGCTTCCAAAAAGATGGTGTATTGGCTTTCATGGCTCAAACGAACGGTCTCTATGTCCTTTCTTTTTTATGATAAAACTTTTTTATGTTTTTTTTGAAAACATTCCAATTTTGAAATTCCTATATTTAGAAACTAGGAACTTGACAAAAAGGTTTGTTTGACATGAATGAAAAGTCCCTACCCCATTTACCCGCAAAATAAATTTCAAGCCTCTAGGACTAGAACTGTGCAGTAGTGGGGTGCAGACAGTTCTGCTCCACAGCCTACTTTCCTACGAACTTTGCCGATATCTCCCGATCGCATAGTCGGATTTTAACGAACGTGGTATTGCTGCCGTTGGGATGACGTCCTGATTGCTAAGAATATTTGTTGGTATTTAAAAAAAAAAAGGAATGAAAATGTTTGTTTTTGAAAGTAGGCGATAGTTTGAAAACCAAACATTATAGAACGTTGTGCCATGGTTCAAACGAATGGTCTCTTACATTTATTTTTTATAATACAACTTTTTTATTTTTTGATTTTTTTTGAAAAGACTTAAATTTTTATTATGGAAACTATTACGTTTACAAAGAAGTTTGTTTGACACAAATGAAAGATTTCTACCCCCTCTACCAGGAAAATAAATGCCAAGTCTCTAGGACAAGGACTATGCTTTTTTATTTTTTTTAAATAAAAGAGTGTTTGTAGACAGAGAGCCGGTAGCGCTTGACGTATGATACAACGAGGCTATGACAGGCCCTGGTGGATACGGGAAATGGCTATTTCGACGGGGCGATGAATGGCAAAATGAGGGGTCGCTTTTCGATATTTTTTCCTATGACGAATGAATGAAGGCGAATATTTTGAAATGTGACAAGCATGCTAAGATATTTTACCCCTGAAGGGGATCTTTAACGTTTTAGTTAACGGTGATGAGCGAGATTGCTCTCTGACACAACAGACGGTTGTAAGATATGACCAAGTGATTCTTAGACGTTGGCGATCTCGGTGACCGTGCCCGGAAGAAATGAATTGCTATTTTGGTGGGATGGCGGGGCAGCTTATGACGTTTGGTTTTGTGATATTTCCTATGACGGATAGAGGCAAATATTTGAAAATGTGTTAAGTGTGCTAGGTTTCCTTTTACCCCTGAAGGGGATCTTTAACATGCTAGTAAACGGTAATAAGCGAGACTGCTGTCTGGCACAGTAAATGGTCTTAGAATATGGAAACCTATAACATTTGCTCGACCAAGTCGTGTGCATGTATGCAAAGAGCCAAAACGGTTAGGTCATTGGCCTGAAATGTTTTAAACTAAATATTGAACTGGTTAAAGTCATTTGTTTTAGGGTGAAAGTATGTGGTTAACATGATCATGTATTGAGGATGGCCGCTTGGTAGTAATTATTATTATTACAGTAAAATGTTTAATAATAATAATAATAATAATAATAATAATAATAATAATAATAATAATAATAAGACACACACGTTTTGAATGTTCAGAAATGTGTTGCTTGCTTGCACTCAATCCACGACCTGGCCAGGCCTTGTCAAAGCGACTGCTGATAAGACAAGAATGTCTACGTGGGCAGGAAGTAAAGGGTCATGTGTCTTGGCTGGAAGAGGCTAGCAGGTCTATCGTTTAAAGAGACTTGGTAGAGGCTAGGAGGTCTGGCGTTTAAACCGATAGACCGCCATTTTGGTTCCTAGACAGCCGTACTACCGATGTATAAGAGGCAGTCAATTTGGTTCCTTATTAAAAACATGAAACTAGTATAAGGTACATGAATTTTTTTCTGATTGAGGAATGTGAAGAGGCGTGGGAACACGTGTGAGAGAGACAACATTTCAAGGTCAAAACGCTGAGAAAATGCATCTCTTTCTGTTGCTAGGCTAACTGATAACGATTGCGTTATTCATGCACTTGCCATTTTAGCACGCGGACGTATACAGTAGAGCTCTGAACTGAACTTTGGAAGAAAAATACTTTTTTTTTTTGGTACGTACCTATGAATGATTATTTTAATAATGTCATGCTAATGAACCTTAAATTTGTAGTTATTGATCAGGTAGTTAATGATTTTTATTTATTTACTTGTTTGCAGATAACCGGTATACCTTACATGTCTGAGATACAAGAAACCATTGCGCTTTTGGGCCCACCAGAAGGAAACAGTAACAAGCCAGTGCAAGTAAAGGTGAGATTTTTTTAACTAACTTGTTTCATTTTATTGTTTGATATTATTTTATTTTATGAAATGCATGTATTAACCTTAATTTAGGTATTTATAGCGGTTTATTTTATTTATTTTTAGAAACTTTGAAAGAAAAGCCTTACCACCATAGCAGTTGCTGAAAACCCAAGACGCAGTAGAGTGCAACCATTGTTTCCAGGCAGTGATCTATTGAAAACTCAGGTAAGTCTAACTTAAAAATGCTACTCCATTTTACCATTACTGAAAACTCGTAGACAAAAATTTCATTACTTGTACATGACTTGAACGATGATTGCTTTCTTGAATAATGCCATGTATTGACAAACGGTACAAGACTATATTGGTTGTTGACTGGGAAAAGTACAAGGCCATATTGGATTCTCTAAAAACAGAAAACAAAACATTTAATTTATGGGTGGTTCCCTATGGAATCAATAAATATCCACAGGTTTGAACAAGATAATCTGAACAAAATTATATGATTATTATTTTTAGCCTATTTTTAATGTTGAAAAAATAGGCTTATGAGATCACCTTTTGTCCGTATGTGTGTGCGTGTGTGTGAGAGGAGTGTGTGTGTGTGTCCACATAACAACTTCCAAACGGCTGGAGCGATTTCAATGAAACTCGGTAAGTTCATGGCACTAATTTGGACGACCCCGTCCGTGCCCATCAATTTTCGTTTCGTCTGACCAATCCAGCATGGCAGCAATGCGAAATATTTCAACAGCATTAAATATCTCCGAAACTATTGCCGATATCTCCCTGTAATTTTGTGCGGTAATAAAAGGAGCTACTAGACGTTCACCTATGTGACCGTTTAAACCCTGGTAAATACAAAACCAACATGGCGGCCACGCGAATTTGCGACTTTTAAAAAGACGTTCCTCGCGATTTAACCAACCAAACGCAATAAAACGTGGTACAGTATATGTTTATACACATTGTAATACACCGACATCTAACTTGGTTCAATTGTTTACATAACCACAAGATGGCGGCTGTGCGAAATATTTCACCGGCATTCTATATCTCTGAAACTATTAGTGATATCACCCTGAAATTTTGTACGAAGATAAAGGGCACGACTGAAAGTTCATCTATAAGACTTTCAAAAACCGGTTAACTACGAAACGAACATGGCGACAAAGCGAATTTGAAATTTTTAAATAGACTTTTCGTGCGATTTAATGTTCCAACCGCAATGAAATCTGGTACAGGAAATGTTTATCCACATTGGAATACACTGGTATCTAATTTACTTCAATTGTTTACATAACCTCAAGATGGCCGCTTTGCGAATTTTAAAATTAAGTTTTTATTTCTTGTGTCGTAATCATGTGATCAATGTGAAAGTTTGAATAATGAACCTACGCAATAATTTTCCTTTAATGGTACATGACTATGGGCTACACATTTAACAATCGAACATGGCGACCATCCGAAATATTTAGTCGGCTCTGAATATCTACGAATCTATTATAGCAATCAAACTGAATTTTTTAATATTCATAGAGGCTATGAACTTAAGTTCACCTATGGGACTTTAAATGACCTGGTGTTCACAAATCCGACATGGCGGTGACGCGAAATAAAAATATTCACATGGTCATTTCTCGCAATTTAACCATCCGAGTGCAGTGAAACTTGGTACAATAAATCCTTATACGAATATTAATTCACGGGCATCTAATTTATTTCTATTGTTTCCATAAGCACAACATGGCAGCTGTGCGAAATTTTAAAATCTCATGTTTGGTTCTTGTGTCCTAATCAAGCGATTGAAGTTTGAATACCACACGTACACAATAATCTTCATATAATAGTACCTAAATAAACATCCAAGCTGGCGACCATCTGGAATATTTAGACGGTTCTCAATATCTACGAATCTATCACAACAATCAAACTGAAATGTAGTATATTGATAGAGGCAATTAACATGAGTAGGATACATGAAAATAGGCTATATAGTTCTTCACGGAACTGCTTATTGTTTATATATTGGTTAAAGGGAAATGTAAATGACTGCAGCTTTATAAAAAAGTACATGAGTCACTATTAGTGCAGACATAAAGTTTATTTTTTAAAATATTTTTATGGTGTTTTTTATTTAATGCCAATTATCGTTTAAGTTTATTTACAAGTATTGATTGATTGATTGATTTATTGAGCGATGAGTTTTTTCAGTGTGGTCATACGCCATTAACATAGTAAACAGGCAGTGAAAAAAAGCATACTATGTGGTTTAAAGCACTGTAATCAACGTTAATAACTTACAATAAGAAAAAGTTTTAATATGACACATGGCGTTAGTACCAAATACAACAAGTGAGCAAGTTGGTTTACCACGTGGGTTAAATTTAAAATCAGAACATGATCGTTGGTTAACATTTGAATCCTGGCCTGTAGGCTTTTTGTCAACACACAAACTTGCAAAAGCCGTTTTTTTTACTTGAACCGAGAAGATGTGGTGCGCTGTGTGTTTTGTCGTATTGAACTTTCACACTGGGAAGAAGGGGATGATCCCTTTAGAGACCATTTGCGATGGTCTCCTTGTTGTCTATTGGGTATACATACCCGTGTATTCATTTTACCGAACCACAAGACCATTGGCCGCTACTTACGTTGCTGAATCACAAATAAATAATAATAATAATGATGTATTACCAGCCAAAAACGGTAGTGTCGATATATGTGGTCCATATGCCATAGACAGTGTTGAATTGGCATGTGCTTTTGAAAAATTGGGAGTTTGCAAGACTAAAGCACTAGCACACCCAGAGTAGAGCTCTGTTGAAAAACGTTTAGAATCTTATAAAAATGTTTGGCCATTAATATTAAAATTAAAGCTGGATTTTTATACTGGTGTAGGGGATAAAACAATATGTTTTATTGTGGATTTGCTTTAAAGGATTGGCAAATGACTGATGACCCTTTTGTGCAACACGCTCGTTGGTTACCTAACTGTAAATACATGGTGTTGCTTAAAGGTCAGGAATTTGTGAACACTATTCGTAAAGAAAACGTGATTCCAGCACAAGGAATAAAAGTGCCTTTAGAGTTAGAACAAGCGGAGCAAATACATGAGGCTGAAAAAAAAGACTTGTCTCAAGAACAGATACAAAAGTGTGACCAACAATTATGTAAAATTTGTTATCAAGATGAACTAAGTGTTGTATTTTTGCCTTGTGGACACATGATAGCCTGTGTCAAGTGTGCATTAGAACTCAACACTTGTGCTATATGCAGAAAAGCAGTATCTGCTACAGTTAGGGCATTTCTTGCATAAATAGTATAATGTATTAGCCATGCATAGTGCAAAATCCCTAATTGCACAATATTATTAAAGCTGTTTTAGAGTGTAATAGATATGCTTTTCTTTTGTTTATAGACTACTACAATGAATGTTTTGAATGCTGTAGGTCAAGCATGTGGCTTAGAGACAAAGAAGCTCAGCGAATTGCCAACGCATATTCCATTCCTCATTATCAAGATTCGGAAATTGAAAACAGCATATGGTGATCGTGTACTTTGTGTATGTGAAAACATTGAGACATTTCTGTCTACACGGTTTAATGATATGTCAGAGAGTGTTTTTGATGAAGTAAATAATGCTGTACAACCTGTACACATAACTTATGAAGGTATTAAAAACAATAAGTGCATGGTTCGTTTTAATTAAATTAAAAAAACAAATGTCAAATAATAATGGAAGATATAAGTCATGACAATGGACTGAGAGAAAAATATGTGTATAGAATAATAATGTTTTAGTGTTTAGTATTGTCTTAAAAAGTATTATCATGAAACCAAAAAAAATGTATATAAAATTTGTAAATAAATGAAAATAATGGTACAATGTTGTTTTATTTTCTACAGAAGTCAGAATATTTAACATTGCAGAGTATACATGATTATGGCAATAAAAACACACTTAATACAAATCTTTGTCTTTACGATAGTGTGTTACAATTTTAAAAACAAAACATGTTGTAGATCTTTTTTCTTCCACGGTGAACAATAGGCACGAAAAGGTTATTGTCTTGTTTCGGATCATTATCACTATCATAATCATCAGCAGCATGATCTGTATCACTATTATTATAATCACTATAATAATCCTCAACATTATCCTCAACATTACTAAAACCAGTTAAATATTCTTGTTCCTCTTCCTGTTCCTGTTCCTTTTCTTCTTCTTCTTCCTCTACGGTGTCCTCATGTAGAATCTGCGTGGCTTTTGATAATGTTAAGGGTTTTTTGAACATTGAATTATTTCAATACTAGGATTGTTTTGTAGCACTTGCTTTTGAGCATTTTTATGATTTTCTGTTGACAGCAACAATGTTTCATGTAGTACACTACATTGATGATCACTGACACTTAAAACCTCACTATATTGACTTTTTAGCTCACTGCGACATTGTTTTGAACGTTGTTTAGAACAACGCCAAATAACCGTTCCGTTTTTATTGGTTCGTTTCACAATATATGAATATCCTTTATAGAATGCATGTGGCTTACCATACCTAGTCACTGATAATTCCATATCAACTGTCAAGCATAGACTAAGCTCTAGTAAAGACAACTTGGTAATAAGAACAATAGTTTAATGTGCGAGCATATATGGATGCAAATGTGGGAGCAAAAAGTGGGAGCAAAAAGTGTAAGCAAAAGTGGGAGCGAATATGAGAGCAAAAAAAAAGTAGGGGCAAGTATGAGAGCAAAAAGTGGAAGCAAATGTGAAAGCAAAAGTGGGAGCAAATATGAGAGCAAAAAAGTAGGAGCAAGTATGGGAGCAAAAAGTAGGAGCAAATGTGAAAGCAAAAGTGTGAGCAATTAGTGAGAGAAAAAAGTGGGAGCAAAAAGTGTAAGCAAAAGTTGGAAAAAATATGAGAGCAATAAAAAGAGGGAGCAAATATGGGGGCAAAAAGTGGGAGCAAAATTGGGAGCAAAAAGTGGGAGCAAAAAAGTGGGAGCAAAAAAGTGCTAACAAAAGTGGGAGCAAACAAGTGTGAGCAAATATGGGAGCATAAAGTGTGAGCAAATGTGAAAGCAAAAGTGGCAGCAAAAAGCGAGTGCAAAAAAGTGCGAGCAAAAGTGGGTGCACAAAGTGGGAACAAAATGTGTGAGTAATGAGTGGGGGAAAATGTGGCGTTTTACTAAAACAATCTCACCTAACCTAACCTAACCTATCTTCACCTAACCTAACTTGACCTAACTTCACCTAACCTAACTTCACCTAACCTAACCTAACCCAACTTCATCTAACCTAACTTGACCTAACTTCACCTAACCTTACTTCACCTAACCCAACCATCCAACTCTCAAATCAAGAATTAAATTCTGGGCATAGTCGAGTTGGAACCCAAAACCTCTGGGATAACATCCAAGTATACTTGCCACTACACCGCGAGATGGGCAAATTATTATGCAACACAACACAAAAATGAAAGTTTTCTGTAGTGTAACTCATTGGCTGACAACCATAGTTGAGAATTCAAACCCAAGACCTCAGGACTTTTGTTTTGAACATTATCTGAAATATTATTCCATTTACATTTTGCTGCTGCTTATAGTTATAAGAGTTGGCATTAATATGGGGAGCAAAAAAGTTGGGAGCAAATGTGGGAGCCAATATGGGAGCCAATATGAGAGCCAATATGGGAGCAAAAGTGGGAGCAAATGTGGGAGTCAATATGGGGGCAAAAGTGGGAGCAAATATGGGGGAAAATGAGGGAGGCAATATGGGAGTCAATATGGGGGGCAAATATGGGAGCAAATGTGTGAGAAAATCAGCTCACTTCGGATATCACCAGTGAATACTCATATCCACCGCTAGGTAGAGGAAACATACTTTGCGTGTAGTATGTACGTATCTTACAAATTTGATGGCATGCAAAACGAGCTTATATAAGCTGTGCATATAATTTTAATATACAATTAACACTAAGTGTTCAGAACTAACATGTATAGCCTTGTCTAGGGTGTATAGAGGATCCTTAGCAAGAAAGACTGACTAACCCAGGAGTGTAAAGCCTTACCATATTCAGTAAGCACCTGTTGGCAGAAAATGGTTCCTAATAAAAACGGACTTAATGAATATGAAACGTGTTTTAAGTGTCGTCTTAAATCCTTACACGTATCACAACGTATAAATATACAGATTTTGAACAAGTAGTTCCGTGAAGAACTATACAGCCTATTTTCATATATCCTACTCATGTTAATTGCTTCTATCAACATACAAAATTTAAGTTTGAAGGTTGTGATAGATTCGTAGATATTGTGAACCGTCTAAATATTTCAGATGGTCGCCAGGTTAGTTAGTTAGTTAGTTATTGTTGTTTTCAGGGGCGGAACTACGAGGTCATCTGCCCCTAAGTCGCCAGGTTGGATTTTATGTACTGTTACATAAAGATTATTGTGCACATGTGGTATTCAAACTTCAATCGCATGATTAGAACACAAGAAGTAAAATCGAGATTCAAAAATTTCACACAGCTGCCATCTTGTTGTTATGGAAACAATTGATATAAAATATATGCCAGTGGATACACATTTGTATAAGCATACAACTTGCAAAGTTTCACTGCACTCGGATGGTTAAATCGAGAGAAACGTCCATTTAAATATTTATACATCGCGTCGCCGCCATGTTTGATTTGTGTTCACCAGGTTACTGAAAGTCCTATAGGTGAACTTATGTTCATAGCTTCTATAAACATAAAAAATTTCAGCTTGATTGCTGTAAAAGATTCGTAGATATTGAGAATCGTCTAAATATTTCCGATGCTCTTCATTTTGGATTGTTATATGTATAGGCCATAGAGTTATATACCGTTAAAGGAAAATTATTGCGTATGTTCATTACTCAAACTTTCACTTCGATCGCATGATTGCGACTCAAGAAATAAAAACTTAATTTTAAAATTACGCTCAGCCGCCATTTTGATGTTATGTAAACAATCGAACTAAATTAGACGCCAGTGCATTAAAATGTGTATAGACATTTGCTGTACCATGTTTCATTATGTTTGGATGGTTAAATCACGAGAAAAGTCTATTTAAATGTCTCAAATTCGCTTGGCCGCCATGTTGGTTTTGTTGTTACCAGGTTTTTGAAAGTCTCATAGGCGAACTTATAGTAGTGCCCTTTATCACCGTACACAATTTCAGGGTGATATCCGTAATGGTTTCGGAGATACTGAATGCTGGTGAGAAATTTCGCACAGCCGCCATGGTGGATTGGTGAGACACAATAAAATTTTAAGGGCACGGTCGAGGTCACCCAGAATGGTGCTTTGAACTTACTGAGTTTCATTGATATCACTCCAGCCGTTTAGAATTTATTAGGGGACACACACACACACATCACACACACACGCACACACAGACACACGGACAAAAGGTGATCTCATAAGCCTATTTTTTTTTTCAAAAATGAAAATAGGCTAAAAATGTAGATATTATGTCTTTTTATGTGCTAATACGTGAAAACCAGGAATTTATGTATTTATGGACAAAATGTTTAAAATATGTATTTACATAAAAAAATATTTATTTACATAAAAATCCGAGCCCTATTTATAACATTTCAGGCCAATGACCTTACCGTTTTGGCTCTTTGCGTACATGCACATGACTTGGTCGAGCAAATGTTGTAGGTTTCCATATTCTAAAACCATTTACTGTGCCAGACAGCAGTCTCGCTTAATACCGTTTACTAGCATGTTATAGGTCCCCTTCAGGGGTAAAAAAATATCCTAGCACACTTAACACATTTTCAAATTTTCGCCTCTATCCGTCATAGGAAATATCACAAAACCAAACGTCATAAGCTGCCCCGCCATCCCACCAAAATAGCAATTCATTTCTTCCGGGCACGGTCACCGAGATCGCCAACGCCTAAGAATCACTTGGTCATATCCTACAACCGTCTGTCGTGTCAGAGAGCGATCTCGCTCATCACCGTCAACTAAAACGTTAAAGATCCCCTTCAGGGGTAAAATATCTTAGCATGCTTGTCACATTTCAAAATATTCGCCTTTCGTCATAGGAAAAAATATCGAAAAGCGACCCGTCGTTTTGCCATACATTGCCCTGTCGAAATAGCCATTTCCCGTATCCACCATGGTCAGTCATAGCCTCGTTGTAACATACGTCAAGCGCTACCGGCTCTCTGTCTACAAACACTCTTTTATTTAAAAAAAAAATAAAAAAATTAAGATGCATAGTTCTTGTCCTAGAGACTTAACATTTATTTCTTTCATTTATGTCTAACAAACTTATTTGTAAATGTATTAGTTTCCAAAATAATAAAAATTTAAGTCTTTTCAAAAAATCTCAAAAAATAAAAAAGTTTTATTATAAAAAATAAAGGTCATAGAGACCATTCGTTTGAACCATGGCACAACGTTCTATCATGTTTGGTTTTCAAACTATCGCCTACTTTCAAAAACACAAATTTTCAAAAAAAAGAACCAACACACATTCTGAGCAATCAGGACGTCATCCCCACGCCAACAATGCCTCGTTCGTTAAAATCCGACAATGCGTTCGGGAGATATCGGCAAAGTTCGTAGGAAAGTAGGCTGTGGAGCAGAACTGTCTGCTCCCCACTACTGCACAGTTTTAGTCCTAGAGGCTTGAAATTTATTTTACGGGTAAAGGGCGTAGGGTCCTTTCATTTATGTCAAACAAACATTTTTGTAAATTTCCTAGTTTCCAAAATATAGGAATTTCAAAATTGGTCTGTTTTAAATAAAAAAAACATACAAAATAAAAAAAGTTTAATCATAAAAAAGAAAGGACATAGAGACCGTTCGTTTCAGCCATAGCACAACTTTATATCATGTTTGGTTTTCAAACTATCACTTACTTTCGAAAACATACATTTTCAAAATATATATATATATAACGAGTGGTCCATAGGAAAGGGGACGTCAGCTCGAGTAAAACGACACCTCATTTGTCAAAATCGGACCATGTGTTCGAGAGATATTAATTATTTTAACATGGCTGAGGCTTAGTAGTTGGGAAAGGAGGGTTCTAGAGTGAAGCAGAATAATTCTCCTTGCTCCCCTATTTATGTTAAATAGATTGCCACGGATGTAGGGTGTGGTAGCTATGTAGAGTTGAAACGATTAGCTCAGGACACGGAAGCATGGAGCGCTGCATCAAACCAGTCAAAAAACGCAAACACTAACAACAAGGATAAATACACCCTTGGGTCTCTTCCATCCCATGTAGAAGCAAAAAGGGGGTTATGTTGTGTTTGGTTTTCAAATAGGTTACTTGTAACTCGACGCGAGAGTATCGTCTTGTGTTTTCTATAACTCGTTGTATCCAGTTACTGTCATTATCTTACTACTCGTGGTTTGATTTGGGTTGACTTTCACGTTGATAGGTTTGTAATGTAATTTAGCGGAACACATTCCGCCTGCCCTATCAAGTTGTGGTCAGGTCTGTGTTAGCCTACTTAGGAATACAAGAAACCAAGTACAGGACGCTTCATTTCAGTGGCCTCATTCTTTATATTGCAATGATAGACATTCTATACCCAACGTATACCTTATAAAGTCGAGCGCCTTGGTCTAATAAGTTTCACCGCTTCTCATTACCAGTAGCTTAACTTGAATTCTGAGTTCTGAAATTATCTCATTTGATGTGTTATCCGTTATAATGATTTGGCGTGCTGGTATAAGTGCGGCCTCTTAAGCGCACGTTGTGTGTTCTAGTTTGCTGAAAAATATGGAGCAACAACCACTCATTAAGAGTGAGCCAGAATGCCAGTCTCAAACTGATGAATTCCCTAATATTGTAAGTTGTATTATGTAACAGCATTCTTAGTGATGTGCAAGGTTTAGTGACAACTTGCTACCAAATAGTAGGCTTACGAGATGATTAATATTCTATTGCTACACGTAACTGTTATTCTGTCTGTATGTTGACGTTGGCTCATACTTGTATAATACTTTCTAGGAATCAATTGACCTGTTACCCTCTTATAATCTGCTGGATGAGTCAGGCGATACGTATGAAGTAGTCTTGTGTAGTTCGCGAACGAACTAGTTCGGAAGAGCGGGTCCCACAGACGAACTACCGAACTAGTTCCCAGATCCCTCGCTTGTTAGTTCGTTCGATCCTTCTGACAGCGCAAGAGCGCGGGACCGCCGTAGCTCGTCAGCTCGTCACATCACCACTCATTGTACAATCACATGCGCTTCGGTTCGTTCAGTCAGTTAGTTCGGTGCAGTTGATTTGGTGTATCTATTGTTAGTTGCAAGATTGTCAAGTTTTGGCGCGGTGCGGCGAATGTTGAATGTTGGTTTATAATACAGTAATAACAGCATAACACACTACTAGTGCTAACACGCTAACAGGTAATAACTACCTTATATTGGTAATGTATTAAAGTGGCGGTTCATAAATTGAAGTTACTGATAGTTAACTGATTTATATGTGGGGATAATTCCACGGTTTTATTTAACTTAGTCATATGGGATTATTTGAAAATATCTCCAATTATTTAGAAAAGTGGCGAACTGGATCAACATTACCATTTTAATGAACTGCTTGTTTTCTATTTTTGTTGATACATGGTGACACAACTACGTTTTACCTGTTTTAAACAAATGAACATTATGACGATGATTCACAAAGAAAAGCGATGGACAAAAACTCTGAACTAAGAAATCCTATTCCTCCCATTTAGATAATGATAATGATAATAAAGATAATGTCAAAAAATCCTGTGGGCGTTCATGAATCGGAAGGTGATGCGCCAATTTACGCGAAAAAAAATATTAAAGAGAATAATTAGTGTATGCTTCCACAAACACATCGTCCATATTATTTTCTTTTAGGTACGGTATTTCACTAATGATACACAAATGACGACTTTTGGCTTTAGAAACAATAGAAAGAGAAATCGTCCCAGAAGGAAAGACATGGAACCAAATTAAAAGGATGGCCAACAACACAGTGAGATGGAAGAAGTTTGTAGCTGCCCTATGTTCCTACAAGGAATAAAAGGAAATAAGGAAAGAATAAGGAATTTCACTAATGTTTCAATACTCATATTTTTGTATTTTTTATCTTCGAATATCAAAATGTAAAACATATTACACACGCAATACGTCGCTATCTAATACACGAACTGCACGTACAGCGAGCACAGTAACGGTTACAGTAGTCTACAAGAGATTAGTAGCCTTACCCAATACTCACTCAACAACGTTCTTGTCAGCACATTCCTGTCGCATCAAGTTAGTTGAGCAACGCGGCAGTAGATTCGCCATCGCATCACCGTGCCGTGTCGTTTGAAGGTCGATCTTCATGTCTTATATTGGTAACATCTAATGCAGTAGGATTCTTGTTTAATAAAAAAAAATCCAAAATATTTATTACTTATTTTGTAATAGAGCAAGTGAAACGGCGATTCAAACGCTTCAATGGAGAACCGCCACTGATGTAATATGACTATCAAAATATTATGTGACTTCTACAATGCGATGATGTGAAGTAGTGTAATGTATATCAAGTTGATAATAGGGTTAATATGTTTTGTTTTAGGTCATTTATTACGATGTCACCAAAAAGGAAGCATAGCTCCCTTTGGATACATTTCACGGAAGGCACAGATAAAAAGAAAGCAAAATGTAACCACTGCTCAACATTAATAAGTATTGCAGGAGGCTCAAACGGAAATTTAACCCGGCATATGAAAACAAAACATGCTTTCATCCCATTAACAATTGAAAGACAGCCACCGACAGTATCTCATTTAAACACACTTCAATCAAATGAAACCACATCCGAGTCGGAGAATATTATTTCGGCTTCGCCAAGTGTACCAGACTCACAACAATCAATGAACCAATACATTCGTAGACCACCGTCAGTCCGAAAGTTTGAACGAATAGACAGACAAGTTGTCAAGATGGTTGCTAAAGGGCATCACGCTTTACGAATAGGGGAAGAGAGTGAATTTCGACAACTTATTGAATTAGTTTTTTATTGCCCAGGTTACAAACTTCCGTCAAGGAAAACGTTATCAGAAAATTTAATGTCAAGCGTTTACAATGACGTAAAGGACGAAGTACAAAAGAAAGTTCAAGCTGTATCTGAGTTGTCTCTCAGTACTGATGGTTGGCAAGCTGTATCTGAGTTGTCTCTCAGTACTGATGGTTGGACTTCTAGGAATAATGAAAGCTATATAGCCATTGTAGCCCATTTTATAGATGAAGAGACTAAACTTCAGTCGGCATTACTTGGTTGTATAAATTATAATGAGCGTCATACCAGCCAAAACTTATGCAACTTCATGAAAGATGTTATGGAAGAGTGGCATATTTCCCACAAAGCTGCTGCCATCATTAGCGATAATGCTGCAAACATCTTATCTGCTGTCAGACTTGGTGGGTGGCGGTCAATCTCATGTTTTGCTCACTCTCTAAATCTTGTCGTGCAAGAAGCTACGAAAGAAATATCTGACGTTTTAGTGCAAGTTAAAAATACTGTCGAGTTTTTCAATCGTAGCACACAAGGAAAAAAGAAATTGATTGCTACACAACAGCAAATGAATTTGCCTGTTCTCAAGCTCAAACAGGAAGTCCAGATCCGCTGAAATTCTACGTTTGATATGCTTCAGCGAATTGCGCAGATAAAGGATGCTGTGATTGTTACGGTTGCACTTCTACGCTCTGATCTGTAACTATAAAGGAAAGGGACTGGGAGATAATAGAATAAGTTTTGCCCTTACTGAGTCCATTCTATGAAATAACAGTAGAAATAAGTGCCGAAAAATCTGTGACTTTATCAAAAGTTATTGTGTTTTGTAACTTGCTTAAAAGTTTCCTGCAAAAACATGCTCCTAACAATGAAAAAATTGTTGCTGTGCAATCAGTGTTAAAGAAAGGCATGGAAGACCGTTTCAAAGATATAGAGAATAATATTCTCTACGCTGAATGTACCATTCTGGACCCCCGATTTAGACAGAGAGGAGTTAAAAACCAAAGAGCTTGTGAAGTTGCAATACAAGGCCTCAGAAATAAAATCGGCAGAGTGAAATTACTTCAAAGGGAGAATCAAGATATTTCAGTGGCTGCTCCTACTCCTAGCACCTCATCCGTGTCTAGTTCTAGTATCAGCAGTATATGGGCTGAGTTTGACCAAGAAATTACAAAAAGTAATAGACCAGAGAACCAACTTGCTGCTGGTATTCGCGAATTCGATAAATACCTCAAGGAAGAGTATTTAGATCGAAATAAAGATCCCCTTCAGTGGTGGCACGAGCGTCGCCAGTTATATCCTCATGTTTACACCTATGTGTTAAAGAGATTTTGCATAGTAGCGACATCAGTACCCTGCGAACGCATTTTTTCGGCGACGGGACAAATCCTCAATGATCGAAGAACTCTATTATCGACGAACAAAGTGTCCAAATTAACTTTTTGCATAACAATATGTAAGTTAATTATATTAACGAATGGTAGGTAAAGAACAAACAAGATGCTTTAGCATACGATCTCACTCAAGAGTCATTGTTATTTTCACTGTGCCTAATTGTTAGGTAACAAATTAGAAGTGTGTGTTAGTATTACACTTTATAGGGCAAACCCACTTTGTTTTACTTTTATGTGTTTTTTACATTTTAATTACAATTATTATTAATAATGTTATTTTTTGTTTCTCTAATTTTAATGTTTATGTATTTGTTTTTAATTTTCAATTTATGTTCTTATAAGATAGATTTAATTTTGATATTTATATTGAATTATTTAATTAACTAATTTCAAATTGATTTTTACAATTATTTTATAATGTTTTATAGTTAAGTTTCTTATTTAAATTTATATATTTCTTTTATTATCGCAATTTCATTTTTATAATTTTTATAATTTTTATTTCTACATTCATATTATATTTTATTTTTACACTTGACTTGTTAATGATTTTACTTTTAAATCGTTTGAAATTTTATCCAATACCGTACATTACGTCAAGTACAGTGTTCGCATTATATCTCTGCCGGTGAGGACAGTTATATGTCTGAGAATTCGAGCCGTCAACTACTCTTCTCCTATTCATAAGTCATTACCTCGCAGTGTGGGGCTCGGCATAATGCACTCGGCACACTCATTAGTGCTTGCCACACAATTGTTTGTGTGCCAATTTGAGAAATGTCTATGGTGATGCTTTTACAGTCGGTATACGGTATACCTTTCCTGGATGTCATGACGTAGCTCACCGGCAGGGATATAACGTGGGCACAGTAGATACGTGCGGAATTTATTTAATATTTCACTTTGGCAGGAAAATTCTTAGAAATTTGGCTGAAAGATTCAACCATCAGCATCTTTGAAAGCATAAACTGTCCTTATGACAGGTGGTTAATATAGAGACCACTATCCCCTAAAGGGTTATTAATATTGGTAATATTGCTTGTGCGGCATAGCCTACTTAACCTGTACCCAGTAGTAGAAGTATTTTTGTTACCATATTTAATGGTATTTTTATTTACTAAAATAAACGTATTTAGAATATTCTATTAGTAATATTTCTTCAAACGGAAATTTAACCCGGCAAATGAAAACAAAACACGCTTTCATCCAATTAACAATTGAAAGACAAAATAAAGAATTTTAAAAATTAACAAATCCATTTAAAAATTAAAATACTACGAGTACGCTTACAATAAATGTAAAGTAAAAATAAGAACAGAATAGCTGAATATGTCATTTTACATTTTGTGTAAATTAGGCTACTGTTTTATTTTCCCATCTGAAGTTTAATTACCCAAAATACGAGTAATAACCCAGGCATTGAATGCATTGATCGTTATAAAGAATCTGCTATAACAAGCAAAAGAGCGCGTGGAGTAGCAGTAGCAAGGCGAGCGAACGATCTGTCTTTCAGGGAACTCGTGATGGGAACTAACGAACTAGAAGAGCGACCTAGTTCGCTAAGGAGCTGGGAAAGTGCGAACTAAACTGATCGCTCCCAGCCGCGAACTACTATGCGCACCAGTGCCTGACGAGTAATGAGTGATGACAGACTGCTATAAAAAAACAAGGAGCGCGTGCAGTGGCAGTAGCAAGGCGAGCGAACGATCTGTCTTCGAGATGGGAACTAACGAACTAAAAGAGCGAACTAGTTCGCTAAGGAGCTGCGAACTAAACTGATCGCTCCCAGCTGCGAACGATTATGCGCAAGACTAGTATGAAGATAAAAGCTGGGCAGTTAAATTGGAACATCAGACACAGGTGATGATACGTCTTACATAGGCTCTCTCATAGGGGCAGATGACCTCGTAGTTTCGCCCCTCAAAACAACAATAACTAACTAACTAACCTCTCTCATAAATATTTCTTATTTTAACAGCGAGTATTTGCTGATGTTATTGTATTCATAATGCAGGTTCATTCTGTTGGCACCCCTGGACCCTATTGTAGGTGAAGTCTACACCACATGCTATGCTAACGGTAGCTAAGTTATTGGTAATGCAGGTTCACTCTGTTGGCACCCGTGGGCCCTATTGTAGGCGAAGTCTACACCACATGCTGTGCTAACGGTAGCTAAGTTATTGGTAATGCAGGTTTACACTGTTGGCACCCTGGGCCCGATTGTAGGTGAAGTCTACACCATATACTGTGCTAACGGAAGCTAAGTTACTGGTAATGCAGGTTCACTCTGTTGGCACCCCTGGGCCCTATTGTAGGCGAAGTCTACACCACGTGCTGTGTTAACAGTAGCCAAGTTATTGGTAATGCAGGTTCACTCTGTTGGCTCCCCTGGGCCCTATTGTAGGTAAAGGCTTCACCACATGCTGTGTTAACAGTAGCTAAGTTATTGGTAATGAAGGTTCACTCTGTTGGTACTCCTGGGCCCTATTGTAGGCGAAGTCTACACCACATGCTGTGTTAACAGTAGCCAAGTTATTGGTAATGCAGGTTCACTCTGTTGGCTCCCCTGGACCCTATTGTAGGTAAAGGCTACACCACATGCTGTGCTAACAGAAGCTATGTTATTGGTAATGCAGGTTCACTGTGTTGGCACCCTGGGCCCTATTGTAAGTGAAGTCTACACCACATGCTGTGCTAACAGTAGCTAAGTTATTGGTTGTGCAGGTTCACTCTGTTGGCACCCTGGGCCCTATTGTAGGTAAAGGCTACGCCACATACTGTGCTAACAGTAGCTAAGTTATTGGTAATGCAGGTTCACTCTGTTGGCACCCTGGGCCCTATTGTAGGTAAAGGCTACACCACATGCTGTGCTAACAGTAGCTAAGTTATTCGTAATGCAGGTTCACTCTGTTGGCACCCTGGGCCCTATTGTTACTGGCCCAAATCTCGGGGATTGAAACTTAGCCTTAATGATAACATCATATATCAAAATTCGTACAGTCTAAACCTCAAGCAGGTAAAGTGACTTTAAGCTTAAGTTTTAAAAATCTAAGCATATTTTTAGCCAAGTAATTTCTTTGCAGGGCGATGCAGACCATCACATGGATATTAAAATTGAGGAATCTTCTATTCCGGTGGTGGTTCCAGGCGTCAAAACAGAAACACCCTCTTCAGATCTGCAAGAGGTAAGTATCTTCATGCCTCCTTACAAGACATCTCCTTATCAACTAATAGCATTTTTGGATGAAGAGTTGTGTTTTGACAGTTATGTTTTGGCTGTTAGGTTGTGTTTTGTACAGCAAGTACAATCCATATTGATGGAAGGATATCGAATTAAATAATATCTGTCCCATACGACACTTCCACTTCCGACCGCCGGCTTGGTGCGATGTTGTTCTGATCACTGAGCTACTGGGCGTTGCATTATAATGCCATAGGCAAAAGCTATATTGCGTGAGGCTAGCATTATCACGTTGTATTAGTGCCAGCTTTGGACTTGGAAGTCTAGGTATGAACATTGATTTAGGATATCCATATTCTGGCCAGAGATTCCCCCATGATGAGGTGGGTGGGCTACCATCACGAGTGGTCTTCTGCGCGTTTTCAGTTGAACTCCCGGACATTGCTGGGATGGTCGTATCTTATGAGATTGGAACATTCCAAGAACATGTAGTTGACCCTAAGCATGAAGATAATATATAATTGAAGATAGGAGTAAAGGAATGTTCGAGAACCATGCGGAGAAAGTAATTGCTAATGCTTTTGTTTGTAAGTACTCGCTGAAGAAACTTTCTTTCTTACTTCATAATGTTTTTATGTTGCGTTCTTCAACCCTCAGTATTCCCATTGCTGAGGTGTCAGGAAGTAGGTGAAATGTGTGTGTATGGAGCAGTGCTGTTTGCAGCCTATTGTTTAGCACATAGGAGGTGTTAATGAGCTTTGGAGAATAGTTGAGAGCTTGTAGACAACGATCATTGCCAAGCATTTACCTGGATATAAAAATGGTGAACCATGAAAATACAATTACAAGGATGGTGGTGATCATAACCACTCATCCTCTGTGACAGATCACAAGACCAGGCACCTTTATGCTGTGTAATGTGTTCAGCTCGTATTCTGTTCTATGCAGGAACTATAAAGGTTGGCTTCAGTCCCGGTGTGCTGCAATGAATCGGCTTTCCAATCTCTATTACAAACTGTGAGTTCCCTTACAGCAGCAGGTATATATTTCTTGTTGTTACAGCTATATTGATGTTACATACTCTACAGTGTGCCTTCCACTTACTCCTTTTTAACATTTGCAGTGATTTGGTAAAGGAAGTCTTGTATAATATTGTAAAGGTTGATTGATTTATGCCCAGATTCTCAAATGTTATGCTCGTGCAAATATTGGCAGCCTAGTTGCTTGTTACTCAATGACACGTGCACGTGTTGGGTTCTAGGACCTCTTATAATCTTATGGCTAAGAATTTTAAAATAAATGTATATTTGACCTGAATCCTTACAGCTATTACTTCTATAGATGTAACTGATCTCAGCATTGTCCTTCGCTTGAAGATTCACTTAAAAGGAGGTAGTTTACTATAAGTTACATAAATGGAGGTTATAACCACGAATCTGTATAATGTTCATCTCTAGCCGCAGAATGTGATGGGCAGTGCGAAAGTAGTTCCACTTTAGCTGACCAGTGCTGTACAATTACATGGTTTGTTATTTGTGTAAAAGTGTAAGCACAGGAATAAATTATTTCATCTTATCCCCAGGATGAAGAAATGCAGGAACGAGGAAGTGGTGGAAGTGGAAACCACTTAAATGAGTAAGTGTTCAACATACAAAATACGTGATCTGTCGCTTAACGTGAGCGTAGCTGTGAGTTTTGGATTTGAATAAGACTTGTTTGCAACGTCAGATATGTCTCTCATTGTGCCTCATCATTGAACTAGATATTGGTATTAACTTTCAATTTAGCGTCACACAAATCAGTGTTCTCACTGTCTGGAAATATTTATGAAACGTCTGTCAGTCTGTTGATGGAAATAAGCCTGGAAGAACTACACATGGCGCAGAGATAAGAATATGATTGAGTTTTGTAAAGAATATCCATTACTTCGCACTTCCCCACTGTGTCCTCAAACCATATATTTCATCTGTAACCCAAAACAAAACAAATAGCGTAAACAGCCTTCTCTTTCAAGCAAAATCCAATTAAAGATCTAATACAATCAATCATAAACCATAGGAGGGTTTTGGATATTTGGGTAGTATCAACATTATACCACATCATGATGCTCGGGTTTTGTAGGAAAACAGTTCATAGGTTGTGAGAACATATAATGATGTCCCAGTGTTTATTACGCACGTTTAATTTTCCCAGTGGGGGTTATTGGGTACGTTTTTCAGGTAGAGAAGTACATATTGGAGAGAGATATCGTGTAGTGAGGTACACATTCGGTAAGCAGGACTTGTATAGAATTGCACTATGGGTAGACAGAACTTGTCGAGAAGTACATATTGGCCAAACAGGGTTTTCATGACGCTCCTATATTGTCAAATACATGGTTTATGGCGTATCCTTCTCCACTGTCTTATGCAAGACGAGTTTTTCCTGGTCGGAAAGGGTTTCATGGGGCACTTTACATAATATTTTGTGCAACTCGATCCTCAACGCTTATCGTACAAATAATAGCCGCCCAAGGGCATCAACGCAAACAAGAGCGTTAAGTGTAGAACCGTTGTATCCAAAATATTCTCAAGGTCTGCGCTCAAGGCTTCAGCTTTTGATGTCACTTCTAGGTCCTTGTAAGCAAAATTATATCTCGTCGATATGTTTCGTTGGAATAACCCCAAATAACTGATTAACGTCTGCCAACTTTAAGACGTCACAGCAAACACGCCATGGACGCAAGCTTTTAGAAATTGACGTGGAGCGTAGCCATGATAGTCAGCATGAAGTTGAGTGTTTTGCACGTGCCAGTGTGTGCCTGAAATCGTGCGAAGCGCTCTGTTCTAAAGAACCTGCAATTTGTTGATCAAGGTGGGGGCGGCGTACCCACACACAGGGCAGGCATATTCCAGAAGAGGTCGCACAATAGGAGTTTGTTGAATTCATCGCGGTGGCTCCGGGACCTCGGTAGAGGCCAGATCTATGCTAGGTAGCGTTTCACTTGTTTGACGCTGGGACACATCCTTGTAGAAATAAGTCCTTTATCTAGCGCGGTTCTCGGGTTCTTTGCATCTGACTGCCATCTGATTACTGTACCGGAAAAGATGAGATCCTGGACACCGATTAATTTACCTACAACATTTCTCGAAATAAGTTTCGACGTTATTAAGGGAGTCTTGTAGGTTTTCTTCAACTCCAGGAAGTGGTGTAAATCGCGGTATCTTCCGCACTTAGGAGTAGTTTGGTGTTATCTGTTTTTGGAACGTCATATATGTCGATATTAAATAGCGAGGGGGAGATAACAATGCCCTGTGGTACTTCGGTTTAATTCGTCATTATAGAGGATTGGGCGTCAGCTTCATTTATACCCTCGAGTAGCGCCTCCTTTACAAACACTATGCATTCCGTTGTGCTGTAACACTATGAACGCTCAAGATGCTGAAACAACAACTCGGGTCAAGACCTAGCTGGTTCATTTCACGGATTTTGCGGCGTATAGCAAGTTTGATCAAGTCTGAACTCGTCTAGTCCGTGCTACCCGCTAACATCGAATGAAACATCTGGTAACTTCTTATTTGCACTGTACAGTACATGTTTCAGACATGCAGCAGGAATTGCTTTGTTTCCATTGCATGAATCCCCAAGTAGTAAAACCACAGCTCTTACTGACGGTGGCGCTACAGCACTCCAAGGGCGCAGTGGTCTTCCTCGACGTCATCCAGTCTACGTGTCCTTTGGTGTCCAGCTAACCTTCGTCCTTTGGTCAGCTTTGGAAGACCTAGCATGCGGGTATATGTTGAATATGTGCAAGCCAATGGATCCTTGCTTCTGTCGTGATAGGAGGATCTTCAAAAAGATTATACATATGCTTATTTGTGCGAACTTGCCATTCCCCACTAACTTGGATAGGTCCATAGATCTTCCTCAATATCTTCCTTTCTCATTTGTTGAGTAGACCTTCACTTCGCTGTGTCATCACCCTTGTCCCGCTAACTTGGGTAGGTCCATAGATCTTCCTCAATATCTTCCTTTCTCATCTGTTGAGTAGACCTTCACTTCGCTGTGTCATCACCCTTGTCCTACTAACTTGGGTAGGTCCATAGTTCTTCCTAAATATCTTCCTTTCTCATCTGTTGAGTAGATCTTCACTACGCTGTGTCATCACCCTTGTCCCACTAACTTGGGTAGGTCCATAGATCTTCCTCAATATCTTCCTTTCTCATCTGTTGAGTAGACATTCACTTCACTGAGTCATCACCCTTGTCTCACTAACTTGGGTAGGTCCATAGATCTTCCTCTATATCTTCCTTTCTCATCTGTTGATTAGACCTTCACTTCTCTTTGTCATCACCCTTGACTCACATCCACGTTATAAATGGTTTTCCTACATCTGCGTGATAATGTTCTGGATTTCAACACATGGGTAGTGGCAAAATTACATTTATTACCTGCATTTATTCTCTCTTAATTTCTTCCGAGTTGCTGTTCTCATCAGTTTTGAGGGAACCGAGTTATTTAAAACTGCAAGTGCACTCAAATTTCTTTTCATCCACTATTAGGTCCCTAGGTATTGACCTTTCTCATTCCTTCACTACATACTTGGTCTTGGATTCATTCACATGTAGTCCTTCATCTTGTGCTGCTCCTGATAGTTCCACATAAACCTTCTCGACATCCTCCTGAGTTCTTCCAAGTACTGCCGCATCATCTGCATACGCTAGATACTGAGTGGGTTGATTAAAGAAAGTACCAGCGGCACACAAACTCTGTTGTTATATCCTCTCATCCTGCCTCTGTCACTGGTAGTGATGGGCCGTATCTCTCGCTCCAACACAAGGTTGAATAACACACAAGAGAGTGGGTCTCCTCGTCTTAAGCCTTGGTTCACTTTAAATTCCTTCGAAAGTTCCTGCTGGACCCCAACTCTGCACTTCTAGTTACATCTTCACAAGTATGATGATCTTCCTTGGTATCCCCAGGTGTTGACTTCTTCTTCTTCGTCTGCCTCATCCGATATGGGCGTTTGCTCCCTCCTTCTTATCCTGTGCAATCCTGACGAGTTCCGTGGGAGACCACCCAAACCTAGTTCGTAAATTATCCATCCAAGTTATTCGTCTCCTCTCCGGTCCACGCTGAAATATAACATGAGCAGTCGGTATGTTTGATTCCTCATCATGTGTCCCAAGTATTCTAATTTCCACCTCTTAGTTGTGTTTAACAGCTCAGGTTGGCTGCTCACATGCTGAAGAATCCCGGCATTACTCACATAATCTGTCCACGAGATTTTAAGAATCCGCCGGTATATCCACATTTCAAAAGCCCGAATCATCTTTTCTGTAGCTACGGACAAGGTCCAAGCTTCAACACCATAAAGAAGGGTGGAGACAACATAACACTTCACAATTCTTTTCTTAATCGTCATACTGAGATCTCTACAGCATAGTAGGCTAGTTGTTTCATTGTCATAAATATGGATCTAACCTTCTCTATACGGCATCTTGTTTCAACCGAAGGATCCCAATCCTCATTAATATTCTGTCCTAAATTAACCAAACTCTTGGATCCATCAATCTGATGTCCATCGACCAAAAGGACTTGTGACAAAGCTGGTTTTCGCGATATTATCATATAATTTGTTTTCTTAATGTTGAGGTAAAGGCCATATTGTTTGCTCTTTTGATGCACAATAGTAACAATCTCTCTAAGTCCTTCGATACTATTTACAATCAAAACAGTATCATCTGCATACCGTATATTATTAATATAATTACCATTGACCTTAATACCTTGTTGAATGCCATCAAGTGCCTCAGAGAAAATCTGTGTTGCATAGATATTAAAAAGAAGTGGCAAAAGATTGCATCTCTGTCTCACACTACTCATTATTTCCACTGATCTCGATATATGTCCATCAATTCTGATACAAGCCTTTTGACCCCAGTATAAATTAATGATGATCTGAATGTCTTTCTCATCTATTCCTGAGTCCTTGAGTGCATTATACAACTTATCATACTGACAACGGTCAAAGGCTTTTCCATAGTCCAGAAAACATGCATATACAGTACATCCTGAGTTACCTCATGGCCTCTCTGGAAAAGAACTCGAAGCGCAAATAATGCCTCACGAGTTCCTAGACCGTTGCGGAACCCAAACTGTGTGTCACTGATGTGTATATTTTGTAAAAGGCGACATGGAAGTAAGGAGTGTCACTTCGCTCAAGATCTGAACTTAGACGACAAGCGTAAGAGACTAGCGGAGAACGAATGTTGTTTTGCATGCTTATATGTTGGTCATAGGGCAAACCGTTGCACAGCAAACTTGAGGTGTCCAGTAGGCAGTAACAGACATGAAGTAATCATGTGCCCTAGGTTAGAAGTAAATAAGGTTTCGACCAAGAATGATACAAAGCATAGTAACAGTAAGATGAACAGCAAAGAAAATGGAGTTGTGACTCTCAGCGCAAAAGCCTCAGCTGTTCAAGATGTTTTGTTACAGACTCTCAGTGTTAGACTAGTAAACAATGGGAAGGTGAAGACAGTACATGCTCTAATATTTTGTAGTTCACAAAGGTCTTACTACTAGAAGAAACAGCGAAGGAAATGAAGTATGTCCCTTTGAAAACTGAGAGGATAGGTCACATACTATTTGGAGGTTCGTCAATCAGCGAACAAGATCACAATGTCTATGCAATTTCGGTTAGTGACGAACGTGATTTAAAGAAAGAAAATATGCAGGGGTTAAGCCGAAAGGAATTATGTGGGAACATTCCAAGGTTACAGCATGGTCCGTGGATGGATGAAATTAAAAAAAAACATTTGGGTCTCTGATTTCGGTTTATGCCCTCCTGTAATAGAACTTCCCATTGGTGCTGATGCCGCTGGAAGACTGTTCACGGGGGATGTTGCTCATCTGAAATCAGGATTAGTTGCCATGAAAACTACTCTTGGTAGGACAGTTAGGGGAAAGGTTTGGCAGAAGATTGGGGATAGTGAATCTTGTGTGTCTACTCTAAACCCCTTGTTTGTGCAAAGCATGTCTTTAAGTGAGTCGTGGAGCTTGGAAACTATCGGCAATAGAGACACCATTGAAACTCTTACAAAACAGGAGATGGAGTTAGCTACCTTTAAACATTTTCAAGACAATGTCAGGACGAGCGGGAAAGAAAGTTATTATGTTTCACTGCCGTGGAGAGAGAATTGGCAGCTTATGAAAGAAAATAAGGACATTGCATTGAAGAGATTGAGTTCTGCTACTGTTCGTCTGAAGAAGGAAGGAAACTTCAAGAGGTACCAGCAAGTGTTCCAGGAGTGGGAATCAGAGAAAATTATAGAAGAAGTCTGTGAGGAAGACATTCAGGAAGCAGGGTGTTACCTACCACACCAAGGAGTCTTCAAGGATGGTGCTGAGAGATCTGTGTT
Source organism: Meconema thalassinum (assembly GCA_946902985.2). NCBI lineage: Eukaryota > Metazoa > Arthropoda > Insecta > Orthoptera > Tettigoniidae > Meconema > Meconema thalassinum. The sequence goes on from OX336391.1 coordinate 20,301,441, forward strand.
CGACGCGGCCAGCAAGTCGAGAGGGGGACCGACACTTATAGTCCAGTCAATAAACGAATTTCACCCTACATCAGATGCGGGATCGTTTTTTATTTTTTGATGTTGTTTAGGACCATTAGGTAGTTATTAATCCAAGTTTCCGTCATCCTCCCGCCCTTACTTCGTCCGCCATCTTGAAAAAACTGTCAGAAATCGGCACTTTTTTCAGTATTTGGCCTCTAGCTCATTCCCAGTTCATTTGTTTGAACATATGTCCAAATAATAAAATGTAGATTACTAAATTTCCAACAACTGTGATTTGGAAGGTCTTTTCGTAGGACGAAGCGTATTCGAGATACGAGAAGGCGAAAGAGGGCAAAAATTGCCGATTCGGCAAATTTTTCACTTTCGCTCCACTTTCCATCGCAAAAACAGGGAGAAGAAATGATCTCAGAGAACGTTTATTGAATGAAAGTTGTAGATAATTTAATTTCCTTTGAAACTCGTGTATCAAAAAATCAATTAGAAGCAATAGGTAGGCGTGGGGGTAAATTTAAGAAACCTAGAGGAAATGCGTTTTTTGTGATTCAGCCCTGGAGCGCCGTGTTGGTAAAAGTTTTTCGTTTTCATTATATTACAACTACAGGGTCCGGCAGCATAACTTCCTTTTTTTTAATGCGCGCCATTCAGTAGTTTGATGTCGTAGCGGAGCGCTAGTGGGGTGGTACTATAAAGTTTTGTCCCGATACAGTTCAGTCGCCATCATGCGTTGGAACAGGGAGGAGCGTGCTTTTGCCTTTGAGGCCTACTTTTCGAGCGGATGTTCTGTGATCGCAACCCAGCGCGCCTTTCGATGGCGTTTTATTTTGGCCCCGTTGGCTCCTGTCCCGGGCCGGAAATCAATTCAGACGAATTGGAAGTGTGACAGGGCGAAGAACTGGAGTGTGTCGGCCTATTCGATCACCTGAGAGCATTAAGGCAGTGAGAGCTTCAGTGTTGCGATCACCACGGCGTTCTGTACGCAAACATGCGTCTGCCCTTGGACTTTCCGATCGGTCTGTGAGGAGAATTCTTTTTGCTGATGTTCATTTCCATCCGTACAAGATGGCGAGTGCGCAGGAACTTTTTGAACGTGACTTCAATTGTCGGCGGAACGCGTGTGAGGTTCTTCTCGAAGTCGTTCCTGAGAACGCTGTTTTCGTTGTTAGTGATGAAGCCCGTTTTCATTTGTGTGGATCCCTTACCAAACAAAACATGCGCTGCTGGGGTGCCACCAATCCTCGAGAACTGCACCAAAGGCCTTTGCATTCACCTAAAGTCACAGTTTGGTCTGCACTGTCCTCAGCTGGAATTATTGGTCCCTGGGTCTTTGAGGAAAACTCAGTCACAGTTACAGTGAATTCGAACCGGTATGTAAACATGTTACGGCATTTTTTTCCTACGGGTGGATGATTTGGACTTGGGGACATTTGGTTACAACAAGGCGGTGCAACGGCACACACTTAAAGAGCAACGATGGCTATATTGAGGGAACACTTCCCGGAGCACCTCATCTCACTGAGGGGCGATTTGGAGTGGCCGGCCCGCTCTCCCGATTTGTCCCCTTGTGATTTTCTCTATGTTTTTTTTTGAAATCCCGTGCTTATGTGAACCGTCCAAGGACTCTACAAGATTTGAAGACCAACCTCCAGGAAGAATTTACCAATATATCGCCTGATTTGCAGGCAAGAGTCATGACAATCGCCAGAAAGCGGTTTTCTCAGTTTATGGAGAATGGGGGACGTCACCTATCCTATATGTTCTTCAAAACCAAGTTAAACAAAACTTTATGTATGCACCTACATTGTATAAAAAATAAAAGTTTTCTGATTCATATAATGGGATTTATTACGTTTTTAAGAAAGGAAGTTATGCTGCCGGACCCTGTATTATCTGAACACAGCAGTGCATCTAAATAATATTTGAACCATTTTTGTATAAATATGAATAGATGGGAGAGATCAAATTCGTTACACATTCATTTAAGAAAGTTAGTGCGTATTTACAAAATATAGATTATAATACAATGCGATTTATATATTAATTATTTACATATTAATTATTAGGGAATATTTATTTATCGTATGATGATACAGAGTTAAAATAAAAGTTCATACACTACATATAAAGTTATATATACAGTTATATACAAAGTCATAAACACAAACTTCTAAGTCCAGGCCATCAATCCACTGAAGTGCCTCAGAAGATGCATGATGAATGTCACCTACTGATCCTTGGGACGCTCGTTGTGGACATTCACCAACAATATGTCCGATGGTTTGCAGGGTAGCTCCACAATCGCAGTTAGCAGAAGTAACCCAACCCCATTTGTGAAGCAGGAATCCACATTTGCCTTGTCCTGTACGGATCCGGTTAATAATTCTCCATTGGCGTCTGGGGAGTTTGAAACCTTCTACCCGGTTGGAAGGGCTTTCAATCAGATGTGCATTGAATACTGATGATTCTTCCCACATAGTTTTCCATGCTTCTGAGATGTTAAATGAAGAGTCTTCAAGGAGTACTGCAGAGCGCCATAGTGGTTTTCTTGACTTCAACCGTTGATTGCCTGCTTTTGCTACATCAGTATGTATGGGTAGCTGGGGGTTCTTCTGAATGGTTCTCCAGATCTTCAGGAGAGCCTCTGATCTTCGAAGAGCTGGAGGTTGGATGTTACTTAGGGAATAATGAACACTCTAATATAAAAACTTTAAAATAGATGGGGGCTGGGTTTTGCTACAGTAACCGAAGACGTTTCGCAAGGGGGGACGGGAGGGTTGACTCTTCAGCAGGGTCTTCGTCGAATGGTATGGACGGGTCCTCGATGTTTTCCTCTTCCTCGTCAGTGACTCTCAAAGGACGGTTGTCGCGGGACTTTCCACCGCAGCAGAATTTGCAGAAAGTGGAGCAATGCATACCAGATTTTCTGCATCCACATGCTGCGGAACAGTCGGTGACACACCTGCATGATACTGTCTTCAGCAGGGTACGAGGAGCAGCATCTCTGGTGGTTGTTGTCGAAATCAAGTCCCTGCTTCCTCTAGTGCAGCCAAAGATGATCGGTCTTTCTTCCTGCTCATCCAGGACGTCACTTGGTGGTTTACCCCCAAGGAGTGGTATCGCGCTGCATCGGAGATTGGAGGCAGCTTTTCCAGGTTCAAGTTTGTCGGGGTAGCAACAAATTTTGTGTGTCGGAGGTCAGAAAGTGATTGGCCGATTTCCCCACCATGGAGGACGACTAATATTTGCTCTCCTACGTTGGAGATGTCCTCTAGTGTGGCTTTTGAGTCCACGAAGACATCACTTATCTCCAACAATAATGGATTCCTCCGGAACAGGGAACAAAATTTGTTTTTTCCGAATCCATAAATGTTTGACGTTGTGTCACACCCGCTGATGGCGTGGATGAGCAGCAGGTTCTCGGCGAAGTCGTACATACATGATGAGGGGGAGTACATGCCGTCAGGTGAATTGCCTCTTCCTGTTTTTTAAGGTATACGTTGTTCATCGTATTTGATGTCCCAGTGAGAATGGCTAATAAATCGATGTCTTCCCCCATAATAATTACAGCGTCGTACGAAGAAGCCATCGTTGTTGCAGTGGTCACAATGAGCACGTCAGCATCCTCTTCAGCTTGCTTGTTCATGACGTTGGACGCTTCAATTGTTGTTCTGGGGAGGGCAACAAATCTTTTTTATTGCTCTCATTGGACAGAAATTTGTGTTGAGGTGTTTTGTTGCCTGTGGCTTCATTAAATACCACATCTGCTGAGGAGTTCAGCTTGCGCCTTCTTGCTCTTTCAGCATTCTTGGTACTCATCAGAAGATTGTCTGGGTACCCGTCGAAGATGACCATCACCACGGTCCCATAATGCTGGTGGATGTACTTGATATAATCGGCACAAATTTTTCAAAAAGTCAAATTTCGATTCCACACAACTTTGTGGAGCAGATGCCCACCATGGATGACAGTGAGGTGATTTGAGAGAAGCTCGAAATCCATGGGTGTGAACGCTGCATATCAAGCAGACCGAGCTGCTAGCAAAAAGTTGTCCCTTACCTCCTTGCGCATGACATCCTCGTTGAACAACGACATAGGGTACGGTGCAAGCTCTAAAGAGAGTTATTCCTCAAGGTCGTCCTGGGTTGTTTTTGCTATGCACATCCTGTGATAGAGTGTGAGTGGGTCCACAGCAATCTTCTTCTCCCCAACTTTCAAGATGTTCTTGTCACTTGCTAAAGATATCACTTTGTCCTTCTTTTTGAAGGACACTTCACCGAAGGTTGTTTCCACTATTCTTGAGAGTCCAGCCATACCGACTTGCTGAGCATTGTAGCAGTTCACCTGCTCACTTCCAACTACACCTGAGCTGATGCTCTCCTCCCTTAATTCGGGATCCAAACGACCGAGGACGAACAGCAGCAATGATTGCATGAGAAATGGCAATACTGATCCTCTTCCATTTACCTTAACTTCCTTGTTTGTTTTTAGCAAAATTGTTTGGACCATTGTCAATAACGTTGGTGTTTCAAAAATTTATCAGGGGGTGGATAGTCAATGGTATTGTAGTCAAGGGAGTGAATATCATCGGTAATTATATCTGCAGCTGCTTTCACCACTCGCATTCTTTCTTCCTAAGGATTCGATTTTATATTGGCAGACCAAGTGTCATTCAATATTTTATAACCAGTATTTTTGTAACAGACCGTCGATTTATAGCCTGTTTCAACGTACATGATGTCATCCTCGTACTTTTTCAGCAAACGGGATTTTACTGTTCTCCGATCAAGTTCACATCCTTCCTTAAGGGCCCCCATCAATTGATTAAATGAGAATTGGCATTCTTCTTTGTTTCTTTTCAGAAAAGCATAAACACACTCCATTGCTTCATCAACTCTGGGGTGTGTTCTGTATCCTCTTGCCCCTCCCCCAGCTCTCGGTGGTCGGTACAGCTTTTTCATACAAGCATCGTGGTACTGACCGTCAGCTGCAATAAGATCTAAGTCTGGGGGAACACGATTAATTAGTTGTTGAGCCCCTTCATCTCCGCGTGCCCGAGCTGCTAGCAACAAGTTGACCCTTACCTCCATCTTCTCCACCAAGCGAACTGGATTTCGAGAAATCCAGGGGAGCTTTTTCTGTTTTTTCATATAATTCTCTTCATTTTTTTCCGCACATAGAAAGCAATGGCCCTTGCAAATAAACGCCTCACTTACTGACCTTAGCTTTGAAGTTGGTCCAGGTGTAGGGGATTCTGAGCGTAGAGCAACGTCTATCCATCTTGGAACGGTGTAATTCTTTGAGCAGGCATTGTGAACTTTAATTTCATCGCTTTTCTTCAAAATCTGGCAGTGGTCGTTCCGCCCCCTTCGAACACTTGCGCTTAATAGAGTCTGAACTCCTTTCTTCTTCACAGTAATAACAACTCCTTCGTCCAAACTCTTCCCGCATATGAAGCACTCACTGTCCGGTGTTTGGGATGAAGAAGCCATCCTTCACCACTACAACTCACTCCACAGGAAAACTCTTTCCAAGCACGTTGACTAAACCCGATGTGAACACTGGAGGTACGAACATCAACTGAATAAAACAAAACAATATGGGTGTGTGTGAGAGTATGTGTGTGGTTACATTTATACGACAATGGTTCAAATAATATTTAGATGCACTGCTGTGTTCAAAAAATGGTTGTAATATAATGAAAACGAAAAACTTTCACCAACACGGCACTCCAGGGCTGAATCACAAAAAACGTATTTCCTATAGTTTTCTTAAATTAACCCTCACTCCTACCCATTGCTCGTAATTGTTTTTTTGATCCAGGAGTTTCAAAGGAAATTAAATTCTCTACAACTTTCATTCAATAAACTTTTTGCTTAAATCAAGTTTTCCCCCTGTTTTTGCGATGGAAATTGGAGAGAAAGTGAAAAATATGCCGAATCGCCAATTTTCTCCATTTTTCGCCTTCTCGTAGCTCAAATACGCTTGGTCCTACAAAAGAACCTTCCACGTCAAAGTTGTTGCAAAGTTAGTAATCTACATTTTCTTATTTGGACATATGTTCAAACAAATGAACTGGGAATGAGCTAGAGGCCAAAAACTGAAAAAATTGCCGATTTCTGACAGTTTCTTCAAGATGGCGGACAAAGCAAGGGCGGGAGGATGACGGAAACTTGAATTAATAACTACCTAAGGGTCCTAAACAACATCAAATAATAAAAAACGATCCTGCATCTGATGTAGGGTGAACCCCCTTTTTGAGCCTCTATTGACTGGATTATTAATGATTGTCTTGAAAAGGGACCTAATTTACTGGAGATTATTCCATCAATCTTGACCAGGTTCTCATTGAGGAGAATAGGTGTCATATCAGACATAAAGAAGGCATTCCTGCAGATCTCAGTGCGTGATGTTGACCGCAACTTCCTGGAATTTCTTAGGTGGGAGGATTTAGACGAGAAAAGACTTAAAGTCTACCGTCATAAAAGAGTAGCTCCATTAAAGAAGACTACCAAACCGAGATTGGTGTTATTGGTTTGTAAAATGGGGTCTCGGCTAGCTGCTTCAGCAATAGGTAGTCTGGACTTAGCTGGCATTCGTACTTACTAATGGAGTGATTCCTCCACTGATCTTTCTTGGATGAAGAGAGGGGGGAACTTTTGTGACCAACGGAGTCAGGGAAATTAGAATTGTGACGGATCCAGAATGCGGGTCTCACGTGATCGGAGTAAATAATCCAGGGGTTGCTCAGAGCCACAGCTGATAGCTTTTAAATGGTGGGAGGGATCTCTTTGGTAGAAACTCCCAGAAATTGACTGCCGCTATGAAAAAGTGTTATTGTGTGAGAGAAGACTTCAAGTGGTGAGTCTCTCCGACCCTTACAACATGTTTATCCCATGGAGGCTGGACCTGAAGATATGGTCCGCGAGGGTTTTGTTTTAATGTTGAAACAAAAGGCGGGAGGATGTTGCTTACAAAAGAGTCTTCTCTTTGGCTTTGGTTTCATGCGTATTCTTGTGTTTTGTTTTTTGTATACTCTGTGTGTGTGATAAAATACCAATACGTAGAAAGTCAATCTTTTTCATTCTAAAGAAAAATAATATTGTTTACACCCGAACCGGGTAGGTTCTGGTCCATGACACCATTATCAGGCCACCTCACTTCGGCTATTCTTAACACATCTACATTCATCCTTCCAATTTCAAGCTTTAGGTTTTCCAGCTTTCCACATTTTAGATGCGATCGAACATTCCATGTTGCAATGCGTCTTCTACATTGAGCACTTGTACAAGCACACCCCGCCCGGAGATCCGATTGCGGGGCTAATCCGGAACATGTTACGAGTTCAGGTTTCATGATATGAGCCGCTATTTCTTGGGATATCCAGAGGATCCTTAATTCAGTAGTTTCCCGTTGCCTTCTGCATTCTATGCCGTTGACGATTCCGTGTTCATTCATCCGCATTTAGGGGTGATTTTTCACCCCAAGGACAATAGAGTGCCCTTTACCTCCTCCACGTTAGAAAGAGGGAGACCACTTATACCGGTGGTCACTCGGTCGGACGCAGTTTAACGTCATACCCGGGACGGTTGAGGACTTTGAGTTTCATGATTTCCGCCGTGTTGGAACAAGAGATCAATACGTGGTCCAACTGAAATTCACCCAATAGTAGATTTTGTGAAATCCATGTCTTAGTTTTTGAGGATTTCTTCTTGAAAAATGTTAATTTAAAATTAAATCATGGTTCCTTCATATCTCTATTAGTCTCATGCCGTTCCTGTTAGTTTGCTTATGACCTGACCATTTACCAACCCAGTATTTTATACTCCTTTTCTTTGCCAATCTGGGCATTGAAATCACCCATTAATATCTGAACATGTTTTATTGGGATTCTCTGAAGAACATCGTCTAACATGTTCCAGAATTCGTCTACTTTATCAACGTCCTGTCTATTGGTAATATTGGTTGGTGCATGTCCATTGACTAGCATGTAGCTCTTATTAGCTAATTTAACTGTCATGGTTGAAAATCGACCCGAGAAGGATTTAAAGTCCACAAACTAGAATCAAGTACTGTCTTGTCTACTATAAATCCAGTACCGATTTGTGGACAATTTGGCAGAGCTCTTACACCAGGCTTTCCCTTATATATTCTGTACCCTTCCGAGTCAAAACGGTGCTCATCAGTATACCTCGATTCTTGAAAAGCGATTATTTGAATTCTCCGTTCTCGAGATTTGTCAAGAATATTCTTAAGTTTTCCCATTTTCAAGAGGGAGTTGACATTAAAAGTCATTAACCACAGTCTTGAATTTAGTCTGATTTTGTCTTTACGGGGCTTTGAGGCACTCTGATTTACCTCATGGCACACTGCTGTGGTCTCACCAGAATCCTGTTTTATCCCTCTGTTGGGGGTGGGATAAACAGGGTAGTGTAAATGTGCTAATTTAAGGGCCGTTTCCGAATAAGGGTAGTTTCCCGTAATTGGGGAAGACTACCAGTGTAGTGTGTTGGTGTGAGTACTTAATCTATTGGGGGCGTCCCTACAGGATGCGTTTACCTGCTAGGGGATGAATGTTTAAGTGTGGGCTATTAATCTAGCCGGCCAATTAAGTAGAGCGCGCGATTCAGCGAGCTCTCTTGCAGAGTCGGCGACTTGCCACTCTGCAGTCGGGCCGCTTGCTCGAGTAAAATAGAACTCCTGACGATGCAATTCCTGGTCTCCATGGTCAGGGGCAATTATGACTAAGGTCAGGTTGGGTGTAAGGATGTGAAATGGGGTGTAATTAGTAATAAACGTGTGTGATTACTGACCAAGTATTTATTGGCCAGTAGCTGTGAGGTGATGTCCCTTTTTGGGAGTTAGATATAAAATTAAATACAAGTTGTAAAATGCACAAGTGTTCAGGGTAGGTGTTTACAAAGATAAGGAATCTGAGCACACGGCTAGTTTTCACCTGGCGAAGAGCTGGAACGGACCTCGTAGAAGCAGGGCAGCTGGCCAAGAACAGATAATGGGGCTCTTCTGCGCCTAGCCTTTAAGGCCTTCCCCACTGCTTGGTCAGCGTTTCATCACTGCCGTCGCTCCAGTTAGTGTGTTTGTGTGTGTATTGTGAAAGCGTGGCTGTCAGCAGTATGCAGGGCCTGCTTGCGTTTGAAGAAGTACATGAGGCTTATGGTATGCCTATGGGGGTGGTTTTGATGAAAGATGGAGGGGTGGGTCTTTTAGGTTGCCCTTATTAACCTGAGCACTAGGTTGCCTCGTTCGCCATCTACACTGTTCCCGAGTCCACCTCTTCCATTGCAGATACCATTGGGGACTTCACCGTAACCCTGGCAAGGGAATCTTACAAGGTACTATCCGCCGGGTCAGCTGGACCTAGGTTTTTTAAAGAGTTGTTACTCCTCTAACACTCCCTTCTTTGTTCTGGCTTGAGACAGACAGAGCCTGGCTTACCAATAATGGGTGCAGGTTGGCGAGGTTGCATATCTTAAAAATAACAAGATGTTCAGTAAAGAACATATAGCCTACTTTCTCCTAAATGCGTGGGTAGTGTTATAACTCTTTGTCCTTTTCAAGGAGTATAATTGAATGTTGGTTGTAGTAGCTTGTTGAAATACAACGTGCTATAGGGATATTAAACATGAATATGTGGTGCCCTTTGCTAGTGCTACCTCTGTAAAAATGCAATTTAAATCGGTTTCACCGTGTTTGAATTGATAGGGGGAATCGATTTTCACACAAAGATGGCCGCCATCCGCAAAATATTAGGCTAATGACCTATTAGTTTGGTCAAAGGATGCTCCCTCCATAAAGGCATGTTGTTGCAAAATTTGGTCGAGATCGGATGATTAGGTTAATCGTAATTTGATTTAAGCTTTGAACATTTGTGTGGCTGCCATTATGTTTCCGTCAAGATGGCGGCGATATAAAACATGACACTGAGGTGCCCTTTGCTAGTGCTAGCTCTGTACGAAATTTCGTTCCATTCGGTTTCATCGTGTTCGAATTAATAAGGGGAATCTATTTCGACTAAAAGATGGCCGTCATCCGCAAACTATTAGGCTAACGACTTTGGTCAGAAGATGCTCCCTCCATAAAGGAATGTTGTTGCAAAATTTGGTAGAGATCGGATGAATATGTTAGTCGTAATTTGATTTAAGCTTTGAACACTTGTGTGGCCGCCATTACGTTTCTTTCAAGATGGCGGCGATATAAACCATGACACTGAGGTGCCCTTTGTTTATGCTACCTTTGTACCAAATTTAGTTCCATTCGGTTTCACCGTGTTTGAATTAATAGGGGGAATCCATTTTCACACAAAGATGGCCGCCATCCGCAAGCTAATTGGGTAATGACCTATTATTTTGGTCAAAGGATGCCTCCTCCATAAAGGTATATTGTTGTAAAATTTGGTAGAGATCGGATGATTAGGTTAGTCGTAATTTGATTTAAGCTTTGAACATTTGTGTGGCCGCCATTACGTTTCCGTCAAGATAGCGGCGATATAAAACGTGACACTGAGGTGCCCTTTGCTAGTACTACCTCTGTACCAAATTTCGTTCCATTCGGTTTCACCGTGTTCGAATGAATAGGGGGAATCTATTTTCTCACAAGGTTGGCCGCCATCCGCAAACTATTAGGCTAATGACCTATTAGTTTGGTCAAATGATGCTCCCCCCATAAAGGTATGTTATTGCAAAATTTGGTAGAGATCGGATGATTAGGTTAGTCGTAATTTGATTTAAGCTTTGAACATTTGTGTGGCCACCATTACGTTTCCGTCAAGACAGCGGCGATATAAAACATGACACTGAGGTGTCCTTTGCTAGTGCTACCTTTGTACCAAATTTCGTTCAATTCGCGTTCACCGTGTTCGAATTGATAGGGGGGGGGGGCGGAGGGCCAGACATTCAGAGTACACACACTCACACACAGACTCACACACACACACTTTTTTTTCGCCCTGTGTTGATCTCATAAGTCTACTTTCATTTTTTGCAAAAATCGAAAGCAGGCCAAAAATGTACAGCATTTCGCGACACAAATAACGATCGCGGAAAGGCAAGCCAGCGTGAAGAATGGCGAGAGTAAAATACAGCCAGGCCCATATTTAGGGTTCTTGACGCCTCTGGGATAAAAGAAAGGAAACTTTGCTGCCCCCGACTTGGAATATGCAGATATATTAAAGTTTCCATAAGATATGGGTCTGTCTCTTCACCTGAGTGAGTACGGTATTTAACTATGAGTGGCATTCTCTTGGCCTGTTGCGTTTACTATAGTTAAAAATTAAAAAAACTCAATAAAAATAATTTACATTGACTTTTAACAGATATTATACACAACCACTGTGCACAACAATTATTTAAATACCGGTAACAAGTTTAGGATTTCCTCAATGGTACAATTTCACATTCAAGTCAGATCAACAGCAAGAACACCAAGGTGACTAAGACGATCCTTTTATTTATGTTCTTAAATAATCAACATTGCCAAAGTATATTCTCTTGTGGAGGGTTTGGACTTTAATAACTTGACGTTTAATGACCAAGGAGTTTTGTGCAGTTTTCCAGAAATTTTGCCGTCCCTAAGACCTGCCGGCCTGAGCAGTTGCCAAGTTTGTCTCTCCGTAAATACGGGCCTGAATACAGTAAATTATCCAATATTATAAGCACGACCTTACAAAACCAGTGTTTTACCAGTCAGAAGCAGTTTTAGGACGAGTGGGAGAGGAGATATGTTCCTGGCGACTGCTAATGAAGGAAAGAGATAGGTTGTAGGACACTTAATAAGACACCCAGGAATAGCAAACTTAGTAATGGAAGGAAGCGTCGAGGATATAAACAGTTGTGGTAGGCTAGACCAAGGTTAGGCTATGTTAAATAGATTGCCTCGGATGTAGGGTGTGGTAGCTATGTAGAGATTAAACGATTAGCTCAGGACAGGGAAGCGTGGAGCGCTGCATCAAATCAGTCAAAAAACTCAAACTCAAACAACAACAAGGATAAATGCACCATTGGGACTCTTCCATTCCATGTTGATGAAAAAAGAGGCTATGTTGTGTTTGGTTTAAAGTGGGTTACTTGTAACTCGACGCGGAAGTATCCTCTTGTGTTTTCTGAAACTCGTTGTATCCAGTTACTGTCAATTTCTTAGTACTCGTGGTTTGACTTGGGTTGACTTTCACGTTGATAGGTTTGTGATGTAATTTAGCGGAATATACTCCGCCTGCCCCATCAAATTGTGGTCAGGTTTGTGTTAGCCTACTTAGGAATACAAGAAACCAAATACAGGACGCTTCATTTCAGTGGCCTCATTCTTTATATTGCAAGGATAGACATTCTATACCCAACGTATACCTTATCAAGTCGAGCGCCTTGGTCGAATACGTTTCACCGCTTCTCATTACCAGTAGCCTAACTTGAATTATGAGTTCTGAAATTACCTCATTTGATGTGTTATCTATTATAATGATTTGGCGTGCTGGTATAAGTGCGGCCTCTTAAGCGCTTGTGTGTTCTAGTTTGCTGAACAATATGGAGCAACAACCATTCATTAAGAGTGAGCCAGAATGCCTGTCTCAAACTGATGAACTCCCTAATATTGTAAGTTGTATTATGTAACATAGCATTCATAGTGATGTGCAAGGTTTAGTGACTACTTGCTACCAAATAGTAGGCTTACGAGATGTTTAATATTTTATTGCCTCACGTAACTCAGTACTGTTACTCTGTCTGCATGTTTGACGTTGGCTCATACTTGTATAATTCTTTCTAGGAATCAATTGACCTGTTACCCTCTTATAATCTGCTGGATGAGTCTGGCAATACGTATGAAGATAAAAGCTGGGCAGTTAAATTGGAACATCAGCCAGAGGTGATAATACGTTCTACATTCCCTCTCTAATAGGGACAGATGACCTCGTAGTTCCGCCCCTTAAAACAACAATAACTAACTAACCTCTCTCATAAATATTTCTTATTTTAACAGCGAGTATTTGCTGATGTTATGTATTCCTAACAAGGGTTCACTCTGTTGGCACTCTGGGCCCTATTGTAGGTGAAGTCTACTCCACATGCTGTGTTAACAATAGCTAAGTTATTGGTAATGCAGGTTCACTCTGTTGGCACCCTGGGCCCTATTGTAGGTGAAGTCTACACCACATGCTGTGTTAACAGTAGCTAAGTTATTGGTAATGCAGGTTCACTCTGTTGGCACCTTGGGCCCTATTGTAGGTGAAGTCTACACCACATGCTGTGTTAACAGTAGCTAAGTTATTGGTAATGCAGGTTCACTCTGTTGGCACCCTGGACTCTATTGTAGGTGAAGTCTACACCTCATGCTGTGCTAACAGTAGCTAAGTTATTGGTAATGCTGGTTCACTCTGTTAGCCCCTGGGCCTATTGTAGGTGAAGTCTACACCGCATGCCATGCTGACAGTAACTAAGTTAATGGTAATGCTGGTTCACTCTGTTGGTACCCTGGGCCCTATTGTATGTGAAGTCTACACCATACGGTGTGCTAACAGTAGCTAAGTTATTGGTAATGCAGGTTCACTCTCTTGGCACCCTGGGCCCTATTGTAGTTGAAGAATACTCAACATGCTGTGCTAATATTAGCTAAGTTATTGGTAGTGCAGGTTCACTCTATTGGCACCCTGGACCCTATTGTAGTTGAAGTCTACCCAACATGTTGTGCTAACAGTACCTAAGTTATTGGTAATGCAGGTTCACTCTCATGGCACCCTGGGCCTTATTGTAGGTGAAGTCTACACCACATGCTGTGTTAACAGTAGCTAAGGTATTGGTAATGCAGGTTCACTCTGTTGGCTCCTCTGGGCCCTATTGTAGGTGAAGTCTACACCACATACTGTGTTAACAGTAGCTAAGTAATTGATAATGTAGGTTCACTGTGTTGGCACCCCTGGGCCCTATTGTAGGTGAAGTCTACTCCACATGCTGTGCTAACAGTAGCTAAGTTATTGGTAATGCAGGCTCATTGTGCTGGCCCCCTGGGCCCTATTGTAGGTGAAGTCCACACCACATGCAGTGTTAACAGGTAGCTAAGTTATTGGTAATGCAGGTTCACTCTGTTGGCACCCTGGGCCCTATTGTAGGTGAAGTCTACACCACATTCTGTGCTAACAGTAGCTAAGTTATTGGTAATGCAGGCTCATTCTGTTGGCACCCTGACCCTATTGATGTTGGGCCTTTTCTCGGGGATTGAAACTTAGCATTAATGATAACATCATATATCAGAATTCGTACAGTCTAATCCTCAAGCAGATAAGAAGACGTTAAGCTTAAATGTTAAAAATTAAGCATATTTTTAGCCAAGTCATTTCTTTGCAGGACCAGACAGACCAACACACGGGTGTTAAAATTGAGGAATCTTCCATTCCGGAGTTGGTTCCAGTTCTCAAAACAGAAACACCCTCTTCAGATCCGCTAGAGGTAAGTATCTCCATGCCTCTTTACAAGACATCTCCTTATCAACTAATAGCATTTCGGGATGAAGAGTTGTGTTTTGACAATTGTGTTGATGACAAAGGGAAGCGTTTGGCTTTTTAGGTTGTGTATTGTACAGCAAGCACAATCCATATTGATGGAAGGATGACGAATTAAATATTATCTGTCCCATACGACACTTCCCCTTCCGACCGCCGGCTTTGTGCGATGTTGTTCTGATCACTGAGCTACTGGGGGTTGCATGATAATGCCATTGGCAAAAGCTATATTGCGTGAGGCTAGCATTAACACGCTGTATGAGTGCCAACTTTGGACTTGAAGTCTAGTTATGAACATTGATTTAGGATATCCATATTCTGGCCAGAGATCCTCCCATGATGAGGTGGGTGGGCTACCCTCAGGAGTGGTCTTCTGTGCGTTTTCACTTGAACTCCCGGACATTGCTGGGATGTTCGTAACTTATGAGAGTGGAGCATTGCAAGAACATGTAGTTGACCATAAGCATGAAGATAATATATAATTGAAGATACAAGTAACAAGTGAAGGAATGTTCTAGAACCACACGGAGAAAGTAATTGCTAATGCTTCTGTTTGTAAGTACACGCTGGAAAGACTTTCTTTCTTACTTCATAATGTTTTTATGTTGCGTTCTTTAACCATCAGTATTCCCATTGGTGAGGTGTCAGGAAGTAGGTGAAATGTGTGTGTATGGAACAGTGCTATTTTTTAGCACATAGGAGGTGTTAATGGGCTTTGAAGAATAGTTAAGAGCTGGTAGACAACTGTCACTGCCAAGCATGCACCTTGGTATTAATATGGTGAACAATGAAAATACCATTTCAAGGATATTGGGGATCACAACCATTCGCTTTCCGTGACAGATCACAAGACCTGGCACATTTATGCTGTGTGATGTGCTCAGCTCGTATTCTGTTCTACGCAGGAACTATAAAGGTTGGCTTCAGTCCCGGTGTGCAGCAAAGAATCGGCTTTTCAATCAGAGCCTACTCCAATCTCCTCACTGGCCCTTATCTATATTACAAACTGTGAGTTCACTTACAGCAGCAGATATATATTTCTTGTTGTTACAGCTATATTGATGTTACATACTCTACAGTGTGCCTTCCACTTACTCCTTTTTAACATTTGCAGTGATTTGTTATAGGAAGTCTTGTATAATATTGTAAAGGTTGATTGATTTATGCCCGGTTTCTCAAACGTTATGCTCGTGCAAATATTGGCAGCCTAGTTGCTTGTTACTCAATGACACGTGCACGTGTTGGGTTCTAGGACCTCTTATAATCTTATGGCTAAAAAGGTTAAAATAAATGTACATTTGTGCTGAATCCTTACAGGTATTACTTCTATAGATGTACTGATCTCAGCATTGTCGTTTTCTTAAGATTCACTTAAAAGGAGGTAGTTTACTATAAGTTACAGAAATGGAGGTTATGACCACGAATCTGTATAATGTTCATCTCTAGCCGCAGGATGTGATGGGCAGTGCGAAAGTAGTTCCACTTTAGCTGACCAGTGCTGTATAATTACATGGTTTGTTATTTGTGTTAAAGTGTAAGCACAGAAATGAATTATTCCATCTAATCCCCAGGATGAAGAAATGCAGGAACGAGCAAGTGGTGGAAGTGGAAACCACTTAAATGAGTAAGTGTTCAACATACAAAATACGTGATCTGTCGCTTTACGTGAGCGTAGCTGTGAGTTTTGGATTTGAATAAGACTAGTTTGCAACGTCAGATATGTCTCTCATTGTGCCTCATCATTGAACTAGATATTGGTATTAACTTTCAATTCAGCGTCACACAAATCAGTGTTCTCACTGTCTGGAAATATTTATGAAACGTCTGTCAGTCTGTTGATGGAAATAAGCCTGGAAGAAATACACATGGCGCAGAGATAAGAATGTGGTTGTGTTTTGTAAGGAATATCCATTACTTCACACTTCCCCACTGTGTCCTCATACCATATATTTCTTCTGGAACCCAAAACAAAAAGCTTAACAGCTTTCTCATTCAAGGAAAATCCAATCTTAGATCTAATACAACCACCCATAAACCATAGGAGGGTTTTGAATATTTGGGTGGTATCAACATTATACCACATAATGATGATAGGTTTTTGTAGGATAACAGTTCATAGCTTGTGAGAACATGTAATGATGTCCCAGGGTTTATTAAGCACGTTGAATTTTCCCAGTGGTGGTTATTGGGTACGTTTTTCAGGTAGAGAAGTACATATTGGAGAGAGAGATCGTGTAGTGCAGTTTGTTGATCACGTTGGGGGCGGCGTACCCACACACAGGGCAGGCATATTCCAGGAGAGGTCGCACGATAGTAGTTTGTTGACTTCATCGCGGTGGCTCCGGGACCTCGGTAGAGGCCAGGTCTATGCTAGGTAGCTTTCCGTTTGTTTGACGCTGGATAAAATCCTAGTTGAAATTTAGTCCTTTATCTAGCGCGGTTCTCGGGTTTTTTATACCTAACTGCCATCTGATTACTGCACCGGAAAGATGAGATCCTGGACTCCAGTGAATTTACGATTCCTAGTAAACATAGTAGCTACGACATTTCTCGAACCAAGGTTCGACGTTATTAAAGGAGTCTTTTAGTTTTTCTTCAACTCCAGGAAGTGGTGGAGATCGCGGTATATTCCGCACATAGGAGTAATTTATTGTCATCTGTTTTAGGAACATCGCAAAGGTCTTCCTCGACGACATCCAGCCAACGTTTCCTTGGGTGTTCAGCTAACCTTCGTCCTTTTGGTCTGCTTTGGAAGACCTAGCGTGCGGGTATATGTTGAATATGTGCAAGCCAACGGATCCTTGCTTCTGTCGTGATAGGAGGATCTTCAAAAGATTAAAAATATTTATATTTGTGCGAACTTGCCATTCCCCACTAACTAGGGTAAATCCATAGATTTTTCTCAATATCTTCCTTTCTCATCTGTTGAGTAGACCTTCACTTAGCTGTGTCATCACCCTTGTCCCACTAACTTGGGTAGGTCCATAGTTCTTCCTCGATATCTTCCTTTCTCATCTGTTGAGTAGACCTTCCTTTCGCTGTGTCATCACCCTTGACCCACTAACTTGGGTAGGTCCATAGATCTTCCTCAATATCTTCCCTTCTCATATGTTGAGTAGACCTTCACTTCGCTCTGTCATCACCCTTGTCCCACTAACTTGGGTAGGTCCATAGATCTTCCTCAATATCTTCCTTTCTCATCTGTTGAGTAGAGCTTCACTTCACTGTGTCATGACCCTTGCCTCACTAACTTGGGTAGGTCCATAGATCTTCCTCAATATCTTCTTTCTCATGTGTTGAGTAGACCTTCACTTCGCTGTGTCATCACCCTTGTCCCACTAACTTGGGTCGGTCGATAGATCGTCCTCAATATCTTCCTTTCTCATCTGTTGAGTAGACCTTCACTTCGCTGAGTCATCACCCTTGTCCCACTAACTTGGGTAAGTCCATAGATCTTCCTCAATATCTTCCTTTCTCATCTGTTGAGTAGAGCTTCACTTCGCTGAGTCATCACCCTTGTCCCACTAACTTAGGTAGGTCCATAGATCTTCCTCATTATCTTCCATTCTCATCTGTTGAGTAGACCTTCACTTCGCTGTGTCGTCACCCTTGTCCCACTAAATTGGGTAGGTCCATAGATCTTCCTCAATATCTTCCTTTCTCATGTGTTGGGTAGACCTTCACTTCGCTGTGTCGTCACCCTTGTCCCACTAACTTGGGTAGGTCCACAGATCGTCCTCAATATCTTCCTTTCTCATCTGTTGAGTAGACCTTCACTTCGCTGAGTCATCACCCTTGTCCCACTAACTTGGGTAGGTCCATAGATCTTCCTCAATATCTTCCTTTCTCATCTGTTGAGTAGAGCTTCACTTCGCTGTGTCATCACCCTTGTCTCACTAACTTGGGTAGGTCCATAGATCTTCCTCAATATCTTCCTTTCTCATCTGTTGAGTAGACCTTCACTTCGCTGAGTCATCACCCTTGTCCCACTAACTTGGGTAGGTCCATAGATCTTCCTCAATATCTTCCTTTCTCATCTGTTGAGTAGAGCTTCACTTCGCTGTGTCATCACCCTTGTCTCACTAACTTGGGTAGGTCCATAGATCTTCCTCAATATCTTCCTTTCTCATCTGTTGAGTAGAGCTTCACTTCGCTGTGTCATCACCCTTGTCCCACTAACTTGGGTAGGTCCATAGATCTTCCTCAATATCTTCCTTTCTCATCTGTTGAGTACACCTTCACTTCGCTGTGTCATCACCCTAGTCTCACATCCACTTTATAATCCGTTTTCCTACATCTGCGTTATAATATTCTGGATTTGAACACACGGGTAGTGACAAAATAACATGTATTACCTGCATGAATTCTGTCTTTAATTTCTTCAGAGTTGCTGTTTTCATCAGTTTTGAGGGAACCGAGATATTTAAAATTACAAGTACGTTCACATTCATTTCCATCTACTATTGGGTCCCTTTCTCTTTCCGTCACTACATACTTGGTCTTGGATTCATTCACATCTTGTGCTGCTCCTGTTAGTTCCACATAATCCTTCTCGACATACTCCTGAGTTCTTCCAACTACTGCTCCATCATCTGCATACGCTAGATACTGAATGGGTTGATTAAAGAAAGTACCAGCGGCACTCAAACTCTGTTGAAATATCCTTTCATCGTGCCTCTGTCACTGGTAGTGATGTGTCGTATCTCTCCCTCCAACACAAGGTTGAATAACACACAAGAGAGTGGGACTCCTCTTCTTAAGCCTTGGTTCACTTTAAATTCCCTTGAAAGTTCCTGCTGGGCCCCGGCTCTGCACTTCTAGTTACATCTTCACAAGTATGATGATCTTTCATGGTATCCCCAGGTGTTGTAGTGTTTCAAAAAGGAGCTCTTACTAATATAAGTAATAGTACACTGTCCACGCTCGGGCGGGCAGCTCTCTCGCTCCTCGGCGCGCTGAGTTTGCGAGCAGTTTGGAAATTGACTCTGCTGTTCGGTCAAACTGTGCTTTCGAGTCAGTTTATACAAGTTTGAGAAAGTAGGCGACAACTACAGCGGTCCGGACAGCGCTTTCGCTACTTGGACAGAGAGAACAGGCGACAACTACAGCGGTCCAGACAGCGCTTTCGCTACTTGTACAGAGAAAACAGGCGACAACTACATTGGTCCAGACAGCGCTTTCGCTACTTGTACAGAGAAAACAGGTGACAACTACAGCGGTTCAGACAGCGCTTTCGCTACTTGTACAGTGAAAACAGGTGACAACTACAGTGGTCCAGACAGCGCTTTCGCTACTTGTACAGAGAAAACAGGTGACAACTACAGTGGTCCAGACAGCGCTTTCGCTACTTGTACAGAGAAAACAGGCGACAACTACAGCGGTCCAGACAGCGCTTTCGCTACTTGTACAGAGAAAGCAGGCGACAACTACAGCGGTCCAGACAGCGCTTTCGCTACTTGTACAGAGAAAACAGGCGACAACTACAGCGGTCCAGACAGCGCTTTCGCTACTTGTACAGAGAAAGCAGGCGACAACTACAGCGGTCCAGACAGCGCTTTCGCTACTTGTACAGAGAAAACAGGCGACAACTACAGCGGTCCAGACAGCGCTTTCGCTACTTGTACAGAGAAAACAGGTGACAACTACAGCTGTCAAGACAGCGCTTTCACTACTTGTACAGAGAAAACAGGTGACAACTACAGCGGTCCATACAGCGCTTTCGCTACTTGTACAGAGAAAAGAGGTGACAACTACAGCGGTCCACACAGCGCTTTCGCTACTTGTACAGAGAAAGCAGGCGACAACTACAGCGGTCCAGACAGCGCTTTCGCTACTTGTACAGAGAAAACAGGTGACAACTAGAGTGGTCCAGACAGCGCTTTCGCTACTTGTACAGAGAAAACAGGTGACAGCTACAGCGGTCCAGATAGCACTTTCGCTACTTGTACAGAGAAAACAGGTGACAACTACAGCGGTCCAGACAGCGATTTCGCTACTTGTACAGAGAAAACAGGCGACAACTACAGCGGTCCAGACAGCGCTTTCGTTACTTGTACAGAGAAAACAGGTGACAACTACAGCGGTCCAGACAGCGCTTTCGCTACTTGTACAGAGAAAACAGGTGACAACTACAGCAGCCCAGACAGCGCTTTCGCTACTTGTACAGAGAAAACAGGTGACAACTACAGCGGTACAGACAGCGCTTTCGCTACTTGTACAGAGAAAACAGGTGACAACTACAGCGGTCCAGACAGTGCTTTCGCTACTTGTACAGAGAAAACAGGTGACAACTACAGTGGTCCAGACAGCGCTTTCGCTACTTGTACAGAGAAAACAGGTGACAACTACAGTGGTCCAGACAGCGCTTTCGCTACTTGTACAGAGAAAACAGACGACAACTACAGCGGTCCAGACAGCGCTTTCGCTACTTGTACAGAGAAAACAGGCGACAACTACAGCGGTCCAGACTGCGCTTTCGCTACTTGTACATAGAAAACAGGTGACAACTACAGCGGTCCAGACAGCGCTTAGCTACTTGTACAGAGAAAACAGGTGACAACTACAGCGGTCCAGACAGCGCTCTCGCTACTTGTACAGAGAAAACAGGTGACAACTACAGTGGTCCAGACAGCGCTTTCGCTACTTGTACAGAGAAAACAGGTGACAACTACAGTGGTCCAGACGGCGCTTTCGCTACTTGTACAGAGAAAACAGTTGACAACTACAGCGGTCCAGACAGCGCTTTCGCTACTTGTACAGAGAAAACAGTTGACAACTACAGCGGTCCATACAGCGCTTAGCTACTTGTACAGAGAAAACAGACGACAACTACAGCGATCCAGACAGCGCTTTCGCTACTTGTACAGAGAAAACAGTTGACAACTACAGCGGTCCAGACAGCGCTTAGCTACTTGTACAGAGAAAACAGGTGACAACTACAGTGGTCCAGACGGCGCTTTCGCTACTTGTACACAGAAAACAGACGACAACTACAGCGGTCCAGACAGCGCTTTCGCTACTTGTACAGAGAAAACAGTTGACAACTACAGCGGTCCAGACATCGCTTACGCTACTTGTACAGAGAGAACAGGTGACAACTACAGTGGTCCAGACAGCGCTTTCGCTACTTGTACAGAGAAAACTGGTGACAACTACAGCGGTCCAGACAGCGCTTTCGCTACTTGTACAGAGAAAACAGGCGACAACTACTGCGGTCCAGACAGCGCTTTCGCTACTTGTACAGAGAAAACTGGTGACAACTACAGCGGTCCAGACAGCGCTTTCGCTACTTGTACAGAGAAAACTGGTGACAACTACAGCGGTCCAGACAGCGCTTTCGCTACTTGTACAGAGAAAACAGGTGACAACTACAGCGATCCAGACAGCGCTTTCGCTACTTGTACAGAGAAAACAGACGACAACTACAGCGGTCCAGACAGCGCTTTCGCTACTTGTACAGAGAAAACAGACGACAACTACAGCGGTCCAAACAGCGCTTTCGCTACTTGTACAGAGAAAACAGTTGACAACTACAGTGGTCCAGACAGCGCTTACGCTACTTGTACAGAGAGAACAGGTGACAACTACAGCGGTCCAGACAGCGCTTTCGCTACTTGTACAGAGAAAACAGGCGACAACTACTGCGGTCCAGACAGCGCTTTCGCTACTTGTACAGAGAAAACTGGTGACAACTACAGCGGTCCAGACAGCGCTTTCGCTACTTGTACAGAGAAAACTGGTGACAACTACAGCGGTCCAGACAGCGCTTTCGCTACTTGTACAGAGAAAACAGGTGACAACTACAGCGATCCAGACAGCGCTTTCGCTACTTGTACAGAGAAAACAGACGACAACTACAGCGGTCCAGACAGCGTTTTCGCTCCTTGTACAGAGAAAACAGACGACAACTACAGCGGTCCAGACAGCGCTTTCGCTACTTGTACAGAGAAAACAGACGTCAACTACAGCGGTCCAGACAGCGCTTTCGCTACTTGTACAGAGAAAACAGGCAACAACTATTGCGGTACAGACAGCGGTTTCGCTACTTGTACAGAGAAAACAGGTGACAACTACAGCGGTCCATACAGCGCTTTCGCTACTTGTACAGAGAAAACTGGCGACAACTACAGCGGTCCAGACAGCGCTTTCGCTACTTGTACAGAGAAAACAGGTGACAACTACAGCGGTCCAGACAGCGCTTTCGCTACTTGTACAGAGAAAACAGGCGACAACTATTGCGGTACAGACAGCGCTTTCGCTACTTGTACAGAGAGAACAGGTGACAACTACAGCGGTCCATACAGCGCTTTCGCTACTTGTACAGAGAAAACAGCCGGAATAGCAAAAACCTGAGCGAAAACGGCGAGGTATCCGAGAAATATTCCTATGTTCGAAGGAGTTGGCTATATAATTGGTCTTGACATTGCGTTCACCACATGCTCAGTGAAAATTCAGTCGATAGAGCAAAAATCCTGAGTAACAATGGCTATTTCTCTCTACTTCCGACAAAGCAGACAACAACTGCAGGGTCATTGTCATCAGCTCTGTCATTTCTTGCACAGCAAGGAACCTCCCCTATACCAAGAAAACAGGGGTAGAAATCCGAGCCAAAGCAGCGCACGAGGTAAACACTGTTATTTCCGCTGTAGCCCCTGGCCTCGGAGTTCCCCGCCCTTCTTCACTTAGAACCAATGAGGAGAGTCGTTGGTGGCCAGCGCCACTGTCAGAACGAGGAATTATCATAGGTCGTGTGCTCTCCTACGAAATGTCCATGGTGTAATAAAATGATTTCACGATATTGGAAAGGAGTCTGGAGACTTGGATCTTCTTCTTAGACGGGGCCGCTTTTGGGTAAAACTTCGTTTTTAAGAAAACAAGAAGCATAACGTATAACATTGTGAATCAGGACTTTTAGAGACCCTGCTGAGTTTGAAAATGCCTAATGCCCACTCGAGAATTGGACCGGAAGCCCACAATTCAAGATGTTGTCCAAGATGGCGCCTTTTACACGACGTTTGCTACTTTGATCTCGCGAGTAAAATCTATACAACATTTGCGCCTTCTGTCTTCGTAGCTATATAGAGCAGGCATGCATCTACCTGTTATATACTTTGGTTATCCTGAAACCTGGAATTTTAACCTTGGAATCGTACCTGAAATCGGACCTATGGAATGTTTTTAAATTTACTTTTGTTTCGCTTTGATTACGGAAAAAGTACCCGGTAAACGAACATTTGTGACTGTATAATACTTGTCCCAACATTCAGCATTACGTTGCGTAGTCGCCTATCCCGCTGCGTCAATTAGGAACTGCAGGAGGGCGTTTAAAGTGCAGCCGTGCACGCGCGGCAGGCCCGGTGGCCTGATACCTGATCGATGTACAGCCGCACTGCCTGCAGATGAGTTCTATCATGCGTCATATTGGACGCTATTTGGGTCTTATAATTGACACTCGCTTTGCTCGTTGGGGCCTCTGCCCCCCAGTCCCCGGTGCGTTTGACGATCCGTGTATTTTTAGGGAAAGTAATGGTTGAAGTGTTTAAAACATATTGTTCTGAATTTAAGATTTTTATGTTTGCTGTGACTTAGTAATAAAAATAAATACGAATATGTTGCCTGCAGATTTTCCATTGATGTAAATTGTTTAGTTGTTTCGTGGATGTCACCTACCAAAATAAATTATGCTAATGGTCTGAATAAAATCTTAGTTTTGCTTTGTTATAATTTTTCTAAAATTTTATAGTGTCTTCAGTGTACGAAGTCCCACACATTTGTTGCGTGTCAAATTTTAGGATTTTTTTGCCCTTGCCCTCAAGTCCATAAAATGCACTACTTAAAATCTGATAATGTTTTGTTACGAGTCCAAATTTTAATTCTCTATAGTGTTATTGCCTCTTTTGACATCTCTTTACCCCCTTTTAAAATTGATTTTTTCCATTTGAGGATCGAATGTGCTCACTGCTATGTTTTAAGTCTGTTAGGACATGGCTGGTCCTCTAGTATACTTCTTGTTATAACAATATTGGGGGGGAGTATTTCCAAGGCATGTCACCTAGCCTACTGTCAGTTATATCATGACAGGAAATTTCGTTAACGCAGATCCCCTAGCCTACCAGTAATACCGTTTTCAGGAGTTTTATTATGAAAAGTCATTTAGCCTACTGCCAGTTACTGTATATCATGGCGGGAAGATTTGATAAAGCAGATCCCCTAGCAAAACAGTCTGTTTTAGATTGTGTGGTGTGGCTAACGGGATCCAAAATGCCGATGCGCTGCTGTTCAGAACATGTAATATAATAACCCAGTAACATATCACAGAAACTGTACATTTCTTGGAACCAAGAAACGTACACGAACGCATAACCTCCAGTAATTAGTTTACAACATTACGCATATTTGCAAAGATAGATTTTTTCCCCATTCAGTTCTATATGTGTTTGGCAATAACATTCGACATTCTATTCCGATTATTATTATTATAAATTATCATTATTATTATTATTATAATGAAGGTGACGTGGTGAAGCTGAAGTCACGCCTCTTGCCTCTTACCAAGGCTGACTGGGTTCAATTCTCATCGAATGCTTGTGTGATTTACCTTCTGAAATATCATGTACTGTAGTTGGGAATCCACACAAAAAGAGGAGGTCCCGTGCCTCTTGTTCGAGAGATTAACGGACATGTCAAATTACAAACTTCCTTCAATTTTCACTAATATGATGTGTAGACTATATTACTCACCCGATTATTAATCACAGGAAGAAAAATACGTATATATATTGAATATCGGTTTCTATATGGTAAAATGTAAATTAATTTTCTACAATATTGAGCCCCTCTAAATTTGCCCCTCGATTAACGTCCTAATATGATACTTACTTACTTAATCCGGTCCTCTTGTACCTTAAGGTGTCGAGGATACGAGAGATCTCCATCTTCTTCTGTCTCCGGCAATGACAACTGCCGCTCTCACTGTTAGTCCTCTCTCCTGCAAGGCCTCTCTTATTCCATCCATCCATACCTTCCGTGGTCTTCCTCGAGCTCTCTCCCCCTCCACTCTCACCTCCTTTATTAGCCTCGGCAAACGTTCTATTGACATGCGATGAAGATGACCAAAACCATCTTAATTGATGTTCTCGGATGGTTTTCTCTAGTGGTTTGATATTCAGTGTTCTCCGAATGGTTGTATTTCGGATCCTGTCCCTCCTGGTTTTGTCCTCTACTTTCCGGAGATATCGCATCTCTACCGCCTGGATTCTACTTTTCGTTCGTTCCGTTAGTGCCCAGGATTCACAGCCATAAGTCAATACAGGAGCAAATGTGGATTTGTAAACCGCCAACTTTGTGTTCTTGGAGATTTCCCTCTTGTTCAGGAACTTTCCTCGGATGGCATTAAACAATCTCCCGGCTTTTCCTATTCTATCCGTAATTTCCTCCTCCATTTTTCCATTCGATCTTATTGTTGAACCAAGATAAGTGAACTTTGTAACCTGTTCCAGTAGTTTTCCATCTGCCGTAATGCTGTGCCTCTCCTCATTTCTATTGATTACCATAGTCTTTGTCTTTTCAACGTTCGCCTCCATTCCTCTCTTCCTTAACTCTTCCACCCATATATTGATATTGTGCTGTAGATTTTGTTCGTTGGAGGCAACTACTATCAAGTCATCTGCATATGCAAGATTAGTTAATCTCACTGGTCTCATGAGGTAATTTCCAATCACCATCTTCTTAACTTTATCTTGACATGTCTTCATAATCCTATCGAGGTATACTATGAAAATAGAGGACTTAGGTTACATCCTAATATGATAATTACAAAAAACAGCAGTAGCCTATGCTTAAAATATATAAAAAGAAGTAGCAATTTGCATATCCGCAGTGAATATTATTAAGGAACGTACGTAAAATGTATCATGTCATGACTTAGAGTTACAGGAATAAAGCCAATTTTAATCATTCTGAGTTATAATACCAAACCAGTTATATTAAATACGTTTGTGCAATACAACCGTAAAGTTGCGGCAGAAAAATAAAACAAAGTACTCTAAAAGTCGGTAGGATTCGTCACATTCATCTGTGAATTCAAGTTGCTCATTCCTTTCAAAAAACGGCTAAGAAGAGTCAAGTACTGGCAAACGGAAAAATTCAATTGACGAAAAATAAAACCCGTGATCAGAATTAAAGCAACCCGCGGAAAATATTAGGTATTATACCTTCTTAAGAAAAACCTACAGAGACAGTAACTCACATTATACACATGGCACGAAGAATATAAATTTAGACTCAAATTCACGTATTGTTTCCGACCCCACAAAACCCCTCTGTACATATTACAATACATTATCAGATCATACTGGAAAGAACCCATTACACAGTAGTAGCCTACATAGATAAGCATGAGTCCTAGCGGAAAATAATTCTATCAACTGAAAGCAAAAATGCATGGGACGAAAAAATACATCAACATATCATGTTGGTAAACATTTATGTCAGTCAGTGAGTGAGTCAGCCATGTGGCTTTATATTATAGAGATTATAGGCTGTTGTATGCTACGCCCTCTAAAGATTGAAAAATGGGGTGTGTTTTATAAATACAAAAAAAAAGGGGTGTGTTTTATATGTATCTGACCCTATGCCGTTATAATAACCATGTGGCCTGCGAATATAGACAGGTATGGCATAGTTGCCTTTTGTAGTTTTAGGGAAGAAAAATAAATTATTAGAGGGGGGGGGGGGGGTGGATTGTTCCTCTATGTGCTCTGTGTTGATCCGCCCCTAAGTAGTGTGTGTGTTTGGGTGGAATCGCTTTGCTACCCCTAATTACTGGTTGCATGCGGCAGGAGACGGCCGTGGCCATAGCACGCGCCGTGCCTCAAGCCCCGCGTTCGCTTGCTGTCTGGACTGTTGCATGAAGCGTGTTCTGATACTGGAGCGGGCTTATCTGTGTCGCGTGGCTTGCTTCGCCACACGTCGTCATGTGTCTCTTATCGCAGCTGTATGTATGTTTAGGATTTACCAGCTGTCGGCCTGAAATAATGTGGCTTCAACAGTTAAGTTTGGCCTTCCAAACTTATGTATATTTTAAGGACAACATAATGTTGTGGTGTCTTCACTTCCCGTATAAACATCCAGTGTTGCAAATGTGTATCTTCCTGCTATTGCTTCCTCTATCGTCAGCATGTTTGTGTATTGTTGTGCCGGCTCGCTGTCGCTGAGTGTCATCACGCAGGAATGCGCCATGCGTGTGCCGCGCGCTATTTCCTATATTTTGGTTTACCGTACTTTGTGTACCTGATTTCGTCAGCTCGTGCGGGAAGAATAACAAAACGTGCTGTCACCCGATATCCGTGTGTTGGCATATGTTTGTGTTAAAGAAGGGCAACTGTGGCATTCCTGTTACTAAGCTTATTTTGGAACTTGCTTCCGTAATTTGTCTGCTCTATACAATTACCTATTATTTACTTCTAGAGAGTCTACTGCCCCTTTACTGAATGTACTTAATTTTTGGCCTTTGAAATGTGGTGTTACTAAGCTTCTGTGTCAGTGTATGCCTGGTCCCATAATATTCCCCGTGTTCGTGGAATATGTCTGTGCAGGTGTATTTTTGTGTGATAAAGCGTGTTTTTGCCCTAGGATGTCTATTTCTGGGCTGTTGTTCGGAATCTGTCCTTCCTAATTTGTTTATTCTGTGTCATTTTACCTATCGTCTCCTCTTTGGGAGCGTATCTTGACCTATTTCTGGGGCATTTCCAAGTGTCCCGCGCTAATTCCTCATACCGTCTAGTGTCGAAATGTGGTATTCCCACCTTTTGTGTTAATGTGTGTTGGGTTCGTTTATAGAGTCCCAGTGTTTCT
Source organism: Meconema thalassinum (assembly GCA_946902985.2). Taxonomy (NCBI): domain Eukaryota; kingdom Metazoa; phylum Arthropoda; class Insecta; order Orthoptera; family Tettigoniidae; genus Meconema; species Meconema thalassinum. Next base: position 20,329,819 of record OX336391.1, read on the forward strand.
GAAATGCGTCCTGTACCTATCCACCTTTGTGTCAGCTGTTTGTGTAAATGTATGCATTGTGTTGTCCTGTGATCTGTATACCCGCCCTGGCTTATCTTCGGTCGGTCAACCTCTCTTTCTGTTATCTATTGGGCCAGCCGTCCTTAGCTGTAATGCGGACTCTAGATTGTGAACGTCTGCCGTCTGTCACTGTGTGGCCTCTGGTAGCGTAGTTCGCAACTATCTGTCGTTGGCTAACATTTTGCAGGTTGCGCTTACTCTATCACAGATTGTAGATTACCTACTATGTCTGCGTTGTGCCTTATTTCGGGACCTTCCTTTTGTTAATTTCCGTCCCGTGGCGTGTATAATGTGTGTGGGATGGGCGTGCCAGTGTCCCTTTAGTGTGAGCGTTCTGTACACTCTTGAACGTCCGTCGTACTTGGATTTCGGGCGTTTCGGATAGAAAGAGTATTTTGTGGTCTCAGAGAGGCCTGGTGTTCCTGATATATCCCCTATTGGTAGTCCCGGGGTCGCTAGTGCCCTAACCAGGGTATTATAGCGAGTACCATGGAACAGGCCTACGCACGTGTAAATATGCCCTGTGTATATTGTCTGTGCGAATTTTGGTGACCCCTGGTCTTAATTTGCGAGCGTAGTGCGGTCTATAATGAATGATTCTCTGGCGACCGTAATGTTACCGTGAGTGTAGTCCGTGTCTAGCTTGTGGCTGTCTTACAGTGTTGTAACGCGTGCAGTGCTGACTTTGCACAGTATCGGGTTACCTATGCGATAACACCACTAGCCAAGAGATTGCTTCCTGCCTGCTGTCGACATGTCAAATGTACAGTACTCATGTTATGACTTTGCGTGCGTTGTTCCGCCAGTCGTCCACACTAATGGTAATATGTTTTCGCCCCGTGTACTTTGTGTATGTATCAACCCTTGTCGTGTCTATGTAATGCCGCTACGTGCACGGTGAGAGTTGTGTACCTCGTTCCAACCCTCTCCCGGGTGCCTTGGAAGAGATCCTACGTCTACCTACAATGACCGTGTCGTTATTTCTGTTATACTGTGTTTGATGACTGTGTGCCCCTTGAGTATGGTGTCTCTGTCCGTGTAGCTCATGCGTTTGTGTGCTTGTCCCTCATGGCCTCTAGTCGCATGTATGGCGACTAGGTGCAGGTGGCGTGTTTGTTATTATGCTTTCTTTATATGGGTGAGTTCCTCGCGGTCCGAATCCTACCTTTTGGCTTTCTTACCCTTTCTGCTAGCAGAGTCATTTCCTTTCCTCCTCGCGGCCTTTCCGCCCTTATCTGCGAGTGTTATTGTTCTAGTGTGGTACACCTTGATACGGCGGGCGTGTATAGTGTCCTTAATGAGTTTGTGTCCATGCCGCACTTTCACTATGTAGTTTAGGTCAGATACCCTCCTGCAAACCTTGAAGGGACCTGTCCAGCGTGGTAGCAGGAACTCGGACACGTTCTTTTTGCGGGCGGAACTGGAAACCATTACCAGTTGCCCCAGCGTGTACTCCACGTGTTTGTGTTTACTATCGTGCCGCTCTTTTTGGCTTTTTTGTGCTGCGATTATGTTTCTCCTCGCGTTCATTCGCGCTATCTGTCTGTCCCTGTGTCCCCCGTGAATGTTTCCAGCGCTGTTCCTATTATTTTATTCATAGCTTCCGTTAGCCCATTTGTTTGGGGTGAGAAGCTTGTTGTCGTGTATGCCCTTATTCGCAATATCTCCAAAAACTGCTGGAGTACCCTTCAAGTGAAGATAGTCCCTCTATCGGACAATAAGGTTTGGAATAGCCCATATCGTGTAATTATTTCGAATATAAATTCCGCTATACTGGCCGTGTCTGCTTTTGGTGTGGCCTTCGTGATCATGTATCGGGTAAGATACTCTGTAGCCACGACGAGTATGTATTTATTACCCTTGTCGGATGTGGTGATGGGGCCTTTAACATCTATTCCTACCCTGTGGAATAGTTCTCCTATAGGAATAGGGTTTAGTAACCCATGAGGCTTGTCAGGTCTTGCTTTAAATCGCTGGCAAGTGTGACATGTTTTTACGAAGTTGTCTATGTCTGTCTTCATGTTTACCCAACAATACTTGTTTCGTATTCGGTGATACGTCTTATGCGTACCTGAGTGCGCCCCTGCCATTGGGCTATTATGGTGTCCGCTCATGATATTCTCCTTCAATGAGTCCGGAACCGCTATAGGTGCAGTGTCGTGCATGGCTGTGGGCTTAAACTTCAGGACCCCGTCTTTGTCTAGGAAAAAACAGCCTTGCTGTCTTGGAATCTACCTTGTCCAAGTTTTCTAGCGCCATGAGTATCTGTTGCAAGCATGGATCACGTTCTTGCTCCTGCTTCATGTCTACTAGCGTGAGGGCAAAAGTGGGCATATTATCCCATTCGTGATCTTTACTGTCATCCGGAGGGTCGGCTATTGGCAGCCTAGATAATCCGTCTGCGTCCAAGTGTGTAGAGCCCTTCTTGTGTTTGACCACGAAGTTGTAGTCGTAAAGACGGAATACAACCCTGTTTAGGCGCGAATTTGGGTTTTTAAATTTATCCAAAAAAAGCAGACTGGCGTGGTCGGTTATTGCCGTAAATTGGATGCCGTAGAGGTATACTCGGAAATAGTTTACTCCCCATGCGAATGCTAACATCTCGCGTTCTGTGGTGGAGTATCTGGTCTCGACATCCGTTAGCTTCCTGCTTGCGTAAGCCACGGGCCGTTTGCGCCCTTCAGCGTCTTACTGTAATAGGGCGGCTCCTAACCCATATTGACTTGCGTCAACGTGTAAAAATGTGGGTCTTTCGCTCTGGAAGTGTTGTAGTAATGGCGGGGTGGTCAATAATTGCTTGAGCGTGTTAAAGGCATCCATGTGTTCTTGTGTAATGTGGAAGGGCGTCTTTTCTCGTGTTAGTTCTGTTAGAGGGTGGGCAATGTGTGCGAACCTATAAATATACTTCCTGTAATAAGATGCCAGGCCCATGAAGCTACGCAATTGTTTTAAATTTGTGGGCATCTGGTTACCCGTTATTGCGTCTGTCTTCGCTGGGTCAGGGATAATCCCTTCTCTGTTGACAATATGCCCCAGGATGTTAATTTGCTGTCGGGCAAATTGATACTTCGCAGCTTTAAGCCTTAATTTGGCCTCTCTGATCCTTGCGAAAGCTTCCTCCAAGTGTACGAGATGCTCGTCGAAGGTTTGGGAGAAAACTGTTATATATTCTATGTAGACGAGTATCGAACGCCATTTCAGGCCTGAAAACGCCTTATCCACTAGCTTTTGGAAGGTCTGGCTGGCGTTACGGAGCCCCATGGGTAACACCCTGTATGTAAAGAGGCCGTTTTCTGTAACGAATGCCAGCTTGTGCCTATCCGGCTCATAAATAGGGATTGAATAAAACCCGTTGAAACAATCCATCGAGCTATACCAGTTATCCCCACTGAGGGCATCCAAATAGGTATCGGCCCGTGGCAGTGGATAGCTGTCATTTTCTATTAATTTATTGAGCCTGCGGTAATCAGTACAAAACCGGTGGAACCCGTCTTTCTTCTTGGTCAGTAAGAGCGGAGCGCTATAGTTGGAAATTGTGGGTTCTATGACCCCTGCTTCGAGCATCTCCTTAATTTGAGTGTCGATAGCGTGTCTTTCCTTCTGGCTCACCCTGAAGGGGGGGGGGGGCTGTTGGACTGGTCGGTCACTGGTGAGTGTGACATTGTGTTCAATGAGATCTGTTACCGCGAGGTCTCTTAGCGAGTTGGCAAAGATATCTCTGTTGTTTTCTAGGTGCACTGTGAGCCTCCTATCCTGCTCTGGTGTTAGGTCCTGTCTGTGAGTGTTATTGACTACCTTATCTGTGTGTGTGCCTGTGTGTTTGTCAATTGTGTTCAGTGTAGAGGCCTGGTGCTTGTGGGATTCTCGCTCCGCTCGAGTCCCATCTGTGTTCTTGGCGTACACCATGGGGTGTGTAGTGAGCTTCTGGTTATGCATTAAATGCATCCTGCCACTAGCAAAATTTATGCTTGCCTCGTACTTGGCGAGGAAATCCATCCCGATTATTGCTGACGCAGAAAGATGTCCTATCACGAACATGGGGTGTGTTGTTGCAAAATTGTCTAGCCTTATGTGTGTATGTGCCACCCCCTAGTTTTCTAGCGTCTGTGTATTGGCCGCCACAAGCTGGATTTCACCCGTGCCACTGTGTATCTGCCCTTCGGTAACGTGTTTGCTGTTCACGCAACTTACCGCTGCCCCTGTGTTGATAAGCACTTGCACTCTGTGCCCATTTATGCTGGCGTATGTTGTTAATGACGCTAATTTGTGTCCTTTCCATTGTAGAGATGTGTTATTGAGTGTGTATGTTGTTGTTGTTGTTGCTTTAGTGTCCTTCCCCCCGTGTGTGTCATTGTTTGCTTCCTGTGTGACATTTTTGCTCAAGAGTCACGGAGCTTGTTGACCATAGTACTTGATACGCTTGGCCGCTCGACTCATTTCCTGGCTTAGCTTTTCAGTCTCGCTCAGCGAAATATACTCAAGCCCTACATTGCATGCTCTCTTCATTTTCCGTCCTGCTAGAGTACCCGGATTCTTGTGATCAATTAGTGTGGTTTCGACTCCCAGTTTCTGTGTGGATGTGTTGGTCCTGTCCCTATCCTGTGAGGGTGTGTCTGCAAATCTCACCCTTCGTTTACATTTCCTGCCCCGTTTCTTGTTCCAGGCGGTTGTAAGTTCGATTCCTGTCGCTGGCTTTCCTATGAGAGCTGTGTTTGTGTCTTGCGCCCTTGTAGGGCGACCTCCCTCCACGTGTTTTGGTGTAGGGGGTATGTTCTCCGTCCTGGGGGGTGTGGGTTTACCTTTTCCCCCCGTTTTTTCTACCGGTGATGTGTTCATGTCTGGCGACGTTGTGGGCTCAGTTTTTTGTTTTGTCCGAGTGTATTTGTTAGAGGAGTGTAGTGTCCTGCCCTTGGGTTCCCGGTGAAAAGTATGTGTAGGGCCCAATCGAATCCCGCAGTGGTGAACAATGGCAGTGAATGTATTTCGGTGTAGACATGTATGTTAGCTTTGAGGACCTTACCGAGAGCGGTCACTTCCACGGCTCCGGCATAAATACCGTCACTGCTCATGTACCTCTTATAATCTTGCTCTGTCTGGAATGGGTTTTCCTGCTCGTCCGCTACAAAATCCCTATAATCGCCCCAATTCTGTACGATGTGCTGTACCGTTTCTAGTCTGTATGTTCTGTGTTGGTCCTGGTCCCCGTGGAGCAAGAAGCTGTTTGCCCGAAATAGGCAATTGCCATCTCCATTTACGGGGTGTGTTTGGAAATGGTTCAGGGGCGGACCTTCAGCCATTTTTCTATTCGCCTGCTCTTTCCCCTTGCGTTTGCGTGTCCGTGTAGGGGAAGGGTCTCTCTGGGGTTGTGTTAGGGGAGGAGCCTCTGCCGCTTTTCTAGCTGGCCGAACCTCCCCTCTCAGAAGGTTTTTGGGTATGTTGGTGTACGTCGTCCTTTGTCATATGCTTGTCCCCCAGCGGGGTGGCTGCGCCAACTCCCCGCTTGCGATGTGTAGTTTGGTGTAGGAAGCATTACCTTCCTATCTGGTTGCGGGGGTGCATCCTCTCTGAACTCCCTTGGGTCTTCGTCGGGGAGCGAATATTGTTCCGGCTCCTTTGTATACTTGTTATGAGCATCCCGCCCCTGCTGTGGGGCTGTTTGCCGCGTCGCTCGCCGCGTGTTCTATTCTGTGGCCCGCTTTCCTGTCTTCGATAGGGAGGAGTGTACGTCTGTCGCTGCGGGGGCGGGTTTTACCGGCGATTCCCGTTTCCCCTGTATTGTGGGAACGCATTAACCTGTCCGCCTGGGGGTGGGTTTTCCCGGTAATCCCCGTTTCCCCTGTATTGTGGGGAAGCATAGGCCTGTCTGCCTGGGGGTGGGTTTTCCGTTTCCCCTGCATTGTGGGGAAGCATATCCCTGTCTGCTTGGGGGTGGGTTTTCCCGATAGTCCCCGTTTCCCCAGTACTGTGGGGAAGCATAGGCCTGTCTACTGGGGGGTGGGCTGCTTCGCCGGGGAATACTGTACTCGTACTCCGGAGGGTAGTAATCTGGTGTGTATGGGGATGTCGGTCGTCGTGGAGGGTAGGTTGGCTCTACCTGTGTGTATGTGGCTGGTGAATGTCGTGGAGGGTAATGTGGCCTCTCTCGCTCGTAGTGTCGCCCCTCCGTGTATCTCCTTTCCCTGTCCTGATAATATATTTCCTCCGTGTCATTGTTTTCCCTCCTGAGTGTCCCCCCGCCTGCCTGGATTGCAGCTATCGTTAGCTTCTCCATTCTATCCACCAACTCATCCATCTTTTGGCTGGTGTCCCCCTTTTTCGGACTGAAATTCTGATTCACGGCCTTTTCCGTTGCTTTTTCCGTGATTTTCCTCCCTGCCTCAATTATCTTTGTATTATTTAACATGTGTTGCACCGTAGGATTATGCATGATGCAGAGCTTCTCCACTAATGATGGCCTAAGCCCCTGCATTAATAGCTTGACCTTCTGCTTATTAGGCATGGCGACATTGTACTTATCGCACATCAGCAATTTTGAATTGGCATATGTTTGTGCGCTCTCTGTGGGCCCCTGTGTCCTCTGTCTTATCTGATCGTATAGGTCCACATCATCCGGTGTGAGCTGAAATTCATTCTTTAGCAGAAACGTGATTTCGTCCCATGTGGCGTTTTCTAGGTTGTCCTCGTGAAGCTCATACCATGTCATGGCCGCTTTCGTTAAATATGCGAGTAAGAGCCGTTTCTTGACCTCGTCGCCCCAGCCATTGATTCTTCCCGTTCTGTTGAAGGCTTTGAGGTATTCCTCCGGGTCTTGAGCCTCCCCCGTGAATTTTGCGGGGTGAATCATTGGATACTCCGTTTGCCTGTTCATATCCTGCTCGTTTGTTTCCCCTTGGCTGTGTAAGGATTCTTGCCCGTTTATACTATCTGCCCTCGTGTCGTGTGATGAAGTATCTGTGCCTGTGTTGTTTCGGCGGGGATTATCCTCACTGTCTGTTTATGAAACGTGTGTTATGTTACCAGGGCACTCGTCCCCTGATATATCTTCGCTGACTGGGGGTGTGATATCGTATTGTGTAGACTTCACCACTTCCACTGTTCTGTCTATGTCCTGCTTGACTGTCTCTAGGATAGTGTGTATGTCTAGGACTGCCTCTGTTGTTTGGGTATCTCCTTTAATGTTGTCTGATTCCAATAATTGTGTAATGCGCGTGTGCAGGCTATCGGTCTTTTGCTCCGTAATTTGGAGCTGCTGTAATAATAGGGGATGGAGCGTTGGTAGTAAATCTGTTGCGCTTGCGCTGGATACTGGTGACTGTTGTTCTTGCGAACCGGTCTGGGCCTGGGATCGTGTAAAATGTGTGGTTTGCGCTGCCGCTGGAGGGTATTTAGCGCCTGATGGAGGCGTGGCGCAATGTGTTCGGTTATTAAATCGCTATTCGTGATTCTTAGCTTTGGTAAGAGTGGGGTCGTGCTGGCCGACAAGTGGAGCGCGAAGTCTCTTAGTGTGGTTTTAAATGTGGTCATTTGGTTTCTACCGACCTTGCCCTATGGGGTGGCTGGGATGTCTAATGTGAGAAAAAAATATACGTTCTACATAAAGGGTAAATATATATATGGCGTGCTCTCTAGGAAAAAAATTCAACTTTTTCCTACTTCTGCTTGGCTGTTTAAGGTACTCCTACCGATCTACCACGAGGGCTCGTTGTATGAGTCCCTACCCTTAATTTGGGTGGTAGCCGGCCTCCACCAATCTGTTCTATCCCGGTTTTAGGGGAAGGGATGAACAAGGGTGCGTAGATGTATAATTTAGGGGTGGTTTCCGAAAAGGTGCAATTTCCCGTAAATGGGGGAGACCGCTAGTGTAAGTGTCTTTTTGTAGGACGTGATGTGATGGGGGTCGATCCTATGGGGTGCGTTCACTCGTTAAGGGATGTATAATTATAGGAGCTATTAACTTAGATTAGCAATTAAATGTGAGCGAGCGAGAGCGAGCTCACTTGCAAAGTCGGCACTTGGCCGCTAGCTGGCTTACTGCTATGAGAGAACAATGGAGCGCATGACGATGCAATTCCTGGCATTCACGGTCGGGGGCAATTAGGAGTAAGAGCAGGTTGGGTGTAAGGATGAAAAGACACGTGAAATGAGTACAAATGTGTGTGTCTACTGACCAAGTATTTATTTGGTCAGTTATGGTGATCTGATGTCCCATTTACTGATGGACAGTGTTGTACAATGAGTTACAATATAAGTGTGGGTGTGGGTAATGGAGTACAATTTTATAAGGAGATCTGAGCACACGCTATCTCACCAGGCGATGACGTGCTGGAGCTGGAGCTGGAACTGGAGACACAGAGCCGTCGGCCGCGACAGATATTTGGTGCCCTCAGGGCCTTCCTTTTATGGTTTCCCGAGCTGCTGACTCGGCGTGTCGTCATTGTTGGTGTTCTAGATTCCGGTGATAGTGTGTTTATGTATGAATTATGTAAGCTCGGCTGACAGGTAGAATACTGCGCCTGCTTGTGTTAAGGAAGTGTATTTGTGTAGGCTCATGGCTTAGCCTGTAGGGGTAGTTTTATAGGTGAAAGATGAAAGGGTGTATTGGCGTTTCAGGTCCTAGGGTCGTCTCGACCCTGGGACTGAACACCGACCCTGTCGTACCCAATCCACTGGAAACAGGATGGCAGTCTACGGATGGGAAGTTGACTGCTGTACTTACGACCCGAGAGCCAGTTCCAAAGAAATGCGACGATCTGATTACTTGCGGGTGTGAGACCGGACGCGCCACCGTCATATGTGGTTGCAAAAAGAGGAAACTCTTAAGCATAAAGACGTGTCGTTGCAAGGCCCCTTGCTGCAACAGACGTAAATTATAAACCATGCCTGTAATATAAAACTGTGAAATAAATGTATAATTTTGCTATGCACAACAACCTGGTTCTTCGCTTCAGCAAACAAACCTCCCTTCAATCTACAAATAAATCAACTCAATAATATTTCACTTTGCATGGGTGTGGAACGTCCGCAGAGCGGCTGGCGGGGCACCCCGCCACCGGGCGGCCTATCCTGCCACGCGGCTGCTGATTCAACGCCCTCCTGCAGTTTCTAATTGACGCTGCGGGCTGGGCGTATACGCATCGTAATGCTGAATGCTAGAACTGCAATTAATGTACCGTCCCAAAGTTTCGTTTACCGTGTCCTTTTTCCGTAATCAAAGCGTAACAAAAGTAACTAAATATAAAAACATAAGTCGGATTTCAGGTACGATTCCAGGTTTGAAATTCCTAGTTTCAGGATAACCAGGTAGGTGCATGCCTCCTCTACATAGTTGCGAGGTAAAACGTCGCAAATGTTGAATAGATTTTACGTGCGAGCTGAAAATAGGAAACTTCGGGAAAAGGCGCCATCTTGGACGCTATCTTGAATTGTGGACTTCCGGTCCATTTCTCGAGTGGGCATCAGGCATTTTCGAACTCAGTAGGATCAACTTATCTAAAGTCCTGATGCCCAAATGTTTTACGATTTGCTTCTTGTATATCGTTTTTCAGAAAAGCGGCCCGGTCGGTCTTGCCGATGTGCACCAGCATTCAGTCAAAATGTCACCGAAGTCGTTTGAGGGGGCGTGGTGGCGCAGCGGTCAAGCTGTAGGCCTCTCACCACGGCAGACCGGGTTCGATTCCCGGTCAATGCATGTGAGATTTTCAAAGTGAGATACCATGTCCTGTGGTTCGGATTCCACGTAAAAAGGAGGTCCCGTGGCTTATGATCTCGCGATTAACGGTCACGTAAAATTACAATCTTCCTTCTTTCGTTTGAAAGCGACGCACTGTGTAGAAATTGGAATTCGGGCATTATTTCTTGTCTCATATTCGCCAGTTTATTTACACGAACATATGGACGGTGCATATTCCATGTCGGTAATTTATATAGAAGGATGCTGTGTTCTTGTCCGACATGTTGGATTTTGAGCGCATGCGCGAAGGTATTCTTAACAAATTGGTCAATGTATGAGCTCTGATTGGCTGGAGAAACTGTATCATACTATAATGACCATTATTATGATACAGTTTTCTGACATATAATATTCACATTTCGACATCGTCGAATATAAATAATAATAATAATATATAAACGAAACTTAACTTATCGTAATATTTGTTGGTGATAAAATATGAAGGTCAAATTTTAGAATCGACTTGCCTTTTCTTTTCGTTGGTACAGTATAAACATTAATCAACCACAGTTTCATAAAAATAATTTAACATAGTACAACTTAATTTTATTTTACAAAATGACACTATAATACTTCTTCTTACACGCACATACTGGCAAAATGGCAACTGACTAGTGGCGTATTTTTAGCCTACTTTCGATTTTTGCAAAAAATGAAAGTAGACTTATGAGATCACTACAGGCCAAAAAATATGTGTCTCTCTGTGTGTGTGTGAGTGTGTGTACTCTGAATGTTTGTCCCCGCCTATCAATTCGAACACGGTGAAACCGAATTCAACGAAATTTGGTACAGAGGTAGCTCTAGCAATGGGCACTCCAGTGCCATGTTTTATATCGCCGCCATCTTGACAAAAACGCAATGGCAGCTACCCAAATGTTAAAGTCGTGAATCAAATTACGAACAATCTAATCATGTGATCTCTACCAAATTTTGCAACATTATACCTTTATGTATATTTTTTTGACCAAACTACAAGGTCATCAGCCCAATCATGTGCGGATGGCGGTCATGTATGTGTGCAAATCTATTTACCCAATTCTTCAAACACGGTGAAAACGAATTGAACGAAATTTGGTACATAGGTAGCACTTGTAAAGGGTTCCTCAGTGTCATGTTCTATATCGCCGCCATCTTGACGGAAACGTAATGGTGGCCACCCAAATGTAAAAAGCTAAAATTCAATTACGACCAACCTAATCATCTGATCTCTACCACATTTTGCAACATCATACCTTTAAGTGAGAAGCATTCTTTGACCAAGCTACAAGGTCATCAGTCCAATAGTTTGCATATGGTGGCCATGTATGTGTACAAATCGATACCCCTATCAATTCAAACACGGTAAAACCGAATTGAATGAAATTTGGTGCATAGGTAGCACTTGCAAATGGCACCTCAGTGTCATGTTTTATATCGCCGCCATTTTGACGGAAACGTAATGGTGGCCACCCAAATATTAAAAGCTTAAATCAAATTACGACCAACCTAATCATTTGATCTCTGCTAAATTTTGCAACAACATACCTTTTTGTGGGAAGCATCTTTTGACTGAACTACAAGGTCTTCAGCCCAATAGTTTGCAGATAGCGGCCATGTATGTGTACAAATCGATTCCCCATGTCAATTCAAACACGGTTAAACCGAATTGAATGTTTTTTTATTGGGGTAGCACTAGCAAAGGGCACCTCATATTCATGTTTAATATCCGTATAGCACGTTGTATTTCAACAAGCTACTACAACCAACATTCAATTATACTCCTTGAAAAGGTCAAAGTTATAACAATACCCATGCTTTTAGGAGAAAGTAGGCTATATGTTCTTTACTGAACATCTTGTTTTATAAAGGAGATGCCGCGGCCGTCTCACTAACTCTCCTCTGGCTAAATGAACTGTTTACCGTTTTGCTTGTTCAATAAGTGGTTAGTTAACGTAAAATTACATAACAATGGCGGAGAGTAAATTTCAGCGAATAACCCCAGAAATGAAATATTATATTACGTTAAAATTGGGATGTGAACAACTCCATTTGATCAAGTCACCTCAAAACATGTATACCAGGTCATGCCATCAACCATTGGCATTCACTCAGAAACAAAAGCAGTACACTCCACGACACAAGGTTAAAAAGCAAGACTGACAAAGTTTAATTGTACAGACTAGTTCATTTCTTTAAGAAAATAAGTAGTGACGTATCGTGACGCACAATTTAACTCGCATTTGTAACACACTTTAATTGCCAATAGAGGCCCGCAACTGGTATTCCCATATTTACGTCCTCAGGAATTATTGTGGAAATACTCTGTACATTGTGTGAACTACTTGCATTGCAAGTACAGGTCGATAATTTTTAATTACTACTTTGGGTGACAAGGATTAAACCACTGTGGTGAGAAAAGTTAAAGTTCAGTATAAATCGTGCCTGTTATAGTATGGAACGCTAGAGGGGAGGCATGCATTGGTATGCCGAGAATTGCATAAGTGTGCGCTGCGTTCTGTGGTTCTTAAAGGATTGCCACCCTCTGAATATCATTACAGATCTCACAATATGTACTGTGTTCTTTTTTATTAAGTTCAAGTAAATCAATCATCTCTGAACAATCCGTGTAGCCCCAAATACTGCTATCCATTCATCCGTGAGCTTTTCAACAGTGCAGTATGATAACACATAATAATAATAATAATAATAATAATAATAATAATAATAATAATAATGTTATTGGTTTTACGTCACTTTTAACCACTCTGGCTTTTAGAGACGCCCATATGTTTACACAAAATTATTTTAAATAAATTAGTTATTGTTGTTTTTAGGAGTGGAACTACGAGATCATCTGTCCCTAAGTGGGCTGTATATTCCATCCAGGCAATATGGCTGTTTTATAGCGAATAAAATGCGTACTAATTGTTATCACTTGAACGAACAGAATCATCGCTAATTTCTTGGTGTTCAGTTGCCCGTTTGAATGAATTAAAAGTTACGTCCTCTAACAGTCCTTTCTTCTCAAACCTAATCCGTCAGTGCAACTCGTTACAGGAAAAGCATGTGAACGTCAACATTCCACTGCAATAAGTGATAATAATGAAAGCTGAATGCTCGTACTTAAGATATAAGGAAGCACTAAATTCTTATTTATCCTCTTAATCGAGGTGATGAGAGACAATGTTGACTGTTGAAAGCACGGTCGGTTTTTTGGTGCTGTAGGAGGATTAACACGTTCGTCCGGAAAACCTGTTAATCTTAAATCACCGACATATTGTGCCCGTTAGAGGAGGTTATCTGGTTCACCACCGACCGAGCGTGGCTTCCCAGATGACCCCTTCCTCAGAACACATCTGGCCGAAGAGGATCGGAGTACACTCCTTGAGGGGCTATTCCGGCACAGGACTCCTCGTCTCTATAGGGACCAGGTTCCCATCATAGCATAAGTCAAAGACACCCCAAAGAAAATGCACCCCCAAATGAAACAATACAACTAAATTAAAATCCAGGCCTAAGTAAAATTCATGGAATGATTTATTAAAATATTAACCCCCAAGCCTACCGTTGGAGGATAATAATCGGTTAATTCGCTAATTAAATAAAAAATAACAAAAAGATACAACCCCTAAATCTAATGAATTAACCCTCTCTACTGGTCCTAAATACATGAACAAAACACATAGCAAAGCTTGGGAAGTGGTACAAAGATAACCCTAATTTAATTACAATAGCAAACGCATGATGTTTGTAAGTGAAACATCAGGTAAACAAACAGTCAATTCAAAACAGAAAAATCTAAGGTAAGGTGGGACCACCCCGTATTTACATTTAAATTTACATAATCTAAGCTAATCCTGATTTTAACTGACCTACGGCGAGAAGTGTCCGTGGTAAAAAAAAATGAACAAAGGTCAAATAGTGAATAACAGTCATCATTTACAACACAAATATATACAGCAACTGTACAGCAAGATCTACAAAGTAGAAGAAAGATGGGTAACAGTTGGGTTAACAAATCACAATAAATATGACACACACAATAGCGTTGTTATTATTCCTGCCTACAACGCAATGGTTACTCTTTGTTTCCATTGGTCATCTGAAAGTGTACGCAAGAAACTGAAAGTACTGTTCGATAACAGTTGAACTCACTGAGATTCACGGCCCACGTGTTGAAAACTCTAGGTAACCAATGATCTCTGTCCGTCGATAAAGTCAGCTACTAAAATATTCCTCCAAGGAATAAACCTGTCAAGCACAGAGCAATGGTCAGCAAGATTGCAATTGTAGATCAAAGTCGATTAACAATTAACGAGTATTTTAACAGTAGTTTTAAATAAAGTAGATTTCATGACTTAATCTTCACAGCTTATAATCATAGGTTTAAGAGTGCATTAATTATGACGATTGACCATATTTCAAGGCTTCCTGAATAAGTGGACTAACCACTCGTGTACAACAAAGTACACTCGAACTTCACTACTCCGAGCTATCAAATGCTCAAATAACCATACTATCAGTAACCTGCCTGGCTCTAATGGCTCTAGTAAGGACATCCTCGGATAGGCTTGTAACATGACAGAGGTCTACAGGCCTTCACAACACATGGGTACCAACCCTAACATCGTGTAACAACACGGCAACAATATTATTCACATCATGTGAGAAAAGTATAGCCTTAAAAAACTGTCAATGGCGTCTAAATGCAACTGAGATTATTTCCACAATATATCATTAGAACATTCCACGCTTACATCATATGCGAGTATAATCAATATAACTGGTGACTAGGCTGTCACATTGTATCATCGCATTTCAAAGAATTGATGTTACTCTGACCAAATTGCAATACAAGCCTATAAAGCTGGCTCGTCTAGAAAAATGTTAGCAATCAATTAGTCAAGTGTCAATGGTCTCATTTGATATACTGGTTTGGCATCACTGTGGCGTGACCTTGTGTACACCTGTACCGTTAGTATACTGCATTCATGCACTAGCCTCACTGAATGAGTTTCTTTGGCAAGCAGTACAATCTAGAATGTTCGTTTCTTTACGTATTTGGGTTCACAAATATTGTCCTGTACGTGACCCTTCATTTGCAGTACATAATAAATATACTTCATAATGCTAGTATCGTTGCAATAGAATGTAAAAAGATATTAACATAGATGAGCCTGCTTTCACTAAGCAATGAAGATTAAACGAGAGATATTCCTCCCTTAATAATGTCTTTGACAGATATGTCACTCACTGCGGGTTATGAAAATTATAATTTCGTGCACTCAAAGCACGTTAAAGAAGTCAATAAACATTCTCACCATCTAAACCTATGGTGTTAACTTGAAATGATACGTAGTTAGTGTGAATCGGGATTATGGGTAGTATTTCAATGATATTCCACTCCCTCACACTGATATTAGATTCAGCTCGAATCACGTGGTCTTCTTGCCACTACAAAATGTATTTACAATAACTATAAAGTGAATGGGTAAGTTCTCCCATGAAATGATACGCCCGCCAGTGGCGTTCTAACATTATACAAAAATTGGGAGCTTAAAGTGAAAGATATCAGCAACAGCTGACTCAAAGAGAGATTATTGCTCCTTCTAAAAATGTCACAATTAGTTTTCCATGATGTGGACAGCATTATTACAATGATGCACTGCGTGTAAGCACACTGTTCTGGTGACTAACTCAATGCTTTGGAAACGAAACAAGTCGTCGTTCGTGAAAAGTGAAAATACCGTAGACGGTAGCAAAAAGAAGAACAACCAAAATACCCTACCCAGAGTCACGGTCGCTAAGCTAATCCACCAAGAACCATCATTAGATCATGATCACCTCATCCACAAAGGAATAAATCTGAGGGGTAATTTCCTTCCGTAAGTGTTTGGGCGAATACTTCCATCGCTCGTCCTCAGACATCTTTATCCACTCTTCGGCTTCCATCTTATCGTGCTGATCGGATGTTCGGTATCTCTCCCATCAACACTGCTTCTATGGTAGTTTTAACAAGCAACGCTGCTGCTACACTTATAATTGCAGACTATGTTTCAATAAATGGCCTTGTCTGCGGCACAGAATTTAATAGGCACAGCACGTGTCTGCTCACTTCGACAGAGTTAGTGAAAATAGCAATCACATTTAATCTGCGATATCTTGTGCTTATAAATCACGGTTTTGCACAGCATGGATCTTCCTCATATTATTCACACTCTTATTATATGAAGCAACATTGACAATTCACAGAATTTATACTTAGCAAATGGCACAGCAGTCGGCCATGCTTTGTCTGGAAAAAAGTGACAATGTACAAGATCACAATCGTAGATATTTTAATATTTCCTTCGGGAAATAGCTCACTCACGTTAGTAAAATGCCACACGGTAATCACTAGCACACATCGTGCTCAAAATATGCTTGATGTCGTACGATTTTCACAAGGATGTAATACATAACTGCTTGTATCATCGGTCAACTAGACCGGACTTGTAATAGCGTCTGCGTGCTACAGTCGCACACTACAGGTAGAGGAGAGAATTCTTCACGGAAGCGGGTGTGCCGGCTTCGTGACAAGTGAAGTCGTTGAGCGACTCTTGACATTCCTTCTGCATATCCGCAGGGTAATAACGTTGTCTCAAACGTAGAATATATATTTATATGCCATTTCCAAGTGGCAAATTAAGCAGAAATACTGTAGATTATATATCCAAAGATGCACATTAAATAATACGTTCTTTAATCATGAGAAATAAATATTAGCAGCTTCATGATGAAGTCAAAAATGCGTCTGTATCTTCCTAGATGCGTTCAAAAATTCTTCCAAATAGAATTTCAACATTAGCATAAAAATTATCACCAGCATGAGCGAATACGGGCTCAATATAAAATATTATTATCTGTATAATATATATTGATTGCACCAACACCATATCATTGAAGAGTAAAAACGAGCTCAGTTCCACTTATTCGAGGAATTCCTTCATAGTATTGCAAGTGCTGAAATTTCCACTTGTAATCTATTGCCAAGTTACAACTCTTGATCGCTAAGGCATTAGTCCGTTTCTCTTGATCATCGAGCATAGCGAAATTAATTGCCTATCATTTGGTCAATACGATTGTTCCATAATTGTGAAGCGAATTACATGGGGCAAGGACATTCTCGTGGACAATTCGTTTCGATCATCATCAGATTCAATACGTATAGGCTTTTGAATCTATGTCTTCAAATAAGCGTGTAATGAATATATATATTTATTTAAAATTGTACATACAGAAGAATATTATATACTGTACCCTTGAAAGAAGCAATATGTACAAGATTCTGTCTCCGGGTTCACGTTCAATTCTTGGCTATGTCTTAGATAAAGTTCAGTACAAACATCTTGCTTCGTTAGTCTCAAGGATCATAAAGAAAACTATAAATTAGAAATGAGTGAAACATGGGTAAAATAAACAATATTTAATGACTGAATAAAAACAAACAAAAATAACAACACAAACTCCTCCCTGAGTATAGTCCCAAAAATATAAACCCAGGAATAATTACAAGAAATAAATAACTGGAAAATCAGTCCACTTCTCACAAAATTGTGGATTAAAGAAATCCACCTTCCTCGTTAAAGTGTGTGCGTGGTGTTAACTAACATTAGAAGGGATGAGTACGCAATTGCGCAGGTTCGCTTGCAACTTGATCACCCAGATTGGTCGCGAACCGGCGTACTGCAAATCGTCATTATGGTTCATGGGACATTGACAATTAAATGGCCGTACACTTACACTATAATACTGACACACGCTACCCTTAAGAAAAATAATTAAATTGCACAGATTTCCAATGAAATCGCTACAAGTGCGCAGCCACAAATCAAACAAATGAACTGCCGAAACCAGGCACAGAGCTTGCAAGGCTAATGACTTCAACGTGACAATAATAAATAAGACCAGACGAGGTCACTGAACTGAGACATAAACTAAATCAATGGCAACAACAACAACAAGCCAGGATCAAATTAATATTTACATGAAACCAAAGCATAACTAAATCAACACTTTGAAATTAACGACATATCGTGGACATCTCCCATTTACATATTTAATTAATTTATAATCATTCAGGCCTTTCCTACGGGAAAACATTAAAGAAAATTCAGAACCGAAGTCCTCCTCTCTAATGAGCAGTGCTCGCCTATCTCTGATCTCGCCTGCCGTGGACTTCCCTCTCTCTCTCTCTCCCTCTCTCTCCCTCTCTCCACAAACATATGGTTCAGTCTAGTCCAAGCTTGTGTCAAATAATAATGATAACAGGTGACCCATACCATCCAGGATCCTGTTATGTGGCCAATCTGAAAACGCGTACATAAATCAATCACACAGGCATCTCGACAACTCTCTCGGAAATGCAAGTCTCAAAATATATTTCGAACAGTCGCCCCGCAGGGTTGGATTGCCGAAATTAGGACTGCGGCATGGCGAAGCGTGCTCTTGGCACCTCCCGCAAGCAATATCCTGTGAAACATATATGACACACTTCACTTGGACTGACACTCATAAAACCACCAGGTCAGTGATGGATCTGAGCTCCCTAATTTGGTATCCGAGACACTCCAAAATTTAAATGAAGAAATTAGCAACTCAGCATGCAAATGACTTCTCGCAACAAAATTGCAACAATGGCAATTATTAATTCACTACCCTGAGTGATTACAAATCCCCTATTAAAATATTATTTCCCCCCAGTACTGCATTTTAAGCTAGATTAATTCGGTTCCACTTTTTGTCATGACGTTAGCTCCAAATTGTGTTATTTAGCTGTTATACGCGAGCGTCAACGCACACCGTGCGCGTGAAACCTCGTAAACAAGAATCACAACAAATACAAATTCACACAAATAATTACATTACAAAACAATACGTCACGCTGCCCCATGCAATAAAATTGTGTGTGAGTAAAACAAACACACAAGATTCTACATTAACAACACACAAACAAATATTTACAAACATTAATCCCATCAAAACCACAATCGACTTGACAAATTAAATAAAATTGAATTTTTGTACTCATTCCTTCAGCTGTCAGCACATCAGATCACGTCCCTGGACATCCTCTCCTCAATGTGCTTAGCTCGCGATCGTCACCAAAGCGAAGCACGTCCTGGGTTGCCATCTTGACGCTTGAAAATAATGTTATTAAAATTTCACACGCTAAATTGCTAGCTAATTTTGCTTGATTTGACTACTCAATTTGCCAAAAAATATCCTTCATTATGCGGAATTTGCGGTATTCTGGTGTGGCACCTCCCACAAGGTGTGGCCAAAACCTCTTTCCCTCTGAAGATGCCATGCATCTGTCTCTTTCGTAGAGCTACAAGACAATACGAAATAACTTTAGCATGACTCTGACCCATGCGCAAACCGTCAGTTTCCTTCCCCTGCCCTGATGGTATTTCAAGCTCTGGGAAGGCTTTCATAAATTCCTCACAGGATTCAATCCTTTGTATTTCCAAATACCACGTCCGCTGTTCTTGTCGCCAGTAAGTCCCCAATATTTCACAATTTCTGTCTGGCTTCTCTACTTGGCTGCTAGTAGTTTCAATGCAATATGAATAAAATTAGTAATCATTTCTATGAACAGCATATAAAGAGTTCAATACTTATCCGGAAATAATAGGGTGATTATTGATATTATAATGATAGTGGCTAATTACCTACTTCTGGCATTAGAAACTCTCTTCAGAAATAACCTATCTTCCACGGATCGGACAACGAACCAGTAAGAGATTCTTTCGGAGCCTCACTCGATCAGTATGGTAACATGAAGATACAAAAGTCAACTAAAAGGGTTATGTTGCCATATATATGCAAAACTTGCGGAGCTAACTTTAAACGAATACATAGCTTAAAGACACACATGTTGATCCATAGTGGTCCTTTGCTACATTCATGTGGTACTTGTGGCGCAAGCTTTGTACAAAAAAATGGATTGAATAAACCCATGTTGATCCATAGTGGTCTTATGCTATATTCATGTTTTTCCTGCGGAGCAAATTTAATCAAAGAGGTAATTTGAGTAAACACATGTTGATTCAATGTGGTCTTAAGCCACATTCATGTAGTCTTTGTGACGCAAGCTATGCATGGAGATGTGATTTGAAGATACACATGATGATCCATAGTCGTCTTAGGCAGTATTACTGTGCTTCATGCGGGGCATACTTTACCGGAAAGGGTGATTTGAACAATCACATGTTAATCCATAAGAGTCTCACGCCAAATTCATGTGATACATGTGGGAAAAGATTTGCACGAGAAGATAATTTGAAGTCACACTTAATGGTCCATAGTAGCCCTGGGCTATATTCCTGTGCCACTTGTGGAGCAGAATTTACTAACGAGGGTGATTTGAATGAACACGTCATATTGATCCATAATGGTCTCGTGCAATATTAGTGTGGTGGTTGCGGAGGAATATTTATTGAAAAATGAATCTTAAAGCGACACATGTTGGTCCATACTGGAAAACTAAATTAATGTAGTATCTGTTGTGCAAGCTTTCCTTAGAAATGTGGTGTGATGACACATGATGATCCATATTGGTCTATGGCCATAATTCTGCAGAGCTTGCGGAGCAATGTTTGTTGAAAAATGAGGTTTGAATAGACACATGTTGATCCATACTGGTCCTAATCCACATTCTGGTGGTACTTGCTGCCAAAACCATACAGAACATAAAACTGTTGGAATGTTGATCCATAGTGATCTCAGCCTCTCCTCTTCTTCCATCCATACATTTCCCATTGATATCTTCCAGGTAAATGTTGAATAGAATGGGAGATAGACAACATCCTTGTCGGACACCCTTTCCTATTGAGCTTTCCTGTGTCATCTCATTTCCTATCTGGATTCTCACCTTCTTTTGTAAGTACTGTCCCTTGATCAGTCTTCTGTCCTTCCATTCCACTTCTTTCCACATTAGTATGCCCATCAGCTTCATCCGTTGTACTTTGTCCAAAGCCTTTTCTAGATTAATAAAGACAGCATAAACTTCTGTTCTTTTCTCTATGTATCGTTCGCCTAGAGTTCGCAACACTCCAATTGCACCTCTTGTCCCTTTACCTCTTCGAAAACCATACTGCTCTTCCGCAATATGTGTGTCTAACTTTCCATACAGTCTTCCAGCCATTATTCCAAGAAATACTTTGGCAGCATTGGAGATTAGGCTAATTGTCCTGTAGTCCTCGCATTTCTTGGAATTGATCTTCATTGGAATTGGTATCATGATAGTGGAGAGAAAGTCATATGGCCAATAACCTTTGTTGTTTGTTTCATTACAGAGATATGTTAACTCCTTCACACCTCTTCTTCCAAGACTCGTTAACATCTCTGCCAGTAATCCATCAATTTTAGTTGCTCTTTGATTTTTGATGTCCACAAATGCCCTATCCACTTCGCTTTTCAAAATTGATTATCGTTTTTCGTCTTCCAGTACTCTTACCTCATCTTCAATCTCAAGGTCATGTTGTCTTTTGTCAGACTCGTAAATATTTTCTATATGTTCTTGCCATCTGTTCAGAACATCGTGAGGTTCACTTAGTAACGTACCATCCATTCCTTGTACTTCCATTCCAGTTCTTCTCCTCTCACCATTACACACCAGCTCAATTGCCGCTCGATACATCATTTCGTATTTTCCCTTTATTTCCAACCTCTCCATTTCTTCACATCTCTCATTCAGCCATGATTCTCTTGCCCGTTCTGCTTCTCTTCTGAATTCTTTATTCAGTCTTCTGTACATCTGCTTCCCTTCCTCTGTCCCCATATTGTTCCACTTCCTTGATTCTTCTATCTTACTCAGCATGTTCTTCGTTACCCATTCTTTTCTGATAGGTCTGGCCTTTCAGCCCCAATGACTTCCCCTGCAGCTTTCTTAAGGCTTCACACATCCTATTCCATTTCTCATTTACATGCTCTTCATTATTTCCCTTGTCCCATTTGGCCATTTAGCTGTCTTTCATGTCCTCAGCCTTGCCTTTCTCCTTCAGAGCCTCTAGGTTATATTTCTCCCTCGGTTTACCTCTCCATACTCTCTTCAACTTGGCACTTATTTCACCAACCACCAAATTGTGATCTGAGTCTATATCTGCTCCAGGGTAAACTTTATAACTTTTAACCAGTTTCGGGGTCTCTTCAGTATCATGATGTAGTCTATTTTATATCTTTTTCCATTTAGTCTAGATAACCATGTATAAAGTCGTCTTTTGTGATACTCAAATAAGATGTTGCCAATCACAAAAGCGTTTGCTTTATTAAAACTGACCAATCTTTCACAGAAGGAAAATATAGCGGTTCTGGCGCAAGGGCTAATGCGCAATATGGTCGCCGCGCGCAACCAGCCCTATGTTAATCTTATGTAGGAGACAGTCGGAGCTGGCGCAGTGGCTAGAGGGCAAAATGGCCGCCACACCCTGAGACTGTGTATGACGTCACAGGAAGAGGTCGGCCGAAAAAGTTGCTAAATGGATTATTTATTATTATTCATTCATTCATTCAATTTCGCTAATCGGCCAACTAGGGACCACGATAAGCCTCATTTTACATTCTGGCATTTGCTCATTTTTTTCTTGATCCACATTGCCTTCATGAGCTCACTGTGTTTAGCACGACGTTCCTCTGTCCATTTCGCACCAGTTGTCCGTTTTTCGTCCCGGAAAGTCCCAAACGTCTTGATGTCTGCTCTATAAAGATTTCGGTCTTGTGCATCTTCTGCTCGTATCCCCATTTCTTTCAGATCTTTCTGGACGTTAACATACCATGGCATTGTCGTTTTTGGTTTTGAGTCGAATATACTGAAGATACGTTTCGTCCATCGGGAATCGATCATCCGTCGCATATGACCGTAGAAACAAACTCTGCGTTTTCGCATTGTGTCTGTGATCTTCTCTATCCTCGAGTAAACTTCTTGCCTGGATTTTCTGATGTAGATGCCATTTTTGTAGTCTGGGCCAAGTATGATTTATTATTATTATTATGATTATTATTATTTATTATTATTATTATTATTATTATTATTATTATTATTACCTAATAATTCATTGATCATGTACAATCAAGACCAGCCTTATATTGTCCACCTCGTGGTGTAGCTGTTAGTAATCTTTAATGCCACTGCAGAGGCCCAGGTTCGAATCCTGACTCCGCCAAAAAATTTAATTTCTGGTCTCTCGAGTGGAACGGGGTACACTCATTCTTGTGAGGCAAAAGTGAGAAAAGGCGGGTTTAATCATACCTCTGCCATTCAGCCTAACCCAACTTCATTTAACCTAACCTAACCTCACCTCACCTCACCTAACCTAACCTAACTTCACCTAACCTAACCTAACCTAACTTCAAAGTGAGAGCAAATGTGACAGCACAAATAATAAACTTAGTTCTAATCTAACCTAACTTTATCTAACCTAACACAACCTAACCTAACATTAAAGTAAGAGGAAATATGAGAGCAAAAATTGCTAGCAAAGATGAGAGCAAAAAGAAGTGTGAGCCAAAAAGTGAGAGTAAATGTGGAAAGCAAAAGGTAAGAGCAAATGTAAGGGCACAAATAATAAACTTAGTTAAAACTAACCTAACTTCACCTAACGTAACCTAACCCAACCTAACCTAACTTCACCTAACCTAACCTAACCAAACTTTACCTAACCTAACCTAACATAATCCCAAAAAAAAATCATTTTAAGATTTAAATTAATACCTGTAAGATTTTATATTTTTTACATTTTTGATTTTACGTTTTTAGATTTTTTCATTTTAAATTTTAGATTTTGATTTTACATTTTGTAGATATGACATTTTACATTTAAGATTTTTATATGTTAGTGTTTTGATTTTACATTTTTAGATTTTACACTTTAGATTTTCCGAAAAGAGTAAACTACAAGGCCACATACCTAACCTAACCTAACCTCAGTTTACCTAACCAAACATGTCCTCCCCTAACTCTACCTTACCTAACGTTACCTAACCTCACCTTTAAAGCTAGGCAAAAGGCTAATCAACACACCCAAAGTATATAAGGGCACACACAACTATATATATGCTAGTCTTATAGAGAATATGGTAAAGCTAACACTTGCACTGTGACTACTGTGCAAGATATTCGCTACGCACAACCAGCTTAGGCTTACAAAGGCAGTTAAGTTTTAAAAAAGTAAAAGCTTTTATTCATTTTTGTCTTTTCATTTTGTTGTTTACACATTTGTCAATTTACCAATTTCCCATTTCCAGTTTTTTTAAATGTTAGTTTTAAGTTTTCGAATTTCATGATATGGAAACATGGAATTTCCATATTTGCTGTTTACACATTTGTCAATTTACCAATTTTCCATTTACAGTTTAAAAAAATGATACTGTAAAGTTTTTTCAATTTTGTCAATATGGAAACATGGATCTTCCAATTTTGTTGTTTACATGTTTTTCATTTAGTCCATGCACAAAGTTCATTTTGCATTAGGAGTGGGGAGAGGTGGGTAGTAATTAAAAATGTACAAGCAGAGTCCATACAATATTTTTTATTTTAAATACATGTACTGTGCCCGTCAGAGGAGCTATCATGGTTGCCAACAACTGAAATGACATCCCAAATACCTCACCTGCCGGACCCATGTGCCATGAGGATCAGGTGAATTTCTTGTAGGCCATAGTGGCACGAGATTCCATGATCCAAGGGATCCGTGGTAACATGGTTGCTAAAAAGGTCATAGACAGCCTAAGAAAGTACACCTCCTAAAGCTAGACTGAGAAATAAAGATCAGGACCCTACCTGTAAACTACGATAAACCCTCGCGAAAGATCTATTTTACAAAGTTAAGCAACAACAGCAAAGCTAGGAAAATGGTACGGCAAGAAACCTAAGTCTTGTTACAAAGATGAGCTAATAACGGTATTTACATTTAACAGGGTAGCAATGACAAATCTAAGTTAGGATGATACCATTTTCTTATTTACATTTAGTGTTAAATAATCTAGCTAATTCCTAACAATTAATACAAATCTACATGACAAGCCGTCAAAAAACATTAAATGCCCTCTTACAATCTAAGTAAGGTAAACATGGGGATTATATACAGTACAATAAATAACAACAAGACCACAATCAATATTATTTCTGCCTTTGCCCTGGGTTACTCTTTGTAAACCAGTGTCATCTAAGTGCATGTCATTTATGGTGGCAAATGCGTAGTGAAAACTACGTCAAACGTCGCATGAGGCTCGAGCTCCACCAGCTACTAACTATAGGTTATGCAAGCACTCCGTCGATAAAAAATAGTGTCATCTGTCCTTGATTACTTCCATAAAGAAGCGTGCACAAAAGCAGGTGTCGGCCAGCAGGTCCAAAATGCAAGTAAATCAAGGTTAAATGCAATAAACAATTAGTTATCATCAGTTTATAATAATTATGTGCTTGATTATTAGAATGTCGGTTTAGATTATCGTTGGCTTATGGCGAATAGGCTGACGATCCTGAATACCTTGGTCTCAGCAGTAGCAGTCTCGTGCAAGATCAATCTCTGCTGTAAAATACCATCATCGAGCTCTCCACGCGCGGACATAACAATAACACGGGTTATTAGTGGCTCTCGGCTCACTTAATTTACCATTGGGTAGGCCTGGAATGCACCTCAGTCACCTCCCTTAAAATACCTAGTCCACAGAAACAAAGACTGGACATATATGAATAGCCTCTAACACAGGCGCCTCTTATAGCCTCTTAATCTCAACAAATAAACCTTGACATAAAGTGTAATCACTCTAAAATAGAGTGGAAAGATAGTCACTTCAATAGCGATGCAAGCATATGGCATTTGCCAATCAGATCAATGTAGCAAAACATGTGATTTCTACAAAATGGTGGCCTGGACATTGACCTACTTATGAAACACAACATCTAACGGCAAATAATGCTATAAGCATTATCAAACAGTCTGATACATGTGTCTCGCTGAATGAGTGTTGCTCTCATGGCATGATGGGAACTCGTCTAACCGGTCCATGACTCTGGAGTCTCGCTCACAAACTACAGTCATCTACTTGGACGGTTTAAAATGAAACAACACTGAAGGCAGGCAGCTTTCTCGTGAAAAGTCTATCAGAAAACTGGCCTTGTTATCTGGTCCCAAATATAATACACAAGTAGAATAAGCATGAATTTAAAATCACGCCTCAAAACTATACACAAAGACGTGACATGTTCATCAAGTCAAAGAAAAGTAAAATACAGAAGTACCACTAATACTGAACTTCTTTGAAAACTGCAGATATGTCACTTCATAACTGCTTTGTCTTACAATAACCAAACAATATCTGTGTGTCGAAACACCTGACACAAAATAAACATTACAAAGGCGCAAATCTTACAATTGCTAAGTTTGCCAATGATACGGTTGTAATTACAGGGTTCGATGCTAGATTGCATACAAATATAACTCCCTGAATGTGTTCTATTCTTGAACAGGATGGCTTCATAGCACATCAAAATGAAATATGACATTATTTTAAAAAACTGGTAGTCTCAGTCGACTACCTTACGATACGAACTGTTCTAACTAAAGCAGTGGCGTGACAAACATTTACTTAAAAAGGGGTGTTATGAAATAACACTGGCCATGACGTCTAGTCGTCATGCCAAAACAAATATCCACAAAATCACCCACCTAGGGTGGAACAAAACGTAGTAACAAAGACTACAGTCACGCCTAGCAGGGGTAGAACTAACATCTTAGCGATGTCCATCAGAATGCACCATGATCGAAAGGATTCAATCACAAAGGTGGCTAACTAATCTCTGAAAGTGAACTACAAAGATTAGTTCTAACATTACAAACCCCTACCTATGGCTTGTCAATAAGATCGATTGCTTCTACAATTAACTACTATTAACTACAATAAACTACACCACAAAAGAACCTCACAAGGAATAGATTAATCGGACTCACAAAAGAGGATGTCTACATCTCAGTCGAATTGAAGGATATAATTGGGCTTTGGTCTCCGGGCAATGGTTGTCCAATCTGGGCCTCCACATAGGCTCTATCCTTAACCATGGCCTTAACTCGTCCGCGGCGTTGTCGTCGTGATATGACCAGATTCCTCTCCATTGTGTCGGTCGTCATGTTCCTTGGCTTAACTGGTGCTATAGTCATGATTCTTGCGCCATTTGCTGAAGTTTCTCCGGAACTCTCTCTCACATCATGAGAATTATCTGCTCATCTCCACAGAAGACTCCTAATGAAAATCGTCGTACACGTGGTTATAAAAGTGTGACATATTTGAGTAGAAAATAACCACTGGAAATTTCAGAAAATGGGCGTAGCACTGTTTCACTGAAGCTAGCTATAATATGGTAGCAATCTCACTGAGTCTACACGGCGCAGATGATTGAAAAATTGGCCATGCACTTTATCTGCTTCACAATCACAGATTCTAATGGTCCACAAATCACGTGGCATCGAAGTTGTACGTTACAGAAATTAATCGCTCTTGGGATTACAGCAATATTCGTAGCAGTGAGTGTTAAAATAATTCACGTGGTTGATTATAGAATCACAGTAACTAACATATTTTATCGTCACTTGATGAAGTTGAATTTCCCACAACACGAGGTTGAAATGTGGTGTTCCACGATGCATAATTTTAATCAATTTTCAATAAATTCGCTAATATCGTAGCACAAGCCTTCTCCGGCTTTAATATTCACTTGAATAATATACCGTTCGTTGCAAAATAGTGTGCGATGCATAAAGATTACGTTCCTCGCCTTCCAGGCGGACTATTTCCTCGTCTTTAAGACGGACTTCAAATACACATCCAATTTGGATGGACAACCATACACATGTGCGAAGAGCTCAGTCCTGCACTTCTAGAGCTTACAAATACACTAGTCGTGCAGCGACTGATTGGTCCCGGTTCGCGTATCTGCGACGTTAATACCTTACCAAAAGTAGAAATAACATTCTGAAGAATGTTTCGACGATACAGAAATACAACATGGAAATATCTGAGCTTCGTAGAAAGTAGAAGTGTTATAATAAAGACTCAGATTATATTATAATGGTTTTCTCCATAGTCAAAAGATCAACCATTTATAACTCCAAAGAATGTTAGCATGTGGCGACAGCATGGCTGGTCGGTGAGTGCGTTCTTATATGATGCATCAAACATATGTCGCAATGAAAAATATCACATGAACCTGTGCTTAGCGGGTTCATCTGCCTCTCCGTCGTTTCAAATAAAAATGAAGGAATGCATTTTTATCTGTCTCAAATTCAAGATCAAGCTTGGTGATATTTCTCCCATCATTCCCTCAGTAGTTCTATTCTTGATTTATTCCATCGGTGATCTTATTCTTGAATTACGTCGTTCGTCAGCGTCGTTCGTCAGAAGAGTCTCTCTCGAAGGTACTATTCTTCAGTTGGAGTCTTCTTCGAATAGTTCTCCTATCCCATCTTCATCTTCCTCGCGTCTGCGGTTCTCTCTTCTACGATTTTATCTGAGTATTCTCGCTCTCTCTCTTCGATAGAATTCTCTTGAACTCATCTCCGGCGTAATGAAGTACTTTTCAGCTTCGGCGTTCCATTTCTTCGGTCTCTGCTCCGGTTTCAGATATATTATCTCTGGAACTACATCAATTTGGTGCACATCTGCCACTACAGTTTGGCGATTCTTCTTCGAGTGCGAGTCTTCCCTCGGAGTTCGGTTTTCATCAACCTCTTCCCGTTGTTCGTGGAGTTGTCTGATGTACTCTCGACTCTCTCTCTCTCGTCTTCACCAATCTCGATCTGCCCTGTCTCTAGGATCTCGATCGTGTCGTTAGCCTCCGCTGTAACGATAGTCTCGACGAATACTTCCTCTTCCTCGCTGATCTTCTCTCGTCCCACGACGGTCGTTGTCGTGACGACGGTTGTCGCTCGTCCCTTGGTTGAAACGTCGGTTCCAATATCCTCGATTGTCACCTTGTCGTCTCTCTCTCGCGTATGGAGTATTATTCCAGTTGCTTTGGTTGGGATTGTAGTTTTCTCTATGGTCATTCTGATGAGTTTGCTGTGGCGTCTGACTAACTTTATCCACAGTAGTCAAGTTCACGTGGCGTGTCTCTCCTTTAGTTGGACGGTGGCTTGCAAATTGTTCAGTATTTGCGTCCAATCGCCTTAGAATTTGGTCACATTGATGGAAGGTTGTTGCTCCCGCAGCAATTAACACTCGTTGGACATCGGCTGGATATTGCCAAACGATAGTGTTCACTAAATCCTGTTCTGATAGTGGGGGTTGGAGACATCTAAGTTTCGCCAGCTGGGTTGCAAAGTAATTTGCGTAGCGTGTTGGCGAATTATTCGAGCTGTATCGGCGAGTGTACATCTCAGCTCTGAGGCTCTGCTGTATGTCACTCGACCAATAGGTACGCAACAAGGCTTCCCTAAAATCCTGGTATCCTGTGAAAGAGTATCTGAAGGCCCTGAACCAAGTACTAGCTTGACCTTCAAGAAGACGCTCTATGACCCTGAGCTCTTTCTCCGGTGTCACCATAGTATCACGTAGATAACTCTCTACATTTGCCAAGAATTCGACTGGTGTGATGCCACTACCAGTACCTGAGAATCGAGCTGGCTGCTATTCCCTTGATCGTATGATAATTACATTTCCCTGATTATGCTGGGACTGTGCTGGTCTGAATGGGTTAGCATAAGCATTTGTCGACATATCAGTCGCTTGATTTTGCTGTACGTTTGCAGGTCTAAACGGATTTGCAGCGTAATTCATCGTTGATTGATCAGCTATGTTAGCATTTTCACCGAAGTGTGACTTTGTGAACGGTGATGTTGTCGTTTGCATTTGATTATGCTTGGTATCTGCGAATCTGAATGGTTGCGTTTCAGGTGGTGCGCTCGGTTGAATACAGGACGGTGTTGATTGTATAATCTGAGGTCCTGACGTATTCTGAGTTTCAGCAGAAAATGTGGAAGTTCGAGTCTCTCTCGGTTGAGCTTCCAATTTGTCTAAACGTCTCTCAATAATTTCGAGGCCTGGAATGGTCTTTGCCTCAATTTTACTCCCCAGATCGTTTAACTGTAACTCGATCCTGTCGATTTTTCCTTTGAGGTTTGTGTCGACCTCTCGAATTGCTGTCCTAAGGTTGTAGCTAAGTTGAAGACGATCCTGCACGGCAACTTCTTCTAACCTCTTCTTCATAGATTCTACCTCTGTTTCAAATTTAGACACGTCATCTTTGACCTGGTAAACGTCGTCCTTAACCTCTGCGACGTCTCCGCGAAGTTCCCTTACTTCGTCTCGAACACTAGCTACTTGAGCTTCTACAACATGTTTGTGTTCATTAAGGTTTCCTCTCAACAATAAGATATCAATGTTCGTTTCCTCCCGATGATTGTTCACGGTTTCGCGTAGCTCTCCCACGGTGTCCGTTAACTGAGTAACGTTCTTCGTGTTCATCGCTAGCTCTTCCTTAAATTCGATTATGTCGACAGCAATGGCTTTCACATTACCATTTACGGCGTATGCTGCTCCTCTCATCAAAGCTAATCTTACATTTACTGCAGCGATAACCTTCTTGACATTAGCCATAAATCCCTCGACGTTCGTAAGTCGATTGCCAAACTCTACTCTGGTGTGATCTAAATCAGCCCTCATATCGATTTGAACTCAATTAATGGTAGCCTTAATCTGGGTAGTGTGTTCGCCTAACCTGGTCTGAACATCTTCCCTCGCTCGGTTCATTTGATTGGTTAAATTATCTATGTGGGTGTTTGCATTCTGTTGGTGTCGCAAGATATCAACCCTAACCGCGGCTAAACCTGCTGGAAGGTTATTCCTCTTCCCTATGAACATCTATGTCAGCCATGACTTAAGTTAGATCAGCCCTAACATTTGTTATGTCAGTCCTAACATTGTTGACACTTTGAGTGTTCACACCCAAGTCACCCCGGACTTGTTCAACATTCCCACTTACAGTTCCTACTTCCTGTCGGAATTCACCCAAGTCACCTCGGACTTGCTCAACATTACCACTTACAGTTCCTAAGTCACCACGGACTTGCTCAACATTACCACTAACAGTCCCTAATTCAGTTCTAATCTGTTGGAGGTTGTTGTTAATAAATGCCAATATCTCCCCCATCACACGACGAATCGTCTCTTCATCCATAATACAATAATATGTGAGAGAACAGAAGGAGCATTCCAGAAGAACTTACAGCTATAACTAGTTACTTTTGTGGTGTAGAACAGCCTGCTTTCTCTTAAATAATTATCACAAGTACTGCTGGAGTGTGTGAACTAAGTGCATCTACATATAGGCCTACATTAACAACAACAAGCAAAGCAAAGTGTTACATTTACTTAGGTTGAGGCATCAACAAAGAAAAACCTATTCTTCAATTATCTATGCTACAAAGCCTCACCCCATGCACTTAAGTCATGCACGAATGCCATGCGGTTAATTGATCTGCAGTACGACTTCTTAAATTCGTCCCAGTCCAGTCAATTTATCTTTAATCATAATAATATCCTCATAAAAACAACATGGAGCTCAAGGTCACCATGTCAACATCGGCACAACTAGTTGGGCGCCAAAGAAAGAAAAAGAAGTATATGTAACCGTCAGAGCAGCTATCAGGGTTGCCAAAAACCGAAATGACATCCCAAACCCCTCACCTGCTGGACCCATGTGCCACGAGAATCAGGTGAATTTCTTATAGGCCATAGTGGCAAGTGATTCCATGATCCAAGGGATCCGTGGTAACATGGTTGCTAAAATTTCATAGACAGCCTAAGAAAAGACACCTCCTAAAGCTAGACTGAGAAATAAACTTCCAGGCTTAAGTAAAACTTGTAGAAATATTTATTCAAAATATTCAGGCACCTAGCCTAGTTCGGAGGGTTTCTATCGGCTAATCCGCTAACTAATAAATAAACAAAAATAAAGATCAGGACCCTACCTGTAAACTGCGATAAACCCTCGCGACAGATCTATTTTACAAAGTTAAGCAACAACAGCAACGCTAGGAAAATGGTACGGCAACAAACCGTAAGTCAAGTTACAAAGATAAGCTAATAACGGAATTTACATTAAACAGGGTAGCAATGACAAATCTAAGTTAGGATGATACCATTTCCTTATTTACATTTAGTGTTAAATAATCAAGCTAATTCCTAACAATTAATACAAAATTTACGGCGATGACGTCCGTAAAGCAAAACAATTAATACAAATCTACATGACAAGCCGTCAAAAAAACACATTAAATGCCCTCTTACAATCTAAGTAAGGTAAACATGGGGATTATATACAGTAGTGTTCGGACAGGGAATAAGGGTTGGTCGAACGAAGGGGTGTCTATATATTTAAAACACTAAGCTGTTTTTTGTACACACGAGATTGTGAAAACGACTTAACCGATTGGCTTCGTAAATCATTCTAACGAAAGCTCTTGGCATGCAGATTTGCAGGGTGTCTTTCAAATAAACAAATATGTTATCATATATTTTTAAATTTATAAACAAAACTGCAAAATTATTGGCTCAAGCGCATGCGCAGAATCACCTTGGTTAATGACAGACATGGCGGATGTCCACCGCGTTTTAATGTAATAGTTATTTATAAGAATTATAATAAAGGAAGGGAATATCGAATATGAAGTTTCCACGATATAAACAGGAATAGAATATTATAAAGGACGGGAAATGTAGAAGAACTTATACTGACTGTTGAGTGTCAATGTTGCTTAAGTACCTTAATATTGCGCTACAACTTCAGTGATTCGGTAGCTCAGATGGCAGCGCTGAAGTCTTAGTTTGTGCATCGCCCATTGGGAGCAGTTCGAATCCCACCTCCGCCACATATTTTTATTTCCCAATTATTCTTTCTGGCTATTGGTAATACATTGTCTTAACATATTTTACTTTTATTATTCCCGTAAAGTAAGGAATTCTCCACGATTTACGTTCCCATACACTTTTAAATGATTAAATAAAATATGGCCATAATCGCTTTCGCCATGAGAGACAATTGACGAACATAATTCATTTGATGGACTCAGACATCGTGGTCACTCATCCCCGTCTACTTTAGTGTGTGTGTGTGTCAAATTTTCTCTGATAACCTGTGTTATTGTGATGGCTGTACTGATGTGTGCATTTGTAATTAAAGTGGGGAATGGGAAATTGACGACCGAGGCTTTAAGTTAGGAACTATCCCGGTATTTACCTGCAGTGGAAGTGGCAAACCACGGAAAAGCACATCCTAGATTGTTGAGATGGGAATCGAACCTTGCCCTTCTTAGTTTTGCCTCAAGAGTGCGCCCCGTTCCAGCCCTCAGACCAGAATTACATTTCTAGAGAAATGGCGGATAAAGGATCCTCCGTATCGTAGTGTGATCTTTGTTTTTTAGAATTAAAAAGAGGGGATTGAAGAACTTCAACAGGCGTTTGAGTTCGTTTGTTGTTTAAGTAACTTAATATTGCTTTCGAAGTCTGTTGACTGGGTGGCTCAGGGGTAACATTGCGGACCCAGGAATGAATTTAGCATAGTCGAAGGAGTTCACATCTCACCTCAGACATGTATTTCTATTTCCTAATTATTCTTTCTGGCTATTGGTAATTCATTGTCTTAACATATTTTACTTTTATTATTCCCGTACAGTAAGGAATTATCCTCGATTTGCATTGCCATCTTCTATATATTTAAAACACTAAGCTGTTTTTTGTACACACGAGATTGTGAAAACGACTTAACCGATTGGCTTCGTAAATCATTCTAACGAAAGCTCTTGGCATGCAGATTTGCAGGGTGTCTTTCAAATAAACAAATATGTTATCATATATTTTTAAATTTATAAACAAAACTGCAAAATTATTGGCTCAAGCGCATGCGCAGAATCACCTTGGTTAATGACAGACATGGCGGATGTCCACCGCGTTTTAATGTAATAGTTATTTATAAGAATTATAATAAAGGAAGGGAATATCGAATATGAAGTTTCCACGATATAAACAGGAATAGAATATTATAAAGGACGGGAAATGTAGAAGAACTTATACTGACTGTTGAGTGTCAATGTTGCTTAAGTACCTTAATATTGCGCTACAACTTCAGTGATTCGGTAGCTCAGATGGCAGCGCTGAAGTCTTAGTTTGTGCATCGCCCATTGGGAGCAGTTCGAATCCCACCTCCGCCACATATTTTTATTTCCCAATTATTCTTTCTGGCTATTGGTAATACATTGTCTTAACATATTTTACTTTTATTATTACCGTAAAGTAAGGAATTCTCCACGATTTACGTTCCCATACACTTT
Organism: Meconema thalassinum; assembly: GCA_946902985.2. Classification (NCBI taxonomy): domain Eukaryota; kingdom Metazoa; phylum Arthropoda; class Insecta; order Orthoptera; family Tettigoniidae; genus Meconema; species Meconema thalassinum. The sequence goes on from OX336391.1 coordinate 20,363,953, forward strand.
TAAATGATTAAATAAAATATGGCCATAATCGCTTTCGCCATGAGAGACAATTGACGAACATAATTCATTTGATGGACTCAGACATCGTGGTCACTCATCCCCGTCTACTTTAGTGTGTGTGTGTGTCAAATTTTCTCTGATAACCTGTGTTATTGTGATGGCTGTACTGATGTGTGCATTTGTAATTAAAGTGGGGAATGGGAAATTGACGACCGAGGCTTTAAGTTAGGAACTATCCCGGTATTTACCTGCAGTGGAAGTGGCAAACCACGGAAAAGCACATCCTAGATTGTTGAGATGGGAATCGAACCTTGCCCTTCTTAGTTTTGCCTCAAGAGTGCGCCCCGTTCCAGCCCTCAGACCAGAATTACATTTCTAGAGAAATGGCGGATAAAGGATCCTCCGTATCGTAGTGTGATCTTTGTTTTTTAGAATTAAAAAGAGGGGATTGAAGAACTTCAACAGGCGTTTGAGTTCGTTTGTTGTTTAAGTAACTTAATATTGCTTTCGAAGTCTGTTGACTGGGTGGCTCAGGGGTAACATTGCGGACCCAGGAATGAATTTAGCATAGTCGAAGGAGTTCACATCTCACCTCAGACATGTATTTCTATTTCCTAATTATTCTTTCTGGCTATTGGTAATTCATTGTCTTAACATATTTTACTTTTATTATTCCCGTACAGTAAGGAATTATCCTCGATTTGCATTGCCATATACTTTTAAATTATTAAATAAAAGATGGCCACAATCGCTTTCGCCATGAGACACAATTGACGAATATAATTCATTTGATGGACTCAGACATCGTGGTCACTCAGGCCCGTCTACTTTGGTGTGTGTGTAAATTTTTCTATGATAACCTGTGTTATTGTGATGCCTTTACTGATGTGTGCCTTTGTAATTCATGTGGGGAATGGAGAATTGACGACCGAGGCTTTAAGTTAGGAACTATCCCGGTATTTACCTTCAGTGGACGTGGCAAACCACGGAAAACCACATGCCAGATTGTTGAAATAGGAATCTAACCTTGCTCTCCTTAGTTTTGCCTCAAGAGTGCACCCCGTACCAGTCCTCAGACCAGAATTAAATTTCTTGGCAAACCAGGGTTCGAACCCGGAATCCGGGGCGATAGCTCAGAATTTAGCCTTAAGATTTGGCTTCCCTGTGTTTATACGATTTTTGACAAGCACTGAACATATAGTCTAACCCTTAAACTCTCCATTACGGTGGCTGTCGAAGTGAGTCTATGCTCATTCCAGTAGTTGGCGAAGTATGCTCCCTTGCTTAATTTACTGTCATGGAAATGCAAAGGATTGTACCTACAACAGGTGATGGAAATTGCTTATTTAAAGCAGTTTCGTACTGTTTATTCCAAAATGCAGAACGTCATCCTGAGCTGCTTCTGCAAGCAAATTGCAAAAATTGGTGTTGGCATGAATAATTATAAGGATTTTATTATTGGCGATCAGTATCATCGCATTCTCATCAGCAACAAACTTGAGAATGAAAGTATCTGAACTTCACTGTATAAATGAATATTATTGTTTAATGATTATTTGTTTAGAGTACATAACAATGACTCTAACCACGCTGTTGATTTTGGCAATGGAAGTATTATGTGCCATTTAATATTTGGCGGCTGCGTTGATGCAGGCCACTATAGTGTTATTGAATATGACGCTAATTTGGAGAAAAATGCTACAATAAATATATCCATTTGACGAAAAAGAACATTAGCCACAAAAAAGTGGGAAATCGAAGAAAAATACGAAGCCACTTTTAAAATCTAATATAAATATGCCATTTCAGAAACAATTCCAGATATTATGCCGTACAGTGTAGGATCCTTGACGAACAAATGTAAACATTGTTCTGCACTGTATTTCTGTAGCGAGAAATCTACGCTTGGTTACTTTGACCTTTGGTGTTGTAATGGCAAAATTGATCTTACTAAATATAAAATATTTGACAGACTGCAACAATTTTTCACTGGAAATGATACCTCAAGGAATTTAGGAGAGAATAATCGGCAGTACAACAAATGCTATGCCCTTGGTTTCATTTGGTGCCAATGTCACTGTGCCACATGCATACGGTCCATATTGTTTAAAAATGTATGGAATTGAACATCATCGCATTTCTTCGTTAATGTATATTCCAAAATTATAAGCGACGGTTCTTGCGGCCAGTTGTATATATTAGACTCCTCAGAATTCTTGAATTCCTTGGAATTAAGTTATTTGCTTCCACATACTCCAAACGATTGACCCATAGTTATGCTCCTTAGAAAACTGAAGTTTCCTAAGGGCTCATAAATACTACCATATTAATTATAAGAAATGTGTACGAAAATTGCTTGAATTTGGAAATAATAAGTGCAGTTAAAATCAGGCGGATGATCTAACCCTTCGATTTGATTCCATATTAATTATAAGAAATATGCATGAAAATGCTTGGATTTGGAAATAAGTGCAGTTAAAATTAGGCAGAGAGGTCTAATCCTTCGACTTGATTTAACACCATAGGATAAACCAATCAATTTCTTTTAAGAGGCAACATTTTCCGATTCGCTTGGCATACTTTATCACAATCAATAAAGCTCAATGGGGAACTCTGGAATCTTTTTACGCTCTTAAAGTATCAATAGCGCCAAAAAATAATTGTACAAAGAACGTACAATGAAGAAAATGGAAATTGCAACATCCAGAAGGAGTGGTGCTACATTGCTGCAATTGAACATACAGGACGAGTGTTCGGTTGTGATTCCATGATTACACTTTCAGGGCAATCTGACCGCAAGTTTAGACAACAATCAATACTGGATGTGCCCACCACGAGCTGCAATACATTGATGAATTCGGCGAGGCATGGAGTCAATAAGGCCCTGGATCGCTTCCTGAGGAATTGTGGCCCATGCTTGCTGCACTGCACGGGTCAGTTATTCCAGAGTTATGGGTGGCTGAGGACGGTTGGCCAGTTGTCGACCCATCATGTCCCACACATGCTCAATAGGGCTGAGGTCCGGGGATCTGGAGGGCCATTCTAAGGTTGTGATGTCTGGAGACGCGTGCAGTGTGAACCCGGGCATTGTCCTGCTGAAACATCCCATTACCAATGTTCGCCATCATAGGGACAACCACTGGATTGAGTACCCTATCAACATACTGTCGAGCAGTCATAGTGCCCTCAACAGGCACTAATTGTGATTTCACATTAACGCCAAGAGCTCCCCAGACCATAATGCTTGGTGTTGGCCCCGTGTGCCTCTCGACAATAAGGTCTGGGCGGCTCCTCTTCCCGGTATGTCGGTGCACAAGATTCTGGCGATCACTGCGGGCAAGACAGAAGCGCGATTCATCACTAAAGACGACCCTATGCCATTCGTCGACCCACGTCGATCGTTCTCGACACCAGGCCAGCCTTACACGTCGCTGTTGTGGGGTCAATGGAACACCTTCTGCAGGGACACGGGATCGTAAGCCAGCTGCACGCAGGCGATTACCAACTGTTAGTTGTGTAACGTGGGGTGCCACAGCTGCTCGAATTTGCGCTGTTGTTGCATGGGGTTCCATCCGGGCCATCCGAATGATGCGGCGATCCTCTCTCACAGTTGTCTGTCGCTGTGGGCCTGTGCCAGGTCTACGAGTGTGGGTACCTTTATTTGACCACTGCTGCCATACACGTTGTACCGTAGATGCCTGTCGGCCAACACGTGCAGCGCCAGTGCTTAGTGATAATCCAGCCTCACACAACCCAATTATCCGACCCTTCTCAAACGGCGACAGTTGTTGATAGCGTGCTCTTCTCTGTCGTCGAGGCATGTTTGACGGGGAACACTTCACTGCACAGACTGCAAGTCAACTACGCTACACCGGTGTCCGTATACTGGAGTTGAATCCTCCCCGACCAATCACGTGGGGAGACCTGTAGCAACAATCCAATGGGTCTGAAACTTTGATCGTTTACATACCTACAAGGCATCGTTCCATATCTTGAAAATCAACACAAACGACCAATGCCTTCATGGTGTTGCAATTTCCATTTTCTTCAGTGTATATAAGAAAATTCTTCAGTAAATATTTTCTTATTGACCGTCATGTATTGACGGGTTTCAACTAGTTAGTGTTTAATTTGAAAGGTGTGATTTAATGGGGTGAGTTTTCGTGAATGTGCGGGGACTTGGAATTGGGCATGTGGATGGGAGCTTTGGTCGGGGGAAAGGCTCTAGTTTACGAGGGTTGTGAATTAGGTAGATGCCCTAACTAATTAAGCTATTAGCGCCCGGCAGGAGTATTGCTGAAAATTGTTTAACTAACAGCTGACCACGCACGGAGCTGCTTGTCAGCCGCGCGACTCACTTAAGGCTGTAATAATGAACCTGGCCGCTGCTTATACAGCAATTCTATTAAGTAGGCAGTGAGAGGTCGGGGTAAAAGAAATCGGGAAGTTAAACAAAGTTTAAATGAAGGTGTACAAGAGATTATGTGTGTAAATGGTCACTGGTTTATTGGACCGTAATTGTTAATGTAGGTCCCTCTTTCTAGGGAAGTGTATCACAATGTAAAACAAGTAATTACAATAGCAGTGTGGGTGTCAAAGTGTAGGAATACACTTGTAAATCTGGTGTTAGGACTGAGACGCACACTTACCTCTAGGTGATAATTCAGGTACCAGAGCGGCAGAGACTCGGGCGGCAATAGACCCTGAGTTCAAGTTGGACCTCTTCTTATCCGTTTCTTGTTGCTCGGTCAGCATTCCCCATTGTTTGCTGTGCTAGATTCTTCCAAGTGTTCTTGTGTGTAATTAGGGCAAGGTATTGGCTAACCACTTATGCTAGGCGGCCGCCTGTTGCAGTGTTATAGAAGATGTGTGGATTTTGCTGTATTTCCCAGCTTGGGGTAGTTTCTGGGGGTTAGAAGAGGGTGTGGGATGTTGTGGCAGAAGTGTGATACTCGTAGAGTAGTGGATTGGTTTTAGATGTATTTGCGGATGTCCCACTTGTGGGTTTGTGTGGGTTCAGTGGCGTAAGCCACCAATCCCTTTGGGGGTGCATGTCCTGAGGGTGTAAACTCTCTGGGCATGACAACACCCTGTCGTGTTTTAGTTTCTGTCCTCAGAAACTTGTATCAGTGTAAGGGTGTCTGTGTTGATGTCTTCCTTCTCCTTCTCCATTGTCTTCTTCGTCTCGTGCGGTGTAGATGGAGATGTTGCGACGTTGTGGGCCCAGCAGTTCCTCAGTGGTGTGTAGGTAAAGTGTGCTGTCAGAGGGGTGTTAGGGTTGGAAGATATTTTAGTTTTGAACATGTGTAAATAGCAATAGCAAACTTAATTCGTGAAGCTTAAAGCGGGAATTCTTAAAACATATCAAAAATCATAAAATATCAACATCATTTTAGATACATGGTCGTAAGAATAGGTAACAAACGTAACATGGATCAGATATAACAATGTAACTTGGAAGAACAATCGTAATAATAATTGCGTAAGTGCACAACGAGGGAAAAAAACATCGCTAGAGCTAGGCATGCCCTTTCGCTGTCACTGCAGTGGGATGAAAAATTGCCCTCGCATGAGGTGTAAATTGTAATATTTAAAATATAGAGATAGTGTAAAGGGAAAGAAAAAAAATGTCTTAAGGTGTAATTGATGGGTTCATATAATATGTTTTTATTACGTGAGGGTGAAGTGTGACATTTTTACAAAATGTAACTTAAAAGAGTAGAAAGGAAAATCAGTGTATGCATGTGTGTGGAATAAATAAGAAAATATATATGTTTACATTGTGTGACAATCTTCGGTATACTGGCGACCTTGTGTTAAAATGTAAATAATTATAAACAGATCTGATGACATTTGTGGTGATAGTATTAATAATCTGAACATCATTAGGGTAATGTTGCCTGTCGGCATTGATCGGTAGGCCAGTGTGATTTAATAAATTTTGTGTAAGGTACCTCTTACCAAATACTACATCATTTTCTACATCATTTTCTATGCGCGCTATTCACTATAAGCTATCTTAATTATTTTATCTTAGACGGCCGTACTTATATACCTTGCGTGCACGCTACTCTCTATACTCATGTACCATCTCATGGCTATGTCCTATCCGGCCGCTTCCGGTGCAGTTTAGTGGTCATGCTGCTAGTCCACTTTCCACCTGTTGTGTATCCTGATGGTCTTCCTGCCGTGAGTAGGAATCCCATCTTGATGATGAGGTACGGCACTTATAAAAGCCGTGCCGTCCCTGATCACCGTGTATTGCTCTTCATTTGATCGTTGTGTGCTCGGGTCAACAGCTTTCAGCATCTCACGGCTGCTGATTGGCATTGCCTGCCGGCGTCATCACCATTAAAGGTATGATTACAATCGACGCGCAGTGTATTTGTGTGAGGAAGAGGGAGAGAGTGTGCTGTGTCTATGTTGGAAAAGGTTATTTACAAAAGGTGTATAAAATACAATCTTTGTCCTCTGTAAAGAAATGGATTGGCGTATATATATATTATCCTTTGGCTGGCCTGCGGTCTGTAAGAGAACGTATGATTGACTATGACATACATGGTATCTCTGAATATACTTCACTATCGTGCATAATGCATATATTCTATTATGCTCTTTCTAATAGTAACTTAAGCTATGCCGGCCGCACCTTATTGTGCTGCTTATATCTTAGCATGCCATTCTTGTTTATGTGTAGATGTGTGTCTCCTCAGTGTATACCAGTGTATGAGTGTATGTGTGGTCGGTGGTCCACCTTACCTTGTACCATGATCATTTTCGTCTCTGGAACGTTGCTGGAGTGTTGGAGCTCTTATCTCTGAAAAAAAAAAATACATGGTTAAAAATAATGCCCTTGGCCAAATATATGTTGCGCACATATCGCGCAGCGCTTTTTAAGGGTCGGCTTCGGTGCTGTCGCCCTAGAGACCTCTTCGGACGTCTCGTTGAGCCTTTTGAACCTCTAGGGGTCGCTACCCTCTATTAAAATTAGGCTGTATTATTGTTCATCTCCTCTTAGTGACAGGAAATTATATTTATCTCGTTTCATCGCGGCATGCTACCTCGCGGAATACGCTTTATTGAGCCTATTCTCAACGGCCGAGTGCCGGACATTTAAATCTCTAGGGATCGCTATCCCTATTTAAATTAGGATATAATATTACTCATCTGGATTTATTGCCATGAAATATATTTGTTCTGTGACGTCACTTCACGGAATGTACTCTCGCGAGTAATTAATTTAATGCGCTAGTCGCCGCTTTGTCGGTGCGTTGTCGACGCGTTGTCGACGCCTTTTCCGCCCCTCTGTTATCGGTCTTATACGCCAACTAGTGGATTCTGCGATGCCGAACTCGCTCCTTGTATCTGTGTAACTTAATCTAATTATATGCTAATCTGTGTCTGGAAAAAAATCGCGAGGTTTCCTTATCCTAATGTCTAAATATCCCCTGTGATTTACCGTATTGCACAGTAGCTCACTAAATTTGCTTATATCTAAGTTGCTCTCGAAATAATGCAACTATGTTCCCCCCGCTTTAAAATTTCCAACGAGGAATATCTCCCGTTTCCGAGGAACCGTGCGTGCAGATTCTTGAGGCCCCGGAGCCTGCCATAACAGCCAGACCGAAGTCCTTTGGCATTTTCCTCTAATGCCCCCCCCCCCCTCCCCCCTTCTTAATACTAATATGTTTGTATATGTGGTGTATAGGCCTTTTACGCATGTATGTCTGCTGCTAAAATAGCAAGTACTTCGCTCGGGATCCCTGGCTTCATAGCCGCTTCATGGTCAATTATTGGGCCTTTAATGGGTGGCCCAATTCCCCTCTGAATGGTCGCTACCTTCATTTATAACTCTGGGGGTCGCTACCCTCCATTTACAGCTCTGGGGGTCGCTACCCTCCATTTACTCGGGCTCGGAACATAATCGTAGTCTGCGATATTGAACGCTCTCGGCGGGCTGGATATATCCAAATTCACGCTCTTGGCGGATGGGCATCCAGTGATCGACTTATGCATTCATTCATTGTTCATTATTTACTATTTATTATTATTCAAAAAGCTTCACCCCATATCCGGATGAGGACTTTCGTGGACCTGAGGGTAGTTCGTTGACCCCAGGCGCACTTCTTCACTTCCATTCGATCGGAAGACTCATTCCCCGCCTTGGGGACGCTACTTAGCATACAGTCTAACTAGGAGTCTAGTCAAATTTGTCGTCCCTAGGTGGATTTTCTATCATGTCCGACGCTTAGTGAGCTATTTCTCCCATCAGACAGTCAAGTTCCCACCTGCAGGTCTGGCTTCGTTGACAGTAGTGCATAGTGGGTTTAACTTTCTCCGACACGGCAGCAGGCTAGGCGTACCGAGATCTTGATGTTTGCCCGCACTACGTCATCGTCGCTTCGACCTTCCGTCTTCGTGTCACGATCTATCACTGCCTTCTTTGGCTTTGCCTTCCTGTGGCCCTTTTTATCGTCAATTATGTTATCACCTGGTGTGCACTCAGATCCTTGATTATCCGTGTATAGATAATTCTCTGGGGGTGTAATTTTACTGTGAAATGCATATTTTAATGTAATGTGAAATTCTAGTGTATTTTGTAAACTTTTGTATGTTCTGGGGTTGTAGATCATTCGAATCGCATTGCCTGCTTTAGTCTTTCTTTGCTTATTCGAATCTCTTGTGATGATGTTTCAGTATATCCCTAGATATGTTAATAGGGTTGTGGATGTAAGGTTTTGTTATCAAGGTCCGCTCAGGTGTTATTTGTTGAGATAGATTTTATACGTGGGTTTGGAATGGTGTAGCATCGTTGGAATCTGTGATTATGGTGGCCGAGAGTCGGTAATGTTGAGGGGATGTTTTTACTCTTAGAGGTTGGGGTGGGTTTTCCCCAGTTGTTTAAAATTCAAAATATGTCATGCTGGTATGATAAAAGACAAGCCTTGGTGTTTGGGTGGGATGTCTCATGCATGTGGATGGATTTGAGCGCATGTCTGCTACACAAGTGAGGAAAAGGGGTGTGTTTGGTTGTGATAAGTTATAGTTTATATTTTGCATGCGGGCGTACTAAGTGAAATGTTTGTTAGTACATTGTTATGGCCTTTCATCTATGTTAATAGATGTACATTCAGCCCTTAATATTGGCGTCCGACCTCCTCTAGTATTCAGGTGGAAGCAGTGTGGTACAGGGTGCTCTGTAAGAGCATGAATGTCTACAAACTCCTTTGTATAATTGTGGTGTAGTATGTCTGTATTTATGTATATAATTTGTATGTAATTTTGTGGGAATGTTAGGAAGGTGTTCGAAATTGGGTGCGTGGAACTCTGCCTGTATATCTATTTTATGTGAAACTGTATGTTACCATTCTGTCCCTTGTATTATGTGATCGTTTTACCTTAGTCATATTTTGTTCTCTTCCGCTCTCTGTCGGTGTTTAAATGTGCGCTGGCTTGGCGTCTATATGTCATGTAGATGCCTCATTGCACCTAGTGCTTAATAAAATGCTTTTCTCGCTGTCGCTCTGGGATTATCAACTCTTATCTCTCTTAAAATACGCGTATATCCCTGGGTAACGCCTTTGGGCTGTCCCAATTTATGCTGTATACCGTGTGGGTTTTACCGTTCACGGCTTTCCATTATTTAATTAATAATACCATTGGGATGCATTTAGTGCCCTTTAGAAATATATCTACCCTTACAAGTGTGTAAAATGTGTGCGCTGAGCGCCCTGTATATAATTTGTAATTGCCTACGTGCTTTACGTGCGGCCTTGAATTTTATGTATGTATTCTCTATAACCTCTATTAATAGGTGTAATTTTATGAATCCGCCCTATTGTGGGGGTCAACTTACTACTCTGCCCGTGTATTAGGGTCTTTTTTAGCTCTCTAACGCCTGTGAACCTCTCTGTTTTTTATATTGTTAACTCCTTGTAAACTGGGGTTTATATTATGTATTCTGCGGCGCTATATCTATCCGCCCTAACTTTTAATTGTCTGTAATGTTTGCGCTCAATTGTGTCATCTGCACTATGTGGCGGTCGTATATAGCAGGAGGCGTTCACGGCCTCAGCGCGCACCGCAGCCTAGGCACGTGTCTGCTCATCATGCCATAATTTCACCTGAGTGTTTCATGTTATATAAGTCGCCTAGATCTCTGCGCGTGCCGGCGCTCTTTATGCAGTGTCAGTACCTCACTTCCGTAGCTGTGCTCTGCCTGTCTGTCCCTATTAATCACGTGGGCGCCCTAAAGTGGTAATACCCATTGTGTTTTATGGTGGCCTTGCATTCTCTGTACCAAGTGTCCAATGTTCTAGTGAAATTACTCCATTGCTAATAATTCTGAGTCCTGTGTTTGTGCAAGCCTGCATTACTGCAATGGTTGGGCTCCCGTGAACCTGTTGCTTGCAATTCAGCAATTGCGTGTTATGTTGTTTGCGTGTCCGTGGGTGAAATCCCTCCTGGTATGTGTCAACCTTGGCGGGTAAATAATTTGAGGTATGTATGTCGCGATTACTTTTGTTTTGATTGCTAAATGTGTTTGTGGCGTACAAGTGTCGTTGGGTAATGAAAATTATATTTCCTACTGCGGTATTGCTGGCGTTTCGCCATCTGTCTACCTAACACTTGTCAAACTGCTGACATTTGTTTCGAGGCCTTTCCCAGAATTCGCCTTTTCTACTCTTTGTGTTCCACGTGAATTTAACTACTTTATATTGTTCTATGCCATCTCGGGCCTATTTCTGGCGTAATCTTAACTGTCCCGTATTGAAGGCTCGTATAATATTTGTATTTCGCCCTTTGAAATGTGGTGTTCCCGTCCTTTGTATAAGTAGATGGGTTGGTTCGAATACTTTACCACTGTCCCTGATATGTGTCTACTTCGTGTCCATTTGTGTGTGGGTTTAATGTATTCCCAGTCGGATGACCTGTGATCTTATGTCGGTCGACCCTTTCTCTCTGGTGTACGGCTCATCTAATCCAGAGGTCGCTCTTTAGCTTCTGTGTTTTCTCCATACTGTGTTTTTGTGCGTGTAATCCATGTTACTATGTATGTCCCCATGTGGCGTCTAGCGTGTGTTTCGCAACTAGGTGTCATTGAGTAATTTTCTCCTAGATACTCCCTGTTCCTTGTGTGAATGTGTTTGTATTCTAATCCCCGTGATTTGTACCCTGTTACAATTTTGCGCGTTATTAACAGTCCTTGTCTGTAATGAATAGTTTTCCTGTAATGTGGGTTGTACGCGCCTAACAGGAGTATTGTGTATGCCCTCTATTGCCGTTTCGGAGTCGCTACTTCCCTATTTATATTACTGTAGCATGTACTGTAAAACTGGCATACATATTTGTGAATATACTCCGTCTGTAGTGTTTTAGGAAATTTTGGTTGTCGTCGGTTTTGGACTTTGGGCGTTATGCGGTTTTGAACTTGCCGTAAATGCCTTTAGGTCACTGTAGTGTTGTTGGCGAGGACTAGTACATGTGCTGGCGACTCGCAATTGTACCGCATCGTACTCTATGTTTTTGCTGATATGCAAGGGTTTCCCATTACAATGCGATAACAGCAGTCTGGACAGCATGCTGCTTCCCAGCCATGTGCCGGCAACCTCAAGTGTAAAGCACTCATGTCTGCAATCTTGCCTGAGTGATGGCGACAACTTGTCTACCATTCCTTGTGATAAAAGGAAGTTATTATCCCGTGTAATTGTGTATGTCCAATCCTTTGTCGTGGCTGTATGATGACGCTACGTATTGTTAGAGTTATGTATTGTTTGTGAGCATTTGTGTTCCATGTATGCTTTCGTGGCCTCTAGTGTTGTGTCTCGTGCTAGGTGTCGGTGTCGATTTTGTCCCTACAGATTCCCTGTGATTGGCTTAGATACCCGTGGTTAGTGTTCTATGCGTTGATTGTCTTGCACTTTCTACGAGTGGGGCTGTTTCCCTTTCTCTTTGTGGCTTGTCCGCCCTTACTAGTTGGTCCCATTGTTCGTGTATGGTATGCCTTCATACGCTGAACGTGTATTGTGTACTGTTTGAATGTGTGAATATGTGTTGTCCACGCCATGTCGCCTGTGTCAATGTCTATTGCTTGTGTGTGGCTTCTATTTTGCCATGTCGCGCCTATTGAGGCTAACTTGGGCAGTACTGCTGTATACTCCCGTGTCGGTTTACGTAACTTTGTGTGTAAAAGAGCCTACTTCTATACATGTTTGCACTGTACTTGCTATGGAGTGTATACTACATGAGATTTCTTGTGTACATATGACATACATGCACAATAACATGTAATGCATATTCTGTGCAGTGTCCAGAATATGACATATATACAACTTCTGCATATGGTACATTTATATAATACAGTTTCCCTTTTAGATATATCACATATATTGTCACACTGGGGACATGTGTAATAATAAGAGTGCGGGATGGCCATTACCTGTAGCAATGTGTAATTGTGTATCCATCCATCGCCGTGCGTGTGAGCGTTAGTTCCTCTATGCGGACCTGGGTTTGCGCTCGTCGCGTGGCCTATTTAGGCTTTATTTCACGTACCTTTATTCATGAGCGTATATCTTTTGTTTAACCCATTTTATCTGCGTCTGAGCGCTCTCGCTCGACAGGGTGATTGTGGGCTAAGCCCTTACGGAATTAGGTTAATTGTTCAAGTGTATCTCTATGTTCTTATGCCTGCTGCGCATTTTGGCATTCGGTCAGCGGTATTTTACTGCTTTACCTGCTGCCCAGTCATTTAAATCTGTATGTGTCATGTGTTTCACTGTGCCAGTCACCCTCCTCTATCGTCTAAGCGCTACCGCTCTTCGGGGTGATTGTGCTCGTCCTGCGATGAGGGCTTTGGCCTCTGGTAGCCATGTGCGCCCTTCTTTGCTGCCTTCTGCGGGTGTTTTCAGCAAAGTTAGTTTGGGGTTTCGTGCACCATAGTGCCTCCTTGTTGGGTGTGGTGCGCGCGTGCTTGAAGAGCTGTTATCACGCCGCACTCCACTATCAGTGTTTGGAGGGTTGTATCGCGCCTTTGTGTATGATTGGCCCATAGAGGTAGGAAGTAAGGTTTTCCTATTGCCCTGTGTATTATGTCTGTTAACGGGCGAAGTTTGGTGAGGTGTGTGAGTTACATCCTGAGGGGTAGGAAGCAATACTCTTCTGTATATTGTTGTACCCCTAGGGAACGCTATACCATCCCTTAAGGAAAATATACAAATTCCCAAAAATACAGACTTCTGATATAAAATTCTAATAAAATACCACCTACAAAATTACATGAAGAACACATGTACTACATTCAGGAAACAGAGTAGCCTCGTACCAAAGGTAATGACCTCGGAAAGGTGCACGACACGGGAGGAATGTAGGAATCTGCCGACCGTGCACACCAAAGCTATAAGAGCCCCCAAAGGTCAAGTGCTGGGATCACTAATTACTCAGTCCTCTCTCAGTGCAACGACGTGCCGTACCGCTGCTGTCTTCAGGTCGGGTAAGTGTCTTAGCGGTCTACACTCTAACCACTACACTACACATTCCCCTCCCCCTGTGCTTGGACTGTATTTTATTTATTATTATCTACTAGTTTGAACTGCTAGCTCTTTTAGTGTATCTCTCAATGGAGATACACATTAAAACTATAATTAACAGAAGCCACTGGTCTTACTCTTTTATTTATTTAGTCAGTAAGTTCCTACCCTAATAGATTCCACTTAGGTAGGATTTAGAAATAGCCTTATTGCCTACTTGCTTAATCACTACTCTTGTTCAGCAAGTGTCCTTGATACGCGCTGACCACAGCGAACTCGCTACTTGCTCGCGTGCTTATAGCTCTCTGCAGACCGCGTGGCGCGGCCCTCGCGCTTTGGCTTACAACTTAATAGCTCTTACCAACTACCCCTTCACCCAGAACTACCCCTTCAAACAGCACATTGGGGAGTTCTCCTGGCTGATCACATAATCGATCTCCTTTCATAAAACACTCCCTACCTCTTACAATTTCGCCAAGCTACAACCCCAATTTAGATTAATTTCATCCCCTAGATTTAGTATTTGTACAGGCATCCCTCACAGGTACCTTACAAATGGTGGAGGCAAGGGTACCACGACGTTAATTTAAAGCAACGTCTAAGGAAGTTCAAACAACGAATTTCCGCGGCAAAGATCCCTAAACGTCGTGCTAAGCCAAGCAAACGCCACCCAAAATTGGGAAAATTTTTTGAGACATAGAATTAGATAAAATCTTTATACCCAACCCAAGCCCGCCCCGCTAGGAAATAAATTTATAATTTATAGCCTTATGAATACGCCCTTACAGAAGGACATACAGCAAAGACCCATGCTCAAATTTAAAAAGACTAGTAAGGTCCACCGTGCATTTAGAGATACAGCACACACCCTACCCGCTGCCACCAGACCCCTACGCCCTAAAATCCTGGTTAAGAACCCCGACCTAATAACAGAAAATAACGTAGGCCAGTTACTTGAGGAACTTGAGGACGCAATTATACATATTAAACTACAATACCCAAAAGCAATCAGGCAACGTCCCAACACACGGGCACAGACACAGAACGCCCAACAGTCGTCCCCAGATAACGACGATTTAACCCCCACATTACCAGAAGCTTTATTACAACACCTTAGTGACACACAACAGACCTATAACGGATTTCAGATCCTGTTACAACAGCTAGACGGAATTCCACACGATTCATCAAACGGGAAGCTAGTTGCAGACATAAACACCATTGCATCAACCCTAGGTGGACAAATTAACAAGGCGCTTTCCGCACTACAGGAGGTTAATATTATACACGACTTGTCGCTAGATAATATCCAGGGTACGGAACAATTTAATCCTCAGGACGCTCCACAATCCACCCCTAACCATCCAGGCACTTCCCAAAGCAGAAATACACATACTACACCAATTCAGATCCACCACCAGCCCCTGAGCCACGTATACTCTAACGCTGAAGTAATACACGGCAACTTAGAGTCCCCAGTTGAGCGTAACCCCATATCCACCCCCAACACCTCCTACAGCGCGAACATGGCCATGCCCACGAAGTATCCCATGATACAACCCACTAGATACCCTGGTGACAAAGAGGACCCCGAGGAATATCTAAGAGCCTTCAATCGAACGGCTAAGATTAATGGTTGGACGGATGAGGACAAGAAACGCCTCTTACCAGCCTACCTCACTAAATCGGCCCTCACATGGTATGAACTCCATGAGGCCACCTTGGCAGATGCCACATTGGAACAATTTTCAGCTGCCCTCATGAGCACATTTCAGTTAACCCTGATGAGGATGACTTATATGATAAAATCCGTGCTCATACACAAGGTCCCACGGAAGGCACACAAGCGTACATTAATGCCAAGTTATTAATGTGCGAGAGATACAATAAGCACATGCCAGATAAGCAAAAAGTACGGCTCCTCATGCAAGGTATGCGCCCTACATTAGTTGACAAGCTGTGTACATTACAGAGTAACACAGGGCTTGAATTGCAAGCGAACATCAGGTTTATTGAGGAGGGCAATAAAATGACCCAAAAATCCGTGGATCAGCACATCCGTACAGACAACGGAGATTTGCATCAACAGATCCGCGATCTGACTAGACAGATGAACGAAATGCAAATCACGGCCATCCACGCTAGCCCTAAAACACGCCCTCATGGGGATGAACATAGGAATATATGGCGAGGGCCACGGGGAAAGCAACAGGGTAAAAATAAACCTACCCACCCCCATTGGCATAATACACCCCCGGTGAGAGAGGCGAATTATTATTCGCAATACCAGGAGGAAGTGCCACGCCAAAACGAGTCCCATCCCTTCCCGCGGACACAGTATCCGACAAATACTCGCCCACGCGGCAATATATCCCCCAACCGCACACCAAACCGTCATCCCCAATATAGGGACGACCGAAACTGGCAGTATAGCCAAAACGCCGGACACGCACAACCATCCAATGCCACTCAATACCGTCGACCAAACACACCCCCGCAGCATGAGCGGTATGAGCCTCAATATGAAAGGCCTCCCCCGGTATACCCTCAATACGTCCCTGTCCAAAGGGAGAGAGGACCGGAGGACTACCCGCTGCCCGACCACCCTCCACGGGATGAACGCAGGCGATCAACCTCGCGTGATAGACGCGGATTGCTCCCCAACCCCCAGTATCAGCCCCGGTCAGACAACTGGCGAAACGAGGCGCACAGGGGACAGCCTCGTTACACCGAAAACAGAGGTTATTCCCATCAAAAAAACTTTTAAATAGGGAAGGGCCAGTACCCACAAAATCTAACCCTTCCCTAACAACAAATAATCGTTCAAATCCACCCTCAAAAAGCGAGGCCACTGCTAAAGCCAGAAAACCAAAGATCCCCCCAACTATCGCCCGTCAGACCACAGAGCAGGAATTCCCTCCCCGATCGCAGCTCCAGGAACATACGGTCAAAGGGGACGGGAATTGCCTTCTTAGAGCGCTTAGCTTTCTGCTCCATAAAACTGAAGACCAGCATAAAGAGCTCCGAACGCAGCTGGTCATGTACGTCATGACACATTGGGACGATTATAAGTATTTCCTCGCCGACGGTAAGGATGCTTTATTCCCCAATAAATATGCATATGGGGATTATATGCACCGAGATGGCACTTACGCAGGGGCAACAGAGATTACTGCCGTAGGCCACGTCCTTAAGACCAACATCCATGTATATACAATGGATAAAATGGCGCCAATGTTCTCTACCGTAGGATATGACGTAAACCTACACCTCTTGTTCACGGGAAATCCGAATACGGGTCACTACAGCCCTCTCACCAACACATCTTCTCACAAACCTCAACCAGCCACCCCTCAGACTGAGAAGAAGCACAATAAAGGCATACTAAAGAACAGAAATATCATTACCACCCCTCAAAACGCTTCCACAAATAGCACAATTAAGTTACCCGGGGTAAGCCCACCCACATTGATTTTACCCGTGGACACAAGCGGCCCGACCACTAAACCAGGTGCGGCAAAGCCGGTAACTACTATCGCCACTGGCGAAAGCACAGTATTTTCGCAGACAACCGGATGTAAACCCACAATCACTCAAACAAACCGGCCCTTTAGGACACCATTGCCCAGGCTAGGATTAACATCACGGGATAGTAGACATAGCTATAGATATTTGTCGAGCCACCGGAAGCTCAAGAGAAAGCTTCGAACAACGCAAGTAGCAGATAGACATAACACAGCTGAAGCGCCATTCCCAGTTTCACGGGACTCAGCAAAGCGTGTCAGGTTCAGTAATCAGGCCACAACACCGCGTGTGCTCGACACATATAATAGACCGGCAGAACACACAGTTTCGCAGGATGCGATAGAAGGCGATAAAAACAAATTACCGTCCCAAAATCCACTGGTTCCAATAGTAACATATACTCTTAACAACATGTATACTGCACAAGATGGACACAACATAACAGCCCTATCTATCCCGGCCAATATTAACGGATACCAAATTCAAATTCTAATTGACACGGGGTCAGCTATTTGCTGTGTAAGCAGTAAGTACATCAACGGCGAGCGCATACGCAAGATGCCTATAAACACTTGCCTTGTGGCTGCCAACTGGCAAACCATTTCATGCTTAGGCATTACGGATGTACATTTACAGATAGGCTCCTTTGAAACCAGCTTTCCCATGTTCGTAATTAAAGACCTTTCCGTCCCGGGAATCATTGGCACGAACTTTCTTGCCAGGTTCGAAGCCAACATTAGCTTTGTCACTAATAACATACGATTAGTGAACGGAGACCTTATTACCACACACCCAATATCATGCGCACGTGACACATACAACCCACGAGCCTATCGAGACGTGCAAGCACACCAGGTCTCTCCGTTGGTTACAATAGTACCGCCAACGAACAAAAGTGCTGACACAAACACGCCCGCCACTGGGGAAACACAGTTACTAACCCCAAAGCAGAATACAAAACTTGACAATCTATTACATGAATATAAGGATATTTTTGCCCATTCCCTTGCTGATTTAGAGGTGACCGACTTAATTCACCACCGTGTGGAATTAACCAGTGATACTCCCGTTCACCAGGCACCTTACAAAGTTAGCGCCAAAGAGAGACAGGCCATAGAGACACAAATTCAGGAGATGCTCCAAGCCGGTATAATCCACCCCATCGTGTCCAACTATAGCGCACCAGTACTCCTTACCCGAAAACCGGATGGTTCCCATAGATTTTGTACTGATTATCGGCGCCTTAATAAACTCATTAAGAGTGACAATTACCCGCTACCGTGAACAGACACTTACCTAGAGACCCTGAGCGGGGCAAAGTACTTTTCGATAATGGATTGTTATTCCGGATTTTACTCAATCCCTGTATATGAACCCGATAGGCACAAGTTGGCATTTGTCACCGAAAACGGCCTCTACGGGTACGCGGTCCTCCCCATGGGTTTAAAGAATGCCAGTCAAACATTCCAAAGATTGGTAGACAAAGCATTCGCAGGCCTCAAATACCGCTCGGTATTAACGTACATAGATGACATAACAGTCTTCTCACAAACCTTCGAAGAACACATTATACACTTAACCGAGGCTTTTGACAGGATTAGATACGCCAAATTAAAGCTGAAACCATCCAAATGTCAATTTGCAAAAACAAAGGTCCATATTCTCGGCCACATTGTCAGCCGCGACGGCATCACACCTGACCCTGCCAAAATCGCCGCCATTACCGACATTCCAATGCCGGAAAACATTAAACAGTTACGTTCTTTTATGGGACTAGCGAGTTATTATCGTCGATTCATTCATGGGTTTGCACAGATAGCTAACCCTCTCACTGAGCTTACACATGAAAAAACACCATTTATAGTTACAAAGATACATAGAGAGGCCTTTGAGAAACTCACACATTTACTTACTACACCGCCCCTGCTCCAGCATTTTCAAGAAGGTAGACCCACCTTTGTACACGTGGGTGCAAGCCAATTTGGCATCGGGGCAGCCCTATTACAAGAGGCCGATGATGGCAAACAACACCCGATTACATACGCTAGTCGCGAACTTACACCGGTAGAGACTAGATACTCAGCTACCGAGAGAGAAATGCTTGCATTTTCTTGGGCCGTAAACTACTTCCGAACATACCTGTATGGTATACACTTTACGGTAGTTACGGATCACGCCAGCCTTTTATACTGGGATAAGTTTAAAAATCCTAATTCACGGCTTAACAGATTCATATTTAAATTATATGACTACACGTTTGAAGTTAAACACAAGAAAGGAAAAGCACACCTTGATGCAGATGGTCTCTCTAGACTACCCGTACTTGAACCACCTGAGGAGGATAATAGTCATGTCTGGGATTCCTTACCCACATTTGCTGTCACTCACATAGACACAAAGCAGGAGCAGATAAACGATCCCCAGTTAGGACAAATTAGAATTGCTTTACAGGATCGCGACCAGGTAGATAGTAAAACTGCCCGCTTACCACGTAGATTTTTAGCCTACTTTCGATTTTTGCAAAAAATGAAAGTTGACTTATGAGATCAACACAGGGCGAAAAAAGTGTGTCTGTCTGTGTGTGTGTATGTGTGTGTGTGAGTCTGTGTGTGTGTCTGTGTGTGTGTGTGTGTCTGTGTGTGTGTGAGTGTGTGTACTCTGAATGTATGTCCCCCCCTATCAATTCGAACACGGTGAATGCGAATTGAACGAAATTTGGTACAAAGGTAGCACTAGCAAAGGACACCTCAGTGTCATGTTTTATATCGCCGCCATCTTGACGGAAACGTAATGGCGGCCTCACAAATGTTCAAAGCTTAAATCAAATTACGACTAACCTAATCATCCGATCTCTACCAAATTTTGCAACAACATACCTTTATGGGAAGAGCATCCTTTGACCAAACCAATAGGTCATCAGCGTAATAGTTTACGGATGGCGGCCATCTTTGAGTGAAAATCGATTCCCCCTATTAATTCGAACACGGTGCAACCGAATGGAACGAAATTTGGTACGGAAGTAGTACTAACGAAAGGCAAATCAGTGTCATGTTTTATATCGCCGCCATCTTGACGGAAACGTAATGGCGGCCACACAAATGTTCAAAGCTTAAATCAAATTACGACTAACCTAATCATCCGATCTCTACCAAATTTTGCAACAACATACCTTTATGGGGGGAGCATCCTTTGACCAAACTAATAGGTCATCAGAGTAATTGTTTGCGGATGGCGGCCATATTTGTGTGAAAATCGATTCCCCCTATTAATTCGAACACGGTGCAACCAAATGGAACGAAATTTGGTACAGAGGTAGTACTAACAAAAGGCACCTCAGTGTCATGTTTTATATCGCCGCCATCTTGACGGAAACGTAATGGCGGCCACACAAATGTTCAAAGCTTAAATCTAATTACGATTAACCTAATCATCCGATCTCTACCAAATTTTGCAACAACATACCCTTATAGAGGAAGCATCCTTTGACCAAATGAATACGTCATTAGCCTAATAGTTTGCGAATGGCGGCCATCTTTGTGTGAAAATCAATTCCCCCTATTAATTCAAACACGGTGAAACCGAATGGAACGAAATTTGGTACAGAGGTAGCACTAGCAAAGGGCATCTCAGTGTCATGTTTTATATCGCCGCCATATTGACAGAAACGTAATGGCGGCCACACAAATGTCCAAAGCTTAAGTTAAATTACGACTAACATAACCATCCGATCTCTACCAAACTTTGCAACAACATACCATTTTGGAGGGAGCATCCTTTGACCAATCTAATAGGTTATTAGCCTAATAGTTTGCGGATGGCGGCCATCATTATGTCAAAATTGATTCCCCCTATTAATTCGAACATGGAGGAACCTAATGGAACGAAATTTGGTACAGAGGTAGCACTAGCAAAGGGCACCTCAGTGTCATGTGAGCCATGTTTAACATCTCTCTTTTCTTTATTTTCTTTGGCGGCCGTCTCGGTTGACTCAGACGCCATGTGAGATACTTTCTGTCCGGACGTGCCTTGAGGCTCTCCGCCTTATTATTTAAAATGTAATGTTTTTCCTTTTTATTTAACATTGTTATTATGCCGAAGCCTTCCATTTACTCATGTAAGTAATACATCTAACCTTGTGTCCACTATGCTCATTTCCTAAATTTAACCTTTCTTTTTGATCTTCGTCGTGTGCTTGGAGTTGCTGTGGAACCAATCGAAATGGCGGTCTCCTGTTTTATTTTGTTTGTATCTTCGTTTAACCTTTTATTTGTGCCGTGAAATATATCTGCGAGTGATTTTGTGAGTGTATGTTTTTCTTGCTGCCAGGTGCATTGATGCTGTTTTGATTGGGCATATCTTCGAATGGGTCTCCCGTGGTTTGTGGACGTTGGCGTTTCGACCATTCTCCCAACACGAGGCATGACACCATATATTTTAGCCCTATGTTTCCCCTTCATTCCATGCTTCGGGCAACTGAATCACGGCGGTAACTTTAAGTAGGCCTTACCGTATTCAGCTCGAACTCGGAACGTAAGTTGGGGACCATATAGGTTTAGCATGTTTTGCTAGACTACCTACAAGCACGAGTTGCTTTGTGTTTTATTACTGCATCGTCGGCTAGCATTTTGTGTGTTTGACTGCGTGTATGTATCTTGATATATTTCACGGACACCTGACGTCATTTGTTTCTTCTTATTGTATCTTTGGTTTTGCTTTTCTTTTCTCTGGGGACTGCCAGCTCGATCGCATCCCCCTTGCTCGCCACAGCCTCTGCGACACGCACACAGCCTCTTGTTTTATTTTTGCTATGCTTGCTATTTTGTGGTCGTCATGACAACCATCCATCTCTAGGCTGAGAAGTGATTGTTGTTGACCAGCGACCGGGTCGATTGCCTTTTGGTCAATTACCTCCTCCCTTTTTACATCATTTTTATTGGAAGTGGCACAGGTATTTATTTTATTTGTTTCCGTTATTTATTATTGTAAGTTATTTATTGTTTATAATCATCCTTCCCGTTTGAAAGTGACTGTATTTGACCCCTAGGGTACTCTTTTCTTTGAGTGTGTTATTCTGGCCGGTTTTTTTTGTGTGTGTTCGATTTCACTATAATTAAATTTCCATTTCTTTATCCATGTGTCTTATTTAGTAGTGTTTGACGATCGGGCTGCTCTCTCTCTCTCTCTCTTCAACCCTAGGCCTAACTTATTCTAGCTTTCTAGCACCAGGAGGGTATTCCTACCACTCGTCGTGGGACCACCTTCACGGAGTCTGGAGTCGCTCGGCACATCTGGCCTGCAAGTACGGGCCCAGCACAGGTCAGAAATTAACATCCATTTCCACTGCGTACTCCTTTCTTTTCTAGTTGGTTCCAGTGATGCAGCTAGGAGGCACGCCAAGAATATGTTTATTTTAAGAGGGCGGTGCAGATGGTAGCAGTTGCGAGGTTAAGTCTCCTGGTCGCTTAGCCATATCCATTGGATTTTAATATTTCGCTGCATATTTTTCAATGTTGTTTTTATTCTGTTTCATGTTCCCTATTGCATACTATGCAAACAAATATTGAGAGTCAATGTGAACTTCCAAGGAGTATGGACCATAAAAATAACAAACTGTAAGGAGAGTGCAATGAGTTGGAC
Source organism: Meconema thalassinum (assembly GCA_946902985.2). Classification (NCBI taxonomy): domain Eukaryota; kingdom Metazoa; phylum Arthropoda; class Insecta; order Orthoptera; family Tettigoniidae; genus Meconema; species Meconema thalassinum. The sequence goes on from OX336391.1 coordinate 20,386,644, forward strand.
CCTATCAACGAACCCCAGCATTGGTAATGTACTAAACAACCCTACTTCTTGTTTCGTACTCATTTCAGGCGCAGGACGGAGGCAAGACATTTGTAGTTATTGTTTTGAATTGTAGCTAGCAGTACTTCTGTAGTTTAGCCATGTATTCTCTCCCAGGTTGTAACGTGAAGAAGGAGCTCATCCAGTCTGACGATGATCTGCTATCGTTTGAAAGTGTATGTGGGAAAGACACTAATCCATTGACTGAGGTGAAAGGCCATCGCAAGGGAGGCGTAGCCAATATAGTGTCCAAGTGGGGAATTTCATTTTCTGGTGAACTGGGAGTTTCGTCTGTATTTGAGTTCTTAGACAGGGTCAGTGAACTCTGCCATTGTTATGACCTCGAACCAGACGACATTGTTGTCTGCCTACCGTTATTGTTGAGTGGCTTAGCTTTAAAATGGTATCGACTTACCAACAGATCTTTCATCTCGTGGGTTGATTTCTGTAAGTCAATAAAGGAGCGGTTTACGACTTATGATTTTGAACATGACTTGAAGGCTGAAATTCATCGCCGTACCCAGGGTTTGGAAGAGCCTGTAGACGATTTTGTTACTGGGCTAATGACTTTAATAAGTAGGTTGTCGCAGCCCCTTCCCCTTATTGAAACTGTTGATATTGTGTATAGAAATCTAGCACCTGAGTACAAGTCTTTCATACGCCGGTCCAGTGTGTATAGTGTGGCTGACATTGTTGATCAAGGACGTGAATGCGAGTTCAATCGGCGCCTGCGCAAGTCATATGTACCCCCACCCCTCCCCTCTGACAGTTTGTTTCCAGAGACTGCATGCGCGCAATCCCAGATTCAGAGGACTGCGCACCCATCTTCAATATCTCGTCAGGAGGACCGGGCAGTTAACCGTCCCCACTCGCATATTGTCGGGAGTATTCCCAATGCTACTTCTTCTGCGAATCCCGCTCCTCAGGATCAACAGTTACCTCGAAACCCGAACATGTATAACCGTATAAAATGTTGGAATTGTGATCGTTTGGGGCATCATTTTAATTCCTGTCGTGCGCCCTCTCGTGTGTTTTGTCACACATGTGGTCTTCGTGACGTGACGCACATAGCCTGTCCTAGATGTGCTTCGCGTCAGGGAAACGAGCATGGGTCCCCGGTTTAGACCCGCCGGAGTGGCCATGCAATGAAGTTCGCCGGGAAATGAACATTTCCACGACTGGAAACTTCTGTCCTTGGGTCCCTGTAAGTGTTAAGAAATTGTCGATACCCGCTTTACTGGATTCTGGTGCTTCACGTTCATTTATTCAGCGCTCCATCGCGGAACAGCTTCCTGTTACTCAGATTTGTCCACAAGATGGGGGTTTAAAATTTTATTCTGCGGTGAAGTCATCTATTTCTGTTTCTAGCGTTGTAACATGTCATATTAAGATATGTGGTTATTCTTGGGATTGGAACTTCCATGTGGTGGATGACTTATCTACGCCTATGATCTTAGGTTCTGATTTTATGCACAAAGCAGGGTTGAGGCTTGATTTTTCGGATCATTCCTTCAGTTTTTTGTTTAAATCCAAGGAACGGTTTCATTTTAATACTTGTGAAGCGAGTGTTCCTTGTAATTTTTCTGGTGTCTCTGCTGTTCTAATCCCTCCTACTTTATTCACGAGTCAACGTGACGCTTTATCTGATTTGGTGAATGAATTTCCAGATGTTCTCACGTCGGAACTGGGTTCCGCTATCGGCTACGAGTGTCATATTGATTTGACTGATGAGGTTCCAGTTAGGTCGGCGCCATTTTCTTGCTCTCCACCCAAACTCATTGCCATGAGAGAATATATTGATGATCTTAAGGCACGCGGTGTTGTGAGTCCTTCTAAGTCTTCTTATGGTAGTCCAGCATTCCTGGTGCCTAAGAAAGAGGGTACTTTTCGTTTAGTAGTTGATTATCGTCGACTCAATTCTAAGGTGGTGTTCGACAACTTTCCCCTTCCAACTCTGGAGAGCGCTTTTCAGCATTTTCACGGGGCGAAGTACTATTCCGTCCTAGATTTGAACTGTGCATATTATCAAATTCCTCTCGATCCCGAGAGCCGTAAGGTAACTGCGTTCTCCACTCCGTTCGGCCTTTTTGAGTTCAATAAGTTACCCATGGGCATTTCTATCGGCGGACAAGTATTGAGTAGGGTTTTGGACGAGTTATTTGGAGATTTAAAGTATTCATCTGTGTTTAACTATCTAGATGACCTCGTGATTTACAGTCAGTCTTTTGAGGATCACCTGATCCATTTACGTGAAGTCCTATGTCGTCTTCGCAGAGCCGGACTCACTGTTAACCCGGACAAAATCTCTTTGGCTTCGAAGCAAATCAAATTATTAGGTCACATTCTTTCGGATGTGGGCATAGAAGTGAACCCTGAGCGTGTCCAATGTATCCAAGAGTTCCCTACTCCCACGAATGTGAAAGCAGTCCGACGTTTTTTGGGAATGGCGGGCTTTTACAGTAGGTTCATTAAGGGCTTTTCGGACATTTCAGCGCCCCTGAATTATTTGAAGAAGAAGAATGTACGATTCGTGTGGGGCCCCGACCAGTGTCTCGCCTTTGAGAAATTGAAAGAATGTCTTTCTTCTGCTCCCGTCCTTCGAACTCCGGATTTTGGGAAAGATTTTATGTTACATTGTGATGCGAGTGATGTCGCAGTTTCTTGTGTGCTTAGTCAGCAGGTGAATGGTAATTTGGCACCCATCGCTTTTGCCAGTCGGATGCTTAATGATTGCGAACGCCGGTATTCCACTTTCGAGAAAGAAAGTCTGGCTGTCGTATTCGGCTGTGAACGTTTCAGATCTTTTCTAGAACATCGGCATTTCATAGTGTATACCGACAATGAAGCTCTGTCCTGGATGCGCTCGCATGTCAAAAAATTGGGACGTATAAATCGTTGGATTCTTCGTCTATCCTCTTTCAGCTTTGACATCATTCACGTCAGAGGCAGTGAAAATGTTGTAGCGGATTGATTGTCACGCATGTTTGAGGAACCTCCTCCCATTGTTGAGATCCCCGAGCCAGTGAATCTTCTCCAACACATTCCATGGTCTTTTACTGACATCCGTACGTACCAAGCAGATGACCCATTTTGTGTCACATTGCGTGAAAAAATTCTCGGGAAAGATCCTGGTGTATCTGAGTTTTCATTGCGCAATGATGTTATAGTGCATACCGCTCCTCGATCTTCGAAATGTAGGATTTTCGTGCCAGAGAATATACGAAGTATGCTCTTGGCGTATTTCCATGAATCCTGTTTTGGATTACATTTAGGTATGACGAAGACTTTCCATAAAATCTCTCAGGAATTCTTCTGGCCTCATTTGAAAGCGGATGCTTTTGCTTTCGTCCGAAAATGTGTTACGTGTCAACGTTCTAAGCCAGCAAAGAATTCTCGCATTGGACTTCACCACGCTGACACGATGTCATATCCTAATGAGCGCCTGTTTATAGATTATTTTGGTCCCCTAGTTAGGTCATCTTCTGGTCATCAAGCTATACTTACTGTCGTTGATGGATTTTCAAAATTTGTATGGTTATTTCCTGTCAGGGAAATCACGACACGTACCACTGTTAGGCTTTTGACCAATCATATTTTTGGTGTTTTTGGTCCTCCAAAGTTTTTAGTGTCCGATAACGCGAGCGTTTTCCGGTCCAAGTCTTTTAGATCAATGTGTTTTTCTTGGGGAATTGATCATGTCTTTTTGGCACCCTACCACCCTCAGCCAAATCACGTTGAAAGGTTTCATCGTAACTTGAAGGCTTGCTTGAGTGCGTTCCACAACGCAGATCAGTCACGTTGGGACGCAAATCTTCAGTTTTTCTCCTTAGGATTTAACACTGCTCTTCATGAATCGACGAATTCTACCCCTTCGGAATTGTTTTTAGGGAGGCGTATTGTTGATCCACTTCAGCTTCAGTGGAAAATAGATTATCTGGCTGCGCCATCCCGCCGTACCTCAGTCAAAGAAAAATGGGAAGTTGCTGTACGGCATCTGAAAAGGGCACGAGATCGCGTGGCGTCTCGCTATAACAAGGGTAGGCAATCTGTTTGTTTTCAGGTGAATGACGACGTGCTAGTGCGCCTGCACCCACAGAGTTCGGCCAAGAATAAGGAGTCAGCTAAGTTAATGCTTCGCTGGAGCACGCCCAAAACTATAACTAGATTTTTAACACCTGTCACTGTTGAATTGATCTCCAAGGAGAATCCCACCGACGTATCCAGAGCTCACATATCTCAATTGAAACCATTTATTGTGTAACCTTCTTATTTGCTGTGATTAATGTTGTCCTTTTTCTGCGTAGGTTAGCCAATCATAATTTGCTTATGTTATCCAAGGAAGCTAGTATTCATATGGCGTCTCCTTGACCTGCCTATTATTGAACCAATTTTGACCGAGGCAGAGTCAAGTACAAATTTACGAGCTCAAGAAAGAAAATAATACAAGAAGAAATAGGCCTACATACTCTGTGTAACTTAATATTTATTGTAAAAATATGTATTTTTGCGAATTCGGCCAGTAGAGAATTTATATTCTATAAATAATGGACACATTATATCGCTTCTTTGTTATTTTAATACGTCACTTTCATGATGGGTATAAGGAGAATGGCAGACTTCGGCGTCAAAGGGCGAAAGTCTTTTGTTTATGATTTTCGTCCGTGTCTCTATCTACTTTTCTTGTCATTGTAACGCGCAGGCGAACCGTAATACCATTATGACGAGCCCAGGGATCGTCAAAGGAACGCGCGCCTTTGGGGACCCCGAAGGAGTTCTGTCCTGATATTGCGATCGCCGAAGCGATCTGATTATTTTTATATATTACTTCATTTTATAACTGTATTCTTTCTGATATGGCTCAATTGCTTAAGTGATTGTTATATCGATCACCCTCCCCCCTCATATTTTGTGTACTGTTATAGTTGTTGACAAACCACCTGTGTGATAAGGATGTTGTGTATTTTGGAACACTTGGGACATGATTGATTTCAAAGCGGTGGTGCATAGTGATGTAAAAAGAAAAATCTTTTATTATTATAAATAATTTTTCTTTTGGGGGGTGGTGTGGATCCTGAGCCATGTTTAACATCTCTCTTTTCTTTATTTTCTTTGGCGGCCGTCTCGGTTGACTCAGACGCCATGTGAGATACTTTCTGTCCGGACGTGCCTTGAGGCTCTCCGCCTTATTATTTAAAATGTAATGTTTTTCCTTTTTATTTAACATTGTTATTATGCCGAAGCCTTCCATTTACTCATGTAAGTAATACATCTAACCTTGTGTCCACTATGCTCATTTCCTAAATTTAACCTTTCTTTTTGATCTTCGTCGTGTGCTTGGAGTTGCTGTGGAACCAATCGAAATGGCGGTCTCCTGTTTTATTTTGTTTGTATCTTCGTTTAACCTTTTATTTGTGCCGTGAAATATATCTGCGAGTGATTTTGTGAGTGTATGTTTTTCTTGCTGCCAGGTGCATTGATGCTGTTTTGATTGGGCATATCTTCGAATGGGTCTCCCGTGGTTTGTGGACGTTGGCGTTTCGACCATTCTCCCAACACGAGGCATGACACCATATATTTTAGCCCTATGTTTCCCCTTCATTCCATGCTTTGGGCAACTGAATCACGGCGGTAACTTTAAGTAGGCCTTACCGTATTCAGCTCGAACTCGGAACGTAAGTTGGGGACCATATAGGTTTAGCATGTTTTGCTAGACTACCTACAAGCACGAGTTGCTTTGTGTTTTATTACTGCATCGTCGGCTAGCATTTTGTGTGTTTGACTGCGTGTATGTATCTTGATATATTTCACGGACACCTGACGTCATTTGTTTCTTCTTATTGTATCTTTGGTTTTGCTTTTCTTTTCTCTGGGGACTGCCAGCTCGATCGCATCCCCCTTGCTCGCCACAGCCTCTGCGACACGCACACAGCCTCTTGTTTTATTTTTGCTATGCTTGCTATTTTGTGGTCGTCATGACAACCATCCATCTCTAGGCTGAGAAGTGATTGTTGTTGACCAGCGACCGGGTCGATTGCCTTTTGGTCAATTACCTCCTCCCTTTTTACATCATTTTTATTGGAAGTGGCACAGGTATTTATTTTATTTGTTTCCGTTATTTATTATTGTAAGTTATTTATTGTTTATAATCATCCTTCCCGTTTGAAAGTGACTGTATTTGACCCCTAGGGTACTCTTTTCTTTGAGTGTGTTATTCTGGCCGGTTTTTTTTTGTGTGTGTTCGATTTCACTATAATTAAATTTCCATTTCTTTATCCATGTGTCTTATTTAGTAGTGTTTGACGATCGGGCTGCTCTCTCTCTCTCTCTCTTCAACCCTAGGCCTAACTTATTCTAGCTTTCTAGCACCAGGAGGGTATTCCTACCACTCGTCGTGGGACCACCTTCACGGAGTCTGGAGTCGCTCGGCACATCTGGCCTGCAAGTACGGGCCCAGCACAGGTCAGAATTTAACATCCATTTCCACTGCGTACTCCTTTCTTTTCTAGTTGGTTCCAGTGATGCAGCTAGGAGGCACGCCAAGAATATGTTTATTTTAAGAGGGCGGTGCACATGTTTTATATCGCCGCCGTCTTGACTGAAACGTAATGGCGGCCACACGAATGTTCAAAGCTTAAATCAAATTACGATTAACCTAATCATCCGATCTCAACCAAATTTTGCAACTACATACCTTTATGGAGGGAGCATCCTTTGACCAATCTAATAGGTCATTCGCCTAATAGTTTGCGGATGGCGGCCATCTTTGTGTCAGAATCGATTCCCCCTATTAATTCAAACACGGTGAAACAGAATGGAACGAAATTTGGTACAGAGATAGCACTAGCAAAGGGCATCTCAGTGTCATGATTAATATCGCCGCCATATTGACAGAAACGTAATAGCGGCCACACAAATGTTGAAAGCTTAAATCAAATTACGACTAACATAACCATTCGATCTCTATCAAACTTTGCAACAGCATACCTTTCTGGAGGGAGCATCCTTTGACCAATCTAATAGGTCATTAGCCTAATAGTTTGCGGATGGCGGCCATCTTTATGTCAAAATTGATTCCCCCTATTAATTCGAACACGGTGGAACCGAATGAACGAAATTTGGTACAGAGGTAGCACTAGCAAGAGGCACCTCAGTGTCATGTTTTATATCACCGCTATCTTGACGGAAACGTAATCGCGGCCACCCAAATGTTAAAAGCTAAAATGTAATTACGACCAACCTAATTATCTAGTCTCTACCAAATTTTGCAACACCATATCTTTATGTGGGAAACATATTCTGACCAAACTGCAAGAACATCAGCCCAATAGTTTGTAGATGGTGGCCAAGTATGTGTGCAAATCGAGTCCCCCTATCAATTCAAACACGGCGAAACCGAATTGAACGAAATTTGGTACAGAGGTAGCACTAGCAAAGGGCACCTCATATTCATGTTTAATATCCCTATAGCACGTTGTATTTCAACAAGCTACTACAACCAACATTCAATCATACTCCTTGAAAAGGACAAAGAGTTATAACAATACCCATGCATTTAGGAGAAAGTAGGCTATATGTTCTTTACTGAACATCTTGTTTCTTGATAAGGACGATATTCTTAGGTGCAAACCCACGGCCACACATGACGTCACACCCGTTGCCCTTCCTACTACACTCCGAAACCACGTGATGACGGAACACCATTGTCCACCCATTAACGGTGCACATTTTGGGGTGCATAAAACATATTTGCGCATTCGCAATAAATATTACTGGGAGAATATGAAAAATGATATTACAGAATTCATTAAAACTTGCCACACTCTCCAGAGATACAAACACCGCCCTGGTAAACCACATGGATTACTCCACCCCATCCCTGTAGGTGAACTTTTCCACCGCGTAGGTATTGACGTAAAAGGTCCAATTACAACATCAGACAAAGGTAATAAATACATATTAGTGGCAACCGAATACCTCACCCGATACATCATCACTAAAGCATTCCCAAAAGCTAGCGCACAGCAAATTGCAGAGTTCCTCATGGAAATAATTACCAAGTACGGTATTTTCCGCACATTATTATCCGACAGAGGAACAGTTTTCACATCAAATGTTATTACACAGCTCCTTAAATTACTTCAAATCAGAGCCTACACAACCACTAGTTTCAGCCCTCAGACAAATGGATTAACTGAGGCTATGAACAAAATCCTGGGCAGCGCAATAGCTCGTTTTACTAACGACGACGGCACGGACTGGGATAATTACCTCCCAGCGGTAACATTTAGTTACAACACATCCGTATCGCAGGCGACCAAATACACCCCGCATTTTCTATTACACGGATATCACCCGCGCAGTCCGATCGACAACATTTACATCCCACAGGATACACCACCTAGCAACGCTGAAAGACTGCAGTATTTATGCACAGCCCGCAACACCGCGCGACAAAATATCCGCAAATCACAAAACAGGCAGAAAAAACATATGATAAAGCTCACAAACACCAGGAATACAAACCCGGACAGCTCATTATGATATGGTCACCCACTCGCATTAAAAATTGTGTCCGAATTCCTAATCCCGAAGTGGACAGGTCCGTTTAGAATCCAGAGAAAAATTTCGGACCTAAGCTACCTTGTCAACATTCGGCACAATCACAAAATTATTAAAGATACGGTTCATGTACGGCGTATGAAACCATACCATTCACGGAAAACCACCCCCACACCTCACCCTCCCGCGGCTAAGAAACGCAAGCGCTAAACTATTAGCGTCAGGGAGAAAAACATAGTTTTCCGCCACATCATTCGAACCCAGGGATAGATAAAATATAACAAGCGCCCTACGCGCTAGGACATTTAATAGCTATGATAATAACTAGCAATAACTGGCAATCTCCAATACTGCATGACAAGGAATTAATTATAAGATGCATGTTTAATATAAGAGATATAATAAGACATACCAGGTTATATTACATGTGTACTATATTATGATAAAGTGATGAATTTTGTTAACACAAACTAGCTGCAAATAGCGCATGGCTAGACACATATTCAATACTACTTAGGCCCTACATTTTCCCATAGGTCCCCATAGCTCAAATACTCCATACAAGCCTTGGCAAGGGCGCCAAGTAGAATGTGGCATCTAGTCACCACACTCAGAGACAGGAGTCACCACCAATTCCAAGTTGGGCACACAAACACACCTCGTATTTAATCCTAAAAATCCCCATAGGACATACTGACAGAATAAGGTTGATAATAATTATACATTTATAACATGATAGGTGCACGAAGATTTTCATAGACAATACATGGTAGATAAAATATTATACATGTTGTCTACAGCGTGCAGCAAGCGAGGTCACGACTCTGCCGTAGCAGGCGGAAGTAACAAGACACGGAGCGCGCGGTCAGCGGAACACGCTCAGTCCATAGCAACAGGGATTTACGCAAAGTCACGTAAAAATGCCACACTCACACATGGCCGTGCGAAGCATGGGGTCAGTTACCCATATGTGGGCCATATGGCAGACAATAGCAGGATTTCTTTATTATAGGGAAATGCCTAGACATTTTATATAAATAAAAATTAATAATGGCGCACATTTTTATAAAACTACTCGCATTTAGATACACATACAGACATAGTCGCAAAAATTAGGTGAGCGAGCAAAGATCTCATTACCTAGCGTAAGGAAATGTAAAATAACGGACCCTTGTCCTATAAACATACAATATCAGAACACAGTTCGATTACCATAGTATAAAACTTAATTATTTACACATACATCCCGATATATATTATAAATACTAGCGATTCCATATATTTCCAATAACGATATAGGAAAGAACAATTCCACAGATAATGAACACCTATAAGAGATTAACAAACATTTTTCTTGAACAATTTAGAAAGTGCACGGATTCCCACAGTTACCCCATATTAAGGAGGGATAACAGGCCGATACACTATAGGGCCACAGAATGGACTAACAAAATAACACATAGGGCCTAATATACTATATAACAATACATTGATACTATTTCTCTAACAAACGCCCTTACAACCGGGATAGCGAAAATACAGACAGTACAATAACACAGGTTAGCCGCAGTGCATACATACGATAAACACAGATTGGCGGCATTTACGGGAGCAAACGTAATACTTCTACACTCGTGCAGATGAACGACATGTCCCACACGAATAAATGGAGACACACAATAACACAGGTTAGCGAATTCCACTGCAAAGGCAGAGTAACACTTGCAACAGTATATAGCAAGCATTAATATCATTACGCTCAGTATTGCGACAGTACACAGGTAGATTATTAATACCACAACCAGTAGGAAGCGACACAATAACACAGGTTATTAGAATATCACAGCGAACACCATATATAGTTCCGATAAACACACAAGTAGGAGACACGGGGAAAGGAGTTGACAAATACTTACGCGTAGTACAGATAATCCAATACACTATAATCCACAAGAGGTTTTAATCATAAATGTTAATTTGCCTCACACAGACTTCTTGCTAAGGCAGTCTCCACACACACACACTGAATCATGATCTGCAGACAAGGCGGCTGCGTGCGCATACAGATTAACGACACCGGAGACGATAGTAAACCGCGACTCACGTGGCGAGCACAGCGCTTCCGGCGTTACCACAGAATCTGTTCCACATCTTTTTACCCACATAGGGGATCTTTTTAGATATCTCTGCTTTCTAGATTAAAGTGGATTTGACCACCAAATAACGTCATATAAGACAGACATAATGAACAGTTTTCATACGAACCAATGTATTCTCACTTAGCCAACGATTAGGGAAATCATTTGAAGTACAATTACAAGTAACAATCATGACATTAAATAGCCTACGACAGATCGGACGACTAGTTAATCTAGGCGATTGGGGTATTCCTCTAACGGTCAACGTATGAATTCATCTATCATCCAAACGCCAAGTACAAACTGTTCGTAATTGTCTACTTAATGACGAAATGATAGTCATCATTTTAACAAAATTAGCTCAGCATTTCCATAAGAGCCACAAGGCTCATTCAGGACCACAAAGCCTTGCAGAGATCCCCTCTAATTTGTATATACACAATAGATCAACAAGTAACAGTACAATCCTCGGTTGGCCCAAGTAATTTCCATAATTTCCTTTTGAGGCAACGTGGTACGACATGGCGCATACATATGTATGTCCATTAGTAACACAATAACGCCATGGCCCATAGATGTCCTACAGTAGACCTCAGGCCTTCCATAAGTCCAAAGCAGGTGTATGCCTACCTTCCTAGGTCAAAACACTGAAGGATAGATATCAGCCATGAGCATACAGATGTAAATATATTCGGCAATAAATACGTTATATGGTCCATAGCTATTCTACGTTATCTCACGGCGTACTTTTAAGTCCAGAGCAGGTGTTTGCCTACCCTCCGGGGATAACGATAAGGAATAAGTATCGAGCATAAACATAATCATGCCGAATTTTATAGATAATATTTAGTAAAGGCCCGAGGATTATCTTTGACATATAACAAGTAAATATACACTTGATTACTTAAACAAGAAGATACAGAATACGGAATACACTATCCTTAGACAAATACATCCGGTCAGGAAGATACAATGCGCAATTTTCACTGCTATATAGCAGAACACCCGATAAAGGTAGCCCATTGTATTCCCCCACGAACAATCTACCATGCGGAACGCAATATTAGCTGTGCATACACATATTGCTACACCCCGCCATATTTTTCATTTTCACGGAGTGGAGAGTGCAAACCACTGACACACTTTCCTACACATTTTTACATAGAATTGCTACAGCCATAGGAATGCGACATATGCTTCCAAACATGTAAAAGACACAATCCGGAATACTACATATATTTTCACGGAGTGGAGAGTGCAAACCACTGACACACTTTCCTACACAATTTTACATAGAATTGCTACAGCCATAGGAATGCGTCATATGCTTCCAAACATGTAAAAGACACAATCCGGAATACTACATATATTTTCACGGAGTGGAGAGTGCAAACCACTGACACACTTTCCTACACAATTTTACATAGAATTGCTACAGCCATAGGAATGCGACATATGCTTCCAAACATGTAAAAGACACAATCCTGAATACTACATATATTTTCCTGGAGTAGAAAGTGAAAACCACTGAAACACTTTTCTCCACAATATTACAGAGAATTTTTATACCAATAGGAGCGACATATGCTTACGAACATACAAAGCACACTCCAGCATACCACATGTATACTAAATAGTAAACACATTACTAATATACATAGAACTTGTCACATTTCGACACGACATAATGACAAAATAATCCCATTAGGATTTAGCCAAAGGAGGACACATATAGATTCCCAGAATACAGGGGAATAGCTAAGGCCCTTTGCCCAAGTTGTACAACGCGCCAGCTATACAGTTCAAACCGCTGGTAAACAATACATTCAATGCGTAACACGTGCGTTTGACAGTTCCTTTACGGATTGATAACAAAGTCTTAATGGTCCCAACCCACTCTTGTCGCTCGCATCCAATCACAGTAAGGGCATGATAAACACAACCTGCTCCAGCCGGACAGCCAATTACAGGCTACAGGTCACGCCTCACACTGATGGCAGGTGATATTTCACATACACAAGCGTTATCTCTGAACACGCCTCCCACGGGACAGATAACTTGCAAACGGCCATAATGGATTTAAGTCGCATCGCGCGCGCCAGATTCAAATGGCACTAGGTGACAGACATATAGTTATTACAATACAATTCACACAATAGGATAACCAAGTGATTTTATTTTGGTTTACCCCTATCATCCCTCAACCCTTTACACCAGGATAAAACATTTAACGGCCATAAGCCAATATTCTCGGGGATATTTACACACCGCCTCGTCACACTAAGTATACCACATTTTATACCCTAGCGGAATTTCAATACAATTTTGCCCTCAAATACACTCTTATCTAAACACGCCACCTAATGTAGAACAACATGAGTATGTATCCGTAATCAGATAGGTACATAAATCAACTTTCCCCTTAGGAGGTTTTAATTTGTTTTATTTTGGAATACGGTGATATTATTGAAAACATTATCTTTCAGAGTTAGACCGGCAGAGTTGTTCCAGGTGACAGCATGTCCATATATACCCCTTTTGAAACCCATAATTCAAAATCCTCACTTAGGGATATTTATGGACATAGTTTAATAGATAGATGGCATTTATATATACCATTATTCCAGATCATAGCATGACAATAAACACTTACGTACCCCCCTCATTTTCATAGGGCGGATAGTATATTATATTTTTTGCAGCGATCAATCCCATCAGAGGAGGGAATTACAACACATATAATGCGCTGCAATATAGCCTGGTCTAAGATACCTATCTATATAGGATCTATAATTAAAATCTATAGACAATATAAATAGATGAAATATATAGCCAATAGCTCTAGATAACATATCTAGACAGCACACCTAGATACAATTTATACACGGCATATCTAGACATTAGATCTAGACGGAGTTTCTAGCAAATACCTACAAGCAATAGCTCTAGATAGTATACCTAGACAATACCACTAGATAATACCTCTAGTTAAGGAATTCTACTATATATAATAATAATAGAGGACCAGGTTTTTAAGATAGGCTTTATAGCCTATAAGTCTAATAAATATCATACGAGCATAAAAAGCAGTCACATATTATTATGGCGATAGGTGCCATATATTACCCATAGTATGTCCATGCCACAGAGCACATTTACCTCCCATGATACACATTAAACAATATACAAATAACACAGATACACTTCTTCCCCTATCCATGCGAGGCACTATGGTTATTATGCAAATACCAGGGTGTATACCATGCCTTATCGCTCATGGTTGGATGTTAATCAACACTCGGAACCTTAAAGCTAACAGCTAGCGTTCCAGGCATAACCCTCTAACACAAGTGCATGCTATGACATTTTTTTTCACCAATGTTTTTGCCCTGCATGTAAACTAAAAGCATAAATGCTCACCCATACCCTTCAGTACGGTAACTAACAACCAAGACTGAATAACCAGATCCTACACAATAAAACTCCTCACCTACACCGGTAGAGAGTTCCTACCCATTAAAGTATCCATAAATCCCCATAGGAGCAAGATTCCTTGAACCTTTATTACCATCCCGTTACCAGTAATTAACAACTTTGTAACATACCTACAAATACCCAATAACATGGGAATACCAGTCCAAATCCCTCACTTACCTACTAACATGTGAGAAGGAAATATACGCAGCTGATATTAGCTGGAAATCCGATTAACCAGGCGCAATGATAATACACCGTGCCACCACAATTGTCCCCCCCGTATAACTACAACACCATAAAACAACATTAAAACGCTAGACACTTATTCTTCATGGTTTACGCACGGCGATGCGCTTGGAAGGATGTGAAATATGTTTTCACGTTGAAAATATATATTGAAAAATATTTTCCAGGCGAAAATATATATTAATGTGTCAATAAATTGTACCCTTGACATGACATGACAAGACGTCGACGATGACGATCGACGAGAGGTTATAGTGGTGACTCGCTAGGGAGGGCAAGCGCCTGTGTTGTGAGGAAGTACCTAGCCTGTCTCCTCTCAATGCAGGGTCCGTTATACCGTTTTTTTTGCCCTAGCGTCGTCTAAACTATACCTGCGGACGGAGGAATAATACTTTCTCCTTCCCAAGACGACCCCTAGGACTAAACATTAGTCAATAAATAGAGTTAAGTAGATGCTCTAGAGCAGGAGCAAACGCCTGCAGCGGCAGGTATATAGGAATAAGATGAATATTGAGAAAAGAGAATATGATAATGCTTTAAGGGTATAAGGAAACAAGGAAACAAGGAAACAGGAACAGAATGTGATAAGGAAAGAATATAAGGTAATAAGGGAATAATAACACAAGAAATGAAATGAAATAATGAACAATTATATTCCGGGCCGAGGTATGTAGCACCGATGACCTCTTTGCTCATACCCCCGATGAACAAAGTATACAAACAGAAAATATATAATAGAACTACGATTCTTTTTCCCTGGCCGAGGTAACAAACATTATGTGCCCCAGGAAGGAGGATATTACACAGATATAAGGAAACTACGATTCTTTTTCCCTGGCCGAGGCAACATACACTACACATACTCTATTATGCCCCAGGAAGAAGGATATTGATATGATATAAAACACAAACAGATAGGAACACAATACAATGAAGTTACACAACAAAATAAGTAAGAAAGAATAAATAAAGACAAGGATAAGTACGATAATGAACAGAGATAAAGTAGAAACAATGGTATGGAACAGAACTAAATAGGAATACAGAACAGTGAAATAATAGGAGACAAAGAGTAAGAAAGAATAAGGAAAGATAAAGGTAATTACAATAATGAAGGAAGATGATGGTAGAGCAATGATGTAAAACAGAAATAAGTAGGAGCAAAGTACAGTGAAGTTACAAGGGATAATGAATAAGAAGGAATAAATAGAATATGAATACATACCAAATAAGAGATAAAGATTGAAATAATACAAAGACTTAGGAGAAAGATGAAGGTGAAAAAGTAAATATAAAGGTAAACAAAGAATTAATAAAACATGGCCAATAGCAAATAAGAATATAGATATGCTAATAATAAACATGTACTTCCATTTCAGCATAGGTTGAAAACCTGAGGCGCTGATACCAGACAAAGCACACATGGTGGTGCACAATTTGAAAGCATGTATCGGGAGTGGCTCCATTTTGGGACGCTCACCGACAATAACAAGCATAATGATAAAGGGTGATTTACTAACTACATAAAATGTTTTTATATATGCTTCCACAGACAATAATAATAATCAAAGGATAATTTATTAACTACAAATAATGTTTTTCTATATGCTTCCACAGGATTAACCCCGCAAAGAACGAGGGAAAATGCCCTCTGAAATAATCATTTTATATTATGGATCCACAACAATTGTAACATTTTTTTTTTTTTTATGAACTAACTATACGTTTTTTTATTGTGTTACACAACTGCCCCACCCCCAAAAGTACACTCAAATGCCCCATAAAACAGCCCCCCAGCACACAATACCCATTTTCAGGAACATATCCAGACCACAGTAGAGATATACCTGTGGGATATCCTCCACTGAAGGTTGGATCAACGAATCAAATTAGCACCTAAAATGAGAGGTGCATTACGGCCACACAACTCGCGCCTATCTCTGTAAAGGACGAGTTGTGCAGCCAAGATGACTTCACTCACCCACAGGGAGCAAGCCATACAATAAGATATTCTATAAACAACTAGTATATCACCTGCAGGTAGTAGATAATAGATAATAAATAAGGGGTAATAGATAATAGACAATAGATTATAATTACATATTAAGTTAAGAAGTACAATCGAAGGAAAGTTAAAAGATGTTGAATACAGTATTCGAAGGAATATAGTTGCGCAACTACAGTGATCACAAAAGGAGGATAAATAATTATGAGAAATTGGTTTATTTGTTGATTTGTTGATTTATTTATTTGTTGATTTATTGATTTGTTGATTTGTTGATACAGAAGGATAACACATAAATAAGGAAGGTTAATTTTACTAGTCCAGAAAGACAACACAGTTAAATGTATATGGTTTTGTTTTTATTGAAGATCGATGTGAATAAGAGAAATGAATTTTGTTGCTGTATTAATATGAATAATAAGGTTTTTATTTCAGGTTTTAAGGGTTTTAATGATGTTACACAATATGAAGACTGAATTTTTTTAAAACATTGTTGATATTTAACCGAAAGATGATAACTTTGTAATACACATTATTTTTTTCCTTTCCACTCTTCTAAATTCCACATTGTAAAAGTGTCGCATTTCTCCCCACACAATAAAACACTTTTCAATTTAAACCTTTAAGCACACCTTGCGACACTTATTTTTCTATCTCTATACTCTATCCCTTTTACACACATACAGGGCACGCGAGAGCAGTTTTTCATCCCCATTGGAGGCAAGTAATAATTATATATGTACCCATAACCTCCCCAATTAACCCTCGGATGTTTTTTCCTCTCGTGTGTTCCTGCACCCCTTAATTTACCATGTTACAAGTGAAAATTTTATAATATGTCATGATTTATTTACCAAGTTATTCTGTTTATTATGTTTGTATGTCAAAAAAATAAATACAATAAGGGATCCAACTGACATCCCATCAAGTATACAAAAATAGTAAGCTTCACACCCCATTGTTGATTTTTAAGAAAAAAATTGTAAAGAAATATTGTTCCCCTCACCACAGACAATTACACTTGATCGCTAAGCACACCCGGACACCCAATTGATAGAAGGCACAATTATTCAGCTTTCAACTTTCGACAATTAAAAATATAGCACTAAATTTATATTTACCCCCTGACTTACCCCTATCTTCTACGAGGCTACCAATCCACCCCCTACGACACCAACCATACAACGATGACCTAAATTAAAAGAAGAAAAGAAGAGAAGAGCAGAAGACAGAAGATTATCAAGAAAGAAGATGATGTCTTATTTTTTCAAAATACCACCCCCACGTTTTCGTCCAGTTATCGAGGTCGATAACTAACCCTACAAAGGGGGTTGTTGTACCCCTAGGGTACGCTATACCATCCATTAAGGAAAATATACAAATTCCCAAAACTACAGACTTCTGATATAAAATTCTAATAAAATACCACCTACAAAATTACATGAAGAACACATGTACCACATTCAGGAAACAGAGTAGCCTCGTACCAAAGGTAATGACTTCGGAAAGGTGCGCGACACGGGAGGAATGTAGTAATCTGCCGACCGTGCACACCAAAGCTATAAGAGCCCCCAAAGGTCAAGTGCTGGGATCACTAATTACTCAGTCCTCTCTCAGTGCAACGACGTGCCGTACCGCTGCTGTCTTCAGGTCAGGTAAGTGTCTTAGCGATCTACACTCTAACCACTACACTACACATTCCCCTCCCCCTGTGCCTGGACTGTATTTTATTTATTATTATCTACTAGTTTGAACTGCTAGCTCTTTTAGTGTATCTCTCAATAGAGATACACATTAAAACTATAATTAACAGAAGCCACTGGTCTTACTCTTTATTTATTTAGTCAGTAAGTTCCTACCCTAATAGATTCCACTTAGGTAGGATTTAGAAATAGCCTTATTGCCTACTTGCTTAATCACTACTCTTGTTCAGCAAGTGTCCTTGATACGCGCTGACCACAGCGAACTCGCTACTTGCTCGCGTGCTTATAGCTCTCTGCAGACCGCGTGGCGCGGCCCTCGCGCTTTGGCTTACAACTTAATAGCTCTTACCAACTACCCCTTCACCCAGAACTACCCCTTCAAACAGCACATTGGGGAGTTCTCCTGGCTGATCACATAATCGATTTCCTTTCATAAAACACTCCCTACCTCTTACAATTTCGCCAAGCTACAACCCCAATTTAGATTAATTTCATCCCCTAGATTTAGTATTTGTACAGGCATCCCTCACAGGTACCTTACAATATCTGTCCTGAGGGGGTTGGTGTCAGTTTCGGTCTCCGTTCTGGCATGGCCGCCCTCTGAATTGGCGCTGTGGGACGTGTACGTGTTCGTGTGCGAAGTGTGCTGGAGCTCGGAGTGGCAGGCTTTTGTTAACGAACCACGACCTCCTCCTTCCCCTTCGTGTTGTCTGTTTCAGAGATAGACATCTGTGCTAACTTCTCTGTTAGTGTGTCGATGTCCTCTCCTTGTTTTGTTGTCCCTCCTGCTGTGAACTCAAATACCATATTGTTGGCCTGCAGTTCGCGATACGCTTCCCATATCTCTGAGTATTCATGGTACAGCGCTATTGCCTGTTCGACTACTTTTGTGCCAAATGTCCCTATATATATGTGTTCTTCCCTAAGGCTGTTATATTGCTGGAACATGACATCGTGCAACAGGTGTAACCTCCAGTGCGACCGGTTGAGCTGTTTTTTTAGTGTAGGGATTTTGGCCCTAATTTTGTTTTACTGAGCCATGCTCCGTGGCCGGATAAGTGCCCTAATTATCCTAATGTATTGGGCGTGTAAGAGCTGTTGGTACCACCTGAGGTAATCCTGTCTTTTTTCGAATACCTTGTGCCATGCGATGAGGTCTTGAGAGTCCCCAATGTTCTTTAACATGGTCAAACAGTATAGGGGGGCCATTTCTATTTGTGAGGGGCGAATGTAAATGATGTGAGTGTTTGTGAATGTAATTATATGTCCTGGGGGTTGCGTGATACTGAGTTCCCCTAATTGATTGTGAGTGTGTAGATCGGTAGGGCTAATATAATTTTTAGTGTAGCCTGTCTTTAAAATTCTAACGTCCTTGGCCCCTGTACAATGTTCTTACTCAATGCCTGAATTGGATAAGTTGGCGCTGTTATGTCCTCACTGTAGGGTGTGGTAAATTTTCCCTAATTTACCTTGCTTCAAACAATGTCGTGCCCTGCCTGGCAATGCGTTTATAGAAAAATCTGTATCGGGTGGGTGGCTAGAAATTATAGTGTGTGTCACCCTTAATTTATCTGGCACGTGACTCTGTGGAGAAATGTGTATACTCGCTGCTGCAAAGCGATTGTTACTCCTAGTTTCCCTATAGGGTGGGTGGGAGGGCTAATATGTTCTAATGTAATCCTTTAGATTCTGTGTAGGGAGGGTAGGTGATACAAAAATAACGGAGTCCCACGTGAAAAAAAATTCGCTCTAACGTGGCTCTAAGATAATAAAAAACCTATTGAGCTGGGCTGCTTATTGTTAAGCTTCTACTGCGTATTTTCGCTATGGGATGTATGGAAGGGCTAATGTGAAAAATGATATATCTCCCGTACAAAGGAAAAATCTGTGGCGTAGTTCTCTAGAAAATATTTTCGCAATTTTCACTTGGCTGTTTCAGGTACTGAAATCGTAGTTCCGAACCTATTTGTCTGAGGTCCTTACTGAGTGGGAGCTACCTGGCGTCTCCACCAATATAGTTCGAACCGGGAATAAGGGTTGGTCGAACGAAGGGGTGTTAGTGTTTAATTTGGAGTGAGTTTTGGTGAATGTGCGGGGACTTGGAATTGGGCGTGTGGATGGGAGCTTTGGTCGGGGGAAAGGCTCTAGTTTACGGAGGTTGTGAATTGGGTAGATGCCCTAACTAATTAAGCTATTAGCGCCCGGCACGAGTATTGCAGAAGAGAGTTTAAGTAACAGCTGACCACGCACGGAGCTGCTTGTCAGCAGCGCGACTCACTTAAGGCTGTAATGATGAATCTGGCCGCTGCTTATACAGCAATTCTATTAAGTAGGCAGTGAGAGGTCGGGGTAAAGGAAATCGGGAAGTTAAACAAAGTGTAAAATGAAGGTGTACAAGAGATTATGTGTGTAAATGGTCACTGGTTTATTGGACCGTAATTGTTAATGTAGGTCCCTCTTTTAGGGAAGTGTAACACACTGTAAAACAAGTTATTACAATAGCAGTGTGGGTGTCAAAGGGTAGGAATACACTTGTAAATCTGGTGTTAGGACTGAGACGCACACTTACCTCTAGGTGATAATTCAGGAACCAGAGTGGCAGAGCCTCGGTCGGCAATAGACCCTGAGTTCAAGTTGGACCTCCGTCTTATCCGTTTCTCGTTGCTTTTGCAGCATTCCCCAGTGTTTGGTGTGCTAGATTTTTCCAAGTGTGCGTGTGTGTAATTAGGGCAAGGTATTGGCTAACCACTTATGCTAGGCGGCCGCCTGTTGCAGTGTTATAGAAGATGTGTGGATTTTGCTGTATTTCCCAGCTTGGGGTAGTTTCTGGGGTTAGAAGAGGGTGTGGGATGTTGTGGCAGAAGTGTGGTACTCGTAGAGTAGTGGATTGGTTTTAGATGTATTTGTGGATGTCCCACTTTTGTGTGTGTGTGTGGGTTCAGTGGTGTAAGCCACCTCTCCCTTTGGGGGTGCATGTCCTGAGGATGTAAACGCTCTGGGCATGACAGTACAAAAAATAACAACAAGACCACAATCAATATTATTCCTGCCTTCGCCCTGGGTTACTCATTGTAAACCAGTGTCATCTAAGTGCATGTCATTTACGTTGGCGAATGCGTAGTGAAAACTACGTCTAACGTCGCATGGGGCTCGAGCTCTACCAGCTACTAACTATAGGTTAAGCAAGCACTCCGTCGATAAAAATTAGTGTCATCTGTCCTAGATTACTTCCATAAAGAAGCGTGCACAAAAGCAGGTGTCGGCCAGCAGGTCCAAAATGCAAGAAAATCAAGGTTAAATGCAATAAACAATTAGTTATCATCAGTTTATAATAATTATGTGCTTGATTATTAGAATGTCGGTTTAGATTATCGTTGGTTTATGGCGAATAGGCTGACGATCTTGAATACCTTGGTCTCAGCAGTAGCATTCTCGTGCGAGATCAATTTCTGCTATAAAATACCATCATCGGGCTCTCCACGCTTGGACATAACAATAACACAGGTTATTAGTGGCCCTCGGCTCACTTAATTTACCATTGGGTAGGCCTGGAATGCACCTCAGTCACCTCCCTTAAAATACCTAGTCCACAGAAAAAATGTCTGGTCATATATGAATAGCCTCCAACACAGGCGCCTCTTATAGCCTCTTAATCTCAACAAATAAACCTTGACATAAAGTGTAATCACTCTAAAATAGAGTGGAAAGATAGTCACTTCAATAGCGATGCAAGCATATGGCATTTGCCTATCAGATGAATGTAGCAAAACATGTGATTTCTACAAAATGGTGGCCTGGACATTGACCTACTTATGAAACACAACATCTAACGGCAAATAATGCTATAAGCATTATCAAACAGTCTGATACATGTGTCTCGCTGAATGAGTGTTGCTCTCATGGCATGATGGGAACTCGTCTAACCGGTCCATGACTCTGGAGTCTCGCTCACAAACTACAGTCATCTACTTGGACGGTTTAAAATGAAACAACACTGAAGGCAGGCAACTTTCTCGTAAAAAGTCTATCAGAAAACTGGCCTTGTTATCTGGTCCCAAATATAATACATAAATTGAATAAGCATGAGCATAAAATCACGCCTCAAAACTATTCACAAAGACGTGGCATGTTCATTAAGTCAATGAAAATTAAAATACAGAAGTACCACTTATACTGAACTTCTTTGAAAACTGCAGATATGTCACTTCATAACTGCTTTGTCTTACAATGACCAAACAATATCTGTGTGTCGAAACACCTGACACAAAATAAACATTATAAAGGCTCAAATCTTACAATTGCTAAGTTTGCCAATGATACGGTTGTAATTACAGGGTTCGATGCTAGATTGCATACAAATATAACTCCCTGAATGTGTTCTATTCTTGAACAGGATGGCTTCATAGCACATCAAAATGAAATATGACATTTTTCTACAAAACTGGTAGTTTCAGTCGATTACCTAACGATACGAACTGT
This sequence comes from Meconema thalassinum, assembly GCA_946902985.2. Classification (NCBI taxonomy): domain Eukaryota; kingdom Metazoa; phylum Arthropoda; class Insecta; order Orthoptera; family Tettigoniidae; genus Meconema; species Meconema thalassinum. The sequence continues at coordinate 20,409,290 of OX336391.1, forward strand.
TCTAACTAAAGCAGTGGCGTGTCAAACATTTACTTAAAAAGGGGTGTTATGAAATAACACTGGCCATGACGTCTAGTCGTCATGCCAAAACAAATATCCACAAAATCACCCACCTAGGGTGGAACAAAACGTAGTAACAAAGACTACAGTCACGATTAGCAGGGGTAGAACTAACTTCTTAGCGATGTCCGTCAGAATGCACCGTGATCGAAAGGATTCAATCACAAAGGTGACTAACTAATCACTGAAAGTGAACTACAAATATTAGTTCTAACATTACAAAACCCTACCTATGGCTTGTCAATAAGGTCGATTGTTTCTACAATTAACTACTAATAACTACAATAAATTTCACCACAAAAGAACCTCACAAGGAATAGATTAATCGGACTCACAAGAAAGGATGTTTACATCTCAGTCGTTCCAACGACTTGAGGGATATAATTAGGTTTTGGTCTCCGGATAATGGTTGTCCAATCTGGGCATCCACATAGGCTCTATCCTTTACCATGGCCTTAACTCGTCCTTGGCGTTGTCGTCGGGATATGACCATATTCCTCTCCAGTAAAGGCAGGAGCTCAAATTACAGCGGTCACGAGCGGGATGGTAGGAGAGTGTGCGTCCCTTACTTCAAAGGACTATGCAGTAATCATCGCTGGAGAAAACGACGTCTATAGAAATGAGAGTAAAAAGGTAATCAAATATTTAAAGGCTACATTGCCATCCATGCATAACACAAATGTCATTATTGTAAACATTCTGCAGACATGTGACTTAATTCCCAAATCATGTGTAAATGTAGAAATAGAGGCTACAAATGGATAAATTTATAAAAATTTGTAAGAGTTTTCCAAATGTCCAAATTATAGACGTAAGTAAATTAGACAGGAAGTTCCACAATCGGCATGGCCTACACTTAAATAGGTTAGGAAAAGAGTATCTTAGTGATGAAATCTGCAAAATTGTAAATTCAAATGGTAGGAATAGTTCAACAGTAATATATTTAGAGTGGAAGCAGGGAAACTGGTAAAAGAAGCCAAACGTGAGGTTTGGCATTCAGATCTTTTGAAGTCAAATTTAACAGAGTGCAACAATGGTATTTCGGTTTTGTCTAGCAACAATAAGAATAACTATTATGATAATAATAATGTAAATAAATCACCAACACAAGCTTGCAAAAGTAACAAATTTAAAATTTACCACCAGAATGTTCAGTCTCTTTATATTAAAATTGATTACATAAATCTAATGCTTAAAAATGAACTTAAAGACATCTCAGCACGATGTATTTCAGAACATTGGCTGAAAGAGGAACAACTCGAATTAATTCAATTCCCAGGGTTTATACTAGCTAGTAAATACTCTAGATTTAATATTAGTCATGGTGGTACTTGTATCTTCTTAAGAAATAATTTAGATCATGAAAAAGATAACAGCTTATGATTATCTAATTATGGAACAGGATTTTGAATTCTCTGCCGTAAAAATACAGCAGTTGAAGTTAATAATTGTATGCGTATACCGTTCTCCGTCAGGAAAGTTTCGTTCATTTATAGATAAATTAGAATTGTTACTCAATAAGTTGATCAAAGTAAATTTCGATATAATAATTTGTGGGGATGTAAATGTGGATTTCTTAAAATGTGACAAAAAATTGTAAAATATTAACACAGTTACTAATTTCCTATGGACTGAAACCTACAGTAAATACCCCAACAAGAATATCAAAATTTAGTAAAACCACTCCTGATCAATTTTTTATAAATACAGATATATATATATCCCCATTCAGTAGAAGTCTATTGACCGGGTTTAGTGACCACCATGGACAAATACTGAGTATTGAAGTACCCGAAACAATCAGTAATAATGATAATGGAGTAAAATCAAAGTGCAGGTCATTCACTGAAACAAATGTTGCATATTTCAATGACTTATTAAATAAGGAAACATGGTCAGAAGTTTATAAACTAGAAAATGTAAATGATAAATTTAATGAATTTAACCGTACCCTAAAACACTATTTTGAAATAGCATTCCCCTTTAAACAAAGAACTGTTCAAAATATCAAAACTAGCAACTGGATAACATCTAACAACAGGGATTATAAATTCATGTCAAAGAAAGAAATTTCTACACAAATTATATAAACAATACCACACGACACCTGAATTCAATTTATACTACAAAAATACACTAGCATATTAAATAAGGTAATAAGACAAGCAAAGAAAATGCATAATGATAATTTTATTTCCCAATCATCTAATAAAAACAGGGCTATGTGGTCCGTGATAAGGAAAGAAACTGGAAAATCTGCTAAAATACAAAGGAACATTACACTGACCAGAAATATTAAAGTGATTAATAATCCAGAGAAAATAGCAAACACTTTTAATGACTATTTTCTGGAAATTCCACAAAAATTATTAAATTAATCACAGGTAAATACACTAAATTCTAATAATAAAATAAATATATGCAGTGATACTTTATTTATAAATCATGTCACAAGTGAAGAGATAAGAATAGTTATAAAAGAGCTAAAAATAAATTCTGTGCTGGCATTGATGGCATCCATGATGCAATTTTAAAGAAATGTGCAGAAAATAAAATAAATCCACTTACGCACCTAATAAACAGTTCAATTCTCTCAGGAACTTACCCGGATATTTTGAAGTTATCAAAAGTAATTGCAGTGCACAAAAACGGTTCAAAAGATGAATTAGATAACTATCGTCCTAATACTTAACCAACTGGTATTGCAAAAATTGTGGAAAAATTCGTGTATAAGAGACTGATAAGTTTTATAGAAAAAAATTAAATATTATCAAACTCACAACATGGATTCAGAACGGAAATATCTACACAGACTGCAATTTACGAATGTAGTAATAGTATACTGAAATTAATTGACAATAAGGAACATGTAAGCCTCCGTGGCCTAGGCGGCAGCACGCCGGCCTCTCACCGCTGCGCCCGTGGTTCAAATACCGGTCACTCCATGTGAGATCTGTGCTGGACAAAACGGAGGTAGACAGGTTTTTCTCCGGGTACTCCGGTTTTCCCTGTCAAAATTTCATTCCAGCAACACTCTCCACTATCATTCCATTTCATCTGTCATTCATTTAATCATTGCACCGGAGGAGTGCGTCAGCCTTCGGCAGCCGGCACAGTTCATATCCTCGCCGCTAGATGGGGGCTTCATTCATTCCATTACTGACCCTGTCGGAGACTGAAAGCAGGCTGTGGATTTCCACTTTTCAAGGAACATGTAACTGGCCTATTCTTGGATTTATCGAAGGCATTTGATGTTGTTGACCATAAAATCCTCCTTACAAAACTAAATCAATATGGTATTAGAGGTCTAGCTAATAAATGGATTGAGTCTTACTTAACAAGGCGAAAACCAATAGTAAGCTTGAGACACAAGGATGATGGAATCAAATTACTTACTGAAACATTGTCCAATGGGGGAATTATTAAATTTGGAGTACCCCAAGGATCGGTTTTGGGCCCACTACTCTTTCTTCTATATATCAATGATATAACACAGAACGTTCATTAACATAAGGAAATTTTGTTTGCGGGCGATACAAGACTCTTAATAAAAGGTGAAACTAAACAGGTCATACAGCAGTCTGCTGACTTCGTTACAGGAGAGTTAACCAAATGGTCACAAGATAATCGCCTCATATTAAACTATAAAAAACATTAGCCTATGTCTAAATTTCCACACTATACAGAATTGGAATCCTGCGAAGCCCAATATAACATTAAATGGTCATCAAATAGAAAATAAATCAGAATCAAAGTTTTTAGGACTATGGATACAACAAGACTTGAAATGGAATAAACATATACAATATCTGAATACTAAAGTGAACTCGATGGACACATTAAGAAATACTTATTTTGCTTATTGCCATTCATACTTAAGATATGGGATCATATTTTGGGGTATGTCGCCAGATGTACTAAGCACGTTTAGGATACAAAAGGGGGCGATTAGAATTATGGCAAATGTAAACACTAGAGAATCATGTAGACCTCTGTTTAAAGATTTAAACATTCTCCCACTGCCCTGCATATATATCTTTGAAAGTATTATATTCTTTAAAAATGAATTTAATGAATAAAGATGTTTTTCTTAAAACAAACAATGATGTTCACATAACACAAGACAAAATCAAAACATTCATATTTCACACACACAAGCATATATCAAGAAGGAACTTTTCACACTGGAGTTAAATTATACAATAAACTACCCCAGCATGCCTGGCACCTCGTAAGCAAGTTTCTAGACACACGGCGAATTTCTTTCTGGGTGACGTTCGTTATAACTTGGCGAATATTATGTGGAGGATGGATACCAGGATATTTCCGAATGAATCGAAAACGGCACTCTCTAACAGAAGAATACTTCGCATGAGAAAGCACAATGAATCCACGTTGTTCTATAGAAAACATCACTTCGCATAACAAAGCACAATGAATACACGTTGTTGTATAGAAATCATCACTTTAAGGAAACACATAAACTGTAAAATTGCCCCCGATACTGCAATGTATGTTTGGTCAAATCAACTAGCACTTCACATGCTTGAATACGCCGGAGATACTGACAGCTTATTGCAACATTGCCGATCGCAGCGCACGAGTTCATTGCGGGGAGAACGCCAAGGCCACCTTGACCGGCCTAGCGGCCGCATCTGCCAAGGCCACCTTCACCGGCCTAGCGGCGCGTACATGCGGGAAATAAAATGATGACCCGGTATGTGTTACGTAGCCTTATGACAAAATTATGGAATCCAGCTTGCTGGCCAAACTATACATTCAACTTGCTGATTGTCAGCAAATATTGGAAGGTATTTCGGACAGCTCAAAGTTATTCATTTTCGCTAAGGTCATAACGATGTAAGAAGTATGGGACTTTGATAGAAGATACTGTAGGTTCCCATTAAAGTTTCGCCCAGTCAGTTGTAGGGTATGTAAAGATGAAAACATCTGCGGTTGGAATACATCCAGCTTATTATTTTAATTCATGGTAAGCGTATTAAGGTATTAATTCAATGGCTGAAAAGGTTTTACACTCATAAAGTTTCATTCTATGGACACTTTCATTAGTTTTCATTAGTTTTCTCGAGTTCTTTGTCGCGGCTGTGAGCAACGTGAAACTTTCCAGTGAATGCAGCAAAAATGATTAACTCGTAGTGGACTATACAGCTGCCATCTGGCAGTGTCCGCCCAGTAAAAACATAAGTAGCAATAAATTTGCTCTCCGTCTCTTCCGTGATGATAAATTATTAGCTTCCTCGTCTTTTCATTAAAACATCTCTGTGGTAAGAACTGGTTTACTATCTTCTTCTCAATACAGCTTCTATGTCAAACAAAATATTGAACATCCCCCCCAGGGGTTCACAATTTATAACACGTGTTGGCAACCATGGGGCTCCCTCTAAGTCTGAAATAGCTCCCATTTGCAGATAGCTCCTCTCTTTAATCCTTCCTGTCGAACTCCTCTGGTCAACTCTTGTTCTCTTCCGAACCCGATGATATTACGTATGTAGGCCTTCGGCAGGGTAGCTGAATTCTCCGAATTGAGGAGCCAGCGTTGATACCACCAACCTGTTACATTTCCATCAAGCTGCTACTTGGCATTTACGTCCGTATACACTAACGCATCTAAATTGCATTTTGTAAATATTGTCAATTCAAATCAGTAAGTATGTAGTTAGTTGTAGTTGTAAGTAGGTAGTTAGTTTGTCAATTAGATATATGTCATTGTTCTATTAGACTGTGGTGTGTGAGTGTGTCTGGTAACAGTTGCATTGTTTATTAGTTATAGTTCATTGTTTCAGTAGACTGTGATGTGTGATTGCATGTGAGTGTGTCTGGTGACAGACTGTTTTAGTGGTAGTATTTGTTGTTGGTGGAACTTTAGTATTTTTTCGTTAGTAGAATTTTGGTACTTAATTGTTAGTACAGTAGAAGGTTAGTATTTTAGTTAGTAGAATTGCTCTTTACTTATTCTGAAAGGGAGTAGCAGCCTTTCAGAATAAATCAATTCTTTACTCGTCTTATAGACGGTTAAGATATTGATAATATAAGCCAAATAATGGCTACACTGCGTCCTGCTGCACGGCTGAAAGCAAGGGGAAACTACAGCCGTTTGCTATTCCCGAGGATATGCACCTCTCTATGCATAAATACATGTGATGATGGCCTCCTCCCTTGTAAAATTTCAATCCGGAGGTAAACTAGTCCCCCGTTCGGATCTCCGGGTGGGGACTACTCGAGAGGGGGTTAACATCACAGAAGTGACAAAGAGGAACTCTGACATTCTACGGATCGGAGCGTGGAATGTTAGAAGTCTGCTAGGAAATGGAAGGTTAGAAAACTTAGAAAGGGAAATGGATAGGTTGAGGTTGGATTTGGTTGGGATTAGTGAAATGCGCTGGCAGGAAGAACAGGACTTTTGGTCAGGAGACTATAGGGTCATTAGCACTAAATCAAACAATGGCCAAGCAGGGGTTGGCCTCATATTGAGTAGGAAACTTGGACAGCGGGTGGAATATTATGAGCAATATAGTGAACGGATTATTGTAGCAAAAATCAATACTAAACCTACGTGCACCACAGTGGTACAAGTCTATATGCCTACCAGTCAAGCTGATGATGAGGATGTTGAAAAGGTCTACGAAGAAATAGACGAAATTCTGAGGTATATCAAGGGTGATGAAAATGTTATAGTAATGGGAGATTGGAATGCTGTGGTAGGAAAAGGGAGAGAAGGGAAGATAGTAGGAGATTTCGGATTAGGTGAAAGGAATGATCGAGGAAGCAGGCTGGTAGAATTCTGCACTGAGCATGAGTTGGTCATAGCTAACACCTTATTCAATAACCACAATAGAAGAATATACACATGGATGAGACCAGGAGATACAGGGCGTTACCAAATCGACTTCATTATGGTCAAGCAGAGGTTTCGAAACCAGATTTTGGATTGTAAAACATATCCTGGTGCTGACATAAACTCTGACCACAATCTGGTTGTAATGAAATGCAGATTAAAGTTGAAGAAACTGAAGAAAAGTCAAAAGCCAAAAAGGTGGGCAATAGACAGACTGAAAGAGAAGGATGTAAACGAAAGATTCAAGAAGAGTATAAAGGAAGGACTAATGAAAAACCCTAAACAAACTTCAATTGCAGGCGAATGGGCACTTTTGAGGAATGAAATAACAAAATCCGCAGAAGAAAACATTGGTAGGAAAGAGAGAATAGGTAGAAAACCGTGGATCACTCAGGATATACTCGAATTGATGGATGAAAGGCGGAAGCACAAGAATGTAAGAGATGAAAAGGGGAAAGCAGAATACAGACGTCTGAGAAATGAGGTTAACAAGAAGTGCAAGGAAGCGAAAGAAGAATGGTTGAAAGAGAAATGTGCTGGTATAGAAAATTGTCTGAAATTGGGAAAAGTAGACACAGCTTATCGAAGGATTAAGAATATTTTTGGGGAAAAGAAGACTAAGTGCTGTAATATTAGGGACACAAATGGAAGGCCCCTAACAGATAGGGAAGAAAGGGTTGAGAGATGGAAGGCTTACATAGAGAGTTTGTATAAGGGAAAGGAGATTGAGAATCATGTAATGGAAAGGGAGGAGGAAATTGATGAGGATGCGAAAGGAGATTTAATATTGAGATCAGAATTTGATTGAGCTTTGGAAGACTTAAGCAGGAACAAAGCACCAGGCATAGATGATATACCGATTGAGTTGCTACGCTGCATAGGAGAGGAAGGTCTGATCAGGTTATTTCACTTGGTGTGTAGGATGTATGAGGCAGGTGAGGTACCCCCTGATTTCAAGAAGAATGTAATCATCCCTATACCAAAGAAAGTGGGAGCTGACAGATGTGAAGATTACCGTACAATCAGCTTGATTACTCATGCTTCAAAGATCCTGTCTAGAATAATTTACAAGAGGATTGAAAGCCAGATAGAAACGGAGTTGGGTGAAGACCAGTTTGGTTTCAGGAGAAATGTAGGAACAAGGGAAGCTGTACTAAGTCTTAGGCTGATTTTGGAAGGTAGAATAAGGAAAGATAAGAGAACGTTCATGGCTTTTGTAGACTTAGAAAAGGCTTTTGATAACGTTGATTGGACTAAATTGTTTGACATTTTGAAATCGATTGGAATAAAGTACAGGGATAGGAGGGTGATATACAATCTATACAGAAACCAGACAGCAGTCATTCGAGTTGAAGGACATGAGAGAGAAGCAGGTATTCGGAAAGGTGAAAGGCAAGGCTGCAACTTATCACCCATACTTTTCAATCTTTACATTGAACAAGCAATGAAGGAAATTAGAGAAAAATTTAAAGTGGGAGTGAAGATTCAAGGAGAAATAATTTCAACTCTGAGATTTGCTGATGACATCGTCATCTTGGCCAACAAGCCTGAGGATTTGAATGAGTTTTTGAATGGTATGGACTCCGTCTTACGGAAAGAATTCATGATGAAAATTAATAAATGTAAAACAAAAATACTGGAATGCAGCCGAAATAAATCAGAAACCTCTATGGAGATCAAATTGGCAGGTGAAAAGCTGAAGGAAGTAGGAGATTTCTGTTACTTAGGAAGCAGAATAACCAGTGATGGACGAAGCAAAGAGGATATAAAAAGTAGGTTGGCTCAGGCAAGAAAAGCATTTCTACAAAAAAGGAATCTGCTGACATCTAATATAGATTTAGGTATTAGGAAGTCATTTTTGAAAGCCTTTGTCTGGAGTGTGGCACTCTATGGAAGTGAAACTTGGACTATTGGTGCAACAGAAAAGAGGAGAATTGAAGCATTTGAAATGTGGTGTTACAGGAGAATGATGAAGATCAGATGGGTAGATAGGGTTACAAACAAAGAGGTATTAAGACGAGTGGGAGAGGAGAGATGTTTCTGGCGACTGCTAATGAAGAGAAGAGATAGGTTGGTAGGACACATACTAAGACACCCAGGAATAGCAAGCTTAGTTATGGAAGGAAGGGTCGAGGACAAGAACTGTAGGGGTAGACCAAGGTTAGAATATGTTAAACAGATTGCCTCGGATGTAGGGTGTGGTAGCTATGTAGAGATGAAACGATTAGTTCAGGACAGGGAGGCATGGAGAGCTGCATCAAACCAGTCAAAAGACTGAAGACTCAAACAACAACATTGTATACATGTATTTGATCAAATGGATATAATAAAAATCTATCTAATCTATCTATCATTGTGTCGGTCGTCATGTTCCTTGGCTTAGCTGGTGCTATAGTCATGGTTCTTCCGTCATTTTCTGCTCATCTCCACAGTTGATTCGTAATGAAAATCGTCGTACACGTGGTTATAAAAGTGTGACATATTTGAGTAGAAAATAACCACTGGAAATTTCAGAAAATGGGCGTAGCACTGTTTCACTGAAGCTAGCTATAATATGGTAGCAATCTCACTGAGTCTACACGGCGCAGATGATTGAAAAATTGGCCATGCACTTTATCTGCTTCACAATCACAGATTCTAATGGTCCACAAATCACGTGGCATCGAAGTTGTACGTTACAGAAATTAATCGCTCTTGGGATTACAGCAATATTCGTAGCAGTGAGTGTTAAAATAATTCACTTGGTTGATTATAGAATCACAGTTATTAACATATTTTATCGTCACTTGACGAAGTTGAATTTCCCACAACACGTGGTTGAAATGTGGTGTTCCACGATGCACAATTTTAATCACTTTTCAATAAATTCGCTAATATCGTAGCACAAGCCTTCTCCGGCTTTAATATTCACTTGAATAATATACTGTTCGTTGCAAAATAGTGTGTGATGCACAAAGATTACGTTCCTCGCCTTCCAGGCGGACTATTTCCTCGTCTTTAAGACGGACTTCAAATACACATCCAATTTGGATGGACAACCATACACATGTGCGAAGAGCTCAGTCCTGCGCTGCTAGAGCTTACAAATACACTAGTCGTGCAGCGACTGATTGGTTCCGGTTCGCGTATCTGCGACGTTAATACCTTACCAAAAGTAGAAATAACATTCTGAAGGATGTTTCGATGATACAGAATTACAACATGGAAATATCTGAGCTTCGTAGAAAGTAGAAGTGTTATAATAAAGACTCAGATTATATTATAATGGTTTTCTCCATAGTCAAAAGATCAATCATTTATAACTCCAAAGAATATTAGCATGTGGCGACAGCATGGCTGGTCGGTGAGTGCGTTCTAAGTTGATGCATCAAAAATATGTTGCATTGAATAACATCACATGAACCTGTGCTTAGCGGATTGAGTACACTATTTACACATAATACCTTTTCTTAAATATTTTTTTTGTTATAAAGTGTACAGTTGGTTTTATTTTGTTTTCTATTTTTATTTATTTTTAAATATGCCTCCCCCCACCACCTCTCCCTGAGACTTCAGAAACGGCAGGAGTTTTGAAGCTTTTAAACCGGCCTTAAACTCTTATTTTTTGTCCTAGCAACTTGAAATTTATTTTGGTGGTAGATGGGGTCAGGGCCATTCATTTATGGTAAACAAATTTTTTGTAAACTATTTAGTTTCCAAAATAAAAAAAATAAAAAAAATTGAACTTTTTCAAAAAATGTAAAAAATAAATGAGTTTTATTATAAAAAACAAAAGACATAGAGGCAATTCTTTTTAGCACACTGAACACTTTTTAGAATGTTTGGTTTTATGAAAAATCGACTACTTTCCCAATTGAACTTTTTCAATTTTGTCCTACTGACCTGGAACTTGGTTTACGGGTAGAGGGGATAGAGACCTTTCATTTATGTTAAACAAACCTTTTAGTAGAATTCCTAGTTTCCAATATAGTGACCATTTTTCAAAAATAATTTTCTTTTGTCCTAGAAACATGACATTTGGTACGGTGCTAGAGGAGATAATGACCATTGATTTATGTTAAACAAACGTTTTTGTGAAACTCCTAGTTTCCAAAATAGTGACAATTTTTCGAAATTCATTTTCTTTTGTCCAAGAAACTTGAAATTTGGTACGGTGCCAGAGGAGGTAAATACCATTGATTTATGTCAAACAAACTTTTTTGTAGAATTCCTAATATTGGAAATATAGCCCATTTTCAAAATTTTATTGTTGTTGTCCTAGAGACCTGGGACTTGGTACGGTGGTAGAAGGGGCAAAGGCCATTTATTTATGTCATACAAACATTTTTATAAACTTTTTAATTTTAAAAATATAACCCATTTTGGAAATATGTTTTTGGAAAATTTGAAAAATACACAATTTTTGGACTGAGAGTGGTGTAGAGGTTGGTGTTGGAGTTGACATATGTCTTTTTAGGATGTTTTTAGTTTAATGATATAGCCTACTTTCCAAATATTTTTTGAAAAACTTGGAAAATACACAATATTTTTGACTAGGCATGGGATAGAGGTAACTGTACGAGTTGAAAGTCATTGAAAAACCTTAGAGTACTTTGGATTTTTTTGGAAGTTTGTGTGCTGTTGTTGTTGTTGTTGTTGTTGCTTACAAACATGGCTGTAAGCATTATGCAGCCATAAAAAGGTCTGACATTCTTTCCAAGACCAAATAAGCCTCAACAAGCAAGAGAAAATATGAGAAAACTAATACTAGAGCCAACAAAAGCCAACAAAAAAGCTAACAAACATCTTATAAAAAAAGCCGTGTAGCATGCTGGTAGTTGAGTGAGTTGTCATATTGACCGATAGGTATCAGGCTGGTAGTTGAGGAGTATTGATATCGACCGCTATATAGCATGCTAGACGTTCAGGGAGTGAGTGTTGAAATGGAGCGCTAGGTAGGATGCTGGCCGTTCAAGTAGTTCTCATAGTCACCACTAGATATCGAAAACATACTTTGCCTGTCACATGGAGCTATTTAACAAAGTTTTACCTCATGAAAAACGTGCTTGTATAAGCTTTGTAAAAATTTAATATACAATTAACTACTAAGTGTTCAGAACTAACATGTATAGCCTTATGTAGGGAATATTGGGGTCCTTAGCAAGAAAGAGTGCCTAACACACATGAGTGTACAGCCTTTTGATATGCAGTAAGTACCTGATAACCTTGAGTAGGCTATAAGAATATTTGCAGTTGACTACTACCTGTCACAGTGTTTACATTGTGAAAGGCCGTTGAAACAACCAGTCTTTAGCCTTGTCATATGCAGCAAGCAGCTGTCACACTTAACTAGGGTATATTAGAGGACCCTTAACAAGAATATCACCAGTTGACTATTATCTCTCATGGTGTTCACATGGTGAAAGACCGTCGAAACAACCATTGTACAGCCTTGTACTACACAGGAAGTAGCTGTTGGTCTTGACTTTGATATATTAGAGAACCCTTAGCTAGTATATAATCAGTTGACTACTATCGTTTATAGTGTTCACCTCGTGAAAGACCGTCTCACTGTCCAGTCTACAGCCTTGTCATACGCCAGTAGGATATATAAGGCGATTCTGGCACAGGGGCTAATGGGCAAGATGGCCGCCGCGCGCAACCAGCCCTATCTTATTCTTATAGAGGGATCAGTCAGAGCTGGCACAGTGGCTAATGGGCAAGATGGACGCCACGCCCTTAGACCGTGAATAATGTCACAGGGGGAGTTCGACCGTGTAGTCTCTAAATGGAGTATTTATTGTTTTTATTATTATTATTATTATTATAAGGTAATCTTTCATTGATCATGTACAATCAAGACCAGCCTTATATTGTCCACTTTTTGGTGTAGTGGCTAGCATTCTTAGCTATTACTGTAGAGACCCCGGGTTCGAGTCCTGGCTCTGTAAAAAAATTAATTCAAGGCTGATTATTGGAATGGGGTACACTCAACCTTGTGAGGCAAAACTGACAGGAGCTGGCTTTTGATTCATACCGCAGCCATTCTGCCTAACCCAACTTCACTTAACCTAACCTAACCTAACTTAACCTTACCTTACCTAACCAAATCCCGCCTTACCTAACCAAAACTAACCTAACCTAACTTCAAAGTCAGAATGTACAATACATTTATTGTTTTTTTATATCCTCATAAATTAGGTATAGAGAATGTCCAACACGATTTAGATACTCGAGCACACTTTCTGACATATCATTAAAACGTTGTGAGGTTTATTAATCTTATGTAATTTATTTCAGGATCAGGGCATAACCCAGCTCTATTTGGGTACATTCGTGTTGACCGACTGAAAAGCACCAAACTTTTGTCATTTAAACGTGTAGAAAGGAATGTCTGAAAATTTTCATTAACACATAATACACGTTCACCATACATTGTGTCCTCTTTTTGAATGTTAATGATACGGAAAAGAGTATGCAGTGGTAATTCATTGATCTTTTTTTTTCTCTCTAATCAACAGTTCTGCCCCCATAGCGTTGAGAATATTTATTGTAGTAGCCTATAAAGAAACAAACAAATAATCATATCAATTACAGTTTAGCTATAAGTGACCAGAACCACTATAAAATTTTATTCTAATAGGGAGACTTCCATAATGATAAGAAAAAAAATGCTTACCATAATGATGGATTGTGTAAGTAAACGCCTTTGCTGCTTGATGCCACTACTAAACTGATACTCATACAACAGACAAGTGAGTTCATGTTTCGCTGACGTAATCGTATGTTCCCCCGCACACACACGCAGGCCCCTGTGGACGGATCCTTGAGGACGAGTCCCTGTGGATGGGTCATTGTTGACGGGTCCTTGTTGACGGGTCATTGTGGACGAGCCCCTGTGGACGGGTCCTTCTTGACGGGTCCTTTTTGACTAATCCCTTTAGACCGGTCCCTTTGGACTGGTCCCTATGGACTGGCCCATGACCCCTAATGCTATGATGAAATTCAAATTTGTTCCACATGAAACGCATGTGAAGAACCGATTGCTACTATGAATTAACATTTTTTTGTTTGTTTTTACGCATGCGTACTTGTTTTTTTTTAAGCTGGCAGGCTTTTTGAATAATGATTTATAGATGAGTTTTTTTAAATTACCATAAGATCCAAAACTAATAGCTTTTTATTATCTCATGAACCAATAAGGCTAGGGACTTGTATGAGAGGTCGTTGGACTTGAGGTGACATTCTGTTTTTGAATGTATTATTTATTTTCTTGTCAAAAGGGCCTAACTACACTTTTGTTAATATCTCGCTAACTAATAACCAGAGAGGGTCAAGTGAGGTGTCATGGGACTCAGGATGGTCAACCCTTTTCCATGACCAACGAATTTATCCAAAAGATCTAATACAGCATGGCCATTGACCTGTGATTTTATAAACTAATCATCGGAGAGGGTCAAGTGAGGTGTCATAGGATTTAGAATGGTTAACCCTTTCCCATGACCAATGAATTTACCCCCCAAAAATCCAATACAGCAAGGTCATTGACCTAAGATTTTATAAACTAATAATCGAATATCAACATGTGAGGTGTCATAGGACTTATAATGATCAACCCTTTCAAATGGCCAATGAATTTACCCAAAATACCCAATACATCAAGGTCATCGACCTGAGATTTTATAAACTAATAATCGGATACGAACATGTGAGATGTTTACCATGTGTGATGAAACATAGCTAGGTAGAGAAATAATTAGTGTAGGCTACATGTATGGTGACTGACAAGTCTTTTACCATTGAAACTTGTTTTCAGATCAAACTGCAGTATAGAGAGAGTATAGGTTGCAGGTATGGGTTAATAAATGAGAAACGATGTACGCAATCTCTGATTTATCAAGAATTAAGAGTAGACTATCTTTAATTGATTGGTTAAAGATGGTAGCTAAAACACAAAAATGCTCAGTGGTTACCGAGACAAAATGGTCGCTACACACAACAAGCTTTAAATACCTGAGGCTAATAATCTATACACACACACAATCGCTTGTTCTATACTAAACTGTGTTGCTCTCAGTGCTCAGACAGTAGGCTAATGACAAAATGCATTGCAAACAGAAATATAATCATTTCCGGTTGTCTAATGTTACCAGCTATCCATTTTTTTGTGTTGCAGTGGTAAGCACTTTTAGTTCTTGTACTGGTGGTCTTAACTCGATTTCCAGGTCAGAGGCCTATAACGAGTCGAACTAAGAAACAAGGGCATGGTGGTGCAGTGGTTAAGCTGTTAGCCTTTTCACCAGGGGTTCGATTTCAGGATGCATGTCATAAACACATTAAACAAAAACAAAACGGAGATAAAGTTTAAAACTGATTACATTTGTGTCTTTTTCAAATTATTACTTGGATTACAAATACAAAGGTGAACTGGGTTTGATATACAGTTGATGCTGTCTATCACACACTAGACTGAAAGAAAACCAAAAGAGCAAAAGGCGTAGGTAGAGCAGTGGTAAAATTGCTATATGTAGAGAATTACCTAGCAAAACTATATCGCATAAACAGTGCAGGATACAATCCAGCAATCAAATTTGTATCTTGTGGAACAGAGAAATGCACTTACGTGAGAAAATGCAAGTTCATGTGTAATATGACCTAACACACAAGTGTTCACCTGTGCACGTGCATGATAAGAGCTAACAACTCACATTCTGTTTAGTCCGTACGTAACGTTAGGTTAGGGATAATGCACACACCCTAGTACACGAGGCACATGCCATTTGAGAACAGGTCAAGGGATCTAACTTGGTGGATGGATGTGTTCTAACGAGTCATTTGTAGTTGAAAGAGAATAATACTTGTTCTTAAGATGTTAAAACTGAGGAGATGGTACGTACAGTAAGACGTCTTGTTATTTCCTGTGTCATATTACAGACATGGCAGAGAGCGCACACTTCTGTTGCTATGACTAACGCTGCAGTAATTTGAAACCCCAGGTGTTCATTAAGACAATGGATGATGATTATAAAAAGTTAGCAGTCATTGGATATTACAGAGGTGTTCCTTCCTGTGTCATGTTGCTGACATGGCAGAGAGCGCACAGTTCTATTGCTATGACTAACGCTGCAGTATTTTAAACCCCAGGTGTTGATCAAAACAATGGGTGATGATCATGCAAAGTCAGCAGTAATTGGATACCACACATCAACATGGACTAAATCATAAACGTGTTCTCATAACCCCGCAGAAACCTCATTTAAAGATTTTACATTTTACATTTTAACATTTTACAGTTTAACATTTTAGATTTGTTTTAATTTTACATTCTTTTTAGTTTTACATTTTAAATTTAAGATTTTTTTATTTTTAGATTTTACTTTTTTACATTTTCCTAAAAGAGTTAACTACAAGGTCACATACCTAACCTCATAAATCCTAACTTTACCAAACCTAACTTAAGTTAATCCAAAGGCTAATGCACATACACAAAGTATATAAGGTACATGCAACTATCCTTATGCTAGTCTTACATGTTACTGTACAACATGATCACAACCCCAAACGGATTTTATATTTTTTTTTCATTTTGTTGTTTACACATATGTCAATTTCCCAATTTTCCATTTTCAGTTTTTTTAATGTCAGTTTTTAGTTTTTCAATGTCATAATATGGAAACATGGATTTTGCATTTTGTTGTTTACACATTTATTAATTTCACAATTTCCAATTTACAGGTCTTAAAATGTCAGTTTAAAGGTTTTCAATTTCATGATATAGAAACATGGATTTTCCTAAATGTTGTTTTCACATTTGTCAATTACCAAATTCACATTTACAGTTTTTTAAATTTCAGTTTATTGTTTTCTTTTCTATTTGTCAATATGGAAACATGGATTTTTTACAATTTGTGTTTTACATGTCATGCAACTATCCTTATGCTAGTCTTATAGGTTACTGTACAACATGATCACTACCCCAACCGGATTTTTTTTTCATTTTGTTTTTTACACATGTCAATTTTCCAATTTCCCATTTTCAGTTTTTTTAATGTCAGTTTTAAGTTTTTCAATTTCATAATATGGAAACATGGATTTTGCATTTTGTTGTTTACACATTTATCAATTTCACAATTTCCCATTTACAGTTCTTAAAATGTCAGTTTAAAGTTTTTCAATTTCATGATATAGAAACATGGATTTTCCAATTTGTTGTTTTCACATTGGTCAATTTACCAAATTCCCATTTACAGTTTTTAAAATTTCAGTTTAATGTTTTTTTTCTATTTGTCAATATGGAAACGTGGATTTTTCCAATTTGTGTTTTACATGTTCATTTTGCATTAGGGGTGGAGAGAGGTGGGTAGTAATTAAAAATGTGCAAGCAGTGTCCATTGTTGACGAGTCCTTTTCATACAACAGACAAGTGAGTTCATGTTTCGCATGCATTACCTAGAATGTAATAACATGCAAGTGTTTAAGGCGACACTCCTGAGATAAACAGATATTTTTATCTAATGCATGGATTTTCACAAGACTTTGTGGGAATGTCACCCAAACAAAAGTAGAGATATCACAAGCATTTGTTTCATATACAATTAACAGTTTTTCCAAAATAATATTTTTATTTTTTATTTTTGGAAATTTTAATTCCATTTTTTTCATAGATTTCGAATGTCATGTTAATAGAAATTTGGAATTAGGTAGATAATACTTCTTTAAAAAACACTACGTACCGATTTTTCTGTAAATAATTTATATAATGAGATATTATAGTACTAAATTTGTGTAATTTTATTGTTCAAAAATTTTGGAATTCTAAATCCCTACAACTGGGAAGAATTCTGCAATCACGAATTCCATACGCAGGTTTCCTAATATAGCTGTGATACATATACCATACAAATTTTGTTACATTTGGCAGAATATTGTGGGAGAAAAATGGGATTTAATTGTAAAATTCCAATTATCCGTTTCTCGTTGCTTTTGCAGCATTCCCCAGTGTTTGGTGTGCTAGATTCTTCCAAGTGTGCGTGTGTGTAATTAGGGCAAGGTATTGGCTAACCACATATGCTAGGCGGCCGCCTGTTGCAGTGTTATAGAAGATGTGTGGATTTTGCTGTATTTCCCAGCTTGGGGTAGTTTCTGGTGTTAGAAGAGGGTGTGATGTTTTGGCAGAAGTGTGGTACTCGTAGAGTAGTGGATTGGTTTTAGATGTATTTGTGGATGTCCCACTTTTGTGTGTGTGTGTGTGTGTGGGTTCAGTGGTGTAAGCCACCTCTCCCTTTGGGGGTGCATGTCCTGAGGGTGTAAACGCTCTGGGCATGACAGTACAATAAATAACAAGACCACAATCAATATTATTCCTGCCTTCGCCCTGGGTTACTCATTGTAAACCAGTGTCATCTAAGTGCATGTCATTTACGTTGGCGAATGCGTAGTGAAAACTACGTCTAACGTCGCATGAGGCTCGAGCTCTACCAGCTAGTAACTATAGGTTAAGCAAGCACTCCATCGATAAAAATTAGTGTCATCTGTCCTAGATTACTTCCATAAAGAAGCGTGCACAAAAGCAGGTGTCGGCCAGCAGGTCCAAAATGCAAGAAAATCAAGGTTAAATGCAATAAACAATTAGTTATCATCAGTTTATAATAATTATGTGCTTGATTATTAGAATGTCGGTTTAGATTATCGTTGGTTTATGGCGAATAGGCTGACGATCCTGAATACCTTGTGGGTAGTTTATAGGAGAGGAATAAACCACCCACCAAGGGAAGATGATTAAGAAAAGGAAATGGGTTTCGGACTGGAGAAAAAGGATAGAAAAATAGGATGAGAGTTCCTCAAAAATTATGAATTTAACTTTAAACACACTTAGAGGCAGTTGCCACTGAAATTTAACTTTTTGATACCTAAAGTAGGTACGAGCTTGGTCGAGGCTAACGGGAACCGCAGCTAGGACTTGGGCGGTTTGCAAGAGAGAGGCTTTAGTATGTTTCCTCCCAAGCATGTATAAAAGTATTATGAGGAAGGGTGATGGTCTGGCAAGGCTGAGAGCAAATGATTTATTGTATGTCTTCTCAAAGAAATTAGTTTTTGCGAAATGATTCGAAGAATGCCAATAATTCAAATCAAATTTGGTATTTCCAAATTTGGACGTTATAGAGTTCCTGAAAAGAGCGATCCAGTGCTTCCAAGAAGGATAGTGACGAGAAATTATAACTTGGAAAGTAATTTTGGTAAGTGAACCAATAGTTGCATTTGGAAATGGCTAAGCCTTTACTCAGCGAGAGGCCGGCTAAAAGCTTAGACAAAGAAGAAACACTTATCTTTTGGAAAATTGACCATAAGTTTTCGGAGAGGATCTCCACAAGCAGGTAGCTGGCGTAGCGAGCTTTACTTGCCTTACTGGCCAATTAGAATTAGCTATTAAAGCTAAGAGAAGCTTTGAAAAGGTTGCCACTTAGAGTTTTTGCTCGAATGCAACAAGAGGTAAAATCCCTATTAATAGATTTAATAGCATCGAGTAGGGAGAGCCCAGGAAGACAGGATCTTGCTTAACCGTTGTATTAGAAAAAATGAAAAAGCAAAAAGAAACTCTTAATTTATTTAACAATTCAAAAGAAGTTGATATCTTTAACAATTAAATATTTTTCAATCTTATTAACAATTTGGGGTCGCAGACCTCAGACAACGTTTAGAAATTGCTCCAGGCAAATAACAATTTTTAAGGTTTTAAACCTGATATTAAAATCTTTGTAAGATTTAAACAATGCAAATGAAATGATTAAAGCTCAAGCATCAAATTGAGTACAAGGAGTGTACTATAAGAAATTTCTGGAAGAATATTCTAGAGAGAATAACAACTTTGAAAATAACAATAAGGAAAACATAAAGAATAAAATATAAGTCCCTACAACGTCTTATATTTAAACAGAATTACTTTTAGTTGATATACAAATAGGAGCAGGTCACTTACTGTGAAACCTAAAGAGATAATCAAAGGAAGGTTCTCGACCTCCTATGTTTTAAATAAGAATCACAAGGCAAATGGAGCAGTTTCCATTTCGTGAGACCTAAAATTAACTAACTCAAGAGCTGAAAGAATTGTATTCTCTCATTAGAAGGGAGAAACAATGTAAGTTTGAAACGTGTGCTGGACACGTACTTATACAGAAATTAATTAATTACACATGAGAAAAGATGGGAGGGCACATCTATAGATTGACACCTCGTTGAAACAGACCTAAATTTAAAAGTTTAGTACTGATTGTTAGTAAGAGGTTTGGGAAAGAGGAATATGGATTGAGGAAAAAATGTTCATGGCCTTGTTTAAATGTTAACGGACGATCGCGACGCGGTAGAAAGTTGAACAAGCACTTGTTTTCACTATAGTTCATTGAAATATATGAAAAGTTCACTGTGGAGACGCGAAAGTTTATGGCAACGAAAGTTATTTCAATTATGAAAATAACTAGTTTCACTATGTAGGCGAGAGTCTATTTCTTTAGAAAGTTGTAAATTACAATTAAATGCGCCATGGAAAATTCCAGCGGTGGACGAAAATTCACTATTGTAGTAATTTAGAAGTAAGCTTATCCAATTTTAAATAGCATTCTCACAAGTAAGTGAGAAATACATGACGGCAGGACTTGCAGATAAAGTACAAGATCTGGAAGGTTCCAGAACGATCTTAGCAGAAAAATGGGGCTAATGTAAATCCAACGGAGGAACTAGCTTGGTGAATTATAGACAGCGGGTATTTAGATAATATCCCACATGGTGAGAAGATTTCTCATTTGAATAGCTTAAGAAAAGCTCTGTTTTAGTAAGGTTGGCTCATACAAACAAAAGCTCAACATGGCAAATCCCACGAAGAATGATTTTTGCCCCAAAATAAGCAATCTCACACTGTCTATAAAACCTCTTTAAAAGCACTTGAAAGTTAAAACCATGAAGATGAGGTTAAAACGTTAAGATGGTACTTATCTTGATTTCATGTAGAAGGCGAAGTTCCCCTTTATGATAACTACTTTGCCAACATGGCGTAGAAGAGAGTTTGCCTCTTGGTTTGAGGAGACTGGCTCGAGTTGAGCCCTGACTGATCGAGTCAACTGCTGACTTAGTAGTGAGACTTGCTCAACGGAGCACGGAGGGTCCAAGGAATGGGAAAAAAGTGGGGGATAGGAGACAAAAGGAGAACATATAAACATTGCCAACTTTATAACAAAAGTTATTTTCTCTTGATGAGCTGGTCTTCAAAGAGTTGATAACAGGCGATACTAGCGCAGCATGGTGAGTAAAAGAAGTAGACAGAGTCCTCATGCTCAAGGAGAAAATAGCTGGCGATGGTAACAGGATCTGGTGGCCAAATGGATAAGTAGGTCCTCTTGCACCAGGGAAAGTTGAAGAGCTTCAGAGATTCGCTGCTAGATGACGCTAGGTGGGTCACAGAAGTTATATATCTAGAACAGACTTATGAAGACATAAGAGATTTGCCCATCACAGAGAAAACAGAAGATCACTGTTGGTGTTTGGCAAAGAGGAAGGAAGAAATGAACATGCAAGGAGCAATGAAAATTACAAACTCTCGTACCGTGTATTCCAAGAATACACCATACTGGGAGGGGCAAACACCAACAGAGAACAAATAAGCAGTTACACATTTAATGGCTGCGGTGCGATCAAAGACAGTGGTCTTGTGATCGGACCATTAGTGGTCAAGATCTTGGCCACCCTGACTCTCCCATCTCTTCCAGGATAACACTCGGTCACTCTACCAGAGATCCATACTAAGGGGGGTGAAACATCCCTAACCAAGACCAAGTCCCCCACCTTAATGTCGGGACTGGAAAGAAACCACTTCTGTCTCCGTTGTAAGGAAGTTAAATATTCCAAGTTCCACCTTTTCCAAAAAGAATTACGGAGGACTTCAAGTTTACGCCAAGCGATAGGTAGATTAGAATCCCTGTAAGAATTGGGAAGAGGAGGAGGAGCAGAAAGAGAAGTGCCTATAAGGAAATGACCAGGTGTAAGTGGAAGCAGGTCATCAGGGTCATTGGACAGCGGAGTTAAAGGACGAGAATTAACAACACCTTCAATCAGAACAGACAGTGAATTGAAATCTTCGTAAGTCAGAATTCGATTACCTAAGACTTTTCTTAAATGACGTTTAGTGAGCTTTACGCAAGATTCCCACTTACCACCGTGATGAGGAGCGTAAGGAGGTATAAAGCGCCATTTTAAACCCTTTGAGTAGGAAAAATTAGAAATTTGTTCCATGGCAGGAAGGGAAGTGAGAGCTTTCTTCCACAGGGAAGCTGCGCCCTGAAAAGTGGAAGCGTTATCAGAGAACATCTCTGAAGGAACACCACGCCTAGCAGTGAAGCGAGAGACAGCTGATAAAAAGTAAGAAGTAGAAGCATTCGTTACTAATTCCAAGTGAATTGCGCCTGTAACCATGCAAACAAAGAGAGAAACATAAAGCTTACCAAACAATTTTCGTTTAGCTTCAGGAGAATTTAGTTGATATTGGAACGGACCCATATAGTCCACACCAGTTAAAGCAAATGGGCGTATAGGAGAAGAGCGAAAAGAGGGCAGATCGCTCATTAATTGAGTATTGATTTTAGGTTTCGCTTTAAAGCAAGGAATGCACTTATGAATTACAGAAGAAACTTCATGGATTCCATTTATAATCCAGTACTTTTCCCTTAAGAGGCAAAGCAGAGTGCGTGTACCAGCATGCAGATTACGATAATGAAAGTCACGTATAATTAAGGAAGTTACGTGATGTTTGGAAGGCAGAATAACGGGATGCTTTTTGTCCTCATAGAGTGAAGATTGCGAGAGCCTTCCACCTACCCTGAGTAACCCATGGTCATCAAGGAACGGGGCTAAAGCACGAAGACGGCTGGATTTGGGAAGATCTCTTTTAGAAGAAAGCAAAGACAATTCAGAAGAAAAGGCTTCTTGCTGTGTCAGTTGTAAAACTTTAATGGTGGCGAGATTCAATTCATGACTGGTAAGGTGTGGTTTGGGGAGAAGAGGGTGGTCAACCACAAAATATTTCCATCTAAGGAGATAGGCGATAATTCGTATTAATTTATGAAAGGAAGAATAGCGTGACAACAAAGGATGAGAAGCGTTGGAAACCTGACACGAGGCAATAGACAGAGGTACTTTAGCGTCAGGCAAGTTGGAGTTTGTAGCTGGAGGTTTAGAAAGCCATGAAGAAGAGTCTTTGATTAACCACGAGGGCCCATGCCAGTACAATTGGGAAGCTGCCAATTTAGAAGGTAAACAACCACGAGAGATAATATCGGCTGGATTATCGGCACTAGACACATGCCTCCATTGACATCCAGAAGAAAGCGTTTGAATTTTGGAAACTCTATTTGCAACAAAAGTTTGCCAGTGAGAAGGGTTCTTAGCGATCCAAGAAAGGGTGATCATGGAATCGCTCCAGAGATAAATTTGCGAGAATTCGACTTTTAATACTTCCCGTAATTTCTTGACAAGTTCTGCAGCCATGAGTGCAGCGCACAGTTCGAGCCTAGGCAAAGTGATAGTTTTAAGAGGAGCGACCTCCGATTTGGCACAAACAAGGTTGGAAACTAGAGATCCATAGAATGAATCGTGATAAACTAAATATGCACAGCAACCGTAAGCTTTTTCGGAACTGTCCGCGAACACATGGAGGAAAAAGAATGCATTAGAATGAGAGCTGATTAAATTCCTGGGAATTTCAATAAGGGAAAGATCCAGCAAATTGCTGCGAAACGAGAGCCAACGATTAAGAAAAGAAAGAGGGACAGTGTCATCCCATTCACATTTAAGCGACCACAGCTCTTGCATGAAGAGTTTGGCTATAACGATAACTGGGGCAAGAAATTGAAGCGGATCAAAATTTTTGCAATTTCAGAGAGGATTTGTCTTTTTGTATTAGGAAGCTCTTCTGCGAGCGTAACTTTATAGATAAGAGTGTCAGTGCTAGTGCACCAATGAACTCCTAAAGTTTTTATAGATTCGGAGTTTCCACAAATTTCGACAGAAGAAGGATCTACGTCTTCGATGGGAAATTGGGCGAGAAACTCAGGGGAGTTGGAGTTCCACTTATGAAGTGGGAAACCTCCATTCCTTAGTAATGCTTGAAGTTCTAAAGACACAAAAGAAGCTTCCTCCAAAGTGGAGAAGGACTGCAAGTAATCGTCAACATAGAATGACGTAGTTAGTGCTTCAGGGGCTTTTGAATTAAATAAATAACCATCTTGTGAGGCTAACAAATGTAGAGATCGAATAGCGAGGAATGCAGAGGGTTTTAAACCATAAGTAACTGTTTTTAAGCGAAATACCTTAATGGGCTTGCTGATTTCATCACGCCACAAGATTCTTTGAAGATCTCGTTGTTCCGGTTGAATTAAAACTTGACGGTACATCTGTTTTATATCGGCTATGACAGCTATGGGAAATAATCGAAAATTTAAAAGTATAGCAGATAGATCTGACTGAATAGCAGGACCAGAGTAAAGAGTGTCGTTAAGGCTGTTACCATTAACGTCGGGCGATGAACCATTGAAAACAACTCGGATTTTATCTTTTACAAGAGGGTTTTTCCACACGGGATGATGATTTAAATAAACCGTTTCAAATGGGGGGGTGCTATTCATCATCAGATTTGTTAACCACTTCCATATGATCTAAGCTTTCATACTCATCCATGAAATCAATGTACTGCTGTTTGACAAGAGGTTCTTTTTTAAATTTGCTCTCGATAGCAAAGAGAGCTTTTCGAGCTTTAGGCTGAGAGTTAATAAATTTGGGGGGATTGTGTAACCTTGGCATTTGAACAATGAACCGGCCATCAGAAGAACGAGTGGTGGTGTTCAAAAAAAGTTGCTCACAGAATTCATTTTCTGAAGAGGTTACATTAGGAGAATCAACGTTTTCAAGCCTCCAAAACTGTTCCAGATCAGTATTGGAGAAGTAACATTGCGATGCAGGTTGGGGAGAATAATGGGGAAGTTGCCCTGTGACGATCCATCCAAAATTAGTGTCTCTGGCGACCACGTTTGATGATAACTTGCGAACCTGTTTCCGAAGGCAATTCCAAAAGACATTGGCACTAAAGAGTATGTCAATGGGGTTTTGTAAGTTAAACAAAGGATCGGCTAACCTTAAATGCGAGGGAATGTTTAACCCTGAAATATCCACCGAGTGACTTGGAGTGTCTTCTCCAATGCTATTGAGAATTAGACAATTAAGTTTAAAAAAGTTGTTTCTATGACAAATATCTCTTATGGTTAGTTTTGAGAATTGTAAAGCTTGCGATTTTGAGCTGTTGATGCCCGACACATTGATAGAAGTGGGGTTTACGGGTAAGCCTAGTTTTCTAATCAAGGAATTAGACACAAAATCATGAGTTGCAGCTGAGTCTAGAAGGCCGCGTGCACGGACCCAGTTGCCAAAGTTATCCTGCACTTCAATTTGAACAGTAGACAACAATACTTGAGCACTGCGAATGGACTTAGCATTTTGAATATACGATGAGGCATTAGAACTATTAGCACTATCATTTTTCGGAGAAGTAGATGCGGTTGATGACCTTGCCTGATCATGACGATGTAACAAAGTATGATGAGCCTTTTCACAATGGTAACAAAGTCTTGTGGACTTACAATTAGAAGCAGAATGCGTGGGCGCTAGGCAGTTGAAACAATGTTTATTTTGAGCAACTAATTTTCGTCTGTCGTCGACTGACATTTCTTTAAAGGATTTACAGAAATATAGGGCATGGGAATCTTTACAAAGTATGCACTTTGCAGGTTCGTTTAAACTTTTGCGAGGTTCGCTTTGCGTGTTTAAAACAATAGAGCTAGCAACACGACGTTCACTAGACCTAGTTGGGTAACCAGTAGTGTTTGATTTGAATTTGGATGAGCTGAACCCTGATTTTTGGGTATTAGACG
The DNA here is from genome assembly GCA_946902985.2 of Meconema thalassinum. Classification (NCBI taxonomy): domain Eukaryota; kingdom Metazoa; phylum Arthropoda; class Insecta; order Orthoptera; family Tettigoniidae; genus Meconema; species Meconema thalassinum. The sequence continues at coordinate 20,435,150 of OX336391.1, forward strand.
CAGAGCGTTCGCTTTTGGGTTTGATGGACATTAATTCAAATTTGTAACTAGGAGATGAAGGTTCACTCTGATTAGCTAGAGAGGTTAAGAGTTGGCATCTGGCGTTTATGAAAGTAACTAAATGCTCGTAAGTGTAGTCGTCTTCTTTAGAAAGTTCAATTTCCCAAGCTTTGAGGGTAGCAGCATCAACTTAAGAAACCAATAAATGTATTAGGAAAGTATCCCAATAATTAGTAGGTTGATCTAATTGGGACAAAGTCTTAACGTGAAGTTGTGTAGTGTCAACTAGAGTACGTAAACTAGTGACGTCATTGTGCTGTGACGCAGATAGATTGAATAGAGCCTTTATATGGCGTTGAATACGTAACCGTAAATTTCCATATCTTTCCTTTAATAAGTTAAAGGCAATGGGATAATTTTCGGCACGCAGAGGAAGTGCTTCGACCAACTGCAAAGCTTGACCTCGGAGGATAGATCTCAAGTAATGAAACTTGTAAATGACTTGAATGTCTTCATTGTCGTGAACAAGGGAGCAGAATAATTCATAGAAAGAATCCCAAGCAGATTCATCTCCGGAAAAATGGGGTAAATCAATTTTCGGTAAAATTGGTTTGGGCTTGTGAGTACCCTCACGGAAAGAAGTTTGTGGTTCGTGAAGGGAACCAAGAACAGAAGCGTCCTTTTTCTGCTCCTCTTCAAGTTGGCGTATTATTTTGAAAGCAGAACCTATGCCTTCATAATATTGGTTTTCTACTTCAACTCGATCTTCGGTTTGATTGAGCATGCAAGTTTCTATTTCAGTTTGGATGTTACAATAATTTTTATAAGACCGTTCATAATCTCGTACGCGATGTTTCAACAAGTCTAATTGAGCTTCTGAGGGATCTAGCTCTTTTATGTACTTTCTGAAACGGGTAATTTGTCCTTTATAGGATGCTCGTTTAGAAGTAAGTTTTTCATCTTTATCCTTCTCAGTAGGAGCCATGTTATAAAAATAGATTGAAATGTAACTCACGATACTGTGGAACCTTGGAAATGCTGTCAAGTTGGCAGCAGCGAATGGGTAGAAAGAACGGGACACACCAAAGGAGACAGGAGTGGCCTCGTTCCCCTTCACAGGCTTTGCACGATGTAATTATAGCTGAAAAATTCAAAGTAGATATTAATAATTTGCAGAGTATTGTCAAATAGAAAAAATGACAAAAGGACTCTCCCGGGTTTCTGGTACCAATCTTTGGGTAGTTTATAGGAGAGGAATAAACCACCCACCAAGGGAAGATGATTAAGAAAAGGAAATGGGTTTCGGACTGGAGAAAAAGGATAGAAAAATAGGATGAGAGTTCCACAAAAATTATGAATTTAACTTTAAACACACTTAGAGGCAGCTGCCACTGAAATTTAACTTTTTGATACCTAAAGTAGGTACGAGCTTGGTCGAGGCTAACGGGAACCGCAGCTAGGACTTGGGCGGTTTGCAAGAGAGAGGCTTTAGTATGTTTCCTCCCAAGCATGTATAAAAGTATTATGAGGAAGGGTGATGGTCTGGCAAGGCTGAGAGCAAACGATTTATTGTATGTCTTCTCAAAGAAATTAGTTTTTGCGAAATGATTCGAAGAATGCCAATAATTCAAATCAAATTTGGTATTTCCAAATTTGGACGTTATAGAGTTCCTGAAAAGAGCGATCCAGTGCTTCCAAGAAGGATAGTGACGAGAAATTATAACTTGGAAAGTAATTTTGGTAAGTGAACCAATAGTTGCATTTGGAAATGGCTAAGCCTTTACTCAGCGAGAGGCCGGCTAAAAGCTTAGACAAAGGAGAAACACTTATCTTTTGGAAAATTGACCATAAGTTTTCGGAGAGGATCTCCACAAGCAGGTAGCTGGCGTAGGGAGCTTTACTTGCCTTACTGGCCAATTAGAATTAGCTATTAAAGCTAAGAGAAGCTTTGAAAAGGTTGCCACTAAGAGTTTTTGCTCGAATGCAACAAGAGGTAAAATCCCTATTAATAGATTTAATAGCATCGAGTAGGGAGAGCCCAGGAAGACAGGATCTTGCTTAACCGTTGTATTAGAAAAAATGAAAAAGCAAAAAGAAACTCTTAATTTATTTAACAATTCAAAAGAAGTTGATATCTTTAACAATTAAATATTTTTCAATCTTATTAACAATTTGGGGTCGCAGACCTCAGACAACGTTTAGAAATTGCTCCAGGCAAATAACAATTTTTAAGGTTTTAAACCTGATATTAAAATCTTTGTAAGATTTAAACAATGCAAATGAAATGATTAAAGCTCAAGCATCAAATTGAGTACAAGGAGTGTATTATAAGAAATTTCTGGAAGAATATTCTAGAGAGAATAACAACTTTGAAAATAACAATAAGGAAAACATAAAGAATAAAATATAAGTCCCTACAACGTCTTATATTTAAACAGAATTACTTTTAGTTGATATACAAATAGGAGCAGGTCACTTACTGTGAAACCTAAAGAGATAATCAAAGGAAGGTTCTCGACCTCCTATGTTTTAAATAAGAATCACAAGGCAAATGGAGCAGTTTCCATTTCGTGAGACCTAAAATTAACTAACTCAAGAGCTGAAAGAATTGTATTCTCTCATTAGAAGGGAGAAACAATGTAAGTTTGAAACGTGTGCTGGACACGTACTTATACAGAAATTAATTAATTACACATGAGAAAAGATGGGAGGGCACATCTATAGATTGACACCTCGTTGAAACAGACCTAAATTTAAAAGTTTAGTACTGATTGTTAGTAAGAGGTTTGGTAAAGAGAAATAGGGATTGAGGAAAAAATGTTCATGGCCTTGTTTAAATGTTAACGGACGATCGCACGCGGTAGAAAGTTGAACAAGCACTTGTTTTCACTATAGTTCATTGAAATATATGAAAAGTTCACTGTGGAGACACGAAAGTTTATGGCAACGAAAGTTATTTCAATTATGAAAATAACTAGTTTCACTATGTAGGCGAGAGTCTATTTCTTTAGAAAGTTGTAAATTACAATTAAATGCGCCATGGAAAATTCCAGCGGTGGACGAAAATTCACTATTGTAGTAATTTAGAAGTAAGCTTATCCAATTTTAAATAGCATTCTCACAAGTAAGTGAGAAATACATGACGGCAGGACTTGCAGATAAATTACAAGATCTGGAAGGTTCCAGAACGATCTTAGCAGAAAAATGGGGCTAATGTAAATCCAACGGAGGAACTAGCTTGGTGAATTATAGACAGCGGGTATTTAGATAATATCCCACGTGGTGAGAAGATTTCTCATTTGAATAGCTTAAGAAAAGCTCTGTTTTAGTAAGGTTGGCTTATACAAACAAAAGCTCAACATGGCAAATCCCACGAAGAATGATTTTTGCCCCAAAATAAGCAATCTCACACTGTCTATAAAACCTCTTTAAAAGCACTTGAAAGTTAAAACCATGAAGATGAGGTTAAAACGTTAAGATGGTACTTATCTTGATTTCATGTAGAAGGCGAAGTTCCCCTTTATGATAACTGCTTTGCCAACATGGCGTAGAAGAGAGTTTGCCTCTTGGTTTGAGGAGACTGGCTCGAGTTGAGCCCTGACTGATCGAGTCAACTGCCGACTTAGTAGTGAGACTTGCTCAACGGAGAACGGAGGGTCCAAGGAAGGGGAAAAAGTGGGGGATAGGAGACAAAAGGAGAACCTATAAACATTGCCAACTTTATAACAAAAAAATATTTTCTCTTGATGAGCTGGTCTTCAAAGAGTTGATAACAGGCGATACTAGCGCAGCATGGTGAGTAAAAGAAGTAGACAGAGTCCTCATGCTCAAGGAGAAAATAGCTGGCGATGGTAACAGGATCTGGTGGCCAAATGGATAAGTAGGTCCTCTTGCACCAGGGAAAGTTGAAGAGCTTCAGAGATTCGCTGCTAGATGACGCTAGGTGGGTCACCGAAGTTATATATCTAGAACAGACTTATGAAGACATAAGAGATTTGCCCATCACAGAGAAAACAGAAGATCACTGTTGGTGTTTGGCAAAGAGGAAGGAAGAAATGAACATGCAAGGAGCAATGAAAATTACAAACTCTCGTACCGTGTATTCCAAGAATACACCACCTTGGTCTCAGCAGTAGCATTCTCGTGCGAGATCAATTTCTGCTATAAAATACCATCATCGGGCTCTCCACGCTTGGACATAACAATAACACAGGTTATTAGTGGCCCTCGGCTCACTTAATTTACCATTGGGTAGGCCTGGAATGCACCTCAGTCACCTCCCTTAAAATACCTAGTCCACAGAAACAAAGTCTGGTCATATATGAATAGCCTCTAACACAGGCGCCTCTTATAGCCTCTTAATCTCAACAAATAAACCTTGACATAAAGTGTAATCACTCTAAAATAGAGTGGAAAGATAGTCACTTCAATAGCGATGCAAGCATATGGCATTTGCCAATCAGATCAATGTAGCAAAACATGTGATTTCTACAAAATGGTGGCCTGGACATTGACCTACTTATGAAACACAACATCTAACGGCAAATAATGCTATAAGCATTATCAAACAGTCTGATACATGTGTCTCGCTGAATGAGTGTTGCTCTCATGGCATGCTGGGAACTCGTCTAACCGGTCCATGACTCTGGAGTCTCGCTCACAAACTACAGTCATCTACTTGGACGGTTTAAAATGAAACAACACTGAAGGCAGGCAACTTTCTCGTAAAAAGTCTATCAGAAAACTGGCCTAGTTATCTGGTCCCAAATATAATACATAAATAGAATAAGCATGAGCATAAAATCACGCCTCAAAACTATTCACAAAGACGTGGCATGTTCATTAAGTCAATGAAAATTAAAATACAGAAGTACCACTTATACTGAACTTCTTTGAAAACTGAAGATATGTCACTTCATAACTGCTTTGTCTAACAATGACCAAACAATATCTGGGTGTGTGTCGAAACACCTGACACAAAATAAACATTATAAAGGCTCAAAACTTACAATTGCTAAGTTTGCCAATGATACGGTTGTAATTACAGGGTTCGATGCTAGATTGTATACAAATATAACTCCCTGAATGTGTTCTATTCTTGAACAGGATGGCTTCATAGCACATCAAAATGAAATATGACATTTTTCTACAAAACTGGTAGTTTCAGTCGATTACCTAACGATGCGAACTGTTCTAACTAAAGCAGTGGCGTGACAAACATTTACTTAAAAAGGGGTGTTATGAAATAACACTGGCCATGACGTCTAGTCGTCATGCCAAAACAAATATCCACAAAATCACCCACCTAGGGTGGAACAAAACGTAGTAACAAAGACTACAGTCACGATTAGCAGGGGTAGAACTAACTTCTTAGCGATGTCCGTCAGAATGCACCGTGATCGAAAGGATTCAAACACAAAGGTGACTAACTAATCACTGAAAGTGAACTACAAATATTAGTTCTAATATTACAAAACCCTACCTATGGCTTGTCAATAAGTTCGATTGCTTCTACAATAAACTACACCACAAAAGAACCTCACAAGGAATAGATTAATTGGACTCACAAGAAAGGATGTCTACATCTCAGTCGTTCCAACGACTTGAGGGATATAATTAGGTATTGGTCTCCGGACAATGGTTGTCCAATCTGGGCCTCCACATAGGCTCTATCCTTTACCATGGCCTTAACTCGTCCTTGGCGTTGTCGTCGGGATATGACCATATTCCTCTCCAGTAAAGGCAGGAGCTCAAATTACAGCAGTCAGGAGCGGGATGGTAGGAGAGTGTGCGTCCCTTACTTCAAAGGACTATGCAGTAATCATCGCTGGAGCAAACGACGTCTATAGAAATGAGAGTAAAAAGGTAATCAAATATTTAAGGGCTACATTGCCATCCATGCATAACACAAATGTCATTATTGTAAACATTCTGCAGACATGCGACTAAATTCCCAAATCATGTGTAAATGTAGAAATAGAGGCTACAAATGGAAAAATTCATAAAAATTTGTAAGAGTTTTCCAAATGTCCAAATTATAGACGTAAGTAAATTAGACAGGAAGTTCCGCAATCGGCATGGCCTACACTTAAATAGGTTAGGAAAAGAGTATCTTAGTGATGAAATCTGCAAAATTGTAAATTCAAATGGTAGGAATAGTTCAACAGTAATATAATTAGAGTGGAAACAGGGAAACTGGTAAAAGAAGCCAAACGTGAGGTTTGGCATTCAGATCTTTTGAAGTCAAATTTAACAGAGTGCAACAATGGTATTTCGGTTTTGTCTAGCAACAATAAGAATAACTATTATGATAATAATAATGTAAATAAATCACCAACACAAGCTTGCAAAAGTAACAAATTTAAAATTTACCACCAGAATGTTCAGTCTCTTTATATTAAAATTGATTACATAAATCTAATGCTTAACAAGTAGTTCCGTGAAGAACTATACAGCCTATTTTCATATATCCTACTCATGTTAATTGCCACTATCAACATACAAAATTTCAGTTTAGTTGCTGTAACAGATTCGTAGGTATTGAGAACCGTCTAAATATTTCAGATTGTCGCCAGGTTGAATTTTAATTTTGTACTATTACATTAAGATTATTGTGTACGTGTGGTATTCAAACTTCAATCGCATGATTAGAACACAAGAAGAAAAAACGAGATTTTAAAATTACGCACAGCAGCCATCTTGTGAATATGCAAACAATTGAAATAAATTAGATGCCAGTGGATCAACATTTGTATAAGCATTTAACGTGCAACGTTTCACAGCACTCGGATAGTTAATTCGCGAGAATCGTCCATTTAAATATTTATACTTCGCGTCACCGCCATGTTGGATTTGTGCTCACCAGGTTAAGGAAAGTCCTATAGGTGAACATATGTTCATAGTCTCTATGAACATTAAAAAAATCAGTTTGGTTGCTGTAAAAGATTCATAGATATTGAGAACCGTCTAAATATTTCGGAAGCTTGCCATTTAGGATTGTCATATGTATAGGCCATAGAATTATGTACCATTCAAGGACAATTATTGCCTAGGTTCATTATTCAAACTTTCACTTCGATCGCATGATTACGACACAAGAAATAAAAACTTAATTTAAAAAATTCGCACAGCCGCCATATTGAGGTTATGTTAACAATTGATTTAAATTAGATGGCAGTGCATTACAATCTGCAAAATCATTTACTGTACCACATTTCACTGCGCTCAGAGAGTTAAATCACGAGAAAAGTCTATTAAAATATTTCAAATTCGCTTGGTCGCCATGTTCGTTTTTTACTTTACAAGTTTATGAAGTATACATAGATAAACTTGTACTAGTACCCTTTATCACCGTACTAAATTGCTGGGTGATATCTGTAATAGTTTCGGAGATATAGAATGTCAGTGAAATATTTCGCACAGCCGCCATTTTGAGGTTATGTAAACAATTGAACTAAATTAGACTCCAGTGCATTACAATGTGTATAAACATTTGCTGTACCAAGTTTCATTACGTGTGGATAGTTAAATCGCGAGAAAAGTCTATTTAAATTTCTCAACTTCGCTTGACCGCCATGTTGGTTTTGTAGTCACCAGGTTTTTGAAAGTCTCATAGGTGAACTTCTAGTAGTACCCTTTATCACCGTACACAATTTCAGGGCGATATCGGTAATAGTTTCGGAGATATTGAATGCTAGTGAAATATTTCGCACAGCCGCCATTTTGCATTGGTGAGACGTAACAAAATTTGAAGGGCACGGTCGAGGTCGCCGGGAATAGTGCTATGAACATACCGAGTTTAATTGAAATCGCTCCAGCCGTTTAGATTTTATTAGGGGGGACACACACACGAATCACACACACACACGCACACGGACAAAAGGTGATCTCATAAGCCTATTTTTTCAAAATTGAAAATAGGCTAAAAATGAACTTAAAGACATCTCAGCACGATGTATTTCAGAACATTGGCTGAGAGAGGAACAACTCGAATTAATTCAATTCCCAGGGTTTATACTAGCTAGTAAATACTCTAGATTTAATATTAGTCATGGTGGTACTTGTATCTTCTTAAGAAATAATTTAGATCATGAAAAAGATAACAGCTTATGATTATCTAATTATGGAACAGGATTTTGAATTTTCTGCCGTAAAAATACAGCAGTTGAAGTTAATAATTGTATGCGTATACCGTTCTCCGTCAGGAAAGTTTCGTTCATTTATAGATAAATTAGAATTGTTACTCAATAACATGAGCAAAGTAAATTTCGATATAATAATTTGTGGGGATGTAAATGTGGATTTCTTAAAATGTGACAAAAAATTGTAAAATATTAACACAGTTACTAATTTCCTATGGACTGAAACCTACAGTAAATACCCCAACAAGAATATCAAAATTTAGTAAAACCACTCCTGATCAATTTTTTATAAATACAGATATATATATCACCATTCAGTAGAAGTCTATTGACCGGGTTTTAGTGACCACCATGGACAAATACTGAGTATTGAAGTACCCGAAACAATCAATAATACTGATAATGGAGTAAAATCAAAGTGCAGGTCATTCACTGAAACAAATGTTGCATATTTCAATGACTTATTAAATAAGGAAACATGGTCAGAAATTTATAAACTAGAAAATGTAAATGATAAATTTAATGAATTTAACCGTACCCTAAAACACTATTTTGAAATAGCATTCCCCTTTAAACAAAGAACTGTTCAAAATATCAAAACTAGCAACTGGATAACATCTAACAACAGGGATTATAAATTCATGTCAAAGAAAGAAATTTCTACACAAATTATATAAACAATACCACACAACACCTGAATTCAATTTATACTACAAAAATACACTAGCATATTAAATAAGGTAATAAGAATAGCAAAGAAAATGCATAATGATAATTTTATTTCCCAATCATCTAATAAAAAACAGGGCTATGTGGTCCGTGATAAAGAAAGAAACTGGAAAATCTGCTAAAATACAAAGGAACATTACACTGACCAGAAATATTAAAGTGATTAATAATCCAGAGAAAATAGCAAACACTTTTAATGACTATTTTCTGGAAATTCCACAAAAATTATTAAATTAATCACAGGTAAATACACTAAATTCTAATAATAAAATAAATATATGCAGTGATGCTTTATTTATAAATCATGTCACAAGTGAAGAGATAAGAATAGTTATAAAAGAGCTAAAAATAAATTCTGTGCTGGCATTGATGGCATCCATGATGCAATTTTAAAGAAACGTGCAGAAAAAAAATCCACTTACGCACCTAATAAACAGTTCAATTCTCTCAGGAACTTACCCGGATAATTTGAAGTTATCAAAAGTAATTGCAGTGCACAAAAACGGTTCAAAAGATGAATTAGATAACTATCGTCCTAATACTTAACCAACTGGTATTGCAAAAATTGTGGAAAAAATCGTGTATAAGAGACTGATAAGTTTTATAGAAAAAAATTAAATATTATCAAACTCACAACATGGATTCAGAACGGAAAAATCTACACAGACTGCAATTTACGAATGTAGTAATAGTATACTGAAATTAATTGACAATAAGGAACATGTAAGCCTCCGTGGCTTAGGCGGCAGCACGCCGGCCTCTCACCGCTGCGCCCGTGGTTCAAATACCGGTCACTCCATGTGAGATCTGTGCTGGACAAAACGGAGGTAGACAGGTTTTTCTCCGGGTACTCCGGTTTTCCCTGTCAAAATTTCATTCCAGCAACACTCTCCACTATCATTCCATTTCATCTGTCATTCATTTAATCATTGCACCGGAGGAGTGCGTCTGGCTTCGGCAGCCGGCACAGTTCATATCCTCGCCGCTAGATGGGGGCTTCATTCATTCCATTACTGACCCTGTCGGAGACTGAAAGCAGGCTGTGGATTTCCATTTTTCAAGGAACATGTAACTGGCCTATTCTTGGATTTATCGAAGGCATTTGATGTTGTTGACCATAGAATCCTCCTTACAAAACTAAATCAATATGGTATTAGAGGTCTAGCTAATAAATGGATTGAGTCTTACTTAACAAGGCGAAAACCAATAGTAAGCTTGAGACACAAGGATGATGGAATCAAATTACTTACTGAAACATTGTCCAATGGGGGAATTATTAAATTTGGAGTACCCCAGGGATCGGTTTTGGGCCCACTACTCTTTCTTCTATATATCAATGATATAACACAGAACGTTCATTAACATAAGGAAATTTTGTTTGCGGACGATACAAGACTCTTAATAAAAGGTGAAACTAAACAGGTCATACAGCAGTCTGCTGACTTCGTTACAGGAGAGTTAACCAAATGGTCACAAGATAATCGCCTCATAATCTATATATATAACAAGTAGTTCCGTGAAGAACTATACAGCCTATTTTCATATATCCTACTTATGTTAATTGCCACTATCAACATACACAATTTCAGTTTGATTGCTGTAATAGATTCGTAGATATTGAGAACCGACTAAATATTTCGGATGGTCGCCACGTTGGATTTTATATATGTAGGTCCTAGAGTTATGTACTGTTACATGCAGATTATTGTGAACGTGTAGTATTCAAACTTCAATCGCATAGTTAGGACACAAGAAAAAACAAGGAGAGTTTAAAATTTTTCACAGCTGCCGTCTTGAGGTTATGGAAACAATTGAAATAAATTAGACGCCAGTGGATTAACATTCGTATAAGGATTTACTGTACCAAGTTTCACTGCACGCGGATGGTTAAATTGCGAGAAAAGTCCATGTGAATATTTATAATTCGCGTCACCGCCATGTTGGATTTGTGATCACCAGGTTATTTAAAGTCCTATAGGTGAACTTAAGTTCATAGCCCCTATGAACATTAAAAAATGCAGTTTGATTGCTAAAATAGATTCGTAGATATTCAGTATCGTCTAAATATTTCGGATGGTCGCCATGTTGGATTGTTAAAAGTGTAGGCCATAGAGTCATGTACCATTAATGGAAAATGATTGCGTAGGTTCATTATTCAAACTTTCACTTTGATCGCATGACTACATCACAATAAATAAAATCTTAATTTTAAAATTCGCACTGCCGCCATCTTGAGGTTATGTAAACAATTGAACTAAATTAGATACCAGTGGATTACAATGTGTATAAATATTTCCTGTGCCAGGTTTCAGTGCGCTTGGAACATTAAATCGCGAGAAAGGTCTATTTAAAATTTTCAAATTCGCTTGGCCGCCATGTTCGTTTTGTTGTTAACCGGTTTTTGAAAGTCCTATAGATGGACTTCCAGTAGTGCCCTTTATCTCCGTACAAAATTTAAGGGGTTTACCGCTAATAGTTTCAGAGATATAGAATGCCGGTGAAATATTTCGCACATCCGCCATCTTGTGATTATGTAAACAATTGAACGAAGTTAGATGTCGGTACATTACAATGTAAATACACATATACTGTACCAAGTTTCATTGCGTTTGGTTGGTCAAATCGCGAGAAACGTCTATTTAAAAGTCGCAAATTCGCTTGGCCGCCATGTTGGTTTTGTACTTACCAGGTTTTCAAAAGTCACATAAGTGAACTTATAGTAGTTCCCTCTATCACCGTAGAAAATGTCAGGGTAATATCGGTAATCGTTTAGGAGTTATTGAATGCTGGTGAAATATTTCGCACAGCCGCCATGTTGGATTGGTGAGTCGTAAAAAAATTTGAAGGGCACGGTCGAGGTCGCCGGGAATAGTGCAATGAACTTTCCGAGTTTCATTGAAATCGCTCCAGCCGTTTAGATTTTATTAGGGGGGGACACACACACGAATCACACACACACACACACACACACGCACACACACACGGACAAAAGGTGATCTCATAAGCCTATTTTTTCAAAATTGAAAATAGGCTAAAAATCAATGTTACGAGATAGTTTGTCTGTCTGTGGGTATGTATGTCTCCTATGCGTTCATATACCATTCGTCCGATTGCGATGAAACTTGGGTGAGATGTTGAGTACACTCCAAGGAAGGTTTCTGACTTAGTAAATCTATTTTACAATAGGTAGCGCACGCGTAGATTCAACAAATGAGCGACGATGCGCGAAGCATTTCAACAAAGTCCCGTATGTGTTCATATACCTTTCGTCCGATAGCGATGAAACTTGGGTGAGATGTTGTGTACACTTACGTGAAGGTTTCAAAATTAGTGAATGCATTTCACAGTAGATAGCGCACAAGTAGATTCAACAAATAAGCGACGACACGCAATGCGTTTCAACAAAGTCCCGTATGCATTCATATACCATTCGTCCGATAGCTATGAAACTTGCGTAAAATGTTGTGTACACTGCAGGGAAATTTTCTGGCTTATTACATCCACTTTACTATAGGCAGCGCACGAGTAGATTCAACAAATGAGCTACGACGCGCGAAGCATTTCAAAAAAGTCACGTTTGCGTTCATATACCATTCGTCCGATAGCGATGAAACTAGGCGGAGATTTTGTGTGCACTCCAGGGAAGGTTTCTAGCTTAGTAAATCCCTTTTAAAAATAGGTAGAGCACGAGTAGAATCAACAAATGAGCAACGGCGCGCGAAGCGTTTCTACAAAGTCCCATATAATTTCATATTCCATTCATCCCATAGCGATGAAACTTGGGTGAGATGTTGTGTACACTCCAGGGAAGGTTTCTGGCTTAGTACATACATTTTACAATAGGTATCGCACCAGTAGATTCAACAAATGAGCGATGACACGCGAAGCGTTTCAACAAAGTCCCGTATAAAGTCATATACCAGTCGTCTGATAGTGATAAATGTTTGGCGAATTGTTGTGTACACTCCAGGAAAGGTTTCTGGCTAAGTAAATCCATTTTACAATACGAAGCGCACGTTTATATACAACAAATGAGTGACTACGCGCGAAGCGTTTCGACAACGTCCCGTATACGTTCACATACCATTCATCCGATTGCGATGAAACTTGGGTGAGATGTTGTGTACACTCCAGGGAAGGTTTCTGGCTTAGTAAATCCACTATACAATATGCAGCGCACAAGTTGATTCAACAAATGAGGGACGACGCGCGAAGCGTTTCAACAAAGTCCCGTATAAGGTCATATACCATTCTGCCGTTAGCGGCGAAACTTGGGTGAAATATGGTGGACACTCCAAGGAAGGTTTCTGGCTTAGTAAATGCATTTCACAGTAGGTAGCACACGAGTAGATTCGACAAATGAACGACGACATGCGGAGCGTTTCAATACAGTCCCCTATGTCTTCATATCCCATTAGTCCGATAGCGATGAATCTTGGGTGAGATGTTGTGTACACTTACGTGACGGTTTCTAACTTAGTAAATACATTTTACAGTAGGTAGCGCACGAGTAGATTCAACAAATGAGTGACGGAGCGCGAATCGTTTAAACAAAATCAGGTATGCGTTCTTATACTATTCATCCGATTGCGATGAAACAGTGATCAGTTATTGTGTACCCGCCAGGGAAGGGGACTTAGTAAATCCATTTCACAATAAGTAGCGCAAGAGTAGATGCAACAAATGGGTGACGACGCGCGAAGCGTTTCAACAAAATCCCCTATTGCGTTCATATAACATTCTTCGATTGCGATGAAACCTTGATGAGTTATTGTGTACACGCCAGGGAAGGGCTTCGACTTAGTAATACATTTCTCAATAGGTAGCGCACGAGTAGATTCAACAAATGAGTGACAGCGCACGAATCGTTTGAACAAAACCCCGTATACGTGCATATACAATTCATCCGATTGCGATGAATCATTGATGAGTTATTGTGTACACGCCAGGGAAGGGTTTCGACATAGTAAATCCATTTCACAACAGGTAGCGTACGAGTAGATTCAACAAATGAGTGACAGCGATGAAACATTTGAAAGTTGTTGTGCACGTTTCCACGAATGGTTCTAAATTAGACAATCCATTTTACGATAGCTTAGAGGCAGTTAACATGTTGTGTATCCAAAAGCACTTCAAGAAACAGAATTTCAACGCCAACACTTTCTTTGATTGGCATTGCAACGCATGCCGGGTACAGCTTGTAAACTATAAAAAAACATTAGCCTATGTCTAAATTTCCACACTATACAGAATTGGAATCCTGCGAAGCCCAATATAACATTAAATGGTCATCAAATAGAAAATAAATCAGAATCAAAGTTTTTAGGACTATGGATACAACAAGACTTGAAATGGAATAAACATATACAATATCTGAATACTAAAGTGAACTCGATGGACAGATTAAGAAATACTTATTTTGCTTATTGCCATTCATACTTAAGATATGGGATCATATTTTGGGGTATGTCGCCAGATGTACTAAGCACGTTTAGGATACAAAAGGGGGCGATTAGAATTATGGCAAATGTAAACACTAGAGAATCATGTAGACCTCTGTTTAAAGATTTAAACATTCTCCCACTGCCCTGCATATATATCTTTGAAAGTATTATATTCTTTAAAAATGAATTTAATGAATAAAGATGTTTTTCTTAAAACAAACAATGATGTTCACATAACACAAGACAAAATCAAAACATTCATATTTCACACACACAAGCATATATCAAGAAGGAACTTTTCACACTGGAGTTAAATTATACAATAAACTACCCCAGTATATAAAACTGGCCCCAAAAATAAAAACCTTTGATAGAATGTTGAAAGCTTATCTGCAGTGCCATTGTTTTTACTCGGTAGTTGAATATCTTAGTGTATAGGAGCGATGAAATCTATAATTATATTTTACTTTTCTATTTTAATTGTAATACGTAGCTGTATGTTGTTGTATTTATAGAATTAAGTTTTCATATTATGATAATAGGGTAAGGTGTAAGTAGTTGTGCAATAAGATTGTATATCTTAAGATCTGTTATTATAATAAGTTATAAATAGTTATAATAATAGTAATATATACCTGTTAGTTCTTTTATTTTATAGATGTAAATTCTGACGTGTCCTATATCAAAAATGTGTTGTATACATGAATTTGATCAAATGGATATAATAAAAATCTATCTAATCTATCTATCATTGTGTCGGTCGTCATGTTCCTTGGCTTAGCTGGTGCTATAGTCATGGTTCTTCCGTTATTTGCTGCTCATCTCCACAGTTGATTCGTAATGAAAATCGTCGTACACGTGGTTATAAAAGTGTGACATATTTGAGTAGAAAATAACCACTGGAAAATTCAGAAAATGGGCGTAGCACTGTTTCACTGAAGCTAGCTATAATATGGTAGCAATCTCACTGAGTCTACACGGCGCAGATGATTGAAAAATTGGCCATGCACTTTATCTGCTTCACAATCACAGATTCTAATGGTCCACAAATCACGTGGCATCGAAGTTGTACGTTACAGAAATTAATCGCTCTTGGGATTACAGCAATATTCGTAGCAGTGCGTGTTAAAATAATTCACTTGGTTGATCATAGAATCACAGTTATTAACATATTTTATCGTCACTTGACGAAGTTGAATTTCCCACAACACGTGGTTGAAATGTGGTGTTCCACGATGCACAATTTTAATCACTTTTCAATAAATTCGCTAATATCGTAGCACAAGCCTTCTCCGGCTTTAATATTCACTTGAATAATATACTGTTCGTTGCAAAATAGTGTGTGATGCACAAAGATTACGTTCCTCGCCTTCCAGGCGGTCTATTTCCTCGTCTTTAAGACGGACTTCAAATACACATCCAATTTGGATGGACAACCATACACATGTGCGAAGAGCTCAGTCCTGCGCTGCTAGAGCTTACAAATACACTAGTCGTGCAGCGACTGATTGGTTCCGGTTCGCGTATCTGCGACGTTAATACCTTACCAAAAGTAGAAATAACATTCTGAAGGATGTTTCGATGATACAGAATTACAACATGGAAATATCTGAGCTTCGTAGAAAGTAGAAGTGTTATAATAAAGACTCAGATTATATTATAATGGTTTTCTCCATAGTCAAAAGATCAATCATTTATAACTCCAAAGAATATTAGCATGTGGCGACAGCATGGCTGGTCGGTGAGTGCGTTCTAAGTTAATGCATCAAAAATATGTTGCATTGAATAACATCACATGAACCTGTGCTTAGCGGATTGAGTACACTATTTACACATAATACCTTTTCTTAAATATTTTTTTTGTTATAAAGTGTACAGTTGGTTTTATTTTGTTTTCTATTTTTATTTATTTTTAAATATGCCTCCCCCCACCACCTCTCCCTGAGACTTCAGAAACGGCAGGAGTTTTGAAGCTTTTAAACCGGCCTTAAACTCTTATTTTTTGTCCTAGCAACTTGAAATTTATTTTGGTGGTAGATGGGGTCAGGGCCATTCATTTATGGTAAACAAATTTTTTGTAAACTATTTAGTTTCCAAAATATAAAAAATATAAAAAATTGAACTTTTTCAAAAAATGTAAAAAATAAATGAGTTTTATTATAAAAAACAAAAGACATAGAGGCAATTCTTTTTAGCACATTGAACACTTTT
Source organism: Meconema thalassinum (assembly GCA_946902985.2). Classification (NCBI taxonomy): domain Eukaryota; kingdom Metazoa; phylum Arthropoda; class Insecta; order Orthoptera; family Tettigoniidae; genus Meconema; species Meconema thalassinum. The sequence continues at coordinate 20,451,675 of OX336391.1, forward strand.
TAGAATGTTTGGTTTTATGAAAAATCGACTACTTTCCCAATTGAACTTTTTCAATTTTGTCCTACTGACCTGGAACTTGGTTTACGGGTAGAGGGGATAGAGACATTTCATTTATGTTAAACAAACCTTTTAGTAGAATTCCTAGTTTCCAATATAGTGACCATTTTTCAAAAATAATTTTCTTTTGTCCTAGAAACTTGAAATTTGGTACGGTGCTAGAGGAGATAATGACCATTGATTTATGTTAAACAAACGTTTTTGTGAAACTCCTAGTTTCCAAAAAGTGACAATTTTTCAAAATTCATTTTCTTTTGTCCAAGAAACTTGAAATTTGGTATGGTGCTATAGGAGGTAAATACCATTGATGTATGTCAAACAAACCTTTTTTGTAGAATTCCTAATATTGGAAATATAGCCTATTTCCAAAATTATTTTTGTTTTGTCCTAGAGACCTGAAACTTAGTGTGGGGATGGAGGGGGTAATGAACATTGATTTACGTCAGACAAACGTTTTTGCAAAATTCCTAATTTTGGAAATAAAGCCCATTTTCAAAATTTTATTTTTGTTGTCCTAGAGACCTGGGACTTGGTACGGTGGTAGAGGGGGCAAAGGCCATTTATTTATGTCATACAAACATTTTTGTAAACTTTTTAATTTTAAAAATATAACCCATTTTGGAAATATGTTTTTGGAAAATTTGAAAAATACACAATTTTTGGACTGAGAGTGGTGTAGAGGTTGGTGTTGGAGTTGACATATGTCTTTTTAGGATGTTTTTAGTTTAATGATATAGCCTACTTTCCAAATATTTTTTGAAAAACTTGGAAAATACACAATATTTTTGACTAGGCATGGGATAGAGGTAAGTGTACGAGTTGAAAGTCATTGAAAAACCTTAGAGTACTTTGGATTTTTTTTGGAAGTTTGTGTGCTGTTGTTGTCGTTGTTGTTGTTGTTGCTTACAAACATGGCTGTAAGCATTATGCAGCCATAAAAAGGTCTGACATTCTTTCCAAGACCAAATAAGCCTCAACAAGCAAGAGAAAATATGAGAAAACTAATACTAGAGCCAACAAAAGCCAACAAAAAAGCTAACAAACATCTTATAAAAAAGCCGTGTAGCATGCTGGTAGTTGAGTGAGTTGTCATATTGACCGATAGGTATCAGGCTGGTAGTTGAGGAGTATTGATATCGACCGCTATATAGCATGCTAGACGTTCAGGGAGTGAGTGTTGAAATGGAGCGCTAGGTAGCATGCTGGCCGTTCAAGTAGTTCTCATAGTCACCACTAGATATCGAAAACATACTTTGCCTGTCGCATGGAGCTATTTAACAAAGTTTTACCTCATGAAAAACGTGCTTGTATAAGCTTTGTAAAAATTTAATATACAATTAACTACTAAGTGTTCAGAACTAACATGTATAGCCTTATGTAGGGAATATTGGGGTCCTTAGCAAGAAAGAGTGCCTAACACACATGAGTGTACAGCCTTTTGATATGCAGTAAGTACCTGATAACCTTGAGTAGGCTATAAGAATATTTGCAGTTGACTACTACCTGTCACAGTGTTTACATTGTGAAAGGCCGTTGAAACAACCAGTCTTTAGCCTTGTCATATGCAGCAAGCAGCTGTCACCCTTAACTAGGGTATATTAGAGGATCCTTAATAAGAATATCACCAGTTGACTATTATCTCTCATGGTGTTCACATGGTGAAAGACCGTCGAAACAACCATTGTACAGCCTTGTACTACACAGGAAGTAGCTGTTGGTCTTGACTTTGATATATTAGAGAACCCTTAGCTAGTATATAATCAGTTGACTACTATCTTTTATAGTGTTCACCTCGTGAAAGACCGTCTCACTGTCCAGTCTACAGCCTTGTCATACGCCAGTAGGATATATAAGGCGATTCTGGCACAGGGGCTAATGGGCAAGATGGCCGCCGCGCGCAACCAGCCCTATCTTATTCTTATAGAGGGATCAGTCAGAGCTGGCACAGTGGCTAATGGGCAAGATGGACGCCACGCCCTTAGACCGTGAATAATGTCACAGGGGGAGTTCGACCGTGTAGTCTCTAAATGGAGTATTTATTGTTTTTATTATTATTATTATTATTATTATAAGGTAATCTTTCATTGATCATGTACAATCAACACCAGCCTTATATTGTCCACTTTTTGGTGTAGTGGCTAGCATTCTTAGCTATTACTGTAGAGACCCCGGGTTCGAGTCCTGGCTCTGTCAAAAAATTAATTCTAGGCTGAGTATTGGAATGGGGTACACTCAACCTTGTGAGGCAAAACTGACAGGAGCTGGCTTTTGATTCATACCGCAGCCATTCTGCCTAACCCAACTTCACCTAACCTAACCTAACCTAACCTAACCATACCTAACCAAATCCCACCTTACCTAACCTAAACTAACCTAACCTAACTTCAAAGTCAGAATGTACAATACATTTATTGTTTTTTTATACCCTCATAAATTAGATATAGAGGATGTCCACCACGATTTAGATCCTCGAGCACACTTTCTGACATATCATTAAAACGTTGTGAGGTTTATTAATCTTATGTAATTTATTTCAGGACCAGGGCATAACCCAGCTCTATTTGGGTACATTCGTGTTGACCGACTGAAAAGCACCAAACTTTTGTCATTTAAACGTGTAGAAAGGAATGTCTGAAAATTTTCATTAACACATAATACACGTTCACCATACATTGTGTCCACTTTTTGAATGTTAATGATACGGAAAAGAGTATGCAGTGGTAATTCAGTGATCTTTTTTTCTCTCTAATCAACAGTTCTGCCCCCATAGCATTGAGAATATTTATTGCAGTAGCCTATAAAGAAACAAACAAATAATCATATCTATTACAGTTTAGCTATAAGTGACCAGAACCACTATACAATTTTATTTTAATAAGGAGACTTCCATAATGATAAGAAAAAAATGCTTACCATAATGATGGATTGTGTAAGTAAACGCCTTTTGCTGCTTGATGCCACTCTTAAACTGATACTCATACAACAGACAAGTGATTTCATGTTTCGCTGACGTATTCGTATGTTCCCCCGCACACACACGCAGGCCCCTGTGGATGGATCCTTGAGGACGAGTCCCTGTGGACGGGTCATTGTTGACGGGTCCTTGTTGACGGGTCATTGTGGACGAGCCCCTGTGGACGGGTCCTTCTTGACGGGTTCTTTTTGACTAATCCCTTTAGACCGGTCCCTATGGACTGGCCCATGACCCCTAATGCTATGATGAAATTAAACGTTGTTCCACATGAAACGCATGTGAAGAACCGATTGCTACTATGAATTAACATTTTTTTTGTTTGTTTTTACGCATGCGTACATGTTTTTTTAAGCTGGCAGGCTTTTTGAATAATGATTTATAGATGAGTTTTTTTAAATTACCATAAGATCCAAAACTAATAGCTTTTTATTATCTCATGAACCAATAAGGCTAGGGACTTGTATGAGAGGTCGTTGGACTTGAGGTGACATTCTGTTTTTGAATGTATTATTTATTTTTTTGTCAAAAGGGCCTAACTACACTTTTGTTAATATCTCGCTAACTAATAACCAGAGAGGGTCAAGTGAGGTGTCATGGAACTCAGGATGGTCAACCCTTTTCCATGACCAACGAATTTATCCAAAAGATCTAATACAGCATGGTCATTGACTTGTGATTTTATAAACTAATCATCGGAGAGGGTCAAGTGAGGTGTCATAGGATTTAGAATGGTTAACCCTTTCCCATGACCAATGAATTTACCCCCAAATATCCAAAACAGCAAGGTCATTGACCTAAGATTTTATAAACTAATAATCGAATATCAACATGTGAGGTGTCATAGGACTTAGAATGATCAACCCTTTCAAATGGCCAATGAATTTACCCAAAATACCCAATACATCAAGGTCATCGACCTGAGATTTTATAAACTAATAATCGGATACGAACATGTGAGATGTTTACCATGTGTGATGAAACATAGCTAGGTAGAGAAATAATTAGTGTAGGCTACATGTATGGTGACTGAGAAGTCTTTTACCATTGAAACTTGTTTTCAGATCAAACTGCAGTATAGAGAGAGTATAGGTTGCAGGTATGGGTTAATAAATGAGAAACGGTGTACGCAAACTCTGATTTATCAAGAATTAAGAGTAGACTATTTTTAATTGATTGGTTAATGATGATAGCTAAAACACAAAAATGCTCAGTGGTTACCGAGACAAAATGGTCGCTACACACAACATGCTTTAAATACTTGAGGCTAATAATCTATACACACACACACACAATCGCTTGTTCTATACTAAACTGTGTTGCTGTCAGTGCTCAGACAGTAAGCTAATGACAAAATGCGTTGCAAACAGAAATATAATCATTTCCGGTTGTCTAATAATACCAGCTATCCATTTTTTGTGTTGCAGTGGTAAGCACTTTTAGCTCTTGTACTGGTGGTCTTAACTCGATTTCCAGGTCTGAGGCCTAGAACGAGTCGAACTAAGAAACAAGGGCATGGTGGTGCAGTGGTTAAGCTGTTAGCCTTTTCACCAGGGGTTCGATTTCAGGTTAATATGCATGTCATAAACATATTAAACGAAAACAAAACAGAGATAACGTTTAAAACTGATTACATTTGTGTCTTTTTCAAATTATTACTTGGATTACAAATACAAAGGTGAACTGGGTTTGATATACAGTTGATGCTGTCTATCACACACTAGACTGAAAGAAAACCAAAAGAGCAAAAGGCGTAGGTAGAGCAGTGGTAAAATTGCTATATGTAGAGAACTACCTAGAAAAACTATATCTCATAAACAGTGCAGGATAAAATCCAGCAATCAAATTTGTATCTTGTGGAACAGAGAAATGCACTTACGTGAGAAAATGCAAGTTCATGTGTAATATGACCTAACACACAAGTGTTCACCTGTGCACGTGCATGATAAGAGCTAACAACTCACATTCTGTTTAGTCCGTACGTAACGTTAGGTTAGGGATAATGCACACACCCTAGTACACGAGGCACATGCCATTTGAGAGCAGGTCAAGGGATCTAACTTGGTGGATGGATGTGTTCTAACGAGTCATTTGTAGTTGAAAGAGAATAATACTTGTTCTTAAGATGTTAAAACTGAGGAGATGGTAGGTACAGTAAGACGTCTTGTTATTTCCTGTGTCATATTACAGACATGGCAGAGAGCGCACACTTCTGTTGCTATGACTAACGCTGCAGTAATTTGAAACCCCATGTGTTCATTAAGACAATGGATGATGATTATACAAAGTTAGCAGTCATTGGATATTACACAGGTGTTCCTTCCTGTGTCATGTTGCTGACATAGCAGAGAGCGCACAGTTCTATTGCTATGACTAACGCTGCAGTATTTTAAACCCCAGGTGTTGATCAAGACAACGGGTGATGATCATGCAAAGTCAGCAGTAATTGGATACCACACATCAACATGGACTAAATCATAAACGTGTTGTCATAACCCCGCAGAAACCTCATTTAAAGATTTTACATTTTACATTTTAACATTTTACATTTTTACATTTTAGATTTTAGATTTGTTTTAATTTTACATTCTTTTTAGCTTTACATTTTAAATTTATGATTTTTTTATTTTTAGATTTTACTTTTTTACATTTTCCTAAAAGAGTTAACTACAAGGTCACATACCTAATCTCATAAATCCTAACTTTACCAAACCTAACTTAAGTTAATCCAAAGGCTAATGCACATACACAAAGTATATAAGGTAATGCAACTATCCTTATGCTAGTCTTACAGGTTACTGTACAACATGATCACTACCCCAAACGGATTTTATATTTTTTTTCATTTTGTTGTTTACACATATGTCAATTTTCCAATTTTCCATTTTCAGTTTTTTTTAATGTCAGTTTTTAATTTTTCAATGTCATAATATGGAAACATGGATTTTGCATTTTGTTGTTTACACATTTATTAATTTCACAATTTCCAATTTACAGTTCTTAAAATGTCAGTTTAAAGGTTTTCAATTTCATGATATAGAAACATGGATTTTCCTAAATGTTGCTTTCACATTTGTCAATTTACCAAATTCACATTTACAGTGTTTTAAATTTCAGTTTAATGTTTTCTTTTCTATTTGTCAATATGGAAACATGGATTTTTTACAATTTGTGTTTTACATGTCATGCAACTATCCTTATGCTAGTCTTATAGGTTACTGTACAACATGATCACTACCCCAACCGGATTTTTTTTTCATTTTGTTGTTTACACATATGTCAATTTTCCAATTTCCCATTTTCAGTCTTTTTTAATGTCAGTTTTAAGTTTTTCAATTTCATAATATGGAAACATGGATTTTGCATTTTGTTGTTTACACATTTAACAATTTCACAATTTCCCATTTACAGTTCTTAAAATGTCAGTTTAATGTTTTTCAATTTCATGATATAGAAACATGGATTTTCCAATTTGTTGTTTTCACATTGGTCAATTTACCAAATTCACATTTACAGTTTTTAAAATTTCAGTTTAATGTTGTTTTTCTATTTGTCAATATGGAAACGTGGATTTTTCCAATTTGTGTTTTACATGTTCATTTTGCATTAGGGGTGGAGAGAGGTGGGTAGTAATTAAAAATGTGCAAGCAGTGTCCATTGTTGACGAGTCCTTTTCATACAACAGACAAGTGAGTTCATGTTTCGCATGCATTACCTAGAATGTAATACCATGCAAGTGTTTAAGGCGACACTCCTGAGATAAACAGATATTTTTATCTAATGCATGGATTTTCACAAGACTTTGTGGGAATGTCACCCAAACAAAAGTAGAGATATCACAAGCATTTGTTTCATATACATTTAACAGTTTTTCCAAAATAATATTTTTATTTTTTATTTTTGGAATTTTTAATTCCATTTTTTTCATAGATTTCGAATGTCATTTTAATGGAAATTTGGAATTAGGTAGATAATACTTCTTTAAAAAACACTACGTATCGATTTTTCTGTAAATAATTTATATAATGAGATATTATAGTACTAAATTTGTGTAATTTTATTGTTCAAAAATTTTGGACTTTTAAATCCCTACTACTGGGAAGAATTCTGCAATCACGAATTCCATACGCAGGTTTCCTAATATAGCTGTGATACATATACCATACAAATTTTGTTACATTTGGCAGAATATTGTGGGAGAAAAATGGGATTTAATTGTAAAATTACAATTGGCGGGAAAAATTAAAGCAAAGTTCAAGTGACGTTATCTTCCTACCTAATGCATGGATTTTCACGAAACGTTGTGGGAATGTCACCCAACAAAAGTAGAGATATCACCAACATTTGTTTCATATACAATTAACAGTTTTTCCAAAATAATTTGTTTCGATTTTTTTTGAATTATTAATTCCATTTTTTTCATAGATTTCAAATGACATGTTAATGGAAATTTGGAATTATGTATATAATACTTCTTTAAAAAACACTACGTATCGATTTTTCTGTTAATAATTTATATAATGAGATATTATCGTACTAAATTCGAGTAATATTTTTGTTCAAAAATTTAGGACTTTTAAATCCCTACTACTGGGAAGAATTCTGCAATCAATAATTCCATACGCAGGTTTCCTAATATAGCTGTGATACATATACCATACAAATTTTATTACATTTGGCAGAATGTTATGGGAGAAAAATGGGATTTAAATGTAAAATTATAATTGGCGGGAAAATTAAAGCAAAGTTCAAGTGACGTTATCTTCGAACTAATGCATGGATTTTCACGAAACTTTGTGGGAATGTCACCCAAACAAAAGTAGAGATATCAAAAACATTTGTTTCATATACAATTAATTGTTTTTCCAAAATATTTATATTTAATTTTTTATTTTTGGAATTTTTAATTCCATTTTTTCATAGATTTCAAATGACATGTTAATGGAAATTTGGAATTAGGTAGATAATACTTCTTTAAAAAACACTACGTATCGATTTTTCAGTATATAATTTATACAATGAGATATTATAGTACTAAATTTGTGTAATTTTTTTGTTCACAAAGTTTGCACTTTTACATCCCTACTACTGGGAAGAATTCTGCAATCAAGAATTCCATACGCAGATTTCCTAATATAGCTGTGATACATATACCATTCAAATTTTGTTACATTTGGCAGAATATTAGGGGAGAAAAATAGGATTTAAATGTAAAATTACTATTGGCGGGAAAATTAAAGCAAAGTTCAAGTGACGTTATCTTCCTGATCCATTACCTAGAAGTCACCAGCACCGTATGTTTTTCCTTCCTTTAGTTTCTTAGCAGCTTCCGTATGAATATTGGTAATTCTGGAAGCTTGTCTAGTATCTTGATACACAACTACAAGAGGTTACTTGCGCGCGAACTTCACAAAAGTAAACAGACTGGCTACCGCCACAGAACTCACAAGAAAGAAGAAACATACAAGAATAACATATGGCATATCCCCGGGATTCGTAATTGCAAAGAACAGTGATATTTTATTGATTTGATTGAATGAAAACATGACAATGACATCATAAATAATCTAACCAAGCAGTTCAGTAGATGCCACACCCATTTCTGCTGTGTGCAGACTGACAAACAAAGCATTATTAAGGTGAAAAATTGTTTGAATTCAACGGAATAACTTTGTGACAAGAAAGAAGAAACCCTATCCTTTCAATTTCAGTCATAAAAAAAATTCACCAAAATGAACAAAATATCGACTTTTATCTCCGGAGTGTCGCCTTAACATTTTTACAAATTAGCTTAGGTATTAGTTTATGTGTGGGGTCTTATGTTGGGCACTTTGTGTTGGCTTATTTGACAAGTTATTTTGTCAATGCATTTAGTGGATATTTCTCTTGGTCTTGGAAAGTATATCAGTCCATTTTATCACAACATGATGCTTAATGCCATGTTTGTAAGCAACAACAACAACACACTTAACTTTCCAAAAAAAAAATAAAGTACTCTAAGTACTCTCAACTCGTACTCTTACCTCTATCCCATGCCTAGTCAAGAACATTATTATTTTTTCCATAAAAAAGGTGAATGCGGAAAGTAGACTATATGTTTAAACTAAAAGAAATCATATAAAGTCATATGTTAACTCTAACACCTACGTTTATCCCATTCTTAGTCGAAATTTTTTTTTTTAAATTTTTCTTAAAAATATTTGGAAAGTAGGCTATATTTTGAAAACTACTCATCCTATAAAGTCATATATAGACTCAAACCAATGGCTTTTATATCCTTAATCGTTAGACCAAAATATGGAATTTTTGACATTTTTTTTCCCAAAATGTTCATTTTTAAAAACCGGCTATATATTGGGAAACTAGGAATTTTACAAAAAAAAAGTGTGTTTGACATAAATGACAGGTATTTACCCCCCCCCCCCCCCCCCCCTCTACCCACAAACCAAGTCCCCAGATCTCTGGGACAAAATCCAGAAATGTTTTAATCTAATCCTAGCTAACCTCACCTGACGTGACCATACCTGTTTGTAAGCAACAACAACAACACACTAAGATTCCATGAATTCCAGAATACTTTTAGATTAATTATTGACTCTCAACTCTTATAACTATGTCTATCCCACTCTGTCAGAAACACTTTTTTTTTAATTTTTGCTCTATGTCACTACTGAAGTGATAATGGGTTTTCCCATCCTATCACTATAAATTCATTACCCCCGCTCTTATCTCGGTCTCGACAACAACCATGCCTATTTTTATTATGTCAGATGATGTAATGTTCGGGTGCAAAGTGTGTGCAAAGTAGGTGTAAATTGAGTGAAAAGTGGGTGCAAAGTGGGTGCAAAGGGGGTGCAAAGTGGGTGCAAAATTGGGTGCAAAAAGTGGGGGTGTAAGAGTGGTACCCTATTTGTAATGGCTTATTTGACAAGTTATTTTGTGGTACCCTATTTGTAATGGCTTATTTGACAAGTTATCTTTGTCAATGTATTTAGAGGATATTTCTCTTGTTCTTGGAAAGCATAATGCTTACCGCCATGTTTGTAAGCAACATTAACACACTAAAATTCCAAGAATCCAAACTTCTTACTCTAAGGTTAATGATTGCCTCTCAACTCCATTCCACGCCTAGTCAAAAACATTATACATTTCAAATTCTTCAAAAAAAGGTAAATTGGGACAGTAGGCTATATGTTTAATCTAAAAATCATATAAAATCATATGCTAATTACAACACCTAAGTCAATCCCACTCTCAGTCAAAAAAATATTATATTCTTTAAATTGTTCCAAAAAAATATTTGGAAGGTAGGCTATATTTTGAAAACTAATCATCCTAAAAAGTCATATATATACTCAAACCAATGGCTTTTATGTCCTTAATCGTTGGAACAAAACATGGAATTTTTGACATTTTTCCAAAAAATGTTCATTTTAAAAAATGGGCTATATTTTGTAAACTATGAAATTTTCAAAAAAAACAGTGTTTGATATAAATGACAGGTTTTACCCCTTTGGACTGATCCCTATGGACTGGCCCATGCATTTTATATCCAATTTATGTCAAAGGGACCCGCCCTCAGGGACCCGTCAACAAGGACCCGTCCTCCGGGACCCGTAAAAAAAATGACTCCCTTCAAAAAGGACCCATCCAAAGGGGCTAGTCAACAGGGACCAGTCCAAAGGGATACATCAACAGAGAGCAATCAAAAGGGGTCAATCAACAGGGATCAATCAAAGGTTAAGTTAAGCTACGTATGCCATTTTGGAACTTTTTGATCACACCTCGTAGAGTTAGGTTAGGTTGAGTTAAGCTACGACTGCCATCTGGGAATTTTATGATCACACCTCGTAGGTTTAGGTTAGGTTAGGTTAGGCTAGGTTCAGTTAAGCTATGACCACTATTTTGAATTTTTTTTGATCGCATCTCGTAGGTTTAGGTTAAGTTAGGTTAGGTTAGGTTAAGTGAAGCTACGGCCGCCATTTTCGAACTTTTTGATCACACATTGTAGGTTAGGTTAGGTGAGGCTAGGCTAGGTTTGGTTAAGTTGCAGCCACCTTTTTGGAACTTTTTGATCATACCTCGTAGATTAGGTTAGGTTAGGTTAGGTTGGGCTACGATCGCCATCTCGTTAGGTTAGGCTAGGTTAAGTTAAGCTACGGCCGCCATCTTGTTATGTGAGGCTAGGTTAAGTTAAGCTACGGCCGCCATCTTCGGAGGAGGGGTGGAGGAGGGGGCATTAGAATTGTCATAAACACACATCTGCACAGTTTTTGACCTAGGCACCTACAATTTATTTTTGGGGTAGAGGGGATAATGGTCTTTCATTTACGTAAAATAATTTTTTTTGTTAAATTCTTAGTTTCCAAAATATAGGCAATTTTGAAAATTGACTTTTTTTGGAAAAATTGAAAATGTGATAAGTTTTGTTCTAACGTTAAAGAACTTAGAGAAAATGTGTTTGAGTCTATATATGACTTTTTAGAATGAAGAGTTTTCAAGATATCGTCTACATTCAAAATTGAACCTTTTTGGATTTTTGGTTTTTTGTTCTAACGATTTAGGACATAAAAGCCATTGGTTTGAGCCTATATATGACTTTTAGGATGATTAGTTTTCAAAATATAGCCTACTTTGCAATTTTTTTGGTACAATTTAAAGAATATAATATTTTTTGACTGAGAGTGGGATTGACTTAGGTGTTGTAGTTAGCATATGATTTTGTATGAATTTTTGATTAAACATATAGCCTACTGTCCCAATTTACCTTTTCTTTTTGAAAAATTTGAAATGTATAATGTTTTTGACTAGGCGAGGAATGGAGTTGAGAGGCAATCATTTACCTTAGGGTAAGTAGTTTGGATTCTTGGAATTTTAGTGTGTTTTTGTTGCTTACAAACATGGCGGTAAGCATTATGCTATCATAAAACGGGTTGAGATACTTTCCAAGAACAAGAGAAATATCCTCTAAATACATTGACAAAGATAACTTGTCAAATAAGCCATTACAAATAGGGTACCACTTTTCCACCCCCACTTTTTGCACCCACTTTTCCACCCACATTGCACACACTTTGCACCAACTTTGCACCCTCTTTGCACCCACTTTTCACTCACTTTTACATCTACTTTGCACCCGAACATTAATTCATCTGACATAATAAAAATGGGCATGGTTAATGTCGAGACCGAGATAAGAGCGGGGGTAATGAATTTATAGTGATAGGATCGGAAAACCCATTATCACTTCAGTAGTGACATAGAGCAAAAAAATAAAAAAATAAAAAAAATATCGTGTTTCTGACAGAGTGGGATAGTCATAGTTATAAGAGTTGAGAGTCGATAATTAATCTAAAAGTATTCTGGAATTCATGGCATCTTAGTTGTTGTTGTTGTTGCTTACAAACAGGTATGGTCACGTCAGGTGAGGTTAGCTAGGATAAGATTAAAACATTTCTGGATTTTGTCCCAGAGATCTGGGGACTTGGTTTGTGGGTAGAGGGGGGGGGGTAAATACCTGTCATTTATGTCAAACACACTTTTTTTGTAAAATTCCTAGTTTCCCAATATAAAGCCGTTTTTTTTAATGAAAATTTTGGGGAAAAATGTCAAAAATTCCATATTTTGTTCTAACGATTAAGGATATAAAAGCCATTGGTTTGAGTCTATATATGACTTTATAGGATGAGTAGTTTTCAAAATATAGCCTACTTTCCAAATATTTTTTAATAAATTTTAAAAAAATATAATATTTTTCGACTAAAAATGGGATAAACGTATGTGTTAGAGTTAACATATGACTTAATATGATATTTTTAGTTTAAACATATGGTCTACTTTCCCCATTCGACTTTTTTTGGATAAAAAATAATGTTCTTGACTAGGCATGGGATAGAGGTAAGAGTACGAGTTGAGAGTACCTTAGAGTACTTAAGTTTTTTTTTGAAAGTTTAGTGCGCTGTTGTTGTTGCTTACTAACATGGCAGTAAGCATCATGTTGTGATAAAATGGACTGATATACTTTCCAAGACCAAGAGAGAAATCCACTAAATGCATTGACAAAATAACTTGTCAAATTAGCCAACACAAAATGCCCAACATAAGACCCCGTACATAAACTAATACATAAGCTAATTTGTAAAAATGTTAAACACTTGCATGGTATTACATTTAAGGTAATGCATGCGAAACATGAACTCACTTGTCTGTTGTATGAAAAGGACTCGTCAACAATGACCTGTCAACAATGGACACTGCTTGCACATTTTTAATTACTACCCACCTCTCTTCACTCCTAAAGCAAAATGAACATGTAAAACACAAATTGGAAAAATCCATGTTTCCATATTGGCAAATAGAAAAAAAACTGAAATTTTAAAAACTGTAAATGGGAATTTGGTAAATTGACAAATGTGAAAAAACTAATTGGAAAATCCATGTTTCTATATCATGAAATTGAAAAAGTTTCAACTGACATTTTATGAACTGTAAATGGGAAATTGTGAAATTGATAAATGTGTAAACAACAAAATGCAAAATCCATGTTTCCATATTATGAAATTGAAAAACTTAAAATTGACATTTTTAAAGAAAATGAAAATGGGAAATTGGAAAATTGACATATGTGTAAACATCAAAATAAAAATAAAAATATCCGGTTGGGGTAGTGATCATGTTGTACAGTAACCTGTAAGACTAGCATAAGGATAGTTGCATGTACCTTATATACTTTGTGTATGTGCATTAGCCTTTGGATTAGCTTAAGTAAGGTTTGGTAAAGTAAGGATTTATGAGGTTAGGTATGTGACCTTGTAGTATACTCTTTTAGTAAAATGTAAAAAAGTAAAATCTAAAAATCAAAAAATCTTAAATTTAAAATGTAAAATCTAAAAAAAATGTAAAAATAATACAAATCTAAAATCTTAAATGATAAAATGTAAAATGTTAAAATGTAAAATCTAAAATCTTTAAATGAGGTTTCTGCGGGGTTATGACAACACGTTTATGATTTGGTCCATGTTGATGTATGGTATCCAATTACTGCTGACTTTGCATGATTATCACCCATTGTCTTGATCAACACCTGGGGTTTCAAATTACTGCAGCGTTAGTCATAGCAACAGAAGTGTGCGCTCTCTGCCATGTCTGTAATATGACACAGGAAATAACAAGACGTCTTACTGTACGCACCATCTCCTCAGTTTTAACATCTTAAGAACAAGTATTATTCTCTTTCAACTACAAATGACCCGTTAGAACACATCCATCCATCAAGTTAGATCCCTTGACCTTCTCTCAAATGGCATGTGCCTCGTGTACTAGGGTGTGTGCATTAGCCCTAACCTAACGTTACGTACGAACTAAATAGAATGTGAGTTGTTAGCTCTTATCATGCACGTGCACAGGTGAACGTTTGTGTGTTAGGTCATATTACACATGAACTTGCATTTTCTCACGTAAGTGCATTTCTCTGTTCCACAAGATACAAATTTGATTGCTGGATTGTATCCTGCACTGTTTATGCGATATAGCTTTGCTAGGTAGTTCTCTACATATAGCAATTTTACCACTGTTCTACCTACGCCTTTTGCTCTTTTGGCTTTCTTACAGTCTAGTGTGTGATAGACAGCATTAACTGTTTATCAAACCCAGTTCACCTTTGTATTTGTAATCCAAGTAATAATTTGAAAAAGACACAAATGTAATCAGTTTTAAACAATATCTCTGTTTTGTATTTGTTTAATATGTTTATGACATGCATATTAACCTGAAATCGAGCCCCTAGTGAAAAGGATAACAGCTTAACCACTGCACCTCCATGCCCTTGTTTCTTAGTTCGACTCGTTCTAGGCCTCAGACCTAGAAATCGAGTTAAGACCACCAGTACAAGAGCTAAAATTGCTTACCATTGCAACACCAAAAAATGGATAGCTGGTAACATTAGACAACCGGAAATGATTATATTTCTGTTTGCAATGCATTTTGTCATTAGCCTACTGTCTGAGCACTGACAGCAACACAGTTTAGTTTAGAACAAGCGAGTGTGTGTGTGTGTGTATAGATTATTAGCCTCAAGTATTTAAAGCTTGTTGTGTGTAGCGACCATTTTGTCTCGGTAACCACTGAGCATTTTTGAGTTTTAGCTATCATCTTTAACCAATCAATTAAAGATAGTCTACTCTTAATTCTTGATAAATCAGAGTTTGCGTACACCGTTTCTCATTTATTAACCCATACCTGCAACCTATACTCTCTCTATACTACAGTTTGATCTGAAAACAAGTTTCAATGGTAAAAGACTTGTCAGTCACCATACATGTAGACTACACTAATTCTTTCTCTACCTAGCTATGTTTCATCACGCATGGTAAACATCTCACTTGTTCGTATCCGGTTATTAGTTTATAAAATCTCAGGTCGTTGACCTTGATGTATTGGGTATTTGGGGTAAATTCATTGGCCATGGGAAAGGGTTGACCATTCTAATGACACCTCACATGTTGATATTCGATTATTAGTTTATAAAATCTTAGGTCAATGACCTCGCTGTTTCGGATTTTTGGGGGGTAAATTCATTGGTCATGGGAAAGGGTTAACCATTCTAAGTCCTATGACACCTCACTTGACCCTCTCCGATGATTAGTTTATAAAATCATAGGTCAATGACCATGCTGTATTAGATCTTTTGGATAAATTCGTTGGTCATGGAAAAGGGTTGACCATCCTGAGTCCCATGACACCTCACTTGACCCTCTCTGATTATTAGTTAGCGAGATATTAACAAAGTGTAGTTAGGCCCTTTTGACAAAAAATAAATAATACATTCAAAAACAGAATGTCACCTCAAGTCCAACGACCTCTCATACAAGTCCCTAGCCTTATTGGTTCATGAGATATTAAAAAGCTAATGACCTATTAGTTTTGGATCTTTTGGTAATTTAAAAAAAATAACTCATCTATAAATCATTATTCAAAAAGCCTGCCCGCTTACAAGAAAAAAACAAGTACGCATGCGTAAAAAAAAAACATGTTAATTCATAGTAGCAATCGGTTCTTCACATGCGCTTCATGTGGAACAACGTTTAATTTCATCATAGCATTAGGGGTCATGGGCCAGTCCAAAGGGACCAGTCCAAAGGGACCGGTCTAAAGGGATTAGTCAAAAAGGACCCGTCAACAAGGACCCGTCCACAGGGACTCGTCCACAATGACCCGTCAACAAGGAGCCGTCAACAATGACCCGTCAACAATGACCCGTCCACATGGGCCCGTCCACAGGGACTCGTCCATAAGGACCCGACCACAGGGGCCTGCGTGTGTGTGCAGGGGAACTTACGATTACGTCAGCAAATCATCACATCTAGTTTCAAATTTAGCCACTACGGCGCGTGCAACACACAGGAAGTGCGTGGGAACGTACGATTACGTCAGTGAAACATGAACTCACTTGTCTGTTGTATGAGTATCAGTTTAGTAGTGGCATCAAGCAGCAAAAGACGTTTACTTACACAATCCATCATTATGGTAAGCATTTTTTTCTCTTATCATTATGGAAATCTCCTTATTAGAATAAAATGTTATAGTGGTTCTGGTCACTTATAGCTAAACTGTAATAGATAGGATTTTTTTTGTTTCTTTATAGTCTACTACAATAAATATTCTCAATGCTATGGGGACAGAACTGTTGATTAGAGGGAAAAAAAAGCTCACTGAATTACCAATGCACACTCTTTTCCGTATCATCAACATTCAAAAAATGGACACAATGTATGGTGAACGTGTACTATGTGTTAGTGGAAATTTTCAGACATTCCTTTCTACACGTTTTAATGATATGTCAGAAAGTGTGCTCGAGTATCCAAATCGTGGTGGACAATCTCTGTATCTAATTTATGAGGGTATAAAAAACAATAGATGTATTATACATTCTGACTTTGAAGTTAGGTTAGGTTAGGTTAGGTAAGGTGGGATTTGGTTAGTTTAGGTAAGGTTAGGTTAGGTTAGGTTAGGTGAAGTTGGGTTAGGCAGAATGGCTGCGGTATGAATCAAAAGCCAGCTCCTGCCAGTTTTGCCTCACAAGGTTGAGTGTACCCCATTCCAACCCTCAGCCTAGAATTAGATTTCTTTACAGAGCCAGGACTGGAACCCGAGCCTCCACAGTAACAGCTAAAAATGCTATCCACTACACCAAGAGGTGGACAATATAAGGCTGGTCTTGAATGTACATGATCGATCAATCAATAATTACCTCATAGTAATAATAATAATAATAAATATTCCATTTAGCATCTTCTCGGTCGAACTCCCCCTGTGACGTCATTCACGGTCTCAGGGCGTGGCGGCCATCTTGCGCATGAGCCCCTGGCCCAGCTATGACTGGCCCCTTCATAAGAATAACATAGGGCTGGCTGCGTGCGGCCGCCATCTTGCGCATTATCCCTGTCCCAGCGTCGGCTTATATTACCTACTCTCTCTTGTAAAATTCCAATCCGGAGGTAAACATGTCCCCCAATCGGATCTCCGGGTGGGGCCTATTCTAGAGGGGGTTAACATCACAGAAGTGACAAAGAGGAAATCTGACATTCTGCAGTTCGGTGTGTGGAATGTTAGAAGTCTGCTATGCAGTGGAAGGTTAGAAAACGTAGAAATGGAAATTGATAGGTAGAAGTTGGGATTAGTGAAATGCGCTAGCAAGAAGAACAGGACTTTTAGTCAGGAGACTATAGGATCATTAGCACTAAACCAAACAACGGCTATGCGGGCGCAGGTCTCTAATTAAGTAGGAAACTTGTACAGCAGGTGGAATATTATAAGCAATATAATGAACGGATTATTGTAGTTTAAATCAATACAAAACATACGTGCAAACAGTGATACAAGTCTATATACCTACCAGTCAAGCTGATGACGAAGTTGTTGAAAAGGTCTACGAAGAAATAGATGAAATTCTGAGGTATGTCAGGGGTGATGAAAATGTTATAGTAATGGGAGATAGGAGTGCTGTGGTAGGAAAAGGAAGTGAAGGGAAGATAGTACGAGAATTCGGATTAGCTGAAAGGAATGGACGAGGAAGCAGGCAGATGGAATTCTGCACCGAGCTTGAGTTGGTCATAGCTAACACTTTATTCAATAACCACAAATGAAGAATATACCCATGGATGAGACCAGGAGATACAGGGCGTTACCAAATCTACTTCATTATGGTCAAGCAGAGAATTCGGAACCATATTTTGGATTGCAAATCATAATCCGGTGCTGACTTAAACTCTGACCACAATCTGGTTGTTATGAAAGTCAGATTAAAGGTGAAGAAACTGAAGAAGAGAAGTGGGCAATAGACAGACTAAAAGAGAAGGATGTAAATGAAAGGTACAAGAAGAGTATAAAGTATGGACTAATGAAAAACCCTAAACAAACTCAATTGCAGACGAATGGGCACTATTGATGAATGAAATAACAAAATCTGCAGAAGAAAACTCATGATATATTCTAGAATAATTGATGAAAGGCCGAAACACAAAAACGTAAGAGATGAAAAGGGGAAAGCAGAATACAGACGTCTGAGAAATGAGGTTAACAAGAAGTGCAAGGAAGCGAAAGAAGAATGGTTGAAAGAGAAATGTGCAGGTATAGAAAATTGTCTGAAATTTGGATAAGTAGACACATCTTATTGAAGAATTAAGAATATCTTCGGGGAAAAGAAGATTAAGTGCTGTAATATTATGGACTCACATGGAAACCCTGTAACAGATAGGGAAGAAAAGGTTGAGAGATGGAACGCTTACATATAGTGTTTGTAAGGAGATGGAGAATCATGTAATGGAAAGGAAGAGTAAATTGATGAGGATGCGAAATGAGATTTAATATTGAGATCAGAATTTGACAGAGCATTGGAAGACTTAAGCAGGAACAAAGCACCAGGCATAGATGATATACTGATTGAGCTGCAATGCTGCATAGGTGATGAAGGTCTGATCCGGTTATTTCATATGGTGCGTTGGAGTTGATAGGGGGGACACACACACACAGCCAGACTGACAGACAGAAGCAAACACAGACTGACAGACAGAAGGACAGTCAGGCAGACAGACACACATTTGCCCGATCTCATAAGTCTATTTTTCCTCATTTTTGCAAAATGGGAAAAGTAGGCTAAACATCTGGTGGCAAGCAACGAACTTAGAAAGTGGGCAACTATGTTTTTGAAAGGTTTTTCTGTTTTTGTAGGGAAGTCACTGTTAGTAGTGTTATTGTGGGTGTGATAGTGTTTTGTAGAGCTTGTATGGATTTGGATCTGATGATGCTCACTTGCCGAGCGAAATATGCCATTCCTTAGTTTCTTTAAGGAGGGCGCTAAAACACTTATAGTTGGGATGTATTGAAGTTTGAGATTTGCTCTAGAGGTCACTTTTGTAGAACTTTTTCTGATGAGCAATTCTTACTCTCATAGTACCTAGTATATAGATATTTTTAACTGTTTGCCCATCGTAAGCTTAAAAAGCACACGGACGCCAGGCTTTTTTTGCCTTTTTACTGAAATCGTTACTGCTTGGCTTTCTTTGATGATAAATAAATTATTTTCTACACAAACCTTGCTTGTGATATCCTTTGCAGAATGGAGAAAAACGCATTAAAATACATTCAGTGATACTTGAGATTACCTGTAACATACATGAATCGGGGACTTGGTTTTATACTAAGTATATATTGTACCCTTAGGAAAAGAAGCACTACACAAGACTTAGATTCGGTGTCGGGATCAGTCCATGATGATTGGTATAAGGAGAAACGTGCTTCTTACAATTTCCAGGATTCATAGGGGAACTTACAATTACAAATAACTTACATGACAGGTTAAAACAAATAACAATTTAATTCTGAATCATCTGACGAGACAATAAATTTACTCCACCCTTTTGCATAACTATGAGTCGTTTGCCTGCCACAAGTGACCTTCAAGCAACCCATTAGCCCACATGCGACTTCCAGGTATCCGACACTATGTGAACAAAACAGGAAAGTCCCGCCCATATTTGTCACCAGAGTGTCCTCAAACCGTGTTAGCCGTCAAAACAAATGACTGACTCTAAAAGCTAAATCAAAACAATCAGCTTAGACAGCTGTAAAACAAGGTGAACCAAAATGTTACCCTAAGAGAAAATAAAAACAACATGGTTATGTGTTGTGTGCGCGTGGTCGGACAACTAAAGTAAATGCGTACTAGACGAGAATTCATTCCCGTTCGACCATTCTAGTAAGTCATGAATTCCCGTTCTGCGGGTTAGAAATCACGACAATCATGGGAATACACACGAAATGGCTAATACTAAAATAAACAAACTGACATAGTCTACCCCTTTATAATCAATCAATCATACACGAATTGTATATTTACAATTATTAGCAGCCGAAGTAAGCGGTCTTAAGCTCCACAAATCAACACAATGCGACCACGTGACATACAAGAACATATGGTTCACCGTTTGCGACCTTAATATGACAATTAAAAGTTTGGCCGAAACCAGCCAAGCAACAACAACAAAAAATAAGAACAGGCCTCAACAGGCGATAAAACAAATTATATTACACTTCGATAAATACGGTCGGAAACTAGTTAGATAGTGGCATGAATAGCTCCCAGATTAATTCAAAATATTATAATTTACCAGGTAAGACATTTAACTAATTATCAACGAAGAATGCATAGAGCGGACGCTAATGCTTATCAACATTCTAGATCTGAGTACTGTGGTCAATCAAGCTCTCCCTACTGTGCTTTTAGTGTATGCAGATAAGATACCCAAGCCTCAGGCCTGGATTCTCACTGAAATCGGGATACATAACAAATCAACACAATCATATTCTTGAATAAACCCCCTTGGGATATCAAGATTCAAACGTCAGCAAGTACGTCACGTAAGCTGGAAAATATAGTAGCTACGGTACTGGATCCACTCTCCATACCTGCTCACTATCGATGAATTCACACATAGCACACACACCTGATAAGGCTTGACCGAACGACCCCCTACATGTACTTCAGACCGAGAATCGATTACAAAACCTGACTAATGACATGACTACGGTAAGGCAGATTACCTTCCGTGGCAACCAACGTTGCACCAAGCAAAACAAAATAAACTAGCAATTGCCTGATCAATCATAATCACAAAGACGGGAAATTCCCCCCAAGTCTAATATTACAGTAAATAAAGATTCATTTATCACCAATATCTAACGTTTCTGCCATAATTTCACTAGTACCATGCTTTCATGCGCGCGAGGCGACATGAGAACATGTACTCTAATAAACAAGCAAAGGGCAAAACACCGCAAGGAAACACACAAATATTAATATTTACTACAAATTGTCACGTGACGCTAAGAAAAATAATTATGTCAGCGAAAAGAATTTACATTTAAATCGCAGCAAAGCAAGAATTATTTAAAAACAAATTTCCCAACATTGCGCGTGATCCCGACCCGTCCAAAATTAAATAAATTTAATTAAGTACTCATCACTTTCAGCTTTTCCCGGTGCCTGACGACACCCCCGTCATCGTCCATCCGATGACTTAGCCCATCATACTGTTCATCATGGCAGATGAAACAACATTGTCCAGATCTTCCATCTCGTAGGCGAACATCATGCTAAAGGAAAAGTTATTATTATTATTAATTAGCCAACTAGCTAGACCGCGTAATAAGCTACTTAATTCACTCATTCAGTTCACTGCAGTACCGAAGAACTTTCCCTAAAACTGGAATTGTCCACCTAATACACAGTAATTATCACAACACATGTTTCGCGACACACAACACAATTAAACTTCCAAATCCTAAGTGCTACCATCGCACTCGTACAAGTTAAAGTACCAAGGTGCCTCGTGCACCGACTGAGTTTCACCCTATAACGTCGTCAGATTCGTAAAATCAAGTGTAACATCAAGTGCTCACAATCAAGTCGAGATAAGACATCGTCTATTCACAGACCGTAGTAATTACATGATTTATCACAAAAGTTGGTGGAAGGCGAACAGCGCTCCGCAAGAATTCTTAATAATTGTCACACAGACTTCGGACATATCTCAATAAACTCGTAAAAATTAGCAGTTTCAAATGACACTCGCGTGCAGAAATCGTATCGTGGCAACACACATTTCTTGATTTCCCGGGCAAAATATCTTCCCGCCAAAAATTAGCATCATAATGTTATTGTTTGTTCATTCAAATAATTTGAAACACTCAGGTGGTAAACTCCTCCCACTTCATGACGTCGGCCAGTAGCTCTGTCCTCACCTGGGCTCTGCGCTCTCTCTCTTCTGCCTTCAAGACAAGGAAAATGTACTGACCTCTCGTTTGAAATAAGCAACGGACTTTCATCTCGCAACTGCCTTGACCCTTTCGTAGAATCGGTTAAATTTAGCCTGGCCGTTGTTCTTGCTGGCGACAGAGACAAGGTACTTTGTCAATCCAGGCAGACTACTCTTACGAAATATGACCATCATTTTCCTCAACTGGGCTAGTACAGGGATGAAGAAATAAAATACTTGAAGACTTAAATATGCATTATATTTAAGGGTTCATTCAACCCTTGAAAGGTGGAAATTGAACTTAGATAGAAGTCAATTTTCGCTACCATAAAGTACATCAATCAGACAGTGGCATGCCCCCTCACAAAATCACATTTCCAAACGCCCCTGCTGTCATTCAGAGCTCGGCCACTTGCCACTAATGAGCACATTCCAAACTGCTGGTCGCCTCAGGCAAGACTGGTCTTCCCTCTCTCTCGTCGTCACTCACTCCTACAATAGATGTCAACATTGCTATCTCATGCTTGCTCACCGTTCAACAAACCGATGTTAACTTTCTCCTACAGGTGCTGGCTCACTCGTGCCCCGAACACTTTGTGCATTATTACAAATCCACATAATTTGCTGCAACAATATCATTTCTTCTCGGCTCCAATGGCTCAGGTTTGTAGTAAATTTTCATGTTGGCGATGTTATAAACTGACAGCGTACCAGTGTTTCAACTCCTGCACTCTGTATGCATTATTTCCAAGATTTTAGACGATATTGAACGGTCCCAGGTACCTGGCGCAAAACTTGTGAAACACCTTGTTTGATGGGTCAGATATCGGTGGCTTCTTAATTAAGACCAATTCTTCTTCAACTAAGTCCCGGTGGAATCTCTTCCCTCGTACTATTCTCAATTTTCGATCCGCTTCAGCTCTCATATGTGTAACGGTGTTTTGGATTCTTAAATCATGTGCAGGCATGGGATCACGTGGGCAAGTGATAACATTATCCCACGATCTCTCCGGTATTCTATTGTGGTGCAAAACCATAGGTATCTGTCCTGTAGATTCGTGTCTCGTTGAATTTATACAGATCTCAATATCTTTCACACGATCTACCCACTTGTGATGTTCATTAGGCTCAAATACCCTGAAAAACTTCGAAATATTTCTCATCACGCGTTCGCTCGGATTCGCGGATGGGTGTCTTATCGAAGATAAAATATGTTTTATTCCAAGATCTACCATTCCCTTCTTGAACTCAGCACTGGTGAAATAGCTCCCGTGGTCAGATAATAGAAACTCAGGTTTCCCCATGGTGGGAATCACTTTATTTCTAATGCGACTTAGCACTTGTTTTGTAGTAGTTTTTTGTACTGGGCACAGAACCACGAATTTCGAAAATACATCTAAGCACACAAGTAGATGTCGGCATCCTCTTCTCCCCTTGGGAATTGGACCGAATATATGAATTGCGAGCAGTTCACAGGGCTTTTGCGGCAATAACGGTTTTGGAAACTGTTTCATGAGATAATTGTTCGGTTTTGTGCGCTGGCATGCGTCACATGTTTTAATTACTTCGCATATGGAAGTTCTCAAGCGAGGCCACGTGAATGCTTCCGCGATGGTCGCTTCTGATTTGTCTGCCCCGACATGCCCTAGACTTTCATGCTCGTGCCAGGTTAATCCACGCTGCAATGAAGCTGGTAACAACATTCGTAATTTAGAATGTTCATCATCAATGAATTTATGCAATAAGTTGTTCAAGTACGTGTATTTTCCTTCCTTCAGTTGAGCTTCCCGGTGCGCTGGTGTTCCTGCCTGTAGTTCTCCCTTGAAGTAACGTATCATCTGCATCATCCAAGGTTCAGCTTCTTGTTCTCTGGGTAATTCCTTCATTTCACAATTAACACCTGTTATCAGACAGATTCTACACACACCCAAAGTACACGGGGCTACATGACCGCGTTGTCGCAGCCCCTAAACTTAAGAACCAACCGACCAACCTTCAATTCATCTAGAAACGTGTGGTCCTTGTCAGTCAACTCAATGTGATTCACCACGGCTTCCTCTTCAACTGCTGCTTCAGGGTTCCTGCTGAGAGTATCCGGTATGACGTTTAACTTGCCAGGGCAGTGCTCAATCTCGGTGTCAAATTGCTGGATGTAAATTGACCACCTGGTAATCCGTTCACTGTGCATTGCAGTTTTGAATAAGAACGTTAGAGCTTTATAATCCGTTCTTATTGTTATGGGGTAACCAAATACTATTTTCTCCACTGTTGCAGAGCGTGAAGTATAGCCAGAAGCACCAGCTCCGTAACAGTGTAATTACGTTCATGTTTGCGCAATTTGCGACATACAAATGCTAGGTAAGACCGGTTCTGCAGGTTATTCGGATATTCCTGATATAACATGGCTCCAATGCCTATAAACGAAGCGTCAGCTTGGATCACAAACTTGCGACCAAAATCTGTGTAACCCAGTTTAATACAATTTTGCAGTAGAAGTTTTGTAGCTTGGAATGACTTGTCACAACTGTCATTCCAAAACCACTTATTTTTCTTTGTGAGGAGTTCCTGCATAAGGGCTACCGTCTCAGTGTACCCCGGGCAGTTTTCCTTGAAAAATCCCGTAACTCCAAGAAAAGCACGAACATGTTTCACCCTGGTTGGTGTGGGGAAATTCTTAATTGCTTCTATTTTAGCCGGGTTCGGTCTCGCGCCGTCCTTATCAATCAACAAAAAAATATGCTAGAAAGCGAGTTCTAGAAAATGATATTGCTGATTACAGTCATGTATTTATTTAAATTCTTACAGCACGGCTTACCAGGTAAAGATATAGGATAGCTTGTGGTAATCTAACTGCTGGTCCGATGTTTGTAATAAATACAATTTAAGGATTTGTTCACAAAATCTCTGGTCAATCATCATTTAGTATTAACAAAATACCAAAAATGTTAAGTCAATAACCTTTAAGTTTTGTCTTTTTGCTAAAAGTAAAAATTAAATTTAAAATCTAAAATCTAAAAATAAAAAATAAATCCTAGTAAAGGGAATGTCATTCCAAGTAATACGAATCCTTATATGTCTTTCTTTACCGAAAATGTACAGTCATGACATTATGGTTTTGGTCTTTGCAAAAACTAAAATCTAAAATAAACAAAAATCGAAATGTTTAATGCTTAAATCTAAAATCTAAAAATTAATAATTCATAGTAAAGGGAACGTTATTCCAAGTAAGTTAATATAAATCCTTATATATATACATAGTATAAAAACAAAGTCACCGATTCTTGTATGTTACAGGTAATCTCAAGTATCACTGAATGTATTTTAATACGGTTTTCTCCATTCTGTAAAGGATATCACAAGCAAGGTTTCTGTAGAAAATAATGTATTTATCATCAAAGAAAGCCAAGCAGTAACGATTTCAGTAAAAAAGTCAAAGAAGCCTGGCGTCCGTGCGCTTTTTAATCTTACCATGGGCAAACAGTTAAAAATCTCTCTATACTAGGTACTATGAGTGTAAGATTTGTTCATCATGAATAGTTCTACAAAAGAGTCCGCTAAAGCATAGGTCTATCTTCAATACATAGCCACTATAAGTGTTTTAGCGCTCTCTTTAAGGAAACTAAGGAATGCCATATTTCGCTCGGCAAGTGAACATCATCAGATCCAAATCTATACAATCTCTACAAAACACAATCAAACCAACAATAACACTACTAACAGAGACTTCTCTACAAAAACAGAAAAACCTTTCAAAAACATAGTTGCCCACTTTCTAAGTTTGTTGCTTGACAACCAGATTTTTGATATAAACAATAGTCTAATAATAATAAATATAATAATCTTTTGTTGAGTCATCAGTCTTTGACTGGTTTAATGCAGCCCTTCATGCTTTCCTGTCCTCAGGTAATCGTTTCATCTCTACATAGCTACTACACCCTACATCGAAGTCAATTGTTTAACATATTCTAACCTTGGTCTACCCTACAGTTCTCATCCTCAACCTTCCTTCCATAACTATGTTTGCCGTTCCTGGGTGTCTTATTATTTGTCCAATCAACCTATCTTTTTATTAGCAGTCGTCAGTGTTAAGCAAATAATGTCTACAGTAAAAAAATAATAGACAAGATCATATTACAAGTATGTGTGATTAAATCATTTACATTTAAAATTGCTGCCATAACCTGTGTTATTGTAGTATTTGTATGTATTTGTCAATTAAGATTAGGATTGGAGAATGAGGCAAACTTGGCTATAAGTTACAAACCATCCCTGCATTTGGCTGGTCTAAAAGTTTAAAAAAACAAAAGCTCTAAGATGTTTTCAAAAATATGCAATACCTCTTCTAAAATGGCTGAGGTAAAAATTGAATCCGCATCTTCTCAGTTTTGCCTCAGTGTTGCCCGTTGCAGCCCTCAGACCTGAATTAAATTTGTTAGCGGAGCCAAGAATCAAACCCTGACTTCTTAGGTGACTGCCAGAAATGCCACCCACTACACGAAGAGATGTTTCATGAATATTAGTTGTTGTTGTTGTTGATTCTATTTAGGGGTTTTACAACATCATGGTCACGTAGCCCTGTATACTGTACTGTGCAGTGCTTATCAAACAAGATTCATATTATGTTGACTGTCGCATGGAATGATCTCTGCTTGAGACAGTGTTGGCAGCGACCAGCTTGTAGAGAAACGTCTTCATTATTTAACAGTGTGTATACAGAACTTGGGACACCTGGGTCATCAGGCCTATGTGGTTAAAATACAGGAATATATAGTTCAAGGTGTGTGGAAAACTTTGTGACTTCATGGTCATCAGGCACGTATAGTTGGGATTATAAAATGTGTAAAACATCGTAAGTGTCCGTCCCTTGTAGTTGACTATGTAATAAATAGACATAGCTTTCATGAGTAGCCTGTGGTTAGATATTTGTAAACATTTAACAAGATTTTTGTAAATGAAAATACATTTTAGCTAATTTAGAGAAACCATGTATTTGGGTGTATTTACAGTATAGGTCATCACCGTTTGTTACCTATAGTTGTATGTGCCGTAACGTTATAGTGGTCAAAAAGCACATCCTAGGTCTCAGATATCTAAATATTGTTGGTTTTATGAAAATAATAAGTATTACCTAAGTGGAATATCAACAAAAGGAATGCTTTACTGAGGTAAGTGATACCAATTTTATATTGTTGTTTAAATCTTCAGTCTTTGACTGATTTGATGCAGTGCTCCATGCCACCCTGTCATGAGCTAATCGTTTCATCTCTACATAGCTACCATAACCTCCATCAGAGGCAATCTGTTTAAAATATTTAAACTTGGTCTACCCCTACAGTTTTTGTCCTCAACCTTTCCTTCCATAAATAATCTTGCTAGTCATGGTTTTCATAGTATGTGTGGGTGAGTGGGTGACAATATACGTCATACCAACCTATGTTTTGTTTGTTATAATATGCGAAAACACCTTGATAACCTGTGTTATTGTGATGGTTGTAAGAATGTGAGTACTTCTAATTCAGATGACGATTGGAAGGAGGCGGTCAAGGCCTTAAGTTAAGATATATCCCAGCATTTGCTTGGAATAGATGTGGGAAACCACGAAAACTACTTCCAGGATGGCTGAGGTAGGAGTCAAACCCAGCTCCTCTTAGTTTTTGACTCACAAGGCATAGTGTACCCCATTCCAGTCCTAAGACCAGAGATTAATTTTCTTAGCAGAGCCTGGAATCGCATCTGTACTTCGATTATGACAGCCAAGATTATTAGCCGCTACACCACGAGGTGAACATGAATATTACAGTAGTAGTTGTTGTTTTTTTGAGAGACTTTGACATCGTGATCATTTTGTACCCGTGTACTTAGGTGTGTGTTGAATTTGTCTGATAACCTGTATGATTGTGATGGCTGTATTACTGTTTGTATTTATAATTCCGATGAGGGTTGGAAAGGAGGTGGCCGTGGCCTTCAGTTAAGATATATCCCAGCATTTGCCTGGAGTAAAAGTGGAAAACCACAAAATCTACTTCCAGGATGGCTGAGGTAGGAATCAAACCCAGATACTCTCAGTTCATGCCTCACAGGGCTGAGTGTACCCCATTCCAGTCCTAGGACCAGAAATAAAATGTCTTGGCAGAGCAGTGAATTAAATTCAAGCCTAAGCGGTAAGAGCCAAGAATGCTAGCCATTACACCAAGAGGTCGACAATATTACGGCTGTACATGATCAATCAATAATTACCTAATAATAATAATAATAATGCCATCTTGCGCATTAGCCCCTGCACCAGCTCCAGCCTGTATTACCAACTAATGGTACATAACTCTATGGTCTATACATATAACAATCCAACATGGCGACCATCGGAAATAATTAGACGGTTCTCAGTATCTACGAATCTATTACAGTAATCAAACTGAATTTTTTATGTTTATAGGGGTTGCGAACATAGGTTCACCTATAGGACTTTCAATAACCTGGTGATCACAAATCCAATATGGCGGCGATGCGAAGTATACATTTTCACATAGACGTTTCTCGCAATTTAACCATCCAAGTTCAGTAAATCCTTATAAAAATGTTAATCCACTGGCATCTAATTTATTTCAATTGTTTCCATAACTACAACATGGCAGGTGTGAAAATTTTTTAAATCTCGTTTTTATTTCTTGTGTCCTAATCATGCGATTGAAGTTTGAAAACTGTACACAATAATTTTCATGTAACAGTACATAACTCTAAGACCTACATATATAAATATCCAACATGGAGACAATCTGCAATATTTAGTCGGTTCTCAATATCTACGAATCTATTACAACAATCAATCTGAAATTTTGAATGTTCATAGTGGCAATTAACATAAGTACGATATGAGAAAATAGGCTTTAGTTCTTCAAGGAACTACTTGTCGATATATTGATGGTTGCTATTGACTTAGTTCTAGAATTAGAAATTCTCCACAGATCGGCGAACAACCTAGCAAGTGATAAATTTCGAGCCACACCAAATCAACATGGTAACAAGAAGAGAGAAACGTCAACTTATAGTGGAAGGATGCCAAGCATACGCAAAACGTGCGGAGCACACCTTAAACGAAAAGGCGATTTTGAGGAAAACATGTTGTTCCATCGTGGTCAGACGCCACATTCTTGTGGTACGTGCGGAGCAAACTTTACTCAAGAAAGCAGTTTAAAAACACACATGTTAATCCATAGTGGTTTGAAGCCATATTCTTGTAGTATATGCGGAGCAAACTCAAAACTAAAAAGCAGTTTGAAAACACATGTTACTCCATAGTGGTATGAAACCACACTCCTGTGAAACATGCGGAGCTAACTTCACTAGGTAAAGTCATCTGAAGCAACATCTGTTAATCCATAGTGGTCTAAGGCCCTATTCTTGTGGAACGTGCGGAGCAAACTTTAGTAGGAAGGGCATTTTGCAAACACACATGATAATCCATAGTGGTTTGAAACCATATTCTTGTGGTACATGCGGAGGAAACTTTACATTAAAAAGCAGTTTAAAAACACACATGTTAATCCATAGTGGTATGAAACCACATTCCTGTGAAACATACGGAGCTAACTTCACTAGGAAAAGTCATCTGAAGCAACATCTGTTAATCCATAGTGGCCTAAAGCCCTATTCTTGTAGAACGTGCGGAGCAAACTTTAGTAGGAAGGGCAGTTTGCAAACACACATGATAATCCATAGTGGTTTGAAACCATATTCTTGTGGTACATGCGGAGAAACTTTACCCTAAAAAGCAGTTTAAAAACACACATGTTAATCCATAGTGGTTTCAAACCACATTCCTGTGGAACATGCGGAGCAAACTTTACTCAGAAGATAAGTTTGAAAAATCACGTGTTAATCCATGGTGGTCTGAAGCCCTATTCTTGTGGTACATGCGGAGCTAACTTCACTCACAAATGTTATCTGAAGAAACACATGTTAATCCATAGTGGTCAAAGGCCCTATTCTTGTGGTACATGCGGAGTTAACTTCATTGAGAAACGTAATGTGAAGGAACACATGTTTATCCATAGTGGTCTAAAGCCAATTTCCTGTGATACGTGCGGAGCAAAATTTGCTCTTAAATGCCGTTTGAAAAAACACATGGTAATCCATAGTGGTCTATGGCCACATTCCTGCGGAGTATGCGGAAAAAACTTTAATCTGAAGCACAGCTTGAATAAACACTTGTTAATCCATGGTGGTATGAAGCCTTACTCTTGTGGTACATGCGGAGCTAACTTTGCTCAAAAACGTTATCTGAAAAAGCACATGTCAATCCATTATGTCTAAAGCCACACTCATGTGGTACATGCGGTAGAAACTTTCCCGATAAAGTTAGTTTGAAGATTTACATGTTAATACATGGTAGTCTAAAGCCACATTAATATTGTACATGCAGAGCAAACATTACTGGGAAAGTACTTCGAAAGCACACATATATATCCTTAGTGGTCTAAGGCCAAATTCATGTGGTGCATGCGGAGCAAACTTGACTAAAAGAAAGTTATCTGAAGACACATATGTTAATCCATAGACGTCTAAAGACACATTAATGCGTTACATGTGGAAGGAACAATACTAAAGAAGGCGAGTTAAATAAAAAACACATGTTAATCCATAGTGGTCTTGGGGCTATATATTGTGGTGCATGTGGACAAACATTCTCTAATAAACATTCATTGAAATAACAGCTCGTAATTCATAGTGGTTTCAAGTCCTGAGATCACATTCGTGTTGTACATGTGGAAGCTACATTACTTTTTAATCAAGTTTTGCGGAGAGGATTTTTCTACGAATTGCGATTTAACGTCACACAGCATGACCACTGCCATCGTAATGTCCGGGCCGCAAGGCTCCTGTAGTGACGTCAAGCTTAGGGCCGGTACAGCCGCAGCAGCAAGTCGGACGGCTCCTTTCACACGCAGTCAGTCCAAAGCGAACATAAATTCATATTTATAGGAAAATGTTATTACTAATTAGAGTTCACTGGCAGTTAGATAAGTTACCACTATCTTATTATCGATCAGCTAGTTCGAATCGTGCTGTTGTAGTGGGCATTTTACGAGTGAACAAAATGGAACATCTTGTCTGTACTTACTAGGACGTTGCGCACGCAGATAGGGCAAAATTGCAGCATTTTGACATGCTGTAAATGTTATATCAATAAAAATAGGCTTTGAAACAGTTGCCTAAGATGTACCACAACGTCGATAAATCGCATATGGCTAAACTCGGGATTGAAGGAAGGAAACATTCCAATATTTCAATACACAAAACAATTTGCAGGAACAGTTTGTTAATAGGCTAAAATAAATCTATGTACTCACAGGAACAATACAAAGACAGGTACACTTTTCTGTGCCTTCTGCCAGAAAAAACCATTCAAGTTCGAACTGAGCTTAAGTAATAAAATTCGACAAAACTTCAGAATCTCTTGCAATGATAAGATACCGAATTATTATGCTAATCTCTAATTCTGTATTTTATATTCCATTATTTTCTGCCTTCTTGAACACTATGCCCCCAAAAACCATTATATACGGTAGTAACAGAAATATTCATTTCTAGACCTTGTTTACCAGAAATAAATGTACAGAGAAGGTAACTTATCTTCTGGATCTATCCCACAAACACTGCCAGTATCCTTACTCACCAGTAAAACAGAATAATGTTCAATCCCTGTGTGTTGGGATGGGATGAACAGGGGTGTGTGAATGTATAATTTTAGGGGTGGTTTCCGAAAAGGTGTTGTTTACACTTCTAGTGTAAGTGTTGGTGAAAGGATGTAATCTAATGGGGTACGATCCTGGGGCTGAACAAGACCTTCTCAGACTTAGTTCGTGGTCTCACGAACGGGAAATAGTGTAGGTGTTTCGGTTCTAGTGGTTGTTCTTCTTCTTCTTCTCCCTCTTCTTCTTTGATGCTGTGTGGATGTCGGTGTTGTCTCGTCGTGTCGTCCTGTCTGTTTGGCGATGTGAGGTTAGAGCGTGCTCAGGGAGGGTGGGTATTAAGTATATACATAGTTTATTTTTATATTCCTGACGTTAATATTGCTAAAAAAGTTATACATATACATGTATATGATGTTGTTCCACACAGGGAGGAAAAAAAACCATGGTTGGACGGGTGGTTGTGCTGTCCGTTTGCTGTGTGGGAAAAAATGGCTCCCTGTATGTACAAAGTATAGGCAAAGTGTTAGTGTATGAAAGATGGAAGAAAATAGAAAAACAGGTGCCCCAGGGTGTAAGTTAATGGTATATCTATATCAAATAGTTTCTTTTGTCGGGGTGAAGCAGGGCACCTTCACAAATTTTATCGTTAGTAGAATAGAAGGAAAGAGACAAAAGTGTGTTACAGTGTGACAGTGTTAAATGGTGTTGGAATATTACAGTATTCTATGTGTAGTCTTCATATTTCTTATAATTTTACGGTGTTGTTTACAATTTCATACAATTTTGTTTACAATGCTTATGTACTAGCCTTAATTATACTAATGTTAATGCTAAACCTTCTTGCTCATGAGCGTTGTACTTTTCTCACTATCCACATGGCCGTAGCGCTTTCCTTTTTGGCCATCTCTACCTCGTGTCTTCCTCTTGTAGCTTTCAACCTGCAACCTGTGGTTTAGTGGCTAAACCGCTCAACCTCTCTCGTGAATTTCCCTCTTTGGGTGGAAGAATTCACCTTGATGGCTAGGATAGACGTTTACAAAGCTGCGTCTCTCCTGGCTATCGCTTCCGCTCATCTTTCAAGCGTTTGCTCTATATTGCGTCAGCGCCGCTCGGTGCCCCACGATCACCTCGCGTAACTGCCGTCTGTCGTCATCACTTTATTAGTGTGACTGAAATCGCTGATTTTTGTGTTTTTGTGTGTCATGGTAGAGAGTGTGTACAAGCTGGTTTTGGAAATATATTTACAAAAGACATGTGTATAGTGCTGATCATCTGAAGAAAATAGTAATTTATTAATCAGTTCCCCTTTCTGGTGGAACGTGCGTATATAGCGCCTTCTGGTGTGCCTGAAATAGGATACGATATAAGAGTCACATACATTTCGGTTATATCTTGCACACATGCTTATACGTATTGTGCGCCATTTAAATTTAGCTTAACCTATAGCCTTACTGCTATACTTATGCATGTACTCCTGTTTTCTTGTGTATTTGTCGTGTCTCCTCAGTGTATACTCATTTGTGAAGTGTATTTATGTGTGGTGACGTCACATTTACCTTATAATGATCATGGTTGTCTGCGCTCCCACGATGCTGCAGTGGTGGAGCTCTTTGCTGGAATATAGAAACATGTGATAAATTTGCCCTTGGCCGAATATTATTATTATGCGCATATATCGCGCAGCGCTGTTCAAGGGTCGGCTTGGATGGTGCCACCTCCCTTGAGACCTCATCGGACGTCTCGTGTACTGCTGAGGTTGGTCAGCCACGGTTGCTGTACCGTTTATATTACTGTATTTATCGCTTTGTCCGTTTTCCTTAACGCGTTATCGGTCTTACCCTGGTAACGCTTAGTTGCCAGTTGCCGAACGCTCTTGTCGCGTTCGCATCGCATATAACTGTTTTCGTAACGTATTGTCGGTCTTACCCTGGTAACGCTTAGTTGCCAGGCGCCGAACGCTCTTGTATCGTTCGCATCGCATATGCCTGTTTTCGTAACGTGTTGTCGGTCTTACCCTGGTAACGCTTAGTTGCCAGGCGCCGAACGCTCTTGTCGCGTTCGCATCGCATATGCCTGTTTTCGTAATGTGTTGTCAGTCTTACCCTGGTAACGCTTAGTTGCCAGGCACCGAATTAGCATTGTATGTGTAAAGTGATTATAATTAATTAATTAATGCTATGAAAAAAGTATTTTTATTTACATGCCGAAATGATCTTTAATCTAGTGCCGAAATGGGTTGTAGCTACTGATTTTCAACAGTGCTTATTAAATTTGCTTAATCTAAGTTGATTTACAAATGTAACTGCCTTACATACTAGAATTTTGATCGGAACGATCGCCTGAGGCAGGTTTCCCTCAGGGCACCACCCGTGTGTATTTTGGTAACCCCGGTTGTTTCCCAAAACCACCAGAACAAAAGGACCTTTTGGATTCCGTTCCCTTAAGTCTAACTGTCGACTTCCCTCCTTAATAACTAATGTGTAGCCTGTAGAGGCCTGTGTGATTGTGTTGCTAAGTAGCAAACATTGCGCGCGGATATCCATTTCGTTTACATTTATATAATGCTTATAGTCGCTTTATTCACTATTTATATTTATAAGTGGGTTGCCCAGGCCCCTCTGGGAGCCCGCCGCATTCCCCATTTACATCTCTAAGCGCTCGCTGCGTTTCCCATTCAAGCTCTGGAGGCTCTCTGCCGTCCATTTACGTGGGCCAGAACATCGTGCATTATTTAGTGTGTGTGTGCTCTTCACCCCATTTTCTGGATGAGGACTGTCTTGCTTCACTTCCTGCGAACGGAAGACTACCCTCTACGCCTCCGAGGGTTGACCTAACTTACATCTAGCCATGAGTCTAATCCAAGTGGTCGTCACTAGGTTCGTCCCCTGAGTCTAATAATGAGCTGGCTAATTCTCCTACTAGACGTCAAAAGTCTCCCCTGCAGGTCTGGCTTCCAAGACCGTAGCGCATAATGGGTATAACGTCTCTCCGTCCCGGGGACAGGCTAGGTAAACCCGGGATTTTGAAGTTTGCCCGCACTGAGTCATCGTCGCTTCGACCTTACGTCAATCCGTCATTAAGTCTGGGTCAGGATCTATTGCCACCTCCTCCGACTCTGCCCTCGTGTGGCGATGCTGCTCCCATCGACGTGCATACTCGTCACCACCTAGTGTGGCCTCAGATTCCTTTTAAGTTATTTGGGGAAGTGTAATTCTGTATGTGTAGCAATTAGTGTGATTCTGGTAAAAAAAAAAAACAGTGTCCTGGAGTTGTAGAGCATTCTAACGGCAGTGCCTGCTTTAGGCTTTCCATTGCCTTACCGGATCTCCAGCGTTGATGCTTTGGTATGTTTCTGGAGATATTAGTGGGTGTATGGGATGTATGGTCCTTTGTTATTAGAATCTGAAAGGGTGTTAATTGTTGAGTAAGGTTTAAAACGAGGGTGGGGAAGGGTTATGCATCGTTGGCCTCTATGTTATGGTGGCCGAGAGTCGGTGATGTTATGGGGATGTTTTAACTGTGAGTGGTTGGGTGGGTATTCCCCAGGTGTCCAAAATTGAAAATGTCATGCAGGTGTGATAACAATAAAACACTTGCTGTGTTGGTGGGGTATCTCATGCCTCGAGATGGATATGAGCGCATATCTGCTCTCATTTGAGGTGAAGGGGGTATATTAGGGTGTAATAAGTCTATGTCTTCTGCATGCAGGATTATTTACTGAGATATTGGTTAGTATGTAAGAATGGCCTCCTCTCTCTATATGGAGATGTCCACCGGCGCTCAATATTGGTGTCCGAACCACCTCTAATATTCAGGTGTAGGCACTTTTGCACAAGGTGCAGTAGACCTTTTACTTGTGAAAAAGCATGAATTGCTAAATCAACCCCTATGTGTAATTTTCAATGTAGTGCAGCTGTTTTTATGTGTCTGTGTGTCTGTGCAGGTTAGTGTTAGGTATTGGGATGTATAGAAGGGAGGGTGTGAGGATGTTTGCCCGTAAGCTATTCTACGGCCATCCTGATGGCGTTATCCGCTTTTACTCCTGTTATTGTGTGTCAGCCTCTCTTGGCTGTTCTGTGTTTTCTTCCACTCT
The DNA here is from genome assembly GCA_946902985.2 of Meconema thalassinum. Lineage (NCBI taxonomy): Eukaryota > Metazoa > Arthropoda > Insecta > Orthoptera > Tettigoniidae > Meconema > Meconema thalassinum. The sequence goes on from OX336391.1 coordinate 20,487,801, forward strand.
CTGCCGGTGTTGGGATTTGCGCTCGCTGAGCGTCTATGTGTCGTTGAGATGCCATACAGCAGTGTTTATCAAAATACCAATCTGTGTAATGCCCGTGGGCCTATCATCCCTTAGACTTGTCAAATATTTATATGTCCTAGGTAACGCCCTCTGGCTGTCCCTGTAACCTCCAGTTGTGGTGACGGCTGTACCGTTCATGGGTTTGTTTGTTCCCATATTGATTATGTGCGTGGGGTATAGTTACGCCCTTAGGCCTGTCTATCTGGTTTTAAATGTAGCCGTACCTTTATGTATCTACTGTATACTATCCCCTATGTCTTCGTACATAATTAAAATATTTACCCTGTCGCGGGAGTTCGTCTGTCTCTCTGCACGTGGGCTGAGCTCTTAGCGAGTTCTACAATGGCTATTGTATGCTTGGCCCTTTAAAAATAAAAAAATGGGGTGTGTTTTATATGTATTTGACCCTATGTCGCTATAATAACCATGTGGCATGCGAATATAGACAGGTATGGCATAATTGCCTTTCGTAGTTTTAGGGAAGAAAAATAAATTATTAGGGGGGGTGGATTATTCCTCTATGTACTCTGTGTCTATCCGCCCCTAAGTAGTGTGTGTGTTTGGGTGGAATCGCTTTGCTATCCCTAAGTGCTGGACGCATGTGGGAGGGAGGTGGCCGTGGCCTTACTTTGCAGTGCGCTTTGTGCACAAGGCTTCCTGCCGGCTGAGTTCTCGCCTGCGCGTGCCTTGTCACCTGAGCTGGTTTATCTATGGCACGTGGGCTACCCGCAACACGCCGTCTGGTGTTCACTATTACAGCTGTATGCATGTTCAAAGCTTATCACTGGTCGCTTGAAATAATGTAGCCTCTCAAATCAAATCTGGTCTGTAATAGATGTGTAATATTTTAGGTGAAACCTAACGTAGTATCGTCCTCACTTCCTGTGTAAACATCCGTGTTGCCAGTGTGTACTTCCTACTATTGTTTCCGCTATTGTCAGCATGTTTGTGTATTGTTGTTCCGTTTCGTTGTTGTAAAATTTATTCTGCATACAGTGAGTGGCGTTACGAAGGAATTCGCTGTGTTCGCAGCGCGCTATTTCCTGTGTTTTGGTTTACCGCCTTTGTGTAAATAATTTCTTCAGCGGCATGCAGGAAGAATATCAAAACGTGCTGTTAGCCACTGTCCGTGTGTCGATATATGTTTGTGTTAAAAAGAACAATTTGTTAACCTGTGCCATTTCCGCCACTAAGCTTGTTTTGGAACTGCTTCCGTAATTTCTCTGCTCTATGCAATTATCTATTATTTACTTCTAGAGAGTCTACTCGGCCTGTGTCCGCGTTAATCTAACTGCCCCTTTTACTGTCTTTTACTGTATATCCATGATTTTCGACCGTTGTTTGTGGGGTTACCATGGTTTGTGTGATCGTGTGCCTGGTCCCATAATAATCCCCGTGTTCGGTGAATATGTCTGTACATGTGTATATTTTGTAATAATGTGTGTTTTTGCCCTTGGATGTCTATTTCTGGGCTGTTTTCCGTGTCCTTCCTAATTTGCTTGCTCTTTATCTTTCTGCCTGTCATCTCCCTTTTCGGATCGTATCTTGCCCTATTTCTGGGGCATTTCTAAGTGTCCCGCACTAATTCTTCATGCCGTTCAGTGTTCAGATGTGGTCTTCGCACCTTTTTGTGTTGATGTCTGTTGGGTTCGTTTATAGCGTCCCAGTGTTTCCAAAATGTATTATGTATGCTTCTGCCTTTGTGTCCTTGTTTGTGTGCGTGTAGCTTTCGTTATCCTGTGACCCGTGTACCTGAATCGGTTGATTTTCAGTCAGTCAACTTCCCCCTTGTTATTTGTCGGGCCACCCGTCCTTATCTATGATGCGGACCCTAGATAGCGTATCCCTACCGTGTGTCATTGTGTGGGCTCTGGTATCGTAGTCCGCAAGTATCTGTCGTTGGCCAACTTATGCTAGTTACGTTTACTCTACCGGGGGTTGTAGATTACCTACAATGTCCGTGTTGTGCCTTATTTCGGGACCTTCCTTTTGGTAATTTCCGTCCCGTGGCGTGTACAGTGTGTGTGAGATGGGCATGTCAGTGTTCATTTAGTGTGGATGTTCTGTATATTCTTAAATGTCCCTCGTACTTGGATTTCGGGCGTTTCGGTTGGCAAGAGTATTTAGTGGTCTCGGATTGGCCTGGTGTTCCTTTTATGTCCCCTATTGGTAGTCCCGGGGTCGCTAGTGCCCTAACCAGGTTATATTATCGAGTACCATTGAACAGGCCTACGCACGTGTAATTATGCCCTGTGTATGTTGCCTATGCAAATTTTGGTTTATCACTCGTCTTGATTTGTGATCGTAGTGCGGTCTTGAATCTATAATGAATGATTCTCTGGCGACCGTAATGTTACCGTGGTCGCAGTACGCTCTGCTTGTGGCTGCCTTACGGTGTTGTAAAGTGTGTACGTGCTGACTTTGCACAGTATCGGGTTACCTATGCGATAACACTGCTTGCCAAGAGACTGCTTCCTGCCCATGTGTTGCGACTTCAAATGGAAAATACTGTTGTCGTGATCTTGCGTAAATTGCTCTACCGTTTGTCCACTACTAATTGTAATATGTTGTCGTCCCGTGTATTTTGTGTATGTATCACCACTTGTCGTGGCAATGCAATGACGCTACGTGCACGGTGAGAGTTGTGTGTCTTGCTCCAACAAATCTCCCGGATGCCTTGTAAAAGACCCTACGTCTACCTACAATTACTGCGTCCCATTTCTGTACTCTACTGTGTTTGGTGCATGTATGCCCCCTGAGTATGGTGTCTATGTCTGTGTGGCCCATGCGTATGTGTACCTGTACTTCCTGGCCTCTGGTTGCATGTCTGGTAACTAGGTGTATGTTGCAGGTCCGTGTTTGGATGAGGTCCTCGCGGTTCGAGTCCTACCTCTTGGCTTTCTTACATGATGACGCTACATGTGTCCGAGTTGGGTAGTATTTTATGTCATCTGTAACCGATGTCTGCCCGTGTGGCATCTAGTGTCGTGTCTCGACGCTCCCTGTCGGTGCCTCTGTACACTGTAGTTTGGTTGGGCCCTTGTATTTTTGTGTCTCAGGGCTTGCCTTTCTCTCTCGGTGTTCTCGTGTGAATTTCTGTATTCCCTGTTTGTAAAAGAACCTACTCGTGTTTATGTTTGTGTTGTGAATGGCATTAGTGTAATTTATGTCAACCCTGGTGTCTATTTTAGACATGTAAATCATGATGATATGCAAGTATATATATATACAATTATAATATAACCCTTTTATGCATGCATTAATTCTTAACCACAACTTATGGGCTGCCGTGCGTGTAAGTGATCCTATGTTTTTTTTGTGATCGTGTCGTTATGTTGTGTGTGAGATGTCGTCCGTGTAATTGTCTATCCCCGTGTCTATGTCCATGGCTTCAATTTTATTGTGCCTGTGAACTGCCTTATTTCTAGCTAGTTTTTCTTTATCTTAAGAGTGGATTTTTCACGGTGATGTTGTTTTTATCCTCGCCCGAGCGCTATTGCCCGACGGGTGATTGTGCTCGTCCTGAAATGACGGCATAGGCCTCTGCCCTCCGTTGGGGTGCCTCTTTACTGTTTTTCTGGGGTGTTTTGAGTAAAGTAAGCCTAGGCCTACGTTCACCATGGTGCCTGTTTATCGGCCTAGGTTTGCTGGAGCCTGAAGGGCTGCATTGACCTTGCACTACCCGATCGGTGATTACAGGGGTGTATGGCCTCCTCTCTGCCTGGCCTCATGGGATGGGCTGTAAAACGTTCTTTATTCTCCGTGTATTTTGTGTTTGAGGCAGTTTAGTGCGTACAGCCGTGTGTGTTTCACCCTGGGGAGTTGCAAGCAACGCCCTCCTGTTTATTTGCACTGGGGGTGCACCTGTTAGTGTCCGCCTCCGTTCTGGCGAAATCGCCCTCTGAACTGACGGTGGGGATCGTGTAACTGTCTGTGAGTGCCCCTGGAGTGGTTTGTTGCCTAGGCGGGCCGGTTTCTGACCTGTGACCACGGCGGACTCCTTCCCCTGTGCTTTGCCAGGTGTGTGTGTATATATGGGTGTAACCTGCTGTGGCAAGTCCTCTTTGTCTTCCGCCCATGATATGGGTTCCTCTAGGACCCTCTTTGTGTGAGTTTGTGTGTCTGTAAAGATTGGCAGCAACGCCCTCTCGTGTATTTGTTGTGAGGTGGTTGGTGTGAGTTTTGCCCCTCGGTCTGTCAAAATTGCCTCTCGGACCGGGGCTGCGGGACGTGTATTTGTGTGCAAGTGTCCCTGCAGTGTATTGGAGCCTAGCCTGGTCGTTTTCTGAATGATGGCCACGGCGGACTCCTTCCCCTGTGTTTTTGTATGTGTATGTGTAGGTGCAGAGATGGACATCCGCGCAAATTGCTGTGTCAGCGTGTTTATGTCATGTCCTCTCGTTGGTTTGCTGGCGGCCCTGCTGCGAACTCAAATACGGCGTTATTGGCCTGGAGTCCCCGGAGTCATCCCAAATTTGGGCATACTCCCTATTAAGGCATAAGGCCTGCTCTGCGACTTTTGTTCCGCTAGTCCCTACGTGTTTGTGTTGTTTATTGAGTGCCTCATATTGTTGGAACATGACTTCATGTAGACAGTGTAGCCCATATGGGAGCGATTCAGTTGTCTACGCAGAGTGGGTACTTTGCCTCTTATTTTCCTGTTTTGAGCCATGCTCCTTGGACGGACAAGCGCTTTAATCACGCGTATGAACTGTGCGTGGAGGAGCTGTTGATATTTTTGCAGGTAATCCTGCCTTGTCGCAAAGACCTTATGCCAGGCAATTAAGTCCTGGTACTCTCCAATGTTCTTAAGCATGGCTAAACTGAATAGGTGGGCCATTTTGAGCTACGTGTGTATTAAAAAGTTTGTGAGCCTTTTGGCGCGCTAAGAGTGATGGTTTTTCCTAGGGTGGGTGGGCGAGTGAATTAATGCAAATCCCCGTATAATAAAGATAAAAATGTGGGGTGTATTCTAGAAACAAAAATCTACTTTTGCTTGGCTGCTTTTAGTACCTTTACCGATCTACCACGAGGGCTCGTTGTCTGAGTCCCTACCCTTAATTTGCGTGGTACCCGGCCTCCACCAATCTGTTCAATCCCTGTGTTGGGGGATGGGATGGACAGGGGGTGTGTGAATGTATAATTTTAGGGGTGGATTCCGAAAAGGTGTAGTTTCCCGTAATTGGGGGAGACTACTAGTGTAAGTGTTGGTGAAAGGATGTAATTTAATGGGGTACGATCCTATGGGGTGCGCTTACTCGTTAAGGGATGTATGCTTGTGTCAGAGCTATTAACCTGCGGTAGTAATTAAATGTAAGTGAGCGAGAGAGACTTGCGAAGTCGGCACTTGGCCGCTGCTGTCTGGCTGCTACGCGAATACAATGGAGTTCCTGACGGTGCAATTCCTTGCGTTCACGGTCAGGGGCAATTAGGAATAGAGTAGGTTTGGGGCGTAGGGATGTAAAGATAAGTGAAATGAGTACGAGATGTATGTTTACTGGCCAAGTGTTTATTTCAGTCTGTTATGGTGATCTGACGTCCCTTTTACTAGTGGACAAGTGTAAAACAATGTGTTACAAGTACAAGTGTGGGTTTGGGTGATGTGGTACAAAGTTATAAGGAGATCTGAGCACACTCTATTCTCACCTGGTGATGACCTGCTGGAGTTGGAGCTGGAACTGGAGATGCCAAGCCGCCGGCCGCGATAGACATTGGGCCTTCCTGGAGCCTACCTTTTAAGGTCTCTTAATCTGCTGACTTGGCGTTTCGTCACTGTTGGTGTTCCAGATTCCGGCGATAGTGTGTTTGTTTATGAGTGATGTAAGCTTGGCTACAGCTGAACTACTGCGCCTGTTTGTGTTAAGGAAGTGTATGAGGCTTATAGCCTGTAGGGGTAGTTTATAGGTGAAAGATGAAGGGGTGTGTTGGCGTTTCAGGTCCTAGGGTAGTACCGACCCTGGGGCTGAACAATAACATTACTAGTGGTCTTGCATGAATAAAATAACTACTAGCTGACGCTTCAGCAAAGCAACTCTCATCCTATTTCCAGATAAAAAAAATAAAAAATTAGGCCTACAGAACATTTTGGTTATACACAACTAAAAAAACAACTGAAGAGCTACCGTCTTCCAAGCACTTCTTCGAATGAATATCTTCAGCCTATTTATAAGGTGTGGAACCATTAAGAATATCCATTAATCGTTAATTTCAGTAATTAAAAAACGTTTTACTTAATATTTTATACAAAGGAGTACCTCTCCAAAAGTATTACCGAATATCCTAATCTAAGTGTCATAATTTCAGTCAGTATTGAGCTACTGTTGTGATACCAGCACTAGAGTTTAACCCCTTATGGAGTAAGCTACAGTACAGAAAAATTAATAACTAATGTAGCCTATCTATCTACTATAGGCCTACATGTCTACATAAATTCTAGGCTATTCAACATATCACATTCTAAACTACTCGTGGCTCATGCAGCACAACGTAACCTATCTTTATCTGTAATCAATGCACAGACCATTCTTGTGATCCCTATAATGCGCAAATCTTTTCTATGCATTTTAAGTTTCCGTTGCTTTCTTAAATTTTCGTCGGCGGGGAAGAAAAAACAAGGCAGATAACCTAATCATCTCCATCATACTAATTGCTTTCGTAACACAAAACCTTTTGGGCATGCCATGGACCTGGGCAGTAATAATTGTTTCAATGAACAAATACCATCCAAAAAGCCTGCATTAATCGAAAATAAGCGATGCAAAGGTTCTAACTGAACCAGTGGCTGCTCGTCACTTTCTGGACTGGGGGTTCAATAGAAAAGATCATTCACCTTAAATGGCGGACCTTTAATCTTCTACAAAAATAAACAGTATACATGTGGTACCTTAAACTTCGTACAGATAGTTTTGAACATTACAATGAGCGATTTCAAACACCGTGAGTTCAAAACAATCGCCTCAACCAGAACTTGAACCCTGGATCAGCATCTTCTTCTTCTTCTTCCTAGCATTAATCCCTTGCGGGGTCTGCAACTTTGCTACATCTCCTCCACTTCTTTCGGTCGTTGACATCTTCTGGTGTTAGGCCAACAGCGTGCATGTCAGCCCTGATGTTGTCAGTCCACCGCTTTGCAGGTCTTCCACGTGGTCTTGTTCCACCTGGGTTGATGTGGAGTGCTCTTTTGGCAACTGAGCTGTTCTGTCTTCTCATGACGTGACCGTACCAGCGTAGACGAGCCTCCCTCACCTTCTCGACAATTGGTGCAACACCAAATCTTCGCCGGACATCTGTGTTCCTTGCGTGGTCAAATCGGGTCAGCCCCATCGACCATCGGAGCATCTTCATTTCCATCGTATTCAAAATTTGCTCATGTTGTTTGGTCATAGGGCGACATTCAGTCCCATAGATGGCTGCTGGGCGTACCACAGACTTATAGACCTTTGCCTTTAAATGCAGAGGCAACTTTTTATCACAGAGAACTCCAGTGACTTGTCTTCACTTGAGCCAGGCTGCGTTTACCCTCATCCGAGTATCAGGAGTGGCGTCACAATTTGAAGTGACAGTGGACCCTAAGTACTTAAAATGCATGGTCTTCTGCAGATTTTCTGTGCTGATGCTGATGGTACCTCTAGTTTGGGGGCCACATTCCAGGTATTCTGTCTTCTGAATATTGAGGTGTAGTCCATTTTCAGCCAGTCTGTCGTTCAAGGTTTGAACCCTGTGCTGGAGTTCAGGGCGGGTTTTCTGGGCAAGTACCACATCATCCGCATAGAGAAGGGTCCAGGGATGTGAGGTCTGTATGTCCGCCGTTGCTGTATCCATGCAGAGGATGAATAACAGTGGTGATAGAGCAGAACCCTGATGAACACCCACAGTGATTTCAAAAGGTGGGGAGACTCCAGCTGGACTCCGAACTACACTAGTGGCATTGCGATACAGAAGTTGCACCCAGCTTACATATTCCTCAGGGACTCCATGGCAACGAAGAGATCGCCAAATAAGATCATGAGGGATACGGTCAAAAGCTTTCTCTAAATCGAGAAATGCCAGGTGTACGCTCCGCTGTCTCTCTCTGTGCTTTTCCATTAAAAGGCGCGTGGCATGGACAGCATCGATGGTACTGCATCCCTTAACAAACTCACACTGATTTGGTGTTACAGTGACAATATTTCTGAGTCTAAAATCAAGCACACGCTCAAATATTTTAAACGTATGACAGAGGAGTCGAATAGGGCGATAAGTTGAGCAGTCACCCACATCACCTTTTCCCTTCCAGATTGGAACTGTTATGCTAGTGAAAATCAAAGTTTCCTCACTCGATCACTCTCTCAAACACACGCACAAACACGCACCTGTATGACAGGCTCCTTCCGGTAATGAGCCTTGTTCAGAACATGCAACACATCAAATATTACAGCAATCTTAGATGCAAGCACAGCATATAATGAGAGTATTAGAAATGTTAATGGATTTACTCACCCTATGCAGACTGCTTGTATGTAAAATCCATTCTACGCTCCTTAATAGAGGTAAACTTGTCTATCACTGCTTCATTGAAATCCACAATGTCCCTGACAAACTCTCTTTCTACGGATAGCATAGCCAGTGCTGTTAGTCTGTTCTCAGCCATCGAACTGCGTAAGAAGGTCTTAATTCACTTCAGAGTTGAGAAGCACCTTTCAGCTTCTGATGTTGTCATAGGAACGGTAACAATAATTTTCAAGTGTTTGACACATCCACTGAAGGTATTTGCTAACCTATTTTCTAGGAGAAACTGCAAGAGGTGAATAGCGCCTGAAACAGCCCGGAAATCTTCTCGCATATACAGAATCTCTAATTCGGTTCTAAGTTTTGCTTTGTTGAGGAATGGATATGATGCACAGGCTTTGTGAAGAATAAAATGTGGAAACTGCTTCTCATACGTGGCAAAACTCTCTGATGAGAAAAGATTTCCTGCAAGAAGGTGATTAGTTAACTCGAACCGTTCTTTGGCGTGAAATATTACTGTGTCACAAATCTCTTTTGCAGCAACACTTTTTGGGACTCGTGGCTGTATTCTTTGTAACTTGGCCGGTGGAGGTAAGGCGTCATGTTCATCAGCAATTTCATCAATTTTACGGTCCCTAATATTTTTAATAGCAGCCTCAAAATTCGAAATTGCATTCCTGGTCTCGAGAGGGTCTGATGTTCTCTTTTGCAGCTGATTATACAAGATGTCAACATGAGGCATGATTTGGTAAAATACGGCCAACCAGAATTGAAAAGTCAAGTGTTCTAATTTTAAACGCAATCCTCGTGCTTGCGTAATTGTAGATGGCTGTCGAGAAGTACTTTCGAGTTGTTCCAGACACTCAATAAGGGCGCTTCTATTCTCGTACACTACTTCAACGGTCCTAGATTTAAAATTCCACCTTGTACTGGAAGCATGAGGAACCCTCCTGCCGACAACCTCATTCAGCACCACAAATCGTTGTGGGGAGTTATGAAAGAAGCTGGGTATTTCATTCAGATCTGCGAAGAATATGCGTACTTCGGTATTCTGACTCGTAGCTTGTGCCATAATCAAGTTCAACATATGAGCGTAGCAGTGAACGTAGTAGGCATACTTAAAATCTTTCCGAATTAGAGCTTGAACTCCTGAATGGCGTCCACTCATTAGGTTTGCTCCGTCATAACTCTGTGTAATTAATTTATCCGGATTGTCTAGTACGTTGTTTAAAGTAGATTTCAGGCATTCTGCTAATGTTTTAGCACTATGATCATCGGGTGAGAGAAAACTCCAGAATCGTTCAACTGGTTTGCCACTTGGAAGAACGTAACGCAACACGATGACCAACTGCGCAGCCATTGAATACATCGGTCGTCTCGTCTGCTATTATCGAGATAAAGTCCGCTGTGAATATTTCTTTATTTTCTCATGAGAGATTTCAAGCTTACAAGAGAGTAATTCATTCAGAATTTCTTTCGAGGTGCCCTTAAAAACTGTTGCTTTAGACATGTGATCTCTAAGCGCAACATCTAGCTCTGAGCTAAAATTGACGAGGCCCCTAAATATGCATGGATTTGACGATTCATTTGTCTCATCATGCCCACGAAGTGCTAATTCGAAGGCACCACAGAATTTTACACAGTCAATGATTTTTGATAGTATATAACGATTCTTCCGCACTTGATCATTATGTCTTTACACATATTGCCTGTAAGCACTGTGAAGCTGCTGTCGAATATCATGCTTACCCAGGAGATCAAATCCAAGCTGAGCAATCATGTGTGTTTTTGAACTTCCATGTTTCTTTATTTTCTGTGACAAATGGCCAAGGTCTGTGACACCTACTTTTGTCCAGTTTCCTTCTCCATCCCCATTTGAGAAACTCAAACACGGGAAACAGAAAAATATATTAACAATATTACACCCACAAATCCATTCTGCTCTCTTGTATATGTCCGGATTAAATTTCCGAACAATCCTCTTATCTTTATTTTTAGTCTGGTTGGTTAAATCAAGATCCGGCTTTGGCCGCCCTACTGCTTTTATCTCTATTTTTTGCTCTAACGAAAGAGAGGAAAAGTTAGTTTTCATAAGCCTTTGGACACTATTTAAAGCCATATTGTTTCTCCCTACCTGTTGGGCTGTCACACACGCACACGGAAATAATAATCGAATTGCACAGTCACTAAATTCACGCAGTTAATAGGCACAAGGGAATACTGAAAGAAATTTACGTTCGCGCTCTTGACAGTGTAACTAACTTAAATCTGAGAAAATATTGGAACTACAGTAGCGGTTTGGGTTACTCCGGAGCGTAACAAGACACCTTTTTCTGCTATTTTATTGGTATTATTTCAATCTAACTGAATCGCTTATTTAATTAGCCTTCAAATACAATAAATAGCTAGGTAGTTTCCTTTATATAGATAAATTCACGGATAAATTACGGGCGCATATAAACAGTCTAATTTGGCAGCCACGATCCACCGATTCAAAAGCGCCCCTAGAGGCGACTTTCGCTGTATATTCCCATTGGCCGCATTATTTTACACACACGTCAAGAGATGGCAGAGTGTGTACCTTTCGCGCAACCTTGAAGAGCCTGTGCTGGGCTCACTGCCGGCAGTGGCTGGGCTATTGAAAGAATTCAGTACGGTACCAGTGCGCATGCGTGTAGGATAGATACACGTTTTGCTTGTATCCACCGTTCTCTTTCCCTTCTACACCCCCCGCTGCATGTCGCATGCCCACACTCTACGTTACTCGCCTATTCCCTGCAGGAAAGATTGACCTAGACTGGGGGTTCAAACGAGATCTTGCGCCGGCTCGACATCCTCGCGCTCGTTACCTGCATTTGAACTCCGCGCTCTTTTCTTACAAATATTTCTATTACGTAGAGGGATAAAATGCTAAATATATTGTCAAATTTAGTGGGGGTTAATTGCGCCATTGCGCTATAGCAAGAACCGCCACTGAACTGAACCACAACATGCAACTTGCATGCAACTCAAACTTTTTATAGATAGGCCTGTAGGCTAATAACCTACCTACAATATGATCATTTGCTTCAGAAAGCATACGGAGTATTCATCATTCTGGATGACGTAAGTAGTAGCCTTCTTACGTATTGCTTTTCATTCGGACACTAATTAAAATGTATAAACAACACAACAAACCGCACACATTTTAAGCAAATGGCCGTTACATCTCCCACTCTGTCGATCAGCTGATCACGTGCTCATGGCCGCTGCCTGACGGCCTGGACATTACGATGGCAGTGGCATGACCCATTGTGGGTATTTACCGCCCACATGTTCTTCATGTGCCGTAAACATTACTCGCGTGCCATATGCGCTGCTACATGCACACAAAAAGTGTCTTTTGAGATACGCATGTTACTCCATAGTTGCCAGAAGGCATATTTGAGTAATATGTGCCGGACAGGTAATGTCATCAGTGTGCATTGCGAAATGTTCGATTTCACTTTATATTTGCAACAGTTAAAAAAAAGAAAATCTAAGTCAGTACATAAGTGAATAACACAAATACATCTTGGAAGATATCTGATAAAAATATCGAAAGCTATGCAGCATCGTTTATGTAACTGTAGAATGAACCCTGTTGTCTGTCAAATCTAGTCCATCTGCACAATATTATCAAGTGATAATCACCAGGTGTTAATATATTTAATAATTAGTTTTCTTCCTTTAATAATCACAGAGTATTTATATATTTAACGTTCTTAATTTAATTTAAGTTTACTTTAACTTTATCAAGTTAACAATCACCAGATATTTATGTATCTTCCTTTTTATTTTAATTTAACTTTTAAGAATAGTTTAACACTATCTAGTTATTATCTTGAGTGTTGTACATTGTGAACAGGTGTATTATTATTGTTTGTGATTTCTTTAATATTTAACATGTAATTGTGATCATGCTATGTAAATTTGGTCAGTCTGCAGTAATTGGAGTTTTATTCTGTTGGAGGCAATAAATAAAAACAGTGTTTGGATTTTGTGACTTAACACATTTTGAATGCCACTTCTTCAAGTATTGCCTCACAGCCTTCAACGAGTGGAATCCAAGTGCGCTGGTTGCAACTAGGTATCGGAATTTTGTGCACGCTAATTTCAGATAGAAACCTAGTCCAAAAATATATCCATGTTACAAGTCTTCATCTATCTTGAGTACATTTACCGCATATCACTTGCTCATATCGTGTGTGCTCCTTGCTACTTCTTGTATCGAAGACGGCAGTCATCTTGCCTAATATAGTCAGTGTTCAACGATTTGAAAATAGAGGTGTATGTGCAGAGGAGGTGCAATGCTAACTGATGATAGGGGACTATACTAGACGCTAGAGGACAGAGGAGGTGCAATGCTAACAGATAATAGGGGACTATACTAGACGCTAGAAGACAGAGGAGGAGCAATGCTAACTGATAATAGGGGACCATACTAGACGCTAGAAGACAGAGGAGGTGCAATGCTAACTGATAATAGGGACTATACTAGACGCTAGAAGACAGAGGAGGTGCAATGCTAAATAAAAATAGGGGACTATACTAGACGCTAGAGGACAGAGGAGGTGCAATGCTAACAGATAATAGGGGACTATACTAGACGCTAGAAGACAGAGGAGGAGCAATGCTAACTGATAATAGGGGACTATATTAGACGCTAGAAGACAGAGGAGGTGCAATGCTAACTGATAATAGGGACTATACTAGACGCTAGAAGACAGAGGAGGTGCAATGCTAACTGATAATAGGGGACTATACTAGACGCTAGAAGACAGAGGAGGTGCAATGCTAACTGATAATAGGGGACTATACAAGACGCTAGAAGACAGAGGAGGTGCAATGCTAACAGATAATAAGGGACTATACTAGACGCTAACAAGACAGAGGAGGTGCAATGCTAACTGATAATAGGGGACTATACTAGACGCTAGAAGACAGAGGAGGTGCAATGCTAACTGATAATAGGGACTATACTAGACGCTACAAGACAGAGTAGGTGCAATGCTAACTGATAATAAGGACCATACTAGATGCTAGAAGACAGAGGAGGTGCAAGGCTAACTGATGATAGGGGACTATACTAGACGCTAGAAGACAGAGGAGGTGCAAGGCTAACTGATAATAGGGGACTATACTAGACGCTAGAAGACAGAGGAGGTGCGATGCTAACTGATAATAGGGACTATACCAGACGCTAGAAGACAGAGGAGGTGCAATGCTAACTGATAATAGGGACCATACTAGATGCTAGAAGACAGAGGAGGTGCAAGGCTAACTGATGATAGGGGACTATACTAGACGCTAGAAGACAGAGGAGGAGCAATGCTAACTGATAATAGGGACTATACTAGACGCTAGAAGACAGAGGAGGTGCAATGCTAACTGATAATAGGGACCATACTAGATGCTAGAAGACAGAGGAGGTGCAAGGCTAACTGATAATAGGGACCATACTAGACACTAGAAGACAGAGGAGGTGCAATGCTAACTGATGATAGGGGACTATAATAGACGCTAGAAAACAGAAGAGGTGCAATGCTAACTGATAATAGGGACCATACTAGATGCTAGAAGACAGAAGAGGTGCAATGCTAACTGATAATAGGGGACTATACTAGACGCTAGAAAACAGAGGAGGTGCAAGGCTAACTGATAATAGGGGACTATACTAGACGCTAGAAAACAGAGGAGGTGCAAGGCTAACTGATAATAGGGACTATACTAGACGCTAGAAAACAGAGGAGGAGCAATGCTAACTGATAATAGGGGACTATACTAGACGCTAGAAGACAGAGAAGGTGCAATGCTAACTGATAATAGGGACTATACTAGACGCTAGAAGACAGAGGAGGTGCAATGCTAACTGATAATAGGGGACTATACTAGACGCTAGAAGACAGAGGAGGAGCAATGCTAACTGATAATAGGGACTATACTAGACGCTAGAAGACAGAGAAGGAGCAATGCTAACTATTAATAGGGACTATACTAGACGCTAGAAGACAGAGGAGGTGCAATGCTAACTGATAATAGGGACTATACTAGACACTAGAAGACAGAGAAGGTGCAATGCTAACTGATAATAGGGACTATACTATACGCTAGAAGACAGAGGAGGTGCAATGCTAACTGATAATAGGGGACTATACTAGACGCTAGAAGACAGAGGAGGTGCAAGGCTAACTGATAATAGGGACTATACTAGACGCTAGAAGACAGAGGAGGTGCAATGCTAACTGATAATAGGGGACTATACTAGACGCTAGAAGGCAGAGGAGGAGCAATGCTAAATGATAATAGGGACTATACTAGACGCTAGAAGACAGAGGAGGTGCAATGCTAACTGATAATAGGGACTATACTAGACGCTAGAAGACAGAGGAGGTGCAATGCTAACTGATAATAGGGGACTATACTAGACGCTAGAAGACAGAGGAGGTGCAATGCTAACTGATAATAGGGACTATACTAGACACTAGAAGACAGAGGAGGTGCAATGCTAACTGATAATAGGGGACTATACTAGACGATAGAAGACAGAGGAGGTGCAATACTAACTGATAATAGGGGACTATACTAGACGCTAGAAGACAGAGGAGGAGCAATGCTAACTGATAATAGGGACTATACTAGACGCTAGAAGACAGAGAAGGTGCAATGCTAACTGATAATAGGGACTATACTAGACGCTAGAAGACAGAGGAGGTGCAATGCTAACTGATAATAGGGGACTATACTAGACGCTAGAAGACAGAGGAGGAGCAATGCTAACTGATAATAGGGACTATACTAGACGCTAGAAGACAGAGAAGGTGCAATGCTAACTGATAATAGGGGACTATACTAGACGCTAGAAGACAGAGAAGGTGCAATGCTAACTGATAATAGGGGACTATACTAGACGCTAGAAGACAGAGAAGGTGCAATGCCAACTGATAATAGGGGACTATACTAGACGCTAGAAGACAGAGGAGGTGCAATGCCAACTGATAATAGGGACTATACTAGACACTAGAAGACAGAGGAGGTGCAATGCTAACTGATAATAGGGGACTATACTAGACGATAGAAGACAGAGGAAGTGCAATGCTAACTGATAATAGGGGACTATACTAGACGCTAGAAGACAGAGGAGGTGCAATGCTAACTGATAATAGGGGACTATACTAGACACTAGAAGACAGAGGAGGTGCAATGCTAACTGATAATAGGGGACTATACTAGACGCTAGAAAACAGAGAAGGTGCAATGCTAACTGATAATAGGGGACTATACTAGACGCTAGAAGACAGAGGAGGTGCAATGCTAACTGATAATAGGGACTATACTAGACACTAGAAGACAGAGGAGGTGCAATGCTAACTGATAATAGGGGAATATACTAGACGATAGAAGACAGAGGAGGTGCAATGCTAACTGATAATAGGGACTATACTAGACACTAGAAGACAGAGGAGGTGCAATGCTAAATGATAATAGGGGACTATACTAGACGCTAGAAGACAGAGGTGGTGCAATGCTAACTGATAATAGGGACTATACTAGACACTAGAAGACAGAGGAGGTGCAATGCTAACTGATAATAGGGGACTATACTAGACGATAGAACACAGAGGAGGTGCAATGCTAACTGATAATAGGGGACTATACTAGACACTAGAAGACAGAGGAGGTGCAATGCTAACTGATAATAGGGGACTATACTAGACGACAGAAGACAGAGGAGGTTTAATGCTAACTGATAATAGGGGACTATACTAGACACTAGAAGACAGAGGAGGTGCAATGCTAACTGATAATAGGGGACTATACTAGACGATAGAAGACAGAGGAGGTGCAATGCTAACTTATAATAGGGGACTATACTAGACGCTAGAAGACAGAGAAGGTGCAATGCTAACTGATAATAGGGGACTATACTAGACGCTAGAAGACAGAGAAGGTGCAATGCTAACTGATAATAGGGGACTATACTAGACGCTAGAAGACAGAGGAGGTGCAATGCTAACTGATAATAGGGACTATACTAGACACTAGAAGACAGAGGAGGTGCAGTGCTAACTGATAATAGGGACTATACTAGACACTAGAAGACAGAGAAAGTGCAATGCTAACTGATAATAGGGGACTATACTAGACGATAGAAGACAGAGGAGGTGCAATGCTAACTGATAATAGGGGACTATACTAGACACTAGAAGACAGAGGAGGTGCAATGCTAACTGATAATAGGGGACTATACTAGACGATAGAAGACAGAGGAGGTGCAATGCTAACTGATAATAGGGGACTATACTAGACGCTAGAAGACAGAGGAGGTGCAATGCTAACTGATAATAGGGGACTATACTAGACGATAGAAGACAGAGGAGGTGCAATGCTAACTGATAATAGGGGACTATACTAGACACTAGAAGACAGAGGAGGTGCAATGCTAACTGATAATAGGGGACTATACAAGACGATAGAAGACAGAGGAGGTGCAATGCTAACTGATAATAGGGGACTATACTAGACGCTAGAAGACAGAGGAGGTGCAATGCTAACTGATAATAGGGGACTATACTAGACGCTAGAAGACAGAGGAGGTGCAATGCTAACTGATAATAGGGACTATACTAGACACTAGAAGACAGAGGAGGTGCAATGCTAACTGATAATAGGGGAATATACTAGACGATAGAAGACAGAGGAGGTGCAATGCTAACTGATAATAGGGACTATACTAGACACTAGAAGACAGAGGAGGTACAATGCTAAATGATAATAGGGGACTATACTAGACGCTAGAAGACAGAGGAGGTGCAATGCTAACTGATAATAGGGACTATACTAGACACTAGAAGACAGAGGAGGTGCAATGCTAACTGATAATAGGGGACTATACTAGACGATAGAACACAGAGGAGGTGCAATGCTAACTGATAATAGGGGACTATACTAGACACTAGAAGACAGAAAGAGGTGCAATGCTAACTGATAATAGGGGACTATACTAGACGACAGAAGACAGAGGAGGTTTAATGCTAACTGATAATAGGGGACTATACTAGACACTAGAAGACAGAGGAGGTGCAATGCTAACTGATAATAGGGGAATATACTAGACGATAGAAGACAGAGGAGGTGCAATGCTAACTTATAATAGGGGACTATACTAGACGCTAGAAGACAGAGAAGGTGCAATGCTAACTGATAATAGGGGACTATACTAGACGCTAGAAGACAGAGAAGGTGCAATGCTAACTGATAATAGGGGACTATACTAGACGCTAGAAGACAGAGGAGGTGCAATGCTAACTGATAATAGGGACTATACTAGACACTAGAAGACAGAGGAGGTGCAATGCTAACTGATAATAGGGGACTATACTAGACGCTAGAAAACAGAGAAGGTGCAATGCTAACTGATAATAGGGGACTATACTAGACGCTAGAAGACAGAGGAGGTGCAATGCTAACTGATAATAGGGACTATACTAGACACTAGAAGACAGAGGAGGTGCAATGCTAACTGATAATAGGGGAATATACTAGACGATAGAAGACAGAGGAGGTGCAATGCTAACTGATAATAGGGACTATACTAGACACTAGAAGACAGAGGAGGTGCAATGCTAAATGATAATAGGGGACTATACTAGACGCTAGAAGACAGAGGTGGTGCAATGCTAACTGATAATAGGGACTATACTAGACACTAGAAGACAGAGGAGGTGCAATGCTAACTGATAATAGGGGACTATACTAGACGATAGAACACAGAGGAGGTGCAATGCTAACTGATAATAGGGGACTATACTAGACACTAGAAGACAGAGGAGGTGCAATGCTAACTGATAATAGGGGACTATACTAGACGACAGAAGACAGAGGAGGTTTAATGCTAACTGATAATAGGGGACTATACTAGACACTAGAAGACAGAGGAGGTGCAATGCTAACTGATAATAGGGGACTATACTAGACGATAGAAGACAGAGGAGGTGCAATGCTAACTTATAATAGGGGACTATACTAGACGCTAGAAGACAGAGAAGGTGCAATGCTAACTGATAATAGGGGACTATACTAGACGCTAGAAGACAGAGAAGGTGCAATGCTAACTGATAATAGGGGACTATACTAGACGCTAGAAGACAGAGGAGGTGCAATGCTAACTGATAATAGGGACTATACTAGACACTAGAAGACAGAGGAGGTGCAGTGCTAACTGATAATAGGGACTATACTAGACACTAGAAGACAGAGAAAGTGCAATGCTAACTGATAATAGGGGACTATACTAGACGATAGAAGACAGAGGAGGTGCAATGCTAACTGATAATAGGGGACTATACTAGACACTAGAAGACAGAGGAGGTGCAATGCTAACTGATAATAGGGGACTATACTAGACGATAGAAGACAGAGGAGGTGCAATGCTAACTGATAATAGGGGACTATACTAGACGCTAGAAGACAGAGGAGGTGCAATGCTAACTGATAATAGGGGACTATACTAGACGATAGAAGACAGAGGAGGTGCAATGCTAACTGATAATAGGGGACTATACTAGACACTAGAAGACAGAGGAGGTGCAATGCTAACTGATAATAGGGGACTATACAAGACGATAGAAGACAGAGGAGGTGCAATGCTAACTGATAATAGGGGACTATACTAGACGCTAGAAGACAGAGGAGGTGCAATGCTAACTGATAATAGGGGACTATACTAGACGCTAGAAGACAGAGGAGGTGCAATGCTAACTGATAATAGGGACTATACTAGACACTAGAAGACAGAGGAGGTGCAATGCTAACTGATAATAGGGGAATATACTAGACGATAGAAGACAGAGGAGGTGCAATGCTAACTGATAATAGGGACTATACTAGACACTAGAAGACAGAGGAGGTACAATGCTAAATGATAATAGGGGACTATACTAGACGCTAGAAGACAGAGGAGGTGCAATGCTAACTGATAATAGGGACTATACTAGACACTAGAAGACAGAGGAGGTGCAATGCTAACTGATAATAGGGGACTATACTAGACGATAGAACACAGAGGAGGTGCAATGCTAACTGATAATAGGGGACTATACTAGACACTAGAAGACAGAAAGAGGTGCAATGCTAACTGATAATAGGGGACTATACTAGACGACAGAAGACAGAGGAGGTTTAATGCTAACTGATAATAGGGGACTATACTAGACACTAGAAGACAGAGGAGGTGCAATGCTAACTGATAATAGGGGACTATACTAGACGATAGAAGACAGAGGAGGTGCAATGCTAACTTATAATAGGGGACTATACTAGACGCTAGAAGACAGAGAAGGTGCAATGCTAACTGATAATAGGGGACTATACTAGACGCTAGAAGACAGAGAAGGTGCAATGCTAACTGATAATAGGGGACTATACTAGACGCTAGAAGACAGAGGAGGTGCAATGCTAACTGATAATAGGGACTATACTAGACACTAGAAGACAGAGGAGGTGCAGTGCTAACTGATAATAGGGACTATACTAGACACTAGAAGACAGAGAAAGTGCAATGCTAACTGATAATAGGGGACTATACTAGACGATAGAAGACAGAGGAGGTGCAATGCTAACTGATAATAGGGGACTATACTAGACACTAGAAGACAGAGGAGGTGCAATGCTAACTGATAATAGGGGACTATACTAGACGATAGAAGACAGAGGAGGTGCAATGCTACCTGATAATAGGGGACTATACTAGACGCTAGAAGACAGAGGAGGTGCAATGCTAACTGATAATAGGGGACTATACTAGACGATAGAAGACAGAGGAGGTGCAATGCTAACTGATAATAGGGGACTATACTAGACACTAGAAGACAGAGGAGGTGCAATGCTAACTGATAATAGGGGACTATACAAGACGATAGAAGACAGAGGAGGTGCAATGCTAACTGATAATAGGGGACTATACTAGACGCTAGAAGACAGAGGAGGTGCAATGCTAACTGATATTAGGGGACTATACTAGACGATAGAAGACAGAGGAGGTGCAATGCTAACTGATAATAGGGGACTATACTAGACGCTAGAAGACACAGGAGGTGCAATGCTAACTGATAATAGGGGACTATACTAGACGCTAGAAGACAGAGGAGGTGCAATGCTAACTGATAATAGGGGACTATACTAGACGCTAGAAGACAGAGGAGGTGCAATGCTAACTGATAATAGGGGACTATACTAGACGCTAGAAGACAGAGGAGGTAAAATGCTAACTGATAATAGGGGACTATACTAGACGCTAGAAGACAGAGGACGTGCAATGCTAACTGATAATAGGGGACTATACTAGACGCTAGAAGACAGAGGAGGTGCAATGCTAACTGACAATAGGGGACTATACTAGACGCTAGAAGACAGAGGAGGTGGAATGCTAACTGATAATAGGGGACTATACTAGACGCTAGAAGACAGAGGAGGTGCAATGCTAACTGATAATAGGGGATTATACTAGACGCTAGAAGACAGAGGAGGTGCAATGCTAACTGATAATAGGGGACTATACTAGACGCTAGAAGACAGAGGAGGTGCAATGCTAACTGATAATAGGGGACTATACTAGACGCTAGAAGACAGAGGAGGTGCAATGCTAACTGATAATAGGGGACTATACTGGACGCTAGAAGACAGAGGAGGTGCAATGCTAACTGATAATAGGGGACTATACTGGACGCTAGAAGACAGAGGAGGTGCAATGCTAACTGACAATAGGGGACTATACTAGACGCTAGAAGACAGAGAAGGTACAATGCTAACTGATAATAGGGGACTATACTAGACGCTAGAAGACAGAGGAGGTGCAATGCTAACTGATCATAAGGGATTATACTAGACGCTAGAAGACAGAGGAGGTGCAATGCTAACTGATAATAGGGGACTATACTAGACGCTAGAAGACAGAGAAGGTGCAATGCTAACTGATAATAGGGGACTATACTAGACGCTAGAAGACAGAGGAGGTGCAATGCTAACTGATAATAGGGACTATACTAGACACTAGAAGACAGAGGAGGTGCAATGCTAACTGATAATAGGGGACTATACTAGACGATAGAAGACAGAGGAGGTGCAATGCTAACTGATAATAGGGGACTATACTAGACGCTAGAAGACAGAGCAGGTGCAATGCTAACTGATAATAGGGGACTATACTAGACGATAGAAGACAGAGGAGGTGCAATGCTAACTGATAATAGGGGACTATACTAGACGCTAGAAGACAGAGGAGGTGCAATGCTAACTGATAATAGGGGACTATACTAGACGCTAGAAGACAGAAGAGGTGCAATGCTAACTGATAATAGGGGACTATACTAGACGCTAGAAGACAGAGGGGGTGCAATGCTAACTGATAATAGGGGATTATACTAGACGCTAGAAGACAGAGGAGGTGCAATGCTAACTGATAATAGGGGACTATACCAGACGCTAGAAGACAGAGGAGGTGCAATGCTAACTGTAAATAGGGACTATACTAGACACTAGATGACAGAGGAGGTGCAATGCTAACTGATAATAGGGGACTATACTAGACGATAGAAGACAGAGGAGGTGCAATGCTAACTGATAATAGGGGACTATACTAGACGATAGATGACAGAGGAGGTGCAATGCTAACTGATAATAGGGGACTATACTATACACTAGAAGACAGAGGAGGTGCAATGCTAACTGATAATAGGGGACTATACTAGACGATAGAAGACAGAGGAGGTGCAATGCTAACTGATAATAGGGGACTATACTAGACGCTAGATGACAGTGGAGGTGCAATGCTAACTGATAATAGGTGACTATACTAGACGATAGAAGACAGAGGAGGTGCAATGCTAACTGATAATAGGGGACTATACTAGACGCTAGAAGACAGAGGAGGTGCAATGCTAACTGATAATAGGGACCATACAAGACACTAGAAGACAGAGGAGGTGCAATGCTAACTGATGATAGGGGACTATACTAGACGCTAGAAAACAGAGGAGGTGCAACGCTAACTGATAATAGGGACCATACTAGATGCTAGAAGACAGAAGAGGTGCAATGCTAACTGATAATAGGGGACTATACTTGACGCTAGAAAACAGAGGAGGTGCAAGGCTAACTGATAATAGGGGACTATACTAGACGCTAGAAAACAGAGGAGGTGCAAGGCTAACTGATAATAGGGACTATACTAGACGCTAGAAAACAGAGGAGGAGCAATGCTAACTGATAATAGGGGACTATACTAGACGCTAGAAGACAGAGAAGGTGCAATGCTAACTGATAATAGGGACTATACTAGACGCTAGAAGACAGAGGAGGTGCAATGCTAACTGATAATAGGGGACTATACTAGACGCTAGAAGACAGAGGAGGAGCAATGCTAACTGATAATAGGGACTATACTAGACGCTAGAAGACAGAGAAGGAGCAATGCTAACTATTAATAGGGACTATACTAGACGCTAGAAGACAGAGGAGGTGCAATGCTAACTGATAATAGGGACTATACTAGACACTAGAAGACAGAGAAGGTGCAATGCTAACTGATAATAGGGACTATACTATACGCTAGAAGACAGAGGAGGTGCAATGCTAACTGATAATAGGGGACTATACTAGACGCTAGAAGACAGAGGAGGTGCAAGGCTAACTGATAATAGGGACTATACTAGACGCTAGAAGACAGAGGAGGTGCAATGCTAACTGATAATAGGGGACTATACTAGACGCTAGAAGGCAGAGGAGGAGCAATGCTAAATGATAATAGGGACTATACTAGACGCTAGAAGACAGAGGAGGTGCAATGCTAACTGATAATAGGGACTATACTAGACGCTAGAAGACAGAGGAGGTGCAATGCTAACTGATAATAGGGGACTATACTAGACGCTAGAAGACAGAGGAGGTGCAATGCTAACTGATAATAGGGACTATACTAGACACTAGAAGACAGAGGAGGTGCAATGCTAACTGATAATAGGGGACTATACTAGACGATAGAAGACAGAGGAGGTGCAATGCTAACTGATAATAGAGGACTATACTAGACGCTAGAAGACAGAGGAGGAGCAATGCTAACTGATAATAGGGACTATACTAGACGCTAGAAGACAGAGAAGGTGCAATGCTAACTGATAATAGGGACTATACTAGACGCTAGAAGACAGAGGAGGTGCAATGCTAACTGATAATAGGGGACTATACTAGACGCTAGAAGACCGAGGAGGAGCAATGTTAACTGATAATAGGGGACTATACTAGACGCTAGAAGACAGAGAAGGTGCAATGCTAACTGATAATAGGGGACTATACTAGACGCTAGAAGACAGAGAAGGTGCAATGCTAACTGATAATAGGGGACTATACTAGACGCTAGAAGACAGAGAAGGTGCAATGCCAACTGATAATAGGGGACTATACTAGACGCTAGGAGACAGAGGAGGTGCAATGCTAACTGATAATAGGGACTATACTAGACACTAGAAGACAGAGGAGGTGCAATGCTAACTGATAATAGGGGACTATACTAGACGATAGAAGACAGAGGAAGTGCAATGCTAACTTATAATAGGGGACTATACTAGACGCTAGAAGACAGAGGAGGTGAAATGCTAACTGATAATAGGGGACTATACTAGACACTAGAAGACAGAGGAGGTGCAATGCTAACTGATAATAGGGGACTATACTAGACGCTAGAAGACAGAGAAGGTGCAATGCTAACTGATAATAGGGGACTATACTAGACGCTAGAAGACAGAGGAGGTGCAATGCTAACTGATAATAGGGACTATACTAGACAATAGAAGACAGAGGAGGTGCAATGCTAACTGATAATAGGGGAATATACTAGACGATAGAAGACAGAGGAGGTGCAATGCTAACTGATAATAGGGACTATACTAGACACTAGAAGACAGAGGAGGTGCAATGCTAAATGATAATAGGGGACTATACTAGACGCTAGAAGACAGAGGAGGTGCAATGCTAACTGATAATAGGGACTATACTGGACACTAGAAGACAGAGGAGGTGCAATGCTAACTGATAATAGGGGACTATACTAGACGATGGAAGACAGAGGAGGTGCAATGCTAACTGATAATAGGGGACTATACTAGACACTAGAAGACAGAGGAGGTGCAATGCTAACTGATAATAGGGGACTATACTAGACACTAGAAGACAGAGGAGGTGCAATGCTAACTGATAATAGGGGACTATACTAGACGACAGAAGACAGAGGAGGTTTAATGCTAACTGATAATAGGGGACTATACTAGACACTAGAAGACAGAGGAGGTGCAATGCTAACTGATAATAGGGGACTATACTAGACACTAGAAGACAGAGGAGGTGCAATGCTAACTGATAATAGGGGACTATACTAGACGCTAGAAGACAGAGAAGGTGCAATGCTAACTGATAATAGGGGACTATACTAGACGCTAGAAGACAGAGAACGTGCAATGCTAACTGATAATAGGTGACTATACTAGACGCTAGAAGACAGAGGAGGTGCAATGCTAACTGATAATAGGGACTATACTAGACACTAGAAGACAGAGGAGGTGCAGTGCTAGCTGATAATAGGGACTATACTAGACACTAGAAGACAGAGAAAGTGCAATGCTAACTGATAATAGGGGACTATACTAGACGCTAGAAGACAGAGAAGGTGCAATGCTAACTGATAATAGGGGACTATACTAGACGCTAGAAGACAGAGGAGGTGCAATGCTAACTGATAATAGGGACTATACTAGACACTAGAAGACAGAGGAGGTGCAATGCTAACTGATAATAGGGGACTATACTAGACGATAGAATACAGAGGAGGTGCAATGCTAACTGATAATAGGGGACTATACTAGACACTAGAAGACAGAGGAGGTGCAATGCTAACTGATAATAGGGGACTATACTAGACGATAGAAGACAAAGGAGGTGCAATGCTAACTGATAATAGGGGACTATACTAGACGCTAGAAGACAGAGGAGGTGCAATGCTAACTGATAATAGGGGACTATACTAGACGATAGAAGACAGAGGAGGTGCAATGCTAACTGATAATAGGGGACTATACTAGACACTAGAAGACAGAGGAGGTGCAATGCTAACTGATAATAGGGGACTATACTAGACGATAGAAGACAGAGGAGGTGCAATGCTAACTGATAATAGGGGACTATACTAGACGCTAGAAGACAGAGGAGGTGCAATGCTAACTGATATTAGGGGACTATACTAGACGATAGAAGACAGAGGAGGTGCAATGCTAACTGATAATAGGGGACTATACTAGACGCTAGAAGACACAGGAGGTGCAATGCTAACTGATAATAGGGGACTATACTAGACGCTAGAAGACAGAGGAGGTGCAATGCTAACTGATAATAGGGGACTATACTAGACGCTAGAAGACAGAGGAGGTGCAATGCTAACTGATAATAGGGGACTATACTAGACGCTAGAAGACAGAGGAGGTGCAATGCTAACTGATAATAGGGGACTATACTAGACGCTAGAAGACAGAGGATGTGCAATGCTAACTGATAATAGGGGACTATACTAGACGCTAGAAGACAGAGGAGGTGCAATGCTAACTGACAATAGGGGACTATACTAGACGCTAGAAGACAGAGGAGGTGGAATGCTAAATGATAATACGGGACTATACTAGACGCTAGAAGACAGAGGAGGTGCAATGCTAACTGATAATAGGGGATTATACTAGACGCTAGAAGACAGAGGAGGTGCAATGCTAACTGATAATAGGGGACTATACTAGACGCTAGAAGACAGAGGAGGTGCAATGCTAACTGATAATAGGGGACTATACTAGACGCTAGAAGACAGAAGAGGTGCAATGCTAACTGATAATAGGGGACTATACTGGACGCTAGAAGACAGAGGAGTTGCAATGCTAACTGATAATAGGGGACTATACTGGACGCTAGAAGACAGAGGAGGTGCAATGCTTACTGACAATAGGGGACTATACTAGACGCTAGAAGACAGAGGAGGTGCAATGCTAACTGATAATAGGGGACTATACTAGACGCTAGAAGACAGAGGAGGTGCAATGCTAAGTGATAATAAGGGATTATACTAGACGCTAGAAGACAGAGGAGGTGCAATGCTAACTGATAATAGGGGACTATACTAGACGCTAGAAGACAGAGAAGGTGCAATGCTAACTGATAATAGGGGACTATACTAGACGCTAGAAAACAGAAGGAGGTGCAATGCCAAATGATAATAGGGACTATACTAGACACTAGAAGGCAGAGGAGGTGCAATGCTAACTGATAATAGGGGACTATACTAGACGATAGAAGTCAGAGGAGGTGCAATGCTAACTGATAATAGGGGACTATACTAGACGCTAGAAGACAGAGCAGGTGCAATGCTAACTGATAATAGGGGACTATACTAGACGATAGAAGACAGAGGAGGTGCAATGCTAACTTATAATAGGGGACTATACTAGACGCTAGAAGACAGAGAAGGTGCAATGCTAACTGATAATAGGGGACTATACTAGACGCTAGAAGACAGAGAAGGTGCAATGCTAACTGATAATAGGGGACTATACTAGACGCTAGAAGACAGAGGAGGTGCAATGCTAACTGATAATAGGGACTATACTAGACACTAGAAGACAGAGGAGGTGCAGTGCTAACTGATAATAGGGACTATACTAGACACTAGAAGACAGAGAAAGTGCAATGCTAACTGATAATAGGGGACTATACTAGACGCTAGAAGACAGAGAAGGTGCAATGCTAACTGATAATAGGGGACTATACTAGACGCTAGAAGACAGAGGAGGTGCAATGCTAACTGATAATAGGGACTATACTAGACACTAGAAGACAGAGGAGGTGCAATGCTAACTGATAATAGGGGACTATACTAGACGATAGAAGACAGAGGAGGTGCAATGCTAACTGATAATAGGGGACTATACTAGACACTAGAAGACAGAGGAGGTGCAATGCTAACTGATAATAGGGGACTATACTAGACGATAGAAGACAGAGGAGGTGCAATGCTAACTGATAATAGGGGACTATACTAGACGCTAGAAGACAGAGGAGGTGCAATGCTAACTGATAATAGGGGACTGTACTAGGCGATAGAAGACAGAGGAGGTGCAATGCTAACTGATAATAGGGGACTATACTAGACACTAGAAGACAGAGGAGGTGCAATGCTAACTGATAATAGGGGACTATACAAGACGATAGAAGACAGAGGAGGTGCAATGCTAACTGATAATAGGGGACTATACTAGACGCTAGAAGACAGAGGAGGTGCAATGCTAACTGATATTAGGGGACTATACTAACCGATAGAAGACAGAGGAGGTGCAATGCTAACTGATAATAGGGGACTATACTAGACGCTAGAAGACACAGGAGGTGCAATGCTAACTGATAATAGGGGACTATACTAGACGCTAGAAGACAGAGGAGGTGCAATGCTAACTGATAATAGGGGACTATACTAGACGCTAGAAGACAGAGGAGGTGCAATGCTAACTGATAATAGGGGACTATACTAGACGCTAGAAGACTGAGGAGGTGCAATGCTAACTGATAATAGGGGACTATACTAGACGCTAGAAGACAGAGGAGGTGCAATGCTAACTGATAATAGGGGACTATACTAGACGCTAGAAGACAGAGGAGGTGCAATGCTAACTGACAATAGGGGACTATACTAGACGCTAGAAGACAGAGGAGGTGGAATGCTAACTGATAATAGGGGACTATACTAGACGCTAGAAGACAGAGGAGGTGCAATGCTAACTGATAATAGGGGATTATACTAGACACTAGAAGACAGAGGAGGTGCAATGCTAACTGATAATAGGGGACTATACTAGACGCTAGAAGACAGAGGAGGTGCAATGCTAACTGATAATAGGGGACTATACTAGACGCTAGAAGACAGAGGAGGTGCAATGCTAACTGATAATAGGGGACTATACTGGACGCTAGAAGACAGAGGAGGTGCAATGCTAACTGATAATAGGGGACTATACTGGACGCTAGAAGACAGAGGAGGTGCAATGTTAACTGACAATAGGGGACTATACTAGACGCTAGAAGACAGAGGAGGTGCAATGCTAACTGATAATAGGGGACTAAACTAGACGCTAGAAGACAGAGGAGGTGCAATGCTAACTGATAATAAGGGATTATACTAGACGCTAGAAGACAGAGGAGGTGCAATGCTAACTGATAATAGGGGACTATACTAGACGCTAGAAGACAGAGAAAGTGCAATGCTAACTGATAATAGGGGACTATACTAGACGCTAGAAGACAGAGGAGGTGCAATGCTAACTGATTATAGGGACTATACTAGACACTAGAAGTCAGAGGAGGTGCAATGCTAACTGATAATAGGGGACTATACTAGACGATAGAAGACAGAGGAGGTGCAATGCTAACTGATAATAGGGGACTATACTAGACGCTTGAAGACAGAGCAGGTGCAATGCTAACTGATAATAGGGGACTATACTAGACGATAGAAGACAGAGGAGGTGCAATGCTAACTGATAATAGGGGACTGTACTAGACGCTAGAAGACAGAGGAGGTGCAATGCTAACTGATAATAGGGGACTATACTAGACGCTAGAAGACAGAAGAGGTGCAATGCTAACTGATAATAGGGGACTATACTAGACGCTAGAAGACAGAGGGGGTGCAATGCTAACTGATAATAGGGGATTATACTAGACGCTAGAAGACAGAGGAGGTGCAATGCTAACTGATAATAGGGAACTATACTAGACGCTAGAAGACAGAGGAGGTGCAATGCTAACTGATAATAGGGACTATACTAGACACTAGAAGACAGAGGAGGTGCAATGCGAACTGATAATAGGGACTATACTAGACACTAGAAGACAGAGGAGGTGCAATGCTAACTGATAATAGGGGACTATACTAGACGATAGAAGACAGAGGAGGTGCAATGCTAACTGATAATAGGGGACTATACTAGACGCTAGAAGACAGAGGAGGTGCAATGCTAACTGATAATAGGGACCATACTAGACACTAGAAGACAGAGGAAGTGCAATGCTAACTGATGATAGGGGACTATACTAGACGCTAGAAAACAGAGGAGGTGCAATGCTAACTGATAATAGGGACCATACTAGATGCTAGAAGACAGAAGAGGTGCAATGCTAACTGATAATAGGGGACTATACTAGACGCTAGAAAACAGAGGAGGTGCAAGGCTAACTGATAATAGGGGACTATACTAGACGCTAGAAAACAGAGGAGGTGAAAGGCTAACTGATAATAGGGACTATACTAGACGCTAGAAAACAGAGGAGGAGCAATGCTGACTGATAATAGGGGACTATACTAGACGCTAGAAGACAGAGAAGGTGCAATGCTAACTGATAATAGGGACTATACTAGACGCTAGAAGACAGAGGAGGTGCAATGCTAACTGATAATAGGGGACTATACTAGACGCTAGAAGACAGAGGAGGTGCAATGCTAACTGATAATAGGGGACTATACTAGACGATAGAAGACAGAGGAGGTGCAATGCTAACTGATAATAGGGGACTATACTATACATTAGAAGACAGAGGAGGTGCAATGCTAACTGATAATAGGGGACTATACTAGACGCTAGAAGACAGAGAAGGTGCAATGCTAACTGATAATAGGGGACTATACTAGACGCTAGAAGACAGAGAAGGTGCAATGCCAACAGATAATAGGGGACTATACTAGACGCTAGGAGACAGAGGAGGTGCAATGCTAACTGATAATAGGGACTATACTAGACACTAGAAGACAGAGGAGGTGCAATGCTAACTGATAATAGGGGACTATACTAGACGATAGAAGACAGAGGAGGTGCAATGCTAACTGATAATAGGGGACTATACTAGACGCTAGAAGACAGAGGAGGTGCAATGCTAACTGATAATAGGGACCATACTAGACACTAGAAGAGAGGAAGTGCAATGCTAACTGATGATAGGGGACTATACTAGACGCTAGAAAACAGAGGAGGTGCAATGCTAACTGATAATAGGGACCATACTAGATGCTAGAAGACAGAAGAGGTGCAATGCTAACTGATAATAGGGGACTATACTAGACGCTAGAAAACAGAGGAGGTGCAAGGCTAACTGATAATAGGGGACTATACTAGACGCTAGAAAACAGAGGAGGTGAAAGGCTAACTGATAATAGGGACTATACTAGACGCTAGAAAACAGAGGAGGAGCAATGCTAACTGATAATAGGGGACTATACTAGACGCTAGAAGACAGAGAAGGTGCAATGCTAACTGATAATAGGGACTATACTAGACGCTAGAAGACAGAGGAGGTGCAATGCTAACTGATAATAGGGGACTATACTAGACGCTAGAGGACAGAGGAGGAGCAATGCTAACTGATAATAGGGACTATACTAGACGCTAGAAGACAGAGAAGGAGCAATGCTAACTATTAATAGGGACTATACTAGACGCTAGGAGACAGAGGAGGTGCAATGCTAACTGATAATAGGGACTATACTAGACACTAGAAGACAGAGAAGGTGCAATGCTAACTGATAATAGGGACTATACTATACGCTAGAAGACAGAGGAGGTGCAATGCTAACTGATAATAGGGGACTATACTAGACGCTAGAAGACAGAGGAGGTGCAAGGCTAACTGATAATAGGGACTATACTAGACGCTAGAAGACAGAGGAAGTGCAATGCTAACTGATAATAGGGGACTATACTAGACGCTAGAAGGCAGAGGAGGAGCAATGCTAAATGATAATAGGGACTATACTAGACGCTAGAAGACAGAGGAGGTGCAATGCTAACTGATAATAGGGACTATACTAGACGCTAGAAGACAGAGGAGGTGCAATGCTAACTGATAATAGGGGACTATACTAGACGCTAGAAGACAGAGGAGGTGCAATGCTAACTGATAATAGGGACTATACTAGACACTAGAAGACAGAGGAGGTGCAATGCTAACTGATAATAGGGGACTATACTAGACGATAGAAGACAGAGGAGGTGCAATGCTAACTGATAATAGGGGACTATACTAGACGCTAGAAGACAGAGGAGGTGCAATGCTAACTGATAATAGGGGACTTAACTAGACACTAGAAGACAGAGGAGGTGCAATGCTAACTGATAATAGGCGACTATACTAGACGCTAGAAGACAGAGAAGGTGCAATGCTAACTGATAATAGGGGACTATACTAGACGCTAGAAGACAGAGGAGGTGCAATGCTAACTGATAATAGGGACTATACTAGACACTAGAAGACAGAGGAGGTGCAATGCTAACTGATAATAGGGGAATATACTAGACGATAGAAGACAGAGGAGGTGCAATGCTAACTGATAATAGGGACTATACTAGACACTAGAAGACAGAGGAGGTGCAATGCTAAATGATAATAGGGGACTATACTAGACGCTAGAAGACAGAGGAGGTGCAATGCTAACTGATAATAGGGACTATACTGGACAGTAGAAGACAGAGGAGGTGCAATGCTAACTGATAATAGGGGACTATACTAGACGATAGAAGACAGAGGAGGTGCAATGCTAACTGATAATAGGGGACTATACTAGACACTAGAAGACAGAGGAGGTGCAATGCTAACTGATAATAGGGGACTATACTAGACGACAGAAGACAGAGGCGGTTTAATGCTAACTGATAATAGGGGACTATACTAGACACTAGAAGACAGAGGAGGTGCAATGCTAACTGATAATAGGGGACTATACTAGACGATAGAAGACAGAGGAGGTGCAATGCTAACTGATAATAGGGGACTATACTAGACGCTAGAAGACAGAGAAGGTGCAATGCTAACTGATAATAGGGGACTATACTAGACGCTAGAAGACAGAGAAGGTGCAATGCTAACTGGTAATAGGGGACTATACTAGACGCTAGAAGACAGAGGAGGTGCAATGCTAACTGATAATAGGGACTATACTAGACACTAGAAGACAGAGGAGGTGCAGTGCTAACTGATAATAGGGACTATACTAGACACTAGAAGACAGAGAAAGTGCAATGCTAACTGATAATAGGGGACTATACTAGACGCTAGAAGACAGAGAAGGTGCAATGCTAACTGATAATAGGGGACTATACTAGACGCTAGAAGACAGAGGAGGTGCAATGCTAACTGATAATAGGGACTATACTAGACACTAGAAGACAGAGGAGGTGCAATGCTAACTGATAATAGGGGACTATACTAGACGATAGAAGACAGAGGAGGTGCAATGCTAACTGATAATAGGGGACTATACTAGACACTAGAAGACAGAGGAGGTGCAATGCTAACAGATAATAGGGGACTATACTAGACGATAGAAGACAGAGGAGGTGCAATGCTAACTGATAATAGGGGACTATACTAGACGCTAGAAGACAGAGGAGGTGCAATGCAAACTGATAATAGGGGACTATACTAGACGATAGAAGACAGAGGAGGTGCAATGCTAACTGATAATAGGGGACAATACTAGACACTAGAAGACAGAGGAGGTGCAATGCTAACTGATAATAGGGGACTATACTAGACGATAGAAGACAGAGGAGGTGCAATGCTAACTGATAATAGGGGACTATACTAGACGCTAGAAGACAGAGGAGGTGCAATGCTAACTGATATTAGGGGACTATACTAGACGATAGAAGACAGAGGAGGTGCAATGCTAACTGATAATAGGGGACTATACTAGACGCTAGAAGACACAGGAGGTGCAATGCTAACTGATAATAGGGGACTATACTAGACGCTAGAAGACAGAGGAGGTGCAATGCTAACTGATAATAGGGGACTATACTAGACGCTAGAAGACAGAGGAGGTGCAATGCTAACTGATAATAGGGGACTATACTAGACGCTAGAAAACAGAGGAGGAGCAATGCTAACTGATAATAGGGGACTATACTAGACGCTAGAAGACAGAGGAGGTGCAATGCTAACTGATAATAGGGGACTATACTAGACGCTAGAAGACAGAGGAGGTGCAATGCTAACTGACAATAGGGGACTATACTAGACGCTAGAAGACAGAGGAGGTGGAATGCTAACTGATAATAGGGGACTATACTAGACGCTAGAAGACAGAGGAGGTGCAATGCTAACTGATAATAGGGGATTATACTAGACGCTAGAAGACAGAGGAGGTGCAATGCTAACTGATAATAGGGGACTATACTAGACGCTAGAAGACAGAGGAGGTGCAATGCTAACTGATAATAGGGGACTATACTAGACGCTAGAAGACAGAGGAGGTGCAATGCTAACTGATAATAGGGGACTATACTGGACGCTAGAAGACAGAGGAGTTGCAATGCTAACTGATAATAGGGGACTATACTGGACGCTAGAAGACAGAGGAGGTGCAATGCTAACTGACAATAGGGGACTATACTAGACGCTAGAAGACAGAGGAGGTGCAATGCTAACTGAAAATAGGGGACTATACTAGACGCTAGAAGACAGAGGAGGTGCAAGGCTAACTGATAATAAGGGATTATACTAGACGCTAGAAGACAGAGGAGGTGCAATGCTAACTGATAATAGGGGACTATACTAGACGCTAGAAGACAGAGAAGGTGCAATGCTAACTGATGATAGGGGACTATACTAGACGCTAGAAGACAGAGGAGGTGCAATGCTAACTGATAATAGGGACTATACTAGACACTAGAAGACAGAGGAGGTGCAATGCTAACTGATAATAGGGGACTATACTAGACGATAGAAGACAGAGGAGGTGCAATGCTAACTGATAATAGGGGACTATACTAGACGCTAGAAGACAGAGCAGGTGCAATGCTAACTGATAATAGGGGACTATACTAGACGATAGAAGACAGAGGAGGTGCAATGCTAACTGATAATAGGGGACTATACTAGACGCTAGAAGACAGAGGAGGTGCAATGCTAACTGATAATAGGGGACTATACTAGACGCTAGAAGACAGAGGAGGTGCAATGCTAACTGATAATAGGGGACTATACTAGACGCT
Organism: Meconema thalassinum; assembly: GCA_946902985.2. Taxonomy (NCBI): domain Eukaryota; kingdom Metazoa; phylum Arthropoda; class Insecta; order Orthoptera; family Tettigoniidae; genus Meconema; species Meconema thalassinum. The sequence goes on from OX336391.1 coordinate 20,522,486, forward strand.
AGAAGACAGAGGGGGTGCAATGCTAACTGATAATAGGGGATTATACTAGACGCTAGAAGACAGAGGAGGTGCAATGCTAACTGATAATAGGGGACTATACTAGACGCTAGAAGACAGAGGAGGTGCAATGCTAACTGTAAATAGGGACTATACTAGACACTAGATGACAGAGGAGGTGCAATGCTAACTGATAATAGGGGACTATACTAGACGATAGAAGACAGAGGAGGTGCAATGCTAACTGATAATAGGGGACTATACTAGACGATAGAAGACAGAGGAGGTGCAATGCTAACTGATAATAGGGGACTATACTAGACACTAGAAGACAGAGGAGGTGCAATGCTAACTGATAATAGGGGACTATACTAGACGCTAGAAGACAGAGGAGGTGCAATGCTAACTGATAATAGGGGACTATACTAGACGCTAGAAGACAGAGGAGGTTCAATGCTAACTGATAAAAGGGGACTATACTAGACGCTAGAAGACAGAGGAGGTGCAATGCTAACTGATAATAGGGGACTATACTAGACGCTAGAAGACAGAGGAGGTGCAATGCTAACTGATAATAGGGGACTATACTAGACGCTAGAAGACAGAGGAGGTGCAATGCTAACTGATAATAGGGGACTATACTAGACGCTAGAAGACAGAGGAGGTGCAATGCTAACTGGCAATAGGGGACTATACCAGACGCTAGAAGACAGAGGAGGTGCAATGCTAACTGATAATAGGGGACTATACTAGACGCTAGAAGACAGAGGAGGTGCAATGCTAATTGATAATAGGGGATTATACTAGACGCTAGAAGACAGAGGAGGTGCAATGCTAACTGATAATAGGGGACTATACTAGACGCTAGAAGACAGAGGACTAGCAATGCTAACTGATAATAGGGGACTATACTAGACGCTAGAAGACAGAGGAGGTGCAATGCTAACTGATAATAGGGGACTATACTAGACGCTAGAAGACAGAGGAGGTGCAATGCTAACTGATAATAGGGGACTATACTAGACGCTAGAAGACAGAGGAGGTGCAATTCTAACTGACAATAGGGGACTATACTAGACGCTAGAAGACAGAGGAGGAGCAATGCTAACTGATAATAGGGGACTATACTAGATGCTAGAAGACAGAGGAGGTGCAATGCTAACTGATAATAGGGGATTATACTAGACGCTAGAAGACATAGGAGGTGCAATGCTAACTGATAATAGGGGACTATACTAGACGCTAGATGACAGAGAAGGTGCAATGCTAACTGATAATAGGGGACTATACAAGACGCTAGAAGACAGAGGAGGTGCAATGCTAACTGATAATAGGGGACTATACTAGACGCTAGAAGACAGAGGAGGTGCAATGCTAACTGAAAATAGGGGACTATACTAGACGATAGAAGACAGAGGAGGTGCAATGTTAACTGATAATAGGGGACTATACTAGACACTAGAAGACAGAGGAGGTGCAATGCTAACTGATAATAGGGGACTATACTAGACGATAGAAGACAGAGGAGGTGCAATGCTAACTGATAATAGGGGACTATACTAGACGCTAGAAGACAGAGGAGGTGCAATGCTAACTGATAATAGGGGACTATACTAGACGCTAGAAGACAGAGGAGGTGCAATGCTAACTGATAATAGGGGACTATACTAGACGCTAGAAGACAGAGGAGGTGCAATGCTAACTGATAATAGGGGACAATACTAGACGATAGAAGACAGAGGAGGTGCAATGCTAACTGATAATAGGGGACTATACTAGACGCTAGAAGACAAAGGAGGTGCAATGCTAACTGATAATAGGGGACTATACTAGACACTAGAAGACAGAGGAGGTGCAATGCTAACTGATAATAGGGGACTATACTAGACGCTAGAAGACAGAGAAGGTGCAATGCTAACTGATAATAGGGGACTATACTAGACGCTAGAAGACAGAGGAGGTGCAATGCTAACTGATAATAGGGACTATACTAGACACTAGAAGACAGAGGAGGTGCAATGCTAACTGATAATAGGGGAATATACTAGACGATAGAAGACAGAGGAGGTGCAATGCTAACTGATAATAGGGACTATACTAGACACTAGAAGACAGAGGAGGTGCAATGCTAAATGATAATAGGGGACTATACTAGACGCTAGAAGACAGAGGAGGTGCAATGCTAACTGATAATAGGGACTATACTGGACACTAGAAGACAGAGGAGGTGCAATGCTAACTGATAATAGGGGACTATACTAGACGATAGAAGACAGAGGAGGTGCAATGCTAACTGATAATAGGGACTATACTGGACACTAGAAGACAGGGGAGGTGCAATGCTAACTGATAATAGGGGACTATACTAGACGATAGAAGACAGAGGAGGTGCAATGCTAACTGATAATAGGGACCATACTAGACGCTAGAAAACAGAGGAGGTGCAGTGCTAACTGATAATAGGGACTATACTAGACACTAGAAGACAGAGAAAGTGCAATGCTAACTGATAATAGGGGACTATACTAGACGCTAGAAGACAGAGAAGGTGCAATGTTAACTGATAATAGGGGACTATACTAGACGCTAGAAGACAGAGGAGGTGCAATGCTAACGGATAATAGGGACTATACTAGACACTAGAAGACAGAGGAGGTGCAGTGCTAACTGATAATAGGGACTATACTAGACACTAGAAGACAGAGAAAGTGCAATGCTAACTGATAATAGGAAACTATACTAGACGCTAGAAGACAGAGAAGGTGCAATGCTAACTGATAATAGGGGACTATACTAGACGCTAGAAGACAGAGGAGGTGCAATGCTAACTGATAATAGGGACTATACTAGACACTAGAAGACAGAGGAGGTGCAATGCTAACTGATAATAGGGGACTATACTAGACGATAGAAGACAGAGGAGGTGCAATGCTAACTGATAATAGGGGACTATACTAGACACTAGAAGACAGAGGAGGTGCAATGCTAACTGATAATAGGCGACTATACTAGACGATAGAAGACAGAGGAGGTGCAATGCTAACTGATAATAGGGGACTATACTAGACGATAGAAGACAGAGGAGGTGCAATGCTAACTGATAATAGGGGACTATACTAGACGCTAGAAGTCAGAGCAGGTGCAATGCTAACTGATAATAGGGGACTATACTAGACGATAGAAGACAGAGGAGGTGCAATGCTAACTGATAATAGGGGACTATACTAGACGCTAGAAGACAGAGGAGGTGCAATGCTAACTGATAATAGGGTACTATACTAGACGCTAGAAGACAGAGGAGGTGCAATGCTAACTGATAATAGGGGACTATACTAGACGCTAGAAGACAGAGGGGGGGCAATGCTAACTGATAATAGGGGATTATACTAGACGCTAGAAGACAGAGGAGGTGCAATGCTAACTGATAATAGGGGACTATACTAGACGCTAGAAGACAGAGGAGGTGCAATGCTAACTGTAAATAGGGACTATACTAGACACTAGATGACAGAGGAGGTGCAATGCTAACTGATAATAGGGGACTATACTAGACGATAGAAGACAGAGGAGGTGCAATGCTAACTGATAATAGGGGACTATACTAGACGATAGAAGACAGAGGAGGTGCAATGCTAACTGATAATAGGGGACTATACTAGACACTAGAAGACAGAGGAGGTGCAATGCTAACTGATAATAGGGGACTATACTAGACGATAGAAGACAGAGGAGGTGCAATGCTAACTGATAATAGGGGACTATACTAGACGCTAGATGACAGAGGAGGTGCAATGCTAACTGATAATAGGTGACTATACTAGACGATAGAAGACAGAGGAGGTGCAATGCTAACTGATAATAGGGGACTATACTAGACGCTAGAAGACAGAGGAGGTGCAATGCTAACTGATAATAGGGGACTATACTAGACGCTTGAAGACAGAGGAGGTTCAATGCTAACTGATAAAAGGGGACTATACTAGACGCTAGAAGACAGAGGAGGTGCAATGCTAACTGATAATAGGGGACTATACTAGACGCTAGAAGACAGAGGAGGTGCAATGCTAACTGATAATAGGGGACTATACTAGACGCTAGAAGACAGAGGAGGTGCAATGCTAACTGATAATAGGGGACTATACTAGACGCTAGAAGACAGAGGAGGTGCAATGCTAACTGGCAATAGGGGACTATACCAGACGCTAGAAGACAGAGGAGGTGAAATGCTAACTGATAATAGGGGACTATACTAGACGCTAGAAGACAGAGGAGGTGCAATGCTAACTGATAATAGGGGATTATACTAGACGCTAGAAGACAGAGGAGGTGCAATGCTAACTGATAATAGGGGACTATACTAGACGCTAGAAGACAGAGGACTTGCAATGCTAACTGATAATAGGGGACTATACTAGACGCTAGAAGACAGAGGAGGTGCAATGCTAACTGATAATAGGGGACTATACTAGACGCTAGAAGACAGAGGAGGTGCAATGCTAACTGATAATAGGGGACTATACTAGACGCTAGAAGACAGAGGAGGTGCAATTCTAACTGACAATAGGGGACTATACTAGACGCTAGAAGACAGAGGAGGAGCAATGCTAACTGATAATAGGGGACTATACTAGATGCTAGAAGACAGAGGGGGTGCAATGCTAACTGATAATAGGGGATTATACTAGACGCTAGAAGACATAGGAGGTGCAATGCTAACTGATAATAGGGGACTATACTAGACGCTAGATGACAGAGAAGGTGCAATGCTAACTGATAATAGGGGACTATACAAGACGCTAGAAGACAGAGGAGGTGCAATGCTAACTGATAATAGGGGACTATACTAGACGCTAGAAGACAGAGGAGGTGCAATGCTAACTGAAAATAGGGGACTATACTAGACGATAGAAGACAGAGGAGGTGCAATGCTAACTGATAATAGGGGACTATACTAGACACTAGAAGACAGAGGAGGTGCAATGCTAACTGATAATAGGGGACTATACTAGACGATAGAAGACAGAGGAGGTGCAAAGCTAACTGATAATAGGGGACTATACTAGACGCTAGAAGACAGAGGAGGTGCAATGCTAACTGATAATAGGCGACTATACTAGACGCTAGAAGACAGAGGAGGTGCAATGCTAACTGATAATAGGGGACTATACTAGACGCTAGAAGACAGAGGAGGTGCAATGCTAACTGATAATAGGGGACAATACTAGACGATAGAAGACAGAGGAGGTGCAATGCTAACTGATAATAGGGGACTATACTAGACGCTAGAAGACAGAGGAGGTGCAATGCTAACTGATAATAGGGGACTATACTAGACACTAGAAGACAGAGGAGGTGCAATGCTAACTGATAATAGGGGACTATACTAGACGCTAGAAGACAGAGAAGGTGCAATGCTAACTGATAATAGGGGACTATACTAGACGCTAGAAGACAGAGGAGGTGCAATGCTAACTGATAATAGGGACTATACTAGACACTAGAAGACAGAGGAGGTGCAATGCTAACTGATAATAGGGGAATATACTAGACGATAGAAGACAGAGGAGGTGCAATGCTAACTGATAATAGGGGACTATACTAGACGCTAGAAGACAGAGAAGGTGCAATGCTAACTGATAATAGGGGACTATACTAGACGCTAGAAGACAGAGAAGGTGCAATGCTAACTGATAATAGGGGACTATACTAGACGCTAGAAGACAGAGGAGGTGCAATGCTAACTGATTATAGGGACTATACTAGACACTAGAAGACAGAGGAGGTGCAATGCTAACTGATAATAGGGGACTATACTAGACGATAGAAGACAGAGGAGGTGCAATGCTAACTGATAATAGGGGACTATACTAGACACTAGAAGACAGAGGAGGTGCAATGCTAACTGATAATAGGCGACTATACTAGACGATAGAAGACAGAGGAGGTGCAATGCTAACTGATAATAGGGGACTATACTAGACGCTAGAAGACAGAGGAGGTGCAATGCTAACTGATAATAGGGGAATATACTAGACGATAGAAGACAGAGGAGGTGCAATGCTAACTGATAATAGGGGACTATACTAGACACTAGAAGACAGAGGAGGTGCAATGCTAACTGATAATAGGGGACTATACTAGACGATAGAAGACAGAGGAGGTGCAATGCTAACTGATAATAGGGGACTATACTAGACGCTAGAAGACAGAGGAGGTGCAATGCTAACTGATATTAGGGGACTATACTAGACGATAGAAGACAGAGGAGGTGCAATGCTAACTGATAATAAGGGACTATACTAGACGCTAGAAGACTCAGGAGGTGCAATGCTAACTGATAATAGGGGACTATACTAGACGCTAGAAGACAGAGGAGGTGCAATGCTAACTGATAATAGGGGACTATACTAGACGCTAGAAGACAGAGGAGGTGCAATGCTAACTGATAATAGGGGACTATACTAGACGCTAGAAGACAGAGGAGGTGCAATGCTAACTGATAATAGGGGACTATACTAGACGCTAGAAGACAGAGGAGGTGCAATGCTAACTGATAATAGGGGACTATACTAGACGCTAGAAGACAGAGGAGGTGCAATGCTAACTGACAATAGGGGACTATACTAGACGCTAGAAGACAGAGGAGGTGGAATGCTAACTGATAATAGGGGACTATACTAGACGCTAGAAGACAGAGGAGGTGCAATGCTAACTGATAATAGGGGATTATACTAGACGCTAGAAGACAGAGGAGGTGCAATGCTAACTGATAATAGGGGACTATACTAGACGCTAGAAGACAGAGGAGGTGCAATGCTAACTGATAATAGGGTACTATGCTAGACGCTAGAAGACAGAGGAGGTGCAATGCTAACTGATAATAGGGGACTATACTGGACGCTAGAAGACAGAGGAGTTGCAATGCTAACTGATAATAGGGGACTATACTGGACGCTAGAAGACAGAGGAGGTGCAATGCTAACTGACAATAGGGGACTATACTAGACGCTAGAAGACAGAGGAGGTGCAATGCTAACTGATAATAGGGGACTATACTAGACGCTAGAAGACAGAGGAGGTGCAATGCTAACTGATAATAAGGGATTATACTAGACGCTAGAAGACAGAGGAGGTGCAATGCTAACTGATAATAGGGGACTATACTAGACGCTAGAAGACAGAGAAGGTGCAATGCTAACTGATAATAGGGGACTATACTAGACGCTAGAAGACAGAGGAGGTGCAATGCTAACTGATAATAGGGACTATACTAGACACTAGAAGACAGAGGAGGTGCAATGCTAACTGATAATAGGGGACTATACTAGACGTTAGAAGACAGAGGAGGTGCAATGCTAACTGACAATAGGGGACTATACTAGACGCTAGAAGACAGAGCAGGTGCAATGCTAACTGATAATAGGGGACTATACTAGACGATAGAAGACAGAGGAGGTGCAATGCTAACTGATAATAGGGGACTATACTAGACGCTAGAAGACAGAGGAGGTGCAATGCTAACTGATAATAGGGGACTATACTAGACGCTAGAAGACAGAGGAGGTGCAATGCTAACTGATAATAGGGGACTCTACTAGACGCTAGAAGACAGAGGGGGTGCAATGCTAACTGATAATAGGGGATTATACTAGACGCTAGAAGACAGAGGAGGTGCAATGCTAACTGATAATAGGGGACTATACTAGACGCTAGAAGACAGAGGAGGTGCAATGCTAACTGTAAATAGGGACTATACTAGACACAAGATGACAGAGGAGGTGCAATGCTAACTGATAATAGGGGACTATACTAGACGATAGAAGACAGAGGAGGTGCAATGCTAACTGATAATAGGGGACTATACTAGACGATAGAAGACAGAGGAGGTGCAATGCTAACTGATAATAGGGGACTATACTAGACACTAGAAGACAGAGGAGGTGCAATGCTAACTGATAATAGGGGACTATACTAGACGATAGAAGACAGAGGAGGTGCAATGCTAACTGATAATAGGGGACTATACTAGACGCTAGATGACAGAGGAGGTGCAATGCTAACTGATAATAGGTGACTATACTAGACGATAGAAGACAGAGGAGGTGCAATGCTAACTGATAATAGGGGACTATACTAGACGCTAGAAGACAGAGGAGGTGCAATGCTAACTGATAATAGGGGACTATACTAGACGCTAGAAGACAGAGGAAGTTCAATGCTAACTGATAAAAGGGGACTATACTAGACGCTAGAAGACAGAGGAGGTGCAATGCTAACTGATAATAGGGGACTATACTAGACGCTAGAAGACAGAGGAGGTGCAATGCTAACTGATAATAGGGGACTATACTAGACGCTAGAAGACAGAGGAGGTGCAATGCTAACTGATAATAGGGGACTATACTAGACGCTAGAAGACAGAGGAGGTGCAATGCTAACTGGCAATAGGGGACTATACTAGACGCTAGAAGACAGAGGAGGTGCAATGCTAACTGATAATAGGGGACTATACTAGACGCTAGACGACAGAGGAGGTGCAATGCTAACTGATAATAGGGGATTATACTAGACGCTAGAAGACAGAGGAGGTGCAATGCTAACTGATAATAGGGGACTATACTAGACGCTAGAAGACAGAGGACTTGCAATGCTAACTGATAATAGGGGACTATACTAGACGCTAGAAGACAGAGGAGGTGCAATGCTAACTGATAATAGGGGACTATACTAGACGCTAGAAGACAGAGGAGGTGCAATGCTAACTGATAATAGGGGACTATACTAGACGCTAGAAGACAGAGGAGGTGCAATGCTAACTGACAATAGGGGACTATACTAGACGCTAGAAGACAGAGGAGGAGCAATGCTAACTGATAATAGGGGACTATACTAGACGCTAGAAGACAGAGGAGGTGAAATGCTAACTGATAATAGGGGATTATACTAGACGCTAGAAGACATAGGAGGTGCAATGCTAACTGATAATAGGGGACTATACTAGACGCTAGATGACAGAGAAGGTGCAATGCTAACTGATAATAGGGGACTATACTAGACGCTAGAAGACAGAGGAGGTGCAATGCTAACTGATAATAGGGGACTATACTAGACGCTAGAAGACAGCGGAGGTGCAATGCTAACTGATAATAGGGGACTATACTAGACGATAGAAGACAGAGGAGGTGCAATGCTAACTGATAATAGGGGACTATACTAGACACTAGAAGACAGAGGAGGTGCAATGCTAACTGATAATAGGGGACTATACTAGACGATAGAAGACAGAGGAGGTGCAATGCTAACTGATAATAGGGGACTATACTAGACGCTAGAAGACAGAGGAGGTGCAATGCTAACTGATAATAGGGGACTATACTAGACGCTAGAAGACAGAGGAGGTGCAATGCTAACTGATAATAGGGGACTATACTAGACGCTAGAAGACAGAGGAGGTGCAATGCTAACTGATAATAGGGGACAATACTAGACGATAGAAGACAGAGGAGGTGCAATGCTAACTGATAATAGGGGACTATACTAGACGCTAGAAGACAGAGGAGGTGCAATGCTAACTGATAATAGGGGACTATACTAGACGCTAGAAGACAGAGGAGGTGCAATGCTAACTGACAATAGGGGACTATACTAGACGCTAGAAGACAGAGGAGGTGCAATGCTAACTGATAATAGGGGACTATACTAGACGCTAGAAGACAGTGGAGGTGCAATGCTAACTGATAATAGGGGATTATACTAGAAGCTAGAAGACAGAGGAGGAGCAATGCTAACTGATAATAGAGGACTATACTAGACCCTAGAAGCCTGAGGAGGTGCAATGCTAACTGATAATAGGGGACTTTATTAGACGCTAGAAGACAGAGGAGGTGCAATGCTAACTGATAATAGGGGACTATACTAGACGCTAGAAGACAGAGGAGGTGCAATGCTAACTGACAATAGGGGACTATACTAGACGCAGGAAGACAGAGGAGGTGCAATGCTAACTGATAATAGGGGACTATACTAGACGCTAGAAGACAGAGGAGGTGCAATGCTAACTGATAATAGGGGACAATACTAGACGATAGAAGACAGAGGAGGTGCAATGCTAACTGATAATAGGGGACTATACTAGACGCTAGAAGACAGAGGAGGTGCAATGCTAACTGATAATAGGGGACTATACTAGACGCTAGAAGACAGAGGAGGTGCAATGCTAACTGACAATAGGGGACTATACTAGACGCTAGAAGACAGAGGAGGTGCAATGCTAACTGATAATAGGGGACTATACTGGACGATAGAAGACAGAGGAGTTGCAATGCTAACTGATAATAGGGGCTATACTAGACACTAGAAGACAGAGGAGGTGCAATGCTAACTGATAATAGGGGACTATACTAGACGATAGAAGACAGAGGAGGTGCAATGCTAACTGATAATAGGGGACTATACTAGACGCTAGAAGACAGAGGAGGTGCAATTCTAACTGATATTAGGGGACTATACTAGACGATAGAAGACAGAGGAGGTGCAATGCTAACTGATAATAGGGGACTATACTAGACGCTAGAAGACACAGGAGGTGCAATGCTAACTGATAATAGGGGACTATACTAGACGCTAGAAGACAGAGGAGGTGCAATGCTAACTGATAATAGGGGACTATACTAGACGCTAGAAGACAGAGGAGGTGCAATGCTAACTGATAATAGGGGACTATACTAGACGCTAGAAGACAGAGGAGGTGCAATGCTAACTGATAATAGGGGACTATACTAGACGCTAGAGACAGAGGAGGTGCAATGCTAACTGACAATAGGGGACTATACTAGACGCTAGAAGACAGAGGAGGTGGAATGCTAACTGACAATAGGGGACTATACTAGACGCTAGAAGACATAGGAGGTGCAATGCTAACTGATAATAGGGGATTATACTAGACGCTAGAAGACAGAGGAGGTGCAATGCTAACTGATAATAGGGGACTATACTAGACGCTAGAAGACAGAGGAGGTGCAATGCTAACTGATAATAGGGGACTATACTAGACGCTAGCAGACAGAGGAGGTGCAATGCTAACTGATAATAGGGGACTATACTGGACGCTAGAAGACAGAGGAGGTGCAATGCTAACTGATAATAGGGGACTATACTGGACGCTAGAAGACAGAGGAGGTGCAATGCTAACTGACACTAGGGGACTATACTAGACGCTAGAAGACAGAGGAGGTGCAATGCTAACTGATAATAGGGGACTATACTAGACGCTAGAAGACAGAGGAGGTGCAATGCTAACTGATAATAAGGGATTATACTAGACGCTAGAAGACAGAGGAGGTGCAATGCTAACTGATAATAGGGGACTATACTAGACGCTAGAAGACAGATAAGGTGCAATGCTAACTGATAATAGGGGACTATACTAGACGCTAGAAGACAGAGGAGGTGCAATGCTAACTGATAATAGGGACTATACTAGACACTAGAAGACAGAGGAGGTGCAATGCTAACTGATAATAGGGGACTATACTAGACGATAGAAGACAGAGGAGGTGCAATGCTAACTGATAATAGGGGACTATACTAGACGCTAGAAGACAGAGCAGGTGCAATGCTAACTGATAATAGGGGACTATACTAGACGATAGAAGACAGAGGTGGTGCAATGCTAACTGATAATAGGGGACTATACTAGACGCTAGAAGACAGAGGAGGTGCAATGCTAACTGATAATAGGGGACTATACTAGACGCTAGAAGACACAGGAGGTGCAATGCTAACTGATAATAGGGGACTATACTAGACGCTAGAAGACAGAGGGGGTGCAATGCTAACTGATAATAGGGGATTATACTAGACGCTAGAAGACAGAGGAGGTGCAATGCTAACTAATAATAGGGGACTATACTAGACGCTAGAAGACAGAGGAGGTGCAATGCTAACTGTAAATAGGGACTATACTAGACACTAGATGACAGAGGAGGTGGAATGCTAACTGATAATAGGGGACTATACTAGACGATAGAAGACAGAGGAGGTGCAATGCTAACTGATAATAGGGGACTATACTAGACGCTAGAAGACAGAGGAGGTGCAATGCTAACTGATAATAGGGGACTATACTAGACACTAGAAGACAGAGGAGGTGCAATGCTAACTGATAATAGGGGACTATACTAGACGATAGAAGACAGAGGAGGTGCAATGCTGACTGATAATAGGGGACTATACTAGACGCTAGATGACGGAGGAGGTGCAATGCTAACTGATAATAGGTGACTATACTAGACGATAGAAGACAGAGGAGGTGCAATGCTATCTGATAATAGGGGACTATACTAGACGCTAGAAGACAGAGGAGGTGCAATGCTAACTGATAATAGGGGACTATACTAGACGCTAGAAGACAGAGGAGGTGCAATGCTAACTGATAATAGGGGACTATACTAGACGCTAGAAGACAGAGGAGGTGCAATGCTAACTGATAATAGGGGACTATACTAGACGCTAGAAGACAGAGAAGGTGCAATGCTAACTGATAATAGGGGACTATACTAGACGCTAGAAGACAGAGGAGGTGCAATGCTAACTGATAATAGGGGACTATACTAGACGCTAGAAGACAGAGGAGGTGCAATGCTAACTGATAATAGGGGACTATACTAGACGCTAGAAGACAGAGGAGGTGCAATGCTAACTGACAATAGGGGACTATACTAGACGCTAGAAGACAGAGGAGGAGCAATGCTAACTGATAATAGGGGACTATACTAGACGCTAGAAGACAGAGGAGGTGCAATGCTAACTGATAATAGGGGATTATACTAGACGCTAGAAGACATAGGAGGTGCAATGCTAACTGATAATAGGGGACTATACTAGACGCTAGATGACAGAGAAGGTGCAATGCTAACTGATAATAGGGGACTATACTAGACGCTAGAAGACAGAGGAGGTGCAATGCTAACTGATAATAGGGACTATACCAGACACTAGAAGACAGAGGAGGTGCAATGCTAACTGATAATAGGGGACTATACTAGACGATAGAAGACAGTGGAGGTGCAATGCTAACTGATAATAGGGGACTATACTAGACGCTAGAAGACAGAGGAGGTGCAATGCTAACTGATAATAGGGGACTATACTAGACGATAGAAAACAGAGGAGGTGCAATGCTAACTGATAATAGGGGACTATACTAGACGCTAGAAGACAGAGGAGGTGCAATGCTAACTGATAATAGGGGACTATACTAGACGCTAGAAGACAGAGGAGGTGCAATGCTAACTGATAATAGGGGACTATACTAGACGCTAGAAGACAGAGGAGGTGCAATGCTACCTGATAATAGGGGACAATACTAGACGCTAGAAGACAGAGGAGGTGCAATGCTAACTGATAATGGGGGGCTATACTAGACGCTAGAAGACAGAGGAGGTGCAATGCTAACTGATAATAGGGGACTATACTAGACGCTAGAAGACAGAGGAGGTGCAATGCTAACTGACAATAGCGGACTATACTAGACGCTAGAAGACAGAGGAGGTGCAATGCTAACTGATAATAGGGGACTATACTAGACGATAGAAAACAGAGGAGGTGCAATGCTAACTGATAATAGGGGACTATACTAGACGCTAGAAGACAGAGGAGGTGCAATGCTAACTGATAATAGGGGACTATACTAGACGCTAGAAGACAGAGGAGGTGCAATGATAACTGATAATAGGGGACTATACTAGACGTTAGAAGACAGAGGAGGAGCAATGCTAACTGATAATAGGGACCATACTAGACGCTAGAAGACAGAGGAGGTGCAATGCTAACTGATAATAGGGGACTATACTAGACGCTAGAAGACAGGGGAGGTGCAATGCTAACTGATAATAGGGGACTATACTAGACGCTAGAAGACAGAGGAGGTGCAATGCTAACTGATAATAGGGGATTATACTAGACGCTAGAAGACAGAGGAGGTGCAATGCTAACTGATAATAGGGGACTATACTAGACGCTAGAAGACAGAGGAGGTGCAATGCTAACTGATAATAGGGGACTATACTAGACCCTAGAAGACAGAGGAGGTGCGATGCTAACTGATAATAGGGGACTATACTAGACGCTAGAACACAGAGAAGGTGCGATGATAACTGATAATAGGGGACTATACTAGACGCTAGAAGACAGAGGAGGTGCAATGCTAACTGATAATAGGGGACTATACTAGACGATAGAAGACTGAGGAGGTGCAATGCTAACTGATAATAGGGGACTATATTAGACGCTAGACGACAGAGGAGGTGCAATGCTAACTGATAATAGGGGACTATACTAGACGCTAGAAGACTGAGGAGGTGCAATGCTAACTGATAATAGGGGACTATATTAGACGCTAGGAGACAGAGGAGGTGCAATGCTAACTGATAATAGGGGACTATACAAGACGCTAGAAGACTGAGGAGGTGCAATGCTAACTGATAATAGGGGACTATATTAGACGCTAGAAGACAGAGGAGGTGCAATGCTAACTGATAATAGGGGACTATACTAGACGCTAGAAGACAGAGGAGGTGCAATGCTAACTGATAATAGGGGACTATACTAGACGCTGGAAGACAGAGGAGGTGCAATGCTAACTGATAATAGGGGACTATACTGGACGCTAGAAGACAGAGGAGTTGCAATGCTAACTGATAATAGGGGACTATACTGGACGCTAGAAGACAGAGGAGGTGCAATGCTAACTGACAATAGGGGACTATACTAGACGCTAGAAGACAGAGGAGGTGCAATGCTAACTGATAATAGGGGACTATACTAGACGCTAGAAGACAGAGGAGGTGCAATGCTAACTGATAATAAGGGATTATACTAGACGCTAGAAGACAGAGGAGGTGCAATGCTAACTGATAATAGGGGACTATACTAGACGCTAGAAGACAGAGAAGGTGCAATGCTAACTGATAATAGGGGACTATACTAGACGCTAGAAGACAGAGGAGGTGCAATGCTAACTGATAATAGGGACTATACTAGACACTAGAAGACAGAGGAGGTGCAATGCTAACTGATAATAGGGGACTATACTAGACGTTAGAAGACAGAGGAGGTGCAATGCTAACTGACAATAGGGGACTATACTAGACGCTAGAAGACAGAGCAGGTGCAATGCTAACTGATAATAGGGGACTATACTAGACGATAGAAGACAGAGGAGGTGCAATGCTAACTGATAATAGGGGACTATACTAGACGCTAGAAGACAGAGGAGGTGCAATGCTAACTGATAATAGGGGACTATACTAGACGCTAGAAGACAGAGGAGGTGCAATGCTAACTGATAATAGGGGACTCTACTAGACGCTAGAAGACAGAGGGGGTGCAATGCTAACTGATAATAGGGGATTATACTAGACGCTAGAAGACAGAGGAGGTGCAATGCTAACTGATAATAGGGGACTATACTAGACGCTAGAAGACAGAGGAGGTGCAATGCTAACTGTAAATAGGGACTATACTAGACACAAGATGACAGAGGAGGTGCAATGCTAACTGATAATAGGGGACTATACTAGACGATAGAAGACAGAGGAGGTGCAATGCTAACTGATAATAGGGGACTATACTAGACGATAGAAGACAGAGGAGGTGCAATGCTAACTGATAATAGGGGACTATACTAGACACTAGAAGACAGAGGAGGTGCAATGCTAACTGATAATAGGGGACTATACTAGACGATAGAAGACAGAGGAGGTGCAATGCTAACTGATAATAGGGGACTATACTAGACGCTAGATGACAGAGGAGGTGCAATGCTAACTGATAATAGGTGACTATACTAGACGATAGAAGACAGAGGAGGTGCAATGCTAACTGATAATAGGGGACTATACTAGACGCTAGAAGACAGAGGAGGTGCAATGCTAACTGATAATAGGGGACTATACTAGACGCTAGAAGACAGAGGAAGTTCAATGCTAACTGATAAAAGGGGACTATACTAGACGCTAGAAGACAGAGGAGGTGCAATGCTAACTGATAATAGGGGACTATACTAGACGCTAGAAGACAGAGGAGGTGCAATGCTAACTGATAATAGGGGACTATACTAGACGCTAGAAGACAGAGGAGGTGCAATGCTAACTGATAATAGGGGACTATACTAGACGCTAGAAGACAGAGGAGGTGCAATGCTAACTGGCAATAGGGGACTATACTAGACGCTAGAAGACAGAGGAGGTGCAATGCTAACTGATAATAGGGGACTATACTAGACGCTAGACGACAGAGGAGGTGCAATGCTAACTGATAATAGGGGATTATACTAGACGCTAGAAGACAGAGGAGGTGCAATGCTAACTGATAATAGGGGACTATACTAGACGCTAGAAGACAGAGGACTTGCAATGCTAACTGATAATAGGGGACTATACTAGACGCTAGAAGACAGAGGAGGTGCAATGCTAACTGATAATAGGGGACTATACTAGACGCTAGAAGACAGAGGAGGTGCAATGCTAACTGATAATAGGGGACTATACTAGACGCTAGAAGACAGAGGAGGTGCAATGCTAACTGACAATAGGGGACTATACTAGACGCTAGAAGACAGAGGAGGAGCAATGCTAACTGATAATAGGGGACTATACTAGACGCTAGAAGACAGAGGAGGTGCAATGCTAACTGATAATAGGGGATTATACTAGACGCTAGAAGACATAGGAGGTGCAATGCTAACTGATAATAGGGGACTATACTAGACGCTAGATGACAGAGAAGGTGCAATGCTAACTGATAATAGGGGACTATACTAGACGCTAGAAGACAGAGGAGGTGCAATGCTAACTGATAATAGGGGACTATACTAGACGCTAGAAGACAGCGGAGGTGCAATGCTAACTGATAATAGGGGACTATACTAGACGATAGAAGACAGAGGAGGTGCAATGCTAACTGATAATAGGGGACTATACTAGACACTAGAAGACAGAGGAGGTGCAATGCTAACTGATAATAGGGGACTATACTAGACGATAGAAGACAGAGGAGGTGCAATGCTAACTGATAATAGGGGACTATACTAGACGCTAGAAGACAGAGGAGGTGCAATGCTAACTGATAATAGGGGACTATACTAGACGCTAGAAGACAGAGGAGGTGCAATGCTAACTGATAATAGGGGACTATACTAGACGCTAGAAGACAGAGGAGGTGCAATGCTAACTGATAATAGGGGACAATACTAGACGATAGAAGACAGAGGAGGTGCAATGCTAACTGATAATAGGGGACTATACTAGACGCTAGAAGACAGAGGAGGTGCAATGCTAACTGATAATAGGGGACTATACTAGACGCTAGAAGACAGAGGAGGTGCAATGCTAACTGACAATAGGGGACTATACTAGACGCTAGAAGACAGAGGAGGTGCAATGCTAACTGATAATAGGGGACTATACTAGACGCTAGAAGACAGTGGAGGTGCAATGCTAACTGATAATAGGGGATTATACTAGAAGCTAGAAGACAGAGGAGGAGCAATGCTAACTGATAATAGAGGACTATACTAGACCCTAGAAGCCTGAGGAGGTGCAATGCTAACTGATAATAGGGGACTTTATTAGACGCTAGAAGACAGAGGAGGTGCAATGCTAACTGATAATAGGGGACTATACTAGACGCTAGAAGACAGAGGAGGTGCAATGCTAACTGACAATAGGGGACTATACTAGACGCAGGAAGACAGAGGAGGTGCAATGCTAACTGATAATAGGGGACTATACTAGACGCTAGAAGACAGAGGAGGTGCAATGCTAACTGATAATAGGGGACAATACTAGACGATAGAAGACAGAGGAGGTGCAATGCTAACTGATAATAGGGGACTATACTAGACGCTAGAAGACAGAGGAGGTGCAATGCTAACTGATAATAGGGGACTATACTAGACGCTAGAAGACAGAGGAGGTGCAATGCTAACTGACAATAGGGGACTATACTAGACGCTAGAAGACAGAGGAGGTGCAATGCTAACTGATAATAGGGGACTATACTGGACGATAGAAGACAGAGGAGTTGCAATGCTAACTGATAATAGGGGCTATACTAGACACTAGAAGACAGAGGAGGTGCAATGCTAACTGATAATAGGGGACTATACTAGACGATAGAAGACAGAGGAGGTGCAATGCTAACTGATAATAGGGGACTATACTAGACGCTAGAAGACAGAGGAGGTGCAATTCTAACTGATATTAGGGGACTATACTAGACGATAGAAGACAGAGGAGGTGCAATGCTAACTGATAATAGGGGACTATACTAGACGCTAGAAGACACAGGAGGTGCAATGCTAACTGATAATAGGGGACTATACTAGACGCTAGAAGACAGAGGAGGTGCAATGCTAACTGATAAGAGGGGACTATACTAGACGCTAGAAGACAGAGGAGGTGCAATGCTAACTGATAATAGGGGACTATACTAGACGCTAGAAGACAGAGGAGGTGCAATGCTAACTGATAATAGGGGACTATACTAGACGCTAGAGACAGAGGAGGTGCAATGCTAACTGACAATAGGGGACTATACTAGACGCTAGAAGACAGAGGAGGTGGAATGCTAACTGACAATAGGGGACTATACTAGACGCTAGAAGACATAGGAGGTGCAATGCTAACTGATAATAGGGGATTATACTAGACGCTAGAAGACAGAGGAGGTGCAATGCTAACTGATAATAGGGGACTATACTAGACGCTAGAAGACAGAGGAGGTGCAATGCTAACTGATAATAGGGGACTATACTAGACGCTAGAAGACAGAGGAGGTGCAATGCTAACTGATAATAGGGGACTATACTGGACGCTAGAAGACAGAGGAGGTGCAATGCTAACTGATAATAGGGGACTATACTGGACGCTAGAAGACAGAGGAGGTGCAATGCTAACTGACACTAGGGGACTATACTAGACGCTAGAAGACAGAGGAGGTGCAATGCTAACTGATAATAGGGGACTATACTAGACGCTAGAAGACAGAGGAGGTGCAATGCTAACTGATAATAAGGGATTATACTAGACGCTAGAAGACAGAGGAGGTGCAATGCTAACTGATAATAGGGGACTATACTAGACGCTAGAAGACAGATAAGGTGCAATGCTAACTGATAATAGGGGACTATACTAGACGCTAGAAGACAGAGGAGGTGCAATGCTAACTGATAATAGGGACTATACTAGACACTAGAAGACAGAGGAGGTGCAATGCTAACTGATAATAGGGGACTATACTAGACGATAGAAGACAGAGGAGGTGCAATGCTAACTGATAATAGGGGACTATACTAGACGCTAGAAGACAGAGCAGGTGCAATGCTAACTGATAATAGGGGACTATACTAGACGATAGAAGACAGAGGTGGTGCAATGCTAACTGATAATAGGGGACTATACTAGACGCTAGAAGACAGAGGAGGTGCAATGCTAACTGATAATAGGGGACTATACTAGACGCTAGAAGACACAGGAGGTGCAATGCTAACTGATAATAGGGGACTATACTAGACGCTAGAAGACAGAGGGGGTGCAATGCTAACTGATAATAGGGGACTATACTAGACACTAGAAGACAGAGGAGGTGCAATGCTAACTGATAATAGGGGACTATACTAGACGCTAGAAGACAGAGGAGGTGCAATGATAACTGATAATAGGGGACTATACTAGACGTTAGAAGACAGAGGAGGAGCAATGCTAACTGATAATAGGGACCATACTAGACGCTAGAAGACAGAGGAGGTGCAATGCTAACTGATAATAGGGGACTATACTAGACGCTAGAAGACAGAGGAGGTGCAATGCTAACTGATAATAGGGGACTATACTAGACGCTAGAAGACAGAGGAGGTGCAATGCTAACTGATAATAGGGGACAATACTAGACGATAGAAGACAGAGGAGGTGCAAAGCTAACTGATAATAGGGGACTATACTAGACGCTAGAAGACAGAGGAGGTGCAATGCTAACTGATAATAGGAGACTATACTAGACGCTAGAAGACAGAGGAGGTGCAATGCTAACTGATAATAGGGGACTATACTAGACGCTAGAAGACAGAGGAGGTGCAATGCTAACTGATAATAGGGGACAATACTAGACGATAGAAGACAGAGGAGGTGCAATGCTAACTGATAATAGGGGACTATACTAGACGCTAGAAGACAGAGGAGGTGCAATGCTAACTGATAATAGGGGACTATACTAGACACTAGAAGACAGAGGAGGTGCAATGCTAACTGATAATAGGGGACTATACTAGACGCTAGAAGACAGAGAAGGTGCAATGCTAACTGATAATAGGGGACTATACTAGACGCTAGAAGACAGAGGAGGTGCAATGCTAACTGATAATAGGGACTATACTAGACACTAGAAGACAGAGGAGGTGCAATGCTAACTGATAATAGGGGAATATACTAGACGATAGAAGACAGAGGAGGTGCAATGCTAACTGATAATAGGGGACTATACTAGACGCTAGAAGACAGAGAAGGTGCAATGCTAACTGATAATAGGGGACTATACTAGACGCTAGAAGACAGAGAAGGTGCAATGCTAACTGATAATAGGGGACTATACTAGACGCTAGAAGACAGAGGAGGTGCAATGCTAACTGATTATAGGGACTATACTAGACACTAGAAGACAGAGGAGGTGCAATGCTAACTGATAATAGGGGACTATACTAGACGATAGAAGACAGAGGAGGTGCAATGCTAACTGATAATAGGGGACTATACTAGACACTAGAAGACAGAGGAGGTGCAATGCTAACTGATAATAGGCGACTATACTAGACGATAGAAGACAGAGGAGGTGCAATGCTAACTGATAATAGGGGACTATACTAGACGCTAGAAGACAGAGGAGGTGCAATGCTAACTGATAATAGGGGAATATACTAGACGATAGAAGACAGAGGAGGTGCAATGCTAACTGATAATAGGGGACTATACTAGACACTAGAAGACAGAGGAGGTGCAATGCTAACTGATAATAGGGGACTATACTAGACGATAGAAGACAGAGGAGGTGCAATGCTAACTGATAATAGGGGACTATACTAGACGCTAGAAGACAGAGGAGGTGCAATGCTAACTGATATTAGGGGACTATACTAGACGATAGAAGACAGAGGAGGTGCAATGCTAACTGATAATAAGGGACTATACTAGACGCTAGAAGACTCAGGAGGTGCAATGCTAACTGATAATAGGGGACTATACTAGACGCTAGAAGACAGAGGAGGTGCAATGCTAACTGATAATAGGGGACTATACTAGACGCTAGAAGACAGAGGAGGTGCAATGCTAACTGATAATAGGGGACTATACTAGACGCTAGAAGACAGAGGAGGTGCAATGCTAACTGATAATAGGGGACTATACTAGACGCTAGAAGACAGAGGAGGTGCAATGCTAACTGATAATAGGGGACTATACTAGACGCTAGATGACAGAGGAGGTGCAATGCTAACTGACAATAGGGGACTATACTAGACGCTAGAAGACAGAGGAGGTGGAATGCTAACTGATAATAGGGGACTATACTAGACGCTAGAAGACAGAGGAGGTGCAATGCTAACTGATAATAGGGGATTATACTAGACGCTAGAAGACAGAGGAGGTGCAATGCTAACTGATAATAGGGGACTATACTAGACGCTAGAAGACAGAGGAGGTGCAATGCTAACTGATAATAGGGTACTATGCTAGACGCTAGAAGACAGAGGAGGTGCAATGCTAACTGATAATAGGGGACTATACTGGACGCTAGAAGACAGAGGAGTTGCAATGCTAACTGATAATAGGGGACTATACTGGACGCTAGAAGACAGAGGAGGTGCAATGCTAACTGACAATAGGGGACTATACTAGACGCTAGAAGACAGAGGAGGTGCAATGCTAACTGATAATAGGGGACTATACTAGACGCTAGAAGACAGAGGAGGTGCAATGCTAACTGATAATAAGGGATTATACTAGACGCTAGAAGACAGAGGAGGTGCAATGCTAACTGATAATAGGGGACTATACTAGACGCTAGAAGACAGAGAAGGTGCAATGCTAACTGATAATAGGGGACTATACTAGACGCTAGAAGACAGAGGAGGTGCAATGCTAACTGATAATAGGGACTATACTAGACACTAGAAGACAGAGGAGGTGCAATGCTAACTGATAATAGGGGACTATACTAGACGTTAGAAGACAGAGGAGGTGCAATGCTAACTGACAATAGGGGACTATACTAGACGCTAGAAGACAGAGCAGGTGCAATGCTAACTGATAATAGGGGACTATACTAGACGATAGAAGACAGAGGAGGTGCAATGCTAACTGATAATAGGGGACTATACTAGACGCTAGAAGACAGAGGAGGTGCAATGCTAACTGATAATAGGGGACTATACTAGACGCTAGAAGACAGAGGAGGTGCAATGCTAACTGATAATAGGGGACTCTACTAGACGCTAGAAGACAGAGGGGGTGCAATGCTAACTGATAATAGGGGATTATACTAGACGCTAGAAGACAGAGGAGGTGCAATGCTAACTGATAATAGGGGACTATACTAGACGCTAGAAGACAGAGGAGGTGCAATGCTAACTGTAAATAGGGACTATACTAGACACAAGATGACAGAGGAGGTGCAATGCTAACTGATAATAGGGGACTATACTAGACGATAGAAGACAGAGGAGGTGCAATGCTAACTGATAATAGGGGACTATACTAGACGATAGAAGACAGAGGAGGTGCAATGCTAACTGATAATAGGGGACTATACTAGACACTAGAAGACAGAGGAGGTGCAATGCTAACTGATAATAGGGGACTATACTAGACGATAGAAGACAGAGGAGGTGCAATGCTAACTGATAATAGGGGACTATACTAGACGCTAGATGACAGAGGAGGTGCAATGCTAACTGATAATAGGTGACTATACTAGACGATAGAAGACAGAGGAGGTGCAATGCTAACTGATAATAGGGGACTATACTAGACGCTAGAAGACAGAGGAGGTGCAATGCTAACTGATAATAGGGGACTATACTAGACGCTAGAAGACAGAGGAAGTTCAATGCTAACTGATAAAAGGGGACTATACTAGACGCTAGAAGACAGAGGAGGTGCAATGCTAACTGATAATAGGGGACTATACTAGACGCTAGAAGACAGAGGAGGTGCAATGCTAACTGATAATAGGGGACTATACTAGACGCTAGAAGACAGAGGAGGTGCAATGCTAACTGATAATAGGGGACTATACTAGACGCTAGAAGACAGAGGAGGTGCAATGCTAACTGGCAATAGGGGACTATACTAGACGCTAGAAGACAGAGGAGGTGCAATGCTAACTGATAATAGGGGACTATACTAGACGCTAGACGACAGAGGAGGTGCAATGCTAACTGATAATAGGGGATTATACTAGACGCTAGAAGACAGAGGAGGTGCAATGCTAACTGATAATAGGGGACTATACTAGACGCTAGAAGACAGAGGACTTGCAATGCTAACTGATAATAGGGGACTATACTAGACGCTAGAAGACAGAGGAGGTGCAATGCTAACTGATAATAGGGGACTATACTAGACGCTAGAAGACAGAGGAGGTGCAATGCTAACTGATAATAGGGGACTATACTAGACGCTAGAAGACAGAGGAGGTGCAATGCTAACTGACAATAGGGGACTATACTAGACGCTAGAAGACAGAGGAGGAGCAATGCTAACTGATAATAGGGGACTATACTAGACGCTAGAAGACAGAGGAGGTGCAATGCTAACTGATAATAGGGGATTATACTAGACGCTAGAAGACATAGGAGGTGCAATGCTAACTGATAATAGGGGACTATACTAGACGCTAGATGACAGAGAAGGTGCAATGCTAACTGATAATAGGGGACTATACTAGACGCTAGAAGACAGAGGAGGTGCAATGCTAACTGATAATAGGGGACTATACTAGACGCTAGAAGACAGCGGAGGTGCAATGCTAACTGATAATAGGGGACTATACTAGACGATAGAAGACAGAGGAGGTGCAATGCTAACTGATAATAGGGGACTATACTAGACACTAGAAGACAGAGGAGGTGCAATGCTAACTGATAATAGGGGACTATACTAGACGATAGAAGACAGAGGAGGTGCAATGCTAACTGATAATAGGGGACTATACTAGACGCTAGAAGACAGAGGAGGTGCAATGCTAACTGATAATAGGGGACTATACTAGACGCTAGAAGACAGAGGAGGTGCAATGCTAACTGATAATAGGGGACTATACTAGACGCTAGAAGACAGAGGAGGTGCAATGCTAACTGATAATAGGGGACAATACTAGACGATAGAAGACAGAGGAGGTGCAATGCTAACTGATAATAGGGGACTATACTAGACGCTAGAAGACAGAGGAGGTGCAATGCTAACTGATAATAGGGGACTATACTAGACGCTAGAAGACAGAGGAGGTGCAATGCTAACTGACAATAGGGGACTATACTAGACGCTAGAAGACAGAGGAGGTGCAATGCTAACTGATAATAGGGGACTATACTAGACGCTAGAAGACAGTGGAGGTGCAATGCTAACTGATAATAGGGGATTATACTAGAAGCTAGAAGACAGAGGAGGAGCAATGCTAACTGATAATAGAGGACTATACTAGACCCTAGAAGCCTGAGGAGGTGCAATGCTAACTGATAATAGGGGACTTTATTAGACGCTAGAAGACAGAGGAGGTGCAATGCTAACTGATAATAGGGGACTATACTAGACGCTAGAAGACAGAGGAGGTGCAATGCTAACTGACAATAGGGGACTATACTAGACGCAGGAAGACAGAGGAGGTGCAATGCTAACTGATAATAGGGGACTATACTAGACGCTAGAAGACAGAGGAGGTGCAATGCTAACTGATAATAGGGGACAATACTAGACGATAGAAGACAGAGGAGGTGCAATGCTAACTGATAATAGGGGACTATACTAGACGCTAGAAGACAGAGGAGGTGCAATGCTAACTGATAATAGGGGACTATACTAGACGCTAGAAGACAGAGGAGGTGCAATGCTAACTGACAATAGGGGACTATACTAGACGCTAGAAGACAGAGGAGGTGCAATGCTAACTGATAATAGGGGACTATACTGGACGATAGAAGACAGAGGAGTTGCAATGCTAACTGATAATAGGGGCTATACTAGACACTAGAAGACAGAGGAGGTGCAATGCTAACTGATAATAGGGGACTATACTAGACGATAGAAGACAGAGGAGGTGCAATGCTAACTGATAATAGGGGACTATACTAGACGCTAGAAGACAGAGGAGGTGCAATTCTAACTGATATTAGGGGACTATACTAGACGATAGAAGACAGAGGAGGTGCAATGCTAACTGATAATAGGGGACTATACTAGACGCTAGAAGACACAGGAGGTGCAATGCTAACTGATAATAGGGGACTATACTAGACGCTAGAAGACAGAGGAGGTGCAATGCTAACTGATAATAGGGGACTATACTAGACGCTAGAAGACAGAGGAGGTGCAATGCTAACTGATAATAGGGGACTATACTAGACGCTAGAAGACAGAGGAGGTGCAATGCTAACTGATAATAGGGGACTATACTAGACGCTAGAGACAGAGGAGGTGCAATGCTAACTGACAATAGGGGACTATACTAGACGCTAGAAGACAGAGGAGGTGGAATGCTAACTGACAATAGGGGACTATACTAGACGCTAGAAGACATAGGAGGTGCAATGCTAACTGATAATAGGGGATTATACTAGACGCTAGAAGACAGAGGAGGTGCAATGCTAACTGATAATAGGGGACTATACTAGACGCTAGAAGACAGAGGAGGTGCAATGCTAACTGATAATAGGGGACTATACTAGACGCTAGAAGACAGAGGAGGTGCAATGCTAACTGATAATAGGGGACTATACTGGACGCTAGAAGACAGAGGAGGTGCAATGCTAACTGATAATAGGGGACTATACTGGACGCTAGAAGACAGAGGAGGTGCAATGCTAACTGACACTAGGGGACTATACTAGACGCTAGAAGACAGAGGAGGTGCAATGCTAACTGATAATAGGGGACTATACTAGACGCTAGAAGACAGAGGAGGTGCAATGCTAACTGATAATAAGGGATTATACTAGACGCTAGAAGACAGAGGAGGTGCAATGCTAACTGAT
The DNA here is from genome assembly GCA_946902985.2 of Meconema thalassinum. Classification (NCBI taxonomy): domain Eukaryota; kingdom Metazoa; phylum Arthropoda; class Insecta; order Orthoptera; family Tettigoniidae; genus Meconema; species Meconema thalassinum. The sequence continues at coordinate 20,548,782 of OX336391.1, forward strand.
AATAGGGGACTATACTAGACGCTAGAAGACAGATAAGGTGCAATGCTAACTGATAATAGGGGACTATACTAGACGCTAGAAGACAGAGGAGGTGCAATGCTAACTGATAATAGGGACTATACTAGACACTAGAAGACAGAGGAGGTGCAATGCTAACTGATAATAGGGGACTATACTAGACGATAGAAGACAGAGGAGGTGCAATGCTAACTGATAATAGGGGACTATACTAGACGCTAGAAGACAGAGCAGGTGCAATGCTAACTGATAATAGGGGACTATACTAGACGATAGAAGACAGAGGTGGTGCAATGCTAACTGATAATAGGGGACTATACTAGACGCTAGAAGACAGAGGAGGTGCAATGCTAACTGATAATAGGGGACTATACTAGACGCTAGAAGACACAGGAGGTGCAATGCTAACTGATAATAGGGGACTATACTAGACGCTAGAAGACAGAGGGGGTGCAATGCTAACTGATAATAGGGGATTATACTAGACGCTCGAAGACAGAGGAGGTGCAATGCTAACTAATAATAGGGGACTATACTAGACGCTAGAAGACAGAGGAGGTGCAATGCTAACTGTAAATAGGGACTATACTAGACACTAGATGACAGAGGAGGTGGAATGCTAACTGATAATAGGGGACTATACTAGACGATAGAAGACAGAGGAGGTGCAATGCTAACTGATAATAGGGGACTATACTAGACGCTAGAAGACAGAGGAGGTGCAATGCTAACTGATAATAGGGGACTATACTAGACACTAGAAGACAGAGGAGGTGCAATGCTAACTGATAATAGGGGACTATACTAGACGCTAGAAGACAGAGGAGGTGCAATGCTAACTGATAATAGGGGACTATACAAGACGCTAGAAGACAGAGGAGGTGCAATGCTAACAGATAATAAGGGACTATACTAGACGCTAACAAGACAGAGGAGGTGCAATGCTAACTGATAATAGGGGACTATACTAGACGCTAGAAGACAGAGGAGGTGCAATGCTAACTGATAATAGGGACTATACTAGACGCTACAAGACAGAGTAGGTGCAATGCTAACTGATAATAAGGACCATACTAGATGCTAGAAGACAGAGGAGGTGCAAGGCTAACTGATGATAGGGGACTATACTAGACGCTAGAAGACAGAGGAGGTGCAAGGCTAACTGATAATAGGGGACTATACTAGACGCTAGAAGACAGAGGAGGTGCAATGCTAACTGATAATAGGGGACTATACTAGACGCTAGAAGACAGAGGAGGTGCAATGCTAACTGATAATAGGGGACTATACTAGACGCTAGAAGACAGAGGAGGTGCAATGCTAACTGACAATAGGGCACTATACTAGACGCTAGAAGACAGAGGAGGAGCAATGCTAACTGATAATAGGGGACTATACTAGACGCTAGAAGACAGAGGAGGTGCAATGCTAACTGATAATAGGGGATTATACTAGACGCTAGAAGACATAGGAGGTGCAATGCTAACTGATAATAGGGGACTATACTAGACGCTAGATGACAGAGAAGGTGCAATGCTAACTGATAATAGGGGACTATACTAGACGGTAGAAGACAGAGGAGGTGCAATGCTAACTGATAATAGGGACTATACCAGACACTAGAAGACAGAGGAGGTGCAATGCTAACTGATAATAGGGGACTATACTAGACGATAGAAGACAGTGGAGGTGCAATGCTAACTGATAATAGGGGACTATACTAGACGCTAGAAGACAGAGGAGGTGCAATGCTAACTGATAATAGGGGACTATACTAGACGATAGAAAACAGAGGAGGTGCAATGCTAACTGATAATAGGGGACTATACTAGACGCTAGAAGACAGAGGAGGTGCAATGCTAACTGATAATAGGGGACTATACTAGACGCTAGAAGACAGAGGAGGTGCAATGCTAACTGATAATAGGGGACTATACTAGACGCTAGAAGACAGAGGAGGTGCAATGCTACCTGATAATAGGGGACAATACTAGACGCTAGAAGACAGAGGAGGTGCAATGCTAACTGATAATGGGGGGCTATACTAGACGCTAGAAGACAGAGGAGGTGCAATGCTAACTGATAATAGGGGACTATACTAGACGCTAGAAGACAGAGGAGGTGCAATGCTAACTGACAATAGCGGACTATACTAGACGCTAGAAGACAGAGGAGGTGCAATGCTAACTGATAATAGGGGACTATACTAGACGATAGAAAACAGAGGAGGTGCAATGCTAACTGATAATAGGGGACTATACTAGACGCTAGAAGACAGAGGAGGTGCAATGCTAACTGATAATAGGGGACTATACTAGACGCTAGAAGACAGAGGAGGTGCAATGATAACTGATAATAGGGGACTATACTAGACGTTAGAAGACAGAGGAGGAGCAATGCTAACTGATAATAGGGACCATACTAGACGCTAGAAGACAGAGGAGGTGCAATGCTAACTGATAATAGGGGACTATACTAGACGCTAGAAGACAGGGGAGGTGCAATGCTAACTGATAATAGGGGACTATACTAGACGCTAGAAGACAGAGGAGGTGCAATGCTAACTGATAATAGGGGATTATACTAGACGCTAGAAGACAGAGGAGGTGCAATGCTAACTGATAATAGGGGACTATACTAGACGCTAGAAGACAGAGGAGGTGCAATGCTAACTGATAATAGGGGACTATACTAGACCCTAGAAGACAGAGGAGGTGCGATGCTAACTGATAATAGGGGACTATACTAGACGCTAGAACACAGAGAAGGTGCGATGATAACTGATAATAGGGGACTATACTAGACGCTAGAAGACAGAGGAGGTGCAATGCTAACTGATAATAGGGGACTATACTAGACGATAGAAGACTGAGGAGGTGCAATGCTAACTGATAATAGGGGACTATATTAGACGCTAGACGACAGAGGAGGTGCAATGCTAACTGATAATAGGGGACTATACTAGACGCTAGAAGACTGAGGAGGTGCAATGCTAACTGATAATAGGGGACTATATTAGACGCTAGGAGACAGAGGAGGTGCAATGCTAACTGATAATAGGGGACTATACAAGACGCTAGAAGACTGAGGAGGTGCAATGCTAACTGATAATAGGGGACTATATTAGACGCTAGAAGACAGAGGAGGTGCAATGCTAACTGATAATAGGGGACTATACTAGACGCTAGAAGACAGAGGAGGTGCAATGCTAACTGATAATAGGGGACTATACTAGACGCTGAAAGACAGAGGAGGTGCAATGCTAACTGATAATAGGGGACTATACTGGACGCTAGAAGACAGAGGAGTTGCAATGCTAACTGATAATAGGGGACTATACTGGACGCTAGAAGACAGAGGAGGTGCAATGCTAACTGACAATAGGGGACTATACTAGACGCTAGAAGACAGAGGAGGTGCAATGCTAACTGATAATAGGGGACTATACTAGACGCTAGAAGACAGAGGAGGTGCAATGCTAACTGATAATAAGGGATTATACTAGACGCTAGAAGACAGAGGAGGTGCAATGCTAACTGATAATAGGGGACTATACTAGACGCTAGAAGACAGAGAAGGTGCAATGCTAACTGATAATAGGGGACTATACTAGACGCTAGAAGACAGAGGAGGTGCAATGCTAACTGATAATAGGGACTATACTAGACACTAGAAGACAGAGGAGGTGCAATGCTAACTGATAATAGGGGACTATACTAGACGTTAGAAGACAGAGGAGGTGCAATGCTAACTGACAATAGGGGACTATACTAGACGCTAGAAGACAGAGCAGGTGCAATGCTAACTGATAATAGGGGACTATACTAGACGATAGAAGACAGAGGAGGTGCAATGCTAACTGATAATAGGGGACTATACTAGACGCTAGAAGACAGAGGAGGTGCAATGCTAACTGATAATAGGGGACTATACTAGACGCTAGAAGACAGAGGAGGTGCAATGCTAACTGATAATAGGGGACTCTACTAGACGCTAGAAGACAGAGGGGGTGCAATGCTAACTGATAATAGGGGATTATACTAGACGCTAGAAGACAGAGGAGGTGCAATGCTAACTGATAATAGGGGACTATACTAGACGCTAGAAGACAGAGGAGGTGCAATGCTAACTGTAAATAGGGACTATACTAGACACAAGATGACAGAGGAGGTGCAATGCTAACTGATAATAGGGGACTATACTAGACGATAGAAGACAGAGGAGGTGCAATGCTAACTGATAATAGGGGACTATACTAGACGATAGAAGACAGAGGAGGTGCAATGCTAACTGATAATAGGGGACTATACTAGACACTAGAAGACAGAGGAGGTGCAATGCTAACTGATAATAGGGGACTATACTAGACGATAGAAGACAGAGGAGGTGCAATGCTAACTGATAATAGGGGACTATACTAGACGCTAGATGACAGAGGAGGTGCAATGCTAACTGATAATAGGTGACTATACTAGACGATAGAAGACAGAGGAGGTGCAATGCTAACTGATAATAGGGGACTATACTAGACGCTAGAAGACAGAGGAGGTGCAATGCTAACTGATAATAGGGGACTATACTAGACGCTAGAAGACAGAGGAAGTTCAATGCTAACTGATAAAAGGGGACTATACTAGACGCTAGAAGACAGAGGAGGTGCAATGCTAACTGATAATAGGGGACTATACTAGACGCTAGAAGACAGAGGAGGTGCAATGCTAACTGATAATAGGGGACTATACTAGACGCTAGAAGACAGAGGAGGTGCAATGCTAACTGATAATAGGGGACTATACTAGACGCTAGAAGACAGAGGAGGTGCAATGCTAACTGGCAATAGGGGACTATACTAGACGCTAGAAGACAGAGGAGGTGCAATGCTAACTGATAATAGGGGACTATACTAGACGCTAGACGACAGAGGAGGTGCAATGCTAACTGATAATAGGGGATTATACTAGACGCTAGAAGACAGAGGAGGTGCAATGCTAACTGATAATAGGGGACTATACTAGACGCTAGAAGACAGAGGACTTGCAATGCTAACTGATAATAGGGGACTATACTAGACGCTAGAAGACAGAGGAGGTGCAATGCTAACTGATAATAGGGGACAATACTAGACGCTAGAAGACAGAGGAGGTGCAATGCTAACTGATAATAGGGGACTATACTAGACGCTAGAAGACAGAGGAGGTGCAATGCTAACTGACAATAGGGGACTATACTAGACGCTAGAAGACAGAGGAGGAGCAATGCTAACTGATAATAGGGGACTATACTAGACGCTAGAAGACAGAGGAGGTGCAATGCTAACTGATAATAGGGGATTATACTAGACGCTAGAAGACATAGGAGGTGCAATGCTAACTGATAATAGGGGACTATACTAGACGCTAGATGACAGAGAAGGTGCAATGCTAACTGATAATAGGGGACTATACTAGACGCTAGAAGACAGAGGAGGTGCAATGCTAACTGATAATAGGGGACTATACTAGACGCTAGAAGACAGCGGAGGTGCAATGCTAACTGATAATAGGGGACTATACTAGACGATAGAAGACAGAGGAGGTGCAATGCTAACTGATAATAGGGGACTATACTAGACACTAGAAGACAGAGGAGGTGCAATGCTAACTGATAATAGGGGACTATACTAGACGATAGAAGACAGAGGAGGTGCAATGCTAACTGATAATAGGGGACTATACTAGACGCTAGAAGACAGAGGAGGTGCAATGCTAACTGATAATAGGGGACTATACTAGACGCTAGAAGACAGAGGAGGTGCAATGCTAACTGATAATAGGGGACTATGCTAGACGCTAGAAGACAGAGGAGGTGCAATGCTAACTGATAATAGGGGACAATACTAGACGATAGAAGACAGAGGAGGTGCAATGCTAACTGATAATAGGGGACTATACTAGACGCTAGAAGACAGAGGAGGTGCAATGCTAACTGATAATAGGGGACTATACTAGACGCTAGAAGACAGAGGAGGTGCAATGCTAACTGACAATAGGGGACTATACTAGACGCTAGAAGACAGAGGAGGTGCAATGCTAACTGATAATAGGGGACTATACTAGACGCTAGAAGACAGTGGAGGTGCAATGCTAACTGATAATAGGGGATTATACTAGAAGCTAGAAGACAGAGGAGGAGCAATGCTAACTGATAATAGAGGACTATACTAGACCCTAGAAGCCTGAGGAGGTGCAATGCTAACTGATAATAGGGGACTTTATTAGACGCTAGAAGACAGAGGAGGTGCAATGCTAACTGATAATAGGGGACTATACTAGACGCTAGAAGACAGAGGAGGTGCAATGCTAACTGACAATAGGGGACTATACTAGACGCAGGAAGACAGAGGAGGTGCAATGCTAACTGATAATAGGGGACTATACTAGACGCTAGAAGACAGAGGAGGTGCAATGCTAACTGATAATAGGGGACAATACTAGACGATAGAAGACAGAGGAGGTGCAATGCTAACTGATAATAGGGGACTATACTAGACGCTAGAAGACAGAGGAGGTGCAATGCTAACTGATAATAGGGGACTATACTAGACGCTAGAAGACAGAGGAGGTGCAATGCTAACTGACAATAGGGGACTATACTAGACGCTAGAAGACAGAGGAGGTGCAATGCTAACTGATAATAGGGGACTATACTGGACGATAGAAGACAGAGGAGTTGCAATGCTAACTGATAATAGGGGCTATACTAGACACTAGAAGACAGAGGAGGTGCAATGCTAACTGATAATAGGGGACTATACTAGACGATAGAAGACAGAGGAGGTGCAATGCTAACTGATAATAGGGGACTATACTAGACGCTAGAAGACAGAGGAGGTGCAATTCTAACTGATATTAGGGGACTATACTAGACGATAGAAGACAGAGGAGGTGCAATGCTAACTGATAATAGGGGACTATACTAGACGCTAGAAGACACAGGAGGTGCAATGCTAACTGATAATAGGGGACTATACTAGACGCTAGAAGACAGAGGAGGTGCAATGCTAACTGATAATAGGGGACTATACTAGACGCTAGAAGACAGAGGAGGTGCAATGCTAACTGATAATAGGGGACTATACTAGACGCTAGAAGACAGAGGAGGTGCAATGCTAACTGATAATAGGGGACTATACTAGACGCTAGAGACAGAGGAGGTGCAATGCTAACTGACAATAGGGGACTATACTAGACGCTAGAAGACAGAGGAGGTGGAATGCTAACTGACAATAGGGGACTATACTAGACGCTAGAAGACATAGGAGGTGCAATGCTAACTGATAATAGGGGATTATACTAGACGCTAGAAGACAGAGGAGGTGCAATGCTAACTGATAATAGGGGACTATACTAGACGCTAGAAGACAGAGGAGGTGCAATGCTAACTGATAATAGGGGACTATACTAGACGCTAGAAGACAGAGGAGGTGCAATGCTAACTGATAATAGGGGACTATACTGGACGCTAGAAGACAGAGGAGGTGCAATGCTAACTGATAATAGGGGACTATACTGGACGCTAGAAGACAGAGGAGGTGCAATGCTAACTGACACTAGGGGACTATACTAGACGCTAGAAGACAGAGGAGGTGCAATGCTAACTGATAATAGGGGACTATACTAGACGCTAGAAGACAGAGGAGGTGCAATGCTAACTGATAATAAGGGATTATACTAGACGCTAGAAGACAGAGGAGGTGCAATGCTAACTGATAATAGGGGACTATACTAGACGCTAGAAGACAGATAAGGTGCAATGCTAACTGATAATAGGGGACTATACTAGACGCTAGAAGACAGAGGAGGTGCAATGCTAACTGATAATAGGGACTATACTAGACACTAGAAGACAGAGGAGGTGCAATGCTAACTGATAATAGGGGACTATACTAGACGATAGAAGACAGAGGAGGTGCAATGCTAACTGATAATAGGGGACTATACTAGACGCTAGAAGACAGAGCAGGTGCAATGCTAACTGATAATAGGGGACTATACTAGACGATAGAAGACAGAGGTGGTGCAATGCTAACTGATAATAGGGGACTATACTAGACGCTAGAAGACAGAGGAGGTGCAATGCTAACTGATAATAGGGGACTATACTAGACGCTAGAAGACACAGGAGGTGCAATGCTAACTGATAATAGGGGACTATACTAGACGCTAGAAGACAGAGGGGGTGCAATGCTAACTGATAATAGGGGATTATACTAGACGCTAGAAGACAGAGGAGGTGCAATGCTAACTAATAATAGGGGACTATACTAGACGCTAGAAGACAGAGGAGGTGCAATGCTAACTGTAAATAGGGACTATACTAGACACTAGATGACAGAGGAGGTGGAATGCTAACTGATAATAGGGGACTATACTAGACGATAGAAGACAGAGGAGGTGCAATGCTAACTGATAATAGGGGACTATACTAGACGCTAGAAGACAGAGGAGGTGCAATGCTAACTGATAATAGGGACTATACTAGACACTAGAAGACAGAGGAGGTGCAATGCTAACTGATAATAGGGGACTATACTAGACGATAGAAGACAGAGGAGGTGCAATGCTGACTGATAATAGGGGACTATACTAGACGCTAGATGACGGAGGAGGTGCAATGCTAACTGATAATAGGTGACTATACTAGACGATAGAAGACAGAGGAGGTGCAATGCTATCTGATAATAGGGGACTATACTAGACGCTAGAAGACAGAGGAGGTGCAATGCTAACTGATAATAGGGGACTATACTAGACGCTAGAAGACAGAGGAGGTGCAATGCTAACTGATAATAGGGGACTATACTAGACGCTAGAAGACAGAGGAGGTGCAATGCTAACTGATAATAGGGGACTATACTAGACGCTAGAAGACAGAGAAGGTGCAATGCTAACTGATAATAGGGGACTATACTAGACGCTAGAAGACAGAGGAGGTGCAATGCTAACTGATAATAGGGGACTATACTAGACGCTAGAAGACAGAGGAGGTGCAATGCTAACTGATAATAGGGGACTATACTAGACGCTAGAAGACAGAGGAGGTGCAATGCTAACTGACAATAGGGGACTATACTAGACGCTAGAAGACAGAGGAGGAACAATGCTAACTGATAATAGGGGACTATACTAGACGCTAGAAGACAGAGGAGGTGCAATGCTAACTGATAATAGGGGATTATACTAGACGCTAGAAGACATAGGAGGTGCAATGCTAACTGATAATAGGGGACTATACTAGACGCTAGATGACAGAGAAGGTGCAATGCTAACTGATAATAGGGGACTATACTAGACGCTAGAAGACAGAGGAGGTGCAATGCTAACTGATAATAGGGACTATACCAGACACTAGAAGACAGAGGAGGTGCAATGCTAACTGATAATAGGGGACTATACTAGACGATAGAAGACAGTGGAGGTGCAATGCTAACTGATAATAGGGGACTATACTAGACGCTAGAAGACAGAGGAGGTGCAATGCTAACTGATAATAGGGGACTATACTAGACGATAGAAAACAGAGGAGGTGCAATGCTAACTGATAATAGGGGACTATACTAGACGCTAGAAGACAGAGGAGGTGCAATGCTAACTGATAATAGGGGACTATACTAGACGCTAGAAGACAGAGGAGGTGCAATGCTAACTGATAATAGGGGACTATACTAGACGCTAGAAGACAGAGGAGGTGCAATGCTACCTGATAATAGGGGACAATACTAGACGCTAGAAGACAGAGGAGGTGCAATGCTAACTGATAATGGGGGGCTATACTAGACGCTAGAAGACAGAGGAGGTGCAATGCTAACTGATAATAGGGGACTATACTAGACGCTAGAAGACAGAGGAGGTGCAATGCTAACTGACAATAGCGGACTATACTAGACGCTAGAAGACAGAGGAGGTGCAATGCTAACTGATAATAGGGGACTATACTAGACGATAGAAAACAGAGGAGGTGCAATGCTAACTGATAATAGGGGACTATACTAGACGCTAGAAGACAGAGGAGGTGCAATGCTAACTGATAATAGGGGACTATACTAGACGCTAGAAGACAGAGAAGGTGCAATGCTAACTGATAATAGGGGACTATACTAGACGCTAGAAGACAGAGGAGGTGCAATGCTAACTGATAATAGGGACTATACTAGACACTAGAAGACAGAGGAGGTGCAATGCTAACTGATAATAGGGGACTATACTAGACGTTAGAAGACAGAGGAGGTGCAATGCTAACTGACAATAGGGGACTATACTAGACGCTAGAAGACAGAGCAGGTGCAATGCTAACTGATAATAGGGGACTATACTAGACGATAGAAGACAGAGGAGGTGCAATGCTAACTGATAATAGGGGACTATACTAGACGATAGAAGACAGAGGAGGTGCAATGCTAACTGACAATAGGGGACTATACTAGACGCTAGAAGACAGAGCAGGTGCAATGCTAACTGATAATAGGGGACTATACTAGACGATAGAAGACAGAGGAGGTGCAATGCTAACTGATAATAGGGGACTATACTAGACGCTAGAAGACAGAGGAGGTGCAATGCTAACTGATAATAGGGGACTATACTAGACGATAGAAGACAGAGGAGGTGCAATGCTAACTGATAATAGGGGACTATACTAGACACTAGAAGACAGAGGAGGTGCAATGCTAACTGATAATAGGGGACTATACTAGACGATAGAAGACAGAGGAGGTGCAATGCTAACTGATAATAGGGGACTATACTAGACGATAGAAAACAGAGGAGGTGCAATGCTAACTGATAATAGGGGACTATACTAGACGCTAGAAGACAGAGGAGGTGCAATGCTAACTGATAATAGGGGACTATACTAGACGCTAGAAGACAGAGAAGGTGCAATGCTAACTGATAATAGGGGACTATACTAGACGCTAGAAGACAGAGGAGGTGCAATGCTAACTGATAATAGGGACTATACTAGACACTAGAAGACAGAGGAGGTGCAATGCTAACTGATAATAGGGGACTATACTAGACGTTAGAAGACAGAGGAGGTGCAATGCTAACTGACAATAGGGGACTATACTAGACGCTAGAAGACAGAGCAGGTGCAATGCTAACTGATAATAGGGGACTATACTAGACGATAGAAGACAGAGGAGGTGCAATGCTAACTGATAATAGGGGACTATACTAGACGCTAGAAGACAGAGGAGGTGCAATGCTAACTGATAATAGGGGACTATACTAGACGCTAGAAGACAGAGGAGGTGCAATGCTAACTGATAATAGGGGACTCTACTAGACGCTAGAAGACAGAGGGGGTGCAATGCTAACTGATAATAGGGGATTATACTAGACGCTAGAAGACAGAGGAGGTGCAATGCTAACTGATAATAGGGGACTATACTAGACGCTAGAAGACAGAGGAGGTGCAATGCTAACTGTAAATAGGGACTATACTAGACACAAGATGACAGAGGAGGTGCAATGCTAACTGATAATAGGGGACTATACTAGACGATAGAAGACAGAGGAGGTGCAATGCTAACTGATAATAGGGGACTATACTAGACGATAGAAGACAGAGGAGGTGCAATGCTAACTGATAATAGGGGACTATACTAGACACTAGAAGACAGAGGAGGTGCAATGCTAACTGATAATAGGGGACTATACTAGACGATAGAAGACAGAGGAGGTGCAATGCTAACTGATAATAGGGGACTATACTAGACGCTAGATGACAGAGGAGGTGCAATGCTAACTGATAATAGGTGACTATACTAGACGATAGAAGACAGAGGAGGTGCAATGCTAACTGATAATAGGGGACTATACTAGACGCTAGAAGACAGAGGAGGTGCAATGCTAACTGATAATAGGGGACTATACTAGACGCTAGAAGACAGAGGAAGTTCAATGCTAACTGATAAAAGGGGACTATACTAGACGCTAGAAGACAGAGGAGGTGCAATGCTAACTGATAATAGGGGACTATACTAGACGCTAGAAGACAGAGGAGGTGCAATGCTAACTGATAATAGGGGACTATACTAGACGATAGAAGACAGAGGAGGTGCAATGCTAACTGATAATAGGGGACTATACTAGACGCTAGAAGACAGAGGAGGTGCAATGCTAACTGGCAATAGGGGACTATACTAGACGCTAGAAGACAGAGGAGGGGCAATGCTAACTGATAATAGGGGACTATACTAGACGCTAGACGACAGAGGAGGTGCAATGCTAACTGATAATAGGGGATTATACTAGACGCTAGAAGACAGAGGAGGTGCAATGCTAACTGATAATAGGGGACTATACTAGACGCTAGAAGACAGAGGACTTGCAATGCTAACTGATAATAGGGGACTATACTAGACGCTAGAAGACAGAGGAGGTGCAATGCTAACTGATAATAGGGGACTATACTAGACGCTAGAAGACAGAGGAGGTGCAATGCTAACTGATAATAGGGGACTATACTAGACGCTAGAAGACAGAGGAGGTGCAATGCTAACTGACAATAGGGGACTATACTAGACGCTAGAAGACAGAGGAGGAGCAATGCTAACTGATAATAGGGGACTATACTAGACGCTAGAAGACAGAGGAGGTGCAATGCTAACTGATAATAGGGGATTATACTAGACGCTAGAAGACATAGGAGGTGCAATGCTAACTGATAATAGGGGACTATACTAGACGCTAGATGACAGAGAAGGTGCAATGCTAACTGATAATAGGGGACTATACTAGACGCTAGAAGACAGAGGAGGTGCAATGCTAACTGATAATAGGGGACTATACTAGACGCTAGAAGACAGCGGAGGTGCAATGCTAACTGATAATAGGGGACTATACTAGACGATAGAAGACAGAGGAGGTGCAATGCTAACTGATAATAGGGGACTATACTAGACACTAGAAGACAGAGGAGGTGCAATGCTAACTGATAATAGGGGACTATACTAGACGATAGAAGACAGAGGAGGTGCAATGCTAACTGATAATAGGGGACTATACTAGACGCTAGAAGACAGAGGAGGTGCAATGCTAACTGATAATAGGGGACTATACTAGACGCTAGAAGACAGAGGAGGTGCAATGCTAACTGATAATAGGGGACTATACTAGACGCTAGAAGACAGAGGAGGTGCAATGCTAACTGATAATAGGGGACAATACTAGACGATAGAAGACAGAGGAGGTGCAATGCTAACTGATAATAGGGGACTATACTAGACGCTAGAAGACAGAGGAGGTGCAATGCTAACTGATAATAGGGGACTATACTAGACGCTAGAAGACAGAGGAGGTGCAATGCTAACTGACAATAGGGGACTATACTAGACGCTAGAAGACAGAGGAGGTGCAATGCTAACTGATAATAGGGGACTATACTAGACGCTAGAAGACAGTGGAGGTGCAATGCTAACTGATAATAGGGGATTATACTAGAAGCTAGAAGACAGAGGAGGAGCAATGCTAACTGATAATAGAGGACTATACTAGACCCTAGAAGCCTGAGGAGGTGCAATGCTAACTGATAATAGGGGACTTTATTAGACGCTAGAAGACAGAGGAGGTGCAATGCTAACTGATAATAGGGGACTATACTAGACGCTAGAAGACAGAGGAGGTGCAATGCTAACTGACAATAGGGGACTATACTAGACGCAGGAAGACAGAGGAGGTGCAATGCTAACTGATAATAGGGGACTATACTAGACGCTAGAAGACAGAGGAGGTGCAATGCTAACTGATAATAGGGGACAATACTAGACGATAGAAGACAGAGGAGGTGCAATGCTAACTGATAATAGGGGACTATACTAGACGCTAGAAGACAGAGGAGGTGCAATGCTAACTGATAATAGGGGACTATACTAGACGCTAGAAGACAGAGGAGGTGCAATGCTAACTGACAATAGGGGACTATACTAGACGCTAGAAGACAGAGGAGGTGCAATGCTAACTGATAATAGGGGACTATACTGGACGATAGAAGACAGAGGAGTTGCAATGCTAACTGATAATAGGGGCTATACTAGACACTAGAAGACAGAGGAGGTGCAATGCTAACTGATAATAGGGGACTATACTAGACGATAGAAGACAGAGGAGGTGCAATGCTAACTGATAATAGGGGACTATACTAGACGCTAGAAGACAGAGGAGGTGCAATTCTAACTGATATTAGGGGACTATACTAGACGATAGAAGACAGAGGAGGTGCAATGCTAACTGATAATAGGGGACTATACTAGACGCTAGAAGACACAGGAGGTGCAATGCTAACTGATAATAGGGGACTATACTAGACGCTAGAAGACAGAGGAGGTGCAATGCTAACTGATAATAGGGGACTATACTAGACGCTAGAAGACAGAGGAGGTGCAATGCTAACTGATAATAGGGGACTATACTAGACGCTAGAAGACAGAGGAGGTGCAATGCTAACTGATAATAGGGGACTATACTAGACGCTAGAGACAGAGGAGGTGCAATGCTAACTGACAATAGGGGACTATACTAGACGCTAGAAGACAGAGGGGGTGGAATGCTAACTGACAATAGGGGACTATACTAGACGCTAGAAGACATAGGAGGTGCAATGCTAACTGATAATAGGGGATTATACTAGACGCTAGAAGACAGAGGAGGTGCAATGCTAACTGATAATAGGGGACTATACTAGACGCTAGAAGACAGAGGAGGTGCAATGCTAACTGATAATAGGGGACTATACTAGACGCTAGAAGACAGAGGAGGTGCAATGCTAACTGATAATAGGGGACTATACTGGACGCTAGAAGACAGAGGAGGTGCAATGCTAACTGATAATAGGGGACTATACTGGACGCTAGAAGACAGAGGAGGTGCAATGCTAACTGACACTAGGGGACTATACTAGACGCTAGAAGACAGAGGAGGTGCAATGCTAACTGATAATAGGGGACTATACTAGACGCTAGAAGACAGAGGAGGTGCAATGCTAACTGATAATAAGGGATTATACTAGACGCTAGAAGACAGAGGAGGTGCAATGCTAACTGATAATAGGGGACTATACTAGACGCTAGAAGACAGATAAGGTGCAATGCTAACTGATAATAGGGGACTATACTAGACGCTAGAAGACAGAGGAGGTGCAATGCTAACTGATAATAGGGACTATACTAGACACTAGAAGACAGAGGAGGTGCAATGCTAACTGATAATAGGGGACTATACTAGACGATAGAAGACAGAGGAGGTGCAATGCTAACTGATAATAGGGGACTATACTAGACGCTAGAAGACAGAGCAGGTGCAATGCTAACTGATAATAGGGGACTATACTAGACGATAGAAGACAGAGGTGGTGCAATGCTAACTGATAATAGGGGACTATACTAGACGCTAGAAGACAGAGGAGGTGCAATGCTAACTGATAATAGGGGACTATACTAGACGCTAGAAGACACAGGAGGTGCAATGCTAACTGATAATAGGGGACTATACTAGACGCTAGAAGACAGAGGGGGTGCAATGCTAACTGATAATAGGGGATTATACTAGACGCTAGAAGACAGAGGAGGTGCAATGCTAACTAATAATAGGGGACTATACTAGACGCTAGAAGACAGAGGAGGTGCAATGCTAACTGTAAATAGGGACTATACTAGACACTAGATGACAGAGGAGGTGGAATGCTAACTGATAATAGGGGACTATACTAGACGATAGAAGACAGAGGAGGTGCAATGCTAACTGATAATAGGGGACTATACTAGACGCTAGAAGACAGAGGAGGTGCAATGCTAACTGATAATAGGGGACTATACTAGACACTAGAAGACAGAGGAGGTGCAATGCTAACTGATAATAGGGGACTATACTAGACGATAGAAGACAGAGGAGGTGCAATGCTGACTGATAATAGGGGACTATACTAGACGCTAGATGACGGAGGAGGTGCAATGCTAACTGATAATAGGTGACTATACTAGACGATAGAAGACAGAGGAGGTGCAATGCTATCTGATAATAGGGGACTATACTAGACGCTAGAAGACAGAGGAGGTGCAATGCTAACTGATAATAGGGGACTATACTAGACGCTAGAAGACAGAGGAGGTGCAATGCTAACTGATAATAGGGGACTATACTAGACGCTAGAAGACAGAGGAGGTGCAATGCTAACTGATAATAGGGGACTATACTAGACGCTAGAAGACAGAGAAGGTGCAATGCTAACTAATAATAGGGGACTATACTAGACGCTAGAAGACAGAGGAGGTGCAATGCTAACTGATAATAGGGGACTATACTAGACGCTAGAAGACAGAGGAGGTGCAATGCTAACTGATAATAGGGGACTATACTAGACGCTAGAAGACAGAGGAGGTGCAATGCTAACTGACAATAGGGGACTATACTAGACGCTAGAAGACAGAGGAGGAGCAATGCTAACTGATAATAGGGGACTATACTAGACGCTAGAAGACAGAGGAGGTGCAATGCTAACTGATAATAGGGGATTATACTAGACGCTAGAAGACATAGGAGGTGCAATGCTAACTGATAATAGGGGACTATACTAGACGCTAGATGACAGAGAAGGTGCAATGCTAACTGATAATAGGGGACTATACTAGACGCTAGAAGACAGAGGAGGTGCAATGCTAACTGATAATAGGGACTATACCAGACACTAGAAGACAGAGGAGGTGCAATGCTAACTGATAATAGGGGACTATACTAGACGATAGAAGACAGTGGAGGTGCAATGCTAACTGATAATAGGGGACTATACTAGACGCTAGAAGACAGAGGAGGTGCAATGCTAACTGATAATAGGGGACTATACTAGACGATAGAAAACAGAGGAGGTGCAATGCTAACTGATAATAGGGGACTATACTAGACGCTAGAAGACAGAGGAGGTGCAATGCTAACTGATAATAGGGGACTATACTAGACGCTAGAAGACAGAGGAGGTGCAATGCTAACTGATAATAGGGGACTATACTAGACGCTAGAAGACAGAGGAGGTGCAATGCTACCTGATAATAGGGGACAATACTAGACGCTAGAAGACAGAGGAG
The DNA here is from genome assembly GCA_946902985.2 of Meconema thalassinum. Taxonomy (NCBI): domain Eukaryota; kingdom Metazoa; phylum Arthropoda; class Insecta; order Orthoptera; family Tettigoniidae; genus Meconema; species Meconema thalassinum. The sequence goes on from OX336391.1 coordinate 20,565,916, forward strand.
GTGCAATGCTAACTTATAATGGGGGGCTATACTAGACGCTAGAAGACAGAGGAGGTGCAATGCTAACTGATAATAGGGGACTATACTAGACGCTAGAAGACAGAGGAGGTGCAATGCTAACTGACAATAGCGGACTATACTAGACGCTAGAAGACAGAGGAGGTGCAATTCTAACTGATAATAGGGGACTATACTAGACGATAGAAAACAGAGGAGGTGCAATGCTAACTGATAATAGGGGACTATACTAGACGCTAGAAGACAGAGGAGGTGCAATGCTAACTGATAATAGGGGACTATACTAGACGCTAGAAGACAGAGGAGGTGCAATGATAACTGATAATAGGGGACTATACTAGACGTTAGAAGACAGAGGAGGAGCAATGCTAACTGATAATAGGGACCATACTAGACGCTAGAAGACAGAGGAGGTGCAATGCTAACTGATAATAGGGGACTATACTAGACGCTAGAAGACAGGGGAGGTGCAATGCTAACTGATAATAGGGGACTATACTAGACGCTAGAAGACAGAGGAGGTGCAATGCTAACTGATAATAGGGGATTATACTAGACGCTAGAAGACAGAGGAGGTGCAATGCTAACTGATAATAGGGGACTATACTAGACGCTAGAAGACAGAGGAGGTGCAATGCTAACTGATAATAGGGGACTATACTAGACCCTAGAAGACAGAGGAGGTGCGATGCTAACTGATAATAGGGGACTATACTAGACGCTAGAACACAGAGAAGGTGCGATGATAACTGATAATAGGGGACTATACTAGACGCTAGAAGACAGAGGAGGTGCAATGCTAACTGATAATAGGGGACTATACTAGACGATAGAAGACTGAGGAGGTGCAATGCTAACTGATAATAGGGGACTATATTAGACGCTAGACGACAGAGGAGGTGCAATGCTAACTGATAATAGGGGACTATACTAGACGCTAGAAGACTGAGGAGGTGCAATGCTAACTGATAATAGGGGACTATATTAGACGCTAGGAGACAGAGGAGGTGCAATGCTAACTGATAATAGGGGACTATACAAGACGCTAGAAGACTGAGGAGGTGCAATGCTAACTGATAATAGGGGACTATATTAGACGCTAGAAGACAGAGGAGGTGCAATGCTAACTGATAATAGGGGACTATACTAGACGCTAGAAGACAGAGGAGGTGCAATGCTAACTGATAATAGGGGACTATACTAGACGCTGGAAGACAGAGGAGGTGCAATGCTAACTGATAATAGGGGACTATACTAGACGCTAGAAGTCAGAGGAGGTGCAATGCTAACTGATAATAGGGGACTATACTAGACGCTAGAAGACAGAGGAGGTGCAATGCTAATTGATAATAGGGACCATACTAGACGCTAGAAGACAGAGGAGGAGCAATGCTAACTGATAATAGGGGACTATACTAGACGCTAGAAGACAGAGGAGGTGCAATGCTAACTGATAATAGGGGACTATACTAGACGCTAGAAGACAGAGGAGGTGCAATGCTAACTGATAATAGGGGACCATACTAGACGCTAGAAGACAGAGGAGGAGCAATGCTAACTGATAATAGGGACCATACTGGACGCTAGGAGACAGAGGAGGTGCAATGCTAACTGATAATAGGGGATTATACTAGACGCTAGAAGACAGAGGAGGTGCAATGCTAACTGACAATAGGGGACTATACTAGACGATAGAAGACAGAGGAGGTGCAATGCTAACTGATAATAGGGGACTATACTAGACGCTAGAAGACAGAGGAGGTGCAATGCTAACTGATAATAGGGGACTATACTAGACACTAGAAGACAGAGGAGGTGCAATGCTCACTGATAATAGGGACCATACTAGACGCTAGAAGACAGTGGAGGAGCATTGCTAACTGATAATAGGGGACTATACTAGACGCTAGAAGACAGAGGAGGTGCAATGCTAACTGATAATAGGGGACTGTACCAGGCGCTAGAAGACAGAGGAGCTGCAATGCTAACTGATAATAGGGACCATACTAGACGCTAGAAGACAGAGGAGGTGCAATGCTAACTGATAATAGGGGACTTTACTAGAAGCTAGACAGAGTAGGTGCAATGCTAACTGATAATAGGGACCATACTAGACGCTAGAAGACAGAGGAGGTGCAATGCTAACTGATAATAGGGGACTATACTAGACGCTAGAAGACAGAGGAGGTGCAATGCTAACTGATAATAGGGGACCATACTAGACGCTAGAAGACAGAGGAGGTGCAATGCTAACTGATAATAGGGGACTATACTAGGCGCTAGAAGACAGAGGAGGTGCAATGCTAACTGATAATAGGGGACTATACTAGACGCTAGAATACAGAGGAGGCGCAATGCTAACTGATAATAGGGGACTATATTAGACGCTAGAAGACAGAGGAGGTGCAATGCTAACTGATAATAGGGGACTATACTAGACGCTAGAAGACAGAGGAGGTGCAATGCTAACTGATAACAGGGGACTATACTAGACGCTAGAAGACAGAGGAGTTGCAATGCTAACTGATAAGAGGGACCATACTAGACGCTAGAATACAGAGGAGGTGCAATGCTAACTGATAATAGGGGATTATACTAGACGCTAGAAGACAGAGGAGGTGCAATGCTAACTGATAATAGGGGACTATACTAGACGCTAGAAGACAGAGGAGGTGCGATGCTAGCTGATAATAGGGGATTATACTAGACGCTAGAAGACAGAGGAGGTGCGATGCTAACTGATAATAGGGGACTATACTAGACGCTAGAAGACAGAGGAGGCGCAATGCTAGCTGATAATAGGGGACATACTAGACGCTAGAAGACAGAGGAGGTGCAATGCTAACTGATAATAGGGGACTATACTAGACGCTAGAAGACAGAGGAGGTGCAATGCTAACTGATAATAGGGGACTATACTAGACGCTAGAAGACAGAGCAGTCTCAAATGAAAATGCAATAACATCACTTAAGTTACCATCCCAAAGTTTATGCGCACAAAACATTAAGCACGATGTAGCCGATGACCTCGCTGTGCCACCCCGTAAATCAGCAATAACATAACATCCAGCCAGTGCTCTCTGTACTAACAAATGGATTAATATTACAATGATTACCATCCGAAATAAAACAGCAAGTTCAGTCATGAATATGTAGGCTACATTCTCCTGACTGATGACGGAAAGTATGCCCTTTCACCATCTTGAATAAATGAAATCTTTTATTTTTCAACTTGTGCAGAGAAGGACTTTTATGTGAGCCTGCAGAGGAATGGGCACTTTTGAAGAATGAAATAACAAAATCCGCAGAAGAAAACATTGGTAGGAAAGAAGGAATAGGTAGAAAACCATGGATCACTCAGGATATACTAGAATTGATGGATGAAAGGCGGAAACACAAGAATCTAAGAGATGAAAAGGGGAAAGCAGAATACAAACGTCTGAGAAATGAGGTTAACAAGAAGTGCAAGGAAGCGAAAGAAGAAAGGTTGAAAGAGAAATGTGCAGGTATAGAAAATTGTCTGAAATTAGGAAAAGTAGACACAGCTTATCGAAGGATTAAGAATACTTTTGGGGAACAGAAGACTAAGTGCTGTAATATTAAGGACACAAATGGAAAGCCTCTAACAGATAGGGAAGAAAAGGTTGAGAGATGGAAAGCTTACATAGAGTGCTTGTACAAGGGAAAGGAGATTGAGAATCATGTAATGGAAAGGGAGGAGGAAATTGATGAGGATGCAAAAGGAGATTTAATATTGAGATCAGAATTTGACAGAGCATTAGAGGACTTAGGCAGGAACAAAGCACCAGGCATAGATGATATACCGATTGAGTTGCTATGCTGCATAGGAGATGAAGGTCTGATCAGGTTATTTCACTTGGTGTGTAGGATTTATGAGACAGGTGAGGTACCCCCTGATTTCAAGAAGAATGTTATCATCCCTATACCAAAGAAAGTGGGAGCTGACAGATGTGAAGATTACCGTACAATCAGCTTGATTACTCAAGCTTCAAAGATCCTGTCTAGAATAATTTACAAGAGGATTGAAAGCCAGATAGAAACGGAGTTGGGTGAAGACCAGTTTGGTTTCAGGAGAAATGTAGGAACAAGGGAAGCTGTACTAAGTCTTAGGCTGATTTTGGAAGGTAGAATAAGGAAAGATAAGAGAACGTTCATGGCATTTGTAGACTTAGAAAAGGCTTTTGATAACGTTGATTGGACTAAATTGTTTGACATTTTGAAATCGATTGGAATAAAGTACAGGGATAGGAGGGTGATATACAATCTATACAGAAACCAGACAGCAGTCATTCGAGCTGAAGGACATGAGAGAGAAGCTGGTATTCAGAAAGGTGTAAGGCAAGGCTGCAACTTATCACCCATACTTTTCAATCTTTACATTGAACAAGCAATGAAGGAAATTGTAGAAAAATTTAAAGTGGGAGTGAAGATTCAAGGAGAAATAAATTCAACTCTGAGATTTGCTGATGACATCGTCATCTTGGCCGACAAGCCTGAGGATTTGAATGAGTTTTTGAATGGTATGGATTCCATCTTACGGAAGGAATTCATGATGAAAATTAATAAATGTAAAACAAAAATACTGGAATGCAGCCGAAATAAATCAGAAACCTCTATGGAGATCAAATTGGCAGGTGAAAAGCTGAAGGAAGTAGGAGACTTCTGTTACTTAGGAAGCAGAATAACCAGTGATGGACGAAGCAAAGAGGATATAAAAATTAGGTTGGCTCAGGCAAGGAAAGCCTTTCTACAAAAAAGGAATCTGTTGACATCGAATATAGATTTAGTTATTAGGAAGTCATTTTTGAAAGCCTTTGTCTGGAGCGTGGCGCTCTATGGAAGTGAAGCTTGGACTATTGGTGCAGCAGAAAAGAGGAGAATTGAAGCATTTGAAATGTGGTGTTACAGGAGAATGATGAAGATCAGATGGGTAGATAGGGTTACAAACGAAGAGGTATTAAGGCGAGTGGGAGAGGAGAGATGTTTCTGGCGACTGCTAATGAAGAGAAGAGATAGGTTGGTGGGACACATACTAAGACACCCAGGAATAGCAAGCTTAGTTATGGAAGGAAGGGTCGAGGACAAGAACTGTAGGGGTAGACCAAGGTTAGAATATGTTAAACTGATTGCCTCGGATGTAGGGTGTGGTAGCTATGTAGAGATGAAACGATTGGCTCAGGACAGGGAGGCATGGAGAGCTGCATCAAACCAGTCAAAAGACTGAAGACTCAAACAACAACACATATATTCTGCGTTTAGTCATTGTAATTGTAGTGAATAGAGGATTATCGATGTAAATTTCGTAAGTATTCAACTGCGTGCTGTGTGCAGTGTGATAATCGTACGACTAATTGAAGCGGGATGTCTTATCTGTTTCGCCCCTCCTAGTAGGTTTCGTGGCAATTGGATCATTAGCTATTGGTTATTAAGTCTAAAGAGTATGCTCAGCCACCATCTGAAATATATGGCGTAGGTGTTCTTTTGTCTTTGACATGAATAGTGCATACGGTTCTGCATTAATGCATATTCGAGATACTGAATCTCTTAAGTATGTAGTTATTTGTGGTTTCCAATAATGATAAACCACTTAGCATACTTTATTTTATAAATTCAAGAAGAATCTCCATGAAGGAAAAGGGAGAGATGGGAGATAATTATTAGAACTTCTACGAATAAAAAGAGCAATGAGACTGGCAAGTCCCTCATGGAACAACCATTCCGTTCCACGTCCAGACGGCAGAGTCGTCACAGTCACCACATACTCCCACCACAGAGACAACGGAGAGATACTTAGGTGGAAAGTGAACCAAGTGTGTTGCTCCTTGATTGGCAAAGTTGGCGGCATAGCAACTGGTTGAGATGGCTGCGGAGTCGTAGAATAATGTCCATTGTCTTCGTGCAATAAAAAGGCAGGTTTCAACCTGTCAATTTATAGTCTCTGTTGGCCATGAGCTGTTACAACGACATAATGCTTCGAAGAACGTGAAACAACCTTGAAAGGCCCATCATATATATTGGTTGGGAAGGTTTTTGAACTGCATCATGCCGAATGAACACATGTGAAGAATGTAATTGTTCAGAACACATGAATGGCTTTTGGGATGAATGATTAGTGTATGGCAGGGGTTGTAACGATAGATAATGTTGCTTGAGTTTGGTAATGAGTGAAGAAGAATCAGTTGTTGGTGTTTCCTCAAAGAAAGCTGCTGGGAGTCCAACAGGTTCTCCATAGATTAACTCAGCTGGTGAGGAACCCAAATGAGGTATCTTGTGGGATCTCAGGCCAGATAAAAGTGCTGGAATTTGAGATACCCAGTTATCCGACTAGACACGGAGTGCAGCTTTCAATTGGCGATGTCATCGTTCAATCTTTCCATTGGCGGCTGAATGATAGGCGGTTGTTTTGTTGTGCTGAATTTCCAGAAGTTCAGTCAGACAGTTGAATAGTGAGCAGTCGAACTGTCTACCTCGATCTGTGGTTATGATGGATGGTACTCCAAACCTCGCTATCCAAGCTACTGTCTCTGCTGTTATGTCATTTAGTGGGGTTGCTTCTGGCCAACCAGGAAAACGATCGATGATAGTGAGTAAGTAGCTGTATCCTTCAGATGGTGGAAGTGGTCTGACGATGTCCACGTTAATATGGGAGAAACTGGGTCGTAACTATCAATGGCACTGATAGTGTGTCCTCGACACAATCTTTGACAGGGCACACATGTTTTAGTCCAAGGTTTGGCATCCTTTTTGAGTGATGGCCATACATACCGTTGCTGGACGAGCTTGACAGATCCATTAAGTCCCGGGTGGGACATATTACGTAATGCGTCAAATGCAGGCCTGCGAAATTGATCAGGTAAATATGGCCGAATTTCTCCGGTTGAGACATCAACAGTTAATTCAGCACCAGATTGCAAGGTGATGGTTTTGAATTTATGAGATGTGTCTTGGGGTTGTTGTAAGTGATCAAGTTCATTGTCACCTGTCTGAGCTTTAGCTACTTCCTCGAAGATTGGGAGGTTTGAAGCCATTTTTCAGTGTTGCCTAAGTAAACAAAAGGTTGGTGCTTTTCAGTCGGTCAACACGAATGTACTCAAATAGAGCTGATGGTATTGAGATGGACGGCAGATGAGAGCAAAAATCTGCAGGTATATTATCCTTCCCAGGAAGGTACTGAAGGTGTGTTGCGAATTGGCCCATGATCTCCAGCTGTCGACGTTGCCTAGGAGAAGCTTTATCCATACGTTGTTGGAATAGAATGGATTTTGGTCTGTATACCGAGTGACGTTAAGTGAAGGAAGTATTTGATACCAGAATAGGCTGCTAACAATCCACGAACATATGTACTATAATATTTCTCTGTTCGAAGGAGATATTTTGAAAAAATCCCAGAGGTTCTACTTTTTCATTGGGGAGCAGTTGGAGTGAGACGCCTACTACAGTGTCGGAAGCATCAACCATCAGTGCCAATGGGAGGTCACATGAAGGATGTGCTAAGAGGGTGGCATCTGCAATTTGATGTTTAAGCTGTTCATTTCAAATACTACTTGACTACCAGTCCAAACTTCCCCAAAACACCTGGTCGACCAAGAATGGCAACAGAAAGCGGCAGAGTCATGGAATATATAAGACATGATGGAAGGAACCACTTAGTGTCTGTCGTGACGCAGAGTAAAAGGAGGCGCTGTGCTGCTGCTAACTGCAAAGGGGAACCAAGGACATTGCACAAAGAGTGATTTAGGATTGTGTGTAGGAACCACTTAGTGTCTGTCGTGACGCAGAGTAAAAGGAGGCGCTGTGCTGCTGCTAACTGCAAAGGGGGACCAAGGACATTGCACAAAGAGTGATTTAGGATTGTGTGTAGGAACCACTTAGTGTCTGTCGTGACGCAGAGTAAAAGGAGGCGCTGTGCTGCTGCTAACTGCAAAGGGGGACCAAGGACATTGCACAAAGAGTGATTTAGGATTGTGTGTAGGAACCACTTAGTGTCTGTCGTGACGCAGAGTAAAAGGAGGCACTGTGCTGCTGCTAACTGCAAAGGGGGACCAAGGACATTGCACAAAGAGTGATTTAGGATTGTGTGTAGGAACCACTTAGTGTCTGTCGTGACGCAGAGTAAAAGGAGGCACTGTGCTGCTGCTAACTGCAAAGGGGGACCAAGGACATTGCACAAAGAGTGATTTAGGATTGTGTGTAGGAACCACTTAGTGTCTGTCGTGACGCAGAGTAAAAGGAGGCACTGTGCTGCTGCTAACTGCAAAGGGGGACCAAGGACATTGCACAAAGAGTGATTTAGGATTGTGTGTGGAGTGCTTTGTTTCGTACCATACACTTTAACAGTGGACCACTTAGTTGATTTCGTGAGTGAAGTTTGAGTGTATCACTGGGTATCATGAAATTATTTTTTTTGTTGATACATTGCCTAGCGTAACATATATGACACAGGCTGTATTATAGGAGTTGCGGTACATTTTTGTTATCGATGTATTCATGCGTTCATTATAAACCCATTTAAATAAATATTCTGAATTTATTGAAAAAATAATAATTCAGGGAGAAATGGGTTAATAAAAGACTCTTATCTCCCTGTATGTAACATTTACGGCTACAATGACATGGGGATTTTAGTACTGTACCCGTATTACCTACCAATACCTGCTGAAACCCACGATGACAGCTGGATCGCAGAACCTGAAAATCCCCGACTAGAACAACCACCATGTCCTTCCAACAAGTAGAAGGGGTAATAGGACACACGTTCCCTCACAAGGTGGCATTAAGAAAGACCGTGGCCAAATAAATCAAGGTAGCTCAAAGAACACGAGATTCAACTTAAAGGAATATCTCAAGAGTGTGGAATACTCCAGAAATACCGCCTTCCTTCCTTCTCCTCTATATAGCATCACGCAATAATATTTAAAATTATGACAATAAAATGTATTCAATATGAGAACAAGACAAAATAATCAGCAATATCAAAAACTGAAAGAAATGGAATAATACCAAAAGGAAATCTCGGTATCCCAAGATAGCACGTGTTCGAATGGAACACTAAAGTGCTCAAAACTCCACATATACACTAATATTACACACAATTTATATTTATAATAATACCATAAAATATGGATTAATTGAATCACTTTCGTGATAAAGTTTGACCTTCGTCGTGATCGTCACGATTATATTTACCAAAATTATCAATTACATTCACGTTCAATTATCATAGTTAAGTTCACGAAAATTATCAATTATTAAGCTTAATGGAGTATATACATATTTTACATAGCACCTTTAAGTGTGCATTCACGTTGACTTATTTATTGCATCAACATCATTTGATTATTAACATTTTTCAATCAATTGATTCATTATATTAATTGCCAGGATGATCCTAACGAGCATCTAAGCTTAGTAGGATTTAATGCCAATATTCAAGACTAAATAAGTAATATGATGGTTCAGGAATCTTGCTGGCATCGTTAATAAATTTTAACAAGGATGAATTAACTATTTATCCAAACAATTATTTCTAGTAAGTGCACAGTGCAACATTTATGGACACGAAGATTTATAGATATACGACTCAACAGCTGATACTGTTATCAAAGACCTTTACTTGAAATCCACTCATGGATTTCATGCACAAAATCCGTCTAATAAGGTCTCACTAATACTTTCAATGATTCGCACACACTGGCTCAATTCATTACCCGAAGAAGCTTCAAAAAGCACTATATTCATACATAATTGTATGTAGCCATATCCACTGATATGCATTATACCTAAGCGAGTAAACCCTTAATTGGGGACCAATTAACCTTGAAATGATTCAATATATCATTGTAATTCCGCACCAAAATTCGTGCTGTCCAAAAATAGTTAACTCTGTTGCACTTCATTCGAATTAAATTATTATGGATGGTAGATAAACACCTTTAACAAACTAAAAGCTTTACCTTACAATTTTTCGTTACATCATGAGTTAATAATAATTCTATGTAGACTTTCACTCTGTCTTTCCTGTGAATTGCATTTACAATACTGAATGTTCCTCTGAATGTCTTTCATGTCTTCAACTATATCAAAAGTAACGATTACTTAATTAAATCTTCAGCAAAGTACTTAATTCACGTAATACGCGTGGCTTCAAATTGAAATGGAAATTGATCTGACCAAAATTGAGATTCCACCTCACTCGAAGGAACTTGAAAGTACTGAACAATGACGCCTACATCATGGGTTCAGCTGACGACTAAGGTTACACATACTGTGACCCATTGGGAATCATCGACAATAAATCTTGTCCCTATGAATGAAAATGTATTTCCAAAAATTATTGAGAAAAATCAAAGCCTTTCAAAAAGTTGAACTTCACTATCCAAAATATATCAAAATGTTATTTCTGTTCCAAATTATTATATCATCCAGAAATCTTTCAATGCCAACGTGGATGAAAACTTGAGTGTTATAAACAAACTTTCAAACTTTTGTCACTGTCAATAATTAACACATGTTACTATATTCTTCATGAAAAATACTAAGTTCTTCCCCTAGCGTTTGTCTTCTTGACAATTAAAATATGCTTATAAATTAAATCACTATCAAAAATACTACCTATTAATTACCAAAAATTACTACAAAAAGAATGCGTTCGTTATTCTAACCAAAATCCGTTTGCGCCTGAATTCAGTTTCGAAATAGACATCGAACCGAGACCTCTGTTCAACCATGCTAACACCAATAAAATATAGCAATAGTGGTTACTCATAAATACTCAACTAAGCCACTACTTAATAAACTGATCTTCCCTTACCTTTCGAAGAATCTTGCAGCGACGTAAAAATGATCCGGGAAACAACCTCCAGATTATGCCAAGACATTGCGCTCTATACCGGCCATTTAGTGAACCCAAGCCTACGGTGTGATTGAAAATGTCCTCTTGTTGCCGATAGAGCGTACTACCGAAGAAAGGCGCGATTAAAATTAGGTTTGCAGTAGGTATATTAAATGTGTTTCTCCCAGTGATAGGTTTAGACCGACGAAGTTCCAATTATTTTAACTAGTCGGTGATAATATACTGAATTCCTGCGTTGCTTGGAGTGTTTGCTGATGAAATTGCAAAATGCTGGGGTAAATTATAAACTAGCTATGGTTTGAACGCCGTTGCTCAAATCCAGTGTGCCAATTTCGACTTCGAATAGCCAGAAAATAGGAGGTGATAAGAACGAAGAGTTATAACTATACCCATACATTTAGGAGAAAGTAGGCTATATGTTCCTTCCTGAACCTCTTTTTGCATAATATTTATACTAGCTGTCCTAAGTCCATCGCTAATGAAATCGCAAAGCTGAACATATGCATCGTTGATGTCCGTTAGATAGATTTGGATTGTTCAGTTTGGCATAACTTACTGTATTTTCTAAAATGTTTGTATCTTTGGACGATTATTGAATTGCGTACTGTACCCGAAATTCGCATAGCCCCTATCTTTATCTGAGGATGGGAAGGGTCGCAAAGACAGCTGATACCCAGCCAGATAAATCAATATATCCCACTAGACAGACAGCTGGGAACTTCTCGGAACATGACGTAAAACACGGTCGTACTACTAACCAGATACAATCAAAACAACTCCTACAATAAAGTATGGTAGGACGAAACTTTCGGATCACGAGGGTGTACGGTTAAAACTTATGGGGGCGCCTGTATCTTGCCAGCACTACTAACGCCTTCGATCGTTAAATGAGGAAAAGTATTTCTATAAAAAGGGAACAGGCATACTGATGAGTGCCTGCTAACAATTATCCATTAAGACCATGACAAATTAACATAACAAACGTTCACTTCAAAGTAAGCAAACACTTGCGAGTTTCGTCACACCTTAGGACCACTCTGCGTCTTGACATAAACAAAAATGACAATAACTCTAACTAGACCTCTGGTCTAAAATGTTTAACTGGATCACCTACAAGATCCTCTTGCGCGAATGTCCATAACTCTGACGTAACCTTAAACCATCACTTGTGCACGGAATTTCAACAATCTCGAACAAAATATGCGTGAAAATCTGTAATCCTACTCGTTATCCGAGTGCTCTGGCATAAGTTTCAAGTTACAATAATAATACCTTATACAATGTCTTCGTGCTTTACAAATTACCTTCTTGTTCCATTGCTCTACAATGTTTCATTTATTTAATCATTCATTTACTTTTCATAGCGATTCAACTTGCGATAACTCTTTCGCTGTTATTTATCATTTTAATTAAACCACGTTTCTTCTTTGAACCATTTACATTAAAGAGTAATATCTGCATTCGTCATCGTATTTAATAAGAATATTCCGTAACCTCACGCTCGTGTTTACCTCAACAATACTACACTCCATTACAATACCTGAGTGTATTCATTGTATTCCCGTATTTAAATTACATGTTTATTCCATCAATATACTTTCCTTGCACTTTTTATGTGCCTACAAAATCTTTCATAATAATTCTGGATTCACATCTCACTGCAGCATCGAATTTCTTGCTGGTGGAACTCATTTAACAATTAAATTACTTTCGTAATTCCTCGAAACATTCTAAATCGATACAGTGTTCTATAACACCTTCAATAAAAAGTACATGTTCTTTACCACATCTTATTGCGTTGCAAAATCATTCAAGAACATTACTCTTGTTATGAAAGCCGCATGGGCTTTCATATTGCCGTGGTAGGATTTTTCGAGATCTCGGAAACTACGCGTCGCCCAGTGTTCAAACCTATACCAATCGAATCAGAGTCGAAAAAAAAAAAATTCAAAAAAAAGTCTGTCTGTATATACGTACGTACGTGACGTTTTTGCGTTTAGCATAGTACAGGTCGCAATTTTCAAGATATCGAGCTGAAATTTGGTACGGTGAAAGAGTTGGGGCCTGTGACGAACCCTATTGTTGGGCGTTAAAATCGGTGCAGGGCCGGACCTTTTTTTGGGGCCCTGAATTTCATCCTATTTTTTTGAATCGATATATCTCGGAAACGGTTGGTCGTATCGAAAAATGTTAAATGTATAGGTGTAAGATCTCCGCGGTATGCAACCTTTTTACTCAAAACGATTTTTTGATATCTCTCACCGTTTTCTTTTTTTGGGGCCCTGAAAATGTCCATTGTGCGTGACATTTTTGCGTTTAGCTAAGTACTGGTCGCAATTTTCAAGATATTAGGCTGAAATTTGGTACGATGAAAGAGTTAGTGACTGTGACGAATCCTATACTTGGGCGTTAAAATCGGTGCAGGGCCGGATCTTTTTTGGGGGCCCTGAATTTCAAACTTTTTTTTGAAATCGATATATCTCGGAAACGGTCGGTCGTATCGAAGAATGTTAAAGGTATAGGTGTAAGATCTCCGCGGTATGCAACTTTTTTTACTTAAAACAATTTTTTGATATCTCTCAACGTTTTCTTTTTTTTGGGCCCTGAAAATGTCCATTGTGCGTGACATTTTTGCGTTTAGCTAAGTACTGGTCGCAATTGTCAAGATATTAAGCTGAAATTTGGTACGATGAAAGAGTTAGTGACTGTGACGAATCCTGTTGTTGGGCGTTAAAATCGGTGCAGGGCCGGATCTTTTTTGGGGGCCCTGAATTTCAAACTTTTTTTTTAAATCGATATATCTCGGAAACGGTCGGTCGTATCGAAGAATGTTAAAGGTATAGGTGTAAGATCTCCGTGGTATGCAACTTTTTTACTCAAAACGATTTTTTGATATCTCTCACCGTTTGTCCTTTTTTGAGGTCCTGAAAATGTCCATTGTGCCTGACATTTTTGCGTTTGGCTAAGTACTGGTCGCAATTTTCAAGATATTAAGCTGAAATTTGGTACGGTGAAAGAGTTAAGGACTGTGACGAATCCTATTATTTTGCGTTAAGATCGGTGCAGGGCCGGATCTTTTTTGGGGGCCCTAAATTTCAAACTTTTTTTTGGAATCGATATATCTCGGAAACGGTTGATCGTATCGAAAAATGATAAGTGTATAGGTGTAAGATCTCTGCGGTATGCAACTTTTTTACACGAAACGATTTTTTGATATCTCTCACCGTTTTCGTTTTTTCGGGCCCTGAAAATGTCCATTGTGCGTGACATTTTTGCGTTTAGCTAAGTACTGGTCGCAATTTTCAAGATATTAAGCTGCAATTTGGTACGGTGAAAGAGTTAGTGACTGTGACGAATCCTATTGTTGGGCGTTAAAATCGGTGCAGGGCCGGATCTTTTTTGGGGGCCCTGAATTTCAAACTTTTTTTTGGAATCGATATATCTCGGAAACGGTTGATCGTATCGAAAAACGTTAAATGTATTGGTGTAAGATCTCCGCGGTATGCAACTTTTTTACTCAAAACGATTTTTTGATATCTCTCACCGTTTTCTTTTTTTGGGGCCCTGAAAATGTCCATTGTGCGTGACATTTTTCCGTTTAGCTCAGTACTGGTCGCAATTTCCAAGATATTATGCTCAAATTTGGTACGATGAAAGAGTTAGTGACTGTGACGAATCCTATTGTTGGGCGTTAAGAGCGGTGCAGGGCCGGATCTTTTTGGGGGGCCTTGAATTTCAAACTATTTTTTGGAATCGATATATCTCGGAAACGGTCGGTCGTATCGGAGAATGTTAAAGGTATAGGTGTAAGATCTCCGCGGTATGCAACTTTTTTACTCAAAACTATTTTTTGATATCTCTCACCGTTTTCTTTTTTTGGGGCCCTGAAAATGTCCATTGTGCGTGACTTTTTTTGCGTTTAGCTAAGTACTGGTCGCAATTTTCAAGATATTAAGCAGAAATTTGGTACGGTGAAAGGGTTAGTGACTGGGACGAATCCTATTGTTGGGTGTTAAAATCGGTGCAGGGCCGGATCTGTTTTGGGGGTCCTGAATTTCAAACTTTTTTTTTGGAATCGATATATCTCGGAAATGGTTGATCTTATCGAAAAATGTTAAATGTATAGGTGTAAGATCTCCGCGGTATGCCACTTTTTTTACTCAAAACGATTTTTTGATATCTCTCACCGTTTTCTTTTTTTTTTGGGCCCTGAAAATGTCCATTGTGTGTGACATTTTTGCGTTTAGCTAAGTACTGATCGCAATTTTCAAGATATTTAAGCTGAAATTTAGTACGGTGAAAGAGTTAGTGACTGTGACGAATCCTATTGTTGGGCGTTAAGATCGGTGCAGGGCCGGATCTTTTTTGGGGGCCCTGAATTTCAAACTTTTTTTTGGAATCGATATATCTCGGAAACGGTTGATCGTATCGAAAAATGTTAAATGTATAGGTGTAAGTTCTCCGCGGTATGCAACTTTTTCACTCAAAACGATTTTTTGATATCTCTCACCGTTTTCTTTATTTGGGCCCTGAAAATGTCCATTGTGTGTGACATTTTTGCGTTTAGCTAAGTACTGGTCGCAATTTTCAAGATATTAAGCTGAAATTTGGTACGGTGAAAGAGTTAGTGACTGTGACGAATCCTGTTGTTGGGCGTCAAAATCGGTGCAGGGCCGGATCTTTTTTGGGGGCCCTGAATTTCTATTTGTTTTTTGGAATCGATATATCTCGGAAACGGTTGGTTGTATCGAAAAATGTTAAATGTACAGGTGTAAGATCTCCGCAGTATGCAACTTTTTTACTCAAAACGATTTTTTGATATCTCACACCGTTTTCTTTTTTGGGGCCCTGAAAATGTCCATTGTGCGTCACATTCTTGGGTTTAGCGAAGTAAAGGTCGCAATAATCAAGATATCGAGCTGAAATTTGGTACGGTGAAGGTGTTAGATTATGTGACGAATCCTATTGTTGGGCGTTAAAATCGGTGCAGGGCCGGATCTTTTTTGGGGGCCCTGAATTTCAAACTTATTTTTGGAATCGATATATCTCGGAAACGGTTGGTCGTATCGAAAAATGTTAAATGTAAATGTGTAAGATCTCTGCGGTGTGCAACTTTTTTTTATTAAAAACGATTTTTTGATATCTCTCACCGTTTTCTTTTTTAGGGCCTTGAAAATGTCCATTGTGCGTGACATTTTTGCGTTTAGCTAAGTACTGGTCGTCATTTTCAAGATATGAAGCTGAAATTTGGTACGGTGAAAGAGTTAGGGACTGTGACGAATATTATTGTTGGGCGTTAAAATCGGTGCTGGGCCAAATCTTTTTTTGGGGGGGCCCTGAATTTCAATTTTTTTTTTTGGAATCGATATATCTCGGAAACGGTTAGTCGCATCGAAAAAAGTTAAATGTACAGGTGTAAGATCTCCGCGGTATGCAACTTTTTTACTCTAAACGATGTTTTGATATCTCTCACCGTTTTCTATTTTTTGGGCCCTGAAAATGTCCATTGTGCGTGACATTTTTGGGTTTAGCGAAGTACAGGTCGCAATTTTCAAGATATCGAGCTGAAATTTGGAGCTGTGAAAGAGTTGCACCCTGTGAGGAAACCAGTTGTCGGGCGTTAAAAACAGTGCAGGGCCGGATCTATTTGGGGGGCCCAGAATTTCAAACTTTTTTTTGAATCGATGTATCTCGGAAACGGTTGGTCGCATCGAAAAACGTTAAATGTTCAGGTGTAAGATCTCCGCGGTATGCATCTTTTTTACTCATAACGATTTTTTGATATCTCTCACCGTTTTCTTATTTTGGGGCCCTGAAGATGTTATTAAATGTTTTTGGTTTTTGAAAAAAAAAATGGGGCCCAAATGTATATAATATTTGGTAAAAATTTAAACGATGATCTAATTGAATTCTACAGAAAATTATCTATAATAACCCGTTTTCACCTTTTCAATAAGTTAAATAATGTATTTACAGCTGTAATATACTTTCCATTTCCCAGGACGTCCGGCTTTCATAACCACGTGATGGTGTCAGCATTGCCTAGAATAACATTTTATAATTTTCCTACATTACCACACAATCGGGCCAAAGGCCCGAAATGCTAGGCATCAGGCCTTGCCGCCAACGAAGTTGTTGTTTGAGATTATAACCCCTCTTGCTGGCCCCTTGCTGCTGCGCCACTGAGGTACTTCCCAGTGCGGGAGTGCATATCCCAAAGGTCCTGGACAGTGCCTAACTGCTGGGCTATTTCTGTAACCCGTTGTTAAATAATAATTCAAGTCCTGCTTGCTCATAAATGCTTCATTTTAATGACATTACAAAGATGCTGTTTTGTTTTATAGTCGTGCAAGCAAAACTAAGAGATGTAGTCCAGTCCTGGGCTGTGTTGACTCATCCAAAGTTTCTTGATGGTTGACAATTCATTATCATTACATTGGGCTCAACCATGTTTAAATTACTTACTGGCAATTTTTAATGATATTTATGATGTGTCCTAAGAATAGAATCTGACCCCACAGGGACCCAGTGTCCCTACTCAACATACTTTATAAATAGAGGGACAGATCACTAGCAAACCATTAAGCCACGTATAAACCTAGTGCAACGATGACCAAGCGTTGTACGCGGATAAATAGCCAGAAAAATGTGAATATTATGATAACGTAGTTCGCAATTAATATCGAAAATTTTACACATAGTCCCCTTAATATGTATCAGGCAGAAGAACAAGGACAAGCCCATACAACTATCAGTGTTTAATGGCGACGTGCAGTGAATAATATCACCGCAGAAAATCTCAATGATCATCAATTCACCCCCACGCCAGGTGTCCAAACCACTCTGGTTATTAATACAGTCGTAATGTTTTACTTCTAACACTGATCCATGAAATTCGTTTACGCATATCGAAAACTCGCTATTAATAAAAAAAAGCAGACTTAGAATCTTCAAAAAAAATTAAACACGTCAAAACGACACACGGTGACGTGGAAAATTTACTACTAACTTAAACTCGCCAAAAATGACGACTAAACAAGACTAAAACAATGAATAAAATACTGAAGATTAACCTGGTCTAAAGGTTGGTCACACAAGATACACATAAAATGGCTACATCTACTACATGAATCGTAAACAGTCAAATACCTTACTGCCCGAATACATCTCTTGCCTCTGCACTAGCAGTTAATAACTAGTTTCCCTGGTGTGGCGAGCTTGGTACACCAGAATACAATCTCGCGTCGACCTTGCCCGCGATCGAACCAGCTGGGGTCGGCCTTGCCAGTGCTCTTCCAGTATGACCGGAGTTGAACCTGCATGGCGCTGCGATCTCGTGACTCATTCATGGTCTGCCCCCCCGTGCGCTTCGGAATCCTTTGATTGTGATGAATATCGCTTCAAACGTCTGCTCTCTAGATGTTCCTCGGCGTTTAAATATGGCATTACGATAATATGGCGATGATTGCATGATAGTGTTCGAATCTCGCTTATTACTGTAGCATTCTCTGACTTCTATGAACTACTGTTAGAAATGGTGTAGTTCTTCTTCATATTTCCTTCCTGTCTGTTAAGTCACACCCGATATCTCAAACATCGATAGTAGATTATTTCCCCATCATGTGCTTAGTGACTCATGACTTCTACTGTAAATTTCATATCAGTTTCTGCCTTCACAATGAGTTTGGTTGACATCGTAAGTATTTCTTAAGTATCACTGAAGAATTGTCAAATATAATGTTTCCTTTGAGATGTTAGGTGTATCTCAAGAAATTATCGACTAGTATTCATAAGTAGTCTGCTTCTGTATCTGTGTCAACTTTCGTAGAAATGTGATAATGTTTCTCTGCTTCTAATAGTGCGTTATTTCAATGCTAATATTCAGCGGAGCTCCTCTTGTAGCTTCTCCGAAGGAAGTCTCTTCCATGCCGGAACATCAATCTTCCTCGCCGACTCGAAATTTTCAATAAGTTGGAGTTTTAACTTTTTCCGACTACACAGTTCAATCGTTTGAAGTGGAATGCCTCTGGTCTCGAAGCAAACCTCGCTTCATTAGCATAAAAAATGGCGTCTTAGCGAATAAATTTCTTCTGTAAGTTCTTATCTAAATATCTCCTTATCAAAGCATAAACTCAAAATGTTTTAATCCAACGTCGCTAATATCCAATTAGCTTTGTATTTCTAATGCTCCGATTGTTTATAACAATTAAAATAAATATTTCTAATTATTTCCGCGCTATTACTTATAATCATTTTGATTGGCTGGGGTGCTATCATTTGCCTCCATTATGTAAATTGGCGCGTGCCATGGCTTGTTCCAGCCACGCGATGCCGCTCGGCCGCACTTTCGACTCGCCGTTGCTAGAAGACTCTGTCCATCTCACTCATACGTCACAAACAGGTTCTAGCCCGCCGTGTCTTGCCAAGGCTTCAATAATGTGCCGCCTTCCAGCTCCTGCTAGCAATCATTTATCCAATGTTAAAATAATATGCAAATGAAAAATCCTAGCATTTCTCCCGTTCTTCTTGCTAAATCATAGCTTATGATAATTCCACCTTTTCTCAACAGCATTAGTATCATATCTGTACAGCGTATTTTATTTCCACACTCTTCCTTCTATGTTGGCGACTTTCTCGTACCTCAGGTTCGATTCCTAACTGCATCATTTCTTGCATCTCAATAATTTCGGGCTCAGTACTCACTTCTGGTTGTGATGTAATTTCTATTATGCTCACTAAGGTGACTCATAACATTATACAAATAGAAGTTATTATTGGCAAAGTAAGAATGTATATGGTCAATTAACTTTGGAATGATAACCATTCGTAAATTGTATGGTGAAGGAAACGTTTTCAGTGCCGGGTGGGTGAAACTACAGTATATAGGGGGTTTTGAATCCAATTCTAGCTTGGCTCTAGTAGTTTCAACCGACAGCGTTCAAAGGCGCTAGCAGTCATTTCTGGCCAACAGTCAGTTCTGTTTGTCACCAATAGATAGCTGGATATCTTCGATTTTACTGAAACCAGTAGTATTTCCACCTAATTCAACATGTATTCCTATTTTGTAAGTAATATGACCGTTTCTGATTCTGGAAATGCAAGGAAACGTCTTAGTTTCTATTATTCTTTCTATTATATGAAAAACGTTGGATGCGTAATGATCGATACTCTTTGATTCAGGTCTATCGATACAAGCTGATTCTATCGATTCTGTACATATTTAAAAGCCAGACCGTTTATTTACATTCGTTTGAAATGTTTATTTTTTGATTTCTTGTGTTTAATGTAGCGGCACCCATCCGCACAATTTGTTAAAACAGAATCTATCGGATTGATGTCCATGACTGGTGGCTGCTGTAGAGTGTGTTGATGGAAATCTGCGGTAATTATGCGTTTGCATATTTGGAGAAAGAAATCTACCTTTTTAACCAGCGACGTTATTATACTTGCGTACAGTGAATAGTGACGATTTCTGGTTCTAATTATGATTCAAAACAGTGACAACAATTTGGAGTGTTATTTGGCAGTGTTAAATTACTAGGTTATGTGGCCTGTGACATGCGAAGCAACGTATCTAGGCAAGAAATATTTTGATTTTCTGTCAACTAGTGTGCACAAATCTGTTACAAGTGACCAAGAATATCATGTTGGTTTAATATTGTAGCCGTTAATACCTATACGCTTTACAGTAGTAGGGTTACAATTCAGTGCTTTGTGATAAATAAATTTGTGTTTTCACTTAACATAAAACTGTCCACAATTATGCAAGATCAAAGACCAGTGTTGTGTAGATATTCGGCATTTTATTTCTTTATGTTTGTCTGCCAAATTATGGATTAGTAAAGCTGAACATAACCTTACGACTCGTTGGTGAGTAGGCCTACCGATTTTTAGCCTACTTTTCACATTTTACAAAAATGAGGAAAAAGTAGACTAATGAGATCGATCCGGGAAAATGTGTGTCTGTCTATCTGTCATTCTGTCTGTCTGGCTGGCTGTGTGTGTGGCCCCCTATCAACTTCTAAACGGCTGCAGCAATCAAAACAAAATTTAGTATGAGTAAAGATGTATACCGGAATATATCAAGCCCATATTTGAAAATGATCTCAGTGCTACCAACTGCTGAAAAAACGCACTAGAAATTTGAGTTCCATGTTGGATATCTTGGAAGATATGCATGGGAGCTATTCCAATATTGGCACACATGTAGATAAGACAATTTCAGTTTATTTTCCAGGAGGCCATATATTACAGTGTTGCCAAAATAATGTTAAGCCTTCTGATAGGTACAATTTTTAAATGCATATGACATCTAAACTATCAATTGGATTTCAACCAAATTTTGTATGTAATAGTCTATGTGTACATAAACATATATGACTGAACGTATTCCTAAGAGCCACCAGGGCTGCCAACTGTTAATGATCTCTCTCTATATATTTTTATATCCAAATACCAATGTATCAGAATGTATTGTTACAGCCATCAACCCTCGTTAAAGGTTGTGTCTATAACTATGCCTAGCAAATGGAAGGTATAATGGAAGGTATAAGTTGAGCTGTAGAACATACGGAACTGGCAGGCCAACAGCGACCTACATTCGTAAGTACTGCAAGCCGGCAGGCTTATGCAATAATAGCAACACAACGCACTTACTGCTGACATGGTCGACCTACTTGAAAGTCTACAAATACTGAGAACGCACACGCGGCGGGTCTCTTTTGGTTCTTTGACTCTTTCGCTAGCTTACTTCACGCCAGAGGACCGACGCCGAGTGTTAGAGCTACGACGGACGTCGCCCTCCGGGTGGACGAGTCCCAGCGCGGCATCATGGGCATCCAGCGTCAGCGGTAGGGTGAGTCTTGTTGTGTCTGTCAGATCTCTTTTCCCCTTAGCAATCATCCCCCCTTTCATCTAGACCTAACTGCCACCCATCAGTACAATAAATCCCTCTCTCACAGTAAAAGGCTCTATATTTTCATTTCACGTAGTTAATAGTAAAACCCCACCCCCTTAGTTCGTAGTTAGGTTAAGATCCAGTGTTTCCCGCTGCGCCATGCTATCTGGCAGTACCTGAAGTCGACCAGCAAGCTTTTGGCTTGCTAAGGCTCTCCCGGTAAGTCTGGTATGTATGGGTCCGCAGTTCTTCATAAGACATCCTAGTAAATCTCCGTAAGATGCTAAGGATGTCCAGGGTATCAACTAAATCCCAAACACTTTCCGTAATTGTTATGTTAACTAATACATAACAAGAATGCTGGAGGCACCGAGCTGAGTCCTTCTAAAACGGATCAACTCAGCCCCCAGGCCAAACCTCAACAATATTGTTATGTTAACTAATACATAACAAGAATGGTCAAGGCACCGGGTAACACTCAGAGGCTACCGGACATGCCGACCAGAATTGTTATGTTAGCAAATACATAACAGTATGCAAGCCGACAGCTTTAAAATATGCACACATATAACACCTGACATTTTAGATTAATGTGGAGTTGCTTATATACGTTAGTTCTACCAACATGATTCTAAGCCTGCCGATAGGACCAATTTTAAAAACGTGTAACTTCTATACTATCTGTTGGATATCAACCAAATGTCGTATGTGATATGTGTAACATAACAGATATGACTATAAGTATTCTTAAGAGCAATCAGGGCTGCCAACTGTTAATAAACGATGTCTATATTTTTTACCCTAATATCAATATATCGGAAAGTATGCAAGCCAACAGCTCTATACTTTGCACACGTATAGCACATGATATTCTAGATTAATTTGGATTAATTAATATAAGTCAGTACTGCCAACATGAGTCTATGCCTGCTGATAGGTCCAATTTTAAAATAATCGTAACTTCTATACTAACAAATGGATTTCATCCAAAATTGCCACAACAAGATATCATAATATTTCAGTTTATTTCTGACCAGCACATGCATGACATTGTTGCCAACATGCTTTTACGCGTGTTGATAGATCCACTGACTGCATGTAACATCCATTGGACTTCAACCAAATTTTGTATTCTGTACCTTAAGAGAGGGAACTAAGAATATATTGAGTCACCAGGGCTGCCAACTGTAGCGCTCTATTTGGCTACATTATACCAGGTATATTTCGAAGTAATTAGACATTTCGATATTACCAAATTAATTTTGTCATTCTAGATAGGTTCATATACTGTACATTAATGATTGGCTTGAATCTTAATTTTAAGAAAAGTAGGCTTTTTAGTTCGTCACGGAACTTCTTGTTACTAGCCTACTTTTCTCATTTTGCAAAAATAAGGAAAAAGTAGACTTATGAGATCGATCCGAGAAAATGTGTGTCTGTCTGTCCTTCTGTGTGTCTAGCTGTGTGTGTGTCCCCCCCGTATCAATTCCTAAACGGCTGCAGCAATCGAAACCAAATTTAGTATGAGTAAAGATGTATACTGGAATATCTCAAGCCCATATTTGAACATGATGTCAGTGCTACCAACTGCTGAAAAAACACACTAGAAATTTGAGCTCCATATTGGATATCTTGGAAGGTATGCATGGGAGCTATTCCAAAATTGGTACACATGTAGATAATACTATTTTAGTTGAATTTCCAGGAGGCCATACATGACAGTGCTGCCAAAATAATTTAAAGCCTTCTGATAGGTTCAATACACATACCTTCTACACTATCAATTGGATTTCAACCACATTTTGTATTTAATATGTGTGCATAAGCAGATATGACTGAGCGTATTCTTAAGAGCCACCAGGGCTGCCAACTTTTAATAATTGCTCTCTCATTTTTAAATCCAAATGCCAATACATCAGAAAGTATGCAAGCCGACAGCTTTAAACTATGCACACGTATAGTACCTGACATTTTAGATTAATTTGGAGAGACATACTGCATACGTCAGTTCTACCAACGTGATTCTAAGCGTGCCGATAGGTCCAATTTTTAAATACATGTAAATTCTATACTATCAGTTGGATTTCAACTAAATTTCGTATATGCTATGTGTAACATAACAGATATGACTATAAGTAATCTTAAGAACAATCAGGGCTGCCAACTTTTAATAAATGCTGTCTATACTTTTTACCCTAATATCGATATATCAGAAAGTATGCAAGCCAACAGTTCTATACTTTGCACACGTATAGCACCAGACAGTCTAGATTAACTCGGAGTAATAAATATAACTCAGTGTTGCCAACATGATTCTATGAATGCTGATAGGTCCAATTTTAAAATACATGTAACTTCTATACTAACAAATGGATTTCATCCAAAATTGGCACAAGACGATATCATAATATTTCAGATTATTTCTGACCAGCACACGCATGCCATTGTTGCCAGTATGCTTTTTACACGTGCTGATAGATCCATTGTGTAACTGCATGTAACGCCCATTGGACTTCAACCAAATTTTGTATTCTGTACCTTAAGAGATGGAACTAAGAATAAATTCAGTCACCAGGGCTGCCAACAGTAGTGCTCTATTAGACTACATTATACCAGGTTTATTTCGAACTAATTAGTTATTTTGATATTACAAACTTAATTTCTCCATTATTCTACATAGGTTCATATACTGTAGGTTAATCATTGGCATGAATCTTAATTTGAAGAAAAGTAGGCTCGTTAGTTCGTCACGGAACTTCTTGTTTTTACTATGTTCCCCAAACTTTCCTATCTAATCCAAGAATAATTCTGACATTTTGAGCTGTAGGATAACATAAATTGGGTGCTTGTGACTTGTGATGATTTACTATTTCTGCCCATACATTCATGTGGATTGTTGTAGCTTGATACATGGATCGTGTCTTGTGCATTTCTAATATTGGTGTTGTATACTACCAATATCAGGAGAAACAGTCATTATTAAATGATTGTCTGGGAGGGCTCATGATAAGTTTTTCCCTATCTGTACTTATACATGTTTTCCCTCTCTGGAGTATTGGTTGTTTCTGAATAGGGATAGATCCAAACTAATGCAACTAAATGAAGGTGGCAGTTTTAGATATATTTTGAACCAATAGGCCAACTTATGTACCTTCGTGCTTGCCTTCTAGATTAGGCTACAGTTTCTAAAATAGCAAGCTTATATCAGCATAGCTTATAATCAAAACCTACTTCTGCTTTGTGAAAGCAGGATGTTTTATTGTCTGAGGATTATAATCATATTACTGATAACTGTTATTGATGATAATACAAATAGGTCTAATTATTATAATATTTCAATGATACTGAATATTTCAGCATGAAAGGTAGCCTATGTGACCTATGTTTAACAAGCCATGTGATGTGCCTCAAAATTACTACCAGTGGGTTGTTATTACAAGGAGAACTTAGAAACAATTTCTGCAGCACAAGGTAGGAAGAAAACAATACAAATTAAAAAGGGATAAAGTCTCTGGCCCTTATTAAGTTCCCATGCATTAACTTATGAAGTTGACACAATAGGCTAACAGGGAAGATGTCCTAGCTGTTCCGCCCCTTAAAACTCGAATAACTAACCAACACAATAACACTTATATATTTTTCCAAGAGCATTTGGAGCTTTTTCCACATCTTTATCCAACTGCAATGCCAATGGTCTATTACTCCTTGGTGTATGTGCTGAACATGAACTCTTTATTACCAACACTCAGTTCCGCCTGCCGAATCGCTACAAAACCACTTGAATGCATCCTCGCTCGAAGCACTGGCACATTCTTGACTATATCATCACCAGGCAATGTGATAAAAAAGGTATCCTTGTCACCACAACTGTAAGAAATGCCGAAGACTGTTGGACAGATCACCAGCTCCTTTTTTGCCGGTTGAGGTTCTCGTTCTGCAACAAATCGAAATGATTCATCCACAACCTGTCCAGACAATTCTAAACTCCAAGTTAAATCAGTTGCTACAGATCCAACATGGCGACCATCCGAAATACTTAGTTCCCAATATCTACGAATCTATTACAGCAATCAAACAGAAATTTAGTGTGTTGATAGAGGCAATTAACATAAGTACAATATATGAAAATAGGCTGTATAGTTCTTAATGGAACTACTGGTTAATATTGTAGTATAGTAGTACTGTTTTTATTTGCACATACGGTATCTATGTTGTAGGCCTATGTCATGCTATGTGCTTTGTGGAAACACGGGCTGATAACCTTCAAGTTTGGACCCTTGAAACATGCACAACCATCCTGATAGAGCCTATGTTATGAGTGGTTTTTCTCTACCTGTATAGCATGTGTTTTACCCCTTAGCGCTAATGATGTAATATTGGTACTGGTACCTGATAATATCAATGTTGTTGCTTTATTTGAAGTAGGGCTATGTGATAATCTATATCCGATATATATTTCAATACCCTAACGAGGTATTATGCCTTTAATTGCAACATGCTATCAAATTAATGATATCACAGGGGGGAAAATCACCAATTAATATACCGGTTCTGGAAACGAATAATTACTAGAACATGACGGTAATAAGGCAGGGGAAAGAAAGAACACAAGGAATAAAGCAAAGTAGAGGGGGATCGAATAGAAGAAAAGGTGGGGTAGGCAGGGGGTAGGGGGGATGGGGAGGGGAGGGGGTCCAGTAGGGCAGGTCATGGATGGATCACGCACGTGAGTTTAGGCATGCTGTTGAGTGTTTACGTTTTCATATTTTCCATATTCACTGAATACAAAAGTAAAACTTATCCAAACAATTCATGTGTCAAAAATCTTATTTTAAGACAGTGAACATGATGATAAATTGTAAATAACAATATAAAATAGTTTTTTGATGATCTAATCAAGATTATATAATGCCAATATACTGTGTATTTAATAAAATTTAAGTTTGCAACAGATAAATAACTTTATTTAAATATTCAGCCTTATTAATATCTAATAAAATCAGAGGTCGTAAGATTTACGAATGGTTAACCTTAACGCATGTCAAAGGAAGGTTAGCATTCTAGTGTTAAAGATGAGAAAGTAGGCGCTATTCTTGTTGGCAGTCTTGTATTGCATGGATAAAATATCAAGCAATTCAGTAAAGACGAATAATGCTGTCTTTTAGAAAATCTACATTATCCAAGGGTGTTTAATTTGTTAGTATTGCTAAGTATGAGTTGAAGGTTAAGCATAAATTCGTTTTCATTACTCTCCCTTGGGTTATAGAAAGAAATTACACTAAAACTTCTGTGTTTCTGAAATATCTCGATTTGACGTATACTGTGATAACTGTTAATGGTCTCAATAACTTTGGTTGCACAGTTTCTAGATACCCTACATAAATTCACAGACCACCTCCAGTACCGTCTCGTGTTACACGGTGTGAGTCAAAGCTGTTTCTTTGTCTGACAACCAATTTTCTGTTATGACTATATATCAATTTCTAAAATCTCGTCAATAAGGAGCACAATATCCTCGATCGTATTGTGAATATTTCGTGCAATGATGTAGATACATTTAAATTTTGATTCAAAACCTGACTTTACGTTTGTAAATCATAGTTTTCTATTGAACTACAATGAATTTCAACAGAGCTTAATGTTTCGTGTTATTTATTATCGTCTCCGTCCATTTATTCTATATCTAGCAGAAGTACCCGTTCTTCGAGCGGTGTTCGGTGTTAACACCAGACATTATCAACTGAGCTACTGTTGCAATGGTTAGCGGTTTGTCATTCCTTCATAAGTTTATGAGAACGAAGTTAGTTTTCTGGGAATATCACACACACTGTTAATTTAAGGGCCTTAAAATGTGGTATTCGGACACCCTATATGGACTCCCGAATTTTGTGTCTCACATTGAGAAGCGCAACATATGCTCTGGTCGTCCTTCTAGGATAATTTTTATATTTCGCCTATTTCAGCATGTATTTTGAGAAGTTTTTCCCTTTATCCACCTTTCTACTGTATGAAAAGTACGGTGAAGAATTTTATAAATGATTGGTGTATTGACTCTCATGGATGCCATACCTAATTTTACGATGCACCAAGCATCCGAACACGAGGTATAGGCGTACATAAAGATACACAGAAAGACAGACAGACAATTCTTTTGTATACAAAATATCACCCAGATATCCAAATATCTACCACATAGTATCAAACAAAATCATCCTTACGATGAACCCGTATGTCGACTGAAAATAAATAAAAAATAAATGATGAGTTAATATGTGTCCTCAAACTAAATTCAACTAACGTGTACTTCCTGACGTGAAATAGAATTGAAAGCCTTGTAGACGGAACGCAATACACGTCACATTAAAACTGACCCTCTACGTTGTGTTAGGTCCCCATACACAGGAAGACCCCTTTCATAAATTATAAAGGCTTGTGGTGCATGAAAATTCAGGTTCTTTAGCCTCAATTGGCCCAAATTCCTAAGAGCCGCAAAATATGCTAATTCAATTCAGGAATTTTTGAAAATAATGTTGCTGTTTGGAGATATAATAGACCTTCTGTACTATATGTCGCACGTGAAAATTGCGTGAAAAAATTCTAGGTTACCCTTTGAACCCCTTAATTGCATTGCTGAATTATACAGTCTAAGTTGGTTCCGTGATAACCTAATAGCCATTTGCAAACTTTCACAGAAATGTAATAAATGGAACGACATTGCTTCTTAAAGAAATAGATGGAAAGTTGGAAGCCACCCGTTGAGATAATATCATGGTTACCGATTTGCATTCCTTCATTAAATTGTCAAATTAAGTTTAAATTAGTTTTCTGGGAATACTTCAGAAACTGTTTGTTTTAGAGCCTTATAATGTAGTTTTCGAGGACCCTTTAGGGCCCCCGAGTTTTGTTTCTGGCACCGAGGGGCTTTGTCTCGTCGTTGTACGCCATAATATAATACTAATATAATAATATAACTTAATATAGGGATAGCAATATAATAGAGCTGCCAGACCACACCCACAGGTGCAAATCGCGCAAAAACAATCTAGAGTACCCTTTGACCCCCTTAAGCGCATTATACGTATTGATGAATATTACAGCTTAATTTGGTTCCGTGATAACCTTCTAGCCGTTTGCAAACTTTCACACTAATGTAATTAATGGAATTGTATTGCGTCTTACAGCAATAGATGGATCTCTGAGAATCTGTTGCCATGGTTACCGGCTTGCATTCGTTCATAAGTTTATTAAATGAAATTAGTTTTCTGGGAATATCTCAAAAACTGTTGGTTTTAGGGCCTTAAAATGTGGTTTCCGTGGACCCTTTAGGGCCCCCGAGTTTTGTCTTTCACATTGAGGGGCTGAAAATGAGCTTTGTCAAGTGCATGTATGCCTATTTCAGCATGTATTTTAAAGAGGTAGGCCCCCTTTTTATGAGAGGTACGGAGAAGAGTTACATCAATGATTAGTGTCGTGCCTCTGATGGATATCTGTACCAAATTTTACGTTGATACTATAGGATTACGAGGCACACAGGCAATTGAAATGGAACACACGTTTAATGTACTTGACATTTACTAGAACAGGACTGAACGAACAAGGTGATACAACATTCTTTTATACACACCAAAACAAAAACGAAAGAGAACATATCTCTATGGAACAGGTTTACTGATTACCAGTGTGACCAACACAAACCATGGTCACATATTCCAACACACCTCTTTTAACCTGTGGGAGTAGAGGACATGATTTAAGACCCAAGTCTTTACAAAAATAAATATGCTTAGCTTAGGAAGAGGCTTTGTTAGGATGTCTGCACATATTTTTGAAGTCTCCTCATATTTGATGCATATGACTTTAGAATCCTAAGCATCTCTAACATAGTGATATTTAGTGTCAATATGTTTGGTCCTATTATAGTGGACTGGATTTTTTGCCAGTTTTTGAGCTGATTGACTATCACTCAATAATATGATGGGTGACTTGAGATCTATAAAGTTAGACAAAATACGTTTCAACCAAACAGCTTCTCTTACACCCTCACTCAGTGCAACATATTCGGCTTCAGTAGATGATAAGGAAATGCATTTTTGATTTTGAGCCCCCCATGATACAGCACCACCTGCCATTTTGAGCACAAAACCACTGTATGATTTTCGGTCAGTGCTATCATTAGCCCAGTCAGCATCAACAAATCCCATGAATTGACCTCCATTCCTGATATACTTAAGTGACAAGTCTTTTGTGCAATTTAAATAACGCAGCACTCGCTTTGCACAAGATCAGTGAGATTCATTGAAACAATGATTAAATTGACTGAGATATGATATCGCATGGCTTATATCTGGACGCGTGCAAATACTTAAATACATGAGTGAACCTATGAGTTCTCTATGAGGAAGATCACTAGTTTCTGTGTCAGAAACACCAAGGTTTGATTTGGTTTCCAAAGGAGTACAAATGGGACGTGCACCGTGCATACCATATTTCTTTGCAACCTCACTGTTGTACTGCTCTTGGCTAAGATACATTGTACCATTCTTTACATCTTGCCTTACTTTAATACCTAAAATATATGAAATTGGTCCAAGATCTCGTACCATAAATTCATTAACAATACAGGTCTTCAATGACTTGATCTCATACTCATCAGTATATGCCACAATGAAATCATCCACATATAATGCAATAATTACCATACCTTGGGCTTGTTTCTTAAAGTACCCACAGGGTTCATCAGCACAATTTTTGTAACCCAATTTGACAAGAACAGAGTGAGCTCTCTCATTCCACAAACGAGAAGATTGTTTTAAGCCATAAATAGATTTTTTTAAACTTGCAAACTTTATGCTCTGAACCTCTCTTGACAAAACTTTCTGGCTGATACATGTAGATCTCTTCGTCTAACTTTCCATTGAGGAAAGCAGATTCAGCATCCCAATGTACCACCTTCAGATCTGTTTGGACAGCCAAGGCAAGCAGCATCCTTAACGTGCTGTGTCGAACAACAGGAGAGAAAGTTTCTTTAAAATCTACTCCGTACCTTTGGGTAAAGCCCCTGGCCACACGTCTGGCTTTATAGCTTTGAATGTTACCGTTAGAGTCTCTTTTTACTTTGAAAACCCACTTACTACTGACAACATTCTTGCCCCGGGGTTTATCAACTAGATCCCAGGTGTCATTTAACTGAAGTATCTCCATTTCCCTTTTCATAGCCTGCTCCCACTTAACCCTATCAGGCATGGACAGTGCCTCCTTAACTGTACTAGGTTCAGAGTCATCAGTGGGAGTCAAGTATGTCACATAGTCTGACATGTCTACAGGCTTTTGTTGGCGCCTAGGATACCTTTGATTACCTTCGGCAACCCCCTCTATTGGCTCATTGACGATGGTGGCAGAGCCCACAGAATCACTGCAGTCTGAATCTGTTCCACTAGGGACATAGCTTAAATCAGCTGAGTCAAGAGTCTCAGCCACACCAGCACTGCTAATGGGCGATACGCTTTCAAGTTCCAAAATGCACTTTGTCCCATCCTCTGAGTTGTCGGGTTCTGCCTCACTGTCAGTGGGAACTGAGATCTGCACCATTGCAGGTTCATTAATCTGCAAGGATGGGCCAACATTACCTGGAGACACATCAGACACCTCCTGGAACACATCTTCAAAGAACTGTGCATCCCTGGACTTAACAAGTTGATGAGTAACAGGATGCATGAATCTATAGGCTTTACTGTCCTCACAATAACCACAGAAAATGTGTTTTTCACTTTTAAGATCCAACTTGTTTCTCCTTTGATCAGGGACATGAACTTGTGCTACACAACCAAAAATTCTTAGATGCTCCATATTGACCTTTTTACCAGTCCTGATCTCCTCTGGAACTTTACCTAAAATTTTTCTGGTTGAGGACCTGTTTACAAGATAGGCTGCTGTATTTATTGCTTCAGCCCACATGCGTTTATCTACTTTAGACTCGCTCATCATGGCTCTACATTTATCAAGTAATGTTCTATTCATGCGTTCAGCTAAACCATTCTGCTGTGGAGAATAGCTAGTTGTAGTTTGATGCTGAATACCTTCTGATTTAAGAAGCCTCTCAAAAGCTTTGCTACAAAATTCACCCCCATTATCAGTGCGTAGGACCTTAATAGATCTTTCACACTGATTTTCGACCTGTGCCTTGAAATCAATAAAGCAATCCAAAACATCACTTTTCTTAGCAAGGAAATAGGCTACACAAAAACCTTTCTAGAATGATCATCAATGAAGGTCAAGAAATAGCGAGCATTGCTCCAAGATGGAACTGGAATAGGTCCACATAAGTCTGAATGAATAAGATCTAGCTTATTTTTACATACAGTTTTACTCTTACTTGACTTAAATGGTTGTCTATCTTGTTTACCTTCAGCACATGAAAAACAGTGTTTAAAACCATTATCTGAGATATTAATTCCATGAGTGAGACCATCTCTTAACGACGTCATGCTGTGGTTGTTAAGATGGCCTAGTCGTTTATGCCATATATATTCTGAGTCCTCGGTACAAATATTAGCTTGAGCACCGAGAGCATTGACTTGGTAAAAACACCCCCCCCCCCCACATTACTCGCAGTCAGTGCTACATTACCTGTAGCAACAAAGTTTTCACTATCATAAACTTCACAAGTATTGTCGGTGAATACCACAACATAACCCTTTTGAGGAGCAGCAGACACGGATAAAAGATTAGCAGTGAGACCAGGAACATATTCTACATTGGACAAGGTTTGTGAAATACCATTTTCTAATTGAATAGTTACATTACCAGATCCTTGGCCATACAATTTTTGATTGTTTGCTGAACTGATCTCCAGATTAGGACCAGCAGTGAAGTTCACCATCGCAGTCTTGCTTGAACTCATATGCTTAGTAGCACCAGAGTCAACGAACCAGGCCCCTGTAGAGGCCCTTGCACTCAATGCCTGTCCATCGGTCGCCAGCATCATCTTGTCTTTCTTCGACTTCTGTTGAGTTGGGCTCTGCATCTCCTCTTTCCTGCAATCTCGCTTCCAGTGTCCTGGCTTCTTGCATTTCCAGCAGAAGGGCTTCTTCTTCGTCTTGTCTTCACGTGAAAACAGAACAGAATCCTTGGATGGCTTGGAAGTAGTTTTCCCACTCCAAGTAGTACCGTATATTGTAGCAACTTGGTTCGGACTGTGTCTGCTGTAAGGTCTGTTCCGGAACTTTCCAGAGCCATAATCATAGGCTGAAACTCATCTGGTAGACCTTTCAGCATAAGAGCTGCCACAAACTCGTCGTCCAGTGCCTTATTCATAGACGCAAGTTGCTGAGCAAGTCCCATAACCTCACTAACATACTCTTCCATCACCTTGTAGTGCTTTAATTTAACTTTGCATACTTTCTTCAAGATGACGAACCGCCGATTCACTCCTTTATCCGAGTAGGCCTTTTCAAGAGCTTCCCAGACTTACTTCGCGGTCTTACAAGGCATGACGATTGGGCAAATTGATTTATCCACCACGAGGTAAAGTCTGGCCCTAGCCCGACTTTCGTCTTTTGCTTTCTTCGCAGATGTTGTAGTATCTCCATCCGGGTAGCCAACTATACAGCTCCACAGATCTTCGAGTCTTAGGACGTTTTCCATCTCGAATCGCCAATCCACGTAATTTAGACTACCTCGCAGCTTATCTATAGCCGGTAACGAGGTGCTGGTTGCAGATATGTTGAATTTCGATTCGTAGCGAAATTCACAGTTCATATAACGAGCAGTCTATCATACGCACTTTATATTCACACGGTGGATTCGTGGCTGGGCCCATAACCTATAGGATTACGAGGCACACAGGCAATTGAAATGGAACACACGTTTAATGTACTTGACATTTACTAGAACAGAACTGAACGAACAAGGTGATACAACATTCTTTTATACACACCAAAACAAAAACAAAAGAGAAAAATGTATGTATCTCTATGGGACAGGTTTACTGATTACCAGTGTGACCAACACAAACCATGGTCACATATTCCAACAGATACATCCAGCCGTTCTCGAGTTTTAAGGGAACAAAGTTGTCCACAAACAAACTAACAGACAGACAGACAGACAGACAGACAGACAAAAAAATATTTTCGCGCGCATCCATCATAAAACTGTCTGAAACGCGTAAATAACTCAAATTTCCGTAGAAATTCAGAATAAAAAGGTTAACTTTCATTTTTGCACAAAATTGGGTTTTACTCGCTAACAGTTGGAAAAGTGATAAGGACCTTTCGGATAGAAAATTAAATGTTAAAGCTCGTGTATGCCATTAAATGTTTGCTATTTCTTAGCATTCTCTTTTTATTTGAAATGGACGTATGAAAATAGTCGCCATTTTTAAATAGTGCAAAATATCGAAATCAAAAGTATCCTATATGTAAACCTGGTAAATGAGCTACATCCATGCAAAATTTCATTTAAATCGGACCAGTGGTTCTTGCGTTATTGAGTAACAGACAGACAGGACGACAAACACCATCTCATTTTTAGCCTATTTTCAATTTTGAAAAAATAGGCTTATGAGATCACCTTTTGTCCGTGTGTGTGTGTTTGTGTGTGTGTGTGTGTGTGTGAGGTGTGTGTGTGTCCCCTAATAAATTCAAAACGGCTAGAGCGATTTCAATGAAACTCGGTAAGATCATAGCACCATTCTGGCCGACCCCGACCGTGCCCTTCAAATTTTATTGTGTCATACCAATCCAACATGGCGGCTGTGTGAAATATTTCACCAACATTCAGTATCTCCGAAACTATTACCGATATCACCTTGAATGTTTGTACGGTGATAAAGGGCACTACTAGAAGTTCACCTATGAGACTTTCAAAAATCTGGTAACTACAAAACCAACATGGCGGCCAAGCGAATTTGAAACATTTAAATAGATTTTTCTCGCGATTTAACTATCCAGACGTAATGAAACTTGGTACAGCAAATGTTTATACACTTTGTAACGCACTGGCGTCTAATTTAGCTCAATTGTTTACATAACCTCAAAATGGCGGTTGTGCGAAATATTTCACTGGCATTCAATATCTTCGAAACTATTACAGATATCACCCAGAAATTTTGTACGGTGATAAAGGGTACTACTATCAGCTGATATATTTAACTTTCAAAAACCTGTAAAGTACAAAACGAACATGGCGGCCAAGAGAATTTCAAACATTTTAATTCACTTTTCTCGTGATTTAACCATCTGAGCGCATTAAAATGTGGTACAGTAAATGATTATACATATTGTACTGCACTGGCATCTAATTTAGTTCAATTGTTTACATAACCTCAAGATGGCCGCTGTGCGAAATTTTAAAATGAACTTTTTATTTCTTGTGCCGTAATCATGCGATTGAAGTGAAAGTTTGAATAATGAAGCAACGCAATAATTCTCCTTTAATGGTACATAATTATATTGCCTATACATATTACAATTCAAAGTGGCGAGCATCTGAATATTTTGACGGTTCTCAATATCTACGAATCTTTTACAGCAATCAAACTGTTTTTTTTTTAAATATTCATAGAGGCTATGAACATAAGTTCACCTATAGGACTTTCAGTAACCTGGTGAGCACAAATCCAACATGGCAGCGAAGCGAAGTTGAAATATTTAAATGGACGTTTCTTGCGATTTAAGCCTCTGAGTGCAGTGAAACTTGTACAGTAAATCCTTATACAAATGTTAATCCACTGGCATCTAATTTATTTCAATTGTTTTCATAACCACAAGATGGCAGCTGTGCGAAATTTTAAAATCTCGTTTCTACTTGTTGTGTTCTAATCTTGCGATTGAAGTTTGAATACCACACGTACACAATAATCTTCATGTAATAGTACATAAATAAAAATCCAACCTGGCGACCATCTGAAATATTTAGACGGTTCTCAATATCTACAAACCTATCAGAACAATCAAACTGAAATTTTGTATGTTGGTAGAGGCAATTAACATGAGTAGGATATAAGAAAATAGGCTGTATAGTTCTTCACGGAACTACTTGTTATATATTAGTATGATTATTCAACTTTGGGTGTGTGATAACTGCAGCACTTAATATCCGTATTTTGTCTTGAGGTGTGCGATCTTCGCGTCACCGCAGATTAGCGTGCTTGGACCATCTCTAGCTTCCCGTACATAAATCTTGCCAGGTAATTTGCGAATAACGGTTTAAGTGGCAGAATCCGGGAAAGAAGATGCCAATTAAGGGATAAGATTTTACGGTGGCATTTATGTGGCACTTAGGGAGTTGAAAGATACAACAAACACTCTGGCGCGGAGGCACACGGTTAGCTGAGTGAAACAGTTTGTCCAAGTCTATTCAGTTTATATACGAAAGGGAATGAGTGTGTGTTTGATAATTTTACGATAGCGATATTTAGTTTTTAAGGTAACTTCACTTTTGGTTATTGCTGGAATATGTACGGTATTTATTAAGTTTTGTAATTTGTTACCACTGCATAAGAATGAAAAATAAATACTGATATTTCTCGATTGATTTTCCAATATTTACCCTTTAATTTGCAAAATCGTCACCGTGTCTTTGATGTACCTCGCGGCGAAATAACGAAATCTGAAAATTTTTAGTTCCGTGTAGGGATATTTGAAATATTGCCTTCAGACGCGACTAAATTTAATGATAAAGCTAAATCCTACAACCGGAATTCTGCTAGGGCATATTCGTGCCCTGTGTAACTAGGAACTTCTTTATGACGGCAATACAAGTTACCCGGTGTATATATTTGTAAGTTTGTTAGGATAAATATATAGTTTAATCCCTTCCGTTCAACTTGGGTTCAATGAGAGATAAGTGGTGTATTTCATTTGAAGTGGGTTCCTTGTAACACGAGGCGGAAGTACTGTATTGTCTTTTATTTTCTGAGATTCACTGTATCCAGTAACTGCCTCTACTCGTGCAGTAACTTCAGTTTACTTTCACTTTGATTGGTTTGAAATGTAATTTAACGTCGATAATCCCGCCTGCCCCGTCAAATTGTGTTAAGGTTCGTGTATAGCCTTATTAGGAATAGAGGAACCAATATAAGATGCTACATTTCACTCCCACAAGCTGGCACCAGAAATTCCTCATTGTATCGCAATAATAGTCATTACTACATAACTCGATATTGTGCGCTAACTTATATCTTACAAAGTCGAGCCTCATGGTCTGAAATTATATCATTTATTGATGTATTATATATGATAATTATTTGATGTACTGGTATAAGGACGTCCTCGAATAACTCTCAAGCGCACTTTGTGTGTTCTAGTTTCCCGAACATAATGGAGCAACAACCAATCATTAAGAGGGAGCTAGAGTGGTTCTCTGATACTGATGAAGTCGCTAATATTGTAAGTTGTATTTTATTCGCATATCGTGTAACATAACAATCCTAGTGATGTGCACGACAATCAACTTAATACTTACTACCAAATAGTAGGCTTAGTGATGTTATTCTGTATGTTTGTTTTTCATTGGTTCAAACTTTTATGATACTTTCTAGGAATCAAATAACCAGTTACCCACTTCTAATAATCTGCTGGATGAGTCTGGTGGTCTATTTGAAAACACAAGCAGGGTTATGAAAGTGGAACACGAAATAAAGGTGATTATAAGTTCTTATATTAATGTGAATGGTTTTCTTATAATTTGAACATTTGAATTATTCAGTGTTGTTTCTAATTTTGGTTGATAAAAGTGGCTGATGTTATTGTATTCATAATGCGGCTCTTATTGTAGGTGTAGTCTCCACCACATGCTGTGCTAACAGTAGCTAATTATTGGTAATGCTGTTTCACTGTGTTTGCGCCCTGGTTCTTATAGTAGGTGTAGTCTACACCACATGCTGTGCCAAAAATAGCTAATTTATTGGTAATGCAGTTTCACTGGTTTGCCCCCTGACCCTTATTGTAGGTGTAGTCTACACCACATGCTGTGCCAACAATAGCTAATTTATTGGTAATGCAGGTTCACTCTGTTTGCATCCTGGCTCTTATTGTAGGTGTAGTCTCCACCACATGCTGTGCCAACAATAGCTAATTTATTGGTAATGCAGGTTCACTGTGTTTGCACCCTGGCTCTTATTGTAGGTGTAGTCTACACCACATGCTGTGCTAACAATAGCTTATTTATTGGTAATACAGGCTCACTGTGTTAGCATCCTGTCTCTTATTGTAGGTGTAGTCTCCACCTCATGCTGTGCCAACAATAGCTAATTTATTGGTAATGCAGGTTCACTCTGTTTGCATCCTGGCTCTTATTGTAGGTGTAGTCTACACCACATGCTGTGCCAACAATAGCTAATTTATCAGTAATGCAGTTTCACTGTGTTTGCACCCTGGCTCTTATTGTAGGTGTAGTCTACACCACATGCTGTGCTAACAATAGCTAATTTATTGGTAATGCAGGTTCACTGCGTTTGCACCCTGGTTCTTATTGTAGGTGTAGTCTACACCACATGCTGTGCTAACAATAGCTAATTTATTGGTAATGCAGTTTCACTGTGTTATCACCCTGACTCTTATTGTAGGTGTAGTCTACACCACATGCTGTGCCAACAGTAGCTAATTTATTGGTAATGCTGTTTCACTGTGTTTGCACCCTGGTTCTTATTGTAGGTGTAGTCTACACCTCATGCTGTGCCAACAATAGCTAATTTATCAGTAATGCAGTTTCACTGTGTTTGCACCCTGGCTCTTATTGTAGGTGTAGTCTACACCACATGCTGTGCTAACGGTAGCTAATTTTTTGGTAATGCAGGTTCCCTGTGTTTGCCCCCTGACTCTTATTGTAGGTGTAGTCTACACCACATGCTGTGCCAACAATAGCTAATTTATTGGTAATGAAGCTTCACTGTTTTTGCACCCTGGCTCTTATTGTAGGTGTAGTCTACACCACTTGCTGTGCTACCAATAGCTAATTTATTGGTCATGCTGGTTCACTGTGTTTGCACCCTGACTCTTATTGTAGGTGTAGTCTACACCACATGCTGTGCCAACAATAGCTAATTTATTGGTAATGCAGGTTCACTGTGTTTGCCCCCTGGCTCTTATTGTAGTTGTAGTCTACACCACATGCTGTGCTAACAATAGCTAATTTATTGGTAATGCAGATTCACTGTGTTTGCACCCAGACTCTTATTGTAGGTGTAGACTACACCACATGCTGTGCTAACAATAGCTAATTTATTGGTAATGCAATTTCACTGTGTTTGCACCCTGGCTCTTATTGTAGGTGTAGTCTACACCACATGCTGTGCCAACAATAGCTAATTTATTGGTAATGCAGGTTCACTCTGTTTTCCCCCTGACTCTTATTGTAGGTGTAGTCTACACCACATGCTGTGCCAACAATAGCTAATTTATTGGTAATGCAGTTTCACTGTGTTTGCATCCTGGCTCTTATTGTAGGTGTAGTCTACACCACATGCTGTGTTAACAATAGCTAATTTATTGGTAATGCAGTTTCACTGTGTTTGCTCCCTGGCTCTTATTGTAGGTGTAGTCTACACCACATGCTGTGCCAACAATAGCTAATTTATTGCTAATGCAGTTTCACTGTGTTTGCACCCTGACACTTATTGTAGGTGTAGTCTACACCACATGCTGTGCCAACAATAGCTAATTTATTGGTAATGCAGTTTCGCTGTGTTTGCACCCTGGCTCTTATTGTAGGTGTAGTCTACACCATATGCTGTGCCAACAATAGCTAATTTATTGGTAATGCAGTTTCCTGTGTTTGCATCCTGGCTGTTATTGTAGGTGTAGTCTACACCACATGCTGTGCTAACAATAGCTAATTTATTGGTAATGCAGTTTCACTGTGTTTGCATCCTGGCTCTTACTGTAGGTGTAGTCTACACCACATGCTGTGCCAACAATAACTAATTTATTGGTAATGCAATTTCACTGTGTTTGCACCCTGGCTCTTATTGTAGGTGTAGTCTACACCACATGCTGTGCCAACAATAGCTAATTTATTGGTAATACAGTTTCACTGAGTTTGCTCCCTGGCTCTTATTGTAGGTGTAGTCTACACCACATGCTGTGCCAACAATAGCTAATTTATTGGTAATACAGTTTCACTGTGTTTGCATCCTGGCTCTTATTGTAGGTGTAGTCTACACCACATGCTCTGCTGACAATAGCTAATTTAATGGTAATGCAGTTTCACTGTGTTTGCATCCTGGCTCTTACTGTAGGTGTAGACTACACCACATGCTGTGCTAACAATAGCTAATTTATTGGTAATGCAATTTCACTCTGTTTGCACCCTGGCTCTTACTGTAGGTGTAGTCTACACCACATGCTGTGCCAACAATAGCTAATTTATTGGTTATGCAGTATCACTGTGTTTGCATCCTGGCTCTTACTGTAGGTGTAGACTACACCACATGCTGTGCTAACAATAGCTAATTTATTGGTAATGCAATTTCACTGTGTTTGCACCCTGGCTCTTATTGTAGGTGTAGTCTACACCACATGCTGTGCCAACAATAGCTAATTTATTGGTAATACAGTTTCACTGAGTTTGCTCCCTGGCTCTTATTGTAGGTGTAGTCTACACCACATGCTGTCCTAACAATAGCTAATTTATTGGTAATGCAGGTTCACTGTGTTTGCCCCCTGGCTCTTATTGTAGGTGTAGTCTACACCACATGCTGTCCTAACAATAGCCAATTTATTGGTAATGCAGGTTCACTGTGTTTGCACCCTGACACTTATTGAAGGTGTAGTCTACACCACATGCTGTGCCAACAATAGCTAATTTATTGGTAATGCAGTTTCGCTGTGTTTGCACCCTGGCTCTTATTGTAGGTGTAGTCTACACCACATGCTGTGCCAACAATAGCTAATTTATTGGTAATGCAGGTTCACTGTGTTTGCCCCCTGGCTCTTATTGTAGGTGTAGTCTACACCACATGCTGTCCTAACAATAGCCAATTTATTGGTTATGCAGGTTCACTGTGTTTGCACCCTGACTCTTATTGTAGGTGTAGACTACACCACATGCTGTGCTAACAATAGCTAATTTATTGATAATGCAGTTTCACTGTGTTTGCCCCCTGGCTCTTATTGTAGGTGTAGTGTACACCACATGCTGTGCCATCAATAGCTAATTTATCGGTAATGCAGTTTCACTGTGTTTGCACCCTGGTTCTTATTGTAGGTGTAGTCTACACCACATGCTGTGCTAACAATAACTAATTTATTGGTAATGCAGTTTAACTGTGATTGCCCCCTGGCTCTTATTGTAGGTGTAGTCTACACCACATGCTATGCTAACAATAGCTAATTTATTGGTAGAGCAGTTTCACTGTAATTGCACCCTGGCTCTTATTGTAGTTGTAGTCTACACCACATGCTGTTCCTACAATAGATAATTTATTGGTAATGCAGGTTCACTGTGTTTGCACCCTGGCTCTTATTGTAGGTGTAATCTACACCACATGCTGTGCCAACAATAGCTAATTTATTGGTAATGCAGTTTCACTGCGTTTGCACCCTGACTCTTATTGTAGGTGTAGTCTACACCACATGCTGTGCCAACAATAGCTAATTTTTTGTTAATGCAGTTTCACTGTGTTTGCACCCTGGTTCTTATTGTAGGTGTAGTCTACACCACATGCTGTGCCAACAATAGCTAATTTATTGGTAATGCAGGTTCACTGTGTTTGCACCCTGGCTCTTATTGTAGGTGTAGTCTACACCACATGCTTTGCTAACAATAGCTAATTTATTGGAAATGCAGGTTAACTGTGTTTGCACCCTGACTCTTATTGTAGGTGTAGTCGACACCACATGCTGTGCCAACAATAGCTAATTTATTGGTGATGCAGGTTAACTGTGTTTGCACCCTGACTCTTATTGTAGGTGTAGTCTACACCACTTGCTGTGCTACCAATAGCTAATTTATTGGTCATGCTGGTTCACTGTGTTTGCACCCTGACTCTTATTGTAGGTGTAGTCTACACCACATGCTGTGCAAACAATAGCTAATTTATTGGTAATGCAGGTTCACTGTGTTTGCCCCCTTGCTCTTATTGTAGTTGTAGTCTACACCACATGCTGTGCTAACAATAGCTAATTTATTGGTAATGCAGATTCACTGTGTTTGCATCCAGACTCTTATTGTAGGTGTAGACTACACCACATGCTGTGCTAACAATAGCTAATTTATTGGTAATGCAGTTTCACTGTGTTTGCACCCTGGCTCTTATTGTAGGTGTAGTCTACACCACATGCTGTGATAACAATAGCTAATTTATTGGTAATGCAGTTTCACTGTGTTTGCACCCTGGCTCTTATTGTAGGTGTAGTCTACACCACATGCTGTGCCAACAATAGCTAATTTATTGGTAATGCAGGTTCACTGTGTTTTCCCCCTGACTCTTATTGTAGGTGTAGTCTACACCACATGTTGTGCCAACAATAGCTAATTTATTGGTAATGCAGTTTCACTGTGTTTGCATCCTGGCTCTTATTGTAGGTGTAGTCTACACCACATGCTGTGTTAACAATAGCTAATTTATTGGTAATGCAGTTTCACTGTGTTTGCATCCTGGCTCTTACTGTAGGTGTAGTCTACACCACATGCTGTGCCAACAATAGGTAATTTATTGCTAATGCAGTTTCACTGTGTTTGCACCCTGACACTTATTGAAGGTGTAGTCTACACCACATGCTGTGCCAACAATAGCTAATTTATTGGTAATGCAGTTTCGCTGTGTTTGCACCCTGGCTCTTATTGTAGGTGTAGTCTACACCACATGCTGTGCCAACAATAGCTAATTTATTGGTAATGCAGTTTCGCTGTGTTTGCTCCCTGGCTCTTATTGTAGGTGTAGTCTACACCACATGCTCTGCTGACAATAGCTAATTTATTGGTAATGCAGTTTCACTGTATTTGCATCCTGGCTCTTATTGTAGGTGTAGTCCACACCACATGCTGTGCCAACAATAGCTAAATTATTGGTAATGCAGTTTCACTGTGTTTGCACCCTGGCTCTTATTGTAGGTGTAGTCTACACCACATGCTCTGCTGACAATAGCTAATTTATTGGTAATGCAGTTTCACTGTGTTTGCATCCTGGCTCTTATTGTAGGTGTAGTCTACACCACATGCTGTGCCAACAATAGCTAATTTATTGGTAATGCAGTTTCACTGTGTTTGCACCCTGGCTCTTATTGTAGGTGTAGTCTACACCACATGCTCTGCTGACAATAGCTAATTTATTGGTAATGCAGTTTCACTGTGTTTGCACCCTGACTCTTATTATAGGTGTAGTCTACACCACATGCTGTGCTAACAATAGCTAATTTATTAGTAATGCAGTTTCACTGTGTTTGCACCCTGACTCTTATTGTAGGTGTAGTCTACACCACATGCTGTGCTAACAATAGCTAATTTATTGTTAATGCAGTTTCACTGTGTTTGCCCCCTGGCTCTTATTGTAGGTGTAGTCTACACCACATGCTATGCTAACAATAGCTAATTTATTGGTAATGCAGTTTCACTGTGTTTGCACCCTGACTCTTATTGAAGGTGTAGTCTACACCACATGCTGTGCTAACAATAGCTAATTTATTGGTAATGCAGTTTCACTGTGTTTGCCCCCTGGCTCTTATTGTAGGTGTTGTCTACACCACATGCTGTGCTAACAATAGCTAATTTATTGGTAATGCAGTTTCACTGTGTTTGCACCCTGACACTTATTGTAGTTGTAGTCACACCACATGCTGTGCCAACAATAGCTTATTTATTGGTAATACAGGTTCCCTGTGTTTGCCCCCTGACTCTTATTGTAGGTGTAGACTACACCACTGGCTGTGCCAACAATAGCTAATTTATTGGTAATGCAGGTTCACTGTGTTTGCCCCCTGGCTCTTATTGTAGGTGTAGTCTACACAACATGCTGTGCTAACAATAGCTAATTTATTGGTAATGCAGTTTCACTGTGTTTGCCCCCTGGCTCTAATTGTAGGTGTAGTCTACACCACATGCTGTGCTAACAATAGTTAATTTATTGGTAATGCAGTTTCACTGTGTTTGCATCCTGGCTCTTATTGTAGGTGTAGTCTACACCACATGCTGTGCCAACAATAGCTAATTTATTGCTAATGCAGTTTCACTGTGTTTGCACCCTGACACTTATTGAAGGTGTAGTCTACACCACATGCTGTGCCAACAATAGCTAATTTATTGGTAATGCAGTTTCGCTGTGTTTGCACCCTGGCTATTATTGTAGGTGTAGTCTACACCACATGCTGTGCCAACAATAGCTAATTTATTGGTAATGCAATTTCACTGTGTTTGCATCCTGGCTCTTACTGTAGGTGTAGTCTACACCACATGCTGTGTTAACAATAGC
Source organism: Meconema thalassinum (assembly GCA_946902985.2). Taxonomy (NCBI): domain Eukaryota; kingdom Metazoa; phylum Arthropoda; class Insecta; order Orthoptera; family Tettigoniidae; genus Meconema; species Meconema thalassinum. The sequence goes on from OX336391.1 coordinate 20,610,112, forward strand.
TAATTTATTGGTAATGCAGGTTCACTGTGTTTGCACCCTGACACTTATTGAAGGTGTAGTCTACACCACATGCTGTGCCAACAATAGCTAATTTATTGGTAATGCAGTTTCGCTGTGTTTGCACCCTGGCTCTTATTGTAGGTGTAGTCTACACCACATGCTCTGCTGACAATAGCTAATTTATTGGTAATGCAGTTTCACTGTGTTTGCACCCTGACTCTTACTGTAGGTGTAGTCTACACCACATGCTGTGCCAACAATAGCTAATTTATTGGTAATGCAGGTTCACTGTGTTTGCCCCCTGGCTCTTATTGTAGGTGTAGTCTACACAACATGCTGTGCTAACAATAGCTAATTTATTGGTAATGCAGTTTCACTGTGTTTGCCCCCTGGCTCTAATTGTAGGTGTAGTCTACACCACATGCTGTGCTAACAATAGTTAATTTATTGGTAATGCAGGTTCACTGTGTTTGCCCCCTGACTCTTATTGTAGGTGTAGTCTACACCACATGCTGTGCCAACAATAGCTAATTTATTGGTAATGCAGTTTCACTGTGTTTGCCCCCTGGCTCTTATTGTAGGTGTAGTCTACACCACATGCTGTGCTAACAATAGCTAATTTATTGGTAATGCGGTTTCACTGTGTTTGCCCCCTGGCTCTTATTGAAGGTGTAGTCTACACCACATGCTGTGCTAACAATAGCTAATTTATTGGTAATGCAGTTTCACTGTGTTTGCCCCCTGGCTCTTATTGTAGGTGTAGTCTACACCACATGCTGTGCTAACAATAGCTAATTTATTGGTAATGCAGTTTCACTGTGTTTGCCCCCTGGCTCTTATTGTAGGTGTAGTCTACACCACATGCTATGCTAACAATAGCTAATTTATTGGTAGAACAGTTTCACTGTGTTTGCACCCTGGCTCTTATTGTAGGTGTAGTCTACACCACATGCTGTGCTAACAATAGCTAATTTATTGGTAATGCAGTTTCGCTGTGTTTGCTCCCTGGCTCTTATTGTAGGTGTAGTCTACACCACATGCTCTGCTGACAATAGCTAATTTATTGGTAATGCAGTTTCACTGTATTTGCATCCTGGCTCTTATTGTAGGTGTAGTCTACACCACATGCTGTGCCAACAATAGCTAAATTATTGGTAATGCAGTTTCACTGTGTTTGCACCCTGGCTCTTATTGTAGGTGTAGTCTACACCACATGCTCTGCTGACAATAGCTAATTTATTGGTAATGCAGTTTCACTGTGTTTGCATCCTGGCTCTTATTGTAGGTGTAGTCTACACCACATGCTGTGCCAACAATAGCTAATTTATTGGTAATGCAGTTTCACTGTGTTTGCACCCTGGCTCTTATTGTAGGTGTAGTCTACACCACATGCTGTGCTAACAATAGCTAATTTATTGGTAATGCAGTTTCACTGTGTTTGCACCCTGACTCTTATTGTAGGTGTAGTCGACACCACATGCTGTGCTAACAATAGCTAATTTATTGGTAATGCAGTTTCACTGTGTTTGCACCCTGGCTCTTATTGAATGTGTAGTCTACACCACATGCTGTGCTAACAATAGCTAATTTATTGGTAATGCAGTTTCACTGTGTTTGCACCCTGGCTCTTACTGTAGGTGTAGTCTACACCACATGCTCTGCTGACAATAGCTAATTTATTGGTAATGCAGTTTCACTGTGTTTGCACCCTGACTCTTATTATAGGTGTAGTCTACACCACATGCTGTGCTAACAATAGCTAATTTATTGGTAATGCAGTTTCACTGTGTTTGCACCCTGACTCTTATTGAAGGTGTAGTCTACACCACATGCTGTGCTAACAATAGCTAATTTATTGGTAATGCAGTTTCACTGTGTTTGCCCCCTGGCTCTTATTGTAGGTGTAGTCTACACCACATGCTATGCTAACAATAGCTAATTTATTGGTAGTACAGTTTCACTGTGTTTGCACCCTGGCTCTTATTGTAGGTGTAGTCTACACCACATGCTGTGCCAACAATAGCTAATTTATTGGTAATGCAGTTTCACTGTGTTTGCACCCTGACTCTTATTGTAGGTGTAGTCGACACCACATGCTGTGCTAACAATAGCTAATTTATTGGTAATGCAGTTTCACTGTGTTTGCACCCTGGCTCTTATTGAAGGTGTAGTCTACACCACATGCTGTGCTAACAATAGCTAATTTATTGGTAATGCAGTTTCACTGTGTTTGCACCCTGGCTCTTACTGTAGGTGTAGTCTACACCACATGCTCTGCTGACAATAGCTAATTTATTGGTAATGCAGTTTCACTGTGTTTGCACCCTGACTCTTATTATAGGTGTAGTCTACACCACATGCTGTGCTAACAATAGCTAATTTATTGGTAATGCAGTTTCACTGTGTTTGTCCCCTGGCTCTTATTGTAGGTGTAGTCTACACCACATGCTATGCTAACAATAGCTAATTTATTGGTAATGCAGTTTCACTGTGTTTGCACCCTGACTCTTATTGAAGGTGTAGTCTACACCACATGCTGTGCTAACAATAGCTAATTTATTGGTAATGCAGTTTCACTGTGTTTGCCCCCTGGCTCTTATTGTAGGTGTAGTCTACACAACATGCTGTGCTAACAATAGCTAATTTATTGGTAATGCAGTTTCACTGTGTTTGCCCCCTGGCTCTAATTGTAGGTGTAGTCTACACCACATGCTGTGCTAACAATAGTTAATTTATTGGTAATGCAGGTTCACTGTGTTTGCCCCCTGACTCTTATTGTAGGTGTAGTCTACACAACATGCTGTGCTAACAATAGCTAATTTATTGGTAATGCAGTTTCACTGTGTTCGCCCCCTGACTCTTATTGTAGGTGTAGTCTTCACCACATGCTGTGCCAACAATAGCTAATTTATTGGTAATGCAGTTTCACTGTGTTTGCCCCCTGGCTCTTATTGTAGGTGTAGTCTACACCACATGCTGTGCTAACAATAGCTAATTTATTGGTAATGCAGTTTCACTGTGTTTGCCCCCTGGCTCTTATTGTAGGTGTAGTCTACACCACATGCTGTGCTAACAATAGCTAATTTATTGGTAATGCAGTTTCACTGTGTTTGCCCCCTGGCTCTTATTGTAGGTGTAGTCTACACCACATGCTGTGCTAACAATAGCTAATTTATTGGTAATGCAGTTTCACTGTGTTTGCCCCCTGCCTCTTATTGTAGGTGTAGTCTACACCACATGCTATGCTAACAATAGCTAATTTATTGGTAGAACAGTTTCACTGTGTTTGCACCCTGGCTCTTATTGTAGGTGTAGTCTACACCACATGCTGTGCTAACAATAGCTAATTTATTGGTAATGCAGTTTCGCTGTGTTTGCACCCTGGCTCTTATTGTAGGTGTAGTCTACACCACATGCTCTGCTGACAATAGCTAATTTATTGGTAATGCAGTGTCACTGTGTTTGCACCCTGGCTCTTACTGTAGGTGTAGTCTACACCACATGCTCTGCTGACAATAGCTAATTTATTGGTAATGCAGTTTCACTGTGTTTGCACCCTGACTCTTATTGTAGGTGTAGTCTACACCACATGCTGTGCTAACAATAGCTAATTTATTGGTAATGCAGTTTCACTGTGTTTGCCCCCTGGCTCTTATTGTAGGTGTAGTCTACACCACATGCTATGCTAACAATAGCTAATTTATTGGTAGAACAGTTTCACTGTGTTTGCATCCTGGCTCTTACTGTAGGTGTAGTCTACACCACATGCTGTGCCAACAATAGCTAATTTATTGGTAATGCAGATTCACTGTGTTTGCACCCAGACTCTTATTGTAGGTGTAGACTACACCACATGCTGTGCTAACAATAGCTAATTTATTGGTAATGCAGTTTCACTGTGTTTGCACCCTGGCTCTTATTGTAGGTGTAGTCTACACCACATGCTGTGATAACAATAGCTAATTTATTGGTAATGCAGTTTCACTGTGTTTGCACCCTGGCTCTTATTGTAGGTGTAGTCTACACCACATGCTGTGCCAACAATAGCTAATTTATTGGTAATGCAGGTTCACTGTGTTTTCCCCCTGACTCTTATTGTGGGTGTAGTCTACACCACATGTTGTGCCAACAATAGCTAATTTATTGGTAATGCAGTTTCACTGTGTTTGCATCCTGGCTCTTATTGTAGGTGTAGTCTACACCACATGCTGTGTTAACAATAGCTAATTTATTGGTAATGCAGTTTCACTGTGTTTGCATCCTGGCTCTTACTGTAGGTGTAGTCTACACCACATGCTGTGCCAACAATAGGTAATTTATTGCTAATGCAGTTTCACTGTGTTTGCACCCTGACACTTATTGAAGGTGTAGTCTACACCACATGCTGTGCCAACAATAGCTAATTTATTGGTAATGCAGTTTCGCTGTGTTTGCACCCTGGCTCTTATTGTAGGTGTAGTCTACACCACATGCTGTGCCAACAATAGCTAATTTATTGGTAATGCAGTTTCGCTGTGTTTGCTCCCTGGCTCTTATTGTAGGTGTAGTCTACACCACATGCTCTGCTGACAATAGCTAATTTATTGGTAATGCAGTTTCACTGTATTTGCATCCTGGCTCTTATTGTAGGTGTAGTCCACACCACATGCTGTGCCAACAATAGCTAAATTATTGGTAATGCAGTTTCACTGTGTTTGCACCCTGGCTCTTATTGTAGGTGTAGTCTACACCACATGCTCTGCTGACAATAGCTAATTTATTGGTAATGCAGTTTCACTGTGTTTGCATCCTGGCTCTTATTGTAGGTGTAGTCTACACCACATGCTGTGCCAACAATAGCTAATTTATTGGTAATGCAGTTTCACTGTGTTTGCACCCTGGCTCTTATTGTAGGTGTAGTCTACACCACATGCTGTGCCAACAATAGCTAATTTATTGGTAATGCAGTTTCACTGTGTTTGCACCCTGACTCTTATTGTAGGTGTAGTCGACACCACATGCTGTGCTAACAATAGCTAAGTTATTGGTAATGCAGTTTCACTGTGTTTGCACCCTGGCTCTTATTGAAGGTGTAGTCTACACCACATGCTGTGCTAACAATAGCTAATTTATTGGTAATGCAGTTTCACTGTGTTTGCACCCTGGCTCTTACTGTAGGTGTAGTCTACACCACATGCTCTGCTGACAATAGCTAATTTATTGGTAATGCAGTTTCACTGTGTTTGCACCCTGACTCTTATTATAGGTGTAGTCTACACCACATGCTGTGCTAACAATAGCTAATTTATTAGTAATGCAGTTTCACTGTGTTTGCACCCTGACTCTTATTGAAGGTATAGTCTACACCACATGCTGTGCTAACAATAGCTAATTTATTGGTAATGCAGTTTCACTGTGTTAGCCCCCTGGCTCTTATTGTAGGTGTAGTCGACACCACATGCTGTGCTAACAATAGCTAATGTATTGGTAATGCAGTTTCACTGTGTTTGCACCCTGGCTCTTATTGAAGGTGTAGTCTACACCACATGCTGTGCTAACAATAGCTAATTTATTGGTAATGCAGTTTCACTGTGTTTGCACCCTGGCTCTTACTGTAGGTGTAGTCTACACCACATGCTCTGCTGACAATAGCTAATTTATTGGTAATGCAGTTTCACTGTGTTTGCACCCTGACTCTTATTGTAGGTGTAGTCTACACCACATGCTGTGCTAACAATAGCTAATTTATTGGTAATGCAGTTTCACTGTGTTTGCCCCCTGGCTCTTATTGTAGGTGTAGTCTACACCACATGCTATGCTAACAATAGGTAATTTATTGGTAATGCAGTTTCACTGTGTTTGCACCCTGACTCTTATTGAAGGTGTAGTCTACACCACATGCTGTGCTAACAATAGCTAATTTATTGGTAATGCAGTTTCACTGTGTTTGCCCCCTGGCTCTTATTGTAGGTGTAGTCTACACCACATGCTGTGCTAACAATAGCTAATTTATTGGTAATGCAGTTTCACTGTGTTTGCACCCTGACTCTTATTGTAGTTGTAGTCACACCACATGCTGTGCCAACAATAGCTTATTTATTGGTAATACAGGTTCCCTGTGTTTGCCCCCTGACTCTTATTGTAGGTGTAGACTACACCACTGGCTGTGCCAACAATAGCTAATTTATTGGTAATGCAGGTTCACTGTGTTTGCCCACTGGCTCTTATTGTAGGTGTAGTCTACACAACATGCTGTGCTAACAATAGCTAATTTATTGGTAATGCAGTTTCACTGTGTTTGCCCCCTGGCTCTAATTGTAGGTGTAGTCTACACCACATGCTGTGCTAACAATAGTTAATTTATTGGTAATGCAGTTTCACTGTGTTTGCATCCTGGCTCTTATTGTAGGTGTAGTTTACACCACATGCTGTGCCAACAATAGCTAATTTATTGCTAATGCAGTTTCACTGTGTTTGCACCCTGACACTTATTGAAGGTGTAGTCTACACCACATGCTGTGCCAACAATAGCTAATTTATTGGTAATGCAGTTTCGCTGTGTTTGCACCCTGGCTCTTATTGTAGGTGTAGTCTACACCACATGCTGTGCCAACAATAGCTAATTTATTGGTAATGCAGTTTCACTGTGTTTGCATCCTGGCTCTTACTGTAGGTGTAGTCTACACCACATGCTGTGTTAACAATAGCTAATTTATTGGTAATGCAGGTTCACTGTGTTTGCACCCTGACACTTATTGAAGGTGTAGTCTACACCACATGCTGTGCCAACAATAGCTAAATTATTGGTAATGCAGTTTCGCTGTGTTTGCACCCTGGCTCTTATTGTAGGTGTAGTCTACACCACATGCTCTGCTGACAATAGGTAATTTATTGGTAATGCAGTTTCACTGTGTTTGCACCCTGACTCTTACTGTAGGTGTAGTCTACACCACATGCTGTGCCAACAATAGCTAATTTATTGGTAATGCAGGTTCACTGTGTTTGCCCCCTGGCTCTTATTGTAGGTGTAGTCTACACAACATGCTGTGCTAACAATAGCTAATTTATTGGTAATGCAGTTTCACTGTGTTTGCCCCCTGGCTCTAATTTTAGGTGTAGTCTACACCACATGCTGTGCTAACAATAGTTAATTTATTAGTAATGCAGGTTCACTGTGTTTGCCCCCTGACTCTTATTGTAGGTGTAGTCTACACCACATGCTGTGCCAACAATAGCTAATTTATTGGTAATGCAGTTTCACTGTGTTTGCCCCCTGGCTCTTATTGTAGGTGTAGTCTACACCTCATGCTGTGCTAACAATAGCTAATTTATTGGTAATGCGGTTTCACTGTGTTTGCCCCCTGGCTCTTATTGAAGGTGTAGTCTACACCACATGCTGTGCTAACAATAGCTAATTTATTGGTAATGCAGTTTCACTGTGTTTGCCCCCTGGCTCTTATTGTAGGTGTAGTCTACACCACATGCTGTGCTAACAATAGTTAATTTATTGGTAATGCAGGTTCACTGTCTTTGCCCCCTGACTCTTATTGTAGGTGTAGTCTACACCACATGCTGTGCCAACAATAGCTAATTTATTGGTAGAGCAGATTCACTGTAATTGCGCCCTGGCTCTTATTGTAGTTGTAGTCTACACCACATGCTGTTCCTACAATAGATAATTTATTGGTAATGCAGGTTCACTGTGTTTGCACCCTGGCTCTTATTGTAGGTGTAATCTACACCACTTGCTGTGCCAACAATAGCTAATTTATTGGTAATGCAGTTTCACTGCGTTTGCACCCTGACTCTTATTGTAGGTGTAGTCTACACCACATGCTGTGCCAACAATAGCTAATTTTTTGTTAATGCAGTTTCACTGTGTTTGCACCCTGGTTCTTATTGTAGGTGTAGTCTACACCACATGCTGTGCCAACAATAGCTAATTTATTGGTAATGCAGGTTCACTGTGTTTGCACCCTGGCTCTTATTGTAGGTGTAGTCTACACCACATGCTTTGCTAACAATAGCTAATTTATTGGTAATGCAGGTTAACTGTGTTTGCACCCTGACTCTTATTGTAGGTGTAGTCGACACCACATGCTGTGCCAACAATAGCTAATTTATTGGTGATGCAGGTTAACTGTGTTTGCACCCTGACTCTTATTGTAGGTGTAGTCTACACCACTTGCTGTGCTACCAATAGCTAATTTATTGGTCATGCTGGTTCACTGTGTTTGCACCCTGACTCTTATTGTAGGTGTAGTCTACACCACATGCTGTGCAAACAATAGCTAATTTATTGGTAATGCAGGTTCACTGTGTTTGCCCCCTGGCTCTTATTGTAGTTGTAGTCTACACCACATGCTGTGCTAACAATAGCTAATTTATTGGTAATGCAGATTCACTGTGTTTGCACCCAGACTCTTATTGTAGGTGTAGACTACACCACATGCTGTGCTAACAATAGCTAATTTATTGGTAATGCAGTTTCACTGTGTTTGCACCCTGGCTCTTATTGTAGGTGTAGTCTACACCACATGCTGTGATAACAATAGCTAATTTATTGGTAATGCAGTTTCACTGTGTTTGCACCCTGGCTCTTATTGTAGGTGTAGTCTACACCACATGCTGTGCCAACAATAGCTAATTTATTGGTAATGCAGGTTCACTGTGTTTTCCCCCTGACTCTTATTGTAGGTGTAGTCTACACCACATGTTGTGCCAACAATAGCTAATTTATTGGTAATGCAGTTTCACTGTGTTTGCATCCTGGCTCTTATTGTAGGTGTAGTCTACACCACATGCTGTGTTAACAATAGCTAATTTATTGGTAATGCAGTTTCACTGTGTTTGCATCCTGGCTCTTACTGTAGGTGTAGTCTACACCACATGCTGTGCCAACAATAGGTAATTTATTGCTAATGCAGTTTCACTGTGTTTGCACCCTGACACTTATTGAAGGTGTAGTCTACACCACATGCTGTGCCAACAATAGCTAATTTATTGGTAATGCAGTTTCGCAGTGTTTGCACCCTGGCTCTTATTGTAGGTGTAGTCTACACCACATGCTGTGCCAACAATAGCTAATTAATTGGTAATGCAGTTTCGCTGTGTTTGCTCCCTGGCTCTTATTGTAGGTGTAGTCTACACCACATGCTCTGCTGACAATAGCTAATTTATTGGTAATGCAGTTTCACTGTATTTGCATCCTGGCTCTTATTGTAGGTGTAGTCCACACCACATGCTGTGCCAACAATAGCTAAATTATTGGTAATGCAGTTTCACTGTGTTTGCACCCTGGCTCTTATTGTAGGTGTAGTCTACACCACATGCTCTGCTGACAATAGCTAATTTATTGGTAATGCAGTTTCACTGTGTTTGCATCCTGGCTCTTATTGTAGGTGTAGTCTACACCACATGCTGTGCCAACAATAGCTAATTTATTGCTAATGCAGTTTCACTGTGTTTGCACCCTGACACTTATTGAAGGTGTAGTCTACACCACATGCTGTGCCAACAATAGCTAATTTATTGGTAATGCAGTTTCGCTGTGTTTGCACCCTGGCTCTTATTGTAGGTGTAGTCTACACCACATGCTGTGCCAACAATAGCTAATTTATTGGTAATGCAGTTTCACTGTGTTTGCATCCTGGCTCTTACTGTAGGTGTAGTCTACACCACATGCTGTGTTAACAATAGCTAATTTATTGGTAATGCAGGTTCACTGTGTTTGCACCCTGATACTTATTGAAGGTGTAGTCTACACCACATGCTGTGCCAATAATAGCTAAATTATTGGTAATGCAGTTTCGCTGTGTTTGCACCCTGGCTCTTATTGTAGGTGTAGTCTACACCACATGCTCTGCTGACAATAGCTAATTTATTGGTAATGCAGTTTCACTGTGTTTGCACCCTGACTCTTACTGTAGGTGTAGTCTACACCACATGCTGTGCCAACAATAGCTAATTTATTGGTAATGCAGGTTCACTGTGTTTGCCCCCTGGCTCTTATTGTAGGTGTAGTCTACACAACATGCTGTGCTAACAATAGCTAATTTATTGGTAATGCAGTTTCACTGTGTTTGCCCCATGGCTCTAATTGTAGGTGTAGTCTACACCACATGTTGTGCTAACAATAGTTAATTTATTGGTAATGCAGGTTCACTGTGTTTGCCCCCTGACTCTTATTGTAGGTGTAGTCTACACCACATGCTGTGCCAACAATAGCTAATTTATTGGTAATGCAGTTTCACTGTGTTTGCCCCCTGGCTCTTATTGTAGGTGTAGTCTACACCTCATGCTGTGCTAACAATAGCTAATTTATTGGTAATGCGGTTTCACTGTGTTTGCCCCCTGGCTCTTATTGAAGGTGTAGTCTACACCACATGCTGTGCTAACAATAGCTAATTTATTGGTAATGCAGTTTCACTGTGTTTGCCCCCTGGCTCTTATTGTAGGTGTAGTCTACACCACATGCTGTGCTAACAATAGTTAATTTATTGGTAATGCAGGTTCACTGTGTTTGCCCCCTGACTCTTATTGTAGGTGTAGTCTACACCACATGCTGTGCCAACAATAGCTAATTTATTGGTAGAGCAGTTTCACTGTAATTGCACCCTGGCTCTTATTGTAGTTGTAGTCTACACCACATGCTGTTCCTACAATAGATAATTTATTGGTAATGCAGGTTCACTGTGTTTGCACCCTGGCTCTTATTGTAGGTGTAATCTACACCACATGCTGTGCCAACAATAGCTAATTTATTGGTAATGCAGTTTCACTGCGTTTGCACCCTGACTCTTATTGTAGGTGTAGTCTACACCACATGCTGTGCCAACAATAGCTAATTTTTTGTTAATGCAGTTTCACTGTGTTTGCACCCTGGTTCTTATTGTAGGTGTAGTCTACACCACCTGCTGTGCCAACAATAGCTAATTTATTGGTAATGCAGTTTCACTGTGTTTGCACCCTGGCTCTTATTGTAGGTGTAGTCTACACCACATGCTTTGCTAACAATAACTAATTTATTGGTAATGCAGGTTAACTGTGTTTGCACCCTGACTCTTATTGTAGGTGTAGTCGACACCACATGCTGTGCCAACAATAGCTAATTTATTGGTTATGCAGGTTAACTGTGTTTGCACCCTGACTCTTATTGTAGGTGTAGTCTACACCACTTGCTGTGCTACCAATAGCTAATTTATTGGTCATGCTGGTTCACTGTGTTTGCACCCTGACTCTTATTGTAGGTGTAGTCTACACCACATGCTGTGCAAACAATAGCTAATTTATTGGTAATGCAGGTTCACTGTGTTTGCCCCCTGGCTCTTATTGTAGTTGTAGTCTACACCACATGCTGTGCTAACAATAGCTAATTTATTGGTAATGCAGATTCACTGTGTTTGCACCAAGACTCTTATTGTAGGTGTAGACTACACCACATGCTGTGCTAACAATAGCTAATTTATTGGTAATGCAGTTTCACTGTGTTTGCACCCTGGCTCTTATTGTAGGTGTAGTCTACACCACATGCTGTGATAACAATAGCTAATTTATTGGTAATGCAGTTTCACTGTGTTTGCACCCTGGCTCTTATTGTAGGTGTAGTCTACACCACATGCTGTGCCAACAATAGCTAATTTATTGGTAATGCAGGTTCACTGTGTTTTCCCCCTGACTCTTATTGTAGGTGTAGTCTACACCACATGTTGTGCCAACAATAGCTAATTTATTGGTAATGCAGTTTCACTGTGTTTGCATCCTGGCTCTTATTGTAGGTGTAGTCTACACCACATGCTGTGTTAACAATAGCTAATTTATTGGTAATGCAGTTTCACTGTGTTTGCATCCTGGCTCTTACTGTAGGTGTAGTCTACACCACATGCTGTGCCAACAATAGGTAATTTATTGCTAATGCAGTTTCACTGTGTTTGCACCCTGACACTTATTGAAGGTGTAGTCTACACCACATGCTGTGCCAACAATAGCTAATTTATTGGTAATGCAGTTTCGCTGTGTTTGCACCCTGGCTCTTATTGTAGGTGTAGTCTACACCACATGCTGTGCCAACAATAGCTAATTTATTGGTAATGCAGTTTCGCTGTGTTTGCTCCCTGGCTCTTATTGTAGGTGTAGTCTACACCACATGCTCTGCTGACAATAGCTAATTTATTGGTAATGCAGTTTCACTGTATTTGCATCCTGGCTCTTATTGTAGGTGTAGTCCACACCACATGCTGTGCCAACAATAGCTAAATTATTGGTAATGCAGTTTCACTGTGTTTGCACCCTGGCTCTTATTGTAGGTGTAGTCTACACCACATGCTCTGCTGACAATAGCTAATTTATTGGTAATGCAGTTTCTTTGTGTTTGCATCCTGGCTCTTATTGTAGGTGTAGTCTACACCACATGCTGTGCCAACAATAGCTAATTTATTGGTAATGCAGTTTCACTGTGTTTGCACCCTGGCTCTTATTGTAGGTGTAGTCTACACCACATGCTGTGCCAACAATAGCTAATTTATTGGTAATGCAGTTTCACTGTGTTTGCACCCTGACTCTTATTGTAGGTGTAGTCGACACCACATGCTGTGCTAACAATAGCTAAGTTATTGGTAATGCAGTTTCACTGTGTTTGCACCCTGGCTCTTATTGAAGGTGTAGTCTACACCACATGCTGTGCTAACAATAGCTAATTTATTGGTAATGCAGTTTCACTGTGTTTGCACCCTGGCTCTTACTGTAGGTGTAGTCTACACCACATGCTCTGCTGACAATAGCTAATTTATTGGTAATGCAGTTTCACTGTGTTTGCACCCTGACTCTTATTATAGGTGTAGTCTACACCACATGCTGTGCTAACAATAGCTAATTTATTAGTAATGCAGTTTCACTGTGTTTGCACCCTGACTCTTATTGAAGGTTTAGTCTACACCACATGCTGTGCTAACAATAGCTAATTTATTGGTAATGCAGTTTCACTTTGTTTGCCCCCTAGCTCTTATTGTAGGTGTAGTCGACACCACATGCTGTGCTAACAATAGCTAATTTATTGGTAATGCAGTTTCACTGTGTTTGCACCCTGGCTCTTATTGAAGGTGTAGTCTACACCACATGCTGTGCTAACAATAGCTAATTTATTGGTAACGCAGTTTCACTGTGTTTGCACCCTGGCTCTTACTGTAGGTGTAGTCTACACCACATGCTCTGCTGACAATAGCTAATTTATTGGTAATGCAGTTTCACTGTGTTTGCACCCTGACTCTTATTGTAGGTGTAGTCTACACCACATGCTGTGCTAACAATAGCTAATTTATTGGTAATGCAGTTTCACTGTGTTTGCCCCCTGGCTCTTATTGTAGGTGTAGTCTACACCACATGCTATGCTAACAATAGCTAATTTATTGGTAATGCAGTTTCACTGTGTTTGCACCCTGACTCTTATTGAAGGTGTAGTCTACACCACATGCTGTGCTAACAATAGCTAATTTATTGGTAATGCAGTTTCACTGTGTTTGCCCCCTGGCTCTTATTGTAGGTGTAGTCTACACCACATGCTGTGCTAACAATAGCTAATTTATTGGTAATGCAGTTTTACTGTGTTTGCACCCTGACTCTTATTGTAGTTGTAGTCACACCACATGCTGTGCCAACAATAGCTTATTTATTGGTAATACAGGTTCCCTGTGTTTGCCCCCTGACTCTTATTGTAGGTGTAGACTACACCACTGGCTGTGCCAACAATAGCTAATTTATTGGTAATGCAGGTTCACTGTGTTTGCCCCCTGGCTCTTATTGTAGGTGTAGTCTACACAACATGCTGTGCTAACAATAGCTAATTTATTGGTAATGCAGTTTCACTGTGTTTGCCCCCTGGCTCTAATTGTAGGTGTAGTCTACACCACATGCTGTGCTAACAATAGTTAATTTATTGGTAATGCAGTTTCACTGTGTTTGCATCCTGGCTCTTATTGTAGGTGTAGTCTACACCACATGCTGTGCCAACAATAGCTAATTTATTGCTAATGCAGTTTCACTGTGTTTGCACCCTGACACTTATTGAAGGTGTAGTCTACACCACATGCTGTGCCAACAATAGCTAATTTATTGGTAATGCAGTTTCGCTGTGTTTGCACCCTGGCTATTATTGTAGGTGTAGTCTACACCACATGCTGTGCCAACAATAGCTAATTTATTGGTAATGCAGTTTCACTGTGTTTGCATCCTGGCTCTTACTGTAGGTGTAGTCTACACCACATGCTGTGTTAACAATAGCTAATTTATTGGTAATGCAGGTTCACTGTGTTTGCACCCTGACACTTATTGAAGGTGTAGTCTACACCACATGCTGTGCCAACAATAGCTAAATTATTGGTAATGCAGTTTCGCTGTGTTTGCACCCTGGCTCTTATTGTAGGTGTAGTCTACACCACATGCTCTGCTGACAATAGCTAATTTATTGGTAATGCAGTTTCACTGTGTTTGCACCCTGACTCTTACTGTAGGTGTAGTCTACACCACATGCTGTGCCAACAATAGCTAATTTATTGGTAATGCAGGTTCACTGTGTTTGCCCCCTGGCTCTTATTGTAGGTGTAGTCTACACAACATGCTGTGCTAACAATAGCTAATTTATTGGTAATGCAGTTTCACTGTGTTTGCCCCCTGGCTCTAATTGTAGGTGTAGTCTACACCACATGCTGTGCTAACAATAGTTAATTTATTGGTAATGCAGGTTCACTGTGTTTGCCCCCTGACTCTTATTGTAGGTGTAGTCTACACCACATGCTGTGCCAACAATAGCTAATTTATTGGTAATGCAGTTTCACTGTGTTTGCCCCCTGGCTCTTATTGTAGGTGTAGTCTACACCACATGCTGTGCTAACAATAGCTAATTTATTGGTAATGCGGTTTCACTGTGTTTGCCCCCTGGCTCTTATTGAAGGTGTAGTCTACACCACATGCTGTGCTAACAATAGCTAATTTATTGGTAATGCAGTTTCACTGTGTTTGCCCCCTGGCTCTTATTGTAGGTGTAGTCTACACCACATGCTGTGCTAACAATAGCTAATTTATTGGTAATGCAGTTTCACTGTGTTTGCCCCCTGGCTCTTATTGTAGGTGTAGTCTACACCACATGCTATGCTAACAATAGCTAATTTATTGGTAGAACAGTTTCACTGTGTTTGCACCCTGGCTCTTATTGTAGGTGTAGTCTACACCACATGCTGTGCTAACAATAGCTAATTTATTGGTAATGCAGTTTCGCTGTGTTTGCTCCCTGGCTCTTATTGTAGGTGTAGTCTACACCACATGCTCTGCTGACAATAGCTAATTTATTGGTAATGCAGTTTCACTGTATTTGCATCCTGGCTCTTATTGTAGGTGTAGTCTACACCACATGCTGTGCCAACAATAGCTAAATTATTGGTAATGCAGTTTCACTGTGTTTGCACCCTGGCTCTTATTGTAGGTGTAGTCTACACCACATGCTCTGCTGACAATAGCTAATTTATTGGTAATGCAGTTTCACTGTGTTTGCATCCTGGCTCTTATTGTAGGTGTAGTCTACACCACATGCTGTGCCAACAATAGCTAATTTATTGGTAATGCAGTTTCACTGTGTTTGCACCCTGGCTCTTATTGTAGGTGTAGTCTACACCACATGCTGTGCCAACAATAGCTAATTTATTGGTAATGCAGTTTCACTGTGTTTGCACCCTGACTCTTATTGTAGGTGTAGTCGACACCACATGCTGTGCTAACAATAGCTAATTTATTGGTAATGCAGTTTCACTGTGTTCGCACCCTGGCTCTTATTGAATGTGTAGTCTACACCACATGCTGTGCTAACAATAGCTAATTTATTGGTAATGCAGTTTCACTGTGTTTGCACCCTGGCTCTTACTGTAGGTGTAGTCTACACCACATGCTCTGCTGACAATAGCTAATTTATTGGTAATGCAGTTTCACTGTGTTTGCACCCTGACTCTTATTATAGGTGTAGTCTACACCACATGCTGTGCTAACAATAGCTAATTTATTGGTAATGCAGTTTCACTGTGTTTGCACCCTGACTCTTATTGAAGGTGTAGTCTACACCACATGCTGTGCTAACAATAGCTAATTTATTGGTAATGCAGTTTCACTGTGTTTGCCCCCTTGCTCTTATTGTAGGTGTAGTCTACACCACATGCTATGCTAACAATAGCTAATTTATTGGTAGTACAGTTTCACTGTGTTTGCACCCTGGCTCTTATTGTAGGTGTAGTCTACACCACATGCTGTGCCAACAATAGCTAATTTATTGGTAATGCAGTTTCACTGTGTTTGCACCCTGACTCTTATTGTAGGTGTAGTCGACACCACATGCTGTGCTAACAATAGCTAATTTATTGGTAATGCAGTTTCACTATGTTTGCACCCTGGCTCTTATTGAAGGTGTAGTCTACACCACATGCTGTGCTAACAATAGCTAATTTATTGGTAATGCAGTTTCACTGTGTTTGCACCCTGGCTCTTACTGTAGGTGTAGTCTACACCACATGCTCTGCTGACAATAGCTAATTTATTGGTAATGCAGTTTCACTGTGTTTGCACCCTGACTCTTATTATAGGTGTAGTCTACACCACATGCTGTGCTAACAATAGCTAATTTATTGGTAATGCAGTTTCACTGTGTTTGTCCCCTGGCTCTTATTGTAGGTGTAGTCTACACCACATGCTATGCTAACAATAGCTAATTTATTGGTAATGCAGTTTCACTCTGTTTGCACCCTGACTCTTATTGAAGGTGTAGTCTACACCACATGCTGTGCTAACAATAGCTAATTTATTGGTAATGCAGTTTCACTGTGTTTGCCCCCTGGCTCTTATTGTAGGTGTAGTCTACACAACATGCTGTGCTAACAATAGCTAATTTATTGGTAATGCAGTTTCACTGTGTTTGCCCCCTGGCTCTAATTGTAGGTGTAGTCTACACCACATGCTGTGCTAACAATAGTTAATTTATTGGTAATGCAGGTTCACTGTGTTTGCCCCCTGACTCTTATGTAGGTGTAGTCTACACAACATGCTGTGCTAACAATAGCTAATTTATTGGTAATGCAGTTTCACTGTGTTCGCCCCCTGACTCTTATTGTAGGTGTAGTCTTCACCACATGCTGTGCCAACAATAGCTAATTTATTGGTAATGCAGTTTCACTGTGTTTGCCCCCTGGCTCTTATTGTAGGTGTAGTCTACACCACATGCTGTGCTAACAATAGCTAATTTATTGGTAATGCAGTTTCACTGTGTTTGCCCCCTGGCTCTTATTGTAGGTGTAGTCTACACCACATGCTGTGCTAACAATAGCTAATTTATTGGTAATGCAGTTTCACTGTGTTTGCCCCCTGGCTCTTATTGTAGGTGTAGTCTACACCACATGCTGTGCTAACAATAGCTAATTTATTGGTAATGCAGTTTCACTGTGTTTGCCCCCTGCCTCTTATTGTAGGTGTAGTATACACCACATGCTATGCTAACAATAGCTAATTTATTGGTAGAACAGTTTCACTGTGTTTGCACCCTGGCTCTTATTGTAGGTGTAGTCTACACCACATGCTGTGCTAACAATAGCTAATTTATTGGTAATGCAGTTTCGCTGTGTTTGCACCCTGGCTCTTATTGTAGGTGTAGTCTACACCACATGCTCTGCTGACAATAGCTAATTTATTGGTAATGCAGTTTCACTGTGTTTGCACCCTGGCTCTTACTGTAGGTGTAGTCTACACCACATGCTCTGCTGACAATAGCTAATTTATTGGTAATGCAGTTTCACTGTGTTTGCACCCTGACTCTTATTGTAGGTGTAGTCTACACCACATGCTGTGCTAACAATAGCTAATTTATTGGTAATGCAGTTTCACTGTGTTTGCCCCCTGATTCTTATTGTAGGTGTAGTCTACACCACATGGTGTGCCAACAATAGCTAATTTATTGGTAATGCAGTTTCACTGTGTTTGCCCCCTGATTCTTATTGTAGGTGTAGTCTACACCACATGCTGTGCTAACAATAGCTAATTTATTGGTAATGCAGTTTCACTGTGTTTGCCCCCTGATTCTTATTGTAGGTGTAGTCTACACCACATGCTATGCTAACAATAGCTAATTTATTGGTAGAACAGTTTCACTGTGTTTGCATCCTGCCTCTTACTGTAGGTGTAGTCTACACCACATGCTGTGCCAACAATAGCTAATTTATTGGTAATGCAGATTCACTGTGTTTGCACCCAGACTCTTATTGTAGGTGTAGACTACACCACATGCTGTGCTAACAATAGCTAATTTATTGGTAATGCAGTTTCACTGTGTTTGCACCCTGGCTCTTATTGTAGGTGTAGTCTACACCACATGCTGTGATAACAATAGCTAATTTATTGGTAATGCAGTTTCACTGTGTTTGCACCCTGGCTCTTATTGTAGGTGTAGTCTACACCACATGCTGTGCCAACAATAGCTAATTTATTGGTAATGCAGGTTCACTGTGTTTTCCCCCTGACTCTTATTGTGGGTGTAGTCTACACCACATGTTGTGCCAACAATAGCTAATTTATTGGTAATGCAGTTTCACTGTGTTTGCATCCTGGCTCTTATTGTAGGTGTAGTCTACACCACATGCTGTGTTAACAATAGCTAATTTATTGGTAATGCAGTTTCACGATGTTTGCATCCTGGCTCTTACTGTAGGTGTAGTCTACACCACATGCTGTGCCAACAATAGGTAATTTATTGCTAATGCAGTTTCACTGTGTTTGCACCCTGACACTTATTGAAGGTGTGGTCTACACCACATGCTGTGCCAACAATAGCTAATTTATTGGTAATGCAGTTTCGCTGTGTTTGCACCCTGGCTCTTATTGTAGGTGTAGTCTACACCACATGCTGTGCCAACAATAGCTAATTTATTGGTAATGCAGTTTCGCTGTGTTTGCTCCCTGGCTCTTATTGTAGGTGTAGTCTACACCACATGCTCTGCTGACAATAGCTAATTTATTGGTAATGCAGTTTCACTGTATTTGCATCCTGGCTCTTATTGTAGGTGTAGTCCACACCACATGCTGTGCCAACAATAGCTAAATTATTGGTAATGCAGTTTCACTGTGTTTGCACCCTGGCTCTTATTGTAGGTGTAGTCTACACCACATGCTCTGCTGACAATAGCTAATTTATTGGTAATGCAGTTTCACTGTGTTTGCATCCTGGCTCTTATTGTAGGTGTAGTCTACACCACATGCTGTGCCAACAATAGCTAATTTATTGGTAATGCAGTTTCACTGTGTTTGCACCCTGGCTCTTATTGTAGGTGTAGTCTACACCACATGCTGTGCCAACAATAGCTAATTTATTGGTAATGCAGTTTCACTGTGTTTGCACCCTGACTCTTATTGTAGGTGTAGTCGACACCACATGCTGTGCTAACAATAGCTAAGTTATTGGTAATGCAGTTTCACTGTGTTTGCACCCTGGCTCTTATTGAAGGTGTAGTCTACACCACATGCTGTGCTAACAATAGCTAATTTATTGGTAATGCAGTTTCACTGTGTTTGCACCCTGGCTCTTACTGTAGGTGTAGTCTACACCACATGCTCTGCTGACAATAGCTAATTTATTGGTAATGCAGTTTCACTCTGTTTGCACCCTGACTCTTATTATAGGTGTAGTCTACACCACATGCTGTGCTAACAATAGCTAATTTATTAGTAATGCAGTTTCACTGTGTTTGCACCCTGACTCTTATTGAAGGTATAGTCTACACCACATGCTGTGCTAACAATAGCTAATTTATTGGTAATGCAGTTTCACTGTGTTTGCCCCCTGGCTCTTATTGTAGGTGTAGTCGACACCACATGCTGTGCTAACAATAGCTAATTTATTGGTAATGCAGTTTCCTGTGTTTGCACCCTGGCTCTTATTGAAGGTGTAGTCTACACCACATGCTGTGCTAACAATAGCTAATTTATTGGTAATGCAGTTTCACTGTGTTTGCACCCTGGCTCTTACTGTAGGTGTAGTCTACACCACATGCTCTGCTGACAATAGCTAATTTATTGGTAATGCAGGTTCACTGTTTTTGCCCCCTGGCTCTTATTGTAGGTGTAGTCTACACAACATGCTGTGCTAACAATAGCTAATTTATTGGTAATGCAGTTTCACTGTGTTTGCCCCCTGGCTCTAATTGTAGGTGTAGTCTACACCACATGCTGTGCTAACAATAGTTAATTTATTGGTAATGCAGTTTCACTGTGTTTGCATCCTGGCTCTTATTGTAGGTGTAGTCTACACCACATGCTGTGCCAACAATAGCTAATTTATTGCTAATGCAGTTTCACTGTGTTTGCACCCTGACACTTATTGAAGGTGTAGTCTACACCACATGCTGTGCCAACAATAGCTAATTTATTGGTAATGCAGTTTCGCTGTGTTTGCACCCTGGCTCTTATTGTAGGTGTAGTCTACACCACATGCTGTGCCAACAATAGCTAATTTATTGGTAATGCAGTTTCACTGTGTTTGCATCCTGGCTCTTACTGTAGGTGTAGTCTACACCACATGCTGTGTTAACAATAGCTAATTTATTGGTAATGCAGGTTCACTGTGTTTGCACCCTGACACTTATTGAAGGTGTAGTCTACACCACATGCTGTGCCAACAATAGCTAAATTATTGGTAATGCAGTTTCGCTGTGTTTGCACCCTGGCTCTTATTGTAGGTGTAGTCTACACCACATGCTCTGCTGACAATAGCTAATTTATTGGTAATGCAGTTTCACTGTGTTTGCACCCTGACTCTTACTGTAGGTGTAGTCTACACCACATGCTGTGCCAACAATAGCTAATTTATTGGTAATGCAGGTTCACTGTGTTTGCCCCCTGGCTCTTATTGTAGGTGTAGTCTACACAACATGCTGTGCTAACAATAGCTAATTTATTGGTAATGCAGTTTCACTGTGTTTGCCCCCTGGCTCTAATTGTAGGTGTAGTCTACACCACATGCTGTGCTAACAATAGTTAATTTATTGGTAATGCAGGTTCACTGTGTTTGCCCCCTGACTCTTATTGTAGGTGTAGTCTACACCACATGCTGTGCCAACAATAGCTAATTTATTGGTAATGCAGTTTCACTGTGTTTGCCCCCTGGCTCTTATTGTAGGTGTAGTCTACACCTCATGCTGTGCTAACAATAGCTAATTTATTGGTAATGCGGTTTCACTGTGTTTGCCCCCTGGCTCTTATTGAAGGTGTAGTCTACACCACATGCTGTGCTAACAATAGCTAATTTATTGGTAATGCAGTTTCACTGTGTTTGCCCCCTGGCTCTTATTGTAGGTGTAGTCTACACCACATGCTGTGCTAACAATAGCTAATTTATTGGTAATGCAGTTTCACTGTGTTTGCCCCCTGGCTCTTATTGTAGGTGTAGTCTACACCACATGCTATGCTAACAATAGCTAATTTATTGGTAGAACAGTTTCACTGTGTTTGCACCCTGGCTCTTATTGTAGGTGTAGTCTACACCACATGCTGTGCTAACAATAGCTAATTTATTGGTAATGCAGTTTCGCTGTGTTTGCTCCCTGGCTCTTATTGTAGGTGTAGTCTACACCACATGCTCTGCTGACAATAGCTAATTTATTGGTAATGCAGTTTCACTGTATTTGCATCCTGGCTCTTATTGTAGGTGTAGTCTACACCACATGCTGTGCCAACAATAGCTAAATTATTGGTAATGCAGTTTCACTGTGTTTGCACCCTGGCTCTTATTGTAGGTGTAGTCTACACCACATGCTCTGCTGACAATAGCTAATTTATTGGTAATGCAGTTTCACTGTGTTTGCATCCTGGCTCTTATTGTAGGTGTAGTCTACACCACATGCTGTGCCAACAATAGCTAATTTATTGGTAATGCAGTTTCACTGTGTTTGCACCCTGGCTCTTATTGTAGGTGTAGTCTACACCACATGCTGTGCCAACAATAGCTAATTTATTGGTAATGCAGTTTCACTGTGTTTGCACCCTGACTCTTATTGTAGGTGTAGTCGACACCACATGCTGTGCTAACAATAGCTAATTTATTGGTAATGCAGTTTCACTGTGTTTGCACCCTGGCTCTTATTGAATGTGTAGTCTACACCACATGCTGTGCTAACAATAGCTAATTTATTGGTAATGCAGTTTCACTGTGTTTGCACCCTGACTCTTATTATAGGTGTAGTCTACACCACATGCTGTGCTAACAATAGCTAATTTATTGGTAATGCAGTTTCACTGTGTTTGCACCCTGACTCTTATTGAAGGTGTAGTCTACACCACATGCTGTGCTAACAATAGCTAATTTATTGGTAATGCAGTTTCACTGTGTTTGCCCCCTGGCTCTTATTGTAGGTGTAGTCTACACCACATGCTATGCTAACAATAGCTAATTTATTGGTAGTACAGTTTCACTGTGTTTGCACCCTGGCTCTTATTGTAGGTGTAGTCTACACCACATGCTGTGCCAACAATAGCTAATTTATTGGTAATGCAGTTTCACTGTGTTTGCACCCTGACTCTTATTGTAGGTGTAGTCGACACCACATGCTGTGCTAACAATAGCTAATTTATTGGTAATGCAGTTTCACTGTGTTTGCACCCTGGCTCTTATTGAAGGTGTAGTCTACACCACATGCTGTGCTAACAATAGCTAATTTATTGGTAATGCAGTTTCACTGTGTTTGCACCCTGGCTCTTACTGTAGGTGTAGTCTACACCACATGCTCTGCTGACAATAGCTAATTTATTGGTAATGCAGTTTCACTGTGTTTGCACCCTGACTCTTATTATAGGTGTAGTCTACACCACATGCTGTGCTAACAATAGCTAATTTATTGGTAATGCAGTTTCACTGTGTTTGTCCCCTGGCTCTTATTGTAGGTGTAGTCTACACCACATGCTATGCTAACAATAGCTAATTTATTGGTAATGCAGTTTCACTGTGTTTGCACCCTGACTCTTATTGAAGGTGTAGTCTACACCACATGCTGTGCTAACAATAGCTAATTTATTGGTAATGCAGTTTCACTGTGTTTGCCCCCTGGCTCTTATTGTAGGTGTAGTCTACACAACATGCTGTGCTAACAATAGCTAATTTATTGGTAATGCAGTTTCACTGTGTTTGCCCCCTGGCTCTAATTGTAGGTGTAGTCTACACCACATGCTGTGCTAACAATAGTTAATTTATTGGTAATGCAGGTTCACTGTGTTTGCCCCCTGACTCTTATTGTAGGTGTAGTCTACACAACATGCTGTGCTAACAATAGCTAATTTATTGGTAATGCAGTTTCACTGTGTTCGCCCCCTGACTCTTATTGTAGGTGTAGTCTTCACCACATGCTGTGCCAACAATAGCTAATTTATTGGTAATGCAGTTTCACTGTGTTTGCCCCCTGGCTCTTATTGTAGGTGTAGTCTACACCACATGCTGTGCTAACAATAGCTAATTTATTGGTAATGCAGTTTCACTGTGTTTGCCCCCTGGCTCTTGTTAAAGGTGTAGTCTACACCACATGCTGTGCTAACAATAGCTAATTTATTGGTAATGCAGTTTCACTGTGTTTGCCCCCTGGCTCTTATTGTAGGTGTAGTCTACACCACATGCTATGCTAACAATAGCTAATTTATTGGTAGAACAGTTTCACTGTGTTTGCACCCTGGCTCTTATTGTAGGTGTAGTCTACACCACATGCTGTGCTAACAATAGCTAATTTATTGGTAATGCAGTTTCGCTGTGTTTGCTCCCTGGCTCTTATTGTAGGTGTAGTCTACACCACATGCTCTGCTGACAATAGCTAATTTATTGGTAATGCAGTTTCACTGTATTTGCATCCTGGCTCTTATTGTAGGTGTAGTCTACACCACATGCTGTGCCAACAATAGCTAAATTATTGGTAATGCAGTTTCACTGTGTTTGCACCCTGGCTCTTATTGTAGGTGTAGTCTACACCACATGCTCTGCTGACAATAGCTAATTTATTGGTAATGCAGTTTCACTGTGTTTGCATCCTGGCTCTTATTGTAGGTGTAGTCTACACCACATGCTGTGCCAACAATAGCTAATTTATTGGTAATGCAGTTTCACTGTGTTTGCACCCTGGCTCTTATTGTAGGTGTAGTCTACACCACAATGCTGTGCCAACAATAGCTAATTTATTGGTAATGCAGTTTCACTGTGTTTGCACCCTGACTCTTATTGTAGGTGTAGTCGACACCACATGCTGTGCTAACAATAGCTAATTTATTGGTAATGCAGTTTCACTGTGTTTGCACCCTGGCTCTTATTGAATGTGTAGTCTACACCACATGCTGTGCTAACAATAGCTAATTTATTGGTAATGCAGTTTCACTGTGTTTGCACCCTGACTCTTATTATAGGTGTAGTCTACACCACATGCTGTGCTAACAATAGCTAATTTATTGGTAATGCAGTTTCACTGTGTTTGCACCCTGACTCTTATTGAAGGTGTAGTCTACACCACATGCTGTGCTAACAATAGCTAATTTATTGGTAATGCAGTTTCACTGTGTTTGCCCCCTGGCTCTTATTGTAGGTGTAGTCTACACCACATGCTATGCTAACAATAGCTAATTTATTGGTAGTACAGTTTCACTGTGTTTGCACCCTGGCTCTTATTGTAGGTGTAGTCTACACCACATGCTGTGCCAACAATAGCTAATTTATTGGTAATGCAGTTTCACTGTGTTTGCACCCTGACTCTTATTGTAGGTGTAGTCGACACCACATGCTGTGCTAACAATAGCTAATTTATTGGTAATGCAGTTTCACTGTGTTTGCACCCTGGCTCTTATTGAAGGTGTAGTCTACACCACATGCTGTGCTAACAATAGCTAATTTATTGGTAATGCAGTTTCACTGTGTTTGCACCCTGGCTCTTACTGTAGGTGTAGTCTACACCACATGCTCTGCTGACAATAGCTAATTTATTGGTAATGCAGTTTCACTGTGTTTGCACCCTGACTCTTATTATAGGTGTAGTCTACACCACATGCTGTGCTAACAATAGCTAATTTATTGGTAATGCAGTTTCACTGTGTTTGTCCCCTGGCTCTTATTGTAGGTGTAGTCTACACCACATGCTATGCTAACAATAGCTAATTTATTGGTAATGCAGTTTCACTGTGTTTGCACCCTGACTCTTATTGAAGGTGTAGTCTACACCACATGCTGTGCTAACAATAGCTAATTTATTGGTAATGCAGTTTCACTGTGTTTGCCCCCTGGCTCTTATTGTAGGTGTAGTCTACACAACATGCTGTGCTAACAATAGCTAATTTATTGGTAATGCAGTTTCACTGTGTTTGCCCCCTGGCTCTAATTGTAGGTGTAGTCTACACCACATGCTGTGCTAACAATAGTTAATTTATTGGTAATGCAGGTTCACTGTGTTTGCCCCCTGACTCTTATTGTAGGTGTAGTCTACACAACATGCTGTGCTAACAATAGCTAATTTATTGGTAATGCAGTTTCACTGTGTTCGCCCCCTGACTCTTATTGTAGGTGTAGTCTTCACCACATGCTGTGCCAACAATAGCTAATTTATTGGTAATGCAGTTTCACTGTGTTTGCCCCCTGGCTCTTATTGTAGGTGTAGTCTACACCACATGCTGTGCTAACAATAGCTAATTTATTGGTAATGCAGTTTCACTGTGTTTGCCCCCTGGCTCTTGTTAAAGGTGTAGTCTACACCACATGCTGTGCTAACAATAGCTAATTTATTGGTAATGCAGTTTCACTGTGTTTGCCCCCTGGCTCTTATTGTAGGTGTAGTCTACACCACATGCTGTGCTAACAATAGCTAATTTATTGGTAATGCAGTTTCACTGTGTTTGCCCCCTGCCTCTTATTGTAGGTGTAGTCTACACCACATGCTATGCTAACAATAGCTAATTTATTGGTAGAACAGTTTCACTGTGTTTGCACCCTGGCTCTTATTGTAGGTGTAGTCTACACCACATGCTGTGCTAACAATAGCTAATTTATTGGTAATGCAGTTTCGCTGTGTTTGCACCCTGGCTCTTATTGTAGGTGTAGGCTACACCACATGCTCTGCTGACAATAGCTAATTTATTGGTAATGCAGTTTCACTGTGTTTGCACCCTGGCTCTTACTTTAGGTGTAGTCTACACCACATGCTCTGCTGACAATAGCTAATTTATTGGTAATGCAGTTTCACTGTGTTTGCACCCTGACTCTTATTGTAGGTGTAGTCTACACCACATGCTGTGCTAACAATAGCTAATTTATTGGTAATGCAGTTTCACTGTGTTTGCCCCCTGGCTCTTATTGTAGGTGTAGTCTACACCACATGCTATGCTAACAATAGCTAATTTATTGGTAATGCAGTTTCACTGTGTTTGCACCCTGACTCTTATTGAAGGTGTAGTCTACACCACATGCTGTGCTAACAATAGCTAATTTATTGGTAATGCAGTTTCACTGTGTTTGCCCCCTGGCTCTAATTGTAGGTGTAGTCTACACCACATGCTGTGCTAACAATAGCTAATTTATTGGTAATGCAGTTTCACTGTGTTTGCACCCTGACTCTTATTGTAGTTGTAGTCACACCACATGCTGTGCCAACAATAGCTTATTTATTGGTAATACAGGTTCCCTGTGTTTGCCCCCTGACTCTTATTGTAGGTGTAGACTACACCACTGGCTGTGCCAACAATAGCTAATTTATTGGTAATGCAGGTTCACTGTGTTTGCCCCCTGGCTCTTATTGTAGGTGTAGTCTACACAACATGCTGTGCTAACAATAGCTAATTTATTGGTAATGCAGTTTCACTGTGTTTGCCCCCTGGCTCTAATTGTAGGTGTAGTCTACACCACATGCTGTGCTAACAATAGTTAATTTATTGGTAATGCAGTTTCACTGTGTTTGCATCCTGGCTCTTATTGTAGGTGTAGTCTACACCACATGCTGTGCCAACAATAGCTAATTTATTGCTAATGCAGTTTCACTGTGTTTGCACCCTGACACTTATTGAAGGTGTAGTCTACACCACATGCTGTGCCAACAATAGCTAATTTATTGGTAATGCAGTTTCGCTGTGTTTGCACCCTGGCTCTTATTGTAGGTGTAGTCTACACCACATGCTGTGCCAACAATAGCTAATTTATTGGTAATGCAGTTTCACTGTGTTTGCATCCTGGCTCTTACTGTAGGTGTAGTCTACACCACATGCTGTGTTAACAATAGCTAATTTATTGGTAATGCAGGTTCACTGTGTTTGCACCCTGACACTTATTGAAGGTGTAGTCTACACCACATGCTGTGCCAACAATAGCTAAATTATTGGTAATGCAGTTTCGCTGTGTTTGCACCCTGGCTCTTATTGTAGGTGTAGTCTACACCACATGCTCTGCTGACAATAGCTAATTTATTGGTAATGCAGTTTCACTGTGTTTGCACCCTGACTCTTACTGTAGGTGTAGTCTACACCACATGCTGTGCCAACAATAGCTAATTTATTGGTAATGCAGGTTCACTGTGTTTGCCCCCTGGCTCTTATTGTAGGTGTAGTCTACACAACATGCTGTGCTAACAATAGCTAATTTATTGGTAATGCAGTTTCACTGTGTTTGCCCCCTGGCTCTAATTTTAGGTGTAGTCTACACCACATGCTGTGCTAACAATAGTTAATTTATTGGTAATGCAGGTTCACTGTGTTTGCCTCCTGACTCTTATTGTAGGTGTAGTCTACACCACATGCTGTGCCAACAATAGCTAATTTATTAGTAATGCAGTTTCACTGTGTTTGCCCTCTGGCTCTTATTGTAGGTGTAGTCTACACCACATGCTGTGCTAACAATAGCTAATTTATTGGTAATGCAGTTTCACTGTGTTTGCCCCCTGGCTCTTATTGAAGGTGTAGTCTACACCACATGCTGTGCTAACAATAGCTAATTTATTGGTAATGCAGTTTCACTGTGTTTGCCCCCTGGCTCTTATTGTAGGTGTAGTCTACACCACATGCTGTGCTAACAATAGCTAATTTATTGGTAATGCAGTTTCACTGTGTTTGCCCCCTGGCTCTTATTGTAGGTGTAGTCTACACCACATGCTATGCTAACAATAGCTAATTTATTGGTAGAACAGTTTCACTGTGTTTGCACCCTGGCTCTTATTGTAGGTGTAGTCTACACCACATGCTGTGCTAACAATAGCTAATTTATTGGTAATGCAGTTTCGCTGTGTTTGCTCCCTGGCTCTTATTGTAGGTGTAGTCTACACCACATGTTCTGCTGACAATAGCTAATTTATTGGTAATGCAGTTTCACTGTATTTGCATCCTGGCTCTTATTGTAGGTGTAGTCTACACCACATGCTGTGCCAACAATAGCTAAATTATTGGTAATGCAGTTTCACTGTGTTTGCACCCTGGCTCTTATTGTAGGTGTAGTCTACACCACATGCTCTGCTGACAATAGCTAATTTATTGGTAATGCAGTTTCACTGTGTTTGCATCCTGGCTCTTATTGTAGGTGTAGTCTACACAACATGCTGTGCCAACAATAGCTAATTTATTGGTAATGCAGTTTCACTGTGTTTGCACCCTGGCTCTTATTGTAGGTGTAGTCTACACCACATGCTGTGCCAACAATAGCTAATTTATTGGTAATGCAGTTTCACTGTGTTTGCACCCTGGCTCTTATTGAATGTGTAGTCTACACCACATGCTGTGCTAACAATAGCTAATTTATTGGTAATGCAGTTTCACTGTGTTTGCACCCTGGCTCTTACTGTAGGTGTAGTCTACACCACATGCTCTGCTGACAATAGCTAATTTATTGGTAATGCAGTTTCACTGTGTTTGCACCCTGACTCTTATTATAGGTGTAGTCTACACCACATGCTGTGCTAACAATAGCTAATTTATTGGTAATGCAGTTTCACTGTGTTTGCACCCTGACTCTTATTGAAGGTGTAGTCTACACCACATGCTGTGCTAACAATAGCTAATTTATTGGTAATGCAGTTTCACTGTGTTTGCCCCCTGGCTCTAATTGTAGGTGTAGTCTACACCACATGCTGTGCTAACAATAGTTAATTTATTGGTAATGCAGGTTCACTGTGTTTGCCCCCTGACTCTTATTGTAGGTGTAGTCTACACAACATGCTGTGCTAACAATAGCTAATTTATTGGTAATGCAGTTTCACTGTGTTCGCCCCCTGACTCTTATTGTAGGTGTAGTCTTCACCACATGCTGTGCCAACAATAGCTAATTTATTGGTAATGCAGTTTCACTGTGTTTGCCCCCTGGCTCTTATTGTAGGTGTAGTCTACACCACATGCTGTGCTAACAATAGCTAATTTATTGGTAATGCAGTTTCACTGTGTTTGCCCCCTGGCTCTTGTTAAAGGTGTAGTCTACACCACATGCTGTGCTAACAATAGCTAATTTATTGGTAATGCAGTTTCACTGTGTTTGCCCCCTGGCTCTTATTGTAGGTGTAGTCTACACCACATGCTGTGCTAACAATAGCTAATTTATTGGTAATGCAGTTTCACTGTGTTTGCCCCCTGCCTCTTATTGTAGGTGTAGTCTACACCACATGCTATGCTAACAATAGCTAATTTATTGGTAGAACAGTTTCACTGTGTTTGCACCCTGGCTCTTATTGTAGGTGTAGTCTACACCACATGCTGTGCTAACAATAGCTAATTTATTGGTAATGCAGTTTCGCTGTGTTTGCACCCTGGCTCTTATTGTAGGTGTAGGCTACACCACATGCTCTGCTGACAATAGCTAATTTATTGGTAATGCAGTTTCACTGTGTTTGCACCCTGGCTCTTACTTTAGGTGTAGTCTACACCACATGCTCTGCTGACAATAGCTAATTTATTGGTAATGCAGTTTCACTGTGTTTGCACCCTGACTCTTATTGTAGGTGTAGTCTACACCACATGCTGTGCTAACAATAGCTAATTTATTGGTAATGCAGTTTCACTGTGTTTGCCCCCTGGCTCTTATTGTAGGTGTAGTCTACACCACATGCTATGCTAACAATAGCTATTTTATTGGTAATGCAGTTTCACTGTGTTTGCACCCTGACTCTTATTGAAGGTGTAGTCTACACCACATGCTGTGCTAACAATAGCTAATTTATTGGTAATGCAGTTTCACTGTGTTTGCCCCCTGGCTCTTATTGTAGGTGTAGTCTACACCACATGCTGTGCTAACAATAGCTAATTTATTGGTAATGCAGTTTCACTGTGTTTGCACCCTGACTCTTATTGTAGTTGTAGTCACACCACATGCTGTGCCAACAATAGCTTATTTATTGGTAATACAGGTTCCCTGTGTTTGCCCCCTGACTCTTATTGTAGGTGTAGACTACACCACTGGCTGTGCCAACAATAGCTAATTTATTGGTAATGCAGGTTCACTGTGTTTGCCCCCTGGCTCTTATTGTAGGTGTAGTCTACACAACATGCTGTGCTAACAATAGCTAATTTATTGGTAATGCAGTTTCACTGTGTTTTCCCCCTGGCTCTAATTGTAGGTGTAGTCTACACCACATGCTGTGCTAACAATAGTTAATTTATTGGTAATGCAGTTTCACTGTGTTTGCATCCTGGCTCTTATTGTAGGTGTAGTCTACACCACATGCTGTGCCAACAATAGCTAATTTATTGCTAATGCAGTTTCACTGTGTTTGCACCCTGACACTTATTGAAGGTGTAGTCTACACCACATGCTGTGCCAACAATAGCTAATTTATTGGTAATGCAGTTTCGCTGTGTTTGCACCCTGGCTCTTATTGTAGGTGTAGTCTACACCACATGCTGTGCCAACAATAGCTAATTTATTGGTAATGCAGTTTCACTGTGTTTGCATCCTGGCTCTTACTGTAGGTGTAGTCTACACCACATGCTGTGTTAACAATAGCTAATTTATTGGTAATGCAGGTTCACTGTGTTTGCACCCTGACCCTTATTGAAGGTGTAGTCTACACCACATGCTGTGCCAACAATAGCTAAATTATTGGTAATGCAGTTTCGCTGTGTTTGCACCCTGGCTCTTATTGTAGGTGTAGTCTACACCACATGCTCTGCTGACAATAGCTAATTTATTGGTAATGCAGTTTCACTGTGTTTGCACCCTGACTCTTACTGTAGGTGTAGTCTACACCACATGCTGTGCCAACAATAGCTAATTTATTGGTAATGCAGGTTCACTGTGTTTGCCCCCTGGCTCTTATTGTAGGTGTAGTCTACACAACATGCTGTGCTAACAATAGCTAATTTATTGGTAATGCAGTGTCACTGTGTTTGCCCCCTGGCTCTAATTTTAGGTGTAGTCTACACCACATGCTGTGCTAACAATAGTTAATTTATTGGTAATGCAGGTTCACTGTGTTTGCCTCCTGACTCTTATTGTAGGTGTAGTCTACACCACATGCTGTGCCAACAATAGCTAATTTATTAGTAATGCAGTTTCACTGTGTTTGCCCTCTGGCTCTTATTGTAGGTGTAGTCTACACCACATGCTGTGCTAACAATAGCTAATTTATTGGTAATGCAGTTTCACTGTGTTTGCCCCCTGGCTCTTATTGAAGGTGTAGTCTACACCACATGCTGTGCTAACAATAGCTAATTTATTGGTAATGCAGTTTCACTGTGTTTGCCCCCTGGCTCTTATTGTAGGTGTAGTCTACACCACATGCTGTGCTAACAATAGCTAATTTATTGGTAATGCAGTTTCACTGTGTTTGCCCCCTGGCTCTTATTGTAGGTGTAGTCTACACCACATGCTATGCTAACAATAGCTAATTTATTGGTAGAACAGTTTCACTGTGTTTGCACCCTGGCTCTTATTGTAGGTGTAGTCTACACCACATGCTGTGCTAACAATAGCTAATTTATTGGTAATGCAGTTTCGCTGTGTTTGCTCCCTGGCTCTTATTGTAGGTGTAGTCTACACCACATGTTCTGCTGACAATAGCTAATTTATTGGTAATGCAGTTTCACTGTATTTGCATCCTGGCTCTTATTGTAGGTGTAGTCTACACCACATGCTGTGCCAACAATAGCTAAATTATTGGTAATGCAGTTTCACTGTGTTTGCACCCTGGCTCTTATTGTAGGTGTAGTCTACACCACATGCTCTGCTGACAATAGCTAATTTATTGGTAATGCAGTTTCACTGTGTTTGCATCCTGGCTCTTATTGTAGGTGTAGTCTACACAACATGCTGTGCCAACAATAGCTAATTTATTGGTAATGCAGTTTCACTGTGTTTGCACCCTGGCTCTTATTGTAGGTGTAGTCTACACCACATGCTGTGCCAACAATAGCTAATTTATTGGTAATGCAGTTTCACTGTGTTTGCACCCTGGCTCTTATTGAATGTGTAGTCTACACCACATGCTGTGCTAACAATAGCTAATTTATTGGTAATGCAGTTTCACTGTGTTTGCACCCTGGCTCTTACTGTAGGTGTAGTCTACACCACATGCTCTGCTGACAATAGCTAATTTATTGGTAATGCAGTTTCACTGTGTTTGCACCCTGACTCTTATTATAGGTGTAGTCTACACCACATGCTGTGCTAACAATAGCTAATTTATTGGTAATGCAGTTTCACTGTGTTTGCACCCTGACTCTTATTGAAGGTGTAGTCTACACCACATGCTGTGCTAACAATAGCTAATTTATTGGTAATGCAGTTTCACTGTGTTTGCCCCCTGGCTCTTATTGTAGGTGTAGTCTACACCACATGCTGTGCCAACAATAGCTAATTTATTGGTAATGCAGTTTCACTGTGTTTGCACCCTGACTCTTATTGTAGGTGTAGTCGACACCACATGCTGTGCTAACAATAGCTAATTTATTGGTAATGCAGTTTCACTGTGTTTGCACCCTGGCTCTTATTGAAGGTGTAGTCTACACCACATGCTGTGCTAACAATAGCTAATTTATTGGTAATGCAGTTTCACTGTGTTTGCACCCTGGCTCTTACTGTAGGTGTAGTCTACACCACATGCTCTGCTGACAATAGCTAATTTATTGGTAATGCAGTTTCACTGTGTTTGCACCCTGACTCTTATTATAGGTGTAGTCTACACCACATGCTGTGCTAACAATAGCTAATTTATTGGTAATGCAGTTTCACTGTGTTTGCACCCTGACTCTTATTGTAGTTGTAGTCACACCACATGCTGTGCCAACAATAGCTTATTTATTGGTAATACAGGTTCCCTGTGTTTGCCCCCTGACTCTTATTGTAGGTGTAGACTACACCACTGGCTGTGCCAACAATAGCTAATTTATTGGTAATGCAGGTTCACTGTGTTTGCCCCCTGGCTCTTATTGTAGGTGTAGTCTACACAACATGCTGTGCTAACAATAGCTAATTTATTGGTTACGCAGTTTCACTGTGTTTGCCCCCTGGCTCTAATTGTAGGTGTAGTCTACACCACATGCTGTGCTAACAATAGTTAATTTATTGGTAATGCAGTTTCACTGTGTTTGCATCCTGGCTCTTATTGTAGGTGTAGTCTACACCACATGCTGTGCCAACAATAGCTAATTTATTGCTAATGCAGTTTCACTGTGTTTGCACCCTGACACTTATTGAAGGTGTAGTCTACACCACATGCTGTGCCAACAATAGCTAATTTATTGGTAATGCAGTTTCGCTGTGTTTGCACCCTGGCTCTTATTGTAGGTGTAGTCTACACCACATGCTGTGCCAACAATAGCTAATTTATTGGTAATGCATTTTCACTGTGTTTGCATCCTGGCTCTTACTGTAGGTGTAGTCTACACCACATGCTGTGTTAACAATAGCTAATTTATTGGTAATGCAGGTTCACTGTGTTTGCACCCTGACACTTATTGAAGGTGTAGTCTACACCACATGCTGTGCCAACAATAGCTAAATTATTGCTAATGCAGTTTCGCTGTGTTTGCACCCTGGCTCTTATTGTAGGTGTAGTCTACACCACATGCTCTGCTGACAATAGCTAATTTATTGGTAATGCAGTTTCACTGTGTTTGCACCCTGACTCTTACTGTAGGTGTAGTCTACACCACATGCTGTGCCAACAATAGCTAATTTATTGGTAATGCAGGTTCACTGTGTTTGCCCCCTGGCTCTTATTGTAGGTGTAGTCTACACAACATGCTGTGCTAACAATAGCTAATTTATTGGTAATGCAGTTTCACTGTGTTTGCCCCCTGGCTCTAATTGTAGGTGTAGTCTACACCACATGCTGTGCTAACAATAGTTAATTTATTGGTAATGCAGGTTCACTGTGTTTGCCCCCTGACTCTTATTGTAGGTGTAGTCTACACCACATGCTGTGCCAACAATAGCTAATTTATTGGTAATGCAGTTTCACTGTGTTTGCCCCCTGGCTCTTATTGTAGGTGTAGTCTACACCTCATGCTGTGCTAACAATAGCTAATTTATTGGTAATGCGGTTTCACTGTGTTTGCCCCCTGGCTCTTATTGAAGGTGTAGTCTACACCACATGCTGTGCTAACAATAGCTTATTTATTGGTAATGCAGTTTCACTGTGTTTGCCCCCTGGCTCTTATTGTAGGTGTAGTCTACACCACATGCTGTGCTAACAATAGCTAATTTATTGGTAATGCAGTTTCACTGTGTTTGCCCCCTGGCTCTTATTGTAGGTGTAGTCTACACCACATGCTATGCTAACAATAGCTAATTTATTGGTAGAACAGTTTCACTGTGTTTGCACCCAGGCTCTTATTGTAGGTGTAGTCTACACCACATGCTGTGCTAACAATAGCTAATTTATTGGTAATGCAGTTTCGCTGTGTTTGCTCCCTGGCTCTTATTGTAGGTGTAGTCTACACCACATGCTCTGCTGACATTAGCTAATTTATTGGTAATGCAGTTTCACTGTATTTGCATCCTGGCTCTTATTGTAGGTGTAGTCTACACCACATGCTGTGCCAACAATAGCTAAATTATTGGTAATGCAGTTTCACTGTGTTTGCACCCTGGCTCTTATTGTAGGTGTAGTCTACACCACATGCTCTGCTGACAATAGCTAATTTATTGGTAATGCAGTTTCACTGTGTTTGCATCCTGGCTCTTATTGTAGGTGTAGTCTACACCACATGCTGTGCCAACAATAGCTAATTTATTGGTAATGCAGTTTCACTGTGTTTGCACCCTGGCTCTTATTGTAGGTGTAGTCTACACCACATGCTGTGCCAACAATAGCTAATTTATTGGTAATGCAGTTTCACTGTGTTTGCACCCTGACTCTTATTGTAGGTGTAGTCGACACCACATGCTGTGCTAACAATAGCTAATTTATTGGTAATGCAGTTTCACTGTGTTTGCACCCTGGCTCTTATTGAATGTGTAGTCTACACCACATGCTGTGCTAACAATAGCTAATTTATTGGTAATGCAGTTTCACTGTGTTTGCACCCTGACTCTTATTATAGGTGTAGTCTACACCACATGCTGTGCTAACAATAGCTAATTTATTGGTAATGCAGTTTCACTGTGTTTGCACCCTGACTCTTATTGAAGGTGTAGTCTACACCACATGCTGTGCTAACAATAGCTAATTTATTGGTAATGCAGTTTCACTGTGTTTGCCCCCTGGCTCTTATTGTAGGTGTAGTCTACACCACATGCTATGCTAACAATAGCTAATTTATTGGTAGTACAGTTTCACTGTGTTTGCACCCTGGCTCTTATTGTAGGTGTAGTCTACACCACATGCTGTGCCAACAATAGCTAATTTATTGGTAATGCAGTTTCACTGTGTTTGCACCCTGACTCTTATTGTAGGTGTAGTCGACACCACATGCTGTGCTAACAATAGCTAATTTATTGGTAATGCAGTTTCACTGTGTTTGCACCCTGGCTCTTATTGAAGGTGTAGTCTACACCACATGCTGTGCTAACAATAGCTAATTTATTGGTAATGCAGTTTCACTGTGTTTGCACCCTGGCTCTTACTGTAGGTGTAGTCTACACCACATGCTCTGCTGACAATAGCTAATTTATTGGTAATGCAGTTTCACTGTGTTTGCACCCTGACTCTTATTATAGGTGTAGTCTACACCACATGCTGTGCTAACAATAGCTAATTTATTGGTAATGCAGTTTCACTGTGTTTGTCCCCTGGCTCTTATTGTAGGTGTAGTCTACACCACATGCTATGCTAACAATAGCTAATTTATTGGTAATGCAGTTTCACTGTGTTTGCACCCTGACTCTTATTGAAGGTGTAGTCTACACCACATGCTGTGCTAACAATAGCTAATTTATTGGTAATGCAGTTTCACTGTGTTTGCCCCCTGGCTCTTATTGTAGGTGTAGTCTACACAACATGCTGTGCTAACAATAGCTAATTTATTGGTAATGCAGTTTCACTGTGTTTGCCCCCTGGCTCTAATTGTAGGTGTAGTCTACACCACATGCTGTGCTAACAATAGTTAATTTATTGGTAATGCAGGTTCACTGTGTTTGCCCCCTGACTCTTATTGTAGGTGTAGTCTACACAACATGCTGTGCTAACAATAGCTAATTTATTGGTAATGCAGTTTCACTGTGTTCGCCCCCTGACTCTTATTGTAGGTGTAGTCTTCACCACATGCTGTGCCAACAATAGCTAATTTATTGGTAATGCAGTTTCACTGTGTTTGCCCCCTGGCTCTTATTGTAGGTGTAGTCTACACCACATGCTGTGCTAACAATAGCTAATTTATTGGTAATGCAGTTTCACTGTGTTTGCCCCCTGGCTCTTGTTGTAGGTGTAGTCTACACCACATGCTGTGCTAACAATAGCTAATTTATTGGTAATGCAGTTTCACTGTGTTTGCCCCCTGGCTCTTATTGTAGGTGTAGTCTACACCACATGCTGTGCTAACAATAGCTAATTTATTGGTAATGCAGTTTCACTGTGTTTGCCCCCTGCCTCTTATTGTAGGTGTAGTCTACACCACATGCTATGCTAACAATAGCTAATTTATTGGTAGAACAGTTTCACTGTGTTTGCACCCTGGCTCTTATTGTAGGTGTAGTCTACACCACATGCTGTGCTAACAATAGCTAATTTATTGGTAATGCAGTTTCGCTGTGTTTGCACCCTGGCTCTTATTGTAGGTGTAGTCTACACCACATGCTCTGCTGACAATAGCTAATTTATTGGTAATGCAGTTTCACTGTGTTTGCACCCTGGCTCTTACTGTAGGTGTAGTCTACACCACATGCTCTGCTGACAATAGCTAATTTATTGGTAATGCAGTTTCACTGTGTTTGCACCTTGACTCTTATTGTAGGTGTAGTCTACACCACATGCTGTGCTAACAATAGCTAATTTATTGGTAATGCAGTTTCACTGTGTTTGCCCCCTGGCTCTTATTGTAGGTGTAGTCTACACCACATGCTATGCTAACAATAGCTAATTTATTGGTAATGCAGTTTCACTGTCTTTGCACCCTGACTCTTATTGAAGGTGTAGTCTACACCACATGCTGTGCTAACATTAGCTAATTTATTGGTAATGCAGTTTCACTGTGTTTGCACCCTGGCTCTTACTGTAGGTGTAGTCTACACCACATGCTCTGCTGACAATAGCTAATTTATTGGTAATGCAGTTTCACTGTGTTTGCACCCTGACTCTTATTGTAGGTGTAGTCTACACCACATGCTGTGCTAACAATAGCTAATTTATTGGTAATGCAGTTTCACTGTGTTTGCACCCTGACTCTTATTGTAGTTGTAGTCACACCACATGCTGTGCCAACAATAGCTTATTTATTGGTAATACAGGTTCCCTGTGTTTGCCCCCTGACTCTTATTGTAGGTGTAGACTACACCACTGGCTGTGCCAACAATAGCTAATTTATTGGTAATGCAGGTTCACTGTGTTTGCCCCCTGGCTCTTATTGTAGGTGTAGTCTACACAACATGCTGTGCTAACAATAGCTAATTTATTGGTAATGCAGTTTCACTGTGTTTGCCCCCTGGCTCTAATTGTAGGTGTAGTCTACACCACATGCTGTGCTAACAATAGTTAATTTATTGGTAATGCAGTTTCACTGTGTTTGCATCCTGGCTCTTATTGTAGGTGTAGTCTACACCACATGCTGTGCCAACAATAGCTAATTTATTGCTAATGCAGTTTCACTGTGTTTGCACCCTGACACTTATTGAAGGTGTAGTCTACACCACATGCTGTGCCAACAATAGCTAATTTATTGGTAATGCAGTTTCGCTGTGTTTGCACCCTGGCTCTTATTGTAGGTGTAGTCTACACCACATGCTGTGCCAACAATAGCTAATTTATTGGTAATGCAGTTTCACTGTGTTTGCATCCTGGCTCTTACTGTAGGTGTAGTCTACACCACATGCTGTGTTAACAATAGCTAATTTATTGGTAATGCAGGTTCACTGTGTTTGCACCCTGACACTTATTGAAGGTGTAGTCTACACCACATGCTGTGCCAACAATAGCTAAATTATTGGTAATGCAGTTTCGCTGTGTTTGCACCCTGGCTCTTATTGTAGGTGTAGTCTACACCACATGCTCTGCTGACAATAGCTAATTTATTGGTAATGCAGTTTCACTGTGTTTGCACCCTGACTCTTACTGTAGGTGTAGTCTACACCACATGCTGTGCCAACAATAGCTAATTTATTGGTAATGCAGGTTCACTGTGTTTGCCCCCTGGCTCTTATTGTAGGTGTAGTCTATACAACATGCTGTGCTAACAATAGCTAATTTATTGGTAATGCAGTTTCACTGTGTTTGCCCCCTGGCTCTAATTTTAGGTGTAGTCTACACCACATGCTGTGCTAACAATAGTTAATTTATTGGTAATGCAGGTTCACTGTGTTTGCCTCCTGACTCTTATTGTAGGTGTAGTCTACACCACATGCTGTGCCAACAATAGCTAATTTATTGGTAATGCAGTTTCACTGTGTTTGCCCTCTGGCTCTTATTGTAGGTGTAGTCTACACCACATGCTGTGCTAACAATAGCTAATTTATTGGTAATGCAGTTTCACTGTGTTTGCCCCCTGGCTCTTATTGAAGGTGTAGTCTACACCACATGCTGTGCTAACAATAGCTAATTTATTGGTAATGCAGTTTCACTGTGTTTGCCCCCTGGCTCTTATTGTAGGTGTAGTCTACACCACATGCTGTGCTAACAATAGCTAATTTATTGGTAATGCAGTTTCACTGTGTTTGCCCCCTGGCTCTTATTGTAGGTGTAGTCTACACCACATGCTATGCTAACAATAGCTAATTTATTGGTAGAACAGTTTCACTGTGTTTGCACCCTGGCTCTTATTGTAGGTGTAGTCTACACCACATGCTGTGCTAACAATAGCTAATTTATTGGTAATGCAGTTTCGCTGTGTTTGCTCCCTGGCTCTTATTGTAGGTGTAGTCTACACCACATGCTCTGCTGACAATAGCTAATTTATTGGTAATGCAGTTTCACTGTATTTGCATCCTGGCTCTTATTGTAGGTGTAGTCTACACCACATGCTGTGCCAACAATAGCTAAATTATTGGTAATGCAGTTTCACTGTGTTTGCACCCTGGCTCTTATTGTAGGTGTAGTCTACACCACATGCTCTGCTGACAATAGCTAATTTATTGGTAATGCAGTTTCACTGTGTTTGCATCCTGGCTCTTATTGTAGGTGTAGTCTACACAACATGCTGTGCCAACAATAGCTAATTTATTGGTAATGCAGTTTCACTGTGTTTGCACCCTGGCTCTTATTGTAGGTGTAGTCTACACCACATGCTGTGCCAACAATAGCTAATTTATTGGTAATGCAGTTTCACTGTGTTTGCACCCTGGCTCTTATTGAATGTGTAGTCTACACCACATGCTGTGCTAACAATAGCTAATTTATTGGTAATGCAGTTTCACTGTGTTTGCACCCTGGCTCTTACTGTAGGTGTAGTCTACACCACATGCTCTGCTGACAATAGCTAATTTATTGGTAATGCAGTTTCACTGTGTTTGCACCCTGACTCTTATTATAGGTGTAGTCTACACCACATGCTGTGCTAACAATAGCTAATTTATTGGTAATGCAGTTTCACTGTGTTTGCACCCTGACTCTTATTGAAGGTGTAGTCTACACCACATGCTGTGCTAACAATAGCTAATTTATTGGTAATGCAGTTTCACTGTGTTTGCCCCCTGGCTCTTATTGTAGGTGTAGTCTACACCACATGCTGTGCCAAAATAGCTAATTTATTGGTAATGCAGTTTCACTGTGTTTGCACCCTGACTCTTATTGTAGGTGTAGTCGACACCACATGCTGTGCTAACAATAGCTAATTTATTGGTAATGCAGTTTCACTGTGTTTGCACCCTGGCTCTTATTGAAGGTGTAGTCTACACCACATGCTGTGCTAACAATAGCTAATTTATTGGTAATGCAGTTTCACTGTGTTTGCACCCTGGCTCTTACTGTAGGTGTAGTCTACACCACATGCTCTGCTGACAATAGCTAATTTATTGGTAATGCAGTTTCACTGTGTTTGCACCCTGACTCTTATTATAGGTGTAGTCTACACCACATGCTGTGCTAACAATAGCTAATTTATTGGTAATGCAGTTTCACTGTGTTTGCCCCCTGGCTCTTATTGTAGGTGTAGTGTACACTACATGCTATGCTAACAATAGCTAATTTATTGGTAATGCAGTTTCACTGTGTTTGCACCCTGACTCTTATTGAAGGTGTAGTCTACACCACATGCTGTGCTAACAATAGCTAATTTATTGGTAATGCAGTTTCACTGTGTTTGCCCCCTGGCTCTTATTGTAGGTGTAGTCTACACAACATGCTGTGCTAACAATAGCTAATTTATTGGTAATGCAGTTTCACTGTGTTTGCCCCCTGGCTCTAATTGTAGGTGTAGTCTACACCACATGCTGTGCTAACAATAGTTAATTTATTGGTAATGCAGGTTCACTGTGTTTGCCCCCTGACTCTTATTGTAGGTGTAGTCTACACAACATGCTGTGCTAACAATAGCTAATTTATTGGTAATGCAGTTTCACTGTGTTTGCCCCCTGACTCTTATTGTAGGTGTAGTCTTCACCACATGCTGTGCCAACAATAGCTAATTTATTGGTAATGCAGTTTCACTGTGTTTGCCCCCTGGCTCTTATTGTAGGTGTAGTCTACACCACATGCTGTGCTAACAATAGCTAATTTATTGGTAATGCAGTTTCACTGTGTTTGCTCCCTGGCTCTTATTGTAGGTGTAGTCTACACCACATGCTGTGCTAACTATAGCTAATTTATTGGTAATGCAGTTTCACTGTGTTTGCCCCCTGGCTCTTATTGTAGGTGTAGTCTACACCACATGATGTGCTAACAATAGCTAATTTATTGGTAATGCAGTTTCACTGAGTTTGCCCCCTGGCTCTTATTGTAGGTGTAGTCTACACCACATGCTATGCTAACAATAGCTAATTTATTGGTAGAACAGTTTCACTGTGTTTGCACCCTGGCTCTTATTGTAGGTGTAGTCTACACCACATGCTGTGCTAACAATAGCTAATTTATTGGTAATGCAGTTTCGCTGTGTTTGCACCCTGGCTCTTATTGTAGGTGTAGTCTACACCACATGCTCTGCTGACAATAGCTAATTTATAGGTAATGCAGTTTCACTGTATTTGCATCCTGGCTCTTATTGTAGGTGTAGTCTACACCACATGCTGTGACAACAATAGCTAAATTATTGGTAATGCATTTTCACTGTGTTTGCACCCTGGCTCTTATTGTAGGTGTAGTCTACACCACATGCTCTGCTGACAATAGCTAATTTATTGGTAATGCAGTTTCACTGTGTTTGCATCCTGGCTCTTATTGTAGGTGTAGTCTACACCACATGCTGTGCCAACAATAGCTCATTTATTGGTAATGCAGTTTCACTGTGTTTGCACCCTGGCTCTTATTGTAGGTGTAGTCTACACCACATGCTGTGCCAACAATAGCTAATTTATTGGTAATGCAGTTTCACTGTGTTTGCACCCTGACTCTTATTGTAGGTGTAGTCGACACCACATGCTGTGCTAACAATAGCTAATTTATTGGTAATGCAGTTTCACTGTGTTTGCACCCTGGCTCTTATTGAAGATGTAGTCTACACCACATGCTGTGCTAACAATAGCTAATTTATTGGTAATGCAGTTTCACTGTGTTTGCACCCTGGCTCTTACTGTAGGTGTAGTCTACACCACATGCTCTGCTGACAATAGCTAATTTATTGGTAATGCAGTTTCACTGTGTTTGCAC
Organism: Meconema thalassinum; assembly: GCA_946902985.2. NCBI lineage: Eukaryota > Metazoa > Arthropoda > Insecta > Orthoptera > Tettigoniidae > Meconema > Meconema thalassinum. The sequence continues at coordinate 20,652,468 of OX336391.1, forward strand.
CCTGGCTCTTACTGTAGGTGTAGTCTAAACCACATGCTGTCCTAACAATAGCCAATTTATTGGTAATGCAGTTTCACTGTGTTTGCACCCTGGCTCTTATTGAAGGTGTAGTCTACACCACATGCTGTGCTAACAATAGCTAATTTGTTGGTAATGCAGTTTCACTGTGTTTGCATCCTGGCTCTTATTGTGGGTGTAGTGTACACCACATGCTGTGCTAACATTAGCTAATTTATTGGTAATGCAGTTTCACTGTGTTTGCACCCTGGCTCTTATTGTAGGTGTAGACTACACCACATGCTGTGCTAACAATAGCTAATTTATTGGTAATGCAGTTTCACTGTGTTTGCCCCCTGGCTCTTATTGTAGGTGTAGTGTACACCACATGCTGTGCCAACAATAGCTAATTTATTGGTAATGCAGTTTCAATGTGTTTGCAGCCTGGCTCTTATTGTAGGTGTAGTCTACACCACATTCTGTGCTAACAATAGCTAATTTATTGGTAATGCAGTTTCACTGTGTTTGCACCCTGGCTCTTACTGTAGGTGTAGTCTAAACCACATGCTGTCCTAACAATAGCCAATTTATTGGTAATGCAGGTTCACTGTGTTTGCACCCTGACTCTTATTGTAGGTGTAGACTACACCACATGCTGTGCTAACAATAGCTAATTTATTGGTAATGCAGTTTCACTGTGTTTGCCCCCTGGCTCTTATTGTAGGTGTAGTGTACACCACATGCTGTGCCAACAATAGCTAATTTATTGGTAATGCAGTTTCACTGTGTTTGCAGCCTGGCTCTTATTGTAGGTGTAGTCTACACCACATGCTGTGCTAACAATAGCTAATTTATTGGTAATGCAGTTTCACTGTGTTTGCACCCTGGCTCTTACTGTAGGTGTAGTCTAAACCACATGCTGTCCTAACAATAGCTAATTTATTGGTAGAACAGTTTCACTGTGTTTGCACCCTGGCTCTTATTGTAGGTGTAGTCTACACCACATGCTGTGCTAACAATAGCTAATTTATTGGTAATGCAGTTTCGCTGTGTTTGCACCCTGGCTCTTATTGTAGGTGTAGTCTACACCACATGCTCTGCTGACAATAGCTAATTTATTGGTAATGCAGTTTCACTGTGTTTGCACCCTGGCTCTTACTGTAGGTGTAGTCTACACCACATGCTCTGCTGACAATAGCTAATTTATTGGTAATGCAGTTTCACTGTGTTTGCACCCTGACTCTTATTGTAGGTGTAGTCTACACCACATGCTGTGCTAACAATAGCTAATTTATTGGTAATGCAGTTTCACTGTGTTTGCCCCCTGGCTCTTATTGTAGGTGTAGTCTACACCACATGCTATGCTAACAATAGCTAATTTATTGGTAATGCAGTTTCACTGTGTTTGCACCCTGACTCTTATTGAAGGTGTAGTCTACACCACATGCTGTGCTAACATTAGCTAATTTATTGGTAATGCAGTTTCACTGTGTTTGCACCCTGGCTCTTACTGTAGGTGTAGTCTACACCACATGCTCTGCTGACAATAGCTAATTTATTGGTAATGCAGTTTCACTGTGTTTGCACCCTGACTCTTATTGTAGGTGTAGTCTACACCACATGCTGTGCTAACAATAGCTAATTTATTGGTAATGCAGTTTCACTGTGTTTGCACCCTGACTCTTATTGTAGTTGTAGTCACACCACATGCTGTGCCAACAATAGCTTATTTATTGGTAATACAGGTTCCCTGTGTTTGCCCCCTGACTCTTATTGTAGGTGTAGACTACACCACTGGCTGTGCCAACAATAGCTAATTTATTGGTAATGCAGGTTCACTGTGTTTGCCCCCTGGCTCTTATTGTAGGTGTAGTCTACACAACATGCTGTGCTAACAATAGCTAATTTATTGGTAATGCAGTTTCACTGTGTTTGCCCCCTGGCTCTAATTGTAGGTGTAGTCTACACCACATGCTGTGCTAACAATAGTTAATTTATTGGTAATGCAGTTTCACTGTGTTTGCATCCTGGCTCTTATTGTAGGTGTAGTCTACACCACATGCTGTGCCAACAATAGCTAATTTATTGCTAATGCAGTTTCACTGTGTTTGCACCCTGACACTTATTGAAGGTGTAGTCTACACCACATGCTGTGCCAACAATAGCTAATTTATTGGTAATGCAGTTTCGCTGTGTTTGCACCCTGGCTCTTATTGTAGGTGTAGTCTACACCACATGCTGTGCCAACAATAGCTAATTTATTGGTAATGCAGTTTCACTGTGTTTGCATCCTGGCTCTTACTGTAGGTGTAGTCTACACCACATGCTGTGTTAACAATAGCTAATTTATTGGTAATGCAGGTTCACTGTGTTTGCACCCTGACACTTATTGAAGGTGTAGTCTACACCACATGCTGTGCCAACAATAGCTAAATTATTGGTAATGCAGTTTCGCTGTGTTTGCACCCTGGCTCTTATTGTAGGTGTAGTCTACACCACATGCTCTGCTGACAATAGCTAATTTATTGGTAATGCAGTTTCACTGTGTTTGCTCCCTGACTCTTACTGTAGGTGTAGTCTACACCACATGCTGTGCCAACAATAGCTAATTTATTGGTAATGCAGGTTCACTGTGTTTGCCCCCTGGCTCTTATTGTAGGTGTAGTCTATACAACATGCTGTGCTAACAATAGCTAATTTATTGGTAATGCAGTTTCACTGTGTTTGCCCCCTGGCTCTAATTTTAGGTGTAGTCTACACCACATGCTGTGCTAACAATAGTTAATTTATTGGTAATGCAGGTTCACTGTGTTTGCCTCCTGACTCTTATTGTAGGTGTAGTCTACACCACATGCTGTGCCAACAATAGCTAATTTATTGGTAATGCAGTTTCACTGTGTTTGCCCTCTGGCTCTTATTGTAGGTGTAGTCTACACCACATGCTGTGCTAACAATAGCTAATTTATTGGTAATGCAGTTTCACTGTGTTTGCCCCCTGGCTCTTATTGAAGGTGTAGTCTACACCACATGCTGTGCTAACAATAGCTAATTTATTGGTAATGCAGTTTCACTGTGTTTGCCCCCTGGCTCTTATTGTAGGTGTAGTCTACACCACATGCTGTGCTAACAATAGCTAATTTATTGGTAATGCAGTTTCACTGTGTTTGCCCCCTGGCTCTTATTGTAGGTGTAGTCTACACCACATGCTATGCTAACAATAGCTAATTTATTGGTAGAACAGTTTCACTGTGTTTGCACCCTGGCTCTTATTGTAGGTGTAGTCTACACCACATGCTGTGCTAACAATAGCTAATTTATTGGTAATGCAGTTTCGCTGTGTTTGCTCCCTGGCTCTTATTGTAGGTGTAGTCTACACCACATGCTCTGCTGACAATAGCTAATTTATTGGTAATGCAGTTTCACTGTATTTGCATCCTGGCTCTTATTGTAGGTGTAGTCTACACCACATGCTGTGCCAACAATAGCTAAATTATTGGTAATGCAGTTTCACTGTGTTTGCACCCTGGCTCTTATTGTAGGTGTAGTCTACACCACATGCTCTGCTGACAATAGCTAATTTATTGGTAATGCAGTTTCACTGTGTTTGCATCCTGGCTCTTATTGTAGGTGTAGTCTACACAACATGCTGTGCCAACAATAGCTAATTTATTGGTAATGCAGTTTCACTGTGTTTGCACCCTGGCTCTTATTGTAGGTGTAGTCTACACCACATGCTGTGCCAACAATAGCTAATTTATTGGTAATGCAGTTTCACTGTGTTTGCACCCTGGCTCTTATTGAATGTGTAGTCTACACCACATGCTGTGCTAACAATAGCTAATTTATTGGTAATGCAGTTTCACTGTGTTTGCACCCTGGCTCTTACTGTAGGTGTAGTCTACACCACATGCTCTGCTGACAATAGCTAATTTATTGGTAATGCAGTTTCACTGTGTTTGCACCCTGACTCTTATTATAGGTGTAGTCTACACCACATGCTGTGCTAACAATAGCTAATTTATTGGTAATGCAGTTTCACTGTGTTTGCACCCTGACTCTTATTGAAGGTGTAGTCTACACCACATGCTGTGCTAACAATAGCTAATTTATTGGTAATGCAGTTTCACTGTGTTTGCCCCCTGGCTCTTATTGTAGGTGTAGTCTACACCACATGCTGTGCCAAAATAGCTAATTTATTGGTAATGCAGTTTCACTGTGTTTGCACCCTGACTCTTATTGTAGGTGTAGTCGACACCACATGCTGTGCTAACAATAGCTAATTTATTGGTAATGCAGTTTCACTGTGTTTGCACCCTGGCTCTTATTGAAGGTGTAGTCTACACCACATGCTGTGCTAACAATAGCTAATTTATTGGTAATGCAGTTTCACTGTGTTTGCACCCTGGCTCTTACTGTAGGTGTAGTCTACACCACATGCTCTGCTGACAATAGCTAATTTATTGGTAATGCAGTTTCACTGTGTTTGCACCCTGACTCTTATTATAGGTGTAGTCTACACCACATGCTGTGCTAACAATAGCTAATTTATTGGTAATGCAGTTTCACTGTGTTTGCCCCCTGGCTCTTATTGTAGGTGTAGTGTACACTACATGCTATGCTAACAATAGCTAATTTATTGGTAATGCAGTTTCACTGTGTTTGCACCCTGACTCTTATTGAAGGTGTAGTCTACACCACATGCTGTGCTAACAATAGCTAATTTATTGGTAATGCAGTTTCACTGTGTTTGCCCCCTGGCTCTTATTGTAGGTGTAGTCTACACAACATGCTGTGCTAACAATAGCTAATTTATTGGTAATGCAGTTTCACTGTGTTTGCCCCCTGGCTCTAATTGTAGGTGTAGTCTACACCACATGCTGTGCTAACAATAGTTAATTTATTGGTAATGCAGGTTCACTGTGTTTGCCCCCTGACTCTTATTGTAGGTGTAGTCTACACAACATGCTGTGCTAACAATAGCTAATTTATTGGTAATGCAGTTTCACTGTGTTTGCCCCCTGACTCTTATTGTAGGTGTAGTCTTCACCACATGCTGTGCCAACAATAGCTAATTTATTGGTAATGCAGTTTCACTGTGTTTGCCCCCTGGCTCTTATTGTAGGTGTAGTCTACACCACATGCTGTGCTAACAATAGCTAATTTATTGGTAATGCAGTTTCACTGTGTTTGCTCCCTGGCTCTTATTGTAGGTGTAGTCTACACCACATGCTGTGCTAACTATAGCTAATTTATTGGTAATGCAGTTTCACTGTGTTTGCCCCCTGGCTCTTATTGTAGGTGTAGTCTACACCACATGATGTGCTAACAATAGCTAATTTATTGGTAATGCAGTTTCACTGAGTTTGCCCCCTGGCTCTTATTGTAGGTGTAGTCTACACCACATGCTATGCTAACAATAGCTAATTTATTGGTAGAACAGTTTCACTGTGTTTGCACCCTGGCTCTTATTGTAGGTGTAGTCTACACCACATGCTGTGCTAACAATAGCTAATTTATTGGTAATGCAGTTTCGCTGTGTTTGCACCCTGGCTCTTATTGTAGGTGTAGTCTACACCACATGCTCTGCTGACAATAGCTAATTTATAGGTAATGCAGTTTCACTGTATTTGCATCCTGGCTCTTATTGTAGGTGTAGTCTACACCACATGCTGTGACAACAATAGCTAAATTATTGGTAATGCAGTTTCACTGTGTTTGCACCCTGGCTCTTATTGTAGGTGTAGTCTACACCACATGCTCTGCTGACAATAGCTAATTTACTGGTAATGCAGTTTCACTGTGTTTGCATCCTGGCTCTTATTGTAGGTGTAGTCTACACCACATGCTGTGCCAACAATAGCTCATTTATTGGTAATGCAGTTTCACTGTGTTTGCACCCTGGCTCTTATTGTAGGTGTAGTCTACACCACATGCTGTGCCAACAATAGCTAATTTATTGGTAATGCAGTTTCACTGTGTTTGCACCCTGACTCTTATTGTAGGTGTAGTCGACACCACATGCTGTGCTAACAATAGCTAATTTATTGGTAATGCAGTTTCACTGTGTTTGCACCCTGGCTCTTATTGAAGATGTAGTCTACACCACATGCTGTGCTAACAATAGCTAATTTATTGGTAATGCAGTTTCACTGTGTTTGCACCCTGGCTCTTACTGTAGGTGTAGTCTACACCACATGCTCTGCTGACAATAGCTAATTTATTGGTAATGCAGTTTCACTGTGTTTGCACCCTGGCTCTTACTGTAGGTGTAGTCTAAACCACATGCTGTCCTAACAATAGCCAATTTATTGGTAATGCAGTTTCACTGTGTTTGCACCCTGGCTCTTATTGAAGGTGTAGTCTACACCACATGCTGTGCTAACAATAGCTAATTTGTTGGTAATGCAGTTTCACTGTGTTTGCATCCTGGCTCTTATTGTGGGTGTAGTGTACACCACATGCTGTGCTAACATTAGCTAATTTATTGGTAATGCAGTTTCACTGTGTTTGCACCCTGGCTCTTATTGTAGGTGTAGACTACACCACATGCTGTGCTAACAATAGCTAATTTATTGGTAATGCAGTTTCACTGTGTTTGCCCCCTGGCTCTTATTGTAGGTGTAGTGTACACCACATGCTGTGCCAACAATAGCTAATTTATTGGTAATGCAGTTTCACTGTGTTTGCCCCCTGGCTCTTATTGTAGGTGTAGTGTACACCACATGCTGTGCCAACAATAGCTAGTTTATTGGTAATGCAGTTTCACTGTGTTTGCACCCTGGCTCTTATTGTAGGTGTAGTCTACACCACATGCTGTTCTAACAATAGCTAATTTATTGGTAATGCAGTTTAAATGTGATTGCCCCCTGGCTCTTATTGTAGGTGTAGTCTACACCACATGCTATGCTAACAATAGCTAATTTATTGGTAGAGCAGTTTCACTGTGTTTGCACCCTGGCTCTTATTGTAGTTGTAGTCTACACCACATGCTGTGCCAACAATAGCTAATTTATTGGTAATGCAGGTTCACTGTGTTTGCCCCCTTGCCCTTATTGTAGGTATAGTCTACACCACATGCTGTTCCAACAATAGCTAATTTATTGGTAATGCAGGTTCACTGTGTTTGCACCCTGACTCTTATCGTAGGTGTAGTCTACACCACATGCTGTGCCAACAATAGCTAATTTTTTGTTAATGCAGTTTCACTGTGTTTCCAGCCTGGTTCTTATTGTAGGTGTAGTCTACACCACATGCTGTGCCAACAATAGCTAATTTATTGGTAATTTAGGTTCACTGTGTTTGCACCCTGGCTCTTATTGTAGGTGTAGTCTACACCACATGCTGTGCTAACAATAGCTAATTTATTGGTAATGCAGGTTAACTGTGTTTGCACCCTGACTCTTATTGTAGGTGTAGTCGACACCACATGCTGTGCCAACAATAGCTAATTTATTGGTGATGCAGGTTCACTGTGTTTGCACCCTGACTCTTATTGTAGGTGTAGACTACACCACATGCTGTGCCAACAATAGCTAATTTATTGGTGATGCAGGTTCACTGTGTTTGCTCCCTGACTCTTATTGTAGGTGTAGTCTACACCACATGCTGTGCCAACAGTAACTAATTTATTGATGATGCAGGTTCACTGTGTTTTCACCCAGACTCTTATTGTGGGTGTAGTCTACACCAAATGCTGTGCCAACAATAGCTAATTTATTGGTAATGCAGGTTCACTGTGTTTGCACCCTGACTCTTAATGTAGGTGAAGTCTACACCACATGCTGTGCTAACAATAGCTAATTTATTGTTAATGCAGTTTCACTGTGTTTACACCCTGGTTCTTATTGTAGGTGTAGTCTACACCACATGCTGTGCCAACAATAGCTAATTTATTGGTAATTCTGGTTCACTGTGTTTGCACCCTGGCTCTTATTGTAGTTGTAGTCTACACCACATGCTGTGCCAACAATAGCTAATTTATTGGTAATGCAGGTTCACTGTGTTTGCCCCTTGGGTCTTACTGTAGGTGTAGTCTACACCACAATAGCTAATTTATTGGTAATGCAGGTTCACTGTGTTTGCCCCTTGGGTCTTATTGTAGGTATAGTCTACACCACATGCTGTTCCAACAATAGCTAATTAATTGGTAAAGCAGGTTCACTGTGTTTATACCCTGGCTCTTATTGTAGGTGTAGTCTACACCACATGCTGTGCCAACAATAGCTAATTAATTGGTAATGCAGTTTCTCTGTGTTTGCACCCTGACTCTTATTGTAGGTGTAGTCTACACCACATGCTGTGCCAACAATAGCTAATTTATTGGTAATGCACTTTCACTGTGTTTACACCCTGGTTCTTTTTGTAGGTGTAGTCTACACCACATGCTGTGCCAACAATAGCTATTTATTGTTAATTCAGTTTCACTGTTATTGCACCCTAGCTCTTATTGTAGGTGTATTCTACACCACATGCTGTGCTAACAATAGCTAATTTATCGGAAATGCAGTTTCACTGTATTTGCACACTGGTTCTTATTGTTGGTGTAGTCTACACCACATGGTGTGCCAACAATAGCTAATTTATTGGTAATGCAGGTTCACTGTGTTTGCCCCCTGAATCTTATTGTAGGTGTAGTCTACACCACATGCTGTGCTAACAATAGCTAGTTTATTGGTAATGCAGTTTCACTGTGTTTGCCCTCTGGCTCTTATTGTAGGTGTAGTGTACACCACATGCTGTCCTAACAGTAGCTAATTTATTGTTAATGCAGGTTCACTCTGTTTGCACCCTGACTCTTATTGTAGGTGTACTCTACACCAAATGCTGTGCTAACAATAGCTAATTTATTGTTAATGCAGTTTCACTGTGTTTGCCCTCTGGCTCTTATTGTAGGTGTAGTGTACACCACATGCTGTGCTAACAATAGCTAATTTATTGTTAATGCAGGTTCACTCTGTTTGCACCCTGACTCTTATTGTAGGTGTACTCTACACCACATGCTGTGCTAACAGTAGCTAATTTATTGTTAATGCAGTTTCACTGTGTTTGCCCTCTGGCTCTTACTGTAGGTGTAGTCTACACCACATGCTGTGCCAACAATAGCTAATTTATTGTTAATGCAGTTTCACTGTGATTGCACTTTAGCTCTTATTGTAGGTGTAGTCACACCACATGCTGTGCTAACAATAGCTATTTTATTGTTAATGCAGTTTCACTGTGTTTGCACCCTGGTTCTTATTGTAGGTGTAGTCTACACCACATGCTGTGCCAACAATAGCTAATTTATTGTTAATGCAGTTTCACTGTGTTTGCATCCTGGCTCTTATTGTAGGTGTAGTCTACACCACATGCTGTGCCAACAATAGCTAATTTATTGTTAATGCAGTTTCACTGTGTTTGCATCCTGGCTCTTATTGTAGGTGTAGTCACACCTCATGCTGTGCTAACAATAGCTAATTTATTGTTAATGCAGTTTCACTGTGATTGCACCCTGGTTCTTATTGTAGGTGTAGTCACACCACATGCTGTGCCAACAATAGGTAATTTATTGGTAATGCAGGTTCACTGTGTTTGCACCCTGGTTCTTATTGTAGGTGTAGTCTACACCACATGCTGTGCCAACAATAGGTAATTTATTGGTAATGCAGGTTCACTGTGTTTGCACCCTGGTTCTTATTGTAGGTGTAGTCTACACCACATGCTGTGCTAACAATAGCTAATTTATTGTTAATGCAGTTTCACTGTGTTTGCACCCTGGTTCGTATTGTAGGTGTAGTCTACACCACATGCTGTGCCAACAATAGGTAATTTATTGTTAATGCAGTTTCACTGTGTTTGCTCCTGGTTCTTATTGTAGGTGTAGTATACACCACATGCTGTGCCAACAATAGGTAATTTATTGGTAATGCAGGTTCACTGTGTTTGCCCCCTGACTCTTATTGTAGTTGTAGTCTACACCACATGCTGTGCCAACAATAGCTAATTTATTGGTAATGCAGGTTCACTGTGTTTGCACCCTGGCTCTTACTGTGGGTGTAGTCTACACCACATGCTGTGCCAACAATAACTAATTTATTGGTAGTTCAGTTTCACTGTGTTTGCACCCTGGCTCTTATTGTAGGTGTAGTCTACACCACATGCTGTGCCAACAATAGCTAATTTATTGGTAATGCAGGTTCACTGTGTTTGCAGCCTGGCTCTTATTGTAGGTGTAGTCTACACCACATGCTGTACCAACAATAGCTAATTATTTGGTAATGCAGTTTCTCTGTGTTTGCACCCTGACTCTTATTGTAGGTGTAGTCTACACCACATGCTGTGCTAACAATAGCTAATTCATTGGTCATGCAGGTTAACTGTGTTTGCACCCTGACTCTTATTGTAGGTGTAGTCTACACCTCATGCTGTGCCAACAGTAGCTAATTTATTGGTAATGCCGGTTCACTCTGTTTGCACCCTGACTCTTATTGTAGGTGTAGTCTACACCACATGCTGTGCTAACAATAGCTAATTTATTGTTAATGCAGTTTCACTGTGTTTACACCCTGGTTCTTATTGTAGGTGTAGTCTACACCACATGCCGTGCCAACAATAGCTAATTTATTGGTAATGCAGGTTCACTGTGTTTGCACCCTGGCTCTTATTGTAGGTGTAGTCTACACCACATGCTGTGCTAACAATAGCTAATTTATTGGTAATGCAGGTTAACTGTGTTTGCACCCTGACTCTTATTGTAGGTGTAGTCGACACCACATGCTGTGCCAACAATAGCTAATTTATTGGTGATGCAGGTTCACTGTGATTGCACCCTGACTCTTATTGTAGGTGTAGACTACACCACATGCTGTGCCAACAATAGCTAATTTATTGGTGATGCAGGTTCACTGTGTTTGCACCCTGATACTTATTGTAGGTGTAGTCTACACCACATGCTGTGCCAACAGTAACTAATTTATTGATGATGCAGGTTCACTGTGTTTTCACCCAGACTCTTATTGTGGGTGTAGTCTACACCAAATGCTGTGCCAACATTAGCTAATTTATTGGTAATGCAGGTTCACTGTGTTTGCACCCTGACTCTTAATGTAGGTGAAGTCTACACCTCATGCTGTGCTAACAATAGCTAATTTATTGTTAATGCAGTTTCACTGTGTTTACACCCTGGTTCTTATTGTAGGTGTAGTCTACACCACATGCTGTGCCAACAATAGCAAATTTATTGGTAATTCTGGTTCACTGTGTTTGCACCCTGGCTCTTATTGTAGTTGTAGTCTAAACCACATGCTGTCCTAACAATAGCCAATTTATTGGTAATGCAGTTTCACTGTGTTTGCACCCTGGCTCTTACTGTAGGTGTAGTCTAAACCACATGCTGTCCTAACAATAGCCAATTTATTGGTAATGCAGGTTCACTGTGTTTGCACCCTGACTCTTATTGTAGGTGTAGACTACACCACATGCTGTGCTAACAATAGCTAATTTATTGATAATGCAGTTTCACTGTGTTTGCCCCCTGGCTCTTATTGTAGGTGTAGTGTACACCACATGCTGTGCCAACAATAGCTAGTTTATTGGTAATGCAGTTTCACTGTGTTTGCACCCTGGCTCTTATTGTAGGTGTAGTCTACACCACATGCTGTTCTAACAATAGCTAATTTATTGGTAATGCAGTTTAAATGTGATTGCCCCCTGGCTCTTATTGTAGGTGTAGTCTACACCACATGCTATGCTAACAATAGCTAATTTATTGGTAGAGCAGTTTCACTGTGTTTGCACCCTGGCTCTTATTGTAGTTGTAGTCTACACCACATGCTGTGCCAACAATAGCTAATTTATTGGTAATGCAGGTTCACTGTGTTTGCCCCCTTGCCCTTATTGTAGGTATAGTCTACACCACATGCTGTTCCAACAATAGCTAATTTATTGGTAATGCAGGTTCACTGTGTTTGCACCCTGACTCTTATCGTAGGTGTAGTCTACACCACATGCTGTGCCAACAATAGCTAATTTTTTGTTAATGCAGTTTCACTGTGTTTCCAGCCTGGTTCTTATTGTAGGTGTAGTCTACACCACATGCTGTGCCAACAATAGCTAATTTATTGGTAATTTAGGTTCACTGTGTTTGCACCCTGGCTCTTATTGTAGGTGTAGTCTACACCACATGCTGTGCTAACAATAGCTAATTTATTGGTAATGCAGGTTAACTGTGTTTGCACCCTGACTCTTATTGTAGGTGTAGTCGACACCACATGCTGTGCCAACAATAGCTAATTTATTGGTGATGCAGGTTCACTGTGTTTGCACCCTGACTCTTATTGTAGGTGTAGACTACACCACATGCTGTGCCAACAATAGCTAATTTATTGGTGATGCAGGTTCACTGTGTTTGCTCCCTGACTCTTATTGTAGGTGTAGTCTACACCACATGCTGTGCCAACAGTAACTAATTTATTGATGATGCAGGTTCACTGTGTTTTCACCCAGACTCTTATTGTGGGTGTAGTCTACACCAAATGCTGTGCCAACAATAGCTAATTTATTGGTAATGCAGGTTCACTGTGTTTGCACCCTGACTCTTAATGTAGGTGAAGTCTACACCACATGCTGTGCTAACAATAGCTAATTTATTGTTAATGCAGTTTCACTGTGTTTACACCCTGGTTCTTATTGTAGGTGTAGTCTACACCACATGCTGTGCCAACAATAGCTAATTTATTGGTAATTCTGGTTCACTGTGTTTGCACCCTGGCTCTTATTGTAGTTGTAGTCTACACCACATGCTGTGCCAACAATAGCTAATTTATTGGTAATGCAGGTTCACTGTGTTTGCCCCTTGGGTCTTACTGTAGGTGTAGTCTACACCACAATAGCTAATTTATTGGTAATGCAGGTTCACTGTGTTTGCCCCTTGGGTCTTATTGTAGGTATAGTCTACACCACATGCTGTTCCAACAATAGCTAATTAATTGGTAAAGCAGGTTCACTGTGTTTATACCCTGGCTCTTATTGTAGGTGTAGTCTACACCACATGCTGTGCCAACAATAGCTAATTAATTGGTAATGCAGTTTCTCTGTGTTTGCACCCTGACTCTTATTGTAGGTGTAGTCTACACCACATGCTGTGCCAACAATAGCTAATTTATTGGTAATGCACTTTCACTGTGTTTACACCCTGGTTCTTTTTGTAGGTGTAGTCTACACCACATGCTGTGCCAACAATAGCTATTTATTGTTAATTCAGTTTCACTGTTATTGCACCCTAGCTCTTATTGTAGGTGTATTCTACACCACATGCTGTGCTAACAATAGCTAATTTATCGGAAATGCAGTTTCACTGTATTTGCACACTGGTTCTTATTGTTGGTGTAGTCTACACCACATGGTGTGCCAACAATAGCTAATTTATTGGTAATGCAGGTTCACTGTGTTTGCCCCCTGAATCTTATTGTAGGTGTAGTCTACACCACATGCTGTGCTAACAATAGCTAGTTTATTGGTAATGCAGTTTCACTGTGTTTGCCCTCTGGCTCTTATTGTAGGTGTAGTGTACACCACATGCTGTCCTAACAGTAGCTAATTTATTGTTAATGCAGGTTCACTCTGTTTGCACCCTGACTCTTATTGTAGGTGTACTCTACACCAAATGCTGTGCTAACAATAGCTAATTTATTGTTAATGCAGTTTCACTGTGTTTGCCCTCTGGCTCTTATTGTAGGTGTAGTGTACACCACATGCTGTGCTAACAATAGCTAATTTATTGTTAATGCAGGTTCACTCTGTTTGCACCCTGACTCTTATTGTAGGTGTACTCTACACCACATGCTGTGCTAACAGTAGCTAATTTATTGTTAATGCAGTTTCACTGTGTTTGCCCTCTGTCTCTTACTGTAGGTGTAGTCTACACCACATGCTGTGCCAACAATAGCTAATTTATTGTTAATGCAGTTTCACTGTGATTGCACTTTAGCTCTTATTGTAGGTGTAGTCACACCACATGCTGTGCTAACAATAGCTATTTTATTGTTAATGCAGTTTCACTGTGTTTGCACCCTGGTTCTTATTGTAGGTGTAGTCTACACCACATGCTGTGCCAACAATAGCTAATTTATTGTTAATGCAGTTTCACTGTGTTTGCATCCTGGCTCTTATTGTAGGTGTAGTCTACACCACATGCTGTGCCAACAATAGCTAATTTATTGTTAATGCAGTTTCACTGTGTTTGCATCCTGGCTCTTATTGTAGGTGTAGTCACACCACATGCTGTGCTAACAATAGCTAATTTATTGTTAATGCAGTTTCACTGTGATTGCACCCTGGTTCTTATTGTAGGTGTAGTCACACCACATGCTGTGCCAACAATAGGTAATTTATTGGTAATGCAGGTTCACTGTGTTTGCACCCTGGTTCTTATTGTAGGTGTAGTCTACACCACATGCTGTGCCAACAATAGGTAATTTATTGGTAATGCAGGTTCACTGTGTTTGCACCCTGGTTCTTATTGTAGGTGTAGTCTACACCACATGCTGTGCTAACAATAGCTAATTTATTGTTAATGCAGTTTCACTGTGTTTGCACCCTGGTTCGTATTGTAGGTGTAGTCTACACCACATGCTGTGCCAACAATAGGTAATTTATTGTTAATGCAGTTTCACTGTGTTTGCTCCTGGTTCTTATTGTAGGTGTAGTATACACCACATGCTGTGCCAACAATAGGTAATTTATTGGTAATGCAGGTTCACTGTGTTTGCCCCCTGACTCTTATTGTAGTTGTAGTCTACACCACATGCTGTGCCAACAATAGCTAATTTATTGGTAATGCAGGTTCACTGTGTTTGCACCCTGGCTCTTACTGTGGGTGTAGTCTACACCACATGCTGTGCCAACAATAACTAATTTATTGGTAGTTCAGTTTCACTGTGTTTGCACCCTGGCTCTTATTGTAGGTGTAGTCTACACCACATGCTGTGCCAACAATAGCTAATTTATTGGTAATGCAGGTTCACTGTGTTTGCAGCCTGGCTCTTATTGTAGGTGTAGTCTACACCACATGCTGTACCAACAATAGCTAATTATTTGGTAATGCAGTTTCTCTGTGTTTGCACCCTGACTCTTATTGTAGGTGTAGTCTACACCACATGCTGTGCTAACAATAGCTAATTCATTGGTCATGCAGGTTAACTGTGTTTGCACCCTGACTCTTATTGTAGGTGTAGTCTACACCTCATGCTGTGCCAACAGTAGCTAATTTATTGGTAATGCCGGTTCACTCTGTTTGCACCCTGACTCTTATTGTAGGTGTAGTCTACACCACATGCTGTGCTAACAATAGCTAATTTATTGTTAATGCAGTTTCACTGTGTTTACACCCTGGTTCTTATTGTAGGTGTAGTCTACACCACATGCCGTGCCAACAATAGCTAATTTATTGGTAATGCAGGTTCACTGTGTTTGCACCCTGGCTCTTATTGTAGGTGTAGTCTACACCACATGCTGTGCTAACAATAGCTAATTTATTGGTAATGCAGGTTAACTGTGTTTGCACCCTGACTCTTATTGTAGGTGTAGTCGACACCACATGCTGTGCCAACAATAGCTAATTTATTGGTGATGCAGGTTCACTGTGATTGCACCCTGACTCTTATTGTAGGTGTAGACTACACCACATGCTGTGCCAACAATAGCTAATTTATTGGTGATGCAGGTTCACTGTGTTTGCACCCTGATACTTATTGTAGGTGTAGTCTACACCACATGCTGTGCCAACAGTAACTAATTTATTGATGATGCAGGTTCACTGTGTTTTCACCCAGACTCTTATTGTGGGTGTAGTCTACACCAAATGCTGTGCCAACATTAGCTAATTTATTGGTAATGCAGGTTCACTGTGTTTGCACCCTGACTCTTAATGTAGGTGAAGTCTACACCTCATGCTGTGCTAACAATAGCTAATTTATTGTTAATGCAGTTTCACTGTGTTTACACCCTGGTTCTTATTGTAGGTGTAGTCTACACCACATGCTGTGCCAACAATAGCAAATTTATTGGTAATTCTGGTTCACTGTGTTTGCACCCTGGCTCTTATTGTAGTTGTAGTCTACACCACATGCTGTGCCAACAATAGCTAATTTATTGGTAATGCAGGTTCACTGTGTTTGCCCCTTGGGTCTTACTGTAGGTGTAGTCTACACCACAATAGCTAATTTATTGGTAATGCAGGTTCACTGTGTTTGCCCCTTGGGTCTTATTGGAGGTATAGTCTACACCACATGCTGTTCCAACAATAGCTAATTAATTGGTAAAGCAGGTTCACTGTGTTTATACCCTGGCTCTTATTGTAGGTGTAGTCTACACCACATGCTGTGCCAACAATAGCTAATTAATTAGTAATGCAGTTTCTCTGTGTTTGCACCCTGACTCTTATTGTAGGTGTAGTCTACACCACATGCTGTGCCAACAATAGCTAATTTATTGGTAATGCACTTTCACTGTGTTTACACCCTGGTTCTTTTTGTAGGTGTAGTCTACACCACATGCTGTGCCAATAATAGCTATTTATTGTTAATTCAGTTTCACTGTTATTGCACCCTAGCTCTTATTATAGGTGTATTCTACACCACATGCTGTGCTAACAATAGCTAATTTATTGGTAATGCAGGTTCACTGTGTTTGCCCCCTGAATCTTATTGTAGGTGTAGTCTA
The DNA here is from genome assembly GCA_946902985.2 of Meconema thalassinum. NCBI lineage: Eukaryota > Metazoa > Arthropoda > Insecta > Orthoptera > Tettigoniidae > Meconema > Meconema thalassinum. The sequence goes on from OX336391.1 coordinate 20,669,163, forward strand.
CACCACATGCTGTGCTAACAATAGCTAGTTTATTGGTAATGCAGTTTCACTGTGTTTGCCCTCTGGCTCTTATTGTAGGTGTAGTGTACACCACATGCTGTCCTAACAGTAGCTAATTTATTGTTAATGCAGGTTCACTCTGTTTGCACCCTGACTCTTATTGTAGGTTTACTCTACACCACATGCTGTGCTAACAATAGCTAATGTATTGTTATTGCAGTTTCACTGTGTTTGCACCCTGGCTCTTATTGTAGGTGTAGTCTACACGACATGCTGTGCCAACAATAGGTAATTTATTGGTAATGCAGGTTCACTGTGTTTGCACCCTGGCTCTTACTGTGGGTGTAGTCTACACCACATGCTGTGCCAATAATAACTAATTTATAGGTAGTTCAGTTTCACTGTGTTTGCACCCTGGCTCTTATTGTAGTTGTAGTCTACACCACATGCTGTGCCAACAATAGCTAATTTATTGGTAATGCAGGTTCACTTTGTTTGCAGCCTGGCTCTTATTGTAGGTGTAGTCTACACCACATGCTGTACCAACAATAGCTAATTAATTGGTAATGCAGTTTCTCTGTGTTTGCACCCTGACTCTTATTGTAAGTGTAGTCTACACCACATGCTGTGCTAACAATAGCTAATTCATTGGTCATGCAGGTTAACTGTGTTTGCACACTGACTCTTATTGTAGGTGTAGTCTACACCTCATGCTGTGCCAACAGTAGCTAATTTATTGGTAATGCCGGTTCACTCTGTTTGCACCCTGACTCTTATTGTAGGGGTAGTCTACACCACATGCTGTGCTAACAATAGCTAATTTATTGTTAATGCAGTTTCACTGTGTTTACACCCTGGTTCTTATTGTAGGTGTAGTCTACACCACATGCTGTGCCAACAATAGCTAATTTATTGGTAATGCAGTTTCGCTGTGATTGCACCCTGGCTCTTATTGTAGGTGTAGTCTACACCACATTCTCTGCTGACAATAGCTAATTTATTGGTAATGCAGTTTCACTGTGTTTGCATCCTGGCTCTTACTGTAGGTGTAGTCTACACCACATGCTGTGCCAACAATAGCTAATTTATTGGTAATGCAGGTTCACTGTGTTTGCCCCCTGGCTCTTATTGTAGGTGTAGTCTACACCACATGCTGTCCTAACATTGGCCAATTTATTGGTAATGCAGGTTCACTGTGTTTGCACCCTGACTCTTATTGTAGGTGTAGACTACACCACATGCTGTGCTAACAATAGCTAATTTATTGATAATGCAGTTTCACTGTGTTTGCCCCCTGGCTCTTATTGTCGGTGTAGTATACACCACATGCTGTGCCAACAATAGCTAATTTATTGGTAATGCAGTTTCACTGTGTTTGCACCCTGGTTCTTATTGTAGGTGTAGTCGACACCACATGCTGTGCTAACAATAGCTAATTTATTGGTAATGCAGTTTAACTGGGATTGCCCCCTGGCTCTTATTGTAGGTGTAGTCTACACCACATGCTATGCTAACAATAGCTAATTTATTGGTAGAGCAGTTTCACTGTAATTGCACCCTGGCTCTTATTGTAGTTGTTGTCTACACCACATGCTGTGCCACCAATAGCTAATTTATTGGTAATGCAGGTTCACTGTGTTTGCCCCCTTGCTCTTATTGTAGGTATAGTCTACACCACATGCTGTTCCAACAATAGCTAATTTATTGGTAATGCAGGTTCACTGTGTTTGCACCCTGGCTCTTATTGTAGGTGTAATCTACACCAAATGCTGTGCCAACAATAGCTAATTTATTGGTAATGTAGTTTCACTGCGTTTACACCCTGAATCTTATTGTAGGTGTAGTCTACACCACATGCTGTGCCAACAATAGCCAATCTTTTGTTAATGCAGTTTCACTGTGTTTGCACCCTGGTTCTTATTGTAGGTGTAGTCTACACCACATGCTGTGCCAACAATAGCTAATTTATTGGTAATGCAGGTTCACTGTGTTTGCACCCTGGCTCTTATTGTAGGTGTAGTCTACACCACATGCTGTGCTAACAATAGCTAATTTATTGGTAATGCAGGTTAACTGTGTTTGCACCCTGACTCTTATTGTAGGTGTAGTCGACACCACATGCTGTGCCAACAATAGCTAATTTATTGGTGATGCAGGTTCACTGTGTTAGCACCCTGACTCTTATTGTAGGTGTAGTCTACGCCACATGCTGTGCCAACAGTAACTAATTTATTGGTGATGCAGGTTCACTGTGTTTGCACCCAGACTCTTATTGTGTGTGTAGTCTACACCAAATGCTGTGCCAACAATAGCTAATTTATTGGTAATGCAGGTTCACTGTGTTTGCACCCTGACTCTTAATGTAGGTGTAGTCTACACCACTTGCTGTGCTAACAATAGCTAATTCATTGGTAATGCAGGTTCACTATGTTTGCACCCTGGCTCTTATTGTAGTTGTAGTCTACACCACATGCTGTGCCAACAATAGCTAATTTATTGGTAATGCAGGTTCACTGTGTTTGCCCCCTGGCTCTTACTGTAGGTGTAGTCTACACCACAATAGCTAATTTATTGGTAATGCAGGTTCACTGTGTTTGCACCCTGGCTCTTACTTTGGGTGTAGTCTAGACCACATGCTGTGCCAACAATAGCTAATTTATTGGTAGTTCAGTTTCACTGTGTTTGCCCCCTGACTCTTATTGTAGGTGTAGTCTACACCACATGCTGTGCCAACAATAGCTAATTTATTGGTAATGCAGTTTCACTATTTTTGCACCCTGGCTCTTATTGTAGGTGTAGTCTACACCACTTGCTGTGCTACCAATAGCTAATTTATTGGTCATGCTGGTTCAATGTGTTTGCACCCTGACTCTTTCTGTAGGTGTAGTCTACACCACATGCTCTGCTGACAATAGCTAATTTATTGGTAATGCAGTTTCACTGTGTTTGCCCCCTGGCTCTTACTGTAGGTGTAGTCTACACCACATGCTGTGCCAACAATAGCTAATTTATTGGTAATGCAGGTTCACTGTGTTTGCACCCTGACTCTTATTGTATGTGTAGACTACACCACATGCTGTGCTAACAATAGCTAATTTATTGATAATGCAGTTTCACTGTGTTTGCCCCCTGGCTCTTATTGTAGATGTAGTGTACACCACATGCTGTGCCAACAATAGCTAATTTATTGGTAATGCAGTTTCACTGTGTTTGCTCCCTGGCTCTTATTGTAGGTGTAGTCTACACCACATGCTGTGCTAACAATAGCTAATTTATTGGTAATGCCGTTTAACTGTGATTGCCCCCTGGCTCTTATTGTAGGTGTAGTCTACACCACATGCTATGCTAACAATAGCTAATTTATTGGTAGAACAGTTTCACTGTGTTTGCACCCTGGCTCTTATTGTAGTTGTAGTCTACACCACATGCTGTGCCAACAATAGCTAATTTATTGGTAATGCAGGTTCACTGTGTTTGCCCCCTGGCTCTTACTGTAGGTGTAGTCTACACCACATGCTGTGCCAACAATAGCTAATTTATTGGTAATGCAGTTTCACTGTGTTTGCACCCTGACTCTTATTGTAGGTGTAGTCTACACCACATGCTGTGCCAACAATAGCTATTTTTTTGTTAATGCAGTTTCACTGTGTTTGCACCCTGGTTCTCATTGTAGGTGTAGTCTACACCACATGCTGTGCCAACAATAGCTAATTTATTGGTAATGCAGGTTCACTGTCTTAGCACCCTGGCTCTTATTGTAGGTGTAGTCTACACCACATGCTGTGCTAACAATAGCTAATTTATTGGTAATGCAGGTTAACTGTGTTTGCACCCTGACTCTTATTGTAGGTGTAGTCGACACCACATGCTGTGCCAACAATAGCTAATTTATTGGTAATGCAGGTTAACTGTGTTTGCACCCTGACTCTTATTGTAGGTGTAGTCTACGCCACATGCTGTGCCAACAGTAACTAATTTATTGGTGATGCAGGTTCACTGTGTTTTCACCCAGACTCTTATTGTGGGTGTAGTCTACACCAAATGCTGTGCTAACAATAGCTAATTTATTGGTAATGCAGGTTCACTGTGTTTGCACCCTGACTCTTAATGTAGGTGTAGTCTACACCACATGCTGTGCTAACAATAGCTATTTTATTGTTAATGCAGTTTCACTGTGTTTACACCCTGGTTCTTATTGTAGGTGTAGTCTACACCACATGCTGTGCCAACAATAGCTAATTTATTGGTAATGCAGGTTCACTGTGTTTGCCCCTTGGGTCTTACTGTAGGTGTAGTCTACACCACAATAGCTAATTTATTGGTAATGCATGTTCACTGTGTTTGCACCCTGGCTCTTAATGTAGGTGTAGTCTACACCACATGCTGTGCCAGCAATAGCTAATTTATTGGTAATGCAGGTTCACTGAGTTTGCACCCTGGCTCTTACTGTGGGTGTAGTCTACACCACATGCTGTGCCAACAATAGCTAATTTATTGGTAGTTCAGTTTCACTGTGTTTGCACCCTGGCTCTTATTTTAGTTGTAGTCTACACCACATGCTGTGCCAACAATAGCTAATTTATTGGTAATACAGGTTCACTGTGTTTGCCCCCTGGCTCTTATTGTAGGTGTAGTCTACACCACATGCTGTCCTAACAGTAGCTAATTTATTGTTAATGCAGGTTCACTCTGTTTTGCACCCTCACTCTTATTGTAGGTGTACTCTACACCACATGCTGTGCTAACAATAGCTAATTTATTGTTAATGCAGTTTCACTGTGTTTGCACCCTGGTTCTTATTGTAGGTGTAGTCTACACCACATGCTGTGCCAACAATAGGTAATTTATTGGTAATGCAGGTTCACTGTGTTTGCACCCTGACTCTTATTGTAGGTGTAGTCTACACCACATGCTGTGCCAACAATAGCTAATTTATTGGTAATGCAGGTTCACTGTGTTTGCACCCTGGCTCTTACTGTGGGTTTAGTCTACACCACATGCTGTGCCAACAATAGGTAATTTATTGGTAATGCAGGTTCACTGTGTTTGCACCCTGACTCTTATTGTAGGTGTAGTCTACACCACATGCTGTGCCAACAATAACTAATTTATTGGTAGTTCAGTTTCACTGTGTTTGCACCCTGGCTCTTATTGTAGTTGTAGTCTACACCACATGCTGTGCCAACAATAGCTAATTTATTGGTAATGCAGGTTCACTGTGTTTTCACCCTGGCTCTTATTGTAGGTGTAGTCTACACCACATGCTGTGCCAACAATAGCTAATTAATTGGTAATGCAGTTTCTCTGTGTTTGCACCCTGACTCTTATTGTAGGTGTAGTCTACACCACATGCTGTGCTAACAATAGCTAATTCATTGGTCATGCAGGTTAACTGTGTTTGCACCCTGACTCTTATTGTAGGTGTAGTCTACACCACATGCTGTGCTAACAATAGCTAATTCATTGGTCATGCAGGTTAACTGTGTTTGCACCCTGACTCTTATTGTAGGTGTAGTCTACACTACATGCTGTGCTAAAAATAGCTAATTTATTGGTAATGCAGTTTCACTGTGTTTGCACCCTGACTCTTATTGTAGGTGTAGTCTACACCACATGCTGTGCTAACAATAGCTAATTTATCGGTAATGCAGTTTCACTGTATTTGCACACTGGTTCTTATTGTTGGTGTAGTCTACACCACATGGTGTGCCAACAATAGCTAATTTATTGGTAATGCAGGTTCAGTGTGTTTGCCCCCTGACTCTTATTGTAGGTGTAGTCTACACCACATGCTGTGCTAACAATAGCTAATTTATCGGTAATGCAGTTTCACTGTATTTGCACACTGGTTCTTATTGTTGGTGTAGTCTACACCACATGGTGTGCCAACAATAGCTAATTTATTGGTAATGCAGTTTCACTGTATTTGCACACTGGTTCTTATTGTTGGTGTAGTCTACACCACATGGTGTGCCATCAATAGCTAATTTATTGGTAATGCAGGTTCACTGTGCTTGCACCCTGGCTCTTATTGTAGGTGTAGTCTACACCACATGCTGTGCTAACAATAGCTAATTTATCGGTAATGCAGTTTCACTGTATTTGCACACTGGTTCTTATTGTTGGTGTAGTCTACACCACATGGTGTGCCAACAATAGCTAATTTATTGGTAATGCAGGTTCAGTGTGTTTGCCCCCTGGCTCTTATTGTAGGTGTAGTCAACACCACATGCTGTGCCAACAGTAGCTAATTTATTGGTAATGCAGGTTCAGTGTGTTTGCCCCCTGACTCTTATTGTAGGTGTAGTCAACACCACACGCTGTGCTAACAATAGCTAACTTATTGGTAATGCAGTTTAACTGTGATTGCCCCCTGGCTCTTATTGTAGGTGTAGTCTACACCACATGCTATGCTAACAATAGCTAATTTATTGGTAGAACAGTTTCACTGTGTTTGCACCCTGGCTCTTATTGTAGTTGTAGTCTACACCACATGCTGTGCCAACAATAGCTAATTTATTGGTAATGCAGGTTCACTGTGTTTGCCCCCTTGCCCTTATTGTAGGTATAGTCTACACCACATGCTGTTCCAACAATAGCTAATTTATTGCTAATGCAGTTTCACTGAGTTTGCTCCCTGGCTCTTATTGTAGGTGTAGTCTACACCACATGCTGTGCCAACAATAGCTAATTTATTGGTAATGCAGTTTCACTGTGTTTGCACCCTGACTCTTATTGTAGGTGTAGTCTACACCACATGCTGTGCCAACAATAGCTAATTATTTGTTAATGCAGTTTCACTGTGTTTGCACCCTGTTTCTTATTGTAGGTGTAGTCTACACCACATGCTGTGCCAACAATAGCTAATTTATTGGTAATGCAGGTTCACTGTGTTTGCACCCTGGCTCTTATTGTAGGTGTAGTCTACACCACATGCTGTGCTAACAATAGCTAATTTATTGGTAATGCAGGTTAACTGTGTTTGCACCCTGACTCTTATTGTAGGTGTAGTCGACACCACATGCTGTGCCAACAATAGCTAATTTATTGGTAATGCAGGTTAACTGTGTTTGTACCCTAACTCTTATTGTAGGTGTAGTCTGCGCCACATGCTGTGCCTACAGTAACTAATTTATTGGTGATGCAGGTTCACTGTGTTTTCACCCAGACTCTTATTGTGGGTGTAGTCTACACCACATGCTGTGCCAACAATAGCTAATTTATTGGTAATGCAGTTTCACTGTGTTTGCACCCTGACTCTTATTGTAGGTGTAGTCTACAGCACATGCTGTGCCAACAATAGCTATTTTTTTGTTAATGCAGTTTCACTGTGTTTGCACCCTGGTTCTTATTGTAGGTGTAGTCTACACCACATGCTGTGCCAACAATAGCTAATTTATTGGTAATGCAGGTTCACTGTCTTAGCACCCTGGCTCTTATTGTAGGTGTAGTCTACACCACATGCTGTGCTAACAATAGCTAATTTATTGGTAATGCAGGTTAACTGTGTTTGCACCCTGACTCTTATTGTAGGTGTAGTCGACACCACATGCTGTGCCAACAATAGCTAATTTATTGGTAATGCAGGTTAACTGTGTTTGCACCCTGACTCTTATTGTAGGTGTAGTCTACGCCACATGCTGTGCCAACAGTAACTAATTTATTGGTGATGCAGGTTCACTGTGTTTTCACCCAGACTCTTATTGTGGGTGTAGTCTACACCAAATGCTGTGCTAACAATAGCTAATTTATTGGTAATGCAGGTTCACTGTGTTTGCACCCTGACTCTTAATGTAGGTGTAGTCTACACCACATGCTGTGCTAACAATAGCTATTTTATTGTTAATGCAGTTTCACTGTGTTTACACCCTGGTTCTTATTGTAGGTGTAGTCTACACCACATGCTGTGCCAACAATAGCTAATTTATTGGTAATGCAGGTTCACTGTGTTTGCCCCTTGGGTCTTACTGTAGGTGTAGTCTACACCACAATAGCTAATTTATTGGTAATGCATGTTCACTGTGTTTGCACCCTGGCTCTTAATGTAGGTGTAGTCTACACCACATGCTGTGCCAACAATAGCTAATTTATTGGTAATGCAGGTTCACTGAGTTTGCACCCTGGCTCTTACTGTGGGTGTAGTCTACACCACATGCTGTGCCAACAATAGCTAATTTATTGGTAGTTCAGTTTCACTGTGTTTGCACCCTGGCTCTTATTTTAGTTGTAGTCTACACCACATGCTGTGCCAACAATAGCTAATTTATTGGTAATACAGGTTCACTGTGTTTGCCCCCTGGCTCTTATTGTAGGTGTAGTCTACACCACATGCTGTCCTAACAGTAGCTAATTTATTGTTAATGCAGGTTCACTCTGTTTGCACCCTCACTCTTATTGTAGGTGTACTCTACACCACATGCTGTGCTAACAATAGCTAATTTATTGTTAATGCAGTTTCACTGTGTTTGCACCCTGGTTCTTATTGTAGGTGTAGTCTACACCACATGCTGTGCCAACAATAGGTAATTTATTGGTAATGCAGGTTCACTGTGTTTGCACCCTGACTCTTATTGTAGGTGTAGTCTACACCACATGCTGTGCCAACAATAGCTAATTTATTGGTAATGCAGGTTCACTGTGTTTGCACCCTGGCTCTTACTGTGGGTTTAGTCTACACCACATGCTGTGCCAACAATAACTAATTTATTGGTAGTTCAGTTTCACTGTGTTTGCACCCTGGCTCTTTTTGTAGTTGTAGTCTACACCACATGCTGTGCCAACAATAGCTAATTTATTGGTAATGCAGGTTCACTGTGTTTTCACCCTGGCTCTTATTGTAGGTGTAGTCTACACCACATGCTGTGCCAACAATAGCTAATTAATTGGTAATGCAGTTTCTCTGTGTTTGCACCCTGACTCTTATTGTAGGTGTAGTCTACACCACATGCTGTGCTAACAATAGCTAATTCATTGGTCATGCAGGTTAACTGTGTTTGCACCCTGACTCTTATTGTAGGTGTAGTCTACACCACATGCTGTGCTAACAATAGCTAATTCATTGGTCATGCAGGTTAACTGTGTTTGCACCCTGACTCTTATTGTAGGTGTAGTCTACACTACATGCTGTGCTAAAAATAGCTAATTTATTGGTAATGCAGTTTCACTGTGTTTGCACCCTGACTCTTATTGTAGGTGTAGTCTACACCACATGCTGTGCTAACAATAGCTAATTTATCGGTAATGCAGTTTCACTGTATTTGCACGCTGGTTCTTATTGTTGGTGTAGTCTACACCACATGGTGTGCCAACAATAGCTAATTTATTGGTAATGCAGGTTCAGTGTGTTTTGCCCCCTGACTCTTATTGTAGGTGTAGTCTACACCACATGCTGTGCTAACAATAGCTAATTTATCGGTAATGCAGTTTCACTGTATTTGCACACTGGTTCTTATTGTTGGTGTAGTCTACACCACATGGTGTGCCAACAATAGCTAATTTATTGGTAATGCAGTTTCACTGTATTTGCACACTGGTTCTTATTGTTGGTGTAGTCTACACCACATGGTGTGCCATCAATAGCTAATTTATTGGTAATGCAGGTTCACTGTGTTTGCACCCTGGCTCTTATTGTAGGTGTAGTCTACACCACATGCTGTGCTAACAATAGCTAATTTATCGGTAATGCAGTTTCACTGTATTTGCACACTGGTTCTTATTGTTGGTGTAGTCTACACCACATGGTGTGCCAACAATAGCTAATTTATTGGTAATGCAGGTTCAGTGTGTTTGCCCCCTGGCTCTTATTGTAGGCGTAGTCAACACCACATGCTGTGCCAACAGTAGCTAATTTATTGGTAATGCAGGTTCAGTGTGTTTGCCCCCTGACTCTTATTGTAGGTGTAGTCAACACCACACGCTGTGCTAACAATAGCTAACTTATTGGTAATGCAGTTTAACTGTGATTGCCCCCTGGCTCTTATTGTAGGTGTAGTCTACACCACATGCTATGCTAACAATAGCTAATTTATTGGTAGAACAGTTTCACTGTGTTTGCACCCTGGCTCTTATTGTAGTTGTAGTCTACACCACATGCTGTGCCAACAATAGCTAATTTATTGGTAATGCAGGTTCACTGTGTTTGCCCCCTTGCCCTTATTGTAGGTATAGTCTACACCACATGCTGTTCCAACAATAGCTAATTTATTGGTAATGCAGTTTCACTGAGTTTGCTCCCTGGCTCTTATTGTAGGTGTAGTCTACACCACATGCTGTGCCAACAATAGCTAATTTATTGGTAATGCAGTTTCACTGTGTTTGCACCCTGACTCTTATTGTAGGTGTAGTCTACACCACATGCTGTGCCAACAATAGCTAATTATTTGTTAATGCAGTTTCACTGTGTTTGCACCCTGTTTCTTATTGTAGGTGTAGTCTACACCACATGCTGTGCCAACAATAGCTAATTTATTGGTAATGCAGGTTCACTGTGTTTGCACCCTGGCTCTTATTGTAGGTGTAGTCTACACCACATGCTGTGCTAACAATAGCTAATTTATTGGTAATGCAGGTTAACTGTGTTTGCACCCTGACTCTTATTGTAGGTGTAGTCGACACCACATGCTGTGCCAACAATAGCTAATTTATTGGTAATGCAGGTTAACTGTGTTTGCACCCTAACTCTTATTGTAGGTGTAGTCTGCGCCACATGCTGTGCCTACAGTAACTAATTTATTGGTGATGCAGGTTCACTTTGTTTTCACCCAGACTCTTATTGTGGGTGTAGTCTACACCAAATGCTGTGCTAACAATAGATAATTTATTGGTAATGCAGGTTCACTGTGTTTGCACCCTGACTCTTAATGTAGGTGTAGTCTACACCACATGCTGTGCTAACAATAGCTATTTTATTGTTAATGCAGTTTCACTGTGTTTACACTCTGGTTCTTATTGTAGGTGTAGTCTACACCACATGCTGTGCCAACAATAGCTAATTTATTGGTAATGCAGGTTCACTGTGTTTGCCCCTTGGGTCTTACTGTAGGTGTAGTCTACACCACAATAGCTAATTTATTGGTAATGCATGTTCACTGTGTTTGCACCCTGGCTCTTAATGTAGGTGTAGTCTACACCACATGCTGTGCCAACAATAGCTAATTTATTGGTAATGCAGGTTCACTGAGTTTGCACCCTGGCTCTTACTGTGGGTGTAGTCTACACCAAATGCTGTGCCAACAATAGCTAATTTATTGGTAGTTCAGTTTCACTGTGTTTGCACCCTGGCTCTTATTGTAGTTGTAGTCTACACCACATGCTGTGCCAACAATAGCTAATTTATTGGTAATGCAGGTTCACTGTGTTTGCACCCTGGCTCTTATTGTAGGTGTAGTCTACACCACATGCTGTGCCAACAATAGCTAATTAATTGGTAATGCAGTTTCTCTGTGTTTGCACCCTGACTCTTATTGTAGGTGTAGTCTACACCACATGCTGTGCCAACAATAGCTAATTTATTGGTAATGCACTTTCATTGTGTTTACACCCTGGTTCTTATTGTAGGTGTAGTCTACACCACATACTGTGCCAACCATAGCTATTTATTGTTAATTCAGTTTCACTGTTATTGCACCCTAGCTCTTATTGTAGGTGTATTCTACACCTCATGCTGTGCTAGCAGTAGCTAATTTATTGGTAATGCAGGTTCACTGTGTTTGCCTCCTGGCTCTTAATGTAGGTGTAGTCTACACCACATGCCGTGCCAACAATAGCTAATTTATTGTTAATGCAGTTTCATTGTGTTTGCACCCTAGCTCTTATTGTAGGTGTAGTCTACACCATATGCTGTGCTAACAGTAGCTAATTTATTGGTACTGCAGGTTCACTTTGTTTGCCCCCCAGCTCTTATTGTAGGTGTAGTCTACACCACATGCTGTCCTAACAGTAGCTAATTTATTGTTAATGCAGGTTCACTCTGTTTGCACCCTGACTCTTATTGTAGGTGTACTCTACACCACATGCTGTGCTAACAATAGCTAATTTATTGTTAATGCAGTTTCACTGTGTTTGCACCCTGGTTCTTATTGTAGGTGTAGTCTACACCACATGCTGTGCCAACAATAGGTAATTTATTGGTAATGCAGGTTCACTGTGTTTGCACCCTGACTCTTATTGTAGGTGTAGTCTACACCACATGCAGTGCCAACAATAGCTAATTTATTGGTAATGCAGGTTCACTGTGTTTGCACCCTGGCTCTTACTGTGGGTGTAGTCTACACCACATGCTGTGCCAACAATAACTAATTTATTGGTAGTTCAGTTTCACTGTGTTTGCACCCTGGCTCTTATTGTAGTTGTAGTCTACACCACATGCTGTGCCAACAATAGCTAATTTATTGGTAATGCAGGTTCACTGTGTTTGCACCCTGGCTCTTATTGTAGGTGTAGTCTACACCACATGCTGTGCCAACAATAGCTAATTAATTGGTAATGCAGTTTCTCTGTGTTTGCACCCTGACTCTTATTGTAGGTGTAGTCTACACCACATGCTGTGCCAACAATAGCTAATTAATTGGTAATGCAGTTTCTCTGTGTTTGCACCCTGACTCTTATTGTAGGTGTAGTCAACACCACATGCCGTGCCGACAATAGCTAATTTATTGTTAATGCAGTTTCATTGTGTTTGCACCCTAGCTCTTATTGTAGGTGTAGTCTACACCATATGCTGTGCTAACAGTAGCTAATTTATTGGTACTGCAGGTTCACCTTGTTTGCCCCCCAGCTCTTATTGTAGGTGTAGTCACACCACATGCTGTCCTAACAGTAGCTAATTTATTGTTAATGCAGGTTCACTCTGTTTGCACCCTGACTCTTATTGTAGGTGTACTCTACACCAAATGCTGTGCTAACAATAGCTAATTTATTGTTAATGCAGTTTCACTGTGTTTGCCCTCTGGCTCTTATTGTAGGTGTAGTGTACACCACATGCTGTGCTAACAATAGCTAATTTATTGTTAATGCAGGTTCACTCTGTTTGCACCCTGACTCTTATTGTAGGTGTACTCTACCCCAAATGCTGTGCTAACAATAGCTAATTTATTGTTAATGCAGTTTCACTGTGTTTGCCCTCTGGCTCTTATTGTAGGTGTAGTGTACACCACATGCTGTGCTAACAATAGCTAATTTATTGTTAATGCAGGTTCACTCTGTTTGCACCCTGACTCTTATTGTAGGTGTACTCTACACCACATGCTGTGCTAACAGTAGCTAATTTATTGTTAATGCAGTTTCACTGTGTTTGCCCTCTGGCTCTTACTGTAGGTGTAGTCTACACCACATGCTGTGCCAACAATAGCTAATTTATTGTTAATGCAGTTTCACTGTGATTGCACTTTAGCTCTTATTGTAGGTGTAGTCACACCACATGCTGTGCTAACAATAGCTAATTTATTGTTAATGCAGTTTCACTGTGTTTGCACCCTGGTTCTTATTGTAGGTGTAGTCTACACCACATGCTGTGCCAACAATAGCTAATTTATTGTTAATGCAGTTTCACTGTGTTTGCATCCTGGCTCTTATTGTAGGTGTAGTCTACACCACATGCTGTGCCAACAATAGCTAATTTATTGTTAATGCAGTTTCACTGTGTTTGCATCCTGGCTCTTATTGTAGGTGTAGTCACACCACATGCTGTGCTAACAATAGCTAATTTATTGTTAATGCAGTTTCACTGTGATTGCACCCTGGTTCTTATTGTAGGTGTAGTCACACCACATGCTGTGCCAACAATAGGTAATTTATTGGTAATGCAGGTTCACTGTGTTTGCAACCTGGTTCTTATTGTAGGTGTAGTCTACACCACATGCTGTGCCAACAATAGGTAATTTATTGGTAATGCAGGTTCACTGTGTTTGCACCCTGGTTCTTATTGTAGGTGTAGTCTACACCACATGCTGTGCTAACAATAGCTAATTTATTGTTAATGCAGTTTCACTGTGTTTGCACCCTGGTTCGTATTGTAGGTGTAGTCTACACCACATGCTGTGCCAACAATAGGTAATTTATTGTTAATGCAGTTTCACTGTGTTTGCTCCTGGTTCTTATTGTAGGTGTAGTATACACCACATGCTGTGCCAACAATAGGTAATTTATTGGTAATGCAGGTTCACTGTGTTTGCCCCCTGACTCTTATTGTAGTTGTAGTCTACACCACATGCTGTGCCAACAATAGCTAATTTATTGGTAATGCAGGTTCACTGTGTTTGCACCCTGGCTCTTACTGTGGGTGTAGTCTACACCACATGCTGTGCCAACAATAACTAATTTATTGGTAGTTCAGTTTCACTGTGTTTGCACCCTGGCTCTTATTGTAGGTGTAGTCTACACCACATGCTGTGCCAACAATAGCTAATTTATTGGTAATGCAGGTTCACTGTGTTTGCAGCCTGGCTCTTATTGTAGGTGTAGTCTACACCACATGCTGTACCAACAATAGCTAATTATTTGGTAATGCAGTTTCTCTGTGTTTGCACCCTGACTCTTATTGTAGGTGTAGTCTACACCACATGCTGTGCTAACAACAGCTAATTCATTGGTCATGCAGGTTAACTGTGTTTGCACCCTGACTCATATTGTAGGTGTAGTCTACACCTCATGCTGTGCCAACAGTAGCTAATTTATTGATAATGCCGGTTCACTCTGTTTGCACCCTGACTCTTATTGTAGGTGTAGTCTACACCACATGCTGTGCTAACAATAGCTAATTTATTGTTAATGCAGTTTCACTGTGTTTACACCCTGGTTCTTATTGTAGGTGTAGTCTACACCACATGCCGTGCCAACAATAGCTAATTTATTGGTAATGCAGGTTCACTGTGTTTGCACCCTGGCTCTTATTGTAGGTGTAGTCTACACCACATGCTGTGCTAACAATAGCTAATTTATTGGTAATGCAGGTTAACTGTGTTTGCACCCTGACTCTTATTGTAAGTGTAGTCGACACCACTTGCTGTGCCAACAATAGCTAATTTATTGGTGATGCAGGTTCACTGTGATTGCACCCTGACTCTTATTGTAGGTGTAGACTACACCACATGCTGTGCCAACAATAGCTAATTTATTGGTGATGCAGGTTCACTGTGTTTGCACCCTGACTCTTATTGTAGGTGTAGTCTACACCACATGCTGTGCCAACAGTAACTAATTTATTGATGATGCAGGTTCACTGTGTTTTCACCCAGACTCTTATTGTGGGTGTAGTCTACACCAAATGCTGTGCCAACATTAGCTAATTTATTGGTAATGCAGGTTCACTCTGTTTGCACCCTGACTCTTAATGTAGGTGTAGTCTACACCACATGCTGTGCGAACAGTAGCAAATTTATTGGTAATTCTGGTTCACTGTGTTTGCACCCTGGCTCTTATTGTAGTTGTAGTCTACACCACATGCTGTGCCAACAATAGCTAATTTATTGGTAATGCAGGTTCACTGTGTTTGCCCCCTTGGGTCTTACTGTAGGTGTAGTCTACACCACAATAGCTAATTTATTGGTAATGCAGGTTCACTGTGTTTGCCCCTTGGGTCTTATTGGAGGTATAGTCTACACCACATGCTGTTCCAACAATAGCTAATTAATTGGTAAAGCAGGTTCACTGTGTTTATACCCTGGCTCTTATTGTAGGTGTAGTCTACACCACATGCTGTGCCAACAATAGCTAATTAATTGGTAATGCAGTTTCTCTGTGTTTGCACCCTGACTCTTATTGTAGGTGTAGTCTACACCACATGCTGTGCCAACAATAGCTAATTTATTGGTAATGCACTTTCACTGTGTTTACACCCTGGTTCTTTTTGTAGGTGTAGTCTACACTACATGCTGTGCCAACAATAGCTATTTATTGTTAATACAGTTTCACTGTTATTGCACCCTAGCTCTTATTGTAGGTGTATTCTACACCACATGCTGTGCTAACAATAGCTAATTTATCGGTAATGCAGTTTCACTGTATTTGCACACTGGTTCTTATTGTTGGTGTAGTCTACACCACATGGTGTGCCAACAATAGCTAATTTATTGGTAATGCAGGTTCACTGTGTTTGCCCCCTGAATCTTATTGTAGGTGTAGTCTACACCACATGCTGTGCTAACAATAGCTAGTTTATTGGTAATGCAGTTTCACTGTGTTTGCCCTCTGGCTCTTATTGTAGGTGTAGTGTACACCACATGCTGTCCTAACAGTAGCTAATTTATTGTTAATGCAGGTTCACTCTGTTTGCACCCTGACTCTTATTGTAGGTTTACTCTACACCACATGCTGTGCTAACAATAGCTAATTTATTGTTATTGCAGTTTCACTGCGTTTGCACCCTGGCTCTTATTGTAGGTGTAGTCTACACGACATGCTGTGCCAACAATAGGTAATTTATTGGTAATGCAGGTTCACTGTGTTTGCACCC
Organism: Meconema thalassinum; assembly: GCA_946902985.2. Taxonomy (NCBI): domain Eukaryota; kingdom Metazoa; phylum Arthropoda; class Insecta; order Orthoptera; family Tettigoniidae; genus Meconema; species Meconema thalassinum. Next base: position 20,685,613 of record OX336391.1, read on the forward strand.
TGGCTCTTACTGTGGGTGTAGTCTACACCACATGCTGTGCCAACAATAACTAATTTATTGGTAGTTCAGTTTCACTGTGTTTGCACCCTGGCTCTTATTGTAGTTGTAGTCTACACCACATGTTGTGCCAACAATAGCTAATTTATTGGTAATTGCAGGTTCACTGTGTTTGCAGCCTGGCTCTTATTGTAGGTGTAGTCTACACCAAATGCTGTACCAACAATAGCTAATTAATTGGTAATGCAGTTTCTCTGTGTTTGCACCCTGACTCTTATTGTAAGTGTAGTCTACACCACATGCTGTGCTAACAATAGCTAATTCATTGGTCATGCAGGTTAACTGTGTTTGCACCCAGACTCTTATTGTAGGTGTAGTCTACACCTCATGCTGTGCCAACAGTAGCTAATTTATTGGTAATGCCGGTTCATTCTGTTTGCGCCCTGACTCTTATTGTAGGTGTAGTCTACACCACATGCTGTGCTAACAATAGCTAATTTATTGTTAATGCAGTTTCACTCTGTTTGCACCCTGACTCTTATTGTAGGTGTACTCTACACCACATGCTGTGCTAACAGTAGCTAATTTATTGTTAATGCAGTTTCACTGTGTTTGCCCTCTGGCTCTTACTGTAGGTGTAGTCTACACCACATTCTCTGCTGACAATAGCTAATTTATTGGTAATGCAGTTTCACTGTGTTTGCATCCTGGCTCTTACTGTAGATGTAGTCTACACCACATGCTGTGCCAACAATAGCTAATTTATTGGTAATGCAGGTTCACTGTGTTTGCCCCCTGGCTCTTATTGTAGGTGTAGTCTACACCACATGCTGTCCTAACAATAGCCAATTTATTGGTAATGCAGGTTCACTGTGTTTGCACCCTGACTCTTATTGTAGGTGTAGACTACACCACATGCTGTGCTAACAATAGCTAATTTATTGATAATGCAGTTTCACTGTGTTTGCCCCCTGGCTCTTATTGTCGGTGTAGTATACACCACATGCTGTGCCAACAATAGCTAATTTATTGGTAATGCAGTTTCACTGTGTTTGCACCCTGGTTCTTATTGTAGTTGTAGTCTACACCACATGCTGTGCCACCAATAGCTAATTTATTGGTAATGCAGGTTCACTGTGTTTGCCCCCTTGCCCTTATTGTAGGTATAGTCTACACCACATGCTGTTCCAACAATAGCTAATTTATTGGTAATGTAGTTTCACTGTGTTTGCACCCTGGCTCTTATTGTAGGTGTAATCTACACCACATGCTGTGCCAACAATAGCTAATTTATTGGTAATGTAGTTTCACTGCGTTTACACCCTGACTCTTATTGTAGGTGTAGTCTACACCACATGCTGTGCCAACAATAGCTAATCTTTTGTTAATGCAGTTTCACTGTGTTTGCACCCTGGTTCTTATTGTAGGTGTAGTCTACACCACATGCTGTGCCAACAATAGCTAATTTATTGGTAATGCAGGTTCACTGTGTTTGCACCCTGGCTCTTATTGTAGGTGTAGTCTACACCACATGCTGTGCTAACAATAGCTAATTTATTGGTAATGCAGGTTAACTGTGTTTGCACCCTGACTCTTATTGTAGGTGTAGTCGACACTACATGCTGTGCCAACAATAGCTAATTGATTGGTGATGCAGGTTCACTGTGTTAGCACCCTGACTCTTATTGTAGGTGTAGTCTACGCCACATGCTGTGCCAACAGTAACTAATTTATTGGTGATGCAGGTTCACTGTGTTTGCACCCAGACTCTTATTGTGTGTGTAGTCTACACCAAATGCTGTGCCAACAATAGCTAATTTATTGGTAATGCAGGTTCACTGTGTTTGCACCCTGACTCTTAATGTAGGTGTAGTCTACACCACATGCTGTGCTAACAATAGCTAATTCATTGGTAATGCAGGTTCACTGTGTTTGCACCCTGGCTCTTATTGTAGTTGTAGTCTACACCACATGCTGTGCCAACAATAGCTAATTTATTGGTAATGCAGGTTCACTGTGTTTGCCCCCTGGCTCTTACTGTAGGTGTAGTCTACACCACAATAGCTAATTTATTGGTAATGCATGTTCACTGTGTTTGCACCCTGCCTCTTAATGTAGGTGTAGTCTACACCACATGCTGTGCCAACAATAGCTAATTTATTGGTAATGCAGGTTCACTGTGTTTGCACCCTGGCTCTTACTTTGGGTGTAGTCTACACCACATGCTGTGCCAACAATAGCTAATTTATTGGTAGTTCAGTTTCACTGTGTTTGCCCCCTGACTCTTATTGTAGGTGTAGTCTACACCACATGCTGTGCCAACAATAGCTAATTTATTGGTAATGCAGTTTCACTATTTTTGCACCCTGGCTCTTATTGTAGGTGTAGTCTACACCACTTGCTGTGCTACCAATAGCTAATTTATTGGTCATGCTGGTTCAATGTGTTTGCACCCTGACTCTTTCTGTAGGTGTAGTCTATACCACATGCTCTGCTGACAATAGCTAATTTATTGGTAATGCAGTTTCACTGTGTTTGCCCCCTGGCTCTTACTGTAGGTGTAGTCTACACCACATGCTGTGCCAACAATAGCTAATTTATTGGTAATGCAGGTTCACTGTGTTTGCCCCCTGGCCCTTATTGTAGGTGTAGTCTTCACCACATGCTGTCCTAACAATAGCCAATTTATTGGTAATGCAGGTTCACTGTGTTTGCACCCTGACTCTTATTGTATGTGTAGACTACACCACATGCTGTGCTAACAATAGCTAATTTATTGATAATGCAGTTTCACTGTGTTTGCCCCCTGGCTCTTATTGTAGATGTAGTGTACACCACATGCTGTGCCAACAATAGCTAATTTATTGGTAATGCAGTTTCACTGTGTTTGCTCCCTGGCTCTTATTGTAGGTGTAGTCTACACCACATGCTGTGCTAACAATAGCTAATTTATTGGTAATGCCGTTTAACTGTGATTGCCCCCTGGCTCTTATTGTAGGTGTAGTCTACACCACATGCTATGCTAACAATAGCTAATTTATTGGTAGAACAGTTTCACTGTGTTTGCACCCTGGCTCCTATTGTAGTTGTAGTCTACACCACATGCTGTGCCAACAATAGCTAATTTATTGGTAATGCAGGTTCACTGTGTTTGCCCCCTGGCTCTTACTGTAGGTGTAGTCTACACCACATGCTGTGCCAACAATAGCTAATTTATTGGTAATGCAGTTTCACTGTGTTTGCACCCTGACTCTTATTGTAGGTGTAGTGTACACCACATGCTGTGCCAACAATAGCTATTTTTTTGTTAATGCAGTTTCACTGTGTTTGCACCCTGGTTCTTATTGTAGGTGTAGTCTACACCACATGCTGTGCCAACAATAGCTAATTTATTGGTAATGCAGGTTCACTGTCTTAGCACCCTGGCTCTTATTGTAGGTGTAGTCTACACCACATGCTGTGCTAACAATAGCTAATTTATTGGTAATGCAGGTTAACTGTGTTTGCACCCTGACTCTTATTGTAGGTGTAGTCGACACCACATGCTGTGCCAACAATAGCTAATTTATTGGTAATGCAGGTTAACTGTGTTTGCACCCTGACTCTTATTGTAGGTGTAGTCTACGCCACATGCTGTGCCAACAGTAACTAATTTATTGGTGATGCAGGTTCACTGTGTTTTCACCCAGACTCTTATTGTGGGTGTAGTCTACACCAAATGCTGTGCTAACAATAGCTAATTTATTGGTAATGCAGGTTCACTGTGTTTGCACCCTGACTCTTAATGTAGGTGTAGTCTACACCACATGCTGTGCTAACAATAGCTATTTTATTGTTAATGCAGTTTCACTGTGTTTACACCCTGGTTCTTATTGTAGGTGTAGTCTACACCACATGCTATGCCAACAATAGCTAATTTATTGGTAATGCAGGTTCACTGTGTTTGCCCCTTGGGTCTTACTGTAGGTGTAGTCTACACCACAATAGCTAATTTATTGGTAATGCATGTTCACTGTGTTTGCACCCTGGCTCTTAATGTAGGTGTAGTCTACACCACATGCTGTGCCAACAATAGCTAATTTATTGGTAATGCAGGTTCACTGAGTTTGCACCCTGGCTCTTACTGTGGGTGTAGTCTACACCACATGCTGTGCCAACAATAGCTAATTTATTGGTAGTTCAGTTTCACTGTGTTTGCACCCTGGCTCTTATTTTAGTTGTAGTCTACACCACATGCTGTGCCAACAATAGCTAATTTATTGGTAATACAGGTTCACTGTGTTTGCCCCCTGGCTCTTATTGTAGGTGTAGTCTACACCACATGCTGTCCTAACAGTAGCTAATTTATTGTTAATGCAGGTTCACTCTGTTTGCACCCTGACTCTTATTGTAGGTGTACTCTACACCACATGCTGTGCTAACAATAGCTAATTTATTGTTAATGCAGTTTCACTGTGTTTGCACCCTGGTTCTTATTGTAGGTGTAGTCTACACCACATGCTGTGCCAACAATAGGTAATTTATTGGTAATGCAGGTTCACTGTGTTTGCACCCTGACTCTTATTGTAGGTGTAGTCTACACCACATGCTGTGCCAACAATAGCTAATTTATTGGTAATGCAGGTTCACTGTGTTTGCACCCTGGCTCTTACTGTGGGTTTAGTCTACACCACATGCTGTGCCAACAATAACTAATTTATTGGTAGTTCAGTTTCACTGTGTTTGCACCCTGGCTCTTATTGTAGTTGTAGTCTACACCACATGCTGTGCCAACAATAGCTAATTTATTGGTAATGCAGGTTCACTGTGTTTGCACCCTGACTCTTATTGTAGGTGTAGTCTACACCACATGCTGTGCCAACAATAGCTAATTTATTGGTAATGCAGTTTCTCTGTGTTTGCACCCTGACTCTTATTGTAGGTGTAGTCTACACCACATGCTGTGCTAACAATAGCTAATTCATTGGTCATGCAGATTAACTGTGTTTGCACCCTGACTCTTATTGTAGGTGTAGTCTACACCACATGCTGTGCTAACAATAGCTAATTCATTGGTCATGCAGGTTAACTGTGTTTGCACCCTGACTCTTATTGTAGGTGTAGTCTACACTACATGCTGTGCTAAAAATAGCTAATTTATTGGTAATGCAGTTTCACTGTGTTTGCACCCTGGCTCTTATTGTAGGTGTAGTCTACACCACATGCTGTGCTAACAATAGCTAATTTATCGGTAATGCAGTTTCACTGTATTTGCACACTGGTTCTTATTGTTGGTGTAGTCGACACCACATGGTGTGCCAACAATAGCTAATTTATTGGTAATGCAGTTTCACTGTGTTTGCCCCTTGGGTCTTACTGTAGGTGTAGTCTACACCACATGCTATGCTAACATTAGCTAATTTATCGGTAATGCAGTTTCACTGTATTTGCACACTGGTTCTTATTATAGGTGTAGTCTACACTACATGCTGTGCTAAAAATAGCTAATTTATTGGTAATGCAGTTTCACTGTGTTTGCACCCTGGCTCTTATTGTAGGTGTAGTCTACACTACATGCTGTGCTAAAAATAGCTAATTTATTGGTAATGCAGTTTCACTGTGTTTGCACCCTGACTCTTATTGTGGGTGTAGTCTACACTACATGCTGTGCTAAAAATAGCTAATTTATTGGTAATGCAGTTTCACTGTGTTTGCACCCTGGCTCTTATTGTAGGTGTAGTCTACACTACATGCTGTGCTAAAAATAGCTAATTTATTGGTAATGCAGTTTCAGTGTGTTTGCCCCCTGACTCTTATTGTAGGTGTAGTCTACACCACATGCTGTGCCAACAATAGCTAATTTATCGGTAATGCAGTTTCACTGTATTTGCACACTGGTTCTTATTGTAGGTGTAGTCTACACTACTTGCTGTGCTAAAAATAGCTAATTTATTGGTAATGCAGTTTCACTGTGTTTGCACCCTGGCTCTTATTGTAGGTGTAGTCTACACCACATGCTGTGCTAACAATAGCTAATTTATCGGTAATGCAGTTTCACTGTATTTGCACACTGGTTCTTATTGTTGGTGTAGTCTACACCACATGGTGTGCCAACAATAGCTAATTTATTGGTAATGCAGGTTCAGTGTGTTTGCCCCCTGACTCTTATTGTAGGTGTAGTCTACACCACATGCTGTGCTAACAATAGCTAATTTATCGGTAATGCAGGTTCAGTGTGTTTGCCCCCTGACTCTTATTGTAGGTGTAGTCTACACCACATGCTGTGCTAACAATAGCTAATTTATCGGTAATGCAGTTTCACTGTATTTGCACACTGGTTCTTATTGTTGGTGTAGTCTACACCACATGGTGTGCCAACAATAGCTAATTTATTGATAATGCAGGTTCACTGTGTTTTCACCCTGGCTCCTATTGTTGGTGTAGTCTACACCACATGCTGTGCTAACAGTAGCTAATTTATTGGTAATGCAGTTTCACTGTGTTTGCACCCTGGCTCTTATTGTAGGTGTAGTCTACACCACATGCTGTGCTAACAATAGCTAATTTATCGGTAATGCAGTTTCACTGTATTTGCACACTGGTTCTTATTGTTGGTGTAGTCTACACCACATGGTGTGCCAACAATAGCTAATTTATTGGTAATGCAGGTTCAGTGTGTTTGCCCCCTGGCTCTTATTGTAGGTGTAGTCTACACCACATGGTGTGCCAACAATAGCTAATTTATTGGTAATGCTGTTTCACTCTGTTTGCCCCCTGGCTCTTATTGTAGGTGTAGTCTACACCACATGGTGTGCCAACAATAGCTAATTTATTGGTAATGCAGGTTCAGTGTGTTTGCCCCCTGGCTCTTATTGTAGGTGTAGTCAACACCACATGCTGTGCCAACAGTAGCTAATTTATTGGTAATGCAGGTTCAGTGTGTTTGCCCCCTGACTCTTATTGTAGGTGTAGTCAACACCACACGCTGTGCTAACAATAGCTAACTTATTGGTAATGCAGTTTAACTGTGATTGCCCCTGGCTCTTATTGTAGGTGTAGTCTACACCACATGCTATGCTAACAATAGCTAATTTATTGGTAGAACAGTTTCACTGTGTTTGCACCCTGGCTCTTATTGTAGTTGTAGTCTACACCACATGCTGTGCCAACAATAGCTAATTTATTGGTAATGCAGGTTCACTGTGTTTGCCCCCTTGCCCTTATTGTAGGTATAGTCTACACCACATGCTGTTCCAACAATAGCTAATTTATTGGTAATGCAGTTTCACTGAGTTTGCTCCCTGGCTCTTATTGTAGGTGTAGTCTACACCACATGCTGTGCCAACACTAGCTAATTTATTGGTAATGCAGTTTCACTGTGTTTGCACCCTGACTCTTATTGTAGGTGTTGTCTACACCACATGCTGTGCCAACAATAGCTAATTTTTTGTTAATGCAGTTTCACTGTGTTTGCACCCTGGTTCTTATTGTAGGTGTAGTCTACACCACATGCTGTGCCAACAATAGCTAATTTATTGGTAATGCAGGTTCACTGTGTTTGCCCCCTTGCCCTTATTGTAGGTATAGTCTACACCACATGCTGTGCCTACAGTAACTAATTTATTGGTGATGCAGGTTCACTGTGTTTTCACCCAGACTCTTATTGTGGGTGTAGTCTACACCAAATGCTGTGCTAACAATAGATAATTTATTGGTAATGCAGGTTCACTGTGTTTGCACCCTGACTCTTAATGTAGGTGTAGTCTACACCACATGCTGTGCTAACAATAGCTATTTTATTGTTAATGCAGTTTCACTGTGTTTACACTCTGGTTCTTATTGTAGGTGTAGTCTACACCACATGCTGTGCCAACAATAGCTAATTTATTGGTAATGCAGGTTCACTGTGTTTGCCCCTTGGGTCTTACTGTAGGTGTAGTCTACACCACAATAGCTAATTTATTGGTAATGCATGTTCACTGTGTTTGCACCCTGGCTCTTAATGTAGGTGTAGTCTACACCACATGCTGTGCCAACAATAGCTAATTTATTGGTAATGCAGGTTCACTGAGTTTGCACCCTGGCTCTTACTGTGGGTGTAGTCTTCACCACATGCTGTGCCAACAATAGCTAATTTATTGGTAGTTCAGTTTCACTGTGTTTGCACCCTGGCTCTTATTGTAGTTGTAGTCTACACCACATGCTGTGCCAACAATAGCTAATTTATTGGTAGTTCAGTTTCACTGTGTTTGCACCCTGACTCTTATTGTAGGTGTAGTCTACACCACATGCTGTGCCAACAATAGCTAATTTTTTGTTAATGCAGTTTCACTGTGTTTGCACCCTGGTTCTTATTGTAGGTGTAGTCTACACCACATGCTGTGCCAACAATAGCTAATTTATTGGTAATGCAGGTTCACTGTGTTTGCACCCTGGCTCTTATTGTAGGTGTAGTCTACACCACATGCTGTGCTAACAATAGGTAATTTATTGGTAATGCAGGTTAACTGTGTTTGCACCCTGACTCTTATTGTAGGTGTAGTCGACACCACATGCTGTGCCAACAATAGCTAATTTATTGGTGATGCAGGTTCACTGTGTTAGCACCCTGACTCTTATTGTAGGTGTAGTCTACGCCACATGCTGCGCCAACAGTAACTAATTTATTGGTGATGCAGGTTCACTGTGTTTGCACCCAGACTCTTATTGTGTGTGTAGTCTACACCAAATGCTGTGCCAACAATAGCTAATTTATTGGTAATGCAGGTTCACTGTGTTTGCACCCTGACTCTTAATGTAGGTGTAGTCTACACCACATGCTGTGCTAACAATAGCTAATTCATTGGTAATGCAGGTTCACTGTGTTTGCACCCTGGCTCTTATTGTAGTTGTAGTCTACACCACATGCTGTGCCAACAATAGCTAATTTATTGGTAATGCAGGTTCACTGTGTTTGCCCCCTGGCTCTTACTGTAGGTGTAGTCTACACCACAATAGCTAATTTATTGGTAATGCATGTTCACTGTGTTTGCACCCTGGCTCTTAATGTAGGTGTAGTCTACACCACATGCTGTGCCAACAATAGCTAATTTATTGGTAATGCAGGTTCACTGTGTTTGCACCCTGGCTCTTACTTTGGGTGTAGTCTACACCACATGCTGTGCCAACAATAGCTAATTTATTGGTAGTTCAGTTTCACTGTGTTTGCCCCCTGACTCTTATTGTAGGTGTAGTCTACACCACATGCTGTGCCAACAATAGCTAATTTATTGGTAATGCAGTTTCACTATTTTTGCACCCTGGCTCTTATTGTAGGTGTAGTCTACACCACTTGCTGTGCTACCAATAGCTAATTTATTGGTCATGCTGGTTCAATGTGTTTGCACCCTGACTCTTTCTGTAGGTGTAGTCTACACCACATGCTCTGCTGACAATAGCTAATTTATTGGTAATGCAGTTTCACTGTGTTTGCCCCCTGGCTCTTACTGTAGGTGTAGTCTACACCACATGCTGTGCCAACAATAGCTAATTTATTGGTAATGCAGGTTCACTGTGTTTGCCCCCTGGCCCTTATTGTAGGTGTAGTCTTCACCACATGCTGTCCTAACAATAGCCAATTTATTGGTAATGCAGGTTCACTGTGGTTGCACCCTGACTCTTATTGTATGTGTAGACTACACCACATGCTGTGCTAACAATAGCTAATTTATTGATAATGCAGTTTCACTGTGTTTGCCCCCTGGCTCTTATTGTAGATGTAGTGTACACCACATGCTGTGCCAACAATAGCTAATTTATTGGTAATGCAGTTTCACTGTGTTTGCTCCCTGGCTCTTATTGTAGGTGTAGTCTACACCACATGCTGTGCTAACAATAGCTAATTTATTGGTAATGCCGTTTAACTGTGATTGCCCCCTGGCTCTTATTGTAGGTGTAGTCTACACCACATGCTATGCTAACAATAGCTAATTTATTGGTAGAACAGTTTCACTGTCTTTGCACCCTGGCTCCTATTGTAGTTGTAGTCTACACCACATGCTGTGCCAACAATAGCTAATTTATTGGTAATGCAGGTTCACTGTGTTTGCCCCCTGGCTCTTACTGTAGGTGTAGTCTACACCACATGCTGTGCCAACAATAGCTAATTTATTGGTAATGCAGTTTCACTGTGTTTGCACCCTGACTCTTATTGTAGGTGTAGTGTACACCACATGCTGTGCCAACAATAGCTATTTTTTTGTTAATGCAGTTTCACTGTGTTTGCACCCTGGTTCTTATTGTAGGTGTAGTCTACACCACATGCTGTGCCAACAATAGCTAATTTATTGGTAATTCAGGTTCACTGTCTTAGCACCCTGGCTCTTATTGTAGGTGTAGTCTACACCACATGCTGTGCTAACAATAGCTAATTTATTGGTAATGCAGGTTAACTGTGTTTGCACCCTGACTCTTATTGTAGGTGTAGTCGACACCACATGCTGTGCCAACAATAGCTAATTTATTGGTAATGCAGGTTAACTGTGTTTGCACCCTGACTCTTATTGTAGGTGTAGTCTACGCCACATGCTGTGCCAACAGTAACTAATTTATTGGTGATGCAGGTTCACTGTGTTTTCACCCAGACTCTTATTGTGGGTGTAGTCTACACCAAATGCTGTGCTAACAATAGCTAATTTATTGGTAATGCAGGTTCACTGTGTTTGCACCCTGACTCTTAATGTAGGTGTAGTCTACACCACATGCTATGCCAACAATAGCTAATTTATTGGTAATGCAGGTTCACTGTGTTTGCCCCTTGGGTCTTACTGTAGGTGTAGTCTACACCACAATAGCTAATTTATTGGTAATGCATGTTCACTGTTATTGCACCCTGGCTCTTATTGTAGGTGTAGTCTACACCACATGCTGTGCCAACAATAGCTAATTTATTGGTAATGCAGGTTCACTGAGTTTGCACCCTGGCTCTTACTGTGGGTGTAGTCTACACCACATGCTGTGCCAACAATAGCTAATTTATTGGTAGTTCAGTTTCACTGTGTTTGCACCCTGGCTCTTATTTTAGTTGTAGTCTACACCACATGCTGTGCCAACAATAGCTAATTTATTGGTAATACAGGTTCACTGTGTTTGCCCCCTGGCTCTTATTGTAGGTGTAGTCTATACCACATGCTGTCCTAACAGTAGCTAATTTATTGTTAATGCAGGTTCACTCTGTTTGCACCCTGGCTCTTATTGTAGTTGTAGTCTACACCACATGCCGTGCCAACAATAGCTAATTTATTGGTAATGCAGGTTCACTGTGTTTTCACCCTGGCTCTTATTGTAGGTGTAGTCTACACCACAAGCTGTGCCAACAATAGCTAATTAATTGGTAATGCAGTTTCTCTGTGTTTGCACCCTGACTCTTATTGTAGGTGTAGTCTACACCACATGCTGTGCTAACAATAGCTAATTCATTGGTCATGCAGGTTAACTGTGTTTGCACCCTGACTCTTATTGTAGGTGTAGTCGACACCACATGCTGTGCCAACAATAGCTAATTTATTGGTAATGCAGGTTAACTGTGTTTGCACCCTAACTCTTATTGTAGGTGTAGTCTACGCCACATGCTGTGCCTACAGTAACTAATTTATTGGTGATGCAGGTTCACTGTGTTTTCACCCAGACTCTTATTGTGGGTGTAGTCTACACCAAATGCTCTGCTAACAATAGATAATTTATTGGTAATGCAGGTTCACTGTGTTTGCACCCTGACTCTTAATGTAGGTGTAGTCTACACCACATGCTGTGCTAACAATAGCTATTTTATTGTTAATGCAGTTTCACTGTGTTTACACTCTGGTTCTTATTGTAGGTGTAGTCTACACCACATGCTGTGCCAACAATAGCTAATTTATTGGTAATGCAGGTTCACTGTGTTTGCCCCTTGGGTCTTACTGTAGGTGTAGTCTACACCACAATAGCTAATTTATTGGTAATGCATGTTCACTGTGTTTGCACCCTGGCTCTTAATGTAGGTGTAGTCTACACCACATGCTGTGCCAACAATAGCTAATTTATTGGTAATGCAGGTTCACTGAGTTTGCACCCTGGCTCTTACTGTGGGTGTAGTCTACACCACATGCTGTGCCAACAATAGCTAATTTATTGGTAGTTCAGTTTCACTGTGTTTGCACCCTGGCTCTTATTGTAGTTGTAGTCTACACCACATGCTGTGCCAACAATAGCTAATTTATTGGTAATGCAGATTCACTGTGTTTTCCCCGTGGCTCTTATTGTAGGTGTAGTCTACACCACACGCTGTGCCAACAATAGCTAATTAATTGGTAATGCAGTTTCTCTGTGTTTGCACCCTGACTCTTATTGTAGGTGTAGTCTACACCACATGCTGTGCCAACAATAGCTAATTTATTGGTAATGCACTTTCACTGTGTTTACACCCTGGTTCTTATTGTAAGTGTAGTCTACACCACATACTGTGCCAACCATAGCTATTTATTGTTAATTCAGTTTCACTGTTATTGCACCCTAGCTCTTATTGTAGGTGTATTCTACACCACATGCTGTGCTAGCAGTAGCTAATTTATTGGTAATGCAGGTTCACTGTGTTTGCCTCCTGGCTCTTAATGTAGGTGTAGTCTACACCACATGCCGTGCCAACAATAGCTAATTTATTGTTAATGCAGTTTCATTGTGTTTGCACCCTAACTCTTATTGTAGGTGTAGTCTACACCATATGCTGTGCTAACAGTAGCTAATTTATTGGTACTGCAGGTTCACTTTGTTTGCCCCCCAGCTCTTATTGTAGGTGTATTCTACACCACATGCTGTCCTAACAGTAGCTAATTTATTGTTAATGCAGGTTCACTCTGTTTGCACCCTGACTCTTATTGTAGGTGTACTCTACACCACATGCTGTGCTAACAATAGCTAATTTATTGTTAATGCAGTTTCACTGTGTTTGCACCCTGGTTCTTATTGTAGGTGTAGTCTACACCACATGCTGTGCCAACAATAGGTAATTTATTGGTAATGCAGGTTCACTGTGTTTGCACCCTGACTCTTATTGTAGGTGTAGTCTACACCACATGCAGTGCCAACAATAGCTAATTTATTGGTAATGCAGGTTCACTGTGTTTGCACCCTGGCTCTTACTGTGGGTGTAGTCTACACCACATGCTGTGCCAACAATAACTAATTTATTGGTAGTTCAGTTTCACTGTGTTTGCACCCTGGCTCTTATTGTAGTTGTAGTCTACACCACATGCTGTGCCAACAATAGCTAATTTATTGGTAATGCAGGTTCACTGTGTTTGCACCCTGGCTCTTATTGTAGGTGTAGTCTACACCACATGCTGTGCCAACAATAGCTAATTAATTGGTAATGCAGTTTCTCTGTGTTTGCACCCTGACTCTTATTGTAGGTGTAGTCTACACCACATGCTGTGCCAACAATAGCTAATTAATTGGTAATGCAGTTTCTCTGTGTTTGCACCCTGACTCTTATTGTAGGTGTAGTCAACACCACATGCCGTGCCGACAATAGCTAATTTATTGTTAATGCAGTTTCATTGTGTTTGCACCCTAGCTCTTATTGTAGGTGTAGTCTACACCATATGCTGTGCTAACAGTAGCTAATTTATTGGTACTGCAGGTTCACTTTGTTTGCCCCCCAGCTCTTATTGTAGGTGTAGTCACACCACATGCTGTCCTAACAGTAGCTAATTTATTGTTAATGCAGGTTCACTCTGTTTGCACCCTGACTCTTATTGTAGGTGTAGTCTACACTACATGCTGTGCTAAAAATAGCTAATTTATTGGTAATGCAGTTTCACTGTGTTTGCACCCTGGCTCTTATTGTAGGTGTAGTCTACACCACATGCTGTGCTAACAATAGCTAATTTATCGGTAATGCAGTTTCACTGTATTTGCACACTGGTTCTTATTGTTGGTGTAGTCTACACCACATGGTGTGCCAACAATAGCTAATTTATTGGTAATGCAGGTTCACTGTGTTTGCCCCCTGAATCTTATTGTAGGTGTAGTCTACACCACATGCTGTGCTAACAATAGCTAGTATATTGGTAATGCAGTTTCACTGTGTTTGCCCTCTGGTTCTTATTGTAGGTGTAGTGTACACCACATGCTGTGCCAACAATAGCTAATTTATTGGTAATGCAGTTTAACTGTGATTGCCCTCTGGCTCTTATTGTAGGTGTAGTCTACACCACATGCTGTGCTAACAATAGCTAATTTATTTTTAATGCAGTTTCACTGTGTTTGCACCCTGGTTCTTATTGTAGGTGTAGTCTACACTGCATGCTGTGCTAACAATAGCTAATTTATTGGTAATGCAGATTCACTGTGTTTTCCCCGTGGCTCTTATTGTAGGTGTAGTCTACACCACATGCTGTGCCAACAATAGCTAATTTATTGGTAATGCTGTTTCACTCTGTTTGCCCCCTGACTCTTATTGTAGGTGTAGTTTACACCACATGCTGTGCACTTACAAATTTTGAGATGACCTTGTAAATTGTCCGATCAGTTTTGGGCGAAACATACATTTCTGAATGTTGGGGTATGGGGTCCAGTAGATGCTTTTGGTTTGCTAATGATAGTCCCTGCCTAAATCTTTTCTAGCCCGCAATGCATGTGTGTTCTAGAACGCATTTGGCTTTAATTGGATATTGATATTATGAGATTAGAAGCATTCAAGCTCTGAAATTAGGTTTGGGGCGACCTCTAATGCTGCACAACAACCACAATGCATGTGTGTTCTAGAACGCATTTGGCTTTAATTGGATATTGATATTATGAGATTAGCAGCATTCAAGCTCTGAAATTAGATTTGGGGCGACCTCTAATGCTGCACAACAACATGGCATTGACACAACCCTTCGTTTTTATTAAATCCTTTGCTGCTATCCTCACTATCAATGCGATGTAGGCCCACCCTTCACCTTGATGACATTTCCTACTGCTAGCTGTGATTGTCAATATGACTTTGTTCAACCCTTGATGACACACTCCGCTGTTAGCTGTGACTCTCAATATATTGTTTGTCCACTCTTCATGGCGTGTGTTTCTCAGCTTTGAATGGAGGTTAAAAAGAAAAGTGAGTCGTTTTGGGCAGGCACTAAGTCGCAGTGAGAAAACACCCTAGAGATGGTCTATGGCTCTGTCCCTTTAGCAATAATTACACCGCAGTTTGCAATTTCGCTCAGAAGAAATCTTTAACTTTTGCCTATAAAAATATTCATATTCAATTCTATATTTGTTACCCTATTGCGTAATGTCGAAAACGTCAATGGGTCATGAATTTTTATTACAATTGAATTGGTAGCTGCCACTGTACTTATGAAGTTGTCTATTGCTCCAATTAAATTCCTCCTTAACTTAAGTATCCTTGAGATGAACATTGATTTAATCTGGTTTCAAGAGGGTAAATCAACGCTTGTTACTGAACACAACATTTATCAACGTTGCTTGTACTTATTAACGTCACATGGTAACTGTAAGTAACTTCATCTACGCTGCAAAGTCGCCTCACACAAACTCAATGCTAGGGACAATATGCTAGGGCTAGGTTTGAATTACCTTAAGTATGTTATATTCCTTAAATATTTCAGTGCAAGTTTTCAAGTAATCTCAAAGATACAAATCCTCCTACGCGAACATATTTGTGAACCAAGTCATTTCATTGCAGGACGATTCAGACCATCACACAGATATAAAAATTGAGGAAACTTCTATTCCGGAGATCGTTCCGGCCCGAAAAACCGAAACACCCTCTTCAGATGCAAATGAAGTAAGTATCCTCATGCCTATATACAAGACATCTCCTTATCACCTTATAGCATTATGGGATTAAGAATTGTATTTTTACAGTTGAGCAAGCACAATCCATTTTGATAGAAGAATAGCGAATTAAATTATCTGTCCCATACGATACTGAGCCCGTCAGGATAGCCAACAACCGCAATGACTTCCATAACGTCTCATCCGCCGGACCTAACTGCCGTGAGGATCAGGTGAACTTCCAAATAGGCCAAAGCGGCACGAGAAACTGTAGTCCACGGGGATCGTGCTACATGGTGACGAAGGTCATAGACTGCCTAAGGAAAGGTTCACTTTAAAAACTAGACTGAGAAAAGAAACTTCCAGACTTATGTAAAACACCGTGAAAATTTATTGTAAATGTTACAAACCCCTAGCCTAGTTCAGAGGGTTTCTATCGGCTAATCCGCAAGCTAAAAAAATAATCAAAAATAAAGAGCAGGTCCCTACATGAGAAGTTACAATAAACCCTCGCGAAAGATCTGTCTCACAATAATAAAGCAACAACAGCAACTCTAGGAAAATGGTACGACGCAAATCCCTAGGTCAAGTTACAAGATTAAGCTAATATCAGAATTTACATTTAACAGGGTAGCAAAACAAATCTAAGTTGGGATGATACCATCTCCACATTTACATTTAACGTTAATTCATCTAGCTAAGTCCTATCAATTAATAACAAAATTTACGGCGGTGACGTCCGTAATAACAAACAATTACATTCAAAGCTAAGTGAACAGCCAAAAAAAAAAACATCTAAGTCATTCTTATGAACTAAGTGCTAATCAGCACACAATAGGGTAACATAGAGGATTCATACACTTTTACATCATTAATAAATAACAAAAGTCCACAGTTTTGTTCAAATGCCTGCCTGCACCTTGGTTTACTCTTTGTAAGCCATAGTCATCTAATGTGTGTAGTTACGGTGACGACTGCGTAGTAAAGACTACGTCTAACATCGTATGGCCTGCGCTCCACCAGCTACGAACTCTAGGTTCGAGCAAGCTTCGGTCACAACAGAAATGTGTCAGCTGTCCTCAAGTCATTTCCTCCAGGAAATACCTTCATAAACACGGCTATGTCAGCAGTTTCCATATGCAAAAGAACAAGGTTAAGCAGAAAGAATTCGTTAGTTAGCTTTTGTTT
Source organism: Meconema thalassinum (assembly GCA_946902985.2). NCBI lineage: Eukaryota > Metazoa > Arthropoda > Insecta > Orthoptera > Tettigoniidae > Meconema > Meconema thalassinum. Next base: position 20,702,575 of record OX336391.1, read on the forward strand.
TATCAAAATTATGCGTTTTATTATTAAGATGTTGGTTTAGGTTATCGTTGGTTTATGGCGAATAATACTGACAAGCCTGGGCACGGAGCGCCTCCCCTGAGATCATCTCTGCCAAAAGCCTCGACTCAAAAGTCGGTATACAATCAACGAGCAATAACAACTCGGACACACAATAACACAAGTTACCAGCGGCGCACAGCTCGCGTTCGATAACTCTGGGATGGGCCTGGACACAATCAGTTACCCTCCCTATACATCTGGTCCACGGGAACAATCCCGGACATGGTACACACAATACCATCATTCATGAAAAACCTCCCTAACGGGGTTAGCCTACAACGTACTATAGAAACCTGACATAACTGTACTCATCAAAACAATGGTACACGCAACAGCGTTTAACTAACAAATGACCTTCTACAAAACAGATGATCAGATACAAGAATGGACACTGGGTTCCATAAGCTATAAATTGCAATGAAAGGGAAAGTGAATGCTAAAAGCATTCTGTCCTATGTTAACATCAGTCCGTCTCACTTAGAAGCATGCGCTCTCAACGGGCGCTGGGTAGAATACAAGATTCCTGCGCTGTCAGACACAACACACTAACTAGGCCGGCAATTTAAGCAAGATAAAAACTGTAAAACTGGCCTCATCATAATACCTTTACCATAGGTTATAAACCTCGAAGAATATGTGCATAAAAAGCACGCTGTAAATCTTAATACAATCATATAACTCTGTCTTCCACATCAAAGACGTTTAAAAGGTAGCAATGTCACTCATTGCTGGAGCTCTCTGCTCTCAAAGATAAAATACTCTTCATTAGTTACTTGTATCAAACATCAAATAAACACGTGTCATCACACCTGACACTAACAAAATAATAATTGTGGCGCAAATTCCACTCTCTGCTGGATTTGCTTAATGATACTTTGGGAATTGGGTTCGATGCTAGGCAACGATGAAACATCCCTCTTACTTATAAGGTCCACACATGACCTGGATGGCTTCTGAGCTCATCTCAAATGAAATATAATGCAGTTACAAAACTGGTAATTACAGTCGATTACCCAAATGATATGACTGCTCTAACGAAGTCAGGGGTGTAACATTAACTGGTTGCAAAAAGTGCAGTTAAAGAAATATAACCATGGCATCTGATTGCCATAACTAAAGTCTGCAAAGACTTGAAAAATCACCCCAGATAGGGTTAAACAAAGTAGCCTCAAAATGACTACAGTCACATTTAGCAAAGGTCAGAAATTGGCGTCCTACGACGACCATCAAGCTGCACCAGGGTTGACCAAGATGTCAGACCCAAGGGTGACTCACAATCACTGCAAATAAATGACATTTAATTAGACTAAATTACATTCCCTACCTATGAAATGGCTGTCACTAAGTTCGGTTGGTTCACAAACTACACTAATCTAACTATACCACCAGAAACTAGAACAAAGAAGGGTGTACAAAACTCACGATACGAAGGAGTCCACACTTAGCTCTCTGTCCAACGACAAGGGTTGAACAAAAGCGCCTCTGGCTTTCAGGGTTGGCATCGTCCTCATCAGAACTTCCATCTGGGCTCTCCCAAATACCAGGGTTCGGTCTGTCCCTGTAGTTGACCTCATGAATGGACTGGACATGCCTAGGAAAGACATCCTCGGTTCCTTCCTCCTCGTCTGATGTTCTAGAAGTTCCATAATCAAGCTGGTCCCATCCGAGACATCTCCCTCATACCATAATGGTATTAGCCCATGGTCTCGGTCTCGAACATGGTGCTGAATAAGTTAACCACGTGGGCGGTAGAATAAGACTTGTAGTAGTTCATTATTATCACTTGAAGATTACAGCATTCGTCGTAAATATCACAGGCTTTAAATATAACTGACAACACAGCCTCTACACTTTGCAGATGTAAATGATAAATAGCTATGCACTGTTCTGCGGTTCCACACGTGTACAGACGCTACTTTTTCTATCACGTGGCATCCGTAAAATGGGCGTCGATTTATTACGGATAAATTCACCGTAGCAATTTCTATATAATGTACTTTTATAATCACACGTGTTCAAAGTAATAATTTCACATTTACCTGTGTATTTTCGCATCAGGCTCTCGGCCCTCCACAAACACGTGGGTGTAAAAATGTGGTGCTACAGTTATGTCGTAAATTTCCCAATACTTGCCAAATAATTCACTACACAATTCGTAATGATCACTGCACATCAACAACAGTGATTCGTAGTGCTATTGTGCTCGATGGCACCTGATAATGATTTCCACGCTGAAAAGCGGGCGATTTGCCACGTCTAATGCGACGGATACACAGGGCGGATTCTCCAGACGTAGTGCTGATCACTGCACATAAACAACAGTAACTCGTAGTGCTATTGTGCTCGATGGCACCTGATAATGATTTCCACGCTGAAAAGCGGACTGTTTGCCACGTCTAATGCGACGGATATACTAACACGCCTACACAGGGCGGATTCTCCAGACGTAGTGCTAGGAACTGCGTTCCTCGTGGAAGCAAGTCGTCAAACTAAGTCGTTGAGCGACTACTTACATTCCTATTTGCGTATCTGCAATGATATTACCTTACCTTAAAGTGAAAAAACATTCTCCAAAATGTTTCAATAATACTGAATGACGAAATGGAATATTCTGAGTCTCGTAGAAAGATAAAATTGATTAATAAGATCTCAGATAAATAATTAGCAGACTTCACCAAAGTCAAAAGTGCGATTCTCCGCTACTTCAAAGAGAATAGCATAAGCTCTCAGCTTCTCGTAGCTTTCTGGGTGTGTTCAAAGGTACTACATCCCATCATAAATGTGCTGTCGTGAAAAATATCACATGAACCTTAGCTCAGCGGGTTCAATACTTCCGGCTTTGTGCGATGTTGCTCTGAGCACTGAGCTACTGGGGGATGCATTATAATATCATTGGCAAATGGTACTGTATATTGCGTGAAGCTAATCATAATCACCTTGTATTACTTGCCTACTATGGTATGAAAATTATTTGGGATATCTTATATTCAGGTAGAGATTCTCCCATGAATGCTACGGAGGGGAGGTGGGTTTGATTCCGTCAAGAGTGGTCTTCTGTGCTTTTTCACTTGAACTCCAGGTAAGTGCTGGAATGGGTCTAACTTATGACTGTGAGCACATCGTTCTGAATATTGAGCATTGCAAATAAATGTGGTTGACTGAAACCCTCATTTTCTCCATTTTTGAGATATCAGCGAGTAGGTGAAGTGTGTGTGTATATGGTAGGGATTTTTACAAACGAATTCCATTTTGTCCAGCCCATAGGAGGTAATATTAAGCTTTGAAATATAGTAAGGAGGTATCTTCTTAGCATTATCTTTGATAGAAACGTGGTGAAACATAAAATCCTTAATGAAAATAAGGGATCATACCCACACGTCTTTCAAGACATTTCACATAGGGTATAGAGAAAGCCCTATCTATACTATGTTAAAATACATAACATTTCTCACTAACTGTTTGACACAGACACTTGAATTTTGTATATATTATTAACAAGTATATTGCCGTTGTATGGATGCTAAGATCTTGAAAATAAAGGTCACTGTTTAGAATAAGTATTTATTAAGTAATGCAAAATTCTTTGCAAATTTTCTGATGATTTTTTTCCAACCCTCTTCATAAATTTTGCAATAGTTTTGTTTTTGTAGCTTCAGAATGTGTGTGATACTCGTACAAAAGAGCCCCGCATATTTAAAAATGATGTCACTAATAGTTTCTGAGATAATGTTCCTTTTGCAGGAAAAAAATGAATTTATGGGACATCAGCTCCAAAGTTTCAACATCAGTGCATAGCTGCGATTATCAGAATCCTTTTGTAATTTATCAGGAAGCTTCCTGTTTCTTCCACAGTTCAAGATGTTTTTGATAGCATTCTCTGATGATCTTAATCTCTCTAGCTTTCACAGTTCGGGAGCCCACACACAATCATGGCTTCTCCAGAACGTTGCATTTTGTAATGATTCCCTGATTGAAGGATGCAACAGCATCAAACACACCAAGATGAAGTGTATTAATCCCAACAAACACTGGTTTTGGTAGTCTGCCCCATATGACCCTATTCAAACATTCATTGGGAATCTGAGTTCTACCATGCAAACATTTCTTCAGAAGATTGAGGCCTTCATGGTCCCTGAAGAAAGGCCAGAAAGTCTCTATTATAGCTTGTGGCAGACTATGATGCTGATCATATTCCTCATTTGATTCATTCTGTTCGGCACCATTCAGTTTTGTATTAGATGAGCTCTGTGTCCCAGCAGCCGTATTATCAAAAGGAATTTCACGATATTTTTAACTCACGTTTTTTAGGTCAGGAGTTAGTTCTTGCCCTACTTCAGAACGTGAAGGTTCTATACAGGAGATTTCTAACCTTGAAGAAGCACATTCCTTATATTGCTGGGGCATACGTTTCCTCAACACTTTGTTCGAAAATCGAGGCTTAACTTCCACAAACTTCACATAATCTACAGAAATATCTTGTGAAGAAACAAAGCAAAACTTGCTGCTAAGCAAGAAACAAAGGACCATCAACAATACAACCCGTTACAATATGACCAACGGACAATAATAGACGACAACATGAATTTTTCATCAAATAAGGGAATAATTGCTAGTTCAGCGCGATATGCGAAAAATAATAAAACCTGAAAATATTGACAGCAAGTCATCCACCACGCCAGAGCAGAATCCTCGCCGCGCGTATGACAATATTGACAGCAAGTCATCCACCACGCCAGAGCAGAACACTCGCTGCGCGTATGACAGTATTTTTTTTAAATAATTAAAATACTTATATACATTATTTCTTCAAGATTTGTATGTCATTTAAAAAAGGAAATTCCAAAGTTTAATAATACGCAAAAAAGATATTTTCCCCCACAAAATTGTTTTCCCGTATACCCTAAGCTGTGTAATGTGCTCAGCCCCTAAACTGTTCTATGCAGAAAATATAAAGATTGGATTCAGTCCCGGTATGCACCATGTAATCGACTTTTCATTTAGTGCCTACTTCGATCTCCTCTTTGGCCATTATCTCTATTACAAACTGTGAGTTCCCTTACAGTAGCAGACCTGTAATTCTTGTTGTTTCAAGCAGCGGTAGTGATGTTACATACTCTACATTAGTCCCATATAGAGATAGAAGAATAATCTGGAATTTGTACAAAAATGAAATTGCAGTAATTTAAGTTGAAAATGAACAAGAGGAAGCAAAAATAGGGAAAGGAGTTAGACAAGGCTGTGCTTTGTCTCCCATGCTTTTGTATGCCTACATCCAGGATGCATTGAATAAGGTTCGAAAGGATTTGAATTTAGGAATAAGGATACAAGGTGAACAAATAAATATGATTAGATTTGCAGATGACATTGCCATAGTTGCAGATAGTGAACAACATCTCAAACAAATAATAGTAAAAATGGAGGAAATCATGGGTAAAGAATACAGGATGAAAATAAATAAGTCAAAGACGAAAGTTATGGTCTGCGATAAAAAGGCAGACTCAAATATGAAATTAGTGGTGGGCAACAAAACACTAGAAAATGTTCAAGAATGTAAATATCTAGGAAGCAAAATTACCAAAGATGGAAGAAGCAAGAAAGAAATCAATTGTAGAATTTTACAAGCCAAATTAGCATTTCACAAAAAGAAACGTTTATTCACTACTAATTCCATTAATCTTAAAACCAGAAAACGATTATTAAAAGCTTATGTTTGGAGTATTGCCCTTTATGGTTGCGAAACGTGGACAATTGGAAAAGAAGAAAAAAGGAGGTTAAATTCTTTTGAACAATGGTGTTATAGAAGAATGCTAAAAATTAGCTGGACAGAAAAAATAATGAATGCTGAAGGATTTAAAAAGGTGGAGGAAAATTATACCTTATGGAAAAGCATAAAGAGGAGGAGGACTAGACTGATAGGACATATTTTGAGACACGATAGCCTGCTGAAAACGGTATTTGAGGGAATGGTTGAAGGCAAAAGATATCGAGGAAGACCACGCCTACAATATGTACAGCAAATCATGCTTGATGTAGGTTGCAGAAACTATGAAGAGATGAAGAGGAAAGCTATAAAGAGCCGACTGGAGAACTGCCGCAGACCAATCCATGGATTGAATACTTCAGAAGAAGAGGGATTTAATCGAATTACCAGAACTTCTTTTGAAACATTTATGTAATAAATTGCAGTGATTTGTTAAAGGAAGTCTTGTATGGTATTCTAAAGGTTGATTGATTTATGCCTATATTCTCAAAACTTATGCTGGTGCAAACCTTAGCATTCTAGTTGCATGTTACTCAATGATACATGCCCGTGTTGGATCCTAGGACCTCTCATAGTCTTAAGGCTAAAAATTCACAAATCAATGTTTTCCTCAATCCATAAAGCTATTACTTCTATAAAGGTACTGATCTCAGCACTTTCCTTCGCTTCAAGATTCACTCAACCCGAGATAGTTTATTATAAGTTACTGAATCTGAGGTTATAACCACTTATCTGTTTAATGTTCATCTCTAGCATTAGGATGTGATGGTCACTTTAGCTGACTAGTGCAGTAAATTTACATGGTTTGCTATTTGTGTCAAACGATAAACATAAAAATAAATTATTCCGTCTTATCCCTAGGATGTGGAAGAAGGAACCCAGGAACCAGCAAGTGTTGGCAGCGGAGACCATTTAAATGAGTAAGTGTTCATCATACAAAATACACAATTTATCGCTTTAAATGTGCATAACTGTAAGTTTTGGATTAGAATAAGATTTGATTGCAACTTGAGAAGTGTCTCTCATTGTTTGTGTCTCATCATTGAAGTAGATTCTATTGATATTAACTTTCCATTTAGCAGCCACAAATTATCCATTTTCGTTCAGTGATCTTTTTGTCTGGATATATTTAAGAAGCTTATGTCTGTCTGTTGATGGGAGCTCTTTCTGCCTTGTGTAAATATACCTGGAAGAAATACACATGACGCAGTGATAAGAATGTGAATGAGTTTTGATAGAAACATCCATTGTTCAAACTTCCCCACTGTGTCCTCAGCCCCATATGCTTCTTCTGTAACCCAAAACAAAAAGCGTAAACATATTCCTCCTTACTCGAAGTTGCAACTAGGAAAATACATTGCAACTAATACAACTAATGATAATCCAAGGAAGATTTTATATATTTGCCAGGTATGAACATAATATCACATAATGGATTTTTGTTGGATAACACTTCATAGCTTGTAAGAACTAGCAATGATATCCCAGCACCTTCAAATTTCCCAGTGGTGGTTATTGGGTGTCATGTTTAGGTAGAAGTGTACACATTGGATAGGCAGGACTTGTAGAGAAGTACACTTTGGGTAAGAAGTACTTGTAGAGAAGTTCAAGTTAAACACTGGCAATGTCCATAAGAACCTTGCAGTGAGCTTGTCAATCCACTACACAGTCTAGATATTCAACTATTATTCATTCGTTAGTAAAGCAGATACGGAACCCTGAGGACCAGGGCTATTACGAAAAAGTTCAGTATCGCTATAACGCTTTTAGTATCCGAACAATTGAATCTATTCAATGTATGTACTGTTCATCGGATAAGGACCAAAAATGTATCTTTATAAATGTTTTTGATTCACCATGAATTGACCAAAGGAGGGGGAAGAATTGAGTTTCGAGAAATAAGAATATCTTCCTGAATGTCAGATCCGTTTAAAATAGTCTATACTCCTATAAAAATTACCCAAAACGTTTGTCTGAAAGCTGATTTGATATGTCCGACCCTTGCGCCAAGGGATGAGCAAAGTATGTTAGGACTTACTGTATAGGAGTTTGCTCGTCAGCTAAACATGTGGAACGTTTGTAGGAATACATTTGAAAAATTTACTGCACTTGAAATATTTTACTTCGCCTGGTGAAATATACCTCCGCCTTCCAGCGCTGAGAGTTATTTTATATTCTCTGTTTTATGTGGAGATCACTTGTAGTTCTTCTATCTTGACTGATGAACCATCACTTAAGAAGTATGTGGGTACTCTGTCTCGCTACACCTCAGCACGAAAACTCTTGTGGGGTCTTCTATCTTCTATCAGTGTAAAATCTGCAACTGCAAGTTTTGTAACGTATTCACCGGGCAGCGACATGGAAAGTTGGCGACTTAGCTCCGCCTAAGAAGAATGGAAGAACCGAGCTTTAGTTGCTGTCAACGGTTCTGGACGATAATGGGCTTGATGAATATCCGGTTGCTTTTCAGAGTCGACTACGCTTACACATTATCCTATGTGAAACGTGTGAAGACTTGAATGTTTATCTCTGGGATGCAGAAGAACGAGGACACAATAAATGAGCTCCACTGGTTGAATATTGGGTTGCAGCAGGAATTGACTGATCGTGCTTTTAAGAAAACTGAGTCCGTGTTTCTCGAAAACGTTCTTAATGAATATTTTATAAACGATATGACAAGTTGCGAATACAAAATGGAGGAATCGATGTTAAGAGGAAGTGGTTGGGCTTTGTCGGCCGTTAATGAATTGGATACCTATCAGTAGAAAGGTGCTAAGTGCCATTTTTATGAACATTGAGTATTATAGTAAAAAGTGTTTAGTCAGTTGATTCGTGAGTATTTATTCTTCTAATTTGAATAACATACAGATATAGTATTCCTTGCTATTCAGTGGCAGATATAGGTTCATAATATGAAAATTGTGGAATTCTGTTAGAGTGAAATGTTAGAAGTTGTGAAAGGTGCAAAGTCCAGTAGTCTTTACGAATGTGCTACGTGCTAATTAAACAAAGATGACGGCATTCCGACACGCAAACACGTGACATACGGTTGTCCATGCACGAAACACTGAAACTCCAAGTTAATTCCACAAACTTCCAACGACTGGCCTTGTGATTTGTTGATGGTCATTGCGAAGGCCATAAGCATGGGAAATTGCAACCGTTTAAAATTGAATAGCACGTCCGGTGGAATCCTTGGGATGCGCGGAGTCAAAACAACTTCTCCATCGATGACGTTGTTCATTTGCTTTTCCACAGCCAGTCGTGTTCCATTGCATAGTCGAAGTTGATTGATGTTACGCAACATGATGATGACTGAGCCTACTTTCAATTGCAAATTGTGAGGTGGTAATCCAGGCAATTCCAGCGAATTCAAATATTCTGTGAGATGGCTGATTACCTCATCCTGGTTGATAACTGTGTCAACCGATTTGAAGGAAAACAACTGTCCCGGAATGAAATTTTGAATGGACTCGTTGGGATCTTTATATTTCGCTGCCAATATGGCTTGTTTGCTGAGCCAATTATGGTTTTTGAAGTTCTGCACTACGTTCGGAAAAACAAGCCGAATGAGATCCTCCTTTGATTCGGTCAACTGATGTTCCTGGTTCATAGGAGCATCGCGTCGGCGCAATCAGTCATGTCCATTGTGTCGTGCTCGCTGGCGTTGTGTTTGATATTCACGAACTCATTGCATTCTGAATCTATTCGCTGTTCGTTCATTTTCAGTATCTCTCGAACGTAAGTCAGACATGCCCTTATGACTATTTTCATTATCCGTCGCTCTTTGGTCATCAGTGCGGTTTGCACGTGAAGTAGCTCGCCGCGCATTTAACTGGCTTCGACGAACTCGGTCACATCTTCCTCTCCTTGGCATTGTAATGAACACTAAAATGACACGGAATTTTAGTAATTTAATGGACACTGAAAACGACACGGAATTGTTTTCATCGTAACTCAAATCTACCGAACCTACCTTGAGAACTTGACAATATTGACATCCTTTCTGTTAGTAGTACATTCTCACATTAGATATGTTGGTCGAAACACATTAACGTGAAATGTAATATTATTATAACATACTTTAATATGCTGTGATTGGATTATACAGTATGATTCTGTTACGTTAAGTATTATTTTATTGCACGTATTGATCAAAGAGTATGGTACGGGATGTTATCCTTGCTCATAGAAAATTTTGAAGTGGATGCACTGTGTCACCATCTGTCAGTCAAGTTATTAGATTCAATATTGGCATGGCTTTTTAATGGAAAGTAATTTAAAAATACTGCCAAATCGATTTTGTTCAAACCACTTTCTAAACACTGTCTACCATAATGAGAACAAATTGTAAAATTTTCATTGAAATCGGAGCAGTAGTTTTCGAGATTTTGCGAGACTAATGCGTGTCCAACGGGAAACAAACTGTGCTATCCGTAAACAGGTTCCCACCAGTACGAACTGCTAATAATGGAGTATTCTAAGTTCCTTGAACAATTCTGTCAACGATGCACATATTGGAGGGAAATGAGAACAAATGATTGGCACATTGCACCTTTCTTCTGAAAGAGCTGCAGGACTTACCACTAGTGCCATCTTGTGATGCTCTTGGAAGGTCCTTCGAAACCACTGAGGAGTTAGCCCTTTTGATATGTAATGCTACATCGCACTTAGCACCATTCTAGCAAAAAAAACGGCTTTTTTTTTCAAAAAATGGCACTTAGCACCTTTCTACTGATAGGTATCCAATTGCAGACATAACGTCTGATCATCACTTAGAAAATAAACCGTATCTATTTAAGGGGACCCGGTAGGATATATACCTATAATGTTAAATTTACTTTTTTTTAGGTACATTTATCTCGGAAACGGTTTATACTAAAGGATTCATTTTTTTCTCACACACTCTTTATACCTTCTTACATGTTTTAACGGAGGGGTTTATTCATTAGAGATGTTCGTCATTTTTTTTTAAATATTAATGCAACATTGTTAGGAAAAAATCGCTCACCTATTAGCCCCTTGTTTCTGTACTAGGCATTTCTCTCCATAAGCGTTGTGTTAAAGTATGTATATTATAAGTTTATGTAACATCTGAAAGTTTCAATATTGTTTACTGAATAGTTTTTGAGAAAATGTTCCTTTTGTTCATAAAAAGTGAACTTGCAGAAACAAGCCTTCAAAGTTATTCAATGTAATCCTGCCTCATATGTTGGATCTTCAGGGTTGTCTTGCATGTAATCCTCTAGTCTTCTTCTCACAGTTATTCAATGTAATCCTGCCACATATGTTAGATCATCAGGGTTGTCTTCCGTGTAATCCTCTAGTCTTCTTCTCACAGTTATTCAATGTAATCCTGCCTCGTATGTTGGATCATCAGGGTTGTCTTGCATGTAATCCTCTAGTCTTCTTCTCACAGTTATTCAATGAATCCTGCCTCATATGTTGGATCATCAGGGTTGTCTTGCGTGTAATCCTCTAGTCTTCTTCTCACAGTTATTCAATGTAATCCTGCCTCATATGTTGGATCATCAGGGTTGTCTTGCGTGTAATCCTCTAGTCTTCTTCTCAAAGTTATTCAATGTAATCCTGCCTCATATGTTGGATCATCAGGGTTGTCTTGCGTGTAATCCTCTAGTCTTCTTCTCACAGTTATTCAATGAACCCTGCCTCATATGTTGGATCATGTGGGTTGTCTTGCGTGTAATCCTCTAGTCTTCTTCTCAAAGTTATTCAATGTAATCCTGCCTCATATGTTGGATCATCAGGGTTGTCTTGCGTGTAATCCTCTAGTCTTCTTCTCAAAGTTATTCAATGTAATCCTGCCTCATATGTTGGATCATCAGGGTTGTCTTGCATGTAATCCTCTAGTCTTCTTCTCACAGTTATTCAATGTAATCCTGCCTCATATGTTGGATCATCAGGGTTGTCTTGCGTGTAATCCTCTAGTCTTCTTCTCAAAGTTATTCAATGTAATCCTGCCTCATATGTTGGATCATCAGGGTTGTCTTGCGTGTAATCCTCTAGTCTTCTTCTCAAAGTTATTCAATGTAATCCTGCCTCATATGTTGGATCATCAGGGTTGTCTTGCATGTAATCCTCTAGTCTTCTTCTCACAGTTATTCAATGTAATCCTGCCTCATATGTTGGATCATCAGGGTTGTCTTGCGTGTAATCCTCTAGTCTTCTTCTCAAAGTTATTCAATGTAATCCTGCCTCATATGTTGGATCATCAGGGTTGTCTTGCGTGTAATCCTCTAGTCTTCTTCTCAAAGTTATTCAATGTAATCCTGCCTCATATGTTGGATCATCAGGGTTGTCTTGCATGTAATCCTCTAGTCTTCTTCTCACAGTTATTCAATGTAATCCTGCCTCATATGTTGGATCATCAGGGTTGTCTTGCGTGTAATCCTCTAGTCTTCTTCTCAAAGTTATTCAATGTAATCCTGCCTCATATGTTGGATCATCAGGGTTGTCTTGCGTGTAATCCTCTAGTCTTCTTCTCACAGTTATTCAATGTAATCCTGCCTCATATGTTGGATCATCAGGGTTGTCTTGCGTGTAATCCTCTAGTCTTCTTCTCACAGTTATTCAATGTAATCCTGCCTCATATGTTGGATCATCAGGGTTGTCTTGCATGTAATCCTCTAGTCTTCTTCTCGAAGTTATTCAATGTAATCCTGCCTCATATGTTGGATCATCAGGGTTGTCTTGCGTGTAATCCTCTAGTCTTCTTCTCACAGTTATTCAATGTAATCCTGCCTCATATGTTGGATCATCAGGGTTGTCTTGCGTGTAATCCTCTAGTCTTCTTCTCACAGTTATTCAATGAACCCTGCCTCATATGTTGGATCATGTGGGTTGTCTTGCGTGTAATCCTCTAGTCTTCTTCTCAAAGTTATTCAATGTAATCCTGCCTCATATGTTGGATCATCAGGGTTGTCTTGCATGTAATCCTCTAGTCTTCTTCTCGAAGTTATTCAATGTAATCCTGCCTCATATGTTGGATCATCAGGGTTGTCTTGCGTGTAATCCTCTAGTCTTCTTCTCGAAGTTATTCAATGTAATCCTGCCTCATATGTTGGATCATCAGGGTTGTCTTGCGTGTAATCCTCTAGTCTTCTTCTCACAGTTATTCAATGAACCCTGCCTCATATGTTGGATCATGTGGGTTGTCTTGCGTGTAATCCTCTAGTCTTCTTCTCAAAGTTATTCAATGTAATCCTGCCTCATATGTTGGATCATCAGGGTTGTCTTGCGTGTAATCCTCTAGTCTTCTTCTCGAAGTTATTCAATGTAATCCTGCCTCATATGTTGGATCATCAGGGTTGTCTTGCGTGTAATCCTCTAGTCTTCTTCTCACAGTTATTCAATGTAATCCTGCCTCATATGTTGGATCATCAGGGTTGTCTTGCGTGTAATCCTCTAGTCTTCTTCTCACAGTTATTCAATGTAATCCTGCCTCATATGTTGGATCATCAGGGTTGTCTTGCGTGTAATCCTCTAGTCTTCTTCTCACAGTTATTCAATGTAATCCTGCCTCATATGTTGGATCATTAGGGCTGTCTTGCATGTAATCCTCTAGTCTTCTTCTCACAGCTCTCTTAGTTGGCTTGACAGTTTTTACAGTCATTTTCTGCACTTTCAACCTTCCTTTTCCGTTCAAAACCGATTTTCAAACGAAACGGGTGGAATGGAATTCTTATGGAAAATCTGCTGATTTAAGGAAGTTTTGGGAATTGTGGTAAATTTAGAGGTTGAGGGCGATGAGGATAGGGAAATGGGTGGGAGTATAACGGTAAGGTGAAAGGCCATCTTGAAAGACCCCCTCTTACCCTTGATAACGGGTGGGAGTATAACGGTAAGGTGAAAGGCCATCTTGAAAGACCCCCTCTTACCCTTGATAAAGGCCATCTTGAAAGACCCCCTCTTACCCTTGATAAAGGCCATCTTGAAAGACCCCCTCTTACCCTTGATAAAGGCCATCTTGAAAGACCCCCTCTTACCCTTGATAAAGGCCATCTTGAAGGACCCCCTCTTACCCTTGATAAAGGCCATCTTGAAAGACCCCCTCTTACCCTTGATAAAGGCCATCTTGAAAGACCCCCTCTTACCCTTGATAAAGGCCATCTTGAAAGACCCCCTCTTACCCTTGATAAAGGCCATCTTGAAAGACCCCCTCTTAACCTTGATAAAGGCCATCCTGATGGACCCCCTCTTACCCTTGATAAAGGCCATCCTGAAGGACCCCCTCTTAACCTTGATAAAGGCCATCCTGAAGGACCCCCTCTTACCCTTGATAAAGGCCATCTTGAAAGACCCCCTCTTACTCTTGATAAAGACCATCCTGAAGGACCCCCTCTTACCCTTGATAAAGGCCATCTTGAAAGACCCCCTCTTACCCTTGATAAAGGCCATCTTTAAAGACCCCCTCTTACCCTTGATAAAGGCCATCCTGAAGGACCCCCTCTTACCCTTGATAAAGGCCATCTTGAAAGACCCCCTCTTACCCTTGATAAAGGCCATCTTGAAAGACCCGCTCTTACCCTTGATAAAGGCCATCTTGAAAGACCCCCTCTTACCCTTGATAAAGGCCATCTTGAAAGACCCCCTCTTACCCTTGATAAAGGCCATCCTGAAAGACCCCCTCTTACCCTTGATATCGTTTAGCGTTTTAAAACATTTTAAATTTTAAAAATATTAAAAAACTCAAATATAAAATTTATAGTTAGGCCCTTTGGCAAAAGCTAAAAACCTAACATATCCTGGAGATAGGGACGTGATCCCCTTTAATTTGAGCGCTCGTGCGACTCTCTACGATTATAAGTTCGAGAGATATACGTAATCAATAATGTTGAGCGGCCATCCTGAATCGACCAATTCAAGATTCCTCCCCCTCTCGCCCAGCCCCTTTTCTCTGTCGGGATAGCTACCTACTATAAATGCTCCACGGAAAAGAGGGCGTTACATGCTTTTAATTGAATCCTTGCGCGACCTTGTACAATTATTGGTTCGCGGTATATATTTTTTTATTTTGTAGTTAGGCCCTTTGGGAAATCTGAAAAAAAAAATGGACTGAAATTTATCTTCAAACTTAGACAATTTTTTAGCTGTTGAACAAGTAAGGGGTATCACCATTGGGCGGGAAAATGGGTGTCTGTCCTTCTGTCTGTATGTCTGTCTGTCCTTCTGTCTGTCCTACTGTCTGGCTATCTGGCTGTGTGTGTGTGTGTGTCCCCTATCAACTCCCAAACGGTTGCAGCAATCGAAACAAAATTTGGTAGGAGTAAAGATCTATACCTGAATATCTCAATGCCGTATTTGAAAATGATGTCAGTGCAACCAACTGCTGAAAAATCGCAATTGAAATTTGATCTCCGTGTTGGATATCTAGGAAGGTATGAATGTGAGCTATTTCAAAATTGGCACACGTGTAGATAATAATATTTCATTTCAATTTCCAGGAGGCCATACTTGGCAGTGTTGCCAAAATAATTATAAGCCTGCTGATAGGTCCAATTTTGAAATGCATATAACTTCTACACTATCAATTTGAATTCAACCCAATTTCGTATGTGCTATGTGTACATAAACAGATATGACTGAGCCTATTCTTAAGAACCACCAGGGCTGCCAACTGTTAATAAATGCTCTCAATTGCTTTTATCCAAATACCATTATATCAGAAAGTATGCAAGCTGACAGCTTTTTAAACTATTCACACGTATAGTACCTGACATTCTATATTAATTTGGAGTATACGTCAGTACTACCGACATGATTCTAAGCCTGCTGATAGGTCCAACATTAAATACATGTAACTTTTAAACTATCATTTGGATCTCAACCAAATTACGTATATGCTATGCGTACCATAACAGATATGACATGCGTATTCTTAAGAGCAACCAGGGCTGTCAACTGTTAATAAATGCTGTCTCCATTTTTGTTACCCTAATATCAAAATATCAGTAAGTATGCAAGCCAGTAGCTCTAAACTTTGCACACGTATAGTACCTGGCATTCTAGATTAGTTTGGAGTAACTAATATACTGTAGGTCAGTGCTGCCAACATGATTCTAAGCCTGCTGATAGGTCCAATTTTAAAATGCACGTTACTTCTATTCTAACTAATGGATTTCTTTCAAAATTGGCACAACAACAGATCATTTTTTTTATTATTTACGACCAATACATGCATGACATTGCTGCCAACATGATTTTACACGCGCTGTTAGTTTCAATGTCTAACTGCATGTAACGTCCATGCTATCTATTGGACTTCAACCAAATTTTGGATTCTTTACCTTAAGAGATGGAACTAATTGTAAGAATATATTCTGTGACCAGGGCTGCCAACCGTAGTGCTCTATTAGGCTACATTATGCCAGGTATACAGTATTTCGAACTAATTAGAAATTTAAATATTACCAACTTAATTTCGTCACTATTTTAGATAGATCCATTAAAATTCATCATTGGCATGAATCATAAATTTAAAGAAAAGTAGGCTCTTTAGTTCGTCACGGAACTTCTTGTTAGCCTACTTTTCACATTTTGCAAAAATGAGGAAAAAGTAGACTTATGTGATCGATCCGGGCAAATGTGTGTGTCTGTCCTTCTGTCTGTCTGTCTGGCTGTGTGTGTGTCCCCCCTATCAACTCCTAAACGGCTGCAGCAATCGAAATAAAATTTGGTAGGAGTAAAGATCTATACCTGAATAACCCAATGCCGTATTGGAAAATGATGTCAGTGCTACCAACTGCTGAAAAATCGCAATTGAAATTTGAGCTCCATGTTAGATATCATGGAAGGTATGAATGGGACCTATTTCAAAATTGGCACGCGTATAGATAATAATATTTCAGTTTAATTTCCAGGAGGCCATACATGGCAGTGTTGCCAAAATGATTATAAGCCTGCTGATAGGTCCAATTTTGAAATGCATATAACTTCTACACTATCAATTCGAATTCAATCAAATTTCATATGTGCTATGTGTACATAAACATATATGACTGAGCGTATTCTTAAGAGCCGCCAGGGCTGCCAACTGTTAATAAATGCTCTCAATTGCTTTTATCCAAATACCATTATATCAGAAAGTATGCAAGCCGACAGCTTTAAACTATGCACACGTTTAGTACCTGACATTCTATTTTTATTTGGAGTAACTTATATACGTCAGTGCTACCAACATGATTCTAAGCCTGCTGAGAGATCCAACTTTAAATGCATGCAACTTTTATACTATAGCTTGGATTTCAACCAAAGTACGTATGTGCTATGTGTACCATAACAGATATGACAATGCGTATTCATAAGAGCAACCAGGGCTTCGAATTGCTAATAAAAGCTGTCTCTATTTCTGTTACCTTAATATCAATATATCAGAAAGTATGCAAGCCAATAGCTCTAAACTCTGCACACGTATATTACCTGGTATTCTAGATTAATTTGGAGTAACTTATATACGTCAGTGCTGCCAACATGATTCTAAGCCTGCTGATAGGTCCTATTTTAAAATGCATGTAACTTCTATAATAACTAATGGATTTCATTCAAAATCGACACAACAATAGATCATATTATTTCAGATTATTTCTGACCGGTACATGCATGACATTGTTGCCAACATGATTTTACGCTCGCTGTTAGATACAAATTTAACTGCATGTAACGTCCATGCTATCCATGGGACGTCAACCAAATGTTGTATTCTGTACCTTATATTCAGTCACCAGGGCTGGCAACTGTAGTGCTCTATTAGACTACATTATGCCAGGTATACCGTATTTCGAACTATTTAGAAATTTCGATATTACCTACTTAATTTCGTCATTATTCTAGATAGATCCATATAGATTAATCATTGGCATGAATATTAAATTTTAAGGAAAGTAGGCTCTTTAGTTCGTCACGGAACTTCTTGTTTTGCAATGAAAAAGTAAAAATAACTTTTTTTGCCAAATTTTACCCTACCGGGTCCCTTTAAGAAGTGTTGCGAACAGAAGATGACTAGTTTTGGTCCTTAAATGATGATGATAAATGGCCTGATGGAAATTGTTGTATCAAAAGAGGCACAAACATGTTCCCGTTATGTTCTTTAAAATGCAAGTAACTCCTTACATTGCTCTGAGTAAGACTTTTTCTTCATAAAACAGTTTCGTGACTTAAATCGTGATCCAAATCCGAATCGAGTGGCAGTGAGAAAGAAGCACTGCTCGAGCCATAGAGGTTTAGCAATTTAAGCGTCAACTCATGTCTGTATAAAATCAAACCACGTGGTGATTCGAAAGATCAGCAATGGACTGGTTTATTGAGTTGGTGGTCTGGTGTTTGAATCTTGTCACGTTTACGCTCTTTATAACTTCACAAGTTGCTTGTCTTGGTGACGGTGAAAATATATTTTGGGAGCCCTATATAAGTTGAAAATATTTTACCCGTCCTGTTGGTTGTGATATTGCCCTACGGCCTTTATGACAAGATTTTGCACTTGTATTACTGAGTATAAACCCATTTCCCGCTGGGGGAGACGGTTTGGCTTCCCCTTTAGTTCCAAGTGACACCGTAGTTAACATGCAACCACATAGGTTTATAACAACAAACCCAGTCTCTACGCGCTTATCATGAAATCGAAAAACCAGAAGATAAGCACATTTTCCTATAGGAACTGCAGTTCGCCACATCCCTTTTAACCCAAAATGTAAACGATATTTATCAAGAAACGAGGCAGAGAATTTAAGAGAATCGCGTACACGGTGACTCATGAATGTCTGAGATGTGTCTAAAAGACACCTTCTTGTAAAGTATGGTTTTTATAAGTTAAACAGCCCTGATTTCTTAGGTAAAATGATAGCTTATGGAGCCGCACTGAACATTGTGCTGCCTTTAAGGGGAGGTAGTTCTGAGCGCACCTTGAAGTAATGCTAGGACTACCTTGCCACATTTCTCGCTGTGTCTACAATAATATTCCAGGTAACAATGCAATGCTTTTGTCATGTTGAGTCCAAACTCTGCTGATTCTAACGAACTAAGGACTGTGCCTCTCTCCCTCGCTTCGGTGGCATAGTCAGTAGCATGCTATACCCAAGATCATGGGTTCAAACACTGGCCAAAGTCGTCAGAGTTTTAAGACCGTTAAAAGCATTCAGCATCCCTTCCTTCGTAGGGGAAGTGAAGCCGGTGGGCCTATGTCATTAATTTATGTCATGAAATGGAACCTACCACTACAATTGGTAGGCCGCAAGGTGTCATTGGCAACTGGTAGCCAAATTTGGAACTACTTTAAATTGAACTTGCTCCTTCATCTTCATTCATTCATTTAATTTCCTTCACCCCACGACGGTATTTGTAGCTCACCCCATGGGTGTCCGCATTGAAGCAGCTACAAACTCTGGCGAGCCAAACATGCCCTCGGACACTCCAGGTACGCTAAATCTATGAATATTCATCGCTCTTCTGCGGACTGAGTTTGCGATGAGTTTTAAAATTAGCTCTGCTCTATGGTCTAACCACGTGGAGACTCTACCTTTCAAGTTAGTTTTTTTTTAGTTTTAAAGTTAGGGAAGTAGGCGACGATCGCAGCAGTCGAGACAGAGCTTTCGCTACGCCACCGTCCCATAGGTCGTGTGCTCTCCTACGAAAAGGAATTCATTGGATAAGGTGCACTTAAAAAGATGTCACGACAGTAGAGAGGTGTCGAGACGCTGGGATCTGGAGTTGAAAATACCCAAATATTTAGTTTGTGCAGTTTATTATTCAGTACTTATTAAACCTTCTTCAAAATAACTTTCAGTACCGTGCGTGACTTTTTGAGGTGTCTTAGTATTATTTCTGTCTGTCTGAATTGTTGTTGGTAAATGATTGCGGCATTACTTTCACAGATTATTTGGAAAATACTAATTATTTCACCGACCTGTTACAATAATGAATGTTTTGTTGGTATCTGTTTCCCACGTTGTGCGCTGAACTAAGATTCATGAAGTATGATCAAATATGCATCGGGGTCCTGACTTTAGAACATGTGTAAATTGCTGTCCTCAATTATTAATGCATTTTCTCGCATTTTTAGCCTATGTTCAATTTTGAAAAAATAGGCTTATGAGATCACCTTTTGTCCGTGTGTGTGTGTGCGTATGTGTGTGTGTGATTCGTGTGTGTGTGCCCCCCCCCCTAATAAAATCTAAACGGCCGCAGAGATTTCAATGAAACTCGGTAAGTTCATAGCTCTATTCCGGGCGACCCCGACCTTCAAATTTTGTTACTTCTCACCAATCCGACATGGCGGCTGTGCGAATTATTTATCCAGCAATCAATATCTCCGAAACTATTACCGACATCACCCTGGAATGTTGTATGGTGAAAAAGGGAACTACTAGAAATTCACTTATGTGACCTTTGAAAACCTGGTAACTACAAAACCAACATGGCGGCCAACCGAATTTGCGACTTTTAAATGGACGTTTCTCGCGATTTAACCAACCGAACGCAATGAAACTTGGCACAGTATATGTTTATATACATTGTAATGCACCGACATCTAAATTCGTTCAATTGTTTACATAACCTCAAAATGGCGGCTGTGCGAAATATTTCACAGGTATTCAATATCTCCGAAACTATTTATGATATCAACCTGAATGTTTGAATGGTGATAAAGAGCACTGCTGCAGGTTTATCTATGTAACTTTCAACAAGTAGTTCCGTGAAGAACTATACAGCCTATTTTCATATATCCTACTTACGTTAATTGCCACTATCAACATACACAATTTCAGTTTGATTGCTGTAATAGATTCGTAGATATTGAGAACCGACTAAATATTTCGGATGGTCGCCATGTTGGATTTTATATATGTAGGTCCTAGAGTTTACTGTTACATGAAGATTATTGTGAACGTTTAGTATTCAAACTTCAATCGCATAATTAAGACACAAGAAAAAACAAGGAGATTTAAAATATTTTCACAGCTACCATCTTGAGGTTATGGAAACAATTGAAATAAATTAGATGCCAGTGGATTAACATTCGGATAAAGATTTACTGTACCAAGCGTCACTGCACGCGGATGGTTAAATTGCGAGAAACGTCCATGTGAATATTTATAATTCGCGTCACCGCCATGTTGGATTTGTGATCACCAGGTTATTTAAAGTCCTATAGGTGAACTTAAGTTCATAGCCCCTATGAACATTAAAAAATGCAGTTTGATTGCTAAAATAGATTCGTAGATATTCAGTATCGTCTAAATATTTCGGATGGTCGCCATGTTGGATTGTTAAATGTATAGGCCATAGAGTCATGTACCATTAAAGGAAAATTATTGCGTAGATTCATTGTTCATACTTTCACTTCGATCGCATGACTACATCACAAGAAATAAAAACTTAATTTTAAAATTCGCACTGCCGCCATCTTGAAGTTATGTAAACAATTGAACTAAATTAGATACCAGTGGATTACAGTGTGTATAAATGTTTCCTGTACCAGGTTTCAGTGCGCTTGGAACATTAAATCGCGAGAAAAGTCTATTTAAAATGTTCAAATTCGCTTGGCCGCCATGTTCGTTTTGTAGTTAACCGGTTTTTGAAAATCTTATAGATGGAATTCCAATAGTGCCTTTTATCTCCGTACAAAATTTTAGGGAGATACCGCTAATAGTTTCAGAGATATAGAATGCCGGTGAAATATTTCGCACATCCGCCATCTTGTGATTATGTAAACAATTGAACGAAGTTAGGTGTCGGTGCATTACAATGTATATAAACATATACTGTACTAAGTTTCATTGCGTTTGGTTGGTCAAATCGCGAGAAACGTCTATTTAAAAGTCGCAAATTCGCTTGGCCGCCATGTTGGTTTTGTAGTTACCAGGTTTTCAAAAGTCACATAAGTGAACTTATATTAGTTCCCTCTATCACCATAGAAAATGTCATGGTAATATCGGTAATAGTTTCGGAGATATTGAATGCTGGTGAAATATTTCGCACAGCCGCCATGTTGGATTGGCGAGTCGTGACAAAATTTGAAGGGCACGGTCGAGGTCGCAGGGAATAGTGCTATGAACTTTCCGAGTTTCATTGAAATCGCTCCTGCCGTTTAGATTTTATTAGGGGGGGGACACACACACGAATCACACACACACGCACACACACACACACACACACACACGCACACACACACGGACAAAAGGTGATCTCATAAGCCTATTTTTTTCAAAATTGAAAATAGGCTAAAAACCTGTAGACTACGAAACGAACATGGCGGCCAAGCGAAGTTGACACATTCTAATACATTTTTCTCGTGATTTAATCATATGAGCGCTTTGAAATGTGGTATAGTAAATGATTATACATATTGTCATTCACTGGTATCTAATTTAGTTCAATTGTTTACATAAACTGAAGATGGCGGCTGTGCGAAATTTTAAAATTAAGTTTTTATTCTTGTGTCGTAATCATGCGATCGAAGTGAAAGTTTGAATAATGAAGCTACGCAATAATTTCCCTTTCTTCTTCTTCTTCATTTCCCGTTTCCAGCTTCCTGGGTCGGGTT
Organism: Meconema thalassinum; assembly: GCA_946902985.2. Classification (NCBI taxonomy): domain Eukaryota; kingdom Metazoa; phylum Arthropoda; class Insecta; order Orthoptera; family Tettigoniidae; genus Meconema; species Meconema thalassinum. The sequence goes on from OX336391.1 coordinate 20,724,954, forward strand.
GTGAATCAAGGACCTCCAACGTTGCCTGTCTCTCCACCACTCCTCTCCCCCTTTAAGTACATCTTCAGGTTTTCCTCCCTTCTTCTCCACGCACTCCCACACTGTATCTGCCCATCTCTTTCGGGGCCTTCCGCGCGGTCTCCTCCCCGAAACCTTTTCCAGAATAGCTCTCTTTGGCACTCTCTCCTCTCCCATTCTCATCATATGTCCATACCACTTTAACTTGGTTGTTTCTATCCTGTCCTGCAGCTTCAAGATTCCTGTCCTCCTTCTTATCTCTTCGTTTCTGATTCTATCTCTTCTGGTCTTCACCTCTTAGGAATTTCATCTCCGCTGCTTGTATTCTACTCTCCTCTCTTTTTGTAGTGGTCCATGCTCCAGCTGCATATGTTAGTACGGGTCCATAATAGGTTGAATATAATACCTGCTTACATTTCTTTGAAACATCTTGGTTCCACAGAATACCCCTAACACTCTGGTAGAAGCTGTTCGCTTGTTGTATTCTCTTTCCAATTTCCTCAGTAATCTTTCCATCTTCTGTGATCACACTTCCCAAGTACTTGAAACTTTTCACCACTTCTAGAATTTTTCCGTTCCCTTCTATCTTTCCTCTTCACTCCTTACTTCCCCTTGACATTACCATTGTCTTGCTCTTCTCTGTGCTAACTTTCATCCCAAACTTCTCAATCTCTTGGTTCCATACATGTACTTGTTTTTGTACTTCCTTTTCATCCTCACCCCATATCACTATATCATCTGCAAACAGCATGGCCTTTATTGCCTCTTGTCCCAATCTCTGTTTAACATTCTTGTGGATTTCACCCATGACTATGATGAATAGTAAGGGGGACAATACACTTCCTTGACGGAGACCCGTTTCCACCTTGAACCATTCTGTTTCTCCTATAGTGGTCTTTACGCTACTGACACAATATTTGTACATAGCTTTCACCATTTGCACTTCTGCACTGTTAACTTGCCTTTTTCTTAATACATCCCAAACCACCTGTCTAGGCACACTGTCATAAGCTTTCTCAATATCAATAAAAGTCATCACCATGTCTTTTCCAAACTCCCATCTTTTCTCCATCATATGTCTTAGTGTAAAGATTAGATCAAAAGTTGATCTGTTTCTCCTAAAACCATACTGTTCTTCTTCCATCTCTCCATCTGTCTGCCTCCTCAGTCTACCTTCCAATACTCTCTCAAAGATCTTGGCTACATGGGCAATAAGGGTGATCCCTCTGTAATTGTTACATTCCTTTTTGTCACCTTTCTTAAAAAGTGGGATAATTAAACCCTTTCCCCATTCTTCTGGGATCTCTTTCTTCTTCCAAATTATTCTAAATAATCTATACAGCCACTGCAACCCTGCTGGTCCTGCTGCTTTTATCATTTCTGTGGTCACCTCATCCACTCCAGGTGCTTTGCCACTCTTCATCTTCTTTATGGCTTCCTCTATTTCTAGCATAGATATCTCCTTTTCTTGTTCTTCTTCTTCCTCCATTGTTCCTTCTTGTTCCCTTTCTTCATCCAGTTCAATGTGTTTAACATTCAGTAGCTTTGAAAAGTATTCTTCCCATCTTTTCAATATACCATCTCTTTCATACAATATCTGTCCCGCTTCAGTTTTTACAAATTTTGTGTTTTCCCTACCTTTCACACTGTTTTTTACTAGCCCATATAGAACCTTTTTACTTCCTTTGATATCCTCCTCTAGAGTTTCAGTGAAACTTTCCCAGCTTTTCCTTTTTTCTTCTTGTACAATCTTTTGACATGCCTTCTTGGCTTCTCTATATTTTTGCCATTCCTTTTTCCTTTTTCCATTTTCCTTTAATGGTTCATAACTCGATGGCCTATACATATAACAATCTAAAATGGCGAGCATCCCATATATTTTAAAGGTTCTCAATATCTAAGAATCTTTTCCAGCAATCAAACTGATTTTTTTATGTTCATAGGGGCTATGAACATAAGTTCACCTATATGACTTTCAGTAACCTGGTGAGCACAAATCCAACATGGCGGCGAGGCGAAGTATAAATATTTAAATGGACGTTTCTCGCGATTTAACCATCTGAGTGCAGTGAAACTTTGCACGTTAATGCTTATACAAATGTTAATCCACTGGTATCTAATTTATTTCAATTGTTTTCATAACCACAAGATGGCAGCTGTGAGAACTTTTTAAATCTCGTTTTTACTTCTTGTGTCCTAATCATGCGATTGAAGTCAGAAAACCACACGTACACAATAAACTTCATGTAATAGTACATAAATAAAAATCCAACCTGGCTACCATCTGCAATATTTGGTCGGTTCTCAGTATCTACGAATCTAAAATAGCAATCAAACTGAAATTTTGTATGTTGATAGAGGCAATTAATATGAGTAGGATATGTGCAAATAGGCTGTATAGTTCTTCAGAGAACTACTTGTTTTTATGGAATTTGGTTACTTGAATTCTTGAAAATAAACTGGTTTTTATCGGCGGTGATCTAGTGTGTGCAATTTTGAATGCTTTTTGTTTCACCACTACTCAAACGTATTTAAAATCTGTGCGTTAGAAAAGATCTTACTACTGATTCTGTCTTCTCGTGGCGAGAATTCAAAAACATTATAACAACCATTGAGAATAACGTTTCTTCCACAGCATTGATTAGCAACATGGCAGCTGTACGGAATATTTCAGCGGCATGCTATACCTCCGAAACTATTTCAGATATCACCCTGAAATTTGGTACGGTGATACAGGGCACTACTACAAGTTTATATTTGTGAGTTTCAAAACCTGTCGAGTAAAAAACGAACATGGCGGCCAAGTGAAGTTGAAACATTTTAATAGACCTTTCCCGCGATTTAACCATCAGAGCTGAGTGAAGTATGGTTTATTAAATGTTTATACATACTGCAATGCACTGGCATCTAATTTAGCTCAATTGTTTATATAACCTCAAGATGGCGGCTGTGCGAATTTTAAAATTAAGTTTTTTTTCTTGTGTTGTAATCATGCGGTGGAAGTGAAAGTTTGAAAAATGAACCTACGCAATAACTCTATGGCCTATACATATAACAATCCAACATTGCGGCCATCTGAAATATTTAGACGGTTCCCAATATCTACGAATCTATCACAACAATCAAACTGAAAATTTGTTTGTTGATAGAGGCTATGAACATAAGTTCACCTATAGGACTTTCAATAACCTAGTGAGCACAAATACAACATGGTGGCGACGCGAAATAAAAATATTAAAATGGACATTTCTCGCGATTTAACAATCCGAACGCAATAAAACTTGGTACCGTAAATGCTTATGGATATTGTAATCTTCTGGCATCTAGTTTATTTCAATTTTTTTCATTACCACAAGATGGCAGCTGTGCGAAATTTTAAAATCTAGTTTTCATTTCTTGGCTCCTAAACATGCGACTGAAGTTTGAATACTACACCTAAACAATATTCTTCATGTAATAGTACATACCGTAACTCTAAGACCTATAATTATAAAAATCCAACATGGCGACCATGCGAAATATTTAGACGGTTCTCAGTATCTACGAATCTATTAGAGCAATTAAACTGAAATTTTGCATGTTGATAGAGACAATGAGCATAAGTTGTTTGAATGAATATAGGCTTTATAGTCCTTCACGGAACTACTTGTTAAATACTACTTCGGGTGAGAAGGATTAAAACACTGTGGTGAGAAAAGTGAAAGTTCAGGCATGCATTGGTTTGCCGAGAATTGGATAAGTGTGCGCTGTCTTGTGTGGTTCTTAAAGGGTTGCCACCCTCTGTATATCAAAACAGATCACACTCTATGTACTGTGTTCTTTTTTAAGTTAAAGTAAATCAATCATTGTTTTAGGGGGGGAACTATGAGGTAATCTGCCCCTATGTGGGCTGTATTAGTTATTGTTAGTTATTGCTGTTTTAGGGGCGGAACTACGAGGTCATCTGCCCCTATGTGGGCTGTATTAGTTATTGTTAGTTATTGCTGTTTTTAGGGGCGGAACTACGAAGTCATCTGCCCCTATGTGGGCTGTATTAGTTATTGTTAGTTATAGTTGTTTTAGGGACGGAACTACGAGGTCATCTGCCCCTATGTGGACAGTATTAGTGTTTGTTAGTTATTGCTGTTTTAGGGGCGGAACTACGAGGTCATCTGCCCTTATGTGGGCTGTATTAGTTATTGCTGGTTATTGTTGTTTTAGGGGTGGAACTACGAGGTCATCTGCCCCTGTGTGAGCTGTATTAGTTATTGTTAGTTATTGTTGTTATAGGGGCGGAACTACGAGGGCATCTGCCCCTATGTGGGCTGTATTAGTTATTGTGAGTTATTGCTGTTTTAGGGGCGGAACTACGAGGTAATCTGCCCCTATGTGGGCTGTATTAGTTATTGTTAGTTATTGCTGTTTTAAGGGCGGAACTACGAGGTAATCTGCCCCTATGTGGGCTGTATTAGTTATTGTTAGTTATTGCTGTTTTAGGGGCGGAACTACGAGGTCATCTGCCCTTATGTGGGCTGTATTCGTTATTGCTGGTTATTGCTGTTTTAGGGGCGGAACTACGAGGTCATCTGCCCTTATGTGGGCTGTATTAGTTATTGCTGGTTATTGTTGTTTTAGGGGCGGAACTACGAGGTCATCTGCCCCTGTGTGAGCTGTATTAGTTATTGTTAGTTATTGTTGTTATAGGGGCGGAACTACGAGGGCATCTGCCCCTATGTGGGCTGTATTAGTTATTGTTAGTTATTGCTGTTTTAAGGGCGGAACTACGAGGTCATCTGCCCCTATGTGGGCTGTATTAGTTATTGTGAGTTATTGCTGTTTTAGGGGCGGAACTACGAGGTAATCTGCCCCTATGTGGGCTGTATTAGTTATTGTGAGTTATTGCTGTTTTAGGGGCGGAACTACGAGGTAATCTGCCCCTATGTGGGCTGTATTAGTTATTGTTAGTTATTGCTGTTTTAGGGGCGGAACTACGAGGTCATCTGCCCCTGTGTGAGCTGTATTAGTTATTGTTAGTTATTGTTGTTATTGGGGTGGAACTACGAGGTCATCTGCCCCTATGTGGACTGCATTAGTGTTTGTTAGTTATTGCTGTTTTAGGGGCGGAACTACGAGGTCATCTGCCCCTATGTGGGCTGTATTAGTTATTGTTGTTTTAGGGGCGGAACTACGAGGTAATCTGCCCCTATGTGGGCTGTATTAGTTATTGTGAGTTATTGCTGTTTTAGGGGCGGAACTACGAGGTAATCTGCCCCTATGTGGGCTGTATTAGTTATTGTTAGTTATTGCTGTTTTAAGGGCGGAACTACGAGGTAATCTGCCCCTATGTGGGCTGTATTAGTTATTGTTAGTTATTGCTGTTTTAGGGGCGGAACTACGAGGTCATCTGCCCTTATGTGGGCTGTATTCGTTATTGCTGGTTATTGCTGTTTTAGGGGCGGAACTACGAGGTCATCTGCCCTTATGTGGGCTGTATTAGTTATTGCTGGTTATTGTTGTTTTAGGGGCGGAACTACGAGGTCATCTGCCCCTGTGTGAGCTGTATTAGTTATTGTTAGTTATTGTTGTTATAGGGGCGGAACTACGAGGGCATCTGCCCCTATGTGGGCTGTATTAGTTATTGTTAGTTATTGCTGTTTTAAGGGCGGAACTACGAGGTCATCTGCCCCTATGTGGGCTGTATTAGTTATTGTGAGTTATTGCTGTTTTAGGGGCGGAACTACGAGGTAATCTGCCCCTATGTGGGCTGTATTAGTTATTGTGAGTTATTGCTGTTTTAGGGGCGGAACTACGAGGTAATCTGCCCCTATGTGGGCTGTATTAGTTATTGTTAGTTATTGCTGTTTTAGGGGCGGAACTACGAGGTCATCTGCCCCTGTGTGAGCTGTATTAGTTATTGTTAGTTATTGTTGTTATTGGGGTGGAACTACGAGGTCATCTGCCCCTATGTGGACTGCATTAGTGTTTGTTAGTTATTGCTGTTTTAGGGGCGGAACTACGAGGTCTTCTGCCCCTATGTGGGCTGTATTAGTTATTGTTGTTTTAGGGGCGGAACTACGAGGTAATCTGCCCCTATGTGGGCTGTATTAGTTATTGTTAGTTATTGCTGTTTTAAGGGCGGAACTACGAGGTAATCTGTCCCTGTGTGGACTGTATTAGTTATTGTGAGTTATTGTTTTTTTAGGGGCGGAACTACGAGGTCATCTGCCCCTATGTGGGCTGTATTAGTTATTGTTAGTTGTTGTTGTTTTAGGCGCAACTACGAGGTCATCTGCCCCTATGTGGACTGTATTAGTGTTTGTTAGTTATTGCTGTTTTAGGGGCGGAACTACGAGGTCATCTGCCCTTATGTGGGCTGTATTAGTTATTGTTAGTTATTGCTGTTTTAGGGGCGGAACTACGAGGTCATCTGCCCCTATGTGGACTGTATTAGTGTTTGTTAGTTATTGCTGTTTTAGGGGCGGAACTACGAGGTCATCTGCCCTTATGTGGGCTGTATTAGTTATTGTTAGTTATTGCTGTTTTTAGGGGCGGAACTACGAGGTCATCTGCCCCTATGTGGACTGTATTAGTTATTGTTAGTTATTGTGATTTTAGGGGCGGAACTACGAGGTCATCTGTCCCTATGTGGACTGTATTAGTGTTTGTTAGTTATTGCTGTTTTAGGGGCGGAACTACGAGGTCATCTGCCCTTATGTGAGCTGTATTAGTTATTGTTAGTTATTGCTGTTTTAGGGGCGGAACTACGAGGTCATCTGCCCCTATGTGGACTGTATTAGTGTTTGTTAGTTATTGCTGTTTTAGGGGCGGAACTACGAGGTCATCTGCCCCTGTGTGAGCTGTATTAGTTATTGTTAGTTATTGTGGTTTTAGGGGCGGAACTACGAGGTCATCTGTCCCTATGTGGACTGTATTAGTGTTTGTTAGTTATTGTTGTTTTAGGGGCGGAAATACGAGGTCATCTGCCCCTATGTGGACTGTATTAGTGTTTGTTAGTTATTGCTGTTTTAGGGGCGGAACTACGAGGTCATCTGCCCCTATGTGGACTGTATTAGTGTTTGTTAGTTATTGTTGTTTTAGGGGTGGAAATACGAGGTCATCTGCCCCTATGTGGACTGTATTAGTGTTTGTTAGTTATTGCTGTTTTAGGGGCGGAACTACGAGGTCATCTGCCCCTATGTGGGCTGTGTTAGTTATTGTGAGTTATTGCTGTTTTAGGGGCGGAACTACGAGGTCATCTGTCTCTATGTGGGCTGTATTAGTTATTGTTAGTTATTGCTGTTTTAAGGGCGGAACTACGAGGTAATCTCTCCCTGTGTGGACTGTATTAGTTATTGTTAGTTATTGTTGTTATAGGGGCGGAACTACGAGGTCATCTGCCCCTATGTGGGCTGTATTAGTTATTGTGAGTTATAGTAGTTTTCAGGGGCGGAACTACGAGGTCATCTTTCCCTATGTGTGCTGTATTAGTTATTGTTGTTTTAGGGGCGGAACTACGAGGTCATCTGTCCCTATGTGGACTGTATTAGTTATTGTTAGTTATTGTTGTTTTAGGGGCGGAACTATGAGGTCATCTGCCCCTATGAGGGCTGTGTTAGTTATTGTGAGTTATTGTTGTTTTAGGGGCGGAACTACGAGGTCATCTTTCCCTATGTGAGCTGTATTAGTTATTGTTAGTTATAGTTGTTTTAGGGGCGGACCTACGAGGTCATCAGCCCCTATGTGGGCTGTATTAGTTATTGTGAGTTATTGTTGTTTTAGGGGCGGAACTATGAGGTCATCTGCCCCTATGTGGGCTGTATTAGTTATTGTGAGTTATTGTTGTTTTAGGGGCGGAACTATGAGGTCATCTGCCCCTATGAGGGCTGTATTAGTTATTGTTAGTTATAGCAGTTTTCAGGGGCGGAACTACGAGGTCACCTTTCCCTATGTGTGCTGTATTAGTTATTGTTGTTTTAGGGGCGGAACTACGAGGTAATCTGTCCCTATGTGGGCTGTATTAGTTATTGTTAGTTATTGTTGTGACCCCACAAGAACGGCACTGGCCAGCAGCACGTCGGTAACTCGATAACCAACGCTCTGCTTCACCAGAATGAGACGGGAACGGGGAGCGTGGATGGGCCAACTTACCTGTATTCAGGGGTCCGGGTCACTTCCGCAGCAAAATCACCTCCAGAAGACAAGTCCCAACAGAAGAGCTCCAAAAGGGGGGGAAGGAAGATGGAGAAGGGGACAACACACACAGGCTATCGTACAAACACCCCCCAAAAACCAATGGAACTGCCGTCGGTGAAATAATGCCACAACAAAAGATTAAAAATGGAAAAATAAAAGGTTTAATATTAAAAATTTAAAGAACAGCTCCACCAGAGAAAGAACATGCATCAGCCACCAATATTTTACAATGAATTAAAGAGACCGCCAAAAATGCTTGTTTGCAAGGCCAAAGGAGAAGAAAAGACTTAAATTAAAATTAAAATGTAAAACAGCCCAAAGGTAAAATAAATATTACATGCATAACATACTGAGAAAGGGCTTGACAATTTGCAATGGAATGCAATAGCGATCCGGCATGCAGATGTTCAGGCCACGCCAAAAAAAAGATAGAAATAAATTAAATTTAAAAAAAATTAAATGGGATAGAAAATAAATAAATGATAAGCACGAAGGCGGAAAACACAAGGACATTTACCAAAAATCACAAAATTAACATCAACAAGATTACATAAAAAAAAGGATTAAGCTAACACACAACACGATTGCTTTTTGAGACCCGCGCCAATGGACTGACCATGAGACCATAATGCATCACTTCAAGAAACAGACATGGCCACACAAAAAAACATGCCAGATCGAAATTACGGCAAACAATTAATAAAACAAATTTTAACATCAGCGTAAGGAAATGAACGGAGGAAAACAATTAAGTCTAAATACCATTACAACAGAGAAATGCACCGGATCATGAATACATTAATTTGAATACTATATCAATCATAAGATTGGCAAAAGAAAATAAATAATAATTTAAACGTGAACTAAACTAGAAATGTGTCTCCAGGAGGTACGAAGAAAGAAAACAAGGTTCAAAATGAATCAGGAAAAGTAATTAAAACAGAAAAGAAATTTTAGGCCTACAAGCCAAAACATAACAGAAGATCAACATTCATACACGGCCAAAATAGGAGCTCCCAAAATAAAATAATTAGATAAATTAAATTTAAAAAAACGTACCTTAAATTCTTCACAGAGGAGACACAATAAAAATAAAGTAATTAACACATAATTTTACGTAACTACAAGTGCTTCACAAAAAATGGCTAACACGCCCATGCCTCGTGTAGATGACAGCACTCGATCGCATCCAGTTGCGATTAACTTGCACATTTCCTCATCACGGCGGAACGATGAAATTAAACCTTATGTAGCACATGCGTTCCCTTTTTCTTGAATAATTTTAGATTTCGTAGAGAATGGGGGCCAAAAGCCCCCATCAACGAAGACACCTTTCACGCCCAGTCGGCTTGATGTTCTTTTCACGACCGCTAATGGCCTACACAAAATGGCGGAGAATTTTTGCGTGTCATTTTCGAACTGTATACATGTAAATAATATAACTTTGAAAGAATGATGGATTTTCCGCCTTCAATACTGTTTATTATTATTACTTACTGGGACTAGTTTCGGGGGTAAATACTCCCCCTTCCTCAGCCTGTCCAGTATTGAAGGCGGAAAATCCATCATTCTTTCAAAGTTATAGTTACGTCAATACGGACCTGAATAATCGACATTATGTAAATAATATTGTCCAATCACGAGGTGACACCTCAAAAAAACAATGTCATAAATAAGTTCATAATTTGGCGGTATCATGAATACACCGGCATTTGTTTTAAGACGAAGAATGTAATTGACTTTCAATTATGTCATGCGTATAAAGAGTTTTATGAGGCGCAGCCCACACAACCTAGTGGGGAGACACAGGAACCACTTGAAATCTTTCCAAAGTCCGACAGGAGCTACCATCTCGTGTTCAAAATGGGAAGCAAATCACCAGGCGGTCGTTTCAAATGTCGAGATGTTACAATCCAATGGTATATACATGTTTGAAATGGTAGAGACGTGCCCTTGCACGTATCAGTCTCCCTCCCTTAAGCGTGAACACCGTTCACGAATATGCCAAGGCATAGACATTACTCCTTAACTAGTCGATTCACCAGAGATGTTTCCCGAAGATAATGTTCACCTGTTAAGCCCAATTGATGGATGAAACCGCATCGTTTTGGTTAGGAAGAATGCAGGGTCAGATTATCAGTGATGGGATAATTGATCACCTCGCAAACCACTTAGTCAACAGCATCACTGTGTCCAAAAATCTTCAGAAACGCAGTACACCAGCACCAGCAGTGCTTTCAGAGTCCGAGACACGTTAGGAACATTTTCAACAAGTCCAATGTAGGTCGTATTAGACGAAGTAGGAGGAAGCAATGTGCAAGATATGATTCGACGCGTGGGCAGCCATTTACAAAAATAGAAGTTAATCTAATTTCAAAAAGGTTTACAGAATTACTAATTCTTGCGACATTTTACAAAAGAGAAACAAAGTTGAATTTAAATGAAGAAAATATTTCTGACAATGCCCTAGATCCGTGCTTACAAAATTTCATTAACAAGTTTACCTTTTTACAGATTCGAAGTACATTTCAAGATTACATGAGTTAGATGACTATACATTTAGAAGGAACTACGGTAGAGGAATGACCACTAAAATTCCCAAAGGGAACAGGAATACAAGGTTACCATGAGTTAGGTCTCCCACCGAGCCCAACTTACATGTTAGCATCTCCTATGAAACATCAAAATTAGGTACACTTTTACAATTTACCATTACAATGGGAACTTCCCAACAATACAGTTTGTATCCCATCAGAGTTTTCAAATCCAATTAAATTCAAAATTCCACAAGGAACAGAAGCTTGAAGGCTTCAATGAAGGTTAGGGATACTCTACGTTATACAAAATTTGTTTTACAAAATTTACGGTAGCATTTCCTCATTAGACACTTCTCCACCTCGCTTAATGTGTGATAGATGCACTCTAGAAATTTTGTTGGCCTTAAGGTTTCGAACAAGAAGAGTAACAGGAGTCAAGAATGCCTCTACATAACATGGGCCTTTAAAGGAGGGGTTAACTTGCTTGAGACAAGATTACTGACGCCCTTGGGCTCGAAATTGCGGAAGTACACAACATCACCAATTTCCAAATCAGCTGGCTTGCGACAGGCATTGTGTCGCCTGGCAAGTTGGTCATGGGATACCTTAATATTCTCTCTAGCCTTGTCGAATTTCGCCCTCATATCCTCGGGCATGAAACTGTCAGGAAGGAGATCGTGCAGGTTCCACAGGTTGGACAACGGAGAATTAGCCATAAAGGAAAACATTAGCGAAAAAGGGGTAGCTTTCGTGTTCTCATGCACGGCGGTGTTGAAAGCAAAATTGAGCCAATGCAAATTAGAATCCCACTTGGAATGGTCGTCGTGGTGGAAAGCAATCAGAGCAGAACGGAGATTACGATTGACTCGCTCAGCAAGAGACGGGTTAGGAAAATAGGGAGTGGTGGTTACATGCGAAATAGCATAATCAAATAAGAATTGACGGAACTAATGAGATACAAAGCACTTGGCATTATCTGACACCAGATACTGACACGGCCCAAAAGACGAGAAGATGGAATTAAGACACTTTATGACGGAACTGGTCGTAGCCTGTCTGGTGGGGAAAATCCAACTAAACCGGGTGAAACCGTCAGTGCAAACAAGCGCAAATTGGTTTCCCCGACCAGAGCGAGGGAACGGTCCAACATGGTCGATAAAAAACCTCTCCATGGGTCTAGATGCTGGTTCAGATGACAACAGGCCAACCTTAGTAGAAACCGGAGGTTTGCTAATACTGCATGCAGCACAATTCCTAAGGAGCCTCCTGATGTCGCCATCCATACCTTGCCAAATGAAAAACTGTCTGATTTTAGCTCGGGTCTTGAATACTCCTAGGTGGCCACCAATAGGAGATTCATGATAGTAACGAAAGATTTCCGGAATTAGGACTGACGGGAGCACAATTTTAGGTAGGCGGTCATGACGAGACGAACAACACAATACACCGTCCTTCAGAGAGTAGGGCTTGATCACTTCACCAGAATTGATTCGGTCAATAAGGCTAGATAAGGAGGGGTCTTCTTTCTGGAATCGTCTCACATCCTCAAAAAGCACAGGGGAATTGCTAAGAACGGCATTGACACAATTTACAGCTGATACAAGGTTTACGGGTTCACATTCCTGAACATCCTCTTCAGCTGTTTCCTCGTGCATGCGGCTTAAAGAATCAGCTACCGCATTTTCGGACCCACGAATATGTTGGACAGTGAACTGGAACGACAGAATCCTAGTTGCCCACCTAGCAATTCTACCAGTTTTGCGGGGTTTCCCTAAGACCCAGCTCAAGGCTTGGTTATCGGTCTCAAGGAGAAACTTGGTGTGCTCAAGATACATACGGAATTTTTCTAGAGCGAACAACACAGCTAAACCCTCAAGTTCGTAAATGGAGTACTTCCTCTCTGCGTCCGTTAAGGTACGAGAAGCGTATGCAATGGGTTGCCTACCCAGATCAGATTCCTGCAGTAGGACACAACTAACACCACGACCAGACGCATCAGTCTGCACAATGAACTGCTTCCCAAAATCCGGAATGGCTAACACAGGGGCGTTAGAGAGCGCAAGCTTAAGATCTTCGAAGGCTGCTTGCTGAGAGGGACCCCACTCGAACTTCACAGCCTTTTTGCGTAATTGATTTAGAGGAGCAGCACGGTCGGCAAAGTTACTGATAAACTTACGGAAGAAGTTGACCATACCAATGTAACGAGCAACACCCTTGGCGTTCTTGGGTGGTTTAAAATCTCTGATGGCCTGCGTGCGAGACTGGTCCACTGAGATACCAGATTCAGAAACAATATGTCCCAAGAAGGAAATTTTGGGATTGGCAAATGAAACCTTGGACAATTTGACGGTAAGTCCAGCGTCACGCAACCTATCAAGTACAATTTTCAGATGATCAACGTGTTCCTCGAAGGACTCGGAATAGATCACCACATCGTCAAGGTAGTGGTACACAAACTTGAATTTAATTTCTGAAAATACCTTGTCCAGAAGTCTACTCAACACAGCGGCTCCGGTGGATAGGCCAAACGGGACACGGGCATATTCAAACAGGTTCCAGTCAGTGGAAAAAGCAGTAACATGCCTGGATTCAGGAGAGAGGGGAATTTGGAAGTAGGAAGAATTTCAATCGAGGATCGTGAACACCTTCGCGTTGCGAAACCAACTAAAACATGTGTGAAGGTCCGGCAAAGGAATGGACTGCAAAACAACTTTTTGATTAAGAGCCCTATAGTCGACCACCGGCCGAAAACCACCGTTAGGTTTTGGCACAAGAAATACAGGGGATGAGTAGGCAGAGATAGAGGGTTGGATTACACCTTCTTCTAACATCTTATCGATAATCTTACGAAGTTCAGCCATCTTGGGCGGGGCAAGGCGATACGGGCTGGAACGCACCGGCACAGAATCGGTTAGCTCAATCTTGTACTCCATCAAATGGGTTACACCCAGCTTGTCAGTAAATACATCGCCATACTCCTGACATAACCTCTTAATGGCCTCCCTTTGAAGACTCGTTAAATTTTCCAGATCGAGATCCTCAATAGTCATAGGTTCAGTAACAGAATTGACAGCAGGAGAAGATAAAACCGGGTTAAAAGATAATTTACTCTGTGGATTAAACTTAAACCATAAGTTGCGAGTACCAAAATCAAGAAGCATACCAACGTGTGACATGAAATTAGCTCCAATGACCACAGCACAAGAAAGATTTCTGGCAACCAAAAATTTAAATTTCCAAGAAAAATTTAGAATATGAATTTTGACTGTCATACTACCCAAAATATTTAAGTTTGAACAATTTGCCGAAATAAAAGATTCATTGTTAGATAGATAAAAACCAGTCCTCGCTTATAAAGGATGCGACACTACCAGAATCAAGCAATGCAGAAACGGGCTCGTCATTGACACAAATTTCAATAAACGGGGATATTCCTTTAGCCACAGGAGAAATTCCAAAATCATTACTCACTCTAACACGATTACAATTAGGTGACGAGGACACCCGCACCACAGGTTTCACACAACGTTTAGAATTAGGCTGACTTGCCACGCCATTGTTCACCGACAGGTTAGGTAGGTCAGCGACATAAGCAGAATTAGCACATGATGAATTAGTTTTCATAGAGTTATCAAGACTATCATTGGTAGGGCGACCAGAAACTTCACAGGGCTTTCCCAAATTCTTACACACAGAAATATCCTTGGAAGTAACACCCGAATTGGTCTCCTCAACGTTCCGTCATTGGCGATACACAGCCTAGTTACTCGGACACACCTTCTTGACATGTCCCACTCCACCGCACGAGTGGCACTTAATATTAGGTCGAGGATGAAACATAACCTTAGGAGGGGGACGAGACATCAAGGAAGGAGGGGGACAAGACATCAAGGAAGGAGGAGGAACATTAGCTACACGAAGGGAATCTGCATGCTTCACAGCCATAGCCTCTATAACGACCTGTTTCAGCTCGACGAATGACGAAGGCCTGGTACACATAGTCATGTATGACCTATATTGAGGCGAAAACCCATTCACAATTGATGACACCAACTGTCACTCGGTTAAAGGGGATGCAAAAACCTGGGCATACACCTTAATGTCGCTGACATAGTCGCTAAGGGACTCGTCCAGCCTTTGGACACGATAAAGGAACTTATGCTCGAGAGCACTTAGGGCGCTCGCAGGGACAAAAAACCACAACACTTCCCTAATAAACATGGCTAAGGACATGCGGAGGTGGATAGCTTCAACAAGCTTATCGCGCAGCATACCGGATGCAACTGGATACAAAAGTTGGAAAATCTGAACTTCCGACATCCCAAAAATCGAGGCATGGTTACCCAACTCGACCACTTGCTTTAAAAATTGTACCACTTGGGTAACGTCATCAAGGTTGAAATGCTTTAACTTAGTTAGGAAACCAGAAATAGGATGAGGAATCGACCCATAATTAACGGTAGGTGAGAACGTAGCATTAGGAATAGAGACATTGTTACCAGGGTAGCCCGCTCGCACACCCTCTACAGGCGACAAAACATGTATATTACTAGAGAAAGAACTGGGATGCAATGGGTCGGCAGGACCCAGGAAATCACTAAGTGACCTAACATGAGAAGAATGACCGTATGCAGGATTAAGTGGTATGGACGAGCCAGCGCCAGGCAACAGAGGGGCAGGCAAACTACTACTGTTAATCGATCCCAAAACCTCAGACCTAGTAAACAGAGGTGATTCACGTTCTACCCCAGAAGAACTCTCCAAATTCACAAGGTTATCGCTTAAGTCAATTAAATTGAAAACACTATTGTTGTCGGCCATTTTGGAAAACACAGAATGCAGACAACCAATATAGAAGGAAACAAATTTTCAGGAATTACAAGGACAGTTTACACTTTCACAACAGTACCACAACCAGCAATTACCATCACCAAAGATTAGGCTGACACTGAAACACAGCCACCCTACTACACCAAATCATGCACCATGCTGTCCAGAACTGCACACGTCACCACATGCTTGGCTCGAGAACAGGGAGCTAAATTACAAAAATTGGCACAAAACATCAGGCTACCAGCTTCCGACGGGGCTCCAGGATGCCTTCACACGCAGCATATAGGCTATCAGAACATTAAGAAATCCCATTTCCCATGCCAAGAACACATGTCAGTCACTCACCGGGCTTCATCTTCAGTGGGGATGCTGCACACAAACAGGATAAAACTACAGCAGGAAACACCTCGCTTATAACCGGACACTTACATACAGCATATGGATATCCAGAGGCAAACATGAAACACAATAAACGACAAGGATAAGCTTTACACAACATTAAGTGCACTTTCCTGACAAAATCCCACCAACAACTGACCCATCGGCATTAGAGGGGTCCATAAAACAGCCTGTGGGTACTGGGGAGGGGATAGTTACGGAAGTGAACATGAGCAGGATCTGCTACCAGAATGTGACCCCACAAGAACGGCACTGGCCAGCAGCACGTCGGTAACTCGATAACCAACGCTCTGCTTCACCAGAATGAGACGGGAACGGGGAGCGTGGATGGGCCAGCTTACCTGTATTCAGGGGTCCGGGTCACTTCCGCAGCAAAATCACCTCCAGAAGACAAGTCCCAACAGAAGAGCTCCAAAAGGTGTGGAAGGAAGATGGAGAAGGGGACAACACACACAGGCTATCGTACAAACACCCCCCAAAAACCAATGGAACTGCCGACGGTGAAATAATGCCACAACAAAAGATTAAAAATGGAAAAATAAAAGGTTTAATATTAAAAATTTAAAGAACAGCTCCACCAGAGAAAGAACATGCATCAGCCACCAATATTTTACAATGAATTAAAGAGACCGCCAAAAATGCTTGTTTGCAAGGCCAAAGGAGAAGAAAAGACTTAAATTAAAATTAAAATGTAAAACAGCCCAAAGGTAAAATAAATATTACATGCATAACATACTGAGAAGGGGCTTGACAATTTGCAATGGAATGCAATAGCGATCCGGCATGCAGATGTTCAGGCCACGCCAAAAAAAGATAGAAATAAATTAAATTTAAAAAAAATTAAATGGGATAGAAAATAAATAAATGATAAGCACGAAGGCGGAAAACACAAGGACATTTACCAAAAATCACAAAATTAACATCAACAAGATTACATAAAAAAAAGGATTAAGCTAACACACAACACGATTGCTTTTTGAGACCCGCGCCAATGGACTGACCATGAGACCATAATGCATCACTTCAAAAAACAGACATGGCCACACAAAAAACATGCCAGATCGAAATTACGGCAAACAATTAATAAAACAAATTTTAACATCAGCGTAAGGAAATGAACGGAGGAAAACAATTAAGTCTAAATACCATTACAACAGAGAAATGCACCGGATCATGAATAAATTAATTTGAATACTATATCAATCATAAGATTGGCAATAGAAAATAAATAATAATTTAAACGTGAACTAAACTAGAAATGTGTCTCCAGGAGGTACGAAGAAAGAAAACAAGGTTCAAAATGAATCAGGAAACGTAATTAAAACAGAAAAGAAATTTTAGGCCTACAAGCCAAAACATAACAGAAGATCAACATTCATACACGGCCAAAATAGGAGCTCCCAAAATAAAATAATTAGATAAATTAAATTTAAAAAAACGTACCTTAAATTCTTCACAGAGGAGACACAATAAAAATAAAGTAATTAACACATAATTTTACGTAACTACAAGTGCTTCACAAAAAATGGCTAACACGCCCATGCCTCGTGTAGATGACAGCACTCGATCGCATCCAGTTGCGATTAACTTGCACATTTCCTCATCACGGCGGAACGATGAAATTAAACCTTATGTAGCACAGGCGTTCCCTTTTTCTTGAATAATTTTAGATTTCGTAGAGAATGGGGGCCAAAAGCCCCCATCAACGAAGACACCTTTCACGCCCAGTCGGCTTGATGTTCTTTTCACGACCGCTAATGGCCTACACAAAATGGCGGAGAATTTTTGCGTGTCATTTTCGAACTGTATACATGTAAATAATATTGTCCAATCACGAGGTGACACCTCAAAACAACAATGTCATAAATAAGTTCATAATTTGGCGGTATCATGAATACACCGGCATTTGTTTTAAGACGAAGAATGTAATTGACTTTCAATTATGTCATGCGTATAAAGAGTTTTATAAGGCGCAGCCCACACGACCTAGTGGGGAGACACAGGAACCACGTGAAATCTTTCCAAAGTCCGACAGGAGCTACCATCTCGTGTTCAAAATGGGAAGCAAATCACCAGGCGGTCGTTTCAAATGTCGAGATGTTACAATCCAATGGTATATACATATTTGAAATGGTAGAGACGTGCCCTTGCACGTATCAAATGTTGTTATAGGGGCGGAACTACGAGGTCATCTGCCCCTATGTGGGCTGTATTAGTTATTGTGAGTTATTGTTGTTTTAGGGGCGGAACTATGAGGTCATCTGCCCCTATGAGGGCTGTATTAGTTATTGTTGTTTTAGGGGCGGAACTACGAGGTCATCTGCCCCTATGTGGGCTGTATAAGTTATTGTGAGTTATTGTTGTTTTAGGGGCGGAACTATGAGGTCATCTGCCCCTATGAGGGCTGTATTAGTTATTGTTACTTATAGTAGTTTTCAGGGGCGGAACTACGAGGTCATCTGTCCCTATGTGGGCTGTATTAGTTATTGTTGTTTTAAAAGCGGAACTACGAGGTCATCTGCCCCTATGTGGGCTGTATTAGTTATTGTTGTTTCAGGGGCGGAACTACGAGGTCATCTGCCCCTATGTGGGCTGTATTAGTTATTGTTGTTTTAGGGGCGGAACTACGAGGTCATCTGCCCCTATGTGGGCTGTATTTGTTATTGTTAGTTGTTGTTGTTTTAGGGGCGGAACTACGAGGTCATCTGCCCCTATGTGGGCAGTATTAGTTATGGTTGTTTTAAGGGCGGAACTACGTGGTCATCTGCCCCTATGTGGGCTGTATTAGTTATTGTTAGTTATTGCTGTTTTAGGGGCGGAACTATGAGGTCATCTGTCCCTATGTGGGCTGTATTAGTTATTGTGAGTTATTGTTGTTTTAGGGGCGGAACTACGAGGTCATCTGCCCCTATGTGGGCTGTATTTGTTATTGTTAGTTGTTGTTGTTTTAGGGGCGGAACTACGAGGTCATTAGCCCCTATGTGGGCTGTATTAGTTATTGTTAGTTATTGCTGTTTTAGGGGTGGAACTACGAGGTCATCTGCCCCTATGTGGGCTGTATTAGTTATTGTTAGTTATTGTTGTTTTAGGGGCGGAACTACGAGGTCATCTGCCCCTATGTGGGCTGTATTAGTTATTTTTAGTTATAGTTGTTTTAGGGGCGTAACTACGAGGTCATCTGCCCCTATGTGGGCTGTATTTGTTATTGTTAGTTGTTGTTGTTGTTTTAGGGACGGAACTACGAGGTCATCTGCCCCTATGTGGGCTGTATTTGTTATTGTTAGTTGTTGTTGTTTTAGGGGCGGAACTACGAGATCATCTGCCCCTATGTGGGCTGTATTAGTTATTGTTAGTTATTGTTGTTTTAGGGGCGGAACTACGAGGTCATCTGCCCCTATGTGGACTGTATTAGTGTTTGTTAGTTATTGCTGTTTTAGGGGCGGAACTACGAGGTCATCTGCCCCTATGTGGGCTGTATTAGTTATTGTGAGTTATTATTGTTCTAGGGGCGGAACTACGAGGTCATCTGCCCCTATGTGGGCTGTATTAGTTATTGCTGTTTTAAGGGCGGAACTACGAGGTCATCTGCCCCTATGTGGGCTGTATTAGTTATTGTTGTTTTAGGGGCGGAACTACGAGGTCATCTGCCCCTATGTGGGCTGTATTAGTTATTGTTTGTTATAGTAGTTTTCAGGGGCGGATCTACGAGGTCATCTTTCCCTATGTGGGCTGTATTAGTTATTGTTGTTTAAAAGGGCGGAACTACGAGGTCATCTGCCCCTATGTGGGCTGTATTAGTTATTGTTAGTTATTGTTGTTTTAGAGGTGTAACTACGAGGTCATCTGCCCCTATGTGGGCTGTATTAGTTATTGTGAGTTATTGTTGTTTTAGGGGCGGAACTACGAGGTCATCTGCCCCTATGTGGGCTGTATTAGTTATTGTAGTTTTAGGGGCGGAACTACGAGGTCATCTGCCCCTATATGGGCTGTATTAGTTATTGTTAGTTATAGTAGTTTTCAGGGGCGGAACTACGAGGTCATCTGCCCCTATGTGGGCTGTATTAGTTATTGTTGTTTTAGGGGCGGAACTACGAGGTCATCTGCCCCTATGTGGGCTGTATTAGTTATTGTTGTTTTAAGGGCGGTACTACGAGGTCATCTGCCCCTATGTGGGCTGTATTAGTTATTGTTAGTTATTGTTGTTTTAGGGGCGTAACTACGAGGTCATCTGCCCCTATGTGGGCTGTATTAGTTATTGTTGTTTTAAGGGCGGAACTACGAGGTAATCTGCCCCTATGTGGGCTGTATTAGTTATTGTTGTTTTAGGGGCGGAACTACGAGGTCATCTGCCCCTATGTGGGCTGTATTAGTTATTGTTGTTTAAAAGGGCGGAACTACGAAGTCATCTGCCACTGTGTGGGCTGTATTAGTTATTGTTGTTTTAAGGGCGGAACTACGAGGTCATCTTTCCCTCTGTGGGCTGTATTAGTTATTGTTGTTTAAAAGGGCGGAACTACGAGGTCATCTTTCCCTATGTGGGCTGTATTAGTTATTGTTGTTTAAAAGGGCGGAACTACGAAGTCATCTGCCCCTATGTGGGCTGAATTAGTTATTGTTTGTTTAGGGGCGGAACTACGAGGTCATCTGCCCCTATGTGGGCTGTATTAGTTATTGTTTGTTATAGCAGTTTTCAGGGGCGGAACTACGAGGTCATCTTTCCCTATGTGGGCTGTATTAGTTATTGTGAGTTATTTTTGTTTTAGGGGCGTAACTACGAGGTCATCTGCCCCTATGTGGGCTGTATTAGTTATTGTTAGTTATTGTTGTTTAAAAGGGAGGAACTACGAGGTCATCTGCCCATATGTGGGCTGTATTAGTTATTGTTTGTTATTGCTGTTTTAGAGGCGTAACTACGAGGTCATCTGTCCCTATGTGGGCTGTATTAGTTATTGTTTGTTATTGCTGTTTTAGGGGCGTAACTACGAGGTCATCTGCCCCTATGTGGGCTGTATTAGTTATTGTTAGTTATTGTTGTTTAAAAGGGCGGAACTACGAGGTCATCTGCCCCTATGTGGGCTGTATTAGTTATTGTTAGTTATTGTTGTTTTAGAGGCGTAACTACGAGGTCATCTGCCCCTATGTGGGCTGTATTAGTTATTGTGAGTTATTGTTGTTTTAGGGGCGGAACACCGAGGTCATCTGCCCCTATGTGGGCTGTATTAGTTATTGTTGTTTTAGGGGCGGAACTACGAGGTCATCTGCCCCTATGTGGGCTGAATTAGTTATTGTTGTTTTAAGGGCGGAACTACGAGGTCATCTGCCCCTATGTGGGCTGTATTAGTTATTGTTTGTTATTGCTGTTTTAGGGGCGGAACTACGAGGTCATCTACCCCTATGTGGGCTGTATTTGTTATTGTTAGTTGTTGTTGTTTTAGGGGCGGAACTACGAGGTCATCTGCCCCTATGTGGGCTGTATTAGTTATGGTTGTTTTAAGGGCGGAACTACGTGGTCATCTGCCCCTATGTGGGCTGTATTAGTTATTGTTTGTTATTGCTGTTTTAGGGGCGGAACTACGAGGTCATCTGCCCCTATGTGGGCTGTATTAGTTATTGTTGTTTTAAGGGCGGAACTACGAGGTCATCTGCCCCTATGTGGGCTGTATTAGTTATTGTTTGTTATTGCTGTTTTAGGGGCGGAACTACGAGGTCATCTACCCCTATGTGGGCTGTATTAGTTATTGTTAGTTATTGTTTGTTTAGGGGCGGAACTATGAGGTCATCTGTCCCTATGTGGGCTGTATTAGTTATTGTGAGTTATTGTTGTTTTAGGGGCGGAACTACGAGGTCATCTGCCCCTATGTGGGCTGTATTTGTTATTGTTAGTTGTTGTTGTTTTAGGGGCGGAACTACGAGGTCATCTGCCCCTATGTGGGCTGTATTAGTTATTGTTAGTTATTGCTGTTTTAGGGGTGGAACTACGAGGTCATCTGCCCCTATGTGGGCTGTATTAGTTATTGTTAGTTATTGTTGTTTTAGGGGCGGAACTACGAGGTCATCTGCCCCTATGTGGGCTGTATTAGTTATTTTTAGTTATAGTTGTTTTAGGGGCGTAACTACGAGGTCATCTGCCCCTATGTGGGCTGTATTTGTTATTGTTAGTTGTTGTTGTTGTTGTTTTAGGGACGGAACTACGAGGTCATCTGCCCCAATGTGGGCTGTATTAGTTATTGTGAGTTATTGTTGTTTTAGGGGCGGAACTACGAGGTCATCTGCCCCAATGTGGGCTGTATTAGTTATTGTGAGTTATTGTTGTTTTAGGGGCGTAACTACGAGGTCATCTGCCCCTATGTGGGCTGTATTAGTTATTGTGAGTTATTGTTGTTTTAGGGGCGTAACTACGAGGTCATCTGCCCCTATGTGGGCTGTATTAGTTATTGTGAGTTATTGTTGTTTTAGGGGCGGAACTACGAGGTCATCTACCCCTATGTGGGCTGTATTTGTTATTGTTAGTTGTTGTTTTAGGGGCGGAACTACGACGTCATCTGCCCCTATGTGGGCTGTATTAGTTATTGTTGTTTTAGGGGCGGAACTACGAGGTCATCTGCCCCTATGTGGGCTGTATTAGTTATTGTTGTTTAAAAGGACGGAACTACGAAGTCATCTGCCCCTATGTGGGCTGTATTAGTTATTGTGAGTTATTGTTGTTTTAGGGGCGGAACTACGAGGTCATCTGCCCCAATGTGGGCTGTATTAGTTATTGTGAGTTATTGTTGTTTTAGGGGCGGAACTACGAGGTCATCTACCCCTATGTGGGCTGTATTTGTTATTGTTAGTTGTTGTTGTTTTAGGGGCGGAACTACGAGGTCATCTGCCCCTATGTGGGCTGTATTAGTTATTGTTAGTTATTGTTGTTGTTTTAGGGACGGAACTACGAGGTCATCTGCCCCTATGTGGACTGTATTAGTGTTTGTTAGTTAATGCTGTTTTAGGGGCGGAACTACGAGGTCATCTGCCCCTGTGTGGTCTGTATTAGTTATTGCTGTTTTAAGGGCGGAACTACGAGGTCATCTGCCCCTATGTGGGCTGTATTAGTTATTGTTGTTTAAAAGGGCGGAACTACGAGGTCATCTGCCCCTATGTGGGCTGTATTAGTTATTGTGAGTTATTGTTGTTTTAGGGGCGGAACTACGAGGTCATCTGCCCCTATGTGGGCTGTATTAGTTATTGCTGTTTTAAGGGCGGAACTACGAGGTCATCTGCCCCTATGTGGGCTGTATTAGTTATTGTTGTTTAAAAGGGCGGAACTACGAGGTCATCTGCCCCTATGTGGGCTGTATTAGTTATTGTTAGTTATTGTTGTTTTAGAGGTGTAACTACGAGGTCATCTGCCCCTATGTGGGCTGTATTAGTTATTGTGAGTTATTGTTGTTTTAGGGGCGGAACTACGAGGTCATCTGCCCCTATGTGGACTGCATTAGTGTTTGTTAGTTACTGCTGTTTTAGGGGCGTAACTACGAGGTCATCTGCCTCTATGTGGGCTGTATTAGTTATTGTGAGTTATTGTTGTTTTAGGGGCGGAACTACGAGGTCATCTGCACCTATGTGGGCTGTATTAGTTATTGTTAGTTATTGTTGTTTTAGGGGCGTAACTACGAGGTCATCTGCCCCTATGTGGGCTGTATTAGTTATTGTAGTTTTAGGGGCGGAACTACGAGGTCATCTGCCCCTATATGGGCTGTATTAGTTATTGTTAGTTATAGTAGTTTTCAGGGGCGGAACTACGAGGTCATCTGCCCCTATGTGGGCTGTATTAGTTATTGTTGTTTTAGGGGCGGAACTACGAGATCATCTGCCCCTATGTGGGCTGTATTAGTTATTGTTGTTTTAAGGGCGGTACTACGAGGTCATCTGCCCCTATGTGGGCTGTATTAGTTATTGTTAGTTATTGTTGTTTTAGGGGCGTAACTACGAGGTCATCTGCCCCTATGTGGGCTGTATTTGTTATTGTTTGTTATAGTAGTTTTCAGGGGCGGAACTACGAGGTCATCTGCCCCTATGTGGGCTGTATTAGTTATTGTTGTTTTAAGGGCGGAACTACGAGGTCATCTGCCCCTATGTGGGCTGTATTAGTTATTGTTAGTTATTGTTGTTTTAGGGGCGGAACTACGAGGTCATCTGCCCCTATGTGGGCTGTATTAGTTATTGTTGTTTAAAAGGGCGGAACTACGAGGTCATCTGCCACTGTGTGGGCTGTATTAGTTATTGTTGTTTTAGGGGCGGAACTACGAGGTCATCTTTCCCTATGTGGGCTGTATTAGTTATTGTTGTTTAAAAGGGAGGAACTACGAGGTCATCTGCCACTGTGTGGGCTGTATTAGTTAATGTTGTTTTAGGGGCGGAACTACGAGGTCATCTTTCCCTATGTGGGCTGTATTAGTTATTGTTGTTTAAAAGGGCGGAACTACGAGGTCATCTGCCACTGTGTGGGCTGTATTAGTTATTGTTGTTTTAGGGGCGGAACTACGAGGTCATCTTTCCCTATGTGGGCTGTATTAGTTATTGTTGTTTAAAAGGGCGGAACTACGAGGTCATCTGCCCCTATGTGGGCTGTATTAGTTATTGTTAGTTATTGTTGTTTTAGGGGCGTAACTACGAGGTCATCTGCCCCTATGTGGGCTGTATTAGTTATTGTGAGTTATTGTTGTTTTAGAAGCGTAACTACGAGGTCATCTGCCCCTATGTGGGCTGTATTAGTTATTGTTTGTTATTGCTGTTTTAGAGGCGTAACTACGAGGTAATCTGCCCCTATGTGGGCTGTATTAGTTATTGTTGTTTAAAAGGGCGGAACTACGAGGTCATCTGCCCCTATGTGGGCTGTATTAGTTATTGTTAGTTATTGTTGTTTTAGAGGCGTAACTACGAGGTCATCTGCCCCTATGTGGGCTGTATTAGTTATTGTTGTTTAAAAGGGCGGAACTACGAGGTCATCTGCCCCTATGTGGGCTGTATTAGTTATTGTTTGTTATAGTAGTTTTCAGGGGCGGAACTACGAGGTCATCTTTCCCTATGTGGGCTGTATTAGTTATTGTGAGTTATTGCTGTTTTAGGGGCGGAACTATGAGGTCATCTGTCCCTATGAGGGCTGTATTAGTTATTGTTAGTTATTGCTGTTTTAGGGGCGGAACTACGAGGTCATCTGCCCCTATGTGGGCTGTATTAGTTATTGTTTGTTATAGTAGTTTTCAGGGGCGGAACTACGAGGTCATCTGCCCCTATGTGGGCTGTATTAGTTATTGTTAGTTATTGCTGTTTTAGGGGCGGAACTACGAGGTCATCTGCCCCTATGTGGGCTGTATTAGTTATTGTTAGTTATTGTTGTTTAAAAGGGAGGAACTACGAGGTCATCTGCCCATATGTGGGCTGTATTAGTTATTGTTTGTTATTGCTGTTTTAGAGGCGTAACTACGAGGTCATCTGTCCCTATGTGGGCTGTATTAGTTATTGTTTGTTATTGCTGTTTTAGGGGCGTAACTACGAGGTCATCTGCCCCTATGTAAGCTGTATTAGTTATTGTTAGTTATTGTTGTTTAAAAGGGAGGAACTACGAGGTCATCTGCCCCTATGTGGGCTGTATTAGTTATTGTTAGTTATTGCTGTTTTAGGGGCGGAACTACGAGGTCATCTGCCCCTATGTGGGCTGTATTAGTTATTGTTGTTTAAAAGGGCGGAACTACGAGGTCATCTGCCCCTATGTGGGCTGTATTAGTTATTGTTTGTTATAGTAGTTTTCAGGGGCGGAACTACGAGGTCATCTGCCCCTATGTGGGCTGTATTAGTTATTGTTAGTTATTGCTGTTTTAGGGGCGGAACTACGAGGTCATCTGCCCCTATGTGGGCTGTATTAGTTATTGTTAGTTATTGTTGTTTAAAAGGGAGGAACTACGAGGTCATCTGCCCCTATGTGGGCTGTATTAGTTATTGTTAGTTATTGCTGTTTTAGGGGCGGAACTACGAGGTCATCTGCCCCTATGTGGGCTGTATTAGTTATTGTTAGTTATTGCTGTTTTAGGGGCGGAACTACGAGGTCATCTGTCCCTATGTGGGCTGTATTAGTTATTGTTAGTTATTGCTGTTTTAGGGGCGGAACTACGAGGTCATCTGCCCCTATGTGGGCTGTATTAGTAATTGTGAGTTATTTTTGTTTTAGGGGCGTAACTACGAGGTCGTCTGCCCATATGTGGGCTGTATTAGTTATTGTTTGTTATTGCTGTTTTAGAGGCGTAACTACGAGGTCATCTGCCCCTATGTGGGCTGTATTAGTTATTGTTAGTTATTGTTGTTTAAAAGGGAGGAACTACGAGGTCATCTGCCCATATGTGGGCTGTATTAGTTATTGTTTTGTTATTGCTGTTTTAGAGGCGTAACTACGAGGTCATCTGTCCCTATGTGGGCTGTATTAGTTATTGTTTGTTATTGCTGTTTTAGGGGCGTAACTACGAGGTCATCTGCCCCTATGTGGGCTGTATTAGTTATTGTTAGTTATTGTTGTTTAAAAGGGCGGAACTACGAGGTCATCTGCCCCTATGTGGGCTGTATTAGTTATTGTTAGTTATTGTTGTTTTAGAGGCGTAACTACGAGGTCATCTGCCCCTATGTGGGCTGTATTAGTTATTGTTAGTTATTGCTGTTTTAGGGGCGGAACTACGAGGTCATCTGCCCCTATGTGGGCTGTATTAGTTATTGTGAGTTATTGTTGTTTTAGGGGCGGAACACCGAGGTCATCTGCCCCTATGTGGGCTGTATTAGTTATCGTTGTTTTAGGGGCGGAACTACGAGGTCATCTGCCCCTATGTGGGCTGAATTAGTTATTGTTGTTTTAAGGGCGGAACTACGAGGTCATCTGCCCCTATGTGGGCTGTATTAGTTATTGTTAGTTATTGCTGTTTTAGGGGCGGAACTACGAGGTCATCTGTCCCTATGTGGGCTGTATTAGTTATTGTGAGTTATTGTTGTTTTAGGGGCGGAACTACGAGGTCATCTGCCCCTATGTGGGCTGTATTAGTTATTGTTAGTTATAGTTGTTTTAGGGGCGGAACTACGAGGTCATCTGCCCCTATGTGGACAGTATTAGTGTTTGTTAGTTATTGCTGTTTTAGGGGCGGAACTACGAGGTCATCTGCCCTTATGTGGGCTGTATTAGTTATTGCTGGTTATTGTTGTTTTAGGGGTGGAACTACGAGGTCATCTGCCCCTGTGTGAGCTGTATTAGTTATTGTTAGTTATTGTTGTTATAGGGGCGGAACTACGAGGGCATCTGCCCCTATGTGGGCTGTATTAGTTATTGTGAGTTATTGCTGTTTTAGGGGCGGAACTACGAGGTAATCTGCCCCTATGTGGGCTGTATTAGTTATTGTTAGTTATTGCTGTTTTAAGGGCGGAACTACGAGGTAATCTGCCCCTATGTGGGCTGTATTAGTTATTGTTAGTTATTGCTGTTTTAGGGGCGGAACTACGAGGTCATCTGCCCTTATGTGGGCTGTATTCGTTATTGCTGGTTATTGCTGTTTTAGGGGCGGAACTACGAGGTCATCTGCCCTTATGTGGGCTGTATTAGTTATTGCTGGTTATTGTTGTTTTAGGGGCGGAACTACGAGGTCATCTGCCCCTGTGTGAGCTGTATTAGTTATTGTTAGTTATTGTTGTTATAGGGGCGGAACTACGAGGGCATCTGCCCCTATGTGGGCTGTATTAGTTATTGTTAGTTATTGCTGTTTTAAGGGCGGAACTACGAGGTCATCTGCCCCTATGTGGGCTGTATTAGTTATTGTGAGTTATTGCTGTTTTAGGGGCGGAACTACGAGGTAATCTGCCCCTATGTGGGCTGTATTAGTTATTGTGAGTTATTGCTGTTTTAGGGGCGGAACTACGAGGTAATCTGCCCCTATGTGGGCTGTATTAGTTATTGTTAGTTATTGCTGTTTTAGGGGCGGAACTACGAGGTCATCTGCCCCTGTGTGAGCTGTATTAGTTATTGTTAGTTATTGTTGTTATTGGGGTGGAACTACGAGGTCATCTGCCCCTATGTGGACTGCATTAGTGTTTGTTAGTTATTGCTGTTTTAGGGGCGGAACTACGAGGTCATCTGCCCCTATGTGGGCTGTATTAGTTATTGTTGTTTTAGGGGCGGAACTACGAGGTAATCTGCCCCTATGTGGGCTGTATTAGTTATTGTTAGTTATTGCTGTTTTAAGGGCGGAACTACGAGGTAATCTGTCCCTGTGTGGACTGTATTAGTTATTGTGAGTTATTGTTTTTTTAGGGGCGGAACTACGAGGTCATCTGCCCCTATGTGGGCTGTATTAGTTATTGTTAGTTGTTGTTGTTTTAGGCGCAACTACGAGGTCATCTGCCCCTATGTGGACTGTATTAGTGTTTGTTAGTTATTGCTGTTTTAGGGGCGGAACTACGAGGTCATCTGCCCTTATGTGGGCTGTATTAGTTATTGTTAGTTATTGCTGTTTTAGGGGCGGAACTACGAGGTCATCTGCCCCTATGTGGACTGTATTAGTGTTTGTTAGTTATTGCTGTTTTAGGGGCGGAACTACGAGGTCATCTGCCCTTATGTGGGCTGTATTAGTTATTGTTAGTTATTGCTGTTTTTAGGGGCGGAACTACGAGGTCATCTGCCCCTATGTGGACTGTATTAGTTATTGTTAGTTATTGTGATTTTAGGGGCGGAACTACGAGGTCATCTGTCCCTATGTGGACTGTATTAGTGTTTGTTAGTTATTGCTGTTTTAGGGGCGGAACTACGAGGTCATCTGCCCTTATGTGAGCTGTATTAGTTATTGTTAGTTATTGCTGTTTTAGGGGCGGAACTACGAGGTCATCTGCCCCTATGTGGACTGTATTAGTGTTTGTTAGTTATTGCTGTTTTAGGGGCGGAACTACGAGGTCATCTGCCCCTGTGTGAGCTGTATTAGTTATTGTTAGTTATTGTGGTTTTAGGGGCGGAACTACGAGGTCATCTGTCCCTATGTGGACTGTATTAGTGTTTGTTAGTTATTGTTGTTTTAGGGGCGGAAATACGAGGTCATCTGCCCCTATGTGGACTGTATTAGTGTTTGTTAGTTATTGCTGTTTTAGGGGCGGAACTACGAGGTCATCTGCCCCTATGTGGACTGTATTAGTGTTTGTTAGTTATTGTTGTTTTAGGGGTGGAAATACGAGGTCATCTGCCCCTATGTGGACTGTATTAGTGTTTGTTAGTTATTGCTGTTTTAGGGGCGGAACTACGAGGTCATCTGCCCCTATGTGGGCTGTGTTAGTTATTGTGAGTTATTGCTGTTTTAGGGGCGGAACTACGAGGTCATCTGTCTCTATGT
Source organism: Meconema thalassinum (assembly GCA_946902985.2). NCBI lineage: Eukaryota > Metazoa > Arthropoda > Insecta > Orthoptera > Tettigoniidae > Meconema > Meconema thalassinum. Next base: position 20,754,298 of record OX336391.1, read on the forward strand.
GGGCTGTATTAGTTATTGTTAGTTATTGCTGTTTTAAGGGCGGAACTACGAGGTAATCTCTCCCTGTGTGGACTGTATTAGTTATTGTTAGTTATTGTTGTTATAGGGGCGGAACTACGAGGTCATCTGCCCCTATGTGGGCTGTATTAGTTATTGTGAGTTATAGTAGTTTTCAGGGGCGGAACTACGAGGTCATCTTTCCCTATGTGTGCTGTATTAGTTATTGTTGTTTTAGGGGCGGAACTACGAGGTCATCTGTCCCTATGTGGACTGTATTAGTTATTGTTAGTTATTGTTGTTTTAGGGGCGGAACTATGAGGTCATCTGCCCCTATGAGGGCTGTATTAGTTATTGTGAGTTATTGTTGTTTTAGGGGCGGAACTACGAGGTCATCTTTCCCTATGTGAGCTGTATTAGTTATTGTTAGTTATAGTTGTTTTAGGGGCGGACCTACGAGGTCATCAGCCCCTATGTGGGCTGTATTAGTTATTGTGAGTTATTGTTGTTTTAGGGGCGGAACTATGAGGTCATCTGCCCCTATGTGGGCTGTATTAGTTATTGTGAGTTATTGTTGTTTTAGGGGCGGAACTATGAGGTCATCTGCCCCTATGAGGGCTGTATTAGTTATTGTTAGTTATAGCAGTTTTCAGGGGCGGAACTACGAGGTCACCTTTCCCTATGTGTGCTGTATTAGTTATTGTTGTTTTAGGGGCGGAACTACGAGGTAATCTGTCCCTATGTGGGCTGTATTAGTTATTGTTAGTTATTGTTGTGACCCCACAAGAACGGCACTGGCCAGCAGCACGTCGGTAACTCGATAACCAACGCTCTGCTTCACCAGAATGAGACGGGAACGGGGAGCGTGGATGGGCCAACTTACCTGTATTCAGGGGTCCGGGTCACTTCCGTAGCAAAATCACCTCCAGAAGACAAGTCCCAACAGAAGAGCTCCAAAAGGGGGGGAAGGAAGATGGAGAAGGGGACAACACACACAGGCTATCGTACAAACACCCCCCAAAAACCAATGGAACTGCCGTCGGTGAAATAATGCCACAACAAAAGATTAAAAATGGAAAAATAAAAGGTTTAATATTAAAAATTTAAAGAACAGCTCCACCAGAGAAAGAACATGCATCAGCCACCAATATTTTACAATGAATTAAAGAGACCGCCAAAAATGCTTGTTTGCAAGGCCAAAGGAGAAGAAAAGACTTAAATTAAAATTAAAATGTAAAACAGCCCAAAGGTAAAATAAATATTACATGCATAACATACTGAGAAAGGGCTTGACAATTTGCAATGGAATGCAATAGCGATCCGGCATGCAGATGTTCAGGCCACGCCAAAAAAAAGATAGAAATAAATTAAATTTAAAAAAAATTAAATGGGATAGAAAATAAATAAATGATAAGCACGAAGGCGGAAAACACAAGGACATTTACCAAAAATCACAAAATTAACATCAACAAGATTACATAAAAAAAGGATTAAGCTAACACACAACACGATTGCTTTTTGAGACCCGCGCCAATGGACTAACCATGAGACCATAATGCATCACTTCAAGAAACAGACATGGCCACACAAAAAACATGCCAGATCGAAATTACGGCAAACAATTAATAAAACAAATTTTAACATCAGCGTAAGGAAATGAACGGAGGAAAACAATTAAGTCTAAATACCATTACAACAGAGAAATGCACCGGATCATGAATACATTAATTTGAATACTATATCAATCATAAGATTGGCAAAAGAAAATAAATAATAATTTAAACGTGAACTAAACTAGAAATGTGTCTCCAGGAGGTACGAAGAAAGAAAACAAGGTTCAAAATGAATCAGGAAAAGTAATTAAAACAGAAAAGAAATTTTAGGCCTACAAGCCAAAACATAACAGAAGATCAACATTCATACACGGCCAAAATAGGAGCTCCCAAAATAAAATAATTAGATAAATTAAATTAAAAAAAACGTACCTTAAATTCTTCACAGAGGAGACACAATAAAAATAAAGTAATTAACACATAATTTTACGTAACTACAAGTGCTTCACAAAAAATGGCTAACACGCCCATGCCTCGTGTAGATGACAGCACTCGATCGCATCCAGTTGCGATTAACTTGCACATTTCCTCATCACGGCGGAACGATGAAATTAAACCTTATGTAGCACATGCGTTCCCTTTTTCTTGAATAATTTTAGATTTCGTAGAGAATGGGGGCCAAAAGCCCCCATCAACGAAGACACCTTTCACGCCCAGTCGGCTTGATGTTCTTTTCACGACCGCTAATGGCCTACACAAAATGGCGGAGAATTTTTGCGTGTCATTTTCGAACTGTATACATGTAAATAATATAACTTTGAAAGAATGATGGATTTTCCGCCTTCAATACTGTTTATTATTATTACTTACTGGGACTAGTTTCGGGGGTAAATACTCCCCCTTCCTCAGCCTGTCCAGTATTGAAGGCGGAAAATCCATCATTCTTTCAAAGTTATAGTTACGTCAATACGGACCTGAATAATCGACATTATGTAAATAATATTGTCCAATCACGAGGTGACACCTCAAAAAAACAATGTCATAAATAAGTTCATAATTTGGCGGTATCATGAATACACCGGCATTTGTTTTAAGACGAAGAATGTAATTGACTTTCAATTATGTCATGCGTATAAAGAGTTTTATGAGGCGCAGCCCACACAACCTAGTGGGGAGACACAGGAACCACTTGAAATCTTTCCAAAGTCCGACAGGAGCTACTATCTCGTGTTCAAAATGGGAAGCAAGTCACCAGGCGGTCGTTTCAAATGTCGAGATGTTACAATCCAATGGTATATACATGTTTGAAATGGTAGAGACGTGCCCTTGCACGTATCAGTCTCCCTCCCTTAAGCGTGAACACCGTTCACGAATATGCCAAGGCATAGACATTACTCCTTAACTAGTCGATTCACCAGAGATGTTTCCCGAAGATAATGTTCACCTGTTAAGCCCAATTGATGGATGAAACCGCATCGTTTTGGTTAGGAAGAATGCAGGGTCAGATTATCAGTGATGGGATAATTGATCACCTCGCAAACCACTTAGTCAACAGCATCACTGTGTCCAAAAATCTTCAGAAACGCAGTACACCAGCACCAGCAGTGCTTTCAGAGTCCGAGACACGTTAGGAACATTTTCAACAAGTCCAATGTAGGTCGTATTAGACGAAGTAGGAGGAAGCAATGTGCAAGATATGATTCGACGCGTGGGCAGCCATTTACAAAAATAGAAGTTAATCTAATTTCAAAAAGGTTTACAGAATTACTAATTCTTGCGACATTTTACAAAAGAGAAACAAAGTTGAATTTAAATGAAGAAAATATTTCTGACAATGCCCTAGATCCGTGCTTACAAAATTTCATTAACAAGTTTACCTTTTTACAGATTCGAAGTACATTTCAAGATTACATGAGTTAGATGACTATACATTTAGAAGGAACTACGGTAGAGGAATGACCACTAAAATTCCCAAAGGGAACAGGAATACAAGGTTACCATGAGTTAGGTCTCCCACCGAGCCCAACTTACATGTTAGCATCTCCTATGAAACATCAAAATTAGGTACACTTTTACAATTTACCATTACAATGGGAACTTCCCAACAATACAGTTTGTATCCCATCAGAGTTTTCAAATCCAATTAAATTCAAAATTCCACAAGGAACAGAAGCTTGAAGGCTTCAATGAAGGTTAGGGATACTCTACGTTATACAAAATTTGTTTTACAAAATTTACGGTAGCATTTCCTCATTAGACACTTCTCCACCTCGCTTAATGTGTGATAGATGCACTCTAGAAATTTTGTTGGCCTTAAGGTTTCGAACAAGAAGAGTAACAGGAGTCAAGAATGCCTCTACATAACATGGGCCTTTAAAGGAGGGGTTAACTTGCTTGAGACAAGATTACTGACGCCCTTGGGCTCGAAATTGCGGAAGTACACAACATCACCAATTTCCAAATCAGCTGGCTTGCGACAGGCATTGTGTCGCCTGGCAAGTTGGTCATGGGATACCTTAATATTCTCTCTAGCCTTGTCGAATTTCGCCCTCATATCCTCGGGCATGAAACTGTCAGGAAGGAGATCGTGCAGGTTCCACAGGTTGGACAACGGAGAATTAGCCATAAAGGAAAACATTAGCGAAAAAGGGGTAGCTTTCGTGTTCTCATGCACGGCGGTGTTGAAAGCAAAATTGAGCCAATGCAAATTAGAATCCCACTTGGAATGGTCGTCGTGGTGGAAAGCAATCAGAGCAGAACGGAGATTACGATTGACTCGCTCAGCAAGAGACGGGTTAGGAAAATAGGGAGTGGTGGTTACATGCGAAATAGCATAATCAAATAAGAATTGACGGAACTAATGAGATACAAAGCACTTGGCATTATCTGACACCAGATACTGACACGGCCCAAAAGACGAGAAGATGGAATTAAGACACTTTATGACGGAACTGGTCGTAGCCTGTCTGGTGGGGAAAATCCAACTAAACCGGGTGAAACCGTCAGTGCAAACAAGCGCAAATTGGTTTCCCCGACCAGAGCGAGGGAACGGTCCAACATGGTCGATAAAAAACCTCTCCATGGGTCTAGATGCTGGTTCAGATGACAACAGGCCAACCTTAGTAGAAACTGGAGGTTTGCTAATACTGCATGCAGCACAATTCCTAAGGAGCCTCCTGATGTCGCCATCCATACCTTGCCAAATGAAAAACTGTCTGATTTTAGCTCGGGTCTTGAATACTCCTAGGTGGCCACCAATAGGAGATTCATGATAGTAACGAAAGATTTCCGGAATTAGGACTGACGGGAGCACAATTTTAGGTAGGCGGTCATGACGAGACGAACAACACAATACACCGTCCTTCAGAGAGTAGGGCTTGATCACTTCACCAGAATTGATTCGGTCAATAAGGCTAGATAAGGAGGGGTCTTCTTTCTGGAATCGTCTCACATCCTCAAAAAGCACAGGGGAATTGCTAAGAACGGCATTGACACAATTTACAGCTGATACAAGGTTTACGGGTTCACATTCCTGAACATCCTCTTCAGCTGTTTCCTCGTGCATGCGGCTTAAAGAATCAGCTACCGCATTTTCGGACCCACGAATATGTTGGACAGTGAACTGGAACGACAGAATCCTAGTTGCCCACCTAGCAATTCTACCAGTTTTGCGGGGTTTCCCTAAGACCCAGCTCAAGGCTTGGTTATCGGTCTCAAGGAGAAACTTGGTGTGCTCAAGATACATACGGAATTTTTCTAGAGCGAACAACACAGCTAAACCCTCAAGTTCGTAAATGGAGTACTTCCTCTCTGCGTCCGTTAAGGTACGAGAAGCGTATGCAATGGGTTGCCTACCCAGATCAGATTCCTGCAGTAGGACACAACTAACACCACGACCAGACGCATCAGTCTGCACAATGAACTGCTTCCCAAAATCCGGAATGGCTAACACAGGGGCGTTAGAGAGCGCAAGCTTAAGATCTTCGAAGGCTGCTTGCTGAGAGGGACCCCACTCGAACTTCACAGCCTTTTTGCGTAATTGATTTAGAGGAGCAGCACGGTCGGCAAAGTTACTGATAAACTTACGGAAGAAGTTGACCATACCAATGTAACGAGCAACACCCTTGGCGTTCTTGGGTGGTTTAAAATCTCTGATGGCCTGCGTGCGAGACTGGTCCACTGAGATACCAGATTCAGAAACAATATGTCCCAAGAAGGAAATTTTGGGATTGGCAAATGAAACCTTGGACAATTTGACGGTAAGTCCAGCGTCACGCAACCTATCAAGTACAATTTTCAGATGATCAACGTGTTCCTCGAAGGACTCGGAATAGATCACCACATCGTCAAGGTAGTGGTACACAAACTTGAATTTAATTTCTGAAAATACCTTGTCCAGAAGTCTACTCAACACAGCGGCTCCGGTGGATAGGCCAAACGGGACACGGGCATATTCAAACAGGTTCCAGTCAGTGGAAAAAGCAGTAACATGCCTGGATTCAGGAGAGAGGGGAATTTGGAAGTAGGAAGAATTTCAATCGAGGATCGTGAACACCTTCGCGTTGCGAAACCAACTAAAACATGTGTGAAGGTCCGGCAAAGGAATGGACTGCAAAACAACTTTTTGATTAAGAGCCCTATAGTCGACCACCGGCCGAAAACCACCGTTAGGTTTTGGCACAAGAAATACAGGGGATGAGTAGGCAGAGATAGAGGGTTGGATTACACCTTCTTCTAACATCTTATCGATAATCTTACGAAGTTCAGCCATCTTGGGCGGGGCAAGGCGATACGGGCTGGAACGCACCGGCACAGAATCGGTTAGCTCAATCTTGTACTCCATCAAATGGGTTACACCCAGCTTGTCAGTAAATACATCGCCATACTCCTGACATAACCTCTTAATGGCCTCCCTTTGAAGACTCGTTAAATTTTCCAGATCGAGATCCTCAATAGTCATAGGTTCAGTAACAGAATTGACAGCAGGAGAAGATAAAACCGGGTTTAAAAGATAATTTACTCTGTGGATTAAACTTAAACCATAAGTTGCGAGTACCAAAATCAAGAAGCATACCAACGTGTGACATGAAATTAGCTCCAATGACCACAGCACAAGAAAGATTTCTGGCAACCAAAAATTTAAATTTCCAAGAAAAATTTAGAATATGAATTTTGACTGTCATACTACCCAAAATATTTAAGTTTGAACAATTTGCCGAAATAAAGATTCATTGTTAGATAGATAAAAACCAGTCCTCGCTTATAAAGGATGCGACACTACCAGAATCAAGCAATGCAGAAACGGCTCGTCATTGACACAAATTTCAATAAACGGGGATATTCCTTTAGCCACAGGAGAAATTCCAAAATCATTACTCACTCTAACACGATTACAATTAGGTGACGAGGACACCCGCACCACAGGTTTCACACAACGTTTAGAATTAGGCTGACTTGCCACGCCATTGTTCACCGACAGGTTAGGTAGGTCAGCGACATAAGCAGAATTAGCACATGATGAATTAGTTTTCATAGAGTTATCAAGACTATCATTGGTAGGGCGACCAGAAACTTCACAGGGCTTTCCCAAATTCTTACACACAGAAATATCCTTGGAAGTAACACCCGAATTGGTCTCCTCAACGTTCCGTCATTGGCGATACACAGCCTAGTTACTCGGACACACCTTCTTGACATGTCCCACTCACCGCACGAGTGGCACTTAATATTAGGTCGAGGATGAAACATAACCTTAGGTGGGGGACGAGACATCAAGGAAGGAGGGGGACAAGACATCAAGGAAGGAGGAGGAACATTAGCTACACGAAGGGAATCTGCATGCTTCACAGCCATAGCCTCTATAACGACCTGTTTCAGCTCGACGAATGACGAAGGCCTGGTACACATAGTCATGTATGACCTATATTGAGGCGAAAACCCATTCACAATTGATGACACCAACTGTCACTCGGTTAAAGGGGATGCAAAAACCTGGGCATACACCTTAATGTCGCTGACATAGTCGCTAAGGGACTCGTCCAGCCTTTGACACGATAAAGGAACTTATGCTCGAGAGCACTTAGGGCGCTCGCAGGGACAAAAAACCACAACACTTCCCTAATAAACATGGCTAAGGACATGCGGAGGTGGATAGCTTCAACAAGCTTATCGCGCAGCATACCGGATGCAACTGGATACAAAAGTTGGAAAATCTGAACTTCCGACATCCCAAAAATCGAGGCATGGTTACCCAACTCGACCACTTGCTTTAAAATTGTACCACTTGGGTAACGTCATCAAGGTTGAAATGCTTTAACTTAGTTAGGAAACCAGAAATAGGATGAGGAATCGACCCATAATTAACGGTAGGTGAGAACGTAGCATTAGGAATAGAGACATTGTTACCAGGGTAGCCCGCTCGCACACCCTCTACAGGCGACAAAACATGTATATTACTAGAGAAAGAACTGGGATGCAATGGGTCGGCAGGACCCAGGAAATCACTAGGTGACCTAACATGAGAAGAATGACCGTATGCAGGATTAAGTGGTATGGACGAGCCAGCGCCAGGCAACAGAGGGGCAGGCAAACTACTACTGTTAATCGATCCCAAAACCTCAGACCTAGTAAACAGAGGTGATTCACGTTCTACCCCAGAAGAACTCTCCAAATTCACAAGGTTATCGCTTAAGTCAATTAAATTGAAAACACTATTGTTGTCGGCCATTTTGGAAAACACAGAATGCAGACAACCAATATAGAAGGAAACAAATTTTCAGGAATTACAAGGACAGTTTACACTTTCACAACAGTACCACAACCAGCAATTACCATCACCAAAGATTAGGCTGACACTGAAACACAGCCACCCTACTACACCAAATCATGCACCATGCTGTCCAGAACTGCACACGTCACCTCATGCTTGGCTCGAGAACAGGGAGCTAAATTACAAAAATTGGCACAAAACATCAGGCTACCAGTTTCCGACGGGGCTCCAGGATGCCTTCACACGCAGCATATAGGCTATCAGAACATTAAGAAATCCCATTTCCCATGCCAAGAACACATGTCAGTCACTCACCGGGCTTCATCTTCAGTGGGGATGCTGCACACAAACAGGATAAAACTACAGCAGGAAACACCTCGCTTATAACCGGACACTTACATACAGCATATGGATATCCAGAGGCAAACATGAAACACAATAAACGACAAGGATAAGCTTTACACAACATTAAGTGCACTTTCCTGACAAAATCCCACCAACAACTGACCCATCGGCATTAGAGGGGTCCATAAAACAGCCTGTGGGTACTGGGGAGGGGATAGTTACGGAAGTGAACATGAGCAGGATCTGCTACCAGAATGTGACCCCACAAGAACGGCACTGGCCAGCAGCACGTCGGTAACTCGATAACCAACGCTCTGCTTCACCAGAATGAGACGGGAACGGGGAGCGTGGATGGGCCAGCTTACCTGTATTCAGGGGTCCGGGTCACTTCCGCAGCAAAATCACCTCCAGAAGACAAGTCCCAACAGAAGAGCTCCAAAAGGTGTGGAAGGAAGATGGAGAAGGGGACAACACACACAGGCTATCGTACAAACACCCCCCAAAAACCAATGGAACTGCCGACGGTGAAATAATGCCACAACAAAAGATTAAAAATGGAAAAATAAAAGGTTTAATATTAAAAATTTAAAGAACAGCTCCACCAGAGAAAGAACATGCATCAGCCACCAATATTTTACAATGAATTAAAGAGACCGCCAAAAATGCTTGTTTGCAAGGCCAAAGGAGAAGAAAAGACTTAAATTAAAATTAAAATGTAAAACAGCCCAAAGGTAAAATAAATATTACATGCATAACATACTGAGAAAGGGCTTGACAATTTGCAATGGAATGCAATAGCGATCCGGCATGCAGATGTTCAGGCCACGCCAAAAAAAGATAGAAATAAATTAAATTTAAAAAAAATTAAATGGGATAGAAAATAAATAAATGATAAGCACGAAGGCGGAAAACACAAGGACATTTACCAAAAATCACAAAATTAACATCAACAAGATTACATAAAAAAAAGGATTAAGCTAACACACAACACGATTGCTTTTTGAGACCCGCGCCAATGGACTGACCATGAGACCATAATGCATCACTTCAAAAAACAGACATGGCCACACAAAAAACATGCCAGATCGAAATTACGGCAAACAATTAATAAAACAAATTTTAACATCAGCGTAAGGAAATGAACGGAGGAAAACAATTAAGTCTAAATACCATTACAACAGAGAAATGCACCGGATCATGAATAAATTAATTTGAATACTATATCAATCATAAGATTGGCAATAGAAAATAAATAATAATTTAAACGTGAACTAAACTAGAAATGTGTCTCCAGGAGGTACGAAGAAAGGAAACAAGGTTCAAAATGAATCAGGAAACGTAATTAAAACAGAAAATAAATTTTAGGCCTACAAGCCAAAACATAACAGAAGATCAACATTCATACACGGCCAAAATAGGAGCTCCCAAAATAAAATAATTAGATAAATTAAATTAAAAAAAACGTACCTTAAATTCTTCACAGAGGAGACACAATAAAAATAAAGTAATTAACACATAATTTTACGTAACTACAAGTGCTTCACAAAAAATGGCTAACACGCCCATGCCTCGTGTAGATGACAGCACTCGATCGCATCCAGTTGCGATTAACTTGCACATTTCCTCATCACGGCGGAACGATGAAATTAAACCTTATGTAGCACAGGCGTTCCCTTTTTCTTGAATAATTTTAGATTTCGTAGAGAATGGGGGCCAAAAGCCCCCATCAACGAAGACACCTTTCACGCCCAGTCGGCTTGATGTTCTTTTCACGACCGCTAATGGCCTACACAAAATGGCGGAGAATTTTTGCGTGTCATTTTCGAACTGTATACATGTAAATAATATTGTCCAATCACGAGGTGACACCTCAAAACAACAATGTCATAAATAAGTTCATAATTTGGCGGTATCATGAATACACCGGCATTTGTTTTAAGACGAAGAATGTAATTGACTTTCAATTATGTCATGCGTATAAAGAGTTTTATAAGGCGCAGCCCACACGACCTAGTGGGGAGACACAGGAACCACGTGAAATCTTTCCAAAGTCCGACAGGAGCTACCATCTCGTGTTCAAAATGGGAAGCAAATCACCAGGCGGTCGTTTCAAATGTCGAGATGTTACAATCCAATGGTATATACATATTTGAAATGGTAGAGACGTGCCCTTGCACGTATCAAATGTTGTTATAGGGGCGGAACTACGAGGTCATCTGCCCCTATGTGGGCTGTATTAGTTATTGTGAGTTATTGTTGTTTTAGGGGCGGAACTATGAGGTCATCTGCCCCTATGAGGGCTGTATTAGTTATTGTTACTTATAGTAGTTTTCAGGGGCGGAACTACGAGGTCATCTGTCCCTATGTGGGCTGTATTAGTTATTGTTGTTTTAAAAGCGGAACTACGAGGTCATCTGCCCCTATGTGGGCTGTATTAGTTATTGTTGTTTCAGGGGCGGAACTACGAGGTCATCTGCCCCTATGTGGGCTGTATTAGTTATTGTTGTTTCAGGGGCGGAACTACGAGGTCATCTGCCCCTATGTGGGCTGTATTAGTTATTGTGAGTTATTGTTGTTTTAGGGGCGGAACTATGAGGTCATCTGCCCCTATGAGGGCTGTATTAGTTATTGTTACTTATAGTAGTTTTCAGGGGCGGAACTACGAGGTCATCTGTCCCTATGTGGGCTGTATTAGTTATTGTTGTTTTAAAAGCGGAACTACGAGGTCATCTGCCCCTATGTGGGCTGTATTAGTTATTGTTGTTTCAGGGGCGGAACTACGAGGTCATCTGCCCCTATGTGGGCTGTATTAGTTATTGTTGTTTCAGGGGCGGAACTACGAGGTCATCTGCCCCTATGTGGGCTGTATTAGTTATTGTTGTTTTAGGGGCGGAACTACGAGGTCATCTGCCCCTATGTGGGCTGTATTTGTTATTGTTAGTTGTTGTTGTTTTAGGGGCGGAACTACGAGGTCATCTGCCCCTATGTGGGCAGTATTAGTTATGGTTGTTTTAAGGGCGGAACTACGTGGTCATCTGCCCCTATGTGGGCTGTATTAGTTATTGTTAGTTATTGCTGTTTTAGGGGCGGAACTATGAGGTCATCTGTCCCTATGTGGGCTGTATTAGTTATTGTGAGTTATTGTTGTTTTAGGGGCGGAACTACGAGGTCATCTGCCCCTATGTGGGCTGTATTTGTTATTGTTAGTTGTTGTTGTTTTAAGGGCGGAACTACGAGGTCATTTGCCCCTATGTGGGCTGTATTAGTTATTGTTAGTTATTGCTGTTTTAGGGGTGGAACTACGAGGTCATCTGCCCCTATGTGGGCTGTATTAGTTATTGTTAGTTATTGTTGTTTTAGGGGCGGAACTACGAGGTCATCTGCCCCTATGTGGGCTGTATTAGTTATTTTTAGTTATAGTTGTTTTAGGGGCGTAACTACGAGGTCATCTGCCCCTATGTGGGCTGTATTTGTTATTGTTAGTTGTTGTTGTTGTTGTTTTAGGGACGGAACTACGAGGTCATCTGCCCCTATGTGGGCTGTATTTGTTATTGTTAGTTGTTGTTGTTTTAGGGGCGGAACTACGAGATCATCTGCCCCTATGTGGGCTGTATTAGTTATTGTTAGTTATTGTTGTTTTAGGGGCGGAACTACGAGGTCATCTGCCCCTATGTGGACTGTATTAGTGTTTGTTAGTTATTGCTGTTTTAGGGGCGGAACTACGAGGTCATCTGCCCCTATGTGGGCTGTATTAGTTATTGTGAGTTATTATTGTTCTAGGGGCGGAACTACGAGGTCATCTGCCCCTATGTGGGCTGTATTAGTTATTGCTGTTTTAAGGGCGGAACTACGAGGTCATCTGCCCCTATGTGGGCTGTATTAGTTATTGTTGTTTTAGGGGCGGAACTACGAGGTCATCTGCCCCTATGTGGGCTGTATTAGTTATTGTTTGTTATAGTAGTTTTCAGGGGCGGAACTACGAGGTCATCTTTCCCTATGTGGGCTGTATTAGTTATTGTTGTTTAAAAGGGCGGAACTACGAGGTCATCTGCCCCTATGTGGGCTGTATTAGTTATTGTTAGTTATTGTTGTTTTAGAGGTGTAACTACGAGGTCATCTGCCCCTATGTGGGCTGTATTAGTTATTGTGAGTTATTGTTGTTTTAGGGGCGGAACTACGAGGTCATCTGCCCCTATGTGGGCTGTATTAGTTATTGTAGTTTTAGGGGCGGAACTACGAGGTCATCTGCCCCTATATGGGCTGTATTAGTTATTGTTAGTTATAGTAGTTTTCAGGGGCGGAACTACGAGGTCATCTGCCCCTATGTGGGCTGTATTAGTTATTGTTGTTTTAGGGGCGGAACTACGAGGTCATCTGCCCCTATGTGGGCTGTATTAGTTATTGTTGTTTTAAGGGCGGTACTACGAGGTCATCTGCCCCTATGTGGGCTGTATTAGTTATTGTTAGTTATTGTTGTTTTAGGGGCGTAACTACGAGGTCATCTGCCCCTATGTGGGCTGTATTAGTTATTGTTGTTTTAAGGGCGGAACTACGAGGTAATCTGCCCCTATGTGGGCTGTATTAGTTATTGTTGTTTTAGGGGCGGAACTACGAGGTCATCTGCCCCTATGTGGGCTGTATTAGTTATTGTTGTTTAAAAGGGCGGAACTACGAAGTCATCTGCCACTGTGTGGGCTGTATTAGTTATTGTTGTTTTAAGGGCGGAACTACGAGGTCATCTTTCCCTCTGTGGGCTGTATTAGTTATTGTTGTTTAAAAGGGCGGAACTACGAGGTCATCTTTCCCTATGTGGGCTGTATTAGTTATTGTTGTTTAAAAGGGCGGAACTACGAAGTCATCTGCCCCTATGTGGGCTGAATTAGTTATTGTTTGTTTAGGGGCGGAACTACGAGGTCATCTGCCCCTATGTGGGCTGTATTAGTTATTGTTTGTTATAGTAGTTTTCAGGGGCGGAACTACGAGGTCATCTTTCCCTATGTGGGCTGTATTAGTTATTGTGAGTTATTTTTGTTTTAGGGGCGTAACTACGAGGTCATCTGCCCCTATGTGGGCTGTATTAGTTATTGTTAGTTATTGTTGTTTAAAAGGGAGGAACTACGAGGTCATCTGCCCATATGTGGGCTGTATTAGTTATTGTTTGTTATTGCTGTTTTAGAGGCGTAACTACGAGGTCATCTGTCCCTATGTGGGCTGTATTAGTTATTGTTTGTTATTGCTGTTTTAGGGGCGTAACTACGAGGTCATCTGCCCCTATGTGGGCTGTATTAGTTATTGTTAGTTATTGTTGTTTAAAAGGGCGGAACTACGAGGTCATCTGCCCCTATGTGGGCTGTATTAGTTATTGTTAGTTATTGTTGTTTTAGAGGCGTAACTACGAGGTCATCTGCCCCTATGTGGGCTGTATTAGTTATTGTGAGTTATTGTTGTTTTAGGGGCGGAACACCGAGGTCATCTGCCCCTATGTGGGCTGTATTAGTTATTGTTGTTTTAGGGGCGGAACTACGAGGTCATCTGCCCCTATGTGGGCTGAATTAGTTATTGTTGTTTTAAGGGCGGAACTACGAGGTCATCTGCCCCTATGTGGGCTGTATTAGTTATTGTTTGTTATTGCTGTTTTAGGGGCGGAACTACGAGGTCATCTACCCCTATGTGGGCTGTATTTGTTATTGTTAGTTGTTGTTGTTTTAGGGGCGGAACTACGAGGTCATCTGCCCCTATGTGGGCTGTATTAGTTATAGTTGTTTTAAGGGCGGAACTACGTGGTCATCTGCCCCTATGTGGGCTGTATTAGTTATTGTTTGTTATTGCTGTTTTAGGGGCGGAACTACGAGGTCATCTGCCCCTATGTGGGCTGTATTAGTTATTGTTGTTTTAAGGGCGGAACTACGAGGTCATCTGCCCCTATGTGGGCTGTATTAGTTATTGTTTGTTATTGCTGTTTTAGGGGCGGAACTACGAGGTCATCTACCCCTATGTGGGCTGTATTAGTTATTGTTAGTTATTGTTTGTTTAGGGGCGGAACTATGAGGTCATCTGTCCCTATGTGGGCTGTATTAGTTATTGTGAGTTATTGTTGTTTTAGGGGCGGAACTACGAGGTCATCTGCCCCTATGTGGGCTGTATTTGTTATTGTTAGTTGTTGTTGTTTTAGGGGCGGAACTACGAGGTCATCTGCCCCTATGTGGGCTGTATTAGTTATTGTTAGTTATTGCTGTTTTAGGGGTGGAACTACGAGGTCATCTGCCCCTATGTGGGCTGTATTAGTTATTGTTAGTTATTGTTGTTTTAGGGGCGGAACTACGAGGTCATCTGCCCCTATGTGGGCTGTATTAGTTATTTTTATTTATAGTTGTTTTAGGGGCGTAACTACGAGGTCATCTGCCCCTATGTGGGCTGTATTTGTTATTGTTAGTTGTTGTTGTTGTTTTAGGGACGGAACTACGAGGTCATCTGCCCCAATGTGGGCTGTATTAGTTATTGTGAGTTATTGTTGTTTTAGGGGCGGAACTACGAGGTCATCTGCCCCAATGTGGGCTGTATTAGTTATTGTGAGTTATTGTTGTTTTAGGGGCGTAACTACGAGGTCATCTGCCCCTATGTGGGCTGTATTAGTTATTGTGAGTTATTGTTGTTTTAGGGGCGTAACTACGAGGTCATCTGCCCCTATGTGGGCTGTATTAGTTATTGTGAGTTATTGTTGTTTTAGGGGCGGAACTACGAGGTCATCTACCCCTATGTGGGCTGTATTTGTTATTGTTAGTTGTTGTTGTTTTAGGGGCGGAACTACGAGGTCATCTGCCCCTATGTGGGCTGTATTAGTTATTGTTGTTTTAGGGGCGGAACTACGAGGTCATCTGCCCCTATGTGGGCTGTATTAGTTATTGTTGTATAAAAGGACGGAACTACGAAGTCATCTGCCCCTATGTGGGCTGTATTAGTTATTGTGAGTTATTGTTGTTTTAGGGGCGGAACTACGAGGTCATCTGCCCCAATGTGGGCTGTATTAGTTATTGTGAGTTATTGTTGTTTTAGGGGCGGAACTACGAGGTCATCTACCCCTATGTGGGCTGTATTTGTTATTGTTAGTTGTTGTTGTTTTAGGGGCGGAACTACGAGGTCATCTGCCCCTATGTGGGCTGTATTAGTTATTGTTAGTTATTGTTGTTGTTTTAGGGACGGAACTACGAGGTCATCTGCCCCTATGTGGACTGTATTAGTGTTTGTTAGTTAATGCTGTTTTAGGGGCGGAACTACGAGGTCATCTGCCCCTGTGTGGTCTGTATTAGTTATTGCTGTTTTAAGGGCGGAACTACGAGGTCATCTGCCCCTATGTGGGCTGTATTAGTTATTGTTGTTTAAAAGGGCGGAACTACGAGGTCATCTGCCCCTATGTGGGCTGTATTAGTTATTGTGAGTTATTGTTGTTTTAGGGGCGGAACTACGAGGTCATCTGCCCCTATGTGGGCTGTATTAGTTATTGCTGTTTTAAGGGCGGAACTACGAGGTCATCTGCCCCTATGTGGGCTGTATTAGTTATTGTTGTTTAAAAGGGCGGAACTACGAGGTCATCTGCCCCTATGTGGGCTGTATTAGTTATTGTTAGTTATTGTTGTTTTAGAGGTGTAACTACGAGGTCATCTGCCCCTATGTGGGCTGTATTAGTTATTGTGAGTTATTGTTGTTTTAGGGGCGGAACTACGAGGTCATCTGCCCCTATGTGGACTGCATTAGTGTTTGTTAGTTATTGCTGTTTTAGGGGCGTAACTACGAGGTCATCTGCCCCTATGTGGGCTGTATTAGTTATTGTGAGTTATTGTTGTTTTAGGGGCGGAACTACGAGGTCATCTGCACCTATGTGGGCTGTATTTGTTATTGTTAGTTATTGTTGTTTTAGGGGCGTAACTACGAGGTCATCTGCCCCTATGTGGGCTGTATTAGTTATTGTAGTTTTAGGGGCGGAACTACGAGGTCATCTGCCCCTATATGGGCTGTATTAGTTATTGTTAGTTATAGTAGTTTTCAGGGGCGGAACTACGAGGTCATCTGCCCCTATGTGGGCTGTATTAGTTATTGTTGTTTTAGGGGCGGAACTACGAGATCATCTGCCCCTATGTGGGCTGTATTAGTTATTGTTGTTTTAAGGGCGGTACTACGAGGTCATCTGCCCCTATGTGGGCTGTATTAGTTATTGTTAGTTATTGTTGTTTTAGGGGCGTAACTACGAGGTCATCTGCCCCTATGTGGGCTGTATTTGTTATTGTTTGTTATAGTAGTTTTCAGGGGCGGAACTACGAGGTCATCTGCCCCTATGTGGGCTGTATTAGTTATTGTTGTTTTAAGGGCGGAACTACGAGGTCATCTGCCCCTATGTGGGCTGTATTAGTTATTGTTGTTTTAGGGGCGGAACTACGAGGTCATCTGCCCCTATGTGGGCTGTATTAGTTATTGTTGTTTAAAAGGGCGGAACTACGAGGTCATCTGCCACTGTGTGGGCTGTATTAGTTATTGTTGTTTTAGGGGCGGAACTACGAGGTCATCTTTCCCTATGTGGGCTGTATTAGTTATTGTTGTTTAAAAGGGCGGAACTACGAGGTCATCTGCCACTGTGTGGGCTGTATTAGTTATTGTTGTTTTAGGGGCGGAACTACGAGGTCATCTTTCCCTATGTGGGCTGTATTAGTTATTGTTGTTTAAAAGGGCGGAACTACGAGGTCATCTGCCACTGTGTGGGCTGTATTAGTTATTGTTGTTTTAGGGGCGGAACTACGAGGTCATCTTTCCCTATGTGGGCTGTATTAGTTATTGTTGTTTAAAAGGGCGGAACTACGAGGTCATCTGCCCCTATGTGGGCTGTATTAGTTATTGTTAGTTATTGTTGTTTTAGGGGCGTAACTACGAGGTCATCTGCCCCTATGTGGGCTGTATTAGTTATTGTGAGTTATTGTTGTTTTAGAAGCGTAACTACGAGGTCATCTGCCCCTATGTGGGCTGTATTAGTTATTGTTTGTTATTGCTGTTTTAGAGGCGTAACTACGAGGTAATCTGCCCCTATGTGGGCTGTATTAGTTATTGTTGTTTAAAAGGGCGGAACTACGAGGTCATCTGCCCCTATGTGGGCTGTATTAGTTATTGTTAGTTATTGTTGTTTTAGAGGCGTAACTACGAGGTCATCTGCCCCTATGTGGGCTGTATTAGTTATTGTTGTTTAAAAGGGCGGAACTACGAGGTCATCTGCCCCTATGTGGGCTGTATTAGTTATTGTTTGTTATAGTAGTTTTCAGGGGCGGAACTACGAGGTCATCTTTCCCTATGTGGGCTGTATTAGTTATTGTGAGTTATTGCTGTTTTAGGGGCGGAACTATGAGGTCATCTGTCCCTATGTGGGCTGTATTAGTTATTGTTAGTTATTGCTGTTTTAGAGGCGGAACTACGAGGTCATCTGTCCCTATGTGGGCTGTATTAGTTATTGTTAGTTATTGCTGTTTTAGGGGCGGAACTACGAGGTCATCTGCCCCTATGTGGGCTGTATTAGTTATTGTTTGTTATAGTAGTTTTTAGGGGCGGAACTACGAGGTCATCTGCCCCTATGTGGGCTGTATTAGTTATTGTTAGTTATTGCTGTTTTAGGGGCGGAACTACGAGGTCATCTGCCCCTATGTGGGCTGTATTAGTTATTGTTAGTTATTGTTGTTTAAAAGGGAGGAACTACGAGGTCATCTGCCCATATGTGGGCTGTATTAGTTATTGTTTGTTATTGCTGTTTTAGAGGCGTAACTACGAGGTCATCTGTCCCTATGTGGGCTGTATTAGTTATTGTTTGTTATTGCTGTTTTAGGGGCGTAACTACGAGGTCATCTGCCCCTATGTGGGCTGTATTAGTTATTGTTAGTTATTGTTGTTTAAAAGGGAGGAACTACGAGGTCATCTGCCCCTATGTGGGCTGTATTAGTTATTGTTAGTTATTGCTGTTTTAGGGGCGGAACTACGAGGTCATCTGCCCCTATGTGGGCTGTATTAGTTATTGTTGTTTAAAAGGGCGGAACTACGAGGTCATCTGCCCCTATGTGGGCTGTATTAGTTATTGTTTGTTATAGTAGTTTTCAGGGGCGGAACTACGAGGTCATCTGCCCCTATGTGGGCTGTATTAGTTATTGTTAGTTATTGCTGTTTTAGGGGCGGAACTACGAGGTCATCTGCCCCTATGTGGGCTGTATTAGTTATTGTTAGTTATTGTTGTTTAAAAGGGAGGAACTACGAGGTCATCTGCCCCTATGTGGGCTGTATTAGTTATTGTTAGTTATTGCTGTTTTAGGGGCGGAACTATGAGGTCATCTGCCCCTATGTGGGCTGTATTAGTTATTGTTAGTTATTGCTGTTTTAGGGGCGGAACTACGAGGTCATCTGTCCCTATGTGGGCTGTATTAGTTATTGTTAGTTAGTGCTGTTTTAGGGGCGGAACTACGAGGTCATCTGCCCCTATGTGGGCTGTATTAGTTATTGTGAGTTATTTTTGTTTTAGGGGCGTAACTACGAGGTCGTCTGCCCATATGTGGGCTGTATTAGTTATTGTTTGTTATTGCTGTTTTAGAGGCGTAACTACGAGGTCATCTGCCCCTATGTGGGCTGTATTAGTTATTGTTAGTTATTGTTGTTTAAAAGGGAGGAACTACGAGGTCATCTGCCCATATGTGGGCTGTATTAGTTATTGTTTTGTTATTGCAGTTTTAGAGGCGTAACTACGAGGTCATCTGTCCCTATGTGGGCTGTATTAGTTATTGTTTGTTATTGCTGTTTTAGGGGCGTAACTACGAGGTCATCTGCCCCTATGTGGGCTGTATTAGTTATTGTTAGTTATTGTTGTTTAAAAGGGCGGAACTACGAGGTCATCTGCCCCTATGTGGGCTGTATTAGTTATTGTTAGTTATTGTTGTTTTAGAGGCGTAACTACGAGGTCATCTGCCCCTATGTGGGCTGTATTAGTTATTGTTAGTTATTGCTGTTTTAGGGGCGGAACTACGAGGTCATCTGCCCCTATGTGGGCTGTATTAGTTATTGTGAGTTATTGTTGTTTTAGGGGCGGAACACCGAGGTCATCTGCCCCTATGTGGGCTGTATTAGTTATCGTTGTTTTAGGGGCGGAACTACGAGGTCATCTGCCCCTATGTGGGCTGAATTAGTTATTGTTGTTTTAAGGGCGGAACTACGAGGTCATCTGCCCCTATGTGGGCTGTATTAGTTATTGTTAGTTATTGCTGTTTTAGGGGCGGAACTACGAGGTCATCTGTCCCTATGTGGGCTGTATTAGTTATTGTGAGTTATTGTTGTTTTAGGGGCGGAACTACGAGGTCATCTGCCCCTATGTGGGCTGTATTAGTTATTGTTGTTTAAAAGGGCGGAACTACGAGGTCATCTGCCCCTATGTGGGCTGTATTAGTTATTGTTTGTTATAGTAGTTTTCAGGGGCGGAACTACGAGGTCATCTTTCCCTATGTGGGCTGTATTAGTTATTGTGAGTTATTGCTGTTTTAGGGGCGGAACTATGAGGTCATCTGTCCCTATGAGGGCTGTATTAGTTATTGTTAGTTATTGCTGTTTTAGGGGCGGAACTACGAGGTCATCTGCCCCTATGTGGGCTGTATTAGTTATTGTTTGTTATAGTAGTTTTCAGGGGCGGAACTACGAGGTCATCTGCCCCTATGTGGGCTGTATTAGTTATTGTTAGTTATTGCTGTTTTAGGGGCGGAACTACGAGGTCATCTGCCCCTATGTGGGCTGTATTAGTTATTGTTAGTTATTGTTGTTTAAAAGGGAGGAACTACGAGGTCATCTGCCCCTATGTGGGCTGTATTAGTTATTGTTTGTTATTGCTGTTTTAGAGGCGTAACTACGAGGTCATCTGTCCCTATGTGGGCTGTATTAGTTATTGTTTGTTATTGCTGTTTTAGGGGCGTAACTACGAGGTCATCTGCCCCTATGTGGGCTGTATTAGTTATTGTTAGTTATTGTTGTTTAAAAGGGAGGAACTACGAGGTCATCTGCCCCTATGTGGGCTGTATTAGTTATTGTTAGTTATTGCTGTTTTAGGGGCGGAACTACGAGGTCATCTGCCCCTATGTGGGCTGTATTAGTTATTGTTGTTTAAAAGGGCGGAACTACGAGGTCATCTGCCCCTATGTGGGCTGTATTAGTTATTGTTGTTTAAAAGGGCGGAACTACGAGGTCATCTGCCCCTATGTGAGCTGTATAAGTTATTGTTAATTATTGCTGTTTTAGGGGCGGAACTACGAGGTCATCTGCCCCTATGTGGGCTGTATTAGTTATTGTTAGTTATTGCTGTTTTAGGGGCGGAACTACGAGGTCATCTGCCCCTATGTGGGCTGTATTAGTTATTGTTAGTTATTGTTGTTTAAAAGGGAGGAACTACGAGGTCATCTGCCCCTATGTGGGCTGTATTAGTTATTGTTAGTTATTGCTGTTTTAGGGGCGGAACTATGAGGTCATCTGCCCCTATGTGGGCTGTATTAGTTATTGTTAGTTATTGCTGTTTTAGGGGCGGAACTACGAGGTCATCTGTCCCTATGTGGGCTGTATTAGTTATTGTTAGTTATTGCTGTTTTAGGGGCGGAACTACGAGGTCATCTGCCCCTATGTGGGCTGTATTAGTTATTGTGAGTTATTTTTGTTTTAGGGGCGTAACTACGAGGTCGTCTGCCCATATGTGGGCTGTATTAGTTATTGTTTGTTATTGCTGTTTTAGAGGCGTAACTACGAGGTCATCTGCCCCTATGTGGGCTGTATTAGTTATTGTTAGTTATTGTAGTTTAAAAGGGAGGAACTACGAGGTCATCTGCCCATATGTGGGCTGTATTAGTTATTGTTTTGTTATTGCTGTTTTAGAGGCGTAACTACGAGGTCATCTGTCCCTATGTGGGCTGTATTAGTTATTGTTTGTTATTGCTGTTTTAGGGGCGTAACTACGAGGTCATCTGCCCCTATGTGGGCTGTATTAGTTATTGTTAGTTATTGTTGTTTAAAAGGGCGGAACTACGAGGTCATCTGCCCCTATGTGGGCTGTATTAGTTATTGTTAGTTATTGTTGTTTTAGAGGCGTAACTACGAGGTCATCTGCCCCTATGTGGGCTGTATTAGTTATTGTTAGTTATTGCTGTTTTAGGGGCGGAACTACGAGGTCATCTGCCCCTATGTGGGCTGTATTAGTTATTGTGAGTTATTGTTGTTTTAGGGGCGGAACACCGAGGTCATCTGCCCCTATGTGGGCTGTATTAGTTATCGTTGTTTTAGGGGCGGAACTACGAGGTCATCTGCCCCTATGTGGGCTGAATTAGTTATTGTTGTTTTAAGGGCGGAACTACGAGGTCATCTGCCCCTATGTGGGCTGTATTAGTTATTGTTAGTTATTGCTGTTTTAGGGGCGGAACTACGAGGTCATCTGTCCCTATGTGGGCTGTATTAGTTATTGTGAGTTATTGTTGTTTTAGGGGCGGAACTACGAGGTCATCTGCCCCTATGTGGGCTGTATTAGTTATTGTTAGTTATTGTTGTTTTAGGGGCGGAACTACGAGGTCATCTGTCCCTATGTGGGCTGTATTAGTTATTGTTGTTTTAAGGGCGGAACTACGAGGTCATCTGTCCCTATGTGGGCTGTATTAGTTATTGTTGTTTTAAGGGCGGAACTACGAGGTCATCTGTCCCTATGTGGGTTGTATTAGTTATTGTAAGTTATTGCTGTTTTAGGGGCGGAACTACGTGGTCATCTGCCCCTATGTGGGCTGTATTAGTTATTGTTGTTTTAAGGGCGGAACTACGAGGTCATCTGTCCCTATGTGGGCTGTATTAGTTATTGTTAGTTGTTGTTTTAGGGGCGGAACTACGAGGTCATCTGCCCCTATTTGGGCTGTATTAGTTATTGTGAGTTATTGTTGTTTTAGGGGCGGAACTACGAGGTCATCTGTCCCTATGTGGGCTGTATTAGTTATTGTTAGTTATTGCTGTTTTAGGGGCGGAACTACGAGGTCATATGTCCCTATGTGGGCTGTATTAGTTATTGTGAGTTATTGTTGTTTTAGAGGCGTAACTACGAGGTCATCTGTCCCTATGTGGGCTGTATTAGTTATTGTTTGTTATTGCTGTTTTAGGGGCGTAACTACGAGGTCATCTGCCCCTATGTGGGCTGTATTAGTTATTGTTAGTTATTGTTGTTTAAAAGGGCGGAACTACGAGGTCATCTGCCCCTATGTGGGCTGTATTAGTAATTGTTAGTTATTGTTGTTTTAGAGGCGTAACTACGAGGTCATCTGCCCCTATGTGGGCTGTATTAGTTATTGTTAGTTGTTGTTGTTTTAGGGGCGGAACTACGAGGTCATCTGCCCCTATGTGGGCTGTATTAGTTATTGTTAGTTATTGCTGTTTTAGGGGTGGAACTACGAGGTCATCTGCCCCTATGTGGGCTGTATTAGTTATTGTTAGTTATTGTTGTTTTAGGGGCGGAACTACGAGGTCATCTGCCCCTATGTGGGCTGTATTAGTTATTTTTATTTATAGTTGTTTTAGGGGCGTAACTACGAGGTCATCTGCCCCTATGTGGGCTGTATTTGTTATTGTTAGTTGTTGTTGTTGTTTTAGGGACGGAACTACGAGGTCATCTGCCCCAATGTGGGCTGTATTAGTTATTGTGAGTTATTGTTGTTTTAGGGGCGGAACTACGAGGTCATCTGCCCCAATGTGGGCTGTATTAGTTATTGTGAGTTATTGTTGTTTTAGGGGCGTAACTACGAGGTCATCTGCCCCTATGTGGGCTGTATTAGTTATTGTGAGTTATTGTTGTTTTAGGGGCGTAACTACGAGGTCATCTGCCCCTATGTGGGCTGTATTAGTTATTGTGAGTTATTGTTGTTTTAGGGGCGGAACTACGAGGTCATCTACCCCTATGTGGGCTGTATTTGTTATTGTTAGTTGTTGTTGTTTTAGGGGCGGAACTACGAGGTCATCTGCCCCTATGTGGGCTGTATTAGTTATTGTTGTTTTAGGGGCGGAACTACGAGGTCATCTGCCCCTATGTGGGCTGTATTAGTTATTGTTGTATAAAAGGACGGAACTACGAAGTCATCTGCCCCTATGTGGGCTGTATTAGTTATTGTGAGTTATTGTTGTTTTAGGGGCGGAACTACGAGGTCATCTGCCCCAATGTGGGCTGTATTAGTTATTGTGAGTTATTGTTGTTTTAGGGGCGGAACTACGAGGTCATCTACCCCTATGTGGGCTGTATTTGTTATTGTTAGTTGTTGTTGTTTTAGGGGCGGAACTACGAGGTCATCTGCCCCTATGTGGGCTGTATTAGTTATTGTTAGTTATTGTTGTTGTTTTAGGGACGGAACTACGAGGTCATCTGCCCCTATGTGGACTGTATTAGTGTTTGTTAGTTAATGCTGTTTTAGGGGCGGAACTACGAGGTCATCTGCCCCTGTGTGGTCTGTATTAGTTATTGCTGTTTTAAGGGCGGAACTACGAGGTCATCTGCCCCTATGTGGGCTGTATTAGTTATTGTTGTTTAAAAGGGCGGAACTACGAGGTCATCTGCCCCTATGTGGGCTGTATTAGTTATTGTGAGTTATTGTTGTTTTAGGGGCGGAACTACGAGGTCATCTGCCCCTATGTGGGCTGTATTAGTTATTGCTGTTTTAAGGGCGGAACTACGAGGTCATCTGCCCCTATGTGGGCTGTATTAGTTATTGTTGTTTAAAAGGGCGGAACTACGAGGTCATCTGCCCCTATGTGGGCTGTATTAGTTATTGTTAGTTATTGTTGTTTTAGAGGTGTAACTACGAGGTCATCTGCCCCTATGTGGGCTGTATTAGTTATTGTGAGTTATTGTTGTTTTAGGGGCGGAACTACGAGGTCATCTGCCCCTATGTGGACTGCATTAGTGTTTGTTAGTTATTGCTGTTTTAGGGGCGTAACTACGAGGTCATCTGCCCCTATGTGGGCTGTATTAGTTATTGTGAGTTATTGTTGTTTTAGGGGCGGAACTACGAGGTCATCTGCACCTATGTGGGCTGTATTTGTTATTGTTAGTTATTGTTGTTTTAGGGGCGTAACTACGAGGTCATCTGCCCCTATGTGGGCTGTATTAGTTATTGTAGTTTTAGGGGCGGAACTACGAGGTCATCTGCCCCTATATGGGCTGTATTAGTTATTGTTAGTTATAGTAGTTTTCAGGGGCGGAACTACGAGGTCATCTGCCCCTATGTGGGCTGTATTAGTTATTGTTGTTTTAGGGGCGGAACTACGAGATCATCTGCCCCTATGTGGGCTGTATTAGTTATTGTTGTTTTAAGGGCGGTACTACGAGGTCATCTGCCCCTATGTGGGCTGTATTAGTTATTGTTAGTTATTGTTGTTTTAGGGGCGTAACTACGAGGTCATCTGCCCCTATGTGGGCTGTATTTGTTATTGTTTGTTATAGTAGTTTTCAGGGGCGGAACTACGAGGTCATCTGCCCCTATGTGGGCTGTATTAGTTATTGTTGTTTTAAGGGCGGAACTACGAGGTCATCTGCCCCTATGTGGGCTGTATTAGTTATTGTTGTTTTAGGGGCGGAACTACGAGGTCATCTGCCCCTATGTGGGCTGTATTAGTTATTGTTGTTTAAAAGGGCGGAACTACGAGGTCATCTGCCACTGTGTGGGCTGTATTAGTTATTGTTGTTTTAGGGGCGGAACTACGAGGTCATCTTTCCCTATGTGGGCTGTATTAGTTATTGTTGTTTAAAAGGGCGGAACTACGAGGTCATCTGCCACTGTGTGGGCTGTATTAGTTATTGTTGTTTTAGGGGCGGAACTACGAGGTCATCTTTCCCTATGTGGGCTGTATTAGTTATTGTTGTTTAAAAGGGCGGAACTACGAGGTCATCTGCCACTGTGTGGGCTGTATTAGTTATTGTTGTTTTAGGGGCGGAACTACGAGGTCATCTTTCCCTATGTGGGCTGTATTAGTTATTGTTGTTTAAAAGGGCGGAACTACGAGGTCATCTGCCCCTATGTGGGCTGTATTAGTTATTGTTAGTTATTGTTGTTTTAGGGGCGTAACTACGAGGTCATCTGCCCCTATGTGGGCTGTATTAGTTATTGTGAGTTATTGTTGTTTTAGAAGCGTAACTACGAGGTCATCTGCCCCTATGTGGGCTGTATTAGTTATTGCTTGTTATTGCTGTTTTAGAGGCGTAACTACGAGGTAATCTGCCCCTATGTGGGCTGTATTAGTTATTGTTGTTTAAAAGGGCGGAACTACGAGGTCATCTGCCCCTATGTGGGCTGTATTAGTTATTGTTAGTTATTGTTGTTTTAGAGGCGTAACTACGAGGTCATCTGCCCCTATGTGGGCTGTATTAGTTATTGTTGTTTAAAAGGGCGGAACTACGAGGTCATCTGCCCCTATGTGGGCTGTATTAGTTATTGTTTGTTATAGTAGTTTTCAGGGGCGGAACTACGAGGTCATCTTTCCCTATGTGGGCTGTATTAGTTATTGTGAGTTATTGCTGTTTTAGGGGCGGAACTATGAGGTCATCTGTCCCTATGTGGGCTGTATTAGTTATTGTTAGTTATTGCTGTTTTAGGGGCGGAACTACGAGGTCATCTGTCCCTATGTGGGCTGTATTAGTTATTGTTAGTTATTGCTGTTTTAGGGGCGGAACTACGAGGTCATCTGCCCCTATGTGGGCTGTATTAGTTATTGTTTGTTATAGTAGTTTTTAGGGGCGGAACTACGAGGTCATCTGCCCCTATGTGGGCTGTATTAGTTATTGTTAGTTATTGCTGTTTTAGGGGCGGAACTACGAGGTCATCTGCCCCTATGTGGGCTGTATTAGTTATTGTTAGTTATTGTTGTTTAAAAGGGAGGAACTACGAGGTCATCTGCCCATATGTGGGCTGTATTAGTTATTGTTTGTTATTGCTGTTTTAGAGGCGTAACTACGAGGTCATCTGTCCCTATGTGGGCTGTATTAGTTATTGTTTGTTATTGCTGTTTTAGGGGCGTAACTACGAGGTCATCTGCCCCTATGTGGGCTGTATTAGTTATTGTTAGTTATTGTTGTTTAAAAGGGAGGAACTACGAGGTCATCTGCCCCTATGTGGGCTGTATTAGTTATTGTTAGTTATTGCTGTTTTAGGGGCGGAACTACGAGGTCATCTGCCCCTATGTGGGCTGTATTAGTTATTGTTGTTTAAAAGGGCGGAACTACGAGGTCATCTGCCCCTATGTGGGCTGTATTAGTTATTGTTTGTTATAGTAGTTTTCAGGGGCGGAACTACGAGGTCATCTGCCCCTATGTGGGCTGTATTAGTTATTGTTAGTTATTGCTGTTTTAGGGGCGGAACTACGAGGTCATCTGCCCCTATGTGGGCTGTATTAGTTATTGTTAGTTATTGTTGTTTAAAAGGGAGGAACTACGAGGTCATCTGCCCCTATGTGGGCTGTATTAGTTATTGTTAGTTATTGCTGTTTTAGGGGCGGAACTATGAGGTCATCTGCCCCTATGTGGGCTGTATTAGTTATTGTTAGTTATTGCTGTTTTAGGGGCGGAACTACGAGGTCATCTGTCCCTATGTGGGCTGTATTAGTTATTGTTAGTTAGTGCTGTTTTAGGGGCGGAACTACGAGGTCATCTGCCCCTATGTGGGCTGTATTAGTTATTGTGAGTTATTTTTGTTTTAGGGGCGTAACTACGAGGTCGTCTGCCCATATGTGGGCTGTATTAGTTATTGTTTGTTATTGCTGTTTTAGAGGCGTAACTACGAGGTCATCTGCCCCTATGTGGGCTGTATTAGTTATTGTTAGTTATTGTTGTTTAAAAGGGAGGAACTACGAGGTCATCTGCCCATATGTGGGCTGTATTAGTTATTGTTTTGTTATTGCAGTTTTAGAGGCGTAACTACGAGGTCATCTGTCCCTATGTGGGCTGTATTAGTTATTGTTTGTTATTGCTGTTTTAGGGGCGTAACTACGAGGTCATCTGCCCCTATGTGGGCTGTATTAGTTATTGTTAGTTATTGTTGTTTAAAAGGGCGGAACTACGAGGTCATCTGCCCCTATGTGGGCTGTATTAGTTATTGTTAGTTATTGTTGTTTTAGAGGCGTAACTACGAGGTCATCTGCCCCTATGTGGGCTGTATTAGTTATTGTTAGTTATTGCTGTTTTAGGGGCGGAACTACGAGGTCATCTGCCCCTATGTGGGCTGTATTAGTTATTGTGAGTTATTGTTGTTTTAGGGGCGGAACACCGAGGTCATCTGCCCCTATGTGGGCTGTATTAGTTATCGTTGTTTTAGGGGCGGAACTACGAGGTCATCTGCCCCTATGTGGGCTGAATTAGTTATTGTTGTTTTAAGGGCGGAACTACGAGGTCATCTGCCCCTATGTGGGCTGTATTAGTTATTGTTAGTTATTGCTGTTTTAGGGGCGGAACTACGAGGTCATCTGTCCCTATGTGGGCTGTATTAGTTATTGTGAGTTATTGTTGTTTTAGGGGCGGAACTACGAGGTCATCTGCCCCTATGTGGGCTGTATTAGTTATTGTTGTTTAAAAGGGCGGAACTACGAGGTCATCTGCCCCTATGTGGGCTGTATTAGTTATTGTTTGTTATAGTAGTTTTCAGGGGCGGAACTACGAGGTCATCTTTCCCTATGTGGGCTGTATTAGTTATTGTGAGTTATTGCTGTTTTAGGGGCGGAACTATGAGGTCATCTGTCCCTATGAGGGCTGTATTAGTTATTGTTAGTTATTGCTGTTTTAGGGGCGGAACTACGAGGTCATCTGCCCCTATGTGGGCTGTATTAGTTATTGTTTGTTATAGTAGTTTTCAGGGGCGGAACTACGAGGTCATCTGCCCCTATGTGGGCTGTATTAGTTATTGTTAGTTATTGCTGTTTTAGGGGCGGAACTACGAGGTCATCTGCCCCTATGTGGGCTGTATTAGTTATTGTTAGTTATTGTTGTTTAAAAGGGAGGAACTACGAGGTCATCTGCCCATATGTGGGCTGTATTAGTTATTGTTTGTTATTGCTGTTTTAGAGGCGTAACTACGAGGTCATCTGTCCCTATGTGGGCTGTATTAGTTATTGTTTGTTATTGCTGTTTTAGGGGCGTAACTACGAGGTCATCTGCCCCTATGTGGGCTGTATTAGTTATTGTTAGTTATTGTTGTTTAAAAGGGAGGAACTACGAGGTCATCTGCCCCTATGTGGGCTGTATTAGTTATTGTTAGTTATTGCTGTTTTAGGGGCGGAACTACGAGGTCATCTGCCCCTATGTGGGCTGTATTAGTTATTGTTGTTTAAAAGGGCGGAACTACGAGGTCATCTGCCCCTATGTGGGCTGTATTAGTTATTGTTGTTTAAAAGGGCGGAACTACGAGGTCATCTGCCCCTATGTGAGCTGTATAAGTTATTGTTAATTATTGCTGTTTTAGGGGCGGAACTACGAGGTCATCTGCCCCTATGTGGGCTGTATTAGTTATTGTTAGTTATTGCTGTTTTAGGGGCGGAACTACGAGGTCATCTGCCCCTATGTGGGCTGTATTAGTTATTGTTAGTTATTGTTGTTTAAAAGGGAGGAACTACGAGGTCATCTGCCCCTATGTGGGCTGTATTAGTTATTGTTAGTTATTGCTGTTTTAGGGGCGGAACTATGAGGTCATCTGCCCCTATGTGGGCTGTATTAGTTATTGTTAGTTATTGCTGTTTTAGGGGCGGAACTACGAGGTCATCTGTCCCTATGTGGGCTGTATTAGTTATTGTTAGTTATTGCTGTTTTAGGGGCGGAACTACGAGGTCATCTGCCCCTATGTGGGCTGTATTAGTTATTGTGAGTTATTTTTGTTTTAGGGGCGTAACTACGAGGTCGTCTGCCCATATGTGGGCTGTATTAGTTATTGTTTGTTATTGCTGTTTTAGAGGCGTAACTACGAGGTCATCTGCCCCTATGTGGGCTGTATTAGTTATTGTTAGTTATTGTAGTTTAAAAGGGAGGAACTACGAGGTCATCTGCCCATATGTGGGCTGTATTAGTTATTGTTTTGTTATTGCTGTTTTAGAGGCGTAACTACGAGGTCATCTGTCCCTATGTGGGCTGTATTAGTTATTGTTTGTTATTGCTGTTTTAGGGGCGTAACTACGAGGTCATCTGCCCCTATGTGGGCTGTATTAGTTATTGTTAGTTATTGTTGTTTAAAAGGGCGGAACTACGAGGTCATCTGCCCCTATGTGGGCTGTATTAGTTATTGTTAGTTATTGTTGTTTTAGAGGCGTAACTACGAGGTCATCTGCCCCTATGTGGGCTGTATTAGTTATTGTTAGTTATTGCTGTTTTAGGGGCGGAACTACGAGGTCATCTGCCCCTATGTGGGCTGTATTAGTTATTGTGAGTTATTGTTGTTTTAGGGGCGGAACACCGAGGTCATCTGCCCCTATGTGGGCTGTATTAGTTATCGTTGTTTTAGGGGCGGAACTACGAGGTCATCTGCCCCTATGTGGGCTGAATTAGTTATTGTTGTTTTAAGGGCGGAACTACGAGGTCATCTGCCCCTATGTGGGCTGTATTAGTTATTGTTAGTTATTGCTGTTTTAGGGGCGGAACTACGAGGTCATCTGTCCCTATGTGGGCTGTATTAGTTATTGTGAGTTATTGTTGTTTTAGGGGCGGAACTACGAGGTCATCTGCCCCTATGTGGGCTGTATTAGTTATTGTTAGTTATTGTTGTTTTAGGGGCGGAACTACGAGGTCATCTGTCCCTATGTGGGCTGTATTAGTTATTGTTGTTTTAAGGGCGGAACTACGAGGTCATCTGTCCCTATGTGGGCTGTATTAGTTATTGTTGTTTTAAGGGCGGAACTACGAGGTCATCTGTCCCTATGTGGGTTGTATTAGTTATTGTAAGTTATTGCTGTTTTAGGGGCGGAACTACGTGGTCATCTGCCCCTATGTGGGCTGTATTAGTTATTGTTGTTTTAAGGGCGGAACTACGAGGTCATCTGTCCCTATGTGGGCTGTATTAGTTATTGTTAGTTGTTGTTTTAGGGGCGGAACTACGAGGTCATCTGCCCCTATTTGGGCTGTATTAGTTATTGTGAGTTATTGTTGTTTTAGGGGCGGAACTACGAGGTCATCTGTCCCTATGTGGGCTGTATTAGTTATTGTTAGTTATTGCTGTTTTAGGGGCGGAACTACGAGGTCATATGTCCCTATGTGGGCTGTATTAGTTATTGTGAGTTATTGTTGTTTTAGAGGCGTAACTACGAGGTCATCTGTCCCTATGTGGGCTGTATTAGTTATTGTTTGTTATTGCTGTTTTAGGGGCGTAACTACGAGGTCATCTGCCCCTATGTGGGCTGTATTAGTTATTGTTAGTTATTGTTGTTTAAAAGGGCGGAACTACGAGGTCATCTGCCCCTATGTGGGCTGTATTAGTAATTGTTAGTTATTGTTGTTTTAGAGGCGTAACTACGAGGTCATCTGCCCCTATGTGGGCTGTATTAGTTATTGTTAGTTATTGCTGTTTTAGGGGCGGAACTACGAGGTCATCTGCCCCTATGTGGGCTGTATTAGTTATTGTGAGTTATTGTTGTTTTAGGGGCGGAACACCGAGGTCATCTGCCCCTATGTGGGCTGTATTAGTTATTGTTGTTTTAGGGGCGGAACTACGAGGTCATCTGCCCCTATGTGGGCTGAATTAGTTATTGTTGTTTTAAGGGCGGAACTACGAGGTCATCTGCCCCTAAGTGGGCTGTATTAGTTATTGTTAGTTATTGCTGTTTTAGGGGCGGACCTACGAGGTCATCTGTCCCTATGTGGGCTGTATTAGTTATTGTGAGTTATTGTTGTTTTAGGGGCGGAACTGCGAGGTCATCTGCCCCTATGTGGGCTGTATTAGTTATTGTTAGTTATTGTTGTTTTAGGGGCGGAACTACGAGGTCATCTGTCCCTATGTGGGCTGTATTAGTTATTGTTGTTTTAAGGGCGGAACTACGAGGTCATCTGTCCCTATGTGGGCTGTATTAGTTATTGTTGTTTTAAGGGCGGAACTACGAGGTCATCGTCCCTATGTGGGTTGTATTAGTTATTGTTAGTTATTGCTGTTTTAGAGGCGGAACTACGAGGTCATCTGCCCCTATGTGGGCTGTATTAGTTATTGTTGTTTTAAGGGCGGAACTACGAGGTCATCTGTCCCTATGTGGGCTGTATTAGTTATTGTTAGTTGTTGCTGTTTTAGGGGCGGAACTACGAGTTCATCTGCCCCTATTTGGGCTGTATTAGTTATTGTGAGTTATTGTTGTTTTAGGGGCGGAACTACGAGGTCATCTGTCCCTATGTGGGCTGTATTAGTTATTGTTAGTTATTGCTGTTTTAGGGGCGGAACTACGAGGTCATCTGTCCCTATGTGGGCTGTATTAGTTATTGTGAGTTATTGTTGTTTTAGGGGCGGAACTACGAGGTCATCTGTCCCTATGTGGGCTGTATTAGTTATTGTTAGTTGTTGTTGTTTTAGGGGCGGAACTACGGGGTCATCTGTCCCTATGTGGGCTGTATTAGTTATTGTTAGTTGTTGTTGTTTTAGGGGCGGAACTACGAGGTCATCTGCCCCTATGTGGGCTGTATTAGTTATTGTTGTTTTAAGGGCGGAACTACGAGGTCATCTGTCCCTATGTGGGCTGTATTAGTTATTGTCAGTTATTGCTGTTTTAGGGGCGGAACTTTGAGGTCATCTGCGCCTATGTGGGCTGTATTAGTTATTGTTAGTTATTGTTCGTTTAGGGGCGGAACTACGAGGTCATCTGCCCCTATGTGGGCTGTATTAGTTATTGTTAGTTATTGTTTGTTTAGGGGCGGAACTACGAGGTCATCTGCCCCTATGAGGGCTGTATTAGTTATTGTTGTTTTAAGGGCGGAACTACGAGGTCATCTGTCCCTATGTGGGCTGTATTAGTTATTGTTGTTTTAAGGGCGGAACTACGAGGTCATCTGTCCCTATGTGGGCTGTATTAGTTATTGTTGTTTTAGGGGCGTAACTACGAGGTCATCTGCCCCTATGTGGGCTGTATTAGTTATTGTGAGTTATTGTTGTTTTAGGGGCGGAACTACGAGGTCATCTGCCCCTATGTGGGCTGTATTAGTTATTGTTAGTTATTGTTGTTTTAGGGGCGTAACTACGAGGTCATCTGCCCCTATGTGGGCTGTATTAGTTATTGTGAGTTATTGTTGATTTAGGGGCGTAACTACGAGGTCATCTGCCCCTATGTGGGCTGTATAAGTTATTGTTTGTTATTGCTGTTTTATAGGCGTAACTACGAGGTCATCTGCCCCTATGTGGGCTGTATTAGTTATTGTTGTTTAAAAGGGCGGAACTACGAGGTCATCTGCCCCTATGTGGGCTGTATTAGTTATTGTTAGTTATTGTTGTTTTAGAGGCGTAACTACGAGGTCATCTGCCCCTATGTGGGCTGTATTAGTTATTGTTGTTTAAAAGGGCGGAACTACGAGGTCATCTGCCCCTATGTGGGCTGTATTAGTTATTGTTTGTTATAGTAGTTTTCAGGGGCGGAACTACGAGGTCATCTTTCCCTATGTTGGCTGTATTAGTTATTGTGAGTTATTGCTGTTTTAGGGGCGGAACTACGAGGTCATCTGTCCCTATGTGGGCTGTATTAGTTATTGTTAGTTATTGCTGTTTTAGGGGCGGAACTACGAGGTCATCTGCCCCTATGTGGGCTGTATTAGTTATTGTTATAGTAGTTTTCAGGGGCGGAACTACGAGGTCATCTGCCCCTATGTGGGCTGTATTAGTTATTGTTAGTTATTGCTGTTTTAGGGGCGGAACTACGAGGTCATCTGCCCCTATGTGGGCTGTATTAGTTATTGTGAGTTATTTTTGTTTTAGGGGCGTAACTACGAGGTCATCTGCCCATATGTGGGCTGTATTAGTTATTGTTTGTTATTGCTGTTTTAGAGGCGTAACTACGAGGTCATCTGCCCCTATGTGGGCTGAATTAGTTATTGTTAGTTATTGTTGTTTAAAAGGGCGGAACTACGAGGTCATCTGCCCATATGTGGGCTGTATTAGTTATTGTTTGTTATTGCTGTTTTAGAGGCGTAACTACGAGGTCATCTGTCCCTATGTGGGCTGTATTAGTTATTGTTTGTTATTGCTGTTTTAGGGGCGTAACTACGAGGTCATCTGCCCCTATGTGGGCTGTATTAGTTATTGTTAGTTATTGTTGTTTAAAAGGGCGGAACTACGAGGTCATCTGCCCCTATGTGGGCTGTATTAGTTATTGTTAGTTATTGCTGTTTTAGGGGCGGAACTACGAGGTCATCTGCCCCTATGTGGGCTGTATTAGTTATTGTGAGTTATTGTTGTTTTAGGGGCGGAACACCGAGGTCATATGCCCCTATGTGGGCTGTATTAGTTATTGTTGTTTTAGGGGCGGAACTACGAGGTCATCTGCCCCTATGTGGGCTGAATTAGTTATTGTTGTTTTAAGGGCGGAACTACGAGGTCATCTGCCCCTATGTGGGCTGTATTAGTTATTGTTAGTTATTGCTGTTTTAGGGGCGGAACTACGAGGTCATCTGTCCCTATGTGGGCTGTATTAGTTATTGTGAGTTATTGTTGTTTTAGGGGCGGAACTACGAGGTCATCTGCCCCTATGTGGGCTGTATTAGTTATTGTTAGTTATTGTTGTTTTAGGGGCGGAACTACGAGGTCATCTGTCCCTATTTGGGCTGTATTAGTTATTGTTAGTTATTGTTGTTTTAAGGGCGGAACTACGAGGTCATCTGTCCCTATGTGGGCTGTATTAGTTATTGTTGTTTTAAGGGCGGAACTACGAGGTCATCTGTCCCTATGTGGGCTGTATTAGTTATTGTTAGTTATTGCTGTTTTAGGGGCGGAACTACGAGGTCATCTGCCCCTATGTGGGCTGTATTAGTTATTGTTGTTTTAAGGGCGGAACTACGAGGTCATCTGTCCCTTTGTGGGTTGTATTAGTTATTGTTAGTTGTTGTTGTTTTAGGGGCGGAACTACGAGGTCATCTGCCCCTATTTGGGCTGTATTAGTTATTGTGAGTTATTGTTGTTTTAGGGGCGGAACTACGAGGTCATCTGTCCCTATGTCGGCTGTATTAGTTATTGTTAGTTATTGCTGTTTTAGGGGCGGAACTACGAGGTCATCTGTCCCTATGTGGGCTGTATTAGTTATTGTGAGTTATTGTTGTTTTAGGGGCGGAACTACGAGGTCATCTGTCCCTATGTGGGCTGTATTAGTTATTGTTAGTTGTTGTTGTTTTAGGGGCGGAACTACGAGGTCATCTGTCCCTATGTGGGCTGTATTAGTTATTGTTAGTTGTTGTTGTTTTAGGGGCGGAACTACGAGGTCATCTGCCCCTATGTGGGCTGTATTAGTTATTGTTGTTTTAAGGGCGGAACTACGAGGTCATCTGTCCCTATGTGGGCTGTATTAGTTATTGTTAGTTATTGCTGTTTTAGGGGCGGAACTACGAGGTCATCTGCCCCTATGTGGGCTGTATTAGTTATTGTTAGTTATTGTTTGCTTAGGGGCGGAACTACGAGGTCATCTGCCCCTATGTGGGCTGTATTTGTTATTGTTAGTTATTGCTGTTTTAGGGGCGGAACTATGAGGTCATCTGTCCCTATGTGGGCTGTATTAGTTATTGTTAGTTATTGCTGTTTTAGGGGCGGAACTACGAGGTCATCTGTCCCTATGGGGGCTGTATTAGTTATTGTGAGTTATTGTTGTTTTAGGGGCGGAACTGCGAGGTCATCTGTCCCTATGTGGGCTGTATTAGTTATTGTTAGTTGTTGTTGTTTTAGGGGCGGAACTACGAGGTCATCTGCCCCTATGTGGGCTGTATTAGTTATTGTTGTTTTAAGGG
Organism: Meconema thalassinum; assembly: GCA_946902985.2. Lineage (NCBI taxonomy): Eukaryota > Metazoa > Arthropoda > Insecta > Orthoptera > Tettigoniidae > Meconema > Meconema thalassinum. The sequence goes on from OX336391.1 coordinate 20,789,948, forward strand.
CGGAACTACGAGGTCATCTGTCCCTATGTGGGCTGTATTAGTTATTGTGAGTTATTGTTGTTTTAGGGGCGGAACTACGAGGTCATCTGCCCCTATGTGGACTGCATTAGTGTTTGTTAGTTATTGCTGTTTTAGGGGCGTAACTACGAGGTCATCTGCCCCTATGTGGGCTGTATTAGTTATTGTGAGTTATTGTTGTTTTAGGGGCGGAACTACGAGGTCATCTGCCCCTATGTGGGCTGTATTAGTTATTGTTAGTTATTGTTGTTTTAGGGGCGTAACTACGAGGTCATCTGCCCCTATGTGGGCTGTATTAGTTATTGTAGTTTTAGGGGCGGAACTACGAGGTCATCTGCCCCTATATGGGCTGTATTAGTTATTGTTAGTTATAGTAGTTTTCAGGGGCGGAACTACGAGGTCATCTGCCTCTATGTGGGCTGTATTAGTTATTGTTGTTTTAGGGGCGGAACTACGAGGTCATCTGCCCCTATGTGGGCTGTATTAGTTATTGTTGTTTTAAGGGCGGTACGACGAGGTCATCTGCCCCTATGTGGGCTGTATTAGTTATTGTTAGTTATTGTTGTTTTAGGGGCGTAACTACGAGGTCATCTGCCCCTATGTGGGCTGTATTTGTTATTGTTGTTTTAAGGGCGGAACTACGAGGTCATCTGCCCCTATGTGGGCTGTATTAGTTATTGTTGTTTTAAGGGCGGAACTACGAGGTCATCTGCCCCTATGTGGGCTGTATTAGTTATTGTTGTTTTAGGGGCGGAACTACGAGGTCATCTGCCCCTATGTGGGCTGTATTAGTTATTGTTGTTTTAAGGGCGGAACTACGAGGTCATCTGCCCCTATGTGGGCTGTATTAGTTATTGTTGTTTTAAAGGCGGAACTACGAAGTCATCTGCCCCTATATGGGCTGTATTAGTTATTGTTGTTTAAAAGGGCGGAACTACGAGGTCATCTGCCACTGTGTGGGCTGTATTAGTTATTGTTGTTTAAAAGGGCGGAACTACGAGGTCATCTGCCACTGTGTGGGCTGTATTAGTTATTGTTGTTTAAAAGGGCGGAACTACGAGGTCATCTTTCCCTATGTGGGCTGTATTAGTTATTGTTGTTTAAAAGGGCGGAACTACGAAGTCATCTGCCCCTATGTGGGCTGAATTAGTTATTGTTTGTTTAGGGGCGGAACTACGAGGTCATCTGCCCCTATGTGGGCTGTATTAGTTATTGTTTGTTATAGTAGTTTTCAGGGGCGGAACTACGAGGTCATCTTTCCCTATGTGGGCTGTATTAGTTATTGTTGTTTAAAAGGGCGGAACTACGAGGTCATCTGCCCCTATGTGGGCTGTATTAGTTATTGTTAGTTATTGCTGTTTTAGGGGCGGAACTACGAGGTCATCTGCCCCTATGTGGGCTGTATTAGTTATTGTTAGTTATTGCTGTTTTAGGGGCGTAACTACGAGGTCATCTTTCCCTATGTGGGCTGTATTAGTTATTGTGAGTTATTTTTGTTTTAGGGGCGTAACTACGAGGTCGTCTGCCCATATGTGGGCTGTATTAGTTTTTGTTAGTTATTGTTGTTTAAAAGGGAGGAACTACGAGGTCATCTGCCCATATGTGGGCTGTATTAGTTATTGTTTGTTATTGCTGTTTTAGAGGCGTAACTACGAGGTCATCTGTCCCTATGTGGGCTGTATTAGTTATTGTTTGTTATTGCTGTTTTAGGGGCGTAACTACGAGGTCATCTGGCCCTATGTGGGCTGTATTAGTTATTGTGAGTTATTGTTGTTTTAGGGGCGGAACACCGAGGTCATCTGCCCCTATGTGGGCTGTATTAGTTATTGTTGTTTTAGGGGCGGAACTACGAGGTCATCTGCCCCTATGTGGGCTGAATTAGTTATTGTTGTTTTAAGGGCGGAACTACGAGGTCATCTGCCCCTATGTGGGCTGTATTAGTTATTGTTAGTTATTGCTGTTTTAGGTCTGGAACTACGAGGTCATCTGTCCCTATGTGGGCTGTATTAGTTATTGTGAGTTATTGTTGTTTTAGGGGCGGAACTACGAGGTCATCTGCCCCTATGTGGGCTGTATTAGTTATTGTTAGTTATTGTTGTTTTAGGGGCGGAACTACGAGGTCATCTGTCCCTATGTGGGCTGTATTAGTTATTGTTGTTTTAAGGGCGGAACTACGAGGTCATCTGTCCCTATGTGGGCTGTATTAGTTATTGTTGTTTTAAGGGCGGAACTACGAGGTCATCTGTCCCTATGTGGGTTGTATTAGTTATTGTAAGTAATTGCTGTTTTAGGGGCGGAACTACGAGGTCATCTGCCCCTATGTGGGCTGTATTAGTTATTGTTGTTTTAAGGGCGGAACTACGAGGTCATCTGTCCCTATGTGGGCTGTATTAGTTATTGTTAGTTGTTGTTTTAGGGGCGGAACTACGAGGTCATCTGCCCCTATTTGGGCTGTATTAGTTATTGTGAGTTATTGTTGTTTTAGGGGCGGAACTACGAGGTCATCTGTCCCTATGTGGGCTGTATTAGTTATTGTTAGTTATTGCTGTTTTAGGGGCGGAACTACGAGGTCATATGTCCCTATGTGGGCTGTATTAGTTATTGTGAGTTATTGTTGTTTTAGAGGCGTAACTACGAGGTCATCTGTCCCTATGTGGGCTGTATTAGTTATTGTTTGTTATTGCTGTTTAGGGGCGTAACTACGAGGTCATCTGCCCCTATGTGGGCTGTATTAGTTATTGTTAGTTATTGTTGTTTAAAAGGGCGGAACTACGAGGTCATCTGCCCCTATGTGGGCTGTATTAGTAATTGTTAGTTATTGTTGTTTTAGAGGCGTAACTACGAGGTCATCTGCCCCTATGTGGGCTGTATTAGTTATTGTTAGTTATTGCTGTTTTAGGGGCGGAACTACGAGGTCATCTGCCTCTATGTGGGCTGTATTAGTTATTGTGAGTTATTGTTGTTTTAGGGGCGGAACACCGAGGTCATCTGCCCCTATGTGGGCTGTATTAGTTATTGTTGTTTTAGGGGCGGAACTACGAGGTCATCTGCCCCTATGTGGGCTGAATTAGTTATTGTTGTTTTAAGGGCGGAACTACGAGGTCATCTGCCCCTATGTGGGCTGTATTAGTTATTGTTAGTTATTGCTGTTTTAGGGGCGGAACTACGAGGTCATCTGTCCCTATGTGGGCTGTATTAGTTATTGTGAGTTATTGTTGTTTTAGGGGCGGAACTGCGAGGTCATCTGCCCCTATGTGGGCTGTATTAGTTATTGTTAGTTATTGTTGTTTTAGGGGCGGAACTACGAGGTCATCTGTCCCTATGTGGGCTGTATTAGTTATTGTTGATTTAAGGGCGGAACTACGAGGTCATCTGTCCCTATGTGGGCTGTATTAGTTATTGTTGTTTTAAGGGCGGAACTACGAGGTCATCGTCCCTATGTGGGTTGTATTAGTTATTGTTAGTTATTGCTGTTTTAGAGGCGGAACTACGAGGTCATCTGCCCCTATGTGGGCTGTATTAGTTATTGTTGTTTTAAGGGCGGAACTACGAGGTCATCTGTCCCTATGTGGGCTGTATTAGTTATTGTTAGTTGTTGCTGTTTTAGGGGCGGAACTACGAGGTCATCTGCCCCTATTTGGGCTGTATTAGTTATTGTGAGTTATTGTTGTTTTAGGGGCGGAACTACGAGGTCATCTGTCCCTATGTCGGCTGTATTAGTTATTGTTAGTTATTGCTGTTTTAGGGGCGGAACTACGAGGTCATCTGTCCCTATGTGGGCTGTATTAGTTATTGTGAGTTATTGTTGTTTTAGGGGCGGAACTACGAGGTCATCTGTCCCTATGTGGGCTGTATTAGTTATTGTTAGTTGTTGTTGTTTTAGGGGCGGAACTACGGGGTCATCTGTCCCTATGTGGGCTGTATTAGTTATTGTTAGTTGTTGTTGTTTTAGGGGCGGAACTACGAGGTCATCAGCCCCTATGTGGGCTGTATTAGTTATTGTTGTTTTAAGGGCGGAACTACGAGGTCATCTGTCCCTATGTGGGCTGTATTAGTTATTGTCAGTTATTGCTGTTTTAGGGGCGGAACTTTGAGGTCATCTGCGCCTATGTGGGCTGTATTAGTTATTGTTAGTTATTGTTTGTTTAGGGGCGGAACTACGAGGTCATCTGCCCCTATGTGGGCTGTATTAGTTATTGTTAGTTATTGTTTGTTTAGGGGCGGAACTACGAGGTCATCTGCCCCTATGAGGGCTGTATTAGTTATTGTTCTTTTAAGGGCGGAACTACGAGGTCATCTGTCCCTATGTGGGCTGTATTAGTTATTGTTGTTTTAAGGGCGGAACTACGAGGTCATCTGTCCCTATGTGGGCTGTATTAGTTATTGTTGTTTTAGGGGCGTAACTACGAGGTCATCTGCCCCTATGTGGGCTGTATTAGTTATTGTGAGTTATTGTTTTAGGGGCGGAACTACGAGGTCATCTGCCCCTATGTGGGCTGTATTAGTTATTGTTAGTTATTGTTGTTTTAGGGGCGTAACTACGAGGTCATCTGCCCCTATGTGGGCTGTATTAGTTATTGTGAGTTATTGTTGATTTAGGGGCGTAACTACGAGGTCATCTGCCCCTATGTGGGCTGTATTAGTTATTGTTTGTTATTGCTGTTTTATAGGCGTAACTACGAGGTCATCTGCCCCTATGTGGGCTGTATTAGTTATTGTTGTTTAAAAGGGCGGAACTACGAGGTCATCTGCCCCTATGTGGGCTGTATTAGTTATTGTTAGTTATTGTTGTTTTAGAGGCGTAACTACGAGGTCATCTGCCCCTATGTGGGCTGTATTAGTTATTGTTGTTTAAAAGGGCGGAACTACGAGGTCATCTGCCCCTATGTGGGCTGTATTAGTTATTGTTTGTTATAGTAGTTTTCAGGGGCGGAACTACGAGGTCATCTTTCCCTATGTTGGCTGTATTAGTTATTGTGAGTTATTGCTGTTTTAGGGGCGGAACTACGAGGTCATCTGTCCCTATGTGGGCTGTATTAGTTATTGTTAGTTATTGCTGTTTTAGGGGCGGAACTACGAGGTCATCTGCCCCTATGTGGGCTGTATTAGTTATTGTTATAGTAGTTTTCAGGGGCGGAACTACGAGGTCATCTGCCCCTATGTGGGCTGTATTAGTTATTGTTAGTTATTGCTGTTTTAGGGGCGGAACTACGAGGTCATCTGCCCCTATGTGGGCTGTATTAGTTATTGTGAGTTATTTTTGTTTTAGGGGCGTAACTACGAGGTCATCTGCCCATATGTGGGCTGTATTAGTTATTGTTTGTTATTGCTGTTTTAGAGGCGTAACTACGAGGTCATCTGCCCCTATGTGGGCTGAATTAGTTATTGTTAGTTATTGTTGTTTAAAAGGGCGGAACTACGAGGTCATCTGCCCATATGTGGGCTGTATTAGTTATTGTTTGTTATTGCTGTTTTAGAGGCGTAACTACGAGGTCATCTGTCCCTATGTGGGCTGTATTAGTTATTGTTTGTTATTGCTGTTTTAGGGGCGTAACTACGAGGTCATCTTCCCCTATGTGGGCTGTATTAGTTATTGTTAGTTATTGTTGTTTAAAAGGGCGGAACTACGAGGTCATCTGCCCCTATGTGGGCTGTATTAGTTATTGTTAGTTATTGTTGTTTTAGAGGCGTAACTACGAGGTCATCTGCCCCTATGTGGGCTGTATTAGTTATTGTTAGTTATTGCTGTTTTAGGGGCGGAACTACGAGGTCATCTGCCCCTATGTGGGCTGTATTAGTTATTGTGAGTTATTGTTGTTTTAGGGGCGGAACACCGAGGTCATCTGCCCCTATGTGGGCTGTATTAGTTATTGTTGTTTTAGGGGCGGAACTACGAGGTCATCTGCCCCTATGTGGGCTGAATTAGTTATTGTTGTTTTAAGGGCGGAACTACGAGGTCATCTGCCCCTATGTGGGCTGTATTAGTTATTGTTAGTTATTGCTGTTTTAGGGGCGGAACTACGAGGTCATCTGCCCCTATGTGGGCTGTATTAGTTATTGTGAGTTATTGTTGTTTTAGGGGCGGAACTACGAGGTCATCTGCCCCTATGTGGGCTGTATTAGTTATTGCTAGTTATTGTTGTTTTAGGGGCGGAACTACGAGGTCATCTGTCCCTATTTGGGCTGTATTAGTTATTGTTAGTTATTGTTGTTTTAAGGGCGGAACTACGAGGTCATCTGTCCCTATGTGGGCTGTATTAGTTATTGTTGTTTTAAGGGCGGAACTACGAGGTCATCTGTCCCTATGTGGGCTGTATTAGTTATTGTTAGTTATTGCTGTTTTAGGGGCGGAACTACGAGGTCATCTGCCCCTATGTGGGCTGTATTAGTTATTGTTGTTTTAAGGGCGGAACTACGAGGTCATCTGTCCCTTTGTGGGCTGTATTAGTTATTGTTAGTTGTTGTTGTTTTAGGGGCGGAACTACGAGGTCATCTGCCCCTATTTGGGCTGTATTAGTTATTGTGAGTTATTGTTGTTTTAGGGGCGGAACTACGAGGTCATCTGTCCCTATGTGGGCTGTATTAGTTATTGTTAGTTATTGCTGTTTTAGGGGCGGAACTACGAGGTCATCTGTCCCTATGTGGGCTGTATTAGTTATTGTGAGTTATTGTGGTTTTAGGGGCGGAACTACGAGGTCATCTGTCCCTATGTGGGCTGTATTAGTTATTGTTAGTTGTTGTTGTTTTAGGGGCGGAACTACGAGGTCATCTGTCCCTATGTGGGCTGTATTAGTTATTGTTAGTTGTTGTTGTTTTAGGGGCGGAACTACGAGGTCATCTGTCCCTATGTGGGCTGTATTAGTTATTGTTGTTTTAAGGGCGGAACTACGAGGTCATCTGTCCCTATGTGGGCTGTATTAGTTATTGTTAGTTATTGCTGTTTTAGGGGCGGAACTACGAGGTCATCTGCCCCTATGTGGGCTGTATTAGTTATTGTTAGTTATTGTTTGTTTAGGGGCGGAACTACGAGGTCATCTGCCCCTATGTGGGCTGTATTAGTTATTGTTAGTTATTGTTTGTTTAGGGGCGGAACTACGAGGTCATCTGCCCCTATGTGGGCTGTATTAGTTATTGTTGTTTTAAGGGCGGAACTACGAGGTCATCTGTCCCTATGTGGGCTGTATTAGTTATTGTTGTTTTAAGGGCGGAACTACGAGGTCATCTGTCCCTATGTGGGCTGTATTAGTTATTGTTAGTTATTGTTGTTTTATGGGCGGAACTACGAGGTCATCTGCCCCTATGTGGGCTGTATTAGTTATTGTTGTTTTAGGGGCGGAACTACGAGGTCATCTGCCCCTATGTGGGCTGTATTAGTTATTGTTGTTTTAAGGGCGGAACTACGAGGTCATCTGCCCCTATGTGGGCTGTATTAGTTATTGTTGTTTTAAGGGCGGAACTACGAGGTCATCTGCCCCTATGTGGGCTGTATTAGTTATTGTTGTTTTAGGGGCGGAACTACGAGGTCATCTGCCCCTATGTGGGCTGTATTAGTTATTGTTGTTTTAAGGGCGGAACTACGAGGTCATCTGCCCCTATGTGGGCTGTATTAGTTATTGTTGTTTTAAAGGCGGAACTACGAAGTCATCTGCCCCTATATGGGCTGTATTAGTTATTGTTGTTTAAAAGGGCGGAACTACGAGGTCATCTGCCACTGTGTGGGCTGTATTAGTTATTGTTGTTTAAAAGGGCGGAACTACGAGGTCATCTGCCACTGTGTGGGCTGTATTAGTTATTGTTGTTTAAAAGGGCGGAACTACGAGGTCATCTTTCCCTATGTGGGCTGTATTAGTTATTGTTGTTTAAAAGGGCGGAACTACGAAGTCATCTGCCCCTATGTGGGCTGAATTAGTTATTGTTTGTTTAGGGGCGGAACTACGAGGTCATCTGCCCCTATGTGGGCTGTATTAGTTATTGTTTGTTATAGTAGTTTTCAGGGGCGGAACTACGAGGTCATCTTTCCCTATGTGGGCTGTATTAGTTATTGTTGTTTAAAAGGGCGGAACTACGAGGTCATCTGCCCCTATGTGGGCTGTATTAGTTATTGTTAGTTATTGCTGTTTTAGGGGCGGAACTACGAGGTCATCTGCCCCTATGTGGGCTGTATTAGTTATTGTTAGTTATTGCTGTTTTAGGGGCGTAACTACGAGGTCATCTTTCCCTATGTGGGCTGTATTAGTTATTGTGAGTTATTTTTGTTTTAGGGGCGTAACTACGAGGTCGTCTGCCCATATGTGGGCTGTATTAGTTATTGTTAGTTATTGTTGTTTAAAAGGGAGGAACTACGAGGTCATCTGCCCATATGTGGGCTGTATTAGTTATTGTTTGTTATTGCTGTTTTAGAGGCGTAACTACGAGGTCATCTGTCCCTATGTGGGATGTATTAGTTATTGTTTGTTATTGCTGTTTTAGGGGCGTAACTACGAGGTCATCTGCCCCTATGTGGGCTGTATTAGTTATTGTGAGTTATTGTTGTTTTAGGGGCGGAACACCGAGGTCATCTGCCCCTATGTGGGCTGTATTAGTTATTGTTGTTTTAGGGGCGGAACTACGAGGTCATCTGCCCCTATGTGGGCTGAATTAGTTATTGTTGTTTTAAGGGCGGAACTACGAGGTCATCTGCCCCTATGTGGGCTGTATTAGTTATTGTTAGTTATTGCTGTTTTAGGGGCGGAACTACGAGGTCATCTGTCCCTATGTGGGCTGTATTAGTTATTGTGAGTTATTGTTGTTTTAGGGGCGGAACTACGAGGTCATCTGCCCCTATGTGGGCTGTATTAGTTATTGTTAGTTATTGTTGTTTTAGGGGCGGAACTACGAGGTCATCTGTCCCTATGTGGGCTGTATTAGTTATTGTTGTTTTAAGGGCGGAACTACGAGGTCATCTGTCCCTATGTGGGCTGTATTAGTTATTGTTGTTTTAAGGGCGGAACTACGAGGTCATCTGTCCCTATGTGGGTTGTATTAGTTATTGTAAGTAATTGCTGTTTTAGGGGCGGAACTACGAGGTCATCTGCCCCTATGTGGGCTGTATTAGTTATTGTTGTTTTAAGGGCGGAACTACGAGGTCATCTGTCCCTATGTGGGCTGTATTAGTTATTGTTAGTTGTTGTTTTAGGGGCGGAACTACGAGGTCATCTGCCCCTATTTGGGCTGTATTAGTTATTGTGAGTTATTGTTGTTTTAGGGGCGGTACTACGAGGTCATCTGTCCCTATGTGGGCTGTATTAGTTATTGTTAGTTATTGCTGTTTTAGGGGCGGAACTACGAGGTCATATGTCCCTATGTGGGCTGTATTAGTTATTGTGAGTTATTGTTGTTTTAGAGGCGTAACTACGAGGTCATCTTTCCCTATGTGGGCTGTATTAGTTATTGTTTGTTATTGCTGTTTTAGGGGCGTAACTACGAGGTCATCTGCCCCTATGTGGGCTGTATTAGTTATTGTTAGTTATTGTTGTTTAAAAGGGCGGAACTACGAGGTCATCTGCCCCTATGTGGGCTGTATTAGTAATTGTTAGTTATTGTTGTTTTAGAGGCGTAACTACGAGGTCATCTGCCCCTATGTGGGCTGTATTAGTTATTGTTAGTTATTGCTGTTTTAGGGGCGGAACTACGAGGTCATCTGCCCCTATGTGGGCTGTATTAGTTATTGTGAGTTATTGTTGTTTTACGGGCGGAACACCGAGGTCATCTGCCCCTATGTGGGCTGTATTAGTTATTGTTGTTTTAGGGGCGGAACTACGAGGTCATCTGCCCCTATGTGGGCTGAATTAGTTATTGTTGTTTTAAGGGCGGAACTACGAGGTCATCTGCCCCTATGTGGGCTGTATTAGTTATTGTTAGTTATTGCTGTTTTAGGGGCGGAACTACGAGGTCATCTGTCCCTATGTGGGCTGTATTAGTTATTGTGAGTTATTGTTGTTTTAGGGGCGGAACTGCGAGGTCATCTGCCCCTATGTGGGCTGTATTAGTTATTGTTAGTTATTGTTGTTTTAGGGGCGGAACTACGAGGTCATCTGTCCCTATGTGGGCTGTATTAGTTATTGTTGATTTAAGGGCGGAACTACGAGGTCATCTGTCCCTATGTGGGCTGTATTAGTTATTGTTGTTTTAAGGGCGGAACTACGAGGTCATCGTCCCTATGTGGGTTGTATTAGTTATTGTTAGTTATTGCTGTTTTAGAGGCGGAACTACGAGGTCATCTGCCCCTATGTGGGCTGTATTAGTTATTGTTGTTTTAAGGGCGGAACTACGAGGTCATCTGTCCCTATGTGGGCTGTATTAGTTATTGTTAGTTGTTGCTGTTTTAGGGGCGGAACTACGAGGTCATCTGCCCCTATTTGGGCTGTATTAGTTATTGTGAGTTATTGTTGTTTTAGGGGCGGAACTACGAGGTCATCTGTCCCTATGTGGGCTGTATTAGTTATTGTTAGTTATTGCTGTTTTAGGGGCGGAACTACGAGGTCATCTGTCCCTATGTGGGCTGTATTAGTTATTGTGAGTTATTGTTGTTTTAGGGGCGGAACTACGAGGTCATCTGTCCCTATGTGGGCTGTATTAGTTATTGTTAGTTGTTGTTGTTTTAGGGGCGGAACTACGGGGTCATCTGTCCCTATGTGGGCTGTATTAGTTATTGTTAGTTGTTGTTGTTTTAGGGGCGGAACTACGAGGTCATCTGCCCCTATGTGGGCTGTATTAGTTATTGTTGTTTTAAGGGCGGAACTACGAGGTCATCTGTCCCTATGTGGGCTGTATTAGTTATTGTCAGTTATTGCTGTTTTAGGGGCGGAACTTTGAGGTCATCTGCGCCTATGTGGGCTGTATTAGTTATTGTTAGTTATTGTTTGTTTAGGGGCGGAACTACGAGGTCATCTGCCCCTATGTGGGCTGTATTAGTTATTGTTAGTTATTGTTTGTTTAGGGGCGGAACTACGAGGTCATCTGCCCCTATGAGGGCTGTATTAGTTATTGTTGTTTTAAGGGCGGAACTACGAGGTCATCTGTCCCTATGTGGGCTGTATTAGTTATTGTTGTTTTAAGGGCGGAACTACGAGGTCATCTGTCCCTATGTGGGCTGTATTAGTTATTGTTGTTTTAGGGGCGTAACTACGAGGTCATCTGCCCCTATGTGGGCTGTATTAGTTATTGTGAGTTATTGTTGTTTTAGGGGCGGAACTACGAGGTCATCTGCCCCTATGTGGGCTGTATTAGTTATTGTTAGTTATTGTTGTTTTAGGGGCGTAACTACGAGGTCATCTGCCCCTATGTGGGCTGTATTAGTTATTGTGAGTTATTGTTGATTTAGGGGCGTAACTACGAGGTCATCTGCCCCTATGTGGGCTGTATTAGTTATTGTTTGTTATTGCTGTTTTATAGGCGTAACTACGAGGTCATCTGCCCCTATGTGGGCTGTATTAGTTATTGTTGTTTAAAAGGGCGGAACTACGAGGTCATCTGCCCCTATGTGGGCTGTATTAGTTATTGTTAGTTATTGTTGTTTTAGAGGCGTAACTACGAGGTCATCTGCCCCTATGTGGGCTGTATTAGTTATTGTTGTTTAAAAGGGCGGAACTACGAGGTCATCTGCCCCTATGTGGGCTGTATTAGTTATTGTTTGTTATAGTAGTTTTCAGGGGCGGAACTACGAGGTCATCTTTCCCTATGTTGGCTGTATTAGTTATTGTGAGTTATTGCTGTTTTAGGGGCGGAACTACGAGGTCATCTGTCCCTATGTGGGCTGTATTAGTTATTGTTAGTTATTGCTGTTTTAGGGGCGGAACTACGAGGTCATCTGCCCCTATGTGGGCTGTATTAGTTATTGTTATAGTAGTTTTCAGGGGCGGAACTACGAGGTCATCTGCCCCTATGTGGGCTGTATTAGTTATTGTTAGTTATTGTTGTTTTAGGGGCGGAACTACGAGGTCATCTGCCCCTATGTGGGCTGTATTAGTTATTGTGAGTTATTTTTGTTTTAGGGGCGTAACTACGAGGTCATCTGCCCATATGTGGGCTGTATTAGTTATTGTTTGTTATTGCTGTTTTAGAGGCGTAACTACGAGGTCATCTGCCCCTATGTGGGCTGAATTAGTTATTGTTAGTTATTGTTGTTTAAAAGGGCGGAACTACGAGGTCATCTGCCCATATGTGGGCTGTATTAGTTATTGTTTGTTATTGCTGTTTTAGAGGCGTAACTACGAGGTCATCTGTCCCTATGTGGGCTGTATTAGTTATTGTTTGTTATTGCTGTTTTAGGGGCGTAACTACGAGGTCATCTGCCCCTATGTGGGCTGTATTAGTTATTGTTAGTTATTGTTGTTTAAAAGGGCGGAACTACGAGGTCATCTGCCCCTATGTGGGCTGTATTAGTTATTGTTAGTTATTGTTGTTTTAGAGGCGTAACTACGAGGTCATCTGCCCCTATGTGGGCTGTATTAGTTATTGTTAGTTATTGCTGTTTTAGGGGCGGAACTACGAGGTCATCTGCCCCTATGTGGGCTGTATTAGTTATTGTGAGTTATTGTTGTTTTAGGGGCGGAACACCGAGGTCATCTGCCCCTATGTGGGCTGTATTAGTTATTGTTGTTTTAGGGGCGGAACTACGAGGTCATCTGCCCCTATGTGGGCTGAATTAGTTATTGTTGTTTTAAGGGCGGAACTACGAGGTCATCTGCCCCTATGTGGGCTGTATTAGTTATTGTTAGTTATTGCTGTTTTAGGGGCGGAACTACGAGGTCATCTGTCCCTATGTGGGCTGTATTAGTTATTGTGAGTTATTGTTGTTTTAGGGGCGGAACTACGAGGTCATCTGCCCCTATGTGGGCTGTATTAGTTATTGCTAGTTATTGTTGTTTTAGGGGCGGAACTACGAGGTCATCTGTCCCTATTTGGGCTGTATTAGTTATTGTTAGTTATTGTTGTTTTAAGGGCGGAACTACGAGGTCATCTGTCCCTATGTGGGCTGTATTAGTTATTGTTGTTTTAAGGGCGGAACTACGAGGTCATCTGTCCCTATGTGGGCTGTATTAGTTATTGTTAGTTATTGCTGTTTTAGGGGCGGAACTACGAGGTCATCTGCCCCTATGTGGGCTGTATTAGTTATTGTTGTTTTAAGGGCGGAACTACGAGGTCATCTGTCCCTTTGTGGGCTGTATTAGTTATTGTTAGTTGTTGTTGTTTTAGGGGCGGAACTACGAGGTCATCTGCCCCTATTTGGGCTGTATTAGTTATTGTGAGTTATTGTTGTTTTAGGGGCGTAACTACGAGGTCATCTGTCCCTATGTGGGCTGTATTAGTTATTGTTAGTTATTGCTGTTTTAGGGGCGGAACTACGAGGTCATCTGTCCCTATGTGGGCTGTATTAGTTATTGTGAGTTATTGTGGTTTTAGGGGCGGAACTACGAGGTCATCTGTCCCTATGTGGGCTGTATTAGTTATTGTTAGTTGTTGTTGTTTTAGGGGCGGAACTACGAGGTCATCTGTCCCTATGTGGGCTGTATTAGTTATTGTTAGTTGTTGTTGTTTTAGGGGCGGAACTACGAGGTCATCTGCCCCTATGTGGGCTGTATTAGTTATTGTTGTTTTAAGGGCGGAACTACGAGGTCATCTGTCCCTATGTGGGCTGTATTAGTTATTGTTAGTTATTGCTGTTTTAGGGGCGGAACTACGAGGTCATCTGCCCCTATGTGGGCTGTATTAGTTATTGTTAGTTATTGTTTGTTTAGGGGCGGAACTACGAGGTCATCTGCCCCTATGTGGGCTGTATTAGTTATTGTTAGTTATTGTTTGTTTAGGGGCGGAACTACGAGGTCATCTGCCCCTATGTGGGCTGTATTAGTTATTGTTGTTTTAAGGGCGGAACTACGAGGTCATCTGTCCCTATGTGGGCTGTATTAGTTATTGTTGTTTTAAGGGCGGAACTACGAGGTCATCTGTCCCTATGTGGGCTGTATTAGTTATTGTTAGTTATTGTTGTTTTATGGGCGGAACTACGAGGTCATCTGCCCCTATGTGGGCTGTATTAGTTATTGTTGTTTTAGGGGCGGAACTACGAGGTCATCTGCCCCTATGTGGGCTGTATTAGTTATTGTTGTTTTAAGGGCGGAACTACGAGGTCATCTGTCCCTGTGTGTGCTGTATTAGTTATTGTGAGTTATTGCTGTTTTAGGGGCGGAACTACGAGGTCATCTGTCCCTATGTGGGCTGTATTAGTTATTGTTGTTTTAAGGGCGGAACTACGAGGTCATCTGTCCCTGTGTGTGCTGTATTAGTTATTGTTAGTTATTGCTGTTTTAGGGGCGGAACTACGAGGTCATCTGCCCCTATGTGGGCTGTATTAGTTATTGTTGTTTTAAGGGCGGAACTACGAGGTCATCTGTCCCTGTGTGTGCTGTATTAGTTATTGTGAGTTATTGCTGTTTTAGGGGCGGAACTACGAGGTCATCTGCCCCTATGTGGGCTGTATTAGTTATTGTTATTTATTGCTGTTTTAGGGGCGGAACTACGAGGTCATCTGTCCCTGTGTGTGCTGTATTAGTTATTGTGAGTTATTTTTGTTTTAGGGGCGGAACTACGAGGTCATCTGTCCCTATGTGGGCTGTATTAGTTATTGTTAGTTATTGCTGTTTTAGGGGCGGAACTACGAGGTCATCTGCCCCTATGTGGGCTGTATTAGTTATTGTTAGTTGTTGTTGTTTTAGGGGCGTAACTACGATGTCATCTGCCCCTATGTGGGCTGTATTAGTTATTGTTGTTTTAAGGGCGGAACTACGAGGTCATCTGTCCCTATGTGGGCTGTATTAGTTATTGTTAGTTGTTGTTGTTTTAGGGGCGGAACTACGAGGTCATCTGCCCCTATTTGGGCTGTATTAGTTATTGTGAGTTATTGTTGTTTTAGGGGCGGAACTACGAGGTCATCTGCCCCTATGTGGGCTGTATTAGTTATTGTTAGTTATTGCTGTTTTAGGGGCGGAACTACGAGGTCATCTGTCCCTATGTGGGCTGTATTAGTTATTGTGAGTTATTGTTGTTTTAGGGGCGGAACTACGAGGTCATCTGCCCCTATGTGGGCTGTGTTAGTTTTTGTTGTTTTAGGGGCGGAACTACGAGGTCATCTGCCCCTATGTGGGCTGTATTAGTTATTGTTAGTTATTGCTGTTTTAGGGGCGGAACTACGAGGTCATCTGCTCCTATGTGGGCTGTATTAGTTATTGTTGTTTAAGGGCGGAACTACGAGGTCATCTGTCCCTCTGTGAGCTGTATTAGTTATTGTTAGTTATTATTGTTTTAGGGGCGGAACTACGAGGTCATCTGCCCCTATGTGGGCTGTATTAGTTATTGTTAGTTTTTGTTGTTTTTGGGGCGGAACTACGAGGTCATCTGCCCCTATGTGGGCTGTATTAGTTATTGTTAGTTATTGTTGTTTTAGGGGCGGAACTACGAGGTCATCTGCCCCAATGTGGGCTGTGTTAGTTTTTGTTGTTTTAGGGGCGGAACTACGAGGTCATCTGCCCCTATGTGGGCTGTATTAGTTATTGTTAGTTTTTGTTGTTTTAGGGGCGGAACTACGAGGTCATCTGCCCCTATGTGGGCTGTATTAGTTATTGTTAGTTATTGTTGTTTTAGGGGCGGAACTACGAGGTCATCTGCCCCTATGTGGGCTGTGTTAGTTTTTGTTGTTTTAGGGGCGGAACTACGAGGTCATCTGCCCCTATGTGGGCTGTGTTAGTTTTTGTTGTTTTAGGGGCGGAACTACGAGGTCATCTGCCCCTATGTGGGCTGTATTAGTTATTGTTAGTTATTGCTGTTTTAGGGGCGGAACTACGAGGTCATCTGCCCCTATGTGGGCTGTATTATTTATTGTTAGTTATTGTTGTTTTAGGGGCGGAACTACGAGGTCATCTGCCCCTATGTGGGCTGTATTAGTTATTGTTAATTATTGTTGTTTTAGTGGCGGAACTACGAGGTCATCTGCCCCTGTGTGGGCTGTATTAGTTATTGTTAGTTATTGTTGTTTTAGGGGCGGAACTACGAGGTCATCTGCCCCTATGTGGGCTGTATTAGTTATTGTTGTTTTAGGGGCGGAACTACGAGGTCATCTGCCCCTATGTGGGCTGTATTAGTTATTGTTAGTTATTGTTGTTTTAGGGGCGGAACTACGAGGTCATCTGCCCCTATGTGGGCTGTATTGGTTATTGTTAATTATTGTTGTTTTAGGGGCGGAACTACGAGGTCATCTGCCCCTATGTGGGCTGTATTAGTTATTGTTAATTATTGTTGTTTTAGGGGCGGAACTACGAGGTCATCTGCCCCTATGTGGGCTGTATTAGTTATTGTTGTTTTAGGGGCGGAACTACGAGGTCATCTGCCCCTATGTGGGCTGTATTAGTTATTGTTGTTTTAGGGGCGGAACTACGAGGTCATCTGCCCCTATGTGGGCTTTATTAGTTATAGTAGTTTTAGGGGCGGAACTGCGAGGTCATCTGCCCCTGTGTGTGCTGTATTAGTAATTGTGAGTTATTTTTGTTTTAGGGGCGGAACTACGAGGTCATCTGCCCCTGTGTGGGCTGTATTAGTTATTGTTGTTTTAGGGGCGGAACTACGAGGTCATCTGCCCCTATGTGGGCTTTATTAGTTATAGTAGTTTTAGGGGCGGAACTACGAGGTCATCTGCCCCTATGTGGGCTGTATAAGTTATTGTTGTTTTAGGGGCGGAACTACGAGGTCTTCTGCCCCTATGTGGGCTTTATTAGTTATAGTAGTTTTAGGGGCGGAACTACGAGGTCATCTGCCCCTGTGTGTGCTGTATTAGTAATTGTGAGTTATTTTTGTTTTAGGGGCGGAACTACGAGGTCATCTGCCCCTGTGTGGGCTATATTAGTTATAGTTGTTTTAGGGGCGGAACTACGAGGTCATCTGCCCCTATGTGGGCTTTATTAGTTATTGTTGTTTTAGGGGCGGAACTAAGAGATCATCTGCCCCTGTGTGGGCTATATTAGTTACTACCTGAATTACCCGTGCTTCGCTACGGGTCGTAAATAAATTAAAATGTGAAGGTGACAGTTAAAACAGGGGATAGGCGAGTTGCTGCGCAGAGGGAGATAAAGGATGGAACATTTTGTCCAACTACACCGCTCTGCCTTGACCGTGTTTTATAGCACACTTTTAGGTTTTACTCGCTAACGGTTGGAGATACATTTCGGATAGAAAATGCAATTTTTATCCTCGTACATGCCATCAAAAGTTTGCTATTTCTTAGCGTTCTCTTTTTATTTGAAATGGAAATATGAAAGTTTAAAACCAAAGGGTAGAGTGACGTCACTAAAATGGTCGCCATCTTTAATTAGTGCAAAGTATTGAAATCAAAAGTAACCTGTATGTTAACCAGGTAGATCTGCTACTCCCATGTAAAATTCATGTAAATCGGACCAGTGGTACTTGCGTGATTGAGTAATACACAGACACACACCATCTCATTTTTAGTCTCGCTTCGCTCGCGTCATAGTCGTGTCATATTGTTATTCAATGAAATGCAGGTTTAACCCCGTTAACACCCCTTTAGAACCTGAATATCCAAAAATCCCTCCTTAGTAGAAGTTTTCGACACACGACAAACATATCCTCAAATTATCATTCTTCTAACATTAATAGTTTTGGTTGGTCGATGAGAGTGAACATCCAAAAATCCGTCCTTAGTGGACGTTTTTCTTCCAGAATTTCACCCCTCCCCATAGGCCCCTTAAATTGGGTTTATGAAAAGACGGTCGAACACCTATTTATTTTATTTATTTATTTATTTATTTATTTATTTATTTATTTATTTTAAGCTGATTGATTTCCTCCGAGTTTCAAACTCCTCGCCTATGTCGTTTAAGAGATACACGCTCCGTTAAGAATCATTCAACCCCCACTTTTCATCCCTTTCACCTCATAATATACACTATATCGAAAAACCATTAGACATGTGTCAGCTTATTTTTAATTATTAGTATATATGCCAAGTATCAATCCCCAAATGAAACCACTCGTGAGATTTTGTTATTCAATGAAATGCACGTTTACCCCCTTAACACATATTTAGAACCTGAATATTCAAAACGCTTACTGGACGTTTTCGACATAAAACGAACATATCTCCAAAATGTCATTTTTCCAACTTCAATAATTTTGGCTGGGCGATGATGAGTGAGTGAGTCAGTCAGGACATTTTCTTTCATTTATATTTGATAATTTCACCCCTCCCCATGAACCCCTTAAATTGGATTGATGAAACAAACGGTCGAACACCTATTTACTTATTTAAAGCTGATTTCCCCCTGAGTTTGATGAGTGAGTAAGTGAGTCAATCAGTTAGGACACTTTCTTTCCTGTTTTATCCCCCCAGAATTTCACCCCTCTCCAAGGGCCCCTTAAATTGGATTTATGAAAAAACGGTCGAACACATATTTACTTGTATTTTAAGCTGTTTTATCCCGCCGAATTTCAAACTTCTCGCCTATGTCGTTTAAGAGATACACGCTCCGTTAAGAATCCCTCAATCCCCAATTTTCACCCCTTTCACCTCATAATATACACGACATCGATAAACCTTTAGATATATGTCTGATTATTTTTAATGATTAGTTTATATACCGAATATCACATCCCCAAAGAAACAACTCATGAGATATCGTTATTCAATGAAATGCACGTTTATCCCCTTAACATCTCTTTAAAACCCGAATAAAGAAAAATCATTCCTTAGTTGACGTTTTGACATACAGCGAACATATTCCCAAAATTTCATTTTTCCAACATTAATAGTTTTCGCTGGGCGTGATGAGTGAGTGAGTCAGACAGGACATTTTCCTTCAATTATTTTTACCAGAATTTCACCCCTCCCCATGGGCCCCTTAAATTGGATTGATGAAAAAACGCTTGAACACCTATTAACTTATTTTTTTAGCTGACTTTTTCCCCTGAGTTTGATGAGTGAGTGAGTTAGTCAGTCAGTTAGGACACTTTCTCTCCTTTTTCCCCCCAGAATTTCACCCCACCCCATTGGCCCCTTAAATTAATTTATGAAAAAACGGTCGAACACCGATTTACTTAATTTTTTAGCTGATTTTTTTTCGCTGAGTTTCAAATTTCTCGCCTATGTCGTTTAAGAGATAGGCCTACACGCTCCGTTAGGAATCCTTCAACCCCCAATTTTCACCCCTTTCACCTCATAATAATACACCACATCGAAAAACCCTTAGACACATGTCTGCTTATTTTTAATGATTAGTTTATATGCCGAGTATCACATCCACAAATGAAACCACTCGTGAGATATTGTTATTCAATTAAATGCAGGTTTAACCCCCTTAAGACCCCTTTAGAGCCTGAATATCAGAAAATCCACCCTTAGTGTACGGTTTTGACATACAATGAACATATGAGGTCATCTGCCCCTATGTGGGCTGTATTAGTTATTGTTAGTTATAGTAGTTTTCAGGGGCGGAACTACGAGGTCATTTGTCCCTATGTGGGCTGAATTAGTTATTGTTGTTTTAAGGGCGGAACTACGAGGTCATCTGCCCCTATGTGGGCTGTATTAGTTATTGTTAGTTATTGCTGTTTTAGGGGCGGAACTACGAGGTCATCTGCTCCTATGTGGGCTGTATTAGTTATTCTGGTATAAGGGCGGAACTACGAGGTCATCTGCCCCTATGTGGGCTGTATTAGTTATTGTTGTTTTAGGGGAGGAACTACGAGGTCATCTGCCCCTATGTGAGCTGGATTAGTTATTGTGAGTTATTGCTGTTTTAGGGGCGGAACTACGAGGTCATCTGCCCCTATGTGGGCTTTATTAGTTATTGTTGTTTTAAGGGCGGAACTACGAGGTCATCTGCCCCTATGTGGGCTGTATTAGTTATTGTTAGTTATTGTTGTTTTAGGGGCGGAACTACGAGGTCATCTGCCCCTATGTGAGCTGGATTAGTTATTGTGAGTTATTGCTGTTTTAGGGGCGGAACTACGAGGTCATCTGCCCCTATGTGGGCTGTATTAGTTATTGTTGTTTTAGGGGCGGAACTACGAGGTCATCTGCCCCTATGTGGGCTTTATTAGTTATAGTAGTTTTCAGGGGCGGAACTACGAGGTCATTTGTCCCTATGTGGGCTGTATTAGTTATTGTTGTATAAGGGCGGAACTACGAGGTCATCTGCCCCTATGTGGGCTGTATTAGTTATTGTTGTTTTAGGGGCGGAACTACGAGGTCATCCGCCCCTATGTGAGCTGGATTAGTTATTGTGAGTTATTGCTGTTTTAGGGGCGGAACTACGAGGTCATCTGTCCCTGTGTGTGCTGTATTAGTTATTGTGAGTTATTTTTGTTTTAGGGGCGGAACTACGAGGTCTTCTGCCCCTATGTGGGCTTTATTAGTTATAGTAGTTTTAGGGGCGGAACTACGAGGTCATCTGCCCCTGTGTGAGCTGTATTAGTAATTGTGAGTTATTTTTGTTTTAGGGGCGGAACTACGAGGTCATCTGCCCCAGTGTGGGCTATATTAGTTATAGATGTTTTAGGGGCGGAACTACGAGGTCATCTGCCCCTGTGTGGGCTATATTAGTTATAGTTGTTTTAGGGGCAGAACTACGAGGTCATCTGCCCCTATGTGGGCTTTATTAGTTATAGTTGTTTTAGGGGCGGAACTACGAGGTCATCTGCCCCTGTGTGGGCTATATTAGTTATAGTTGTTTTAGGGGCGGAACTACGAGGTCATCTGCCCCTATGTGGGCTTTATTAGTTATTGTTGTTTTAGGGGCGGAACTACGAGGTCATCTGCCCCTATGTGGGCTTTATTAGTTATTGTTGTTTTAGGGGCGGAACTACGATGTCATCTGCCCCTGTGTGGGCTATATTAGTTACTACCTGAAGCACCCGTGCTTCGCTACGGGTCGTAAATAAATTAAAATGTGAAGGTGACAGTTAAAACAGGGGATAGGCGAGGTGCTGCGCAGAGGGAGATAAAGGATGGAACATTTTGTCCAACTACACCGCTCTGCCTTGACCGTGTTTTCTAGCACACATTTAGGTTTTACTCGCTAACGGTTGGAGATACATTTCGGATAGAAAATGCAATTTTTATCCTCGTACATGCCATCAAAAGTTTGCTATTTCTTAGCGTTCTCTTTTTATTTGAAATGGAAATATGAAAGTTTAAAACCAAAGGGTAGAGTGACGTCACTAAAATGGTCGCCATCTTTAATTAGTGCAAAGTATTGAAATCAAAAGTAACCTGTATGTTAACCAGGTAGATCTGCTACTCCCATGTAAAATTCATGTAAATCGGACCAGTGGTACTTGCGTGATTGAGTAATACACAGACACACACCATCTCATTTTTAGTCTCGCTTCGCTCGCGTCATAGTCGTGTCATATTGTTATTCAATGAAATGCAGTTTTAACCCCGTTAACACCCCTTTAGAACCTGAATATCCAAAAATCCCTCCTTAGTAGATGTTTTCGACACACGACAAACATATCCTCAAAATATTATTCTTCTAACATTAATAGTTTTGGTTGGTCGATGAGAGTGAACATCCAAAAATCCGTCCTTAGTGGACGTTTTTCTTCCAGAATTTCACCCCTCCCCATAGGCCCCTTAAATTGGGTTTATGAAAAGACGGTCGAACACCTATTTATTTTATTTATTTATTTATTTATTTATTTATTTATTTTAAGCTGATTGATTTCCTCCGAGTTTCAAACTCCTCGCCTATGTCGTTTAAGAGATACACGCTCCGTTAAGAATCTTTCAACCCCCACTTTTCATCCCTTTCACCTCATAATATACATTATATCGAAAAACCATTAGACATGTGTCAGCTTATTTTTAATTATTAGTATATATGCCAAGTATCAATCCCCAAATAAAACCACTCGTGAGATATTGTTATTCAATTAAATGCAGGTTTAACCCCCTTAAGACCCCTTTAGAGCCTGAATATCAGAAAATCCACCTTAGTGTACGGTTTTGACATACAATGAACATATGAGGTCATCTGCCCCTATGTGGGCTGTATTAGTTATTGTTAGTTATAGTAGTTTTCAGGGGCGGAACTACGAGGTCATTTGTCCCTATGTGGGCTGTATTAGTTATTGTTGTTTTAAGGGCGGAACTATGTGGTCATCTGCCCCTATGTGGGCTGTATTAGTTATTGTTGTTTTAGGGGCGGAACTACGAGGTCATCTGCCCCTATGTGGGCTGAATTAGTTATTGTTGTTTTAAGGGCGGAACTACGAGGTCATCTGCCCCTATGTGGGCTGTATTAGTTATTGTTAGTTATTGCTGTTTTAGGGGCGGAACTACGAGGTCATCTGTCCCTATGTGGACTGTATTAGATATTGTGAGTTATTGTTGTTTTAGGGGCGGAACTACGAGGTCATCTGCCCCTATGTGGGCTGTATTAGTTATTGTTAGTTATTGTTGTTTTAGGGGCGGAACTACGAGGTCATCTGTCCCCATGTGGGCTGTATTAGTTATTGTTGTTTTAAGGGCGGAACTACGAGGTCATCTGTCCCTATGTGGGCTGTATTAGTTATTGTTAGTTATTGCTGTTTTAGGGGCGGAACTACGAGGTCATCTGCCCCTATGTGGGCTGTATTAGTTATTGTTGTTTTAAGGGCGGAACTACGAGGTCATCTGTCCCTATGTGGGCTGTATTAGTTATTGTTAGTTGTTGTTGTTTTAGGGGCGGAACTACGAGGTCATCTGCCCCTATTTGGGCTGTATTAGTTATTGTGAGTTATTGTTGTTTTAGGGGCGGAACTACGAGGTCATCTGTCCCTATGTGGGCTGTATTAGTTATTGTTAGTTATTGCTGTTTTAGGGGCGGAACTACGAGGTCATCTGTCCCTATGTGGGCTGTATTAGTTATTGTGAGTTATTGTTGTTTTAGGGGCGGAACTACGAGGTCATCTGTCCCTATGTGGGCTGTATTAGTTATTGTTAGTTGTTGTTGTTTTAGGGGCGGAACTACGAGGTCATCTGTCCCTATGTGGGCTGTATTAGTTATTGTTAGTTGTTGTTGTTTTAGGGGCGGAACTACGAGGTCATCTGCCCCTATGTGGGCTGTATTAGTTATTGTTGTTTTAAGGGCGGAACTACGAGGTCATCTGTCCCTATGTGGGCTGTATTAGTTATTGTTAGTTATTGCTGTTTTAGGGGCGGAACTACGAGGTCATCTGCCCCTATGTGGGCTGTATTAGTTATTGTTAGTTATTGTTTGTTTAGGGGCGGAACTACGAGGTCATCTGCCCCTATGTGGGCTGTATTAGTTATTGTTAGTTATTGTTTGTTTAGGGGCGGAACTACGAGGTCATCTGCCCCTATGTGGGCTGTATTAGTTATTGTTGTTTTAAGGGCGGAACTACGAGGTCATCTGTCCCTATGTGGGCTGTATTAGTTATTGTTGTTTTAAGGGCGGAACTACGAGGTCATCTGTCCCTATGTGGGCTGTATTAGTTATTGTTGTTTTAAGGGCGGAACTACGAGGTCATCTGTCCCTATGTGGGCTGTATTAGTTATTGTTAGTTATTGTTGTTTTAGGGGCGGAACTACGAGGTCATCTGCCCCTATGTGGGCTGTATTAGTTATTGTTGTTTTAAGGGCGGAACTACGAGGTCATCTGTCCCTGTGTGTGCTGTATTAGTTATTGTGAGTTATTGCTGTTTTAGGGGCGGAACTACGAGGTCATCTGTCCCTATGTGGGATGTATTAGTTATTGTTGTTTTAAGGGCGGAACTACGAGGTCATCTGTCCCTGTGTGTGCTGTATTAGTTATTGTTAGTTATTGCTGTTTTAGGGGCGGAACTACGAGGTCATCTGTCCCTGTGTGTGCTGTATTAGTTATTGTTAGTTATTGCTGTTTTAGGGGCGGAACTACGAGGTCATCTGCCCCTATGTGGGCTGTATTAGTTATTGTTAGTTATTGCTGTTTTAGGGGCGGAACTACGAGGTCATCTGTCCCTGTGTGTGCTGTATTAGTTATTGTGAGTTATTTTTGTTTTAGGGGCGGAACTACGAGGTCATCTGTCCCTATGTGGGGTGTATTAGTTATTGTTAGTTATTGCTGTTTTAGGGGCGGAACTACGAGGTCATCTGCCCCTATGTGGGCTGCATTAGTTATTGTTAGTTGTTGTTGTTTTAGGTGCGTAACTACGATGTCATCTGCCCCTATGTGGGCTGTATTAGTTATTGTTGTTTTAAGGGCGGAACTACGAGGTCATCTGTCCCTATGTGGGCTGTATTAGTTATTGTTAGTTGTTGTTGTTTTAGGGGCGGAACTACGAGGTCATCTGCCCCTATTTGGGCTGTATTAGTTATTGTGAGTTATTGTTGTTTTAGGGGCGGAACTACGAGGTCATCTGTCCCTATGTGGGCTGTATTAGTTATTGTTAGTTATTGCTGTTTTAGGGGCGGAACTACGAGGTCATCTGTCCCTATGTGGGCTGTATTAGTTATTGTGAGTTATTGTTGTTTTAGGGGCGGAACTACGAGGTCATCTGCCCCTATGTGGGCTGTGTTAGTTTTTGTTGTTTTAGGGGCGGAACTACGAGGTCATCTGCCCCTATGTGGGCTGTATTAGTTATTGTTAGTTATTGCTGTTTTAGGGGCGTAACTACGAGGTCATCTGCTCCTATGTGGGCTGTATTAGTTATTGTTGTTTAAGGGCGGAACTACGAGGTCATCTGTCCCTCTGTGAGCTGTATTTGTTATTGTTAGTTATTATTGTTTTAGGGGCGGAACTACGAGGTCATATGCCCCTATGTGGGCTGTATTAGTTATTGTTAGTTTTTGTTGTTTTAGGGGCGGAACTACGAGGTCATCTGCCCCTATGTGGGCTGTATTAGTTATTGTTAGTTATTGTTGTTTAAGGGGCGGAACTACGAGGTCATCTGCCCCTATGTTGGCTGTGTTAGTTTTTGTTGTTTTAGGGGCGGAACTACGAGGTCATCTGCCGCTATGTGGGCTGTATTAGTTATTGTTAGTTTTTGTTGTTTTAGGGGCGGAACTACGAAGTCATCTGCCCCTATGTGGGCTGTATTAGTTATTGTTAGTTATTGTTGTTTTAGGGGCGGAACTACGAGGTCATCTGCCCCTATGTGGGCTGTGTTAGTTTTTGTTGTTTTAGGGGCGGAACTACGAGGTCATCTGCCCCTATGTGGGCTGTATTAGTTATTGTTAGTTATTTCTGTTTTAGGGGCGGAACTACGAGGTCATCTGCCCCTATGTGGGCTGTATTATTTATTGTTAGTTATTGTTGTTTTAGGGGCGGAACTACGAGGTCATCTGCCCCTATGTGGGCTGTATTAGTTATTGTTAATTATTGTTGTTTTAGTGGCGGAACTACGAGGTCATCTGCCCCTGTGTGGGCTGTATTAGTTATTGTTAGTTATTGTTGTTTTAGGGGCGGAACTACGAGGTCATCTGCCCCTATGTGGGCTGTATTAGTTATTGTCTTTTTAGGGGCGGAACTACGAGGTCATCTGCCCCTATGTGGGCTGTATTAGTTATTGTTAGTTATTGTTGTTTTAGGGGCGGAACTACGAGGTCATCTGCCCCTATGTGGGCTGTATTGGTTATTGTTAATTATTGTTGTTTTAGGGGCGGAACTACGAGGTCATCTGCCCCTATGTGGGCTGTATTAGTTATTGTTAATTATTGTTGTTTTAGGGGCGGAACTACGAGGTCATCTGCCCCTATGTGGGCTGTATTAGTTATTGTTGTTTTAGGGGAGGAACTACGAGGTCATCTGCCCCTATGTGGGCTGTATTAGTTATTGTTGTTTTAGGGGAGGAACTACGAGGTCATCTGCCCCTATGTGGGCTTTATTAGTTATAGTACTTTTAGGGGCGGAACTACGAGGTCATCTGCCCCTGTGTGGGCTGTATTAGTTATTGTTGTTTTAGGGGCGGAACTACGAGGTCATCTGCCCCTATGTGGGCTTTATTAGTTATAGTAGTTTTAGGGGCGGAACTACGAGGTCATCTGCCCCTATGTGGGCTGTATTAGTTATTGTTGTTTTAAGGGCGGAACTACGAGGTCTTCTGCCCCTATGTGGGCTTTATTAGTTATAGTAGATTTAGGGGCGGAACTACGAGGTCATCTGCCCCTGTGTGTGCTGTATTAGTAATTGTGAGTTATTTTTGTTTTAGGGGCGGAACTACGAGGTCATCTGCCCCTGTGTGGGCTATATTAGTTATAGATGTTTTAGGGGCGGAACTACGAGGTCATCTGCCCCTGTGTGGGCTATATTAGTTATAGTTGTTTTAGGGGCAGAACTACGAGGTCATCTGCCCCTATGTGGGCTTTATTAGTTATAGTTGTTTTAGGGGCGGAACTACGAGGTCATCTGCCCCTGTGTGGGCTATATTAGTTGTAGTTGTTTTAGGGGCGGAACTACGAGGTCATCTGCCCCTATGTGGGCTTTATTAGTTATTGTTATTTTAGGGGCGGAACTAAGAGATCATCTGCCCCTGTGTGGGCTATATTAGTTACTACCTGAAGTACCCGTGCTTCGCTACGGGTCGTAAATAAATTAAAATGTGAAGGTGACAGTTAAAACAGGGGATAGGCGAGGTGCTGCGCAGAGGGAGATAAAGGATGGAACATTTTGTCCAACTACACCGCTCTGCCTTGACCGTGTTTTATAGCACACATTTAGGTTTTACTCGCTAACGGTTGGAGATACATTTCGGATAGAAAATGCAATTTTTATCCTCGTACATGCCATCCAAAGTTTGCTATTTCTTAGCGTTCTCTTTTTATTTGAAATGGAAATATGAAAGTTTAAAACCAAAGGGTAGAGTGACGTCACTAAAATGGTCGCCATCTTTAATTAGTGCAAAGTATTGAAATCAAAAGTAACCTGTATGTTAACCAGGTAGATCTGCTACTCCCATGTAAAATTCATGTAAATCGGACCAGTGGTACTTGCGTGATTGAGTAATACACAGACACACACCATCTCATTTTTAGTCTCGCTTCGCTCGCGTCATAGTCGTGTCATATTGTTATTCAATGAAATGCAGGTTTAACCCCGTTAACACCCCTTTAGAACCTGAATATCCAAAAATCCCTCCTTAGTAGAAGTTTTCGACACACGACAAACATATCCTCAAAATATCATTCTTCTAACATTAATAGTTTTGGTTGGTCGATGAGAGTGAACATCCAAAAATCCGTCCTTAGTGGACGTTTTTCTTGCAGAATTTCACCCCTCCCCATAGGCCCCTTAAATTGGGTTGATGAAAAGACGGTCGAACACCTATTTATTTTATTTATTTATTTATTTATTTTAAGCTGATTGATTTCCTCCGAGTTTCAAACTCCTCGCCTATGTCGTTTAAGAGATACACGCTCCGTTAAGAATCTTTCAACCCCCACTTTTCATCCCTTTCACCTCATAATATACACTATATCGAAAAACCATTAGACATGTGTCAGCTTATTTTTAATTATTAGTATATATGCCAAGTATCAATCCCCAAATGAAACCACTCGTGAGATTTTGTTATTCAATGAAATGCACGTTTACCCCCTTAACACCTATTTAGAACCTGAATATTCAAAACGCTTACCTTACTGGACGTTTTCGACATAAAACGAACATATATCCAAAATGTCATTTTTCCAACTTCAATAATTTTGGCTGGGCGATGATGAGTGAGTGAGTCAGTCAGGACATTTTCTTTCATTTATATTTGATAATTTCACCCCTCCCCATGAACCCCTTAAATTGGATTGATGAAACAAACGGTCGAACACCTATTTACTTATTTAAAGCTGATTTCCCCCTGAGTTTGATGAGCGAGTAAGTGAGTCAATCAGTTAGGACACTTTCTTTCCTGTTTTATCCCCCCAGAATTTCACCCCTCTCCAAGGGCCCCTTAAATTGGATTTATGAAAAAACGGTCGAACACATATTTACTTGTATTTTAAGCTGTTTTATCCCGCCGAATTTCAAACTTCTCGCCTATGTCGTTTAAGAGATACACGGTCCGTTAAGAATCCCTCAATCCCCAATTTTCACCCCTTTCACCTCATAATATACACGACATCGATAAACCTTTAGATATATGTCTGATTATTTTTAATGATTAGTTTATATACCGAATATCACATCCCCAAAGAAACAACTCATGAGATATCGTTATTCAATGAAATGCACGTTTATCCCCTTAACATCTCTTTAAAACCCGAATAAAGAAAAATCATTCCTTAGTTGACGTTTTGACATACAGCGAACATATTCCCAAAATTTCATTTTTCCAACATTAATAGTTTTCGCTGGGCGTGATGAGTGAGTGAGTCAGACAGGACATTTTCCTTCAATTATTTTTACCAGAATTTCACCCCTCCCCATGGGCCCCTTAAATTGGATTGATGAAAAAACGCTTGAACACCTATTAACTTATTTTTTTAGCTGACTTTTTCCCCTGAGTTTGATGAGTGAGTGAGTTAGTCAGTCAGTTAGGACACTTTCTCTCCTTTTTCCCCCCAGAATTTCACCCCACCCCATTGGCCCCTTAAATTAATTTATGAAAAAACGGTCGAACACCGATTTACTTAATTTTTTAGCTGATTTTTTTTCGCTGAGTTTCAAATTTCTCGCCTATGTCGTTTAAGAGATAGGCCTACACGCTCCGTTAGGAATCCTTCAACCCCCAATTTTCACCCCTTTCACCTCATAATAATACACCACATCGAAAAACCCTTAGACACATGTCTGCTTATTTTTAATGATTAGTTTATATGCCGAGTATCACATCCACAAATGAAACAACTCGTGAGATATTGTTATTCAATTAAATGCAGGTTTAACCCCCTTAAGACCCCTTTAGAGCCTGAATATCAGAAAATCTACCCTTAGTGTACGGTTTTGACATACAATGAACATATGAGGTCATCTGCCCCTATGTGGGCTGTATTAGTTATTGTTAGTTATAGTAGTTTTCAGGGGCGGAACTACGAGGTCATTTGTCCCTATGTGGGCTGTATTAGTTATTGTTGTTTTAAGGGCGGAACTACGAGGTCATCTGCCCCTATGTGGGCTGTATTAGTTATTAGTTATTGCTGTTTTAGGGGCGGAACTACGAGGTCATCTGCTCCTATGTGGGCTGTATTAGTTATTGTTGTATAAGGGCGGAACTACGAGGTCATCTGTCCCTATGTGGGCTGTATTAGTTATTGTTAGTTTTTGTTGTTTTAGGGGCGGAACTACGAGGTCATCTGTCCCTATGTAAGCTGTATTAGTTATTGTTAGTTATTGTTGTTTTAGGGGCGGAACTACGAGGTCATCTGCCCCTATGTGGGCTGTATTAGTTATTGTTGTTTTAGGGGCGGAACTACGAGGTCATCTGCCCCTATGTGAGCTGGATTAGTTATTGTGAGTTATTGCTGTTTTAGGGGCGGAACTACGAGGTCATCTGTCCCTGTGTGTGCTGTATTAGTTATTGTGAGTTATTTTTGTTTTAGGGGCGGAACTACGAGGTCTTCTGCCCCTATGTGGGCTTTATTAGTTATAGTAGTTTTAGGGGCGGAACTACGAGGTCATCTGCCCCTGTGTGTGCTGTATTAGTAATCGTGAGTTATTTTTGTTTTAGGGGCGGAACTACGAGGTCATCTGCCCCTGTGTGGGCTATATTAGTTATAGATGTTTTAGGGGCGGAACTACGAGGTCATCTGCCCCTGTGTGGGCTATATTAGTTATAGTTGTTTTAGGGGCAGAACTACGAGGTCATCTGCCCCTATGTGGGCTTTATTAGTTATAGTTGTTTTAGGGGCGGTACTACGAGGTCATCTGCCCCTATGTGGGCTGTATTAGTTATTGTTAGTTATTGCTGTTTTAGGGGCGGAACTACGAGGCCATCTGCCCCTATGTGGGCTGTATTAGTTATTGTTAGTTATTGCTGTTTTAGGGGCGGAACTACGAGGCCATCTGCCCCTATGTGGGCTGTATTAGTTATTGTTAGTTATTGCTGTTTTAGGGGCGGAACTACGAGGCCATCTGCCCCTATGTGGGCTGTATTAGTTATTGTGAGTTATTATTGTTCTAGGGGCGGAACTACGAGGTCATCTGCCCCTATGCGGGCTGTATTAGTTATTGCTGTTTTAAGGGCGGAACTACGAGGTCATCTGCCCCTATGTGGGCTGTATTAGTTATTGTTAGTTATTGTTGTTTTAGAGGCGTAACTACGAGGTCATCTGCCCCTATGTGGGCTGTATTAGTTATTGTGAGTTATTGTTGTTTTAGGGGCGGAACACCGAGGTCATCTGCCCCTATGTGGGCTGTATTAGTTATTGTTGTTTTAGGGGCGGAACTACGAGGTCATCTGCCCCTATGTGGGCTGAATTAGTTATTGTTGTTTTAAGGGCGGAACTACGAGGTCATCTGCCCCTATGTGGGCTGTATTAGTTATTGTTTGTTATTGCTGTTTTAGGGGCGGAACTACGAGGTCATCTACCCCTATGTGGGCTGTATTAGTTATGGTTGTTTTAAGGGCGGAACTACGTGGTCATCTGTCCCTATGTGGGCTGTATTTGTTATTGTTAGTTGTTGTTGTTTTAGGGGCGGAACTACGAGGTCATCTGCCCCTATGTGGGCTGTATTAGTTATGGTTGTTTTAAGGGCGGAACTACGTGGTCATCTGCCCCTATGTGGGCTGTATTAGTTATTGTTAGTTATTGTTGTTTTAGGGGCGGAACTACGAGGTCATCTGCCCCTATGTGGGCTGTATTAGTTATTGTGAGTTATTGTTGTTTTAGGGGCGGAACTACGAGGTCATCTGCCCCTATGTGGGCTGTATTTGTTATTGTTAGTTGTTGTTGTTTTAGGGGCGGAACTACGAGGTCATCTGCCCCTATGTGGTCTGTATTAGTTATTGTTAGTTATTGCTGTTTTAGGGATGGAACTACGAGGTCATCTGCCCCTATGTGGGCTGTATTAGTTATTGTTAGTTATTGTTGTTTTAGGGGCGGAACTACGAGGTCATCTGCCCCTATGTGGGCTGTATTAGTTATTTTTAGTTATAGTTGTTTTAGGGGCGTAACTACGAGGTCATCTGCCCCTATGTGGGCTGTATTTGTTATTGTTAGTTGTTGTTGTTGTTGTTTTAGGGACGGAACTACGAGGTCATCTGCCCCTATGTGGACTGTATTTGTTATTGTTAGTTGTTGTTGTTTTAGGGGCGGAACTACGAGGTCATCTGCCCCTATGTGGGCTGTATTAGTTATTGTTAGTTATTGTTGTTTTAGGGGCGGAACTACGAGGTCATCTGCCCCTATGTGGACTGTATTAGTTATTGTTAGTTATTGTTGTTTTAGGGGCGTAACTACGAGGTCATCTGCCCCTATGTGGGCTGTATTAGTTATTGTTAGTTATAGTTGTTTTAGGGGCGGAACTACGAGGTCATCTGCCCCTATGTGGGCTGTATTAGTTATTGTGAGTTATTGTTGTTTTAGGGGCGGAACACCGAGGTCATCTGCCCCTATGTGGGCTGTATTAGTTATTGTTGTTTTAGGGGCGGAACTACGAGGGCATCTGCCCCTATGTGGGCTGAATTAGTTATTGTTGTTTTAAGGGCGGAACTACGAGGTCATCTGCCCCTATGTGGGCTGTATTAGTTATTGTGAGTTATTGTTGTTTTAGGGGCGGAACTACGAGGTCATCTGCCCCTATGTGGACTGCATTAGTGTTTGTTAGTTATTGCTGTTTTAGGGGCGTAACTACGAGGTCATCTGCCCCTATGTGGGCTGTATTAGTTATTGTGAGTTATTGTTGTTTTAGGGGCGGAACTACGAGGTCATCTGCCCCTATGTGGGCTGTATTAGTTATTGTTAGTTATTGTTGTTTTAGGGGCGTAACTACGAGGTCATCTGCCCCTATGTGGGCTGTATTAGTTATTGTTGTTTTAAGGGCGGAACTACGAGGTCATCTGCCCCTATGTGGGCTGTATTAGTTATTGTTGTTTTAGGGGCGGAACTACGAGGTCATCTGCCCCTATGTGGGCTGTATTAGTTATTGTTGTTTAAAAGGACGGAACTACGAAGTCATCTGCCACTGTGTGGGCTGTATTAGTTATTGTTTGTTATAGTAGTTTTCAGGGGCGGAACTACGAGGTCATCTTTCCCTATGTGGGCTGTATTAGTTATTGTTGTTTTAAGGGCGGTACTACGAGGTCATCTTTCCCTATGTGGACTGCATTAGTGTTTGTTAGTTATTGCTGTTTTAGGGGCGTAACTACGAGGTCATCTGCCCCTATGTGGACTGCATTAGTGTTTGTTAGTTATTGCTGTTTTAGGGGCGTAACTACGAGGTCATCTGCCCCTATGTGGGCTGTATTAGTTATTGTGAGTTATTGTTGTTTTAGGGGCGGAACTACGAGGTCATCTGCCCCTATGTGGGCTGTATTAGTTATTGTTAGTTATTGTAGTTTTAGGGGCGGAACTACGAGGTCTTCTGCCCCTATATGGGCTGTATTAGTTATTGTTAGTTATAGTAGTTTTCAGGGGCGGAACTACGAGGTCATCTGCCCCTATGTGGGCTGTATTAGTTATTGTTGTTTTAGGGGCGGAACTACGAGGTCATCTGCCCCTATGTGGGCTGTATTAGTTATTGTTGTTTGAAGGGCGGTACTACGAGGTCATCTGCCCCTATGTGGGCTGTATTAGTTATTGTTAGTTATTGTTGTTTTAGGGGCGTAACTACGAGGTCATCTGCCCCTATGTGGGCTGTATTAGTTATTGTTGTTTTAAGGGCGGTACTACGAGGTCATCTGCCCCTATGTGGGCTGTATTAGTTATTGTTAGTTATTGTTGTTTCAGGGGCGGAACTACGAGGTCATCTGCCCCTATGTGGGCTGTATTAGTTATTGTTGTTTTAAGGGCGGAACTACGAGGTCATCTGCCCCTATGTGGGCTGTATTAGTTATTGTTGTTTTAGGGGCGGAACTACGAGGTCATCTGCCCCTATGTGGGCTGTATTAGTTATTGTTGTTTAAAAGGACGGAACTACGAAGTCATCTGCCACTGTGTGGGCTGTATTAGTTATTGTTTGTTATAGTAGTTTTCAGGGGCGGAACTACGAGGTCATCTTTCCCTATGTGGGCTGTATTAGTTATTGTTGTTTTAAGGGCGGTACTACGAGGTCATCTTTCCCTCTGTGGGCTGTATTAGTTATTGTTGTATAAAAGGGCGGAACTACGAGGTCATCTGCCACTGTGTGGGCTGTATTAGTTATTGTTGTTTTAGGGGCGGAACTACGAGGTCATCTTTCCCTATGTGGGCTGTATTAGTTATTGTTGTTTAAAAGGGCGGAACTACGAAGTCATCTGCCCCTATGTGGGCTGAATTAGTTATTGTTTGTTTAGGGGCGGAACTACGAGGTCATCTGCCCCTATGTGGGCTGTATTAGTTATTGTTTGTTATAGTAGTTTTCAGGGGCGGAACTACGAGGTCATCTTTCCCTATGTGGGCTGTATTAGTTATTGTTGTTTTAGGGGCGGAACTACGAGGTCATCTTTCCCTATGTGGGCTGTATTAGTTATTGTTGTTGTTTAAAAGTGCGGAACTACGAGGTCATCTGCCCCTATGTGGGCTGTATTAGTTATTGTTAGTTATTGTTGTTTTAGGGGCGTAACTACGAGGTCATCTGCCCCTATGTGGGCTGTATTAGTTATTGTGAGTTATTGTTGTTTTAGAAGCGTAACTACGAGGTCATCTGCCCCTATGTGGGCTGTATTAGTTATTGTTTGTTATTGCTGTTTTAGAGGCGTAACTACGAGGTAATCTGCCCCTATGTGGGCTGTATTAGTTATTGTTGTTTAAAAGGGTGGAACTACGAGGTCATCTGCCCGTATGTGGGCTGTATTAGTTATTGTTAGTTATTGTTGTTTTAGAGGCGTAACTACGAGTTCATCTGCCCCTATGTGGGCTGTATTAGTTATTGTTGTTTAAAAGGGCGGAACTACGAGGTCATCTGCCCCTATGTGGGCTGTATTAGTTATTGTTTGTTATAGTAGTTTTCAGGGGCGGAACTACGAGGTCATCTTTCCCTATGTGGGCTGTATTAGTTATTGTGAGTTATTGCTGTTTTAGGGGCGGAACTATGAGGTCATCTGTCCCTATGAGGGCTGTATTAGTTATTGTTAGTTATTGCTGTTTTAGGGGCGGAACTACGAGGTCATCTGCCCCTATGTGGGCTGTATTAGTTATTGTTTGTTATTGCTGTTTTAGGGGCGTAACTACGAGGTCATCTGTCCCTATGTGGGCTGTATTAGTTATTGTTTGTTATTGCTGTTTTAGGGGCGTAACTACGAGGTCATCTGCCCCTATGTGGGTTGTATTAGTTATTGTTAGTTATTGTTGTTTAAAAGGGCGGAACTACGAGGTCATCTGCCCCTATGTGGGCTGTATTAGTTATTGTTAGTTATTGTTGTTTTAGAGGCGTAACTACGAGGACATCTGCCCCTATGTGGGCTGTATTAGTTATTGTTAGTTATTGCTGTTTTAGGGGCGGAACTACGAGGTCATCTGCCCCTATGTTGGCTGTATTAGTTATTGTGAGTTATTGTTGTTTTAGGGGCGGAACACCGAGGTCATCTGCCCCTATGTGGGCTGTATTAGTTATTGTTGTTTTAGGGGCGGAACTACGAGGTCATCTGCCCCTATGTGGGCTGAATTAGTTATTGTTGTTTTAAGGGCGGAACTACGAGGTCATCTGCCCCTATGTGGGCTGTATTAGTTATTGTTAGTTATTGCTGTTTTAGGTGCGGAACTACGAGGTCATCTGTCCCTATGTGGGCTGTATTAGTTATTGTGAGTTATTGTTGTTTTAGGGGCGGAACTACGAGGTCATCTGCCCCTATGTGGGCTGTATTAGTTATTGTTAGTTATTGTTGTTTTAGGGGCGGAACTACGAGGTCATCTGTCCCTATGTGGGCTGTATTAGTTATTGTTGTTTTAAGGGCGGAACTACGAGGTCATCTGTCCCTATGTGGGCTGTATTAGTTATTGTTGTTTTAAGGGCGGAACTACGAGGTCATCTGTCCCTATGTGGGTTGTATTAGTTATTGTAAGTTATTGCTGTTTTAGGGGCGGAACTACGAGGTCATCTGCCCCTATGTGGGCTGTATTAGTTATTGTTGTTTTAAGGGCGGAACTACGAGGTCATCTGTCCCTATGTGGGCTGTATTAGTTATTGTTAGTTGTTGTTTTAGGGGCGGAACTACGAGGTCATCTGCCCCTATTTGGGCTGTATTAGTTATTGTGAGTTATTGTTGTTTTAGAGGCGTAACTACGAGGTCATCTGTCCCTATGTGGGCTGTATTAGTTATTGTTTGTTATTGCTGTTTTAGGGGCGTAACTACGAGGTCATCTGCCCCTATGTGGGCTGTAATAGTTATTGTTAGTTATTGTTGTTTCAAAGGGCGGAACTACGAGGTCATCTGCCCCTATGTGGGCTGTATTAGTAATTGTTAGTTATTGTTGTTTTAGAGGCGTAACTACGAGGTCATCTGCCCCTATGTGGGCTGTATTAGTTATTGTTAGTTATTGCTGTTTTAGGGGCGGAACTACGAGGTCATCTGCCCCTATGTGGGCTGTATTAGTTATTGTGAGTTATTGTTGTTTTAGGGGCGGAACACCGAGGTCATCTGCCCCTATGTGGGCTGTATTAGTTATTGTTGTTTTAGGGGCGGAACTACGAGGTCATCTGCCCCTATGTGGGCTGAATTAGTTATTGTTGTTTTAAGGGCGGAACTACGAGGTCATCTGCCCCTATGTGGGCTGTATTAGTTATTGTTAGTTATTGCTGTTTTAGGTGCGGAACTACGAGGTCATCTGTCCCTATGTGGGCTGTATTAGTTATTGTGAGTTATTGTTGTTTTAGGGGCGGAACTACGAGGTCATCTGCCCCTATGTGGGCTGTATTAGTTATTGTTAGTTATTGTTGTTTTAGGGGCGGAACTACGAGGTCATCTGTCCCTATGTGGGCTGTATTAGTTATTGTTGTTTTAAGGGCGGAACTACGAGGTCATCTGTCCCTATGTGGGCTGTATTAGTTATTGTTGTTTTAAGGGCGGAACTACGAGGTCATCTGTCCCTATGTGGGTTGTATTAGTTATTGTAAGTTATTGCTGTTTTAGGGGCGGAACTACGAGGTCATCTGCCCCTATGTGGGCTGTATTAGTTATTGTTGTTTTAAGGGCGGAACTACGAGGTCATCTGTCCCTATGTGGGCTGTATTAGTTATTGTTAGTTGTTGTTTTAGGGGCGGAACTACGAGGTCATCTGCCCCTATTTGGGCTGTATTAGTTATTGTGAGTTATTGTTGTTTTAGGGGCGGAACTACGAGGTCATCTGTCCCTATGTGGGCTGTATTAGTTATTGTTAGTTATTGTTGTTTTAGGGGCGGAACTACGAGGTCATATGTCCCTATGTGGGCTGTATTAGTTATTGTGAGTTATTGTTGTTTTAGAGGCGTAACTACGAGGTCATCTGTCCCTATGTGGGCTGTATTAGTTATTGTTTGTTATTGCTGTTTTAGGGGCGTAACTACGAGGTCATCTGCCCCTATGTGGGCTGTATTAGTTATTGTTAGTTATTGTTGTTTCAAAGGGCGGAACTACGAGGTCATCTGCCCCTATGTGGGCTGTATTAGTAATTGTTAGTTATTGTTGTTTTAGAGGCGTAACTACGAGGTCATCTGCCCCTATGTGGGCTGTATTAGTTATTGTTAGTTATTGCTGTTTTAGGGGCGGAACTACGAGGTCATCTGCCCCTATGTGGGCTGTATTAGTTATTGTGAGTTATTGTTGTTTTAGGGGCGGAACACCGAGGTCATCTGCCCCTATGTGGGCTGTATTAGTTATTGTTGTTTTAGGGGCGGAACTACGAGGTCATCTGCCCCTATGTGGGCTGAATTAGTTATTGTTGTTTTAAGGGCGGAACTACGAGGTCATCTGCCCCTATGTGGGCTGTATTAGTTATTGTTAGTTATTGCTGTTTTAGGGGCGGAACTACGAGGTCATCTGTCCCTATGTGGGCTGTATTAGTTATTGTGAGTTATTGTTGTTTTAGGGGCGGAACTGCGAGGTCATCTGCCCCTATGTGGGCTGTATTAGTTATTGTTAGTTATTGTTGTTTTAGGGGCGGAACTACGAGGTCATCTGTCCCAATGTGGGCTGTATTAGTTATTGTTGTTTTAAGGGCGGAACTACGAGGTCATCTGTCCCTATGTGGGCTGTATTAGTTATTGTTGTTTTAAGGGCGGAACTACGAGGTCATCGTCCCTATGTGGGTTGTATTAGTTATTGTTAGTTATTGCTGTTTTAGAGGCGGAACTACGAGGTCATCTGCCCCTATGTGGGCTGTATTAGTTATTGTTGTTTTAAGGGCGGAACTACGAGGTCATCTGTCCCTATGTGGGCTGTATTAGTTATTGTTAGTTGTTGCTGTTTTAGGGGCGGAACTACGAGGTCATCTGCCCCTATTTGGGCTGTATTAGTTATTGTGAGTTATTGTTGTTTTAGGGGCGGAACTACGAGGTCATCTGTCCCTATGTGGGCTGTATTAGTTATTGTTAGTTATTGCTGTATTAGGGGCGGAACTACGAGGTCATCTGTCCCTATGTGGGCTGTATTAGTTATTGTGAGTTATTGTTGTTTTAGGGGCGGAACCACGAGGTCATCTGTCCCTATGTGGGCTGTATTAGTTATTGTTAGTTGTTGTTGTTTTAGGGGCGGAACTACGGGGTCATCTGTCCCTATTTGGGCTGTATTAGTTATTGTTAGTTGTTGTTGTTTTAGGGGCGGAACTACGAGGTCATCTGCCCCTATGTGGGCTGTATTAGTTATTGTTGTTTTAAGGGCGGAACTACGAGGTCATCTGTCCCTATGTGGGCTGTGTTAGTTATTGTCAGTTATTGCTGTTTTAGGGGCGGAACTTTGAGGTCATCTGCGCCTATGTGGGCTGTATTAGTTATTGTTAGTTATTGTTTGTTTAGGGGCGGAACTACGAGGTCATCTGCCCCTATGTGGGCTGTATTAGTTATTGTTGTTTTAGGGGCGGAACTACGAGGTCATCTGCCCCTATGTGGGCTGAATTAGTTATTGTTGTTTTAAGGGCGGAACTACGAGGTCATCTGCCCCTATGTGGGCTGTATTAGTTATTGTTAGTTATTGCTGTTTTAGGGGCGGAACTACGAGGTCATCTGTCCCTATGTGGGCTGTATTAGTTATTGTGAGTTATTGTTGTTTTAGGGGCGGAACTACGAGGTCATCTGCCCCTATGTGGGCTGTATTAGTTATTGTTAGTTATTGTTGTTTTAGGGGCGGAACTACGAGGTCATCTGTCCCTATTTGGGCTGTATTAGTTATTGTTAGTTATTGTTGTTTTAAGGGCGGAACTACGAGGTCATCTGTCCCTATGTGGGCTGTATTAGTTATTGTTGTTTTAAGGGCGGAACTACGAGGTCATCTGTCCCTATGTGGGCTGTATTAGTTATTGTTAGTTATTGCTGTTTTAGGGGCGGAACTACGAGGTCATCTGCCCCTATGTGGGCTGTATTAGTTATTGTTGTTTTAAGGGCGGAACTACGAGGTCATCTGTCCCTTTGTGGGCTGTATTAGTTATTGTTAGTTGTTGTTGTTTTAGGGGCGGAACTACGAGGTCATCTGCCCCTATTTGGGCTGTATTAGTTATTGTGAGTTATTGTTGTTTTAGGGGCGGAACTACGAGGTCATCTGTCCCTATGTGGGCTGTATTAGTTATTGTTAGTTATTGCTGTTTTAGGGGCGGAACTACGAGGTCATCTGTCCCTATGTGGGCTGTATTAGTTATTGTGAGTTATTGTTGTTTTAGGGGCGGAACTACGAGGTCATCTGTCCCTATGTGGGCTGTATTAGTTATTGTTAGTTGTTGTTGTTTTAGGGGCGGAACTACGAGGTCATCTGTCCCTATGTGGGCTGTATTAGTTATTGTTAGTTGTTGTTGTTTTAGGGGCGGAACTACGAGGTCATCTGCCCCTATGTGGGCTGTATTAGTTATTGTTAGTTATTGCTGTTTTAGGGGCGGAACTACGAGGTCATCTGTCCCTATGTGGGCTGTATTAGTTATTGTGAGTTATTGTTGTTTTAGGGGCGGAACTACGAGGTCATCTGCCCCTATGTGGGCTGTGTTAGTTTTTGTTGTTTTAGGGGCGGAACTACGAGGTCATCTGCCCCTATGTGGGCTGTATTAGTTATTGTTAGTTATTGCTGTTTTAGGGGCGGAACTACGAGGTCATCTGCTCCTATGTGGGCTGTATTAGTTATTGTTGTTTAAGGGCGGAACTACGAGGTCATCTGTCCCTCTGTGAGCTGTATTAGTTATTGTTAGTTATTATTGTTTTAGGGGCGGAACTACGAGGTCATCTGCCCCTATGTGGGCTGTATTAGTTATTGTTAGTTTTTGTTGTTTTTGGGGCGGAACTACGAGGTCATCTGCCCCTATGTGGGCTGTATTAGTTATTGTTGTTTTAGGGGCGGAACTACGAGGTCATCTGCCCCTATGTGGGCTGTGTTAGTTTTTGTTGTTTTAGGGGCGGAACTACGAGGTCATCTGCCCCTATGTGGGCTGTATTAGTTATTGTTAGTTTTTGTTGTTTTAGGGGCGGAACTACGAGGTCATCTGCCCCTATGTGGGCTGTATTAGTTATTGTTAGTTATTGTTGTTTTAGGGGCGGAACTACGTGGTCATCTGCCCCTATGTGGGCTGTGTTAGTTTTTGTTGTTTTAGGGGCGGAACTACGAGGTCATCTGCCCCTATGTGTGCTGTGTTAGTTTTTGTTGTTTTAGGGGCGGAACTACGAGGTCATCTGCCCCTATGTGGGCTGTATTAGTTATTGTTAGTTATTGCTGTTTTAGGGGCGGAACTACGAGGTCATCTGCCCCTATGTGGGCTGTATTATTTATTGTTAGTTATTGTTGTTTTAGGGGCGGAACTACGAGGTCATCTGCCCCTATGTGGGCTGTATTAGTTATTGTTAATTATTGTTGTTTTAGTGGCGGAACTACGAGGTCATCTGCCCCTGTGTGGGCTGTATTAGTTATTGTTAGTTATTGTTGTTTTAGGGGCGGAACTACGAGGTCATCTGCCCCTATGTGGGCTGTATTAGTTATTGTTGTTTTAGGGGCGGAACTACGAGGTCATCTGCCCCTATGTGGGCTGTATTAGTTATTGTTAGTTATTGTTGTTTTAGGGGCGGAACTACGAGGTCATCTGCCCCTATGTGGGCTGTATTGGTTATTGTTAATTGTTGTTGTTTTAGGGGCGGAACTACGAGGTCATCTGCCCCTATGTGGGCTGTATTAGTTATTGTTAATTATTGTTGTTTTAGGGGCGGAACTACGAGGTCATCTGCCCCTATGTGGGCTGTATTAGTTATTGTTGTTTTAGGGGCGGAACTACGAGGTCATCTGCCCCTATGTGGGCTGTATTAGTTATTGTTGTTTTAGGGGCGGAACTACGAGGTCATCTGCCCCTATGTGGGCTTTATTAGTTATAGTAGATTTAGGGGCGGAACTGCGAGGTCATCTGCCCCTGTGTGTGCTGTATTAGTAATTGTGAGTTATTTTTGTTTTAGGGGCGGAACTACGAGGTCATCTGCCCCTGTGTGGGCTGTATTAGTTATTGTTGTTTTAGGGGCGGAACTACGAGGTCATCTGCCCCTATGTGGGCTTTATTAGTTATAGTAGTTTTAGGGGCGGAACTACGAGGTCATCTGCCCCTATGTGGGCTTTATTAGTTATTGTTGTTTTAGGGGCGGAACTACGAGGTCATCTGCCCCTATGTGGGCTTTATTAGTTATTGTTGTTTTAGGGGCGGAACTACGATGTCATCTGCCCCTGTGTGGGCTATATTAGTTACTACCTGAAGCACCCGTGCTTCGCTACGGGTCGTAAATAAATTAAAATGTGAAGGTGACAGTTAAAACAGGGGATAGGCGAGGTGCTGCGCAGAGGGAGATAAAGGATGGAACATTTTGTCCAACTACACCGCTCTGCCTTGACCGTGTTTTATAGCACACATTTAGGTTTTACTCGCTAACGGTTGGAGATACATTTCGGATAGAAAATGCAATTTTTATCCTCGTACATGCCATCAAAAGTTTGCTATTTCTTAGCGTTCTCTTTTTATTTGAAATGGAAATATGAAAGTTTAAAACCAAAGGGTAGAGTGACGTCACTAAAATGGTCGCCATCTTTAATTAGTGCAAAGTATTGAAATCAAAAGTAACCTGTATGTTAACCAGGTAGATCTGCTACTCCCATGTAAAATTCATGTAAATCGGACCAGTGGTACTTGCGTGATTGAGTAATACACAGACACACACCATCTCATTTTTAGTCTCGCTTCGCTCGCGTCATAGTCGTGTCATATTGTTATTCAATGAAATGCAGTTTTAACCCCGTTAACACCCCTTTAGAACCTGAATATCCAAAAATCCCTCCTTAGTAGATGTTTTCGACACACGACAAACATATCCTCAAAATATCATTCTTCTAACATTAATAGTTTTGGTTGGTCGATGAGAGTGAACATCCAAAAATCCGTCCTTAGTGGACGTTTTTCTTCCAGAATTTCACCCCTCCCCATAGGCCCCTTAAATTGGGTTTATGAAAAGACGGTCGAACACCTATTTATTTTATTTATTTATTTATTTATTTATTTATTTTAAGCTGATTGATTTCCTCCGAGTTTCAAACTCCTCGCCTATGTCGTTTAAGAGATACACGCTCCGTTAAGAATCTTTCAACCCCCACTTTTCATCCCTTTCACCTCATAATATACATTATATCGAAAAACCATTAGACATGTGTCAGCTTATTTTTAATTATTAGTATATATGCCAAGTATCAATCCCCAAATAAAACCACTCGTGAGATATTGTTATTCAATTAAATGCAGGTTTAACCCCCTTAAGACCCCTTTAGAGCCTGAATATCAGAAAATCCACCTTAGTGTACGGTTTTGACATACAATGAACATATGAGGTCATCTGCCCCTATGTGGGCTGTATTAGTTATTGTTAGTTATAGTAGTTTTCAGGGGCGGAACTACGAGGTCATTTGTCCCTATGTGGGCTGTATTAGTTATTGTTGTTTTAAGGGCGGAACTATGAGGTCATCTGCCCCTATGTGGGCTGTATTAGTTATTGTTGTTTTAGGGGCGGAAATACGAGGTCATCTGCCCCTATGTGGGCTGAATTAGTTATTGTTGTTTTAAGGGCGGAACTACGAGGTCATCTGCCCCTATGTGGGCTGTATTAGTTATTGTTAGTTATTGCTGTTTTAGGGGCGGAACTACGAGGTCATCTGTCCCTATGTGGGCTGTATTAGATATTGTGAGTTATTGTTGTTTTAGGGGCGGAACTACGAGGTCATCTGCCCCTATGTGGGCTGTATTAGTTATTGTTAGTTATTGTTGTTTTAGGGGCGGAACTACGAGGTCATCTGTCCCTATGTGGGCTGTATTAGTTATTGTTGTTTTAAGGGCGGAACTACGAGGTCATCTGTCCCTATGTGGGCTGTATTAGTTATTGTTAGTTATTGCTGTTTTAGGGGCGGAACTACGAGGTCATCTGCCCCTATGTGGGCTGTATTAGTTATTGTTGTTTTAAGGGCGGAACTACGAGGTCATCTGTCCCTATGTGGGCTGTATTAGTTATTGTTAGTTGTTGTTGTTTTAGGGGCGGAACTACGAGGTCATCTGCCCCTATTTGGGCTGTATTAGTTATTGTGAGTTATTGTTGTTTTAGGGGCGGAACTACGAGGTCATCTGTCCCTATGTGGGCTGTATTAGTTATTGTTAGTTATTGCTGTTTTAGGGGCGGAACTACGAGGTCATCTGTCCCTATGTGGGCTGTATTAGTTATTGTGAGTTATTGTTGTTTTAGGGGCGGAACTACGAGGTCATCTGTCCCTATGTGGGCTGTATTAGTTATTGTTAGTTGTTGTTGTTTTAGGGGCGGAACTACGAGGTCATCTGTCCCTATGTGGGCTGTATTAGTTATTGTTAGTTGTTGTTGTTTTAGGGGCGGAACTACGAGGTCATCTGCCCCTATGTGGGCTGTATTAGTTATTGTTGTTTTAAGGG
This sequence comes from Meconema thalassinum, assembly GCA_946902985.2. Classification (NCBI taxonomy): domain Eukaryota; kingdom Metazoa; phylum Arthropoda; class Insecta; order Orthoptera; family Tettigoniidae; genus Meconema; species Meconema thalassinum. The sequence goes on from OX336391.1 coordinate 20,833,185, forward strand.
CGGAACTACGAGGTCATCTGTCCCTATGTGGGCTGTATTAGTTATTGTTAGTTATTGCTGTTTTAGGGGCGGAACTACGAGGTCATCTGCCCCTATGTGGGCTGTATTAGTTATTGTTAGTTATTGTTTGTCTAGGGGCGGAACTACGAGGTCATCTGCCCCTATGTGGGCTGTATTAGTTATTGTTAGTTATTGTTTGTTTAGGGGCGGAACTACGAGGTCATCTGCCCCTATGTGGGCTGTATTAGTTATTGTTGTTTTAAGGGCGGAACTACGAGGTCATCTGTCCCTATGTGGGCTGTATTAGTTATTGTTGTTTTAAGGGCGGAACTACGAAGTCATCTGTCCCTATGTGGGCTGTATTAGTTATTGTTGTTTTAAGGGCGGAACTACGAGGTCATCTGTCCCTATGTGGGCTGTATTAGTTATTGTTAGTTATTGTTGTTTTAGGGGCGGAACTACGAGGTCATCTGCCCCTATGTGGGCTGTATTAGTTATTGTTGTTTTAGGGGCGGAACTACGAGGTCATCTGCCCCTATGTGGGCTGTATTAGTTATTGTTGTTTTAAGGGCGGAACTACGAGGTCATCTGTCCCTGTGTGTGCTGTATTAGTTATTGTGAGTTATTGCTGTTTTAGGGGCGGAACTACGAGGTCATCTGTCCCTATGTGGGATGTATTAGTTATTGTTGTTTTAAGGGCGGAACTACGAGGTCATCTGTCCCTGTGTGTGCTGTATTAGTTATTGTTAGTTATTGCTGTTTTAGGGGCGGAACTACGAGGTCATCTGTCCCTGTGTGTGCTGTATTAGTTATTGTTAGTTATTGCTGTTTTAGGGGCGGAACTACGAGGTCATCTGCCCCTATGTGGGCTGTATTAGTTATTGTTAGTTATTGCTGTTTTAGGGGCGGAACTACGAGGTCATCTGTCCCTGTGTGTGCTGTATTAGTTATTGTGAGTTATTTTTGTTTTAGGGGCGGAACTACGAGGTCATCTGTCCCTATGTGGGGTGTATTAGTTATTGTTAGTTATTGCTGTTTTAGGGGCGGATCTACGAGGTCATCTGCCCCTATGTGGGCTGCATTAGTTATTGTTAGTTGTTGTTGTTTTAGGGGCGTAACTACGATGTCATCTGCCCCTATGTGGGCTGTATTAGTTATTGTTGTTTTAAGGGCGGAACTACGAGGTCATCTGTCCCTATGTGGGCTGTATTAGTTATTGTTAGTTGTTGTTGTTTTAGGGGCGGAACTACGAGGTCATCTGCCCCTATTTGGGCTGTATTAGTTATTGTGAGTTATTGTTGTTTTAGGGGCGGAACTACGAGGTCATCTGTCCCTATGTGGGCTGTATTAGTTATTGTTAGTTATTGCTGTTTTAGGGGCGGAACTACGAGGTCATCTGTCCCTATGTGGGCTGTATTAGTTATTGTGAGTTATTGTTGTTTTAGGGGCGGAACTACGAGGTCATCTGCCCCTATGTGGGCTGTGTTAGTTTTTGTTGTTTTAGGGGCGGAACTACGAGGTCATCTGCCCCTATGTGGGCTGTATTAGTTATTGTTAGTTATTGCTGTTTTAGGTGCGGAACTACGAGGTCATCTGCTCCTATGTGGGCTGTATTAGTTATTGTTGTTTAAGGGCGGAACTACGAGGTCATCTGTCCCTCTGTGAGCTGTATTAGTTATTGTTAGTTATTATTGTTTTAGGGGCGGAACTACGAGGTCATCTGCCCCTATGTGGGCTGTATTAGTTATTGTTAGTTTTTGTTGTTTTAGGGGCGGAACTACGAGGTCATCTGCCCCTATGTGGGCTGTATTAGTTATTGTTAGTTATTGTTTTAGGGGCGGAACTACGAGGTCATCTGCCCCTATGTTGGCTGGGTTAGTTTTTGTTGTTTTAGGGGCGGAACTACGAGGTCATCTGCCCCTATGTGGGCTGTATTAGTTATTGTTAGTTTTTGTTGTTTTAGGGGCGGAACTACGAGGTCATCTGCCCCTATGTGGGCTGTATTAGTTATTGTTAGTTATTGTTGTTTTAGGGGCGGAACTACGAGGTCATCTGCCCCTATGTGGGCTGTGTTAGTTTTTGTTGTTTTAGGGGCGGAACTACGAGGTCATATGCCCCTATGTGGGCTGTATTAGTTATTGTTAGTTATTTCTGTTTTAGGGGCGGAACTACGAGGTCATCTGCCCCTATGTGGGCTGTATTATTTATTGTTAGTTATTGTTGTTTTAGGGGCGGAACTACGAGGTCATCTGCCCCTATGTGGGCTGTATTAGTTATTGTTAATTATTGTTGTTTTAGTGGCGGAACTACGAGGTCATCTGCCCCTGTGTGGACTGTATTAGTTATTGTTAGTAATTGTTGTTTTAGGGGCGGAACTACGAGGTCATCTGCCCCTATGTGGGCTGTATTAGTTATTGTCGTTTTAGGGGCGGAACTACGAGGTCATCTGCCCCTATGTGGGCTGTATTAGTTATTGTTAGTTATTGTTGTTTTAGGGGCGGAACTACGAGGTCATCTGCCCCTATGTGGGCTGTATTGGTTATTGTTAATTATTGTTGTTTTAGGGGCGGAACTACGAGGTCATCTGCCCCTATGTGGGCTGTATTAGTTATTGTTAATTATTGTCGTTTTAGGGGCGGAACTACGAGGTCATCTGCCCCTATGTGGGCTGTATTAGTTATTGTTGTTTTAGGGGAGGAACTACGAGGTCATCTGCCCCTATGTGGGCTGTATTAGTTATTGTTGTTTTAGGGGCGGAACTACGAGGTCATCTGCCCCTATGTGGGCTTTATTAGTTATAGTAGTTTTAGGGGCGGAACTACGAGGTCATCTGCCCCTGTGTGGGCTGTATTAGTTATTGTTGTTTTAGGGGCGGAACTACGAGGTCATCTGCCCCTATGTGGGCTTTATTAGTTATAGTAGTTTTAGGGGCGGAACTACGAGGTCATCTGCCCCTATGTGGGCTGTATTAGTTATTGTTGTTTTAGGGGCGGAACTACGAGGTCTTCTGCCCCTATGTGGGCTTTATTAGTTATAGTAGATTTAGGGGCGGAACTACGAGGTCATCTGGCCCTGTGTGTGCTGTATTAGTAATTGTGAGTTATTTTTGTTTTAGGGGCGGAACTACGAGGTCATCTGCCCCTGTGTGGGCTATATTAGTTATAGATGTTTTAGGGGCGGAACTACGAGGTAATCTGCCCCTGTGTGGGCTATATTAGTTATAGTTGTTTTAGGGGCAGAACTACGAGGTCATCTGCCCCTATGTGGGCTTTATTAGTTATAGTTGTTTTAGGGGCGGAACTACGAGGTCATCTGCCCCTGTGTGGGCTATATTAGTTGTAGTTGTTTTAGGGGCGGAACTACGAGGTCATCTGCCCCTATGTGGGCTTTATTAGTTATTGTTGTTTTAGGGGCGGAACTACGATGTCATCTGCCCCTGTGTGGGCTATATTAGTTACTACCTGAAGTACCCGTGCTTCGCTACGGGTCGTAAATAAATTAAAATGTGAAGGTGACAGTTAAAACAGGGGATAGGCGAGGTGCTGCGCAGAGGGAGATAAAGGATGGAACATTTTGTCCAACTACACCGCTCTGCCTTGACCGTGTTTTATAGCACACATTTAGGTTTTATTAGCTAACGGTTGGAGATACATTTCGGATAGAAAATGCAATTTTTATCCTCGTACATGCCATCCAAAGTTTGCTATTTCTTAGCGTTCTCTTTTTATTTGAAATGGAAATATGAAAGTTTAAAACCAAAGGGTAGAGTGACGTCACTAAAATGGTCGCCATCTTTAATTAGTGCAAAGTATTGAAATCAAAAGTAACCTGTATGTTAACCAGGTAGATCTGCTACTCCCATGTAAAATTCATGTAAATCGGACCAGTGGTACTTGCGTGATTGAGTAATACACAGACACACACCATCTCATTTTTAGTCTCGCTTCGCTCGCGTCATAGTCGTGTCATATTGTTATTCAATGAAATGCAGGTTTAACCCCGTTAACACCCCTTTAGAACCTGAATATCCAAAAATCCCTCCTTAGTAGAAGTTTTCGACACACGACAAACATATCCTCAAAATATCATTCTTCTAACATTAATAGTTTTGGTTGGTCGATGAGAGTGAACATCCAAAAATCCGTCCTTAGTGGACGTTTTTCTTCCAGAATTTCACCCCTCCCCATAGGCCCCTTAAATTGGGTTTATGAAAAGACGGTCGAACACCTATTTATTTTATTTATTTATTTATTTATTTATTTTAAGCTGATTGATTTCCTCCGAGTTTCAAACTCCTCGCCTATGTCGTTTAAGAGATACACGCTCCGTTAAGAATCTTTCAACCCCCACTTTTCATCCCTTTCACCTCATAATATACACTATATCGAAAAACCATTAGACATGTGTCAGCTTATTTTTAATTATTAGTATATATGCCAAGTATCAATCCCCAAATGAAACCACTCGTGAGATTTTGTTATTCAATGAAATGCACGTTTACCCCCTTAACACCTATTTAGAACCTGAATATTCAAAACGCTTACCTTACTGGACGTTTTCGACATAAAACGAACATATATCCAAAATGTCATTTTTCCAACTTCAATAATTTTGGCTGGGCGATGATGAGTGAGTGAGTCAGTCAGGACATTTTCTTTCATTTATATTTGATAATTTCACCCCTCCCCATGAACCCCTTAAATTGGATTGATGAATCAAACGGTCGAACACCTATTTACTTATTTAAAGCTGATTTCCCCCTGAGTTTGATGAGTGAGTAAGTGAGTCAATCAGTTAGGACACTTTCTTTCCTGTTTTATCCCCCCAGAATTTCACCCCTCTCCAAGGGCCCCTTAAATTGGATTTATGAAAAAACGGTCGAACACATATTTACTTGTATTTTAAGCTGTTTTATCCCGCCGAATTTCAAACTTCTCGCCTATGTCGTTTAAGAGATACACGCTCCGTTAAGAATCCCTCAATCCCCAATTTTCACCCCTTTCACCTCATAATATACACGACATCGATAAACCTTTAGATATATGTCTGATTATTTTTAATGATTAGTTTATATACCGAATATCACATCCCCAAAGAAACAACTCATGAGATATCGTTATTCAATGAAATGCACGTTTATCCCCTTAACATCTCTTTAAAACCGGAATAAAGAAAAATCATTCCTTAGTTGACGTTTTGACATACAGCGAACATATTCCCAAAATTTCATTTTTCCAACATTAATAGTTTTCGCTGGGCGTGATGAGTGAGTGAGTCAGACAGGACATTTTCCTTCAATAATTTTTCCAGAATTTCACCCCTCCCCATGGGCCCCTTAAATTGGATTGATGAAAAAACGCTTGAACACCTATTAACTTATTTTTTTAGCTGACTTTTTCCCCTGAGTTTGATGAGTGAGTGAGTTAGTCAGTCAGTTAGGACACTTTCTCTCCTTTTTCCCCCCAGAATTTCACCCCACCCCATTGGCCCCTTAAATTAATTTATGAAAAAACGGTCGAACACCGATTTACTTAATTTTTTAGCTGATTTTTTTTCGCTGAGTTTCAAATTTCTCGCCTATGTCGTTTAAGAGATAGGCCTACACGCTCCGTTAGGAATCCTTCAACCCCCAATTTTCACCCCTTTCACCTCATAATAATACACCACATCGAAAAACCCTTAGACACATGTCTGCTTATTTTTAATGATTAGTTTATATGCCGAGTATCACATCCACAAATGAAACAACTCGTGAGATATTGTTATTCAATTAAATGCAGGTTTAACCCCCTTAAGACCCCTTTAGAGCCTGAATATCAGAAAATCCACCCTTAGTGTACGGTTTTGACATACAATGAACATATGAGGTCATCTGCCCCTATGTGGGCTGTATTAGTTATTGTTAGTTATAGTAGTTTTCAGGGGCGGAACTACGAGGTCATTTGTCCCTATGTGGGCTGTATTAGTTATTGTTGTTTTAAGGGCGGAACTACGAGGTCATCTGCCCCTATGTGGGCTGTATTAGTTATTAGTTATTGCTGTTTTAGGGGCGGAACTACGAGGTCATCTGCTCCTATGTGGGCTGTATTAGTTATCGTTGTATAAGGGCGGAACTACGAGGTCATCTGTCCCTATGTGGGCTGTATTAGTTATTGTTAGTTTTTGTTGTTTTAGGGGCGGAACTACGAGGTCATCTGTCCCTATGTAAGCTGTATTAGTTATTGTTAGTTATTGTTGTTTTAGGGGCGGAACTACGAGGTCATCTGCCCCTATGTGGGCTGTATTAGTTATTGTTGTTTTAGGGGCGGAACTACGAGGTCATCTGCCCCTATGTGAGCTGGATTAGTTATTGTGAGTTATTGCTGTTTTAGGGGCGGAACTACGAGGTCATCTGTCCCTGTGTGTGCTGTATTAGTTATTGTGAGTTATTTTTGTTTTAGGGGCGGAACTACGAGGTCATCTGCCCCTGTGTGGGCTATATTAGTTATAGATGTTTTAGGGGCTGAACTACGAGGTCATCTGCCCCTGTGTGGGCTATATTAGTTATAGTTGTTTTAGGGGCAGAACTACGAGGTCATCTGCCCCTATGTGGGCTTTATTAGTTATTGTTAGTTTTTGTTGTTTTAGGGGCGGAACTACGAGGTCATCTGTCCCTATGTAAGCTGTATTAGTTATTGTTAGTTATTGTTGTTTTAGGGGCGGAACTACGAGGTCATCTGCCCCTATGTGGGCTGTATTAGTTATTGTTGTTTTAGGGGCGGAACTACGAGGTCATCTGCCCCTATGTGAGCTGGATTAGTTATTGTGAGTTATTGCTGTTTTAGGGGCGGAACTACGAGGTCATCTGTCCCTGTGTGTGCTGTATTAGTTATTGTGAGTTATTTTTGTTTTAGGGGCGGAACTACGAGGTCATCTGTCCCTATGTGGGGTGTATTAGTTATTGTTAGTTATTGCTGTTTTAGGGGCGGATCTACGAGGTCATCTGCCCCTATGTGGGCTGCATTAGTTATTGTTAGTTGTTGTTGTTTTAGGGGCGTAACTACGATGTCATCTGCCCCTATGTGGGCTGTATTAGTTATTGTTGTTTTAAGGGCGGAACTACGAGGTCATCTGTCCCTATGTGGGCTGTATTAGTTATTGTTAGTTGTTGTTGTTTTAGGGGCGGAACTACGAGGTCATCTGCCCCTATTTGGGCTGTATTAGTTATTGTGAGTTATTGTTGTTTTAGGGGCGGAACTACGAGGTCATCTGTCCCTATGTGGGCTGTATTAGTTATTGTTAGTTATTGCTGTTTTAGGGGCGGAACTACGAGGTCATCTGTCCCTATGTGGGCTGTATTAGTTATTGTGAGTTATTGTTGTTTTAGGGGCGGAACTACGAGGTCATCTGCCCCTATGTGGGCTGTGTTAGTTTTTGTTGTTTTAGGGGCGGAACTACGAGGTCATCTGCCCCTATGTGGGCTGTATTAGTTATTGTTAGTTATTGCTGTTTTAGGTGCGGAACTACGAGGTCATCTGCTCCTATGTGGGCTGTATTAGTTATTGTTGTTTAAGGGCGGAACTACGAGGTCATCTGTCCCTCTGTGAGCTGTATTAGTTATTGTTAGTTATTATTGTTTTAGGGGCGGAACTACGAGGTCATCTGCCCCTATGTGGGCTGTATTAGTTATTGTTAGTTTTTGTTGTTTTAGGGGCGGAACTACGAGGTCATCTGCCCCTATGTGGGCTGTATTAGTTATTGTTAGTTATTGTTTTAGGGGCGGAACTACGTGGTCATCTGCCCCTATGTTGGCTGTGTTAGTTTTTGTTGTTTTAGGGGCGGAACTACGAGGTCATCTGCCCCTATGTGGGCTGTATTAGTTATTGTTAGTTTTTGTTGTTTTAGGGGCGGAACTACGAGGTCATCTGCCCCTATGTGGGCTGTATTAGTTATTGTTAGTTATTGTTGTTTTAGGGGCGGAACTACGAGGTCATCTGCCCCTATGTGGGCTGTGTTAGTTTTTGTTGTTTTAGGGGCGGAACTACGAGGTCATCTGCCCCTATGTGGGCTGTATTAGTTATTGTTAGTTATTTCTGTTTTAGGGGCGGAACTACGAGGTCATCTGCCCCTATGTGGGCTGTATTATTTATTGTTAGTTATTGTTGTTTTAGGGGCGGAACTACGAGGTCATCTGCCCCTATGTGGGCTGTATTAGTTATTGTTAATTATTGTTGTTTTAGTGGCAGAACTACGAGGTCATCTGCCCCTGTGTGGACTGTATTAGTTATTGTTAGTTATTGTTGTTTTAGGGGCGGAACTACGAGGTCATCTGCCCCTATGTGGGCTGTATTAGTTATTGTCGTTTTAGGGGCGGAACTACGAGGTCATCTGCCCCTATGTGGGCTGTATTAGTTATTGTTAGTTATTGTTGTTTTAGGGGCGGAACTACGAGGTCATCTGCCCCTATGTGGGCTGTATTGGTTATTGTTATTTATTGTTGTTTTAGGGGCGGAACTACGAGGTCATCTGCCCCTATGTGGGCTGTATTAGTTATTGTTAATTATTGTTGTTTTAGGGGCGGAACTACGAGGTCATCTGCCCCTATGTGGGCTGTATTCGTTATTGTTGTTTTAGGGGAGGAACTACGAGGTCATCTGCCCCTATGTGGGCTTTATTAGTTATAGTAGTTTTAGGGGCGGAACTACGAGGTCATCTGCCCCTGTGTGGGCTGTATTAGTTATTGTTGTTTTAGGGGCGGAACTACGAGGTCATCTGCCCCTATGTGGGCTTTATTAGTTATAGTAGTTTTAGGGGCGGAACTACGAGGTCATCTGCCCCTATGTGGGCTGTATTAGTTATTGTTGTTTTAGGGGCGGAACTACGAGGTCTTCTGCCCCTATGTGGGCTTTATTAGTTATAGTAGATTTAGGGGCGGAACTACGAGGTCATCTGCCCCTGTGTGTGCTGTATTAGTAATTGTGAGTTATTTTTGTTTTAGGGGCGGAACTACGAGGTCATCTGCCCCTGTGTGGGCTATATTAGTTATAGATGTTTTAGGGGCGGAACTACGAGGTCATCTGCCCCTGTGTGGGCTATATTAGTTATAGTTGTTTTAGGGGCAGAACTACGAGGTCATCTGCCCCTATGTGGGCTTTATTAGTTATAGTTGTTTTAGGGGCGGAACTACGAGGTCATCTGCCCCTGTGTGGGCTATATTAGTTGTAGTTGTTTTAGGGGCGGAACTACGAGGTCATCTGCCCCTATGTGGGCTTTATTAGTTATTGTTGTTTTAGGGGCGGAACTACGATGTCATCTGCCCCTGTGTGGGCTATATTAGTTACTACCTGAAGTACCCGTGCTTCGCTACGGGTCGTAAATAAATTAAAATGTGAAGGTGACAGTTAAAACAGGGGATAGGCGAGGTGCTGCGCAGAGGGAGATAAAGGATGGAACATTTTGTCCAACTACACCGCTCTGCCTTGACCGTGTTTTATAGCACACATTTAGGTTTTACTCGCTAACGGTTGGAGATACATTTCGGATAGAAAATGCAATTTTTATCCTCGTACATGCCATCCAAAGTTTGCTATTTCTTAGCGTTCTCTTTTTATTTGAAATGGAAATATGAAAGTTTAAAACCAAAGGGTAGAGTGACGTCACTAAAATGGTCGCCATCTTTAATTAGTGCAAAGTATTGAAATCAAAAGTAACCTGTATGTTAACCAGGTAGATCTGCTACTCCCATGTAAAATTCATGTAAATCGGACCAGTGGTACTTGCGTGATTGAGTAATACACAGACACACACCATCTCATTTTTAGTCTCGCTTCGCTCGCGTCATAGTCGTGTCATATTGTTATTCAATGAAATGCAGGTTTAACCCCGTTAACACCCCTTTAGAACCTGAATATCCAAAAATCCCTCCTTAGTAGAAGTTTTCGACACACGACAAACATATCCTCAAAATATCATTCTTCTAACATTAATAGTTTTGGTTGGTCGATGAGAGTGAACATCCAAAAATCCGTCCTTAGTGGACGTTTTTCTTCCAGAATTTCACCCCTCCCCATAGGCCCCTTAAATTGGGTTTATGAAAAGACGGTCGAACACCTATTTATTTTATTTATTTATTTATTTATTTTAAGCTGATTGATTTCCTCCGAGTTTCAAACTCCTCGCCTATGTCGTTTAAGAGATACACGCTCCGTTAAGAATCTTTCAACCCCCACTTTTCATCCCTTTCACCTCATAATATACACTATATCGAAAAACCATTAGACATGTGTCAGCTTATTTTTAATTATTAGTATATATGCCAAGTATCAATCCCCAAATGAAACCACTCGTGAGATTTTGTTATTCAATGAAATGCACGTTTACCCCCTTAACACCTATTTAGAACCTGAATATTCAAAACGCTTACCTTACTGGACGTTTTCGACATAAAACGAACATATATCCAAAATGTCATTTTTCCAACTTCAATAATTTTGGCTGGGCGATGATGAGTGAGTGAGTCAGTCAGGACATTTTCTTTCATTTATATTTGATAATTTCACCCCTCCCCATGAACCCCTTAAATTGGATTGATGAAACAAACGGTCGAACACCTATTTACTTATTTAAAGCTGATTTCCCCCTGAGTTTGATGAGTGAGTAAGTGAGTCAATCAGTTAGGACACTTTCTTTCCTGTTTTATCCCCCCAGAATTTCACCCCTCTCCAAGGGCCCCTTAAATTGGATTTATGAAAAAACGGTCGAACACATATTTACTTGTATTTTAAGCTGTTTTATCCCGCCGAATTTCAAACTTCTCGCCTATGTCGTTTAAGAGATACACGCTCCGTTAAGAATCCCTCAATCCCCAATTTTCACCCCTTTCACCTCATAATATACACGACATCGATAAACCTTTAGATATATGTCTGATTATTTTTAATGATTAGTTTATATACCGAATATCACATCCCCAAAGAAACAACTCATGAGATATCGTTATTCAATGAAATGCACGTTTATCCCCTTAACATCTCTTTAAAACCCGAATAAAGAAAAATCATTCCTTAGTTGACGTTTTGACATACAGCGAACATATTCCCAAAATTTCATTTTTCCAACATTAATAGTTTTCGCTGGGCGTGATGAGTGAGTGAGTCAGACAGGACATTTTCCTTCAATTATTTTTACCAGAATTTCACCCCTCCCCATGGGCCCCTTAAATTGGATTGATGAAAAAACGCTTGAACACCTATTAACTTATTTTTTTAGCTGACTTTTTCCCCTGAGTTTGATGAGTGAGTGAGTTAGTCAGTCAGTTAGGACACTTTCTCTCCTTTTTCCCCCCAGAATTTCACCCCACCCCATTGGCCCCTTAAATTAATTTATGAAAAAACGGTCGAACACCGATTTACTTAATTTTTTAGCTGATTTTTTTTCGCTGAGTTTCAAATTTCTCGCCTATGTCGTTTAAGAGATAGGCCTACACGCTCCGTTAGGAATCCTTCAACCCCCAATTTTCACCCCTTTCACCTCATAATAATACACCACATCGAAAAACCCTTAGACACATGTCTGCTTATTTTTAATGATTAGTTTATATGCCGAGTATCACATCCACAAATGAAACAACTCGTGAGATATTGTTATTCAATTAAATGCAGGTTTAACCCCCTTAAGACCCCTTTAGAGCCTGAATATCAGAAAATCCACCCTTAGTGTACGGTTTTGACATACAATGAACATATGAGGTCATCTGCCCCTATGTGGGCTGTATTAGTTATTGTTAGTTATAGTAGTTTTCAGGGGCGGAACTACGAGGTCATTTGTCCCTATGTGGGCTGTATTAGTTATTGTTGTTTTAAGGGCGGAACTACGAGGTCATCTGCCCCTATGTGGGCTGTATTAGTTATTAGTTATTGCTGTTTTAGGGGCGGAACTACGAGGTCATCTGCTCCTATGTGGGCTGTATTAGTTATCGTTGTATAAGGGCGGAACTACGAGGTCATCTGTCCCTATGTGGGCTGTATTAGTTATTGTTAGTTTTTGTTGTTTTAGGGGCGGAACTACGAGGTCATCTGTCCCTATGTAAGCTGTATTAGTTATTGTTAGTTATTGTTGTTTTAGGGGCGGAACTACGAGGTCATCTGCCCCTATGTGGGCTGTATTAGTTATTGTTGTTTTATGGGCGGAACTACGAGGTCATCTGCCCCTATGTGAGCTGGATTAGTTATTGTGAGTTATTGCTGTTTTAGGGGCGGAACTACGAGGTCATCTGCCCCTGTGTGTGCTGTATTAGTAATCGTGAGTTATTTTTGTTTTAGGGGCGGAACTACGAGGTCATCTGCCCCTTTGTGGGCTATATTAGTTATAGATGTTTTAGGGGCTGAACTACGAGGTCATCTGCCCCTGTGTGGTCTATATTAGTTATAGTTGTTTTAGGGGCAGAACTACGAGGTCATCTGCCCCTATGTGGGCTTTATTAGTTATAGTTGTTTTAGGGGCGGAACTACGAGGTCATCTGCCCCTGTGTGGGCTATATTAGTTATAGTTGTTTTAGGGGCGGAACTACGAGGTCATCTGCCCCTATGTGGGTTTTATTAGTTATTGTTGTTTTAGGGGCGGAACTACGAGTTCATCTGCCCCTGTGTGGGCTATATTAGTTACTAGCTGAAGTACCCGTGCTTCGCTACGGGTCGTAAATAAATTAAAATGTGAAGGTGACAGTTAAAACAGGGGATAGGCGAGGTGCTGCGCAGAGGGAGATAAAGGATGGAACATTTTGTCCAACTACACCGCTCTGCCTTGACCGTGTTTTATAGCACACATTTAGGTTTTACTCGCTAACGGTTGGAGATACATTTCGGATAGAAAATGCAATTTTTAACCTCGTACATGCCATCAAAAGTTTGCTATTTCTTAGCGTTCTCTTTTTATTTGAAATGGAAATATGAAAGTTTAAAACCAAAGGGTAGAGTGACGTCACTAAAATGGTCGCCATCTTTAATTAGTGCAAAGTATTGAAATCAAAAGTAACCTGTATGTTAACCAGGTAAATCTGCTACTCCCATGTAAAATTCATGTAAATCGGACCAGTGGTACTTGCGTGATTGAGTAATATACAGACACACACCATCTCATTTTTAGTCTCGCTTCGCTCGCGTCATAGTCGTGTCATATTGTTATTCAATGAAATGCAGTTTTAACCCCGTTAACACCCCTTTAGAACCTGAATATCCAAAAATCCCTCCTTAGTAGATGTTTTCGACACACGACAAACATATCCTCAAAATATCATTCTTCTAACATTAATAGTTTTGGTTGGTCGATGAGAGTGAACATCCAAAAATCCGTCCTTAGTGGACGTTTTTCTTCCAGAATTTCACCCCTCCCCATAGGCCCCTTAAATTGGGTTTATGAAAAGACGGTCGAACACCTATTTATTTTATTTATTTATTTATTTATTTATTTATTTTAAGCTGACTGATTTCCTCCGAGTTTCAAACTCCTCGCCTATGTCGTTTAAGAGATACACGCTCCGTTAAGAATCCTTCAACGCCCACTTTTCATCCCTTTCACCTCATAATATACACTATATCGAAAAAACATTAGACATGTGTCAGCTTATTTTTAATTATTAGTATATATGCCAAGTATCAATCCCCAAATGAAACCACTCGTGAGATATTGTTATTCAATTAAATGCAGGTTTAACCCCCTTAAGACCCCTTTAGAGCCTGAATATCAGAAAATCCACCTTAGTGTACGGTTTTGACATACAATGAACATATGAGGTCATCTGCCCCTATGTGGGCTGTATTAGTTATTGTTAGTTATAGTAGTTTTCAGGGGCGGAACTACGAGGTCATTTGTCCCTATGTGGGCTGTATTAGTTATTGTTGTTTTAAGGGCGGAACTACGAGGTCATCTGCCCCTATGTGGGCTGTATTAGTTATTGTTAGTTATTGCTGTTTTAGGGGCGGAACTACGAGGTCATCTGCTCCTATGTGGGCTGTATTAGTTATTGTTGTATAAGGGCGGAACTACGAGGTCATCTATCCCTATGTGGGCTGTATTAGTAATTGTTAGTTTTTCTTGTTTTAGGGGCGGAACTACGAGGTCATCTGTCCCTATGTAAACTGTATTAGTTATTGTTAGTTTTTGTTGTTTTAGGGGCGGAACTACGAGGTCATCTGCCCCTATGTGGGCTGTATTAGTTATTGTTGTTTAAAAGGGCGGAACTACGAGGTCATCTGCCCCTATGTGGGCTGTATTAGTTATTGTTAATTATTGTTGTTTTAGTGGCGGAACTACGAGGTCATCTGCCCCTATGTGGGCTGTATTAGTTATTGTTAGTTATTGCTGTTTTAGGGGCGGAACTACGAGGCCATCTGCCCCTATGTGGGCTGTATTAGTTATTGTTAGTTATTGCTGTTTTAGGGGCGGAACTACGAGGCCATCTGCCCCTATGTGGGCTGTATTAGTTATTGTTAGTTATTGCTGTTTTAGGGGCGGAACTACGAGGCCATCTGCCCCTATGTGGGCTGTATTAGTTATTGTTAGTTATTGCTGTTTTAGGGGCGGAACTACGAGGCCATCTGCCCCTGTGTGGGCTGTATTAGTTATTGTTAGTTATTGTTGTTTTAGGGGCGGAACTACGAGGTCATCTGCCCCTATGTGGACTGTATTAGTTATTGTTAGTTATTATTGTTTTTAGGGGCGGAACTACGAGGCCATCTGCCCCTATGTGGGCTGTATTATTTATTGTTAGTTATTGTTGTTTTAGGGGCGGAGCTACGAGGTCATCTGCCCCTATGTAGGCTGTATTAGTTATTGTTAGTTATTATTGTTTTAGGGGCGGAACTACGAGGTCATCTGCCCCTATGTGGGCTGTATTAGTTATTGTTAGTTATTGTTGTTTTAGGGGTGGAACTACGAGGCCATCTGCCCCTATGTGGGCTGTATTAGTTATTGTTAGTTATTGTTGTTTTAGGGGCGGAGCTACGAGGTCATCTGCCCCTGTGTGGGCTGTATTAGTTATTGTTAGTTATTATTGTTTTAGGGGCGGAACTACGAGGCCATCTGCCCCTATGTGGGCTGTATTAGTTATTGTTAGTTATTGCTGTTTTAGGGGCGGAACTACGAGGCCATCTGCCCCTATGTGGGCTGTATTAGTTATTGTTAGTTATTGTTGTTTTAGGGGCGGAACTACGAGGCCATCTGCCCCTATGTGGGCTGTATTAGTTATTGTTAGTTATTATTGTTTTAGGGGCGGAACTACGAGGCCATCTGCCCCTATATGGGCTGTATTAGTTATAGTTGTTTTAGGGGCGGAGCTACGAGGTCATCTGCCCCTATGTGGGCTGTATTAGTTATTGTTAGTTATTGTTGTTTTAGGGGCGGAACTACGAGGTCATCTGTCCCTATGTGGGCTGTATTAGTTTTTGTTAGTTATTATTGTTTTAGGGGCGGAACTACGAGGCCATCTGCCCCTATGTGGGCTGTATTAGTTATAGTTGTTTTAGGGGCGGAGCTACGAGGTCATCTGCCCCTATGTGGGCTGTATTAGTTATTGTTAGTTATTGTTGTTTTAGGGGCGGAACTACGAGGTCATCTGTCCCTATGTGGGCTGTATTAGTTTTTGTTAGTTATTATTGTTTTAGGGGCGGAACTACGAGGCCATCTGCTCCTATGTGGGCTGTATTAGTTATAGTTGTTTTAGGGGCGGAGCTACGAGGTCATCTGCCCCTATGTGGGCTGTATTAGTTATTGTTAGTTATTGTTGTTTTAGGGGCGGAACTACGAGGTCATCTGCCCATATGTGGACTGTATTAGTTATTGTTAGTTATTGTTGTTTTAGGGGCGGAACTACGAGGTCATCTGCCCATATGTGGGCTGTATTAGTTATTGTTAGTTATTGTTGTTTTAGGGGCGGAACTACGATGTCATCTGCCCCTGTGTGCGCTATATTATTTATAGTTGTTTTAGGGGCGGAACTACGAGGTCATCTGTCCCTGTGTGGGCTGTATTAGTTATTGTTAGTTATTGTTGTTTTAGGGGCGGAACTACGAGGTCATCTGCCCCTATGTGGGCTGTATTAGTTATTGTGAGTTAGAGTTGTTTTAGGGGCGGAACTACGAGGTCATCTGCCCCTATGTGGTCTGTATTAGTTGTTGTGAGTTATTGTTGTTTTAGGGGCGGAACTACGAGGTCATCTGTCCCTGTGTGGGCTGTATTAGTTGTTGTGAGTTATTGTTGTTTTAGAGGCGGAACTACGAGGTCATCTGTCCCTGTGTGGGCTGTATTAGTTATTGTGAGATATTGTTGTTTTAGGGGCGGAACTACGAGGTCATCTGCCCCTATGTGGGCTGTATTAGTTATTGTTAGTTATTGTTGTTTTAGGGGCGGAGCTACGAGGTCATCTGCCCCTATGTAGGCTGTATTAGTTATTGTTAGTTATTATTGTTTTAGGGGCGGAACTACGAGGTCATCTGCCCCTATGTGGGCTGTATTAGTTATCGTGAGTTAGAGTTGTTTTAGGGGCGGAACTACGAGGTCATCTGCCCCTATGTGGTCTGTATTAGTTGTTGTGAGTTATTGTTGTTTTAGGGGCGGAACTACGAGGTCATCTGTCCCTGTGTGGGCTGTATTAGTTATTGTTAGTTATTGTTGTTTTAGGGGCGGAACTACGAGGTCATCTGCCCCTATGTGGACTGTATTAGTTATTGTTAGTTATTATTGTTTTTAGGGGCGGAACTACGAGGCCATCTGCCCCTATGTGGGCTGTATTAGTTATTGTTAGTTATTGTTGTTTTAGGGTCGGAGCTACGAGGTCATCTGCCCCTATGTAGGCTGTATTAGTTATTGTTAGTTATTATTGTTTTAGGGGCGGAACTACGAGGTCATCTGCCCCTATGTGGGCTGTATTAGTTATTGTTAGTTATTGTTGTTTTAGGGGCGGAACTACGAGGCCATCTGCCCCTATGTGGGCTGTATTAGTTATTGTTAGTTATTGTTGTTTTAGGGGCGGAGCTACGAGGTCATCTGCCCCTGTGTGGGCTGTATTAGTTATTGTTAGTTATTATTGTTTTAGGGGCGGAACTACGAGGCCATCTGCCCCTATGTGGGCTGTATTAGTTATTGTTAGTTATTGTTGTTTTAGGGGCGGAACTACGAGGCCATCTGCCCCTATGTGGGCTGTATTAGTTATTGTTAGTTATTATTGTTTTAGGGGCGGAACTACGAGGCCATCTGCCCTTATGTGGGCTGTATTAGTTATAGTTGTTTTAGGGGCGGAGCTACGAGGTCATCTGCCCCTATGTGGGCTGTATTAGTTATTGTTAGTTATTGTTGTTTTAGGGGCGGAACTACGAGGTCATCTGTCCCTATGTGGGCTGTATTAGTTATTGTTAGTTATTATTGTTTTAGGGGCGGAACTACGAGGCCATCTGCCCCTATGTGGGCTGTATTAGTTATAGTTGTTTTAGGGGCGGAGCTACGAGGTCATCTGCCCCTATGTGGGCTGTATTAGTTATTGTTAGTTATTGTTGTTTTAGGGGCGGAACTACGTGGTCTTCTGCCCATATGTGGGCTGTATTAGTTATTGTTAGTTATTGTTGTTTTAGGGGCGGAACTACGAGGTCATCTGCCCATATGTGGGCTGTATTAGTTATTGTTAGTTATTGTTGTTTTAGGGGCGGAACTACGATGTCATCTGCCCCTGTGTGCGCTATATTATTTATAGTTGTTTTAGGGGCGGAACTACGAGGTCATCTGTCCCTGTGTGGGCTGTATTAGTTATTGTTAGTTATTGTTGTTTTAGGGGCGGAACTACGAGGTCATCTGCCCCTATGTGGGCTGTATTAGTTATTGTGAGTTAGAGTTGTTTTAGGGGCGGAACTACGAGGTCATCTGTCCCTGTGTGGTCTGTTTTAGTTATTGTGAGTTATTGTTGTTTTTCGATGGGAACAACGAGGTCATCTGCCCCTATGTGGGCTGTATTAGTTGTTGTGAGTTATTGTTGTTTTAGGGGCGGAACTACGAGGTCATCTGACCCTGTGTGGGCTATATTAGTTGTTGTGAGTTATTGTTGTTTTAGGGGCGGAACTACGTGGTCATCTGCCCCTATGTGGTCTGTATTAGTTGTTGTGAGTTATTGTTGTTTTAGGGGCGGAACTACGAGGTCATCTGTCCCTGTGTGGGCTGTATTAGTTGTTGTGAGTTATTGTTGTTTTAGAGGCGGAACTACGAGGTCATCTGTCCCTGTGTGGGCTGTATTAGTTATTGTGAGATATTGTTGTTTTAGGGGCGGAACTACGAGGTCATCTGTCCCTATGTGGTCTGTATTAGTTATTGTGAGTTATTGTTGATTTAGGGGCGGAACTACGAGGTCATCTGTCCCTATGTGGTCTGTATTAGTTGTTGTGAGTTATTGTTGTTTTAGGGGCGGAACTACGAGGTCATCTGCCCCTGTGTGGGCTATATTAGTTATAGTTCTTTTAGGGGCGGAACTACGAGGTCATCTGTCCCTATGTGGTCTGTATTAGTTGTTGTGAGTTATTGCTGTTTTAGGGGCGGAACTACGAGGTCATCTGTCCCTGTGTGTGCTGTATTAGTTATTGTGAGTTATTTTTGTTTTAGGGGCGGAACTACGAGGTCTTCTGCCCCTATGTGGGCTTTATTAGTTATAGTAGTTTTAGGGGCGGAACTACGAGGTCATCTGCCCCTGTGTGTGCTGTATTAGTAATCGTGAGTTATTTTTGTTTTAGGGGCGGAACTACGAGGTCTTCTGCCCCTGTGTGGGCTATATTAGTTATAGATGTTTTAGGGGCGGAACTACGAGGTCATCTGCCCCTGTGTGGGCTATATTAGTTATAGTTGTTTTAGGGGCAGAACTACGAGGTCATCTGCCCCTATGTGGGCTTTATTAGTTATAGTTGTTTTAGGGGCGGAACTACGAGGTCATCTGCCCCTGTGTGGGCTATATTAGTTATAGTTGTTTTAGGGGCGGAACTACGAGGTCATCTGCCCCTATGTGGGTTTTATTAGTTATTGTTGTTTTAGGGGCGGAACTACGAGTTCATCTGCCCCTGTGTGGGCTATATTAGTTACTAGCTGAAGTACCCGTGCTTCGCTACGGGTCGTAAATAAATTAAAATGTGAAGGTGACAGTTAAAACAGGGGATAGGCGAGGTGCTGCGCAGAGGGAGATAAAGGATGGAACATTTTGTCCAACTACACCGCTCTGCCTTGACCGTGTTTTATAGCACACATTTAGGTTTTACTCGCTAACGGTTGGAGATACATTTCGGATAGAAAATGCAATTTTTAACCTCGTACATGCCATCAAAAGTTTGCTATTTCTTAGCGTTCTCTTTTTATTTGAAATGGAAATATGAAAGTTTAAAACCAAAGGGTAGAGTGACGTCACTAAAATGGTCGCCATCTTTAATTAGTGCAAAGTATTGAAATCAAAAGTAACCTGTATGTTAACCAGGTAAATCTGCTACTCCCATGTAAAATTCATGTAAATCGGACCAGTGGTACTTGCGTGATTGAGTAATATACAGACACACACCATCTCATTTTTAGTCTCGCTTCGCTCGCGTCATAGTCGTGTCATATTGTTATTCAATGAAATGCAGTTTTAACCCCGTTAACACCCCTTTAGAACCTGAATATCCAAAAATCCCTCCTTAGTAGATGTTTTCGACACACGACAAACATATCCTCAAAATATCATTCTTCTAACATTAATAGTTTTGGTTGGTCGATGAGAGTGAACATCCAAAAATCCGTCCTTAGTGGACGTTTTTCTTCCAGAATTTCACCCCTCCCCATAGGCCCCTTAAATTGGGTTTATGAAAAGACGGTCGAACACCTATTTATTTTATTTATTTATTTATTTATTTATTTATTTATTTTAAGCTGACTGATTTCCTCCGAGTTTCAAACTCCTCGCCTATGTCGTTTAAGAGATACACGCTCCGTTAAGAATCCTTCAACGCCCACTTTTCATCCCTTTCACCTCATAATATACACTATATCGAAAAAACATTAGACATGTGTCAGCTTATTTTTAATTATTAGTATATATGCCAAGTATCAATCCCCAAATGAAACCACTCGTGAGATATTGTTATTCAATTAAATGCAGGTTTAACCCCCTTAAGACCCCTTTAGAGCCTGAATATCAGAAAATCCACCTTAGTGTACGGTTTTGACATACAATGAACATATGAGGTCATCTGCCCCTATGTGGGCTGTATTACACACATCAAAAAAATTTTGCATCACCTCGGTTCCAAGAGTTCCGGAACCGTTAAATACAAAGGGAATAGAGATCAACACAAACAACATTTCAGCTCGTTTTATTGCTCATGAGACCCACACATTGCATGTTGTACCATCATACAGCTAGACTTTCAGCATTTGTGGTCCAGATTGCAGTACACACCACTACCTCTAATACCCAGTAGCACGTCCTCTTGCATTGATGCATGCCTGTATTCGCCGTGGCATACTATCCACAAGTTCATCAAGACACTGTTGGTCCAAATTGTCCCACTCCTCAACGACAATTCGGCGTAAATCTCTCAGAGTGGTTGGTGGGTCAAGACGTCCATAAACAGCCCTTTTCAACATATCCCAGGCATGTTCGATAGGGTTCATGTCTGGCGAACATGCTGGCCACTGTAGTCGAGCGATGTCGTTATCTTGAAGGAACGCATTCACAAGATGTGCACGATGAGGTCGAGAATTGTCGTCCATGAAGACAAATGCCTTTCCAATATTCTGCCGATAAGGTTGCACTATGGGTCGGAGGATGTCATTCAGGTATCGTAAAGCCGTTTCGGAATGCCTCTCCAATATTCTGCCGATAAGGTTGCACTATGGGTCGGAGGATGTCATTCAGGTATCGTAAAGCCGTTTCGGAGCCTTCCATGACCACCAGTGGCGTACGTCGGCCCCACATAATGCCACCCCAAAACATCAGGGAACCACCACCTTGCTGCACTCGCTGGACAGTGTGTCTAAGACGTTCAGCCTGACCAGGGTGCCTCCAAACACGTCTCCGACGATTGTCTGGTTGAAGGCATATGCGACACTCATCGGTGAAGAGAACGTGATGCCAATTCCGTGGGGTCCATTCAGCATGTTGTTGGGCCCATCTTTCCCCCGCTGCATGGTGTCGGGGTTGCAAAGCTGGACCTCGCCATGGACGTCGGGAGTGAAGTTGCGCATCATGCAGCCTATTGCGCACAGTTTGAGTTGAAACACGACGTCCTGTGGCTGAACGAAACGCATTATTCAACATGGTGGCATTGCTGTCAGGGTTCCTCCGAGCGGCAATCCGTAAGTAGCGGTCATCCACTACAGTAGTAGCCCTTGGGCGGCCTGAGCGAGGCCTGTCATCGACAGTTCCTGTATCTCTGTACCTCCTCCATGTCCGAACAACATCGCTTTGGTTCACTCTGAGACGCCTGGAAACTTCCCTTGTTGAGAGCCCTTCTTGACACAAAGTAACAATGCGGACGCGATCGAACTGCGGTATTGACCTTCTAGGCATGGTAGAACTACAGACAACATGAGCAGCGTACCTTCGTCCTGGTGGAATGACTGGAACTGATCGGCTGTCGTACCCCCTCCGTCTAATAGGCCCTGCTCATGCATGGTTGTTTACATCTTTGAGCAGTTTTAGTGACATCTATGAACAGTCAAAGGGACTGTATCTTGGATACAATATACACAGTCAACGTCTATATGCCGGAGATCTGGGAACCGAGGTGATGCAAAACTTTTTTTGATGTGTGTAGTTATTGTTAGTTATAGTAGTTTTCAGGGGCGGAACTACGAGGTCATTTGTCCCTATGTGGGCTGTATTAGTTATTGTTGTTTTAAGGGCGGAACTACGAGGTCATCTGCCCCTATGTGGGCTGTATTAGTTATTGTTAGTTATTGCTGTTTTAGGGGCGGAACTACGACGTCATCTGCTCCTATGTGGGCTGTATTAGTTATTGTTGTATAAGGGCGGAACTACGAGGTCATCTGTCCCTATGTGGGCTGTATTAGTAATTGTTAGTTTTTGTTGTTTTAGGGGCGGAACTACGAGGTCATCTGTCCCTATGTAAACTGTATTAGTTATTGTTAGTTATTGTTGTTTTAGGGGCGGAACTACGAGGTCATCTGCCCCTATGTGGGCTGTATTAGTTATTGTTGTTTAAAAGGGCGGAACTACGAGGTCATCTGCCCCTATGTGGGCTGTATTAGTTATTGTTGTTTAAAAGGGCGGAACTACGAGGTCATCTGCCCCTATGTGGGCTGTATTAGTTATTGTTAGTTATTGCTGTTTTAGGGGCGGAACTACGAGGCCATCTGCCCCTATGTGGGCTGTATTAGTTATTGTTAGTTATTGCTGTTTTAGGGGCGGAACTACGAGGCCATCTGCCCCTATGTGGGCTGTATTAGTTATTGTTAGTTATTGCTGTTTTAGGGGCGGAACTACGAGGCCATCTGCCCCTATGTGGGCTGTATTAGTTATTGTTAGTTATTGCTGTTTTAGGGGCGGAACTACGAGGCCATCTGCCCCTGTGTGGGCTGTATTAGATATTGTTAGTTATTGTTGTTTTAGGGGCGGAACTACGAGGTCATCTGCCCCTATGTGGACTGTATTAGTTATTGTTAGTTATTATTGTTTTTAGGGGCGGAACTACGAGGCCATCTGCCCCTATGTGGGCTGTATTAGTTATTGTTAGTTATTGTTGTTTTAGGGGCGGAGCTACGAGGTCATCTGCCCCTATGTAGGCTGTATTAGTTATTGTTAGTTATTATTGTTGTAGGGGCGGAACTACGAGGTCATCTGCCCCTATGTGGGCTGTATTAGTTATTGTTAGTTATTGTTGTTTTAGGGGCGGAACTACGAGGCCATCTGCCCCTATGTGGGCTGTATTAGTTATTGTTAGTTATTGTTGTTTTAGGGGCGGAGCTACGAGGTCATCTGCCCCTGTGTGGGCTGTATTAGTTATTGTTAGTTATTATTGTTTTAGGGGCGGAACTACGAGGCCATCTGCCCCTATGTGGGCTGTATTAGTTATTGTTAGTTATTGCTGTTTTAGGGGCGGAACTACGAGGCCATCTGCCCCTATGTGGGCTGTATTAGTTATTGTTAGTTATTGTTGTTTTAGGGGCGGAACTACGAGGCCATCTGCCCCTATGTGGGCTGTATTAGTTATTGTTAGTTATTATTGTTTTAGGGGCGGAACTACGAGGCCATCTGCCCCTATGTGGGCTGTATTAGTTATAGTTGTTTTAGGGGCGGAGCTACGAGGTCATCTGCCCCTATGTGGGCTGTATTAGTTATTGTTAGTTATTGTTGTTTTAGGGGCGGAACTACGAGGTCATCTGTCCCTATGTGGGCTGTATTAGTTATTGTTAGTTATTATTGTTTTAGGGGCGGAACTACGAGGCCATCTGCCCCTATGTGGGCTGTATTAGTTATAGTTGTTTTAGGGGCGGAGCTACGAGGTCATCTGCCCCTATGTGGGCTGTATTAGTTATTGTTAGTTATTGTTGTTTTAGGGGCGGAACTACGAGGTCATCTGCCCATATGTGGGCTGTATTAGTTATTGTTAGTTATTGTTGTTTTAGGGGCGGAACTACGAGGTCATCTGCCCATATGTGGGCTGTATTAGTTATTGTTAGTTATTGTTGTTTTAGGGGCGGAACTACGATGTCATCTGCCCCTGTGTGCGCTATATTATTTATAGTTGTTTTAGGGGCGGAACTACGAGGTCATCTGTCCCTGTGTGGGCTGTATTAGTTATTGTTAGTTATTGTTGTTTTAGGGGCGGAACTACGAGGTCATCTGCCCCTATGTGGGCTGTATTAGTTATTGTGAGTTAGAGTTGTTTTAGGGGCGGAACTACGAGGTCATCTGCCCCTATGTGGTCTGTATTAGTTGTTGTGAGTTATTGTTGTTTTAGGGGCGGAACTACGAGGTCATCTGTCCCTGTGTGGGCTGTATTAGTTGTTGTGAGTTATTGTTGTTTTAGAGGCGGAAATACGAGGTCATCTGTCCCTGTGTGGGCTGTATTAGTTATTGTGAGATATTGTTGTTTTAGGGGCGGAACTACGAGGTCATCTGCCCCTATGTGGGCTGTATTAGTTATTGTTAGTTATTGTTGTTTTAGGGGCGGAGCTACGAGGTCATCTGCCCCTATGTAGGCTGTATTAGTTATTGTTAGTTATTATTGTTTTAGGGGCGGAACTACGAGGTCATCTGCCCCTATGTGGGCTGTATTAGTTATTGTGAGTTAGAGTTGTTTTAGGGGCGGAACTACGAGGTCATCTGCCCCTATGTGGTCTGTATTAGTTGTTGTGAGTTATTGTTGTTTTAGGGGCGGAACTACGAGGTCATCTGTCCCTGTGTGGGCTGTATTAGTTATTGTTAGTTATTGTTGTTTTAGGGGCGGAACTACGAGGTCATCTGCCCCTATGTGGACTGTATTAGTTATTGTTAGTTATTATTGTTTTTAGGGGCGTAACTACGAGGCCATCTGCCCCTATGTGGGCTGTATTAGTTATTGTTAGTTATTGTTGTTTTAGGGGCGGAGCTACGAGGTCATCTGCCCCTATGTAGGCTGTATTAGTTATTGTTAGTTATTATTGTTTTAGGGGCGGAACTACGAGGTCATCTGCCCCTATGTGGGCTGTATTAGTTATTGTTAGTTATTGTTGTTTTAGGGGCGGAACTACGAGGCCATCTGCCCCTATGTGGGCTGTATTAGTTATTGTTAGTTATTGTTGTTTTAGGGGCGGAGCTACGAGGTCATCTGCCCCTGTGTGGGCTGTATTAGTTATTGTTAGTTATTATTGTTTTAGGGGCGGAACTACGAGGCCATCTGCCCCTATGTGGGCTGTATTAGTTATTGTTAGTTATTGTTGTTTTAGGGGCGGAACTACGAGGCCATCTGCCCCTATGTGGGCTGTATTAGTTATTGTTAGTTATTATTGTTTTAGGGGCGGAACTACGAGGCCATCTGCCCCTATGTGGGCTGTATTAGTTATAGTTGTTTTAGGGGCGGAGCTACGAGGTCATCTGCCCCTATGTGGGCTGTATTAGTTATTGTTGTTTTAGGGGCGGAACTACGAGGTCATCAGTCCCTATGTGGGCTGTATTAGTTATTGTTAGTTATTATTGTTTTAGGGGCGGAACTACGAGGCCATCTGCCCCTATGTGGGCTGTATTAGTTATAGTTGTTTTAGGGGCGGAGCTACGAGGTCATCTGCCTCTATGTGGGCTGTATTAGTTATTGTTAGTTATTGTTGTTTTAGGGGCGGAACTACGTGGTCATCTGCCCATATGTGGGCTGTATTAGTTATTGTTAGTTATTGTTGTTTTAGGGGCGGAACTACGAGGTCATCTGCCCATATGTGGGCTGTATTAGTTATTGTTAGTTATTGTTGTTTTAGGGGCGGAACTACGATGTCATCTGCCCCATTGTGCGCTATATTATTTATAGTTGTTTTAGGGGCGGAACTACGAGGTCATCTGTCCCTGTGTGGGCTGTATTAGTTATTGTTAGTTATTGTTAGTTATTGTTGTTTTGGGGGCGGAACTACGAGGTCATCTGCCCCTATGTGGGCTGTATTAGTTATTGTGAGTTAGAGTTGTTTTAGGGGCGGAACTACGAGGTCATCTGTCCCTGTGTGGTCTGTTTTAGTTATTGTGAGTTATTGTTGTTTTTCGATGGGAACAACGAGGTCATCTGCCCCTATGTGGGCTGTATTAGTTGTTGTGAGTTATTGTTGTTTTAGGGGCGGAACTACGAGGTCATCTGCCCCTGTGTGGGCTATATTAGTTGTTGTGAGTTATTGTTGTTTTAGGGGCGGAACTACGTGGTCATCTGCCCCTATGTGGTCTGTATTAGTTGTTGTGAGTTATTGTTGTTTTAGGGGCGGAACTACGAGGTCATCTGTCCCTGTGTGGGCTGTATTAGTTATTGTGAGATATTGTTGTTTTAGGGGCGGAACTACGAGGTCATCTGTCCCTATGTGGTCTGTATTAGTTATTGTGAGTTATTGTTGATTTAGGGGCGGAACTACGAGGTCATCTGTCCCTATGTGGTCTGTATTAGTTGTTGTGAGTTATTGTTGTTTTAGGGGCGGAACTACGAGGTCATCTGCCCCTGTGTGGGCTATATTAGTTATAGTTCTTTTAGGGGCGGAAATACGAGGTCATCTGTCCCTATGTGGTCTGTATTAGTTGTTGTGAGTTATTGTTGTTTTAGAGGCGGAACTACGAGGTCATCTGTCCCTGTGTGGGCTGTATTAGTTATTGTGAGATATTGTTGTTTTAGGGGCGGAACTACGAGGTCATCTGTCCCTATGTGGTCTGTATTAGTTGTTGTGAGTTATTGTTGTTTTAGGGGCGGAACTACGAGGTCATCTGCCCCTGTGTGGGCTATATTAGTTATAGTTCTTTTAGGGGCGGAACTACGAGGTCATCTGTCCCTGTGTGGGCTGTATTAGTTATTGTTAGTTATTGTTGTTTTAGAGGCGGAACTACGAGGTCATCTGCCTTTATGTGGGCTGTATTAGTTATGTTAGTTATTGTTGTTTTAGGGGCGGAACTACGAGGTCATCTGCCCCTATGTGGGCTGTATTAGTTATTGTTAGTTATTGTTGTTTTAGGGGCGGAACTACGAGGTCATCTGCCCTTATGTGGGGTGTATTAGTTATTGTTGTTTTAGGGGCGGAACTACGAGGTCATCTGCCCCTATGAGGGCTTTATTAGTTATAGTTGTTTTAGGGGCGGAACTACGAGGTCATCTGCCCCTGTGTGGGCTATATTAGTTATAGTTGTTTTAGGGGCAGAACTACGAGGTCATCTGCCCCCATGTGGGCTGTATTAGTTATAGTTGTTTTAGAGGCGGAATTACGAGGTCATCTGCCCCTGTGCGTGCTGTATTAGTTATAGTTGTTTTGGGGGCTAAACTACGAGGTCA
Organism: Meconema thalassinum; assembly: GCA_946902985.2. Lineage (NCBI taxonomy): Eukaryota > Metazoa > Arthropoda > Insecta > Orthoptera > Tettigoniidae > Meconema > Meconema thalassinum. Next base: position 20,860,166 of record OX336391.1, read on the forward strand.
TCTGCCCCTATGTGGGATGCATTAGTTATTGTTGTTTTTAGGGGCGGAACTACGAGGTCATCTGTTCCTATTGTAACGTGTTTTTCGAGGGTATTTTATGCCACTGACATAAGTCAGTAGGAAGCCAATCAATATTTATTTACGCGGCAAATTGTTCAGCCAAGAGATGTTTCATGTAACTTATTATTATTATTATTATTAAGGTATATTTTGGAGCGTTTTTTATAAGATGATAAGTATACAGATGGGTTTTCGATGTTATAGAAAACACTATCAAGCGAATTATCACGAACAACATTATCGCGGAAAATTATATGATTACGGAATTTTACGGATTTTTGTCAGATAGAGTTTATTGTGAGAGAGATGAGTCACTGGGAATTCAGCTACAGGTATATTCTTGTCGAGAAGCGTGACGCAAGCTGGCTGGCTGCTTGAAGAAAAGGCGAAATGGCCTGGACCGGTAATCGACATCGTCGCGCCGAGTGAATTGACCCTGAGGTGGGGAGTATCGCGTGGTGGCTCAGCCAATCAGTGGAGAGCGGGCGAGTAGAAGATGGCTCCGGAGTGGGGGTTCGGCGAGAGCATATATTGTTTGCGCGCCGAGGAGGCAGGACGATTATCATTGTAAAACTTGGCCGTTGTGGTTGCTCGTGTTGTTGGTTCCGGTGTGATCGGACCATAACTTAACATTTCTACTACTATCTCTACAACTGACGAAGAAGATGACGACGTCCAGAAGGCTGTGGGAAGCTCTCTTCAGCATCAAGTACGAGGGAAATGCCACGGCAATTTCCAATGGTAAGCGCGAATGACTCAGAACTACATAATCTCTCGTTTCATTGTTTCATATTCAGTATTTCAGTAACTTCTTAGCTTGGGAATAATAGTAAAATCAGTAATTCATCCGATTCCGTTTTCACGTAATTCTCTAGTGGTAATATTCAAATCGTAACGCTCCAATTTAAATTTATTATTATTATTAAAATGCCACTACTTGTTTCTTATATAATAAATTCATTTCTTATAACGATGCAATCTTTGCTTTCTGTAGGTAGCATTAGATATAGACCAAACTCCTTCTCCTGATACAATTGTTAGTTGGGTTAATGGTCAAATCATACCACGATCTGAGGGTGAAGATTCTTAAAGGTGTTCTGCCAGAGCTAGGTGTTGTTAAATATAAATTTAGATTTCAACATAGCGTTGAGGTCTTGGCGCCCATTAATACAACGTATCTTAGTCAGAGTAAACATTACATTTGTACGCTCAACGTGGGATAATGAAACCGTTACACTTGTCACCCAACACTCGGGTCACTAATGAACAGTTACACTTGCCGCCCTACTGTGGAGCTTCTTATACATGTATTTTAAAGTGCAAGGCAGGGGTAGTAAATCCGTTATACTTGTCGCTACCAACGTGAGGCCGAAAACCTAATAACATTTGTGGAAGGAGAAGGGTATATATATCTGTGCCTGTATTTTGGGGATTTTCATTTATCGGTGTGTATCAGCATGGGTAGTGTTGAGGAAGAGATGAAGTTGCGTAGTGGTCACCAGTTGGATAGTGAAGATACGGGCAGTATGGCTAGTCTTGGAAATGAAAGCAGTTCAGGGATGCCGGAGGTAAATCCCGATACTGAGGGGGGTAACCAAAATAGTCAAGCAGGGTTAGAGAGTTTGCTTCTTCAGTTTATGCAACAAAATAAAATTAGCACAGATGCTTTAAATGCTAAACTTGAACAAAATAGTAGGGAAAATAAAGAGAGTACTGAAACTTTAAAATTCTAAAGTCGAACATAATAATGCTAAACTTGAACAAAACAGTAGGGAAAATAAAGAGAGTACAGAGGCTCTAAACGCTAAATTGGAACAGAGCAGTAAGGAAGTGAGCAATAAATTAAATGAGAAATTTGAAGAGAACAATGTAAAATTAGATAAGAAATTTGAGCAGATTAGGGGAGAAATCAGAGGGGTGATGTAAGAAAAAGCTTAATAGATTATTGCAGATGTAGACAGAAAATTAGGAAAAGTACAGGAGGAGTTAGAAATTAGAATCAGTACACAGGCTGAAAATTTAAAAGAACTAGTGCAACTTGAAACACAGCAGGTCAAAAAGCAATTGGGGGGAGAAATTGATAAGATTCAGGTAGCAACTAAAGAGGTTAAAGAACAGCTGGGGGGAAGAATTGATAAAGTGCATGCAGAAATAATCACTGAAGTTAATGATTTAAGGGAGAGGGATAAGGAAAGCATTAATGAAATGAAGGAGAAACAAGCTCAGTTAAGTGGTAAAGTTGAAGCATCGGAAGGGAGCATTAGGTTAACAGTAACTAATATTGAAAGAAAAGCTGAGGAGAAAATTGCAGAATTAGAACAGAAGTTGAAAGCTAGAATTAGGCAGGAAAATAGTCAGAGTAGGCCAGTTTATGTGAATAGCACACACAGAAAAAATAGAACTAGGCAAATTCAGTAATCGGCAGGGTTGTCCAATGGAGTTCATGAATGCAATAGAAAATAAATTCAGGGAGAGGTTGGAAGATGGTAGTATTGAGTGGTGCCAGGTAGTTGAGATTTTAGAGCAAGCGTTTGTAGGGGAGACAAGAAACTGGTTTGCTGCCTACAGAGACAATTTCGAGAATATTTCACATTTTAAAGTTAAATTTTGTGAGAAATTTTGGAATGAGGTAATTCAGTCTCACCATCGTGAGGGAATTGTGTGTGGGAAATATAACCCGAGAGGAAACTACACTATGACCGAGTACTTTTTAGACAGGTATTGACGTGTAAATATCTGGATGGTTTGAAGGAGGAAAGTGATGTAGTCAGGCTATTACTAAGACATTTTCCATATAGAATCAAAGAAGCTGCCTGTATCCAAAATGTTAAATCTATTTCACAAGTGGAAAATTTATTAAGTACATTCGATGCTCTGGGAAGAGGTGGTTACGAGGAGAATTTCGTTAGGAACCAGGGTAACCATAATAACAGGCCTAATGAGAATAGGAATCAGGAAGTTCAAGGGAACAGTGGCGAAGGGGCCAACGTCCAAAGTAGGGGGAACCAAAATAATAATAATAATAATCTGCAAAACCAGTACAGAGGAAATGGGTATGGTACGAACTACCAAGGTAAAATAATGATTTCAGGGGAAATCAAGGCCGAAATAATGATTTTAGGGGTAACCAAGGGAGGTATAATAACAATAATAATTATAACCAGAACAGGGGTCAAGGAGGGAATCAGCCCAATGGTAATAACGGACAGAGAGATACCGTTAACACAACCCAGAACAACCAGACCAGTGCAGTAGTGAGTAGTACTACACCAAGCGGTAGCGGTACTTTAAACACGAACCAGGCTGCGATGTAAGGTCAGAATCTCAGTCTGTAACATGCCCTGTCCTTACACTTATACAGGAACCCTATGACCTAAATGTAAGAAATGAATTATTACGTGAACTAAATGATGAAGGTATTATTCAGGAGGAGGTTAGTAAGAGCCCCATAGTTAAATTTAACGTGTCCGAGGCGTACACAGATGTTTTAATTGATAGAGGTTGTATGAAGAGTTGCTTAAGTAGTGCATTTTATGATAAAATGAAAGGAACTGGAGTAAATTTTGAGGAGATGCCAATTAAAAGCACTTTTGTTATCACAGCTGTTGGGAAGAGGTCTAAAGTAATTTCTAAGCAAGTTTTAGTAGACATTAAAATTAATAATCATGTAGAAAAGCAGATTTGTCTTGTAATTCCAAATTTAGTATTCAGTGTTATCTTGGGTTCAGAGTGGCTAAGTAGAGTGTCTGGTAACTTATGTTATGATGTAGGGAGTTTAAAATTTAAATGGGGTGATTCTGAAGTAGAAGTAGCGTTCAATGACCATATTCAGAGAAGTAGTGTTGTAGGTGTGATTTGTACTTTAAATGAGATATCGCCAGCCGTAGAGCGGGATTCTCCATGTTTTGTGGGCAGTGTGATTACGAACGGTAGTCTAGAGGACTATTTACGTGATGCTGCATTTCAGGGAAATATAGAGGAGGAACAGTGTGTTCGGCTCTATGATATGTTAGTGTGTAATAGGAGAGTTTTTGAGGGTCGCATTGGTATGGCCAATTGCTATACACATTCATTGAACGTTATTGATAGGTCAGTATTCACAGGACAGAGATATCCTGTACCTTTCGCTTATCAGAGTGTAGTTGAGGCACAAATTAACCAGATGCTTGAAGATGGGATTATTGAGCACTCTAACAGTCCGTATGTTAATTCTTTGATCACGGTACCCAAGGCCGACGGCACAGTTCGTATTTGTTTAGACGCTCGTTTGGTTAACAGTAGAATTAGTTCAGATCAGCTGAAATCTATGTCAATAGAGGAATTAATGCAAACATTTGAGGGGAAGAAGTATTTCACTTGTGTAGATTTGAGTTCCAGTTTTTGGCAAGTGCCACTTATGTACGAAGATAGACCATTTTCAGCTTTTAGTCATAAATATAACCTTTATCAATTTTGTAGAACACCTTATGGGTTAAAGAGCAGTTCAGCAGCTTTAATTAGGACTTTAAACATCGCATTAGGGGATGGCACAGGAGAGTTTGTAACCATTTACATTGATGATATGGTAATTAGTTCACGCAGTTTTGAGGAGCATCTACGTCATTTAGATATAGTTTTTCAGAAGTTGGATCAGGCAGGGTTCACTTTGAAGCTGTCTAAGTCGTCATTCTGTCAGTCAGAAGTGACATTTTTAGGTCATAGAGTGTCGAGTAGAGGTGTAACACCAGAAGAAGGTAGGGTTAATAAGATACTTAACGCAGAGGTGCCACAGAATGTTAAACAGTTAAAAACATATATGGGAATTTGCAACTCTTTCAGGAGGTTCGTTCTTAAATATTCAGGGTTGGTAGAACCATTCAGGGAATTGCTTAAAAGTGGGACTCGGTGGAGATGGGAGTCCAAGCATGATCAGGCTTTTAGAGCGCTGAAGGAAGGTTTTGAGAAAGCTGTAGTGCTGAAATATCCTTTGAAAGATCAGGAATATGTGGTTATGACAGATTCTTCGCATATAGGCATTGCTGGATTATTATGTCAGAAAGATGATGAGGATAATCTGTGCATTGTGTCTTTAGCCTCGCGAGGACTGACAGCAGCAGAGAAAAGATACACGATTACTGAGTTAGAGCTTTTAGGTATTGTTTTCAGTTTGGGGAAATTTAGAATGTATTTAGTAGGGGGGAAATTTGGGATCCATACAGATCACCATGCATTACTGTATATGAGGACTTGTAAACTCAGTTCTAACAGAGTTAGTAGGTGGATTCTTGCTCTGCAGGAATACGAATTCACAATAAAATATATTAAAGGTAAAGATAACATTCTTGCAGACATGCTATCAAGGGACACAAATTTATGTAGGGATTATCCTGTGGTTAAAGCAGGGGACGGTATTTTATTATGTGCATGTGTGGACAGTAGCAACAGGGCATCGTTACAGACACCGAGAAATATGCTAGTGGAGCAACGTGATGACGTTAAGTAAAGGGAGCCACTGGCTAGGTTGGAAATAAGTGAAGAAGAGTATGTGAAAGTAGGACGGTTCACGTACAAGATGCAGGATGGGCTTCTTGCACGGAAATGTAGGAATAATCGGTGGGCAATATGTGTTCCTGCCACTTTGCGGGAGGAGCTAATTTGGTTCATTCATAGGGAATTAGGACACTTTGGTGCTGCCAAGGTCTTCTATGAAATTGGTCGTGACTTCATTTGGAGTAAAATGGGAAGGGATGTTAGGAGGATTTTAGCTAAGTGTGACACCTGTCAAAGGAGCAAATATCCAGTTAAATATTGAGTGGGGGAGAGATCTGCAGTTCTCACCAGTAGTCCCGGCGAACTACTATGCGTGGATTTATTTGGCCCGATCGTTAAAGGACAGTACGGCTACGAGTACATTTTTATAGTTATTGACGCTTTTAGTAAGTATGTCAAGCTATATCCGCTAAGGAAAGCCACGGGACTAGCGTGTAGCCGTCTGATCATTAATAAGTATGTAACTGAGTATGGCCTTCCTCTCAGGATACTATCTGACAGTGGACCACAGTTTACTGCAAAGAAATGGAGAACCAGTATGCAGGAAGCTGGTATTTCACACGGTCATTCCTCTGTAAGGTACCCTCAGGGTAATTCTGCAGAGCGTCCATTAAGGGAAGTGGCTCGTCTTTTTCGGACTCTAGTGCATGACAAGCATACGGCCTGGGTTGGACATCTTCCCAAAGTCGAGACTTGGCTGAATTCTGTCCAGCATGAGAGCACGAAATTGACGCCATACGAAGCTCACTTCGGAAAGAGACCACAAAATGAACTAGCGAGGGTGTTGGGTTTAAATGAGGGAAAACAACTGGGGATGGATTACATTGTCCAGTTGGCGAAACAGAATTTATCTAAGTCAGCACAAAAGAGAATTCGCGAACAAAAAGAAACTAAATTTGACCTATTCGAGCCGGGAGACAGAGTCTTACTTAGAGTGCCGAAACAGTCAAATAAGGTAGAGAAAGTCATGTTCAAGTTCTTTTATCTCTACGAGGGCCGATTTATAGTTTCCAAACGTATTGGCAAATCAGCATATGTGCTGGAGGATAGTAAGGGAAACAGATTATACGGGACGTATAATATACATAGTCTACGAAAGTGTGTGTCATAAAGTGAGTGTGTTTAGCTGGCGAGCCAGCCTACCAAATGAGTAAGTGTGGTATTTGGTGCGGGGGAGATCTGGTCTTCCAGGTAGGCGTATCAGAAGTCGCAAAGGGGTGTAGTATGTAAGTAATTGAGAGTTTTTAAGGTACAGGGAAATATGACGGGATTGTCGGATGCTCTTGAGCACTAAAATGTCTCGATACACCAAGGCCAGAATTTGGTAGCGCTGGTGGATTCCCATTGTCTCCTAGAGATGGGTGAGCGCTTGTACAGGGTATTTTTGCTTAAGGCGTCCACGAGACAAAAGATGGGCCACCACAAGGCGAGACAGTCCTTCATGAAACTCATACATAACAGCACACGTGATTTCTGCTTACGGCCTCGCCATGTAAGAGTTGTAGGTGTGTAATTTAAGGTAATTAGTACAAAGGTATTATTTGAGTGTGGAGAACTGGTCCGGATTGCGAACTAGTATTAAGTAGAATTTGGTCTACGGGAACTTAAGAAGACAGGGCGATCACGGCACAGAAATATTTGGTGTTATATGTAATGCGCACTTACTGTTTTTTTTCTTTCAGAAATCAATATTAATTTTATCTAATACACAGAGGGATTAAGTATTATGGTCACGAGGCGCAGCCACAATAGTGTGATCGTGTGCTCAGTGAGATCAGTGAGATTAAGTTTCACAAGAGGGAAGCGACCTCCAGTGATATTAGGAAGTTCTGTGGTGATAACTATATATCAGAACACCTTTGATGCGTGTTAAGTGACATCATATATACACAGTGCTCACACATTATTTATGTATATCTTTCCCAACATAGAGATATTTGAGAGGCGGAAATATCCGTGGAACATTAATCTAAATGAAAAACATTGGACTGATTGCATAGGGCAATCCAAAATAACAACAGACTTTGACGCAAAGTGCGTAAAGAAAATTATGAGTGTATATATATGTAATTTAGGGTGATTTAATTTATGTAATATGTATTTTGGATGGGGATTTTATTAACGTATCTGGGATAATCGCATGATGGACCGTCGTCACGGTAAACGTGTTTTTCGAGGGTATTTTATGCCACTGACATAAGTCAGTAGGACGCCATTCAATATTTATTTACGCGGCAAATTGTTCAGCCAAGAGAAGTTTCATGTAACTTATTATTATTATTATTATTAAGGGATTTTTGGAGCGTTTTTTATAAGATTATAAGTATACTGATAGGTTTTCGATGTTATAGAAAACACTATAAAGCGAATTATCACGAACAACATTATCGCGGAAAATTATATGATTACGGAATTTTACGGATTTTTGTCAGTTAGAGTTTGTTGAGAGAGAGATGAGTCACTGGGAATTCAGCTACAGGTATATTCTTGTCGAGAAGCGTGACGCAAGCTGGCTGGCTGCTTCAAGAAAAGGCGAAATGACCTGGACCGGTAATCGACATCGTCGCGCCGAGTGTATTGACCCTGAGGTGGGGAGTATCGCGTGGTGGCTCAGCCAGTCAGTGGAGAGCGGGCGAGTAGAAGACGGCTCCGGAGTGGGGGTTCGGCGAGAGCATATATTGTTTGCGCGCCGAGGAGGCAGAACGATTATCATTGTAAAACTTGACCGTTGTGGTTGCTCGTATGGTTGGTTCCGGTGTGATCGGACCATAACTTAACTTTTCTACAACTATCTCTACAACTGACGAAGAAGATGACGACGTCCAGAAGGCTGTGGGAAGCTCTCTTCAGCATCAAGTACGAGGGAAATGCCACGGCAATTTCCAATGGTAATCTCGAATGACTCAGAACTACATAATCTCTCGTTTCTTTGTTTCATATTCAGCATTTCAGTAACTTCTTAGCTTGGGAATAATAGTAAAATCAGTAATTCATCCGACTCCGTTTTCACGTAATTCTCTAGTGGTAATATTCAAATCGTAACGCTCCAATTTAAATTTATTATTATTATTAAAATGCCACTACTTGTTTTTTATATAATAAATTCATTTCTTATAACGATGCAATCTTTGCTTTCAGTAGATAGCATTAGATATAGACCAAATTCCTTCTCCTGATACAATTGTTAGTTGGGTTAATGGTCAAATCATACCACGATCCGAGTGTGAAGATTCTTAAAGGTGTTCTGCCAGAGCTAGGTGTTGTTAAATATAAATTTAGATTTCAACATAGCGTTGAGGTCTTGGCGCCCATTAATACAACGTATCTTAGTCAGAGTAAACATTATATTTGTACGCTCAACATGGGCTAATGAAACCGTTACACTTGTCACCCAGCAGTGGGGTCACTAATGAACAGTTCCTATGTGAGCTGCATATTCCAACTAGGCAATAAGGCTGTTTCCTAGTGAACAAAATGCGAACTCATTCTTGTCACTTGAACGAACAAAACCATCGCTAATTACTTGGTGTTCAGTTGCCCGTTTGAATGAATTAGATGTGATGTCCTCTAACAGTCCTTTCTTTTCAAACCTAATCCGTCAGCGCAACTCGTTACAGGAAAAGTATGTGAACGTCAACATTCCACTGCAATAAGTGAGAATAATGAAAACTGAATGTTTATACTTAAGATATAAGGAAGCACCAAATTCTTATTTATTCTCTTAATAGAGGTGATGAGACACAATATGGACTGTTGAAAGCACAGTCGGCTTTTTGGTGCCGTAGGAGGATTAACACGTTCGTCCGGAAAACCTGATAATCTAAAATCTCCGACATATAAAACATTATTATCTGTATATTATATATTGGCTCCTCCATCACCACATCATTGAAGTGTGAAAACGAGCTCAGTTCCACTCATTTGAGGAAAACCTTCATATTATTTCAATTGCCTAGTTAGAACTCTTGATCGCTAAGACATTAGTCCGGTTCTGTTCATCATCGAGCAGAGCAAAATTAAATGCCTATCATTTGGTTAATACTATTGTTCCATAATTGTGAAGGGTGTTAACCGTAAACGTGAAGCAAATCCATGGGGTAAGGAAATTCTCGTGGACAATAGTTTTGATCATCAGATGCAATTCGTATAGGCAATTGAATCTATGTCTTCAAATAAGCGTGTAATGAAATTATATATTTATTGAATAATTTAGATACACAATAATATTATATACCTATCCGGAAATTATGGGGTGATTATTGATATTATAAGGATAGTGGCGATTTACCTACTTTTGCCATTAGAAACTCTACAGATACAACCTATCTTCCACAGATCGGACAACGAACCAGCAAGAGATTCTTCCGGTGCCTCACTCTATCAATATGGTAGCATGAAGATACAAAAGTCAACTCAAAGCGCTATGTTGCCATATACATGCGATACTTGCGGAGCTAAGTATTCTAGGATGTATGCTTTGATTCAACACATGTTGATCCATAGTGGTCATAAGGCATATTCATGTGGTTCATGCGAGGCCGAGTTTCATACAACAAGTGATTTGAATAAACACATGTTGTTCCATAATAGTCCAAGGGCACATTCATGTGGATCTTGCGCAGCCAAGTTTCATAGAAAGGGTGATTTGGATCGACACATGTTGTTCCATAGTGGTCTTAGGCAGCATTTATGTGTTACTTGCGGAGCAACCTTTACTACAAAGAGTAGCATGAACAAACACATGCTGATACATAGTGGTCTTATGCAGCAGTCATGTGTCACTTGCGGAGCAAACTTTACTACAAAAGATAACTTATATACACACATGTTGATCCACAATAGTCGTAAGCCACTTTTATGTCTTACTTGCGGAGTAAAGTTCTATGATAGAGGTCATTTGAGGCAACACATGTCAATCCACAGTTGTATGCCACATTCATGTGGTGCATGCGGAGCAAAGTTTACTAAAAAGGTTGATTTGTATAAACATATGCCGATACATAGAGGAAATCCACATTAATGCGATCCACAGTGGTCGTGTGCCACATTCTGGGGGTACTTGCGACAAAAACTATACATTAAAAAGCTGTTTAAAAATATTACATGTTGATCCATAGTGGCCTCAGCTACATTTGTGTGGTTCACGCGGTGCAATATTTACTGAGAAAGGCAGTTTGAAGGAACACATATTGACCCGTCGTGGCCTTACCTTGTAGTACGTACGTAGCAGCTTTGTCTGGGAAAGATTCTTTGACGAGCCACCTTCTAATTCAAAGTGACCTACAGCCCTGAACCCACAATCATATGGGAATTGTTGGGAAAACTTGACTCTACTATGTAAAAAATTTAGGACGCATAGAAGCCGCACATATTCGCACTTTACATTACTTAGAATTTATTTGTTCACCCATACGAATTTATTTGTAAACAACGAAGAACGAAAGTTTTTCACACCTGCATGTCATGCAAAAAGAGAACAACTACCACCTTATGCCACCAACCCATCGTCTGCTATCACCGACTCCGAATAACACAACTGGACACGTGGGGCGGAGTGATATCTCGACGCCATACGACGGCGTTTTCTGCGATAGAAATCCCACCACTTAAGCCTAAGGTTATCGTCGAAAGATTATTTGATTTAGAGTCACTAATCTTTTATAATAAAGGATTAAGACATTTGTTTTCCTTGCGGATAAAAAGGAAAATAATTATATTTATCGGTATAGAAATTAGCAATTGATTTTAGAGGAGAAATGACAAAGGGGGAGTTAAGGATGATATCGGGTGAAATAAAAGAAGAGACATATGGAAATTCAGTAAAGGGACATGGCTTCATTCAATGCAAACAGTGTTCATTCAGTAGATAAAAGCATCTGTAAAAAAAATTAACGTGAGTATTTCCTGAGAAACAACTCTTTACATCAACACTAGTTTATATCAATATCTCTCGAACCTAATGTGTTAAACCCTGGCCCGAATCATTAAATGGTGAGGATATCTGAAATGTGAATACTGAGTCATGATAGCCCAATGACATTCCCAAAGTGAAATTACCTTTAATGGGAACAATCCTCTCACAGTCTTGGTGGGAATATAGGAGCTCTAAACTGATATAAGTTATCTTAAAAATAGCCCCAGGTGTGTCAATACCTCTAAGAGGAACCAACTTCTCACAGTGTTGGGGGGACCACAGAAGCTCTAAACTGATATATGGTATCATAAAGATACTCCAGTGTGCCGATACCTCTAAGAGGAACCAACCGCTCACAGTCTTGGTGGGAACATAGGAGCTCTAAAATGATATATGATATCTTAAAAATACTCCAGTGAGTCAAAACCTCTCCGAGTAACCATGTGCTCACAGTCGGGGTGGGTACGTAGAAGCCCTAAGCTGAATGATATTAGCTTAATAACACTCCAGGTATATCAATATCTTGAAGAATTATCTGCTCTCAGTCTGGCCAGATACCTAGGAGTTCTAAACTAAGTGATGCTCCGAATGTATCAGTACCCTAAGAGCGACTAGTCTGGGTGGATACCTAGGTGTTCTAAACTAAGTGATGCTCCGAATGTGTCAGTACCCTAAGAGGGACCAGTCTGGTCAGATACGTAGGAGTTCTAAACTATGTGATACTCCAAATGTGTCAGTACCTTAAGAGTGACTAGTCCGGGAGGGTACCTAGGAGTTCTAAACTAAGTGATGCCCCGAATGTGTCAGTACCCTAAGAGGGACCAGTCTGGGAGGGTACCTAGGAGTTCTAAACTAGGTGATGCTCAGAATAAGTCAGTACCCTAAGAGGGACCAGTCTGGATGGATACCTAAGAGTTCTAAACTAAGTGATGCCCCAGATGAGTCAGTACCCTAAGAGGGACCAGTCTGGGAGGGTACCTAGGAGTTCTAAACTAAGTGATGCCCCGAATGTGTCAGTACCCTAAGAGGGACCAGTCTGGGTGGATACCTAGGAGTTCTAAACTAAGTGATGCTCTGAATGTGTCAGTACCCTAAGTGGGACCAGTCTGGGAGGGTACCTAGGAGTTCTAAACTAGGTGATGCCCCGAATGTGTCTGTACCCTAAGACGGACCAGTCTGGTTGGATACCTAGGTGTTCTAAACTAAGTGATGCTCCGAATGTGTCAGTACCTTAAGAGGGACCAGTCTGGTCAGATACCTAGGAGTTCTAAACTATGTGATACTCCAAATGTGTCAGTACCTTAAGAGTGACTTGTCTGGGAGGGTACCTAGGAGTTCTAAACTAAGTGATGCCCCGAATGTGTCAGTACCCTAAGAGGGACCAGTCTGGGAGGGTACCTAGGAGTTCTAAACTAGGTGATGCTCAGAATAAGTCAGTACCCTAAGAGGGACCAGTCTGGGTGGATACCTAGGAGTTCTATACTAAGTGATGCTCCATATGTGTCAGTACTCTAAGAGGGACCATTCTGGGAGGGTACCTAGGAGTTCTAAACTAAGTGATGCCCCGAATGAGTCAGCACCCTAAGAGGGACCAGTCTGGGTGGATACCTAGGACTTCTAAACTAAGTGATGCTCCGAATGTGTCAGTACCCTAAGCTAAACTAAGTGATGCTCCGAATGTGTAAGTACTCTAAGAGGGACCAGTCTGGGAGGGTACCTAGGAGTTCTAAACAAGGTGATGCTCCGAATGTGTCAGTACCCTAAGAGGGACCAGTCTGGTGGGATACCTAGGAGTTCTAAACTAAGTGATGCTCCGAATGTGTCAGTACCCTCAGAGGGACCAGTCTGGTCAGATACCTAGGAGTTCTAAACTATGTGATACTCCAAATGTGTCAGTACCTTAAGAGTGACTTGTCTGGGAGGGTACCTAGGAGTTCTAAACTAAGTGATGCCCCGAATGTGTCAGTACCCTAAGAGGGACCAGTCTGGGTGGGTACCTAGGAGTTCTAAACTAGGTGATGCTCAGAATAAGTCAGTTCCCTAAGAGGGACCAGTCTGGGTGGATACCTAGGAGTTCTAAACTAAGTGATGCCCCAGATGTGTCAGTACCCTAAGAGGGACCAGTCTGGGAGGGTAACTAGGAGTTCTAAACTAAGTGATGCTCCGAATGTGTCAGTACCCTAAGAGGGACCAGTCTGGTCAGATACCTAGGAGTTCTAAACTATGTGATACTCCAAATGTGTCAGTACCTTAAGAGTGAATTGTCTGGGAGGGTACCTAGGAGTTCTAAACTAAGTGATTTCCCGAATGTGTCAGTACCCTATGAGGGACCAGTCTGGGAGGGTACCTAGGTGTTCTAAACTAGGTGATGTTCAGAATGTGTCAGTACCCTAAGAGGGACCAGTCTGGGTGGATAACTAGGAGTTCTAAACTAAGTGATGCCCCAGATGTGTCAGTACCCTAAGAGGGACCAGTCTGGGTGGATACTTAGGAGTTCTAAACTAAGTGATGCCCCAAATGTGTCAGTACCCTAAGAGGGACCAGTCTGGGTTGATACCTAGGAGTTCTAAACTAAGTGATGCTCCGAATGTGTCAGTTCCCTAAGAGGGACCAGTCTGCGATGGTACCTAGGAGTTCTAAAATAGGTGATGCTCCGAATGTGTCAGTACCCTAAGAGGGACCAGTCTGGGAAGATACCTAGGAGTTCTAAACTAGGTGATGTTCAGAATAAGTCAGTACCCTAAGAGGGACCAGTCTGGGAGGGCACCTAGGAGTTCTAAACTAAGTGATGCCCCGAATGTGTCAGTACCCTAAGAGGGACCTGTCTGGGTGGATACTTAGGAGTTCTAAACTAAGTGTTGCCCCGAATGTGTCAGTACCCTAAGAGGGACCAGTCTGGGTGGATACCTAGGAGTTCTAAACTAAGTGATGCTCCGAATGTGTCAGTACCCTAAGAGGGACCAGTCTGCGATGGTACCTAGGAGTTCTAAACTAGGTGATGCTCCGAATGTGTCAGTACCCTAAGAGGGACCAGTCTGGGAGGATACCTAGGAGTTCTAAACTAGGTGATGCTCCGAATGTGTCAATACCCTAAGAGGGACCAGTCTGTGTGGATACCTAGGAGTTCTAAACTAAGTGATGCTCCGAATGTGTCAGTACCCTAAGAGGCACCAGTCTGGGTGGATACCTGGGATGTCCCAACCAATTACACTAATTGTCTATTATTTTTGCTAATCAATATATCCAAGGTGTCGAGATATTGTAAGTGTTGTTACTCAGGACGCTCAAGCCCAATGTGGCTCCAGTCGGAGAAGTGAGTACATCTTTATAGTATGGCGCCTGTTAATACTTATCATCATGTGTATTGTATCCACCATGCGAGGAAATGCAGCATTATTACAAAGCTTATAAATAAAAGCTTAGAAATTGTATATTATGAGTTAACAAAATATCCATTGAAATGAAGATAAGAACGCTTTGCCGACAAATAAATTATCCTAAATAGTTGTACATTCATGACAATAAATATATAGTAAACGAGCATCCTTGCTACGATAATGTAGTTTTTTTTTTCGTGTAGCCTCCTCGGAGGCCGAGTGCAGGTCTTTCTATTTGACGCCCGTGGGCGACCTGTGCGTCGGGATGAGAGATGGAATGATGGAGATGAATGAAACTGGACAAGGATGTGGAAGGAAGCGGCCGTGGCCTATCAGAAGGTACCGTCCCAGCATTTGCCTGGTGTTGAAATGGGAAACCACGGAAAACCATTTCAAGGACGGTCGACGGTGGGGCTCGAACCCTCGCGTCTACCGAGTCAGCAGAGAGCTTGGCCCCATGACCTACTGCTGCGCATTAGCCAGCGTAGCCACTGCTGTCGGTGATAATGTAGTTAAGACGTGTATAATGAACTTATGGAATTTGAGGCTAAATTATAAATAAATACGTAAGCAAATACGGATTATTTTGCTGTGTACAAGAAACATCTTTTGACAACTGATATCGTAGTTTACTGAATACGTTGAAAATAAACCTTTATTAGAGTGTTTATAGAACATCTAAAAGGGAGACAGAAAGAAAGAAAGGCAAATTAAATGCCCCAAGACTCACACGAAGAGAGTTCCAGAACCATAGAATAATATCAAATAACCAAGTGTGGAGCAAACAATGGCGTTTTAAGTTATTATTATTAATATTACTACGAGATATGTGATAATTATTACATCATGCAATATATATAACGTGTTGTGCTCTTAGGCAGGTCTTCACACAGCAGCACTCCATGGAGTCTTGTCTTCAGCCGCTCTCTGTGTTTGGTGGTAATTTCCTGCAATCTTGACACTGTCCACCAGCTGGTACCTTCTCCGTCCTCTTTCTCTCTTTCCGTTTACTGATCCTTGGAGAGCATCCCTCAGCAAACACTCTCTTCGCAGCCAGTGCCCAAGCCAATTCCTCTTCCTTGTATGGATGGTATGTAACAGCCTCCGATTTTCTCCAATTCGCTCCAATACTTCCTCATTCCGGACCCTTTTCCACCCAGGATATCCTTTCCATTTTCCTCTAAGCACATTTCAAACGCTTCTAGTCCTCTTTCATCATCCTTCCTTAGCGTCCAGTTCTCGGCTCCGTATAGTGCCACACTCCAAACAAAGCATCTCTTCCTTGACCTCAAGTCCAAGCGTCCACACAATAGTCTCTTCTTTCTGTTGAAGGCTTCTTGAGCAACGGCAATGCGAGTTCTAACCCCTTTACTGCTTCTCATATCATCCGTTACTATGCTTCCTAGATATTAAAAACTGGCACTTGTTCAACATCGTCCTGGCCTATCCTGATGTTTATTACTTCGTTCCCTCTTGCGCTTATCACCATACTCTTGGTCTTGCTCTTATTACTGCGCATTCCATATTGCTCACAAGTTGCATTCAGATCTGCTGACATCCCATTCAGTATCCTTTCATTCTCTGCTAGCAACACCATGTCATCTGCAAATCGAATACACGCTATTCTCCTGCCACCAATGTGCACTCATCTTCATACAGGCATTTCCCAATGATATCTTCCAGGTTAATGTTGAATAGTATGGGAGATAGACAGCATCCTTGTCGAACACCCCTTCCTATTCTGATTTCAAAGTGTGTGTTGGTAATTTCGTTTGCTTTTATTTTACTTTACACGTTAGTGGCTGTGGGTGTTGGGAACGATGCACAGAAGTCCGGATTCGAAAAAAAGCGGACAACATATTTTCCGTTAAAATAAATGAAATACTTTTGTGTACAACTTTAAATTAGATGTTACTATGAGGCAAATTTGTCGTAGTGCATAAAATTACTTACTTATTCATCCTCTGATCCGGATGTGTCGACTTTTTCTGCTTCCCCTTCCTGCTCCGTCTCGTCCTCGGGTTTGATAATAAATTACACACCTCCTGAGGCAACTGTCTTCTTTTCTTCTGGGGCCGATAACCTAGATGTTAGGCCCCTTAAAACAACAATTATCATCATCATCATATGTTTTCTTCTTAGGTAGACCTCCAGTGCTTGAAATTACTGGATCAGAGCCTAGCAATAGTCTATGGAACAAGTCAAAATTATTGGAAATTCTTGAGGATTTTCTGGTATGGTCTCCCCTATATTTTCTTACGTCTTTGTTTCTAGACTCTAAGGCCTCTTCTGAAAGTTCTCAAATCGGCAAAACAGCTGCTTATATAATGGAAGATCCATGGATAAGTATTTTATGGAGTGTTGGAGGCATGTAATACCACGGATATAGCCGTACATAGGCCTGTAAGCTTGCTGTTTCTCTGCAGTAGGAATTGAACTCTTGAACTATCAATTTTATGACCAGATGAAATTGCTTTCTAAATTATTCCGTAACGAGTTAATAACTCCAGTCTACCCCTGTTATTTCGGATGCAACTTGAGGTTTTCAAAAAACCTTCGGGCAGTGTTGCCATCATTGGTTGTTCCGTATCGAGGCTTCGGAATATCAACTAGAGGACCTAATCTCGTTCTGAATGAGTCTTGCAAATTGTTTCTTTCATTAGAATAAGTCTCGAATAACATCTTTCACGCTCATTTTCCACTTTTTAAAACCCAGGTGGAATGAAATATGCAGGAGACTTTCAAGAAATCGGATGTGGGCGTGCAGAACTAAAATTCCAAACTCAAGCTGTAAATTGTCGACGGACGTTTGTGCCATTGTTTTTATAGATTGTTCATTTCTGAAATTTTTGCACCACAAATATAGCACTTATGCTTGAAGACTGCGCTAAATCATTGCATATTTTTCCATCTATCATTGACAATATTAAGGAATACTGCACTTCGGTGTTGTTTATAACCAAATGATGTAAATTCTCAATTTGATCATTTAGATACATCCTTTCCGTCCGTGTAATTTCCGATGTTTCATGAACCCGCTGCATTCAAATAGGCCTGCAGAATCGTGTAGATGAGGTTCTTGGATTTTTCCACGCAATAATTCCTGTTTAACTGTCAACGAGGCGCAGAGGCACGACAGATGACATAAATAAGATCTGGTCACTCTTTTCAGCTTCTGACCAGGTTTGTTTATATTGGGAATGGCCGAAGTTGCCATCAAAGCCCCATTTACAATGTAATGTATAGCTCTTATCATTCACATCTGGTAACGTTGATAAAATTCTGGAGGAAGTGTGGTCCAGCATGCCTTGTATTTTCACTTCACATTCATTTTCCTTAATTATTACATTTTGTGGATAAGTAGCTTTTTAGCATTCAAAATAGCATAATAGCTAGGGTATAAATCATGGTTATGTTTATTATCGAATCTTCTCATTGTCACATACCGGTGCTTGGATAACTTTGCTTTAATTATGAATGATAAGGCTTCTTCCACTGACATTTATATAGATCGTTGACCCCCCCCCCCCTCCCCTTTCTCCATGCATCCCGTATTCTATTGCCCCTTGTTGATGTAGTCGTGGTAGCTTCTTTTAATAGTTTGGCTGATGAATTGTCTCCCTCTGCCCTTAAATTCATGGCGGACGCATAGGCAAGCTCTGATTAAGTGGCACTCTCCCTTAGGTCTTCAATTTTTCTTCTTTTGCTTCTCTCCGTTAGCTCTTCAAATCTCTATGTTCCTCCACCGATTTATGGCATACTTCTGCCAAATGTAATTACTCGTCAGACACCCCTGCTGACATCCCCTCCAATACCTTAATAACACAAGCCTCGCTCATCTCCTCAACCAGTTCACACCTCATCCTAATTTCCTGACTCTTAACGCCGCTCTCCAGACATAAAACTCCGTTATCATAATCCATCAAAACTTTCTGTTGATCCAGCCAGTCATTGCCCAGAACTACCTCATATATTAAATTAGGTATTTCCAAACAGCATTGATTCCCTACCTGGCCTCCTAAAGTAATAGGCAATAATATCTGCTTGCTCACCTTCTGAGACTCATTCCCTTCAGCAGTAATAATGTGCATGGACTTAACAGGTATTTCCTCTAGCTTCTGTCCATCCCTAATAATTTCCTCATATAACACCTTGCTGATACAACTTCTCTCACTACCTGAGTCTACCAGAGATTAACTTCTCTTCCTAAAATGCCTATTGCAACAATTGATGATTAACCACTGTTTTTATCTTTTACTAGAAATTCCTCTTGGTCAGCCAATAAATCCTATTTTACCATAGGCGTGAAACTTACTTTCTCCTCGGTTATTACACACTGCCTAATGTACTTACCTCCAGGCTGTCTACCTGACCTACTTACACAACCCGCTGAGAGTTTAAATTACTTGTGCCTGCTCTCTCAGCTTGCTCCCGTCCCCTTGTTACCTCGCTAGCTCTCTGAGCTGCCCTCTCCTGTTGCTCTCTCCGCAAGTTTTCCCTACTTTGGAAATTATCTCTCCTTTGAAAATTCTCCCTCCTCTGATTGAAATTGTCACCTCTGGTTCCCTGATTAAACCTGTTCCTGTTAAAATTTGATTGAGTCTCATCCTGTCTATTCTCACTTTTCATCTCTACTCTATTAGTTTGCTGATGGATTAAGTTGTCAAAGCTAGTTAATGATTCCTATAACTCTTCAATACTCTTAACTTTTTTGCATACAGCTAGCCTGTTGGACTTGATTAGGAAAATGCTTGAGCATCAACCTCACTATATCTATCTCAGATGTAACCCCATCTAAATTCTTCCAAATTAGCACGTGCGCTAGAAAATATTCAGTGAGGGATACCCCGTCTCGCTCCTTAAATTTCCCAAACATGAGAGTTTCCCGTTCCCTAGCCTGAATAGATTCCCCCCAAAATTTTGCCTTGAATTTACTTTTAAAATCCTCTATATTTCTCATGTTCGGCCTATAAATCTGGAACCAAGATTTTACGTCTGCCTTGAACGAGTGTGACAGGATTTCCATGACCGATTCCCAATCGATCAAATTATCGTCTAAGTCTTTCTTGAATCTTTTCTCTATGGTCTTCAAATATTCCATAGGATTGAATTGTCGAGAATTAAACTGTGGTAAACCAATATCCCCGTATGAACAACCAAGTGACATGCCCCTTTGGCTCATCGGCCGGTCTCTCATCTCTCTTCTCACCTTAATCAATTCTTCCTGAAGCTTCTCATTCTTCTCCGCCAATGTCACCTGTTCCCCCTTCAGGCTCTCGATCTCCCCCAGCTTATTTTCTACGACCCCTACTCTATAACAACCGTCCCTTGATTTTTCCTCTACGGTATTGCATACTCGTTCACACTTTCCGCTCACTCGCTCCTCTATTTGTTCCCCATTAAATTTAATTTCGTTTCTAATTTCTCCCAGTTCCCGCTTCTGATCCTCCTGACGGCCCTCCATCACTGCTAACCTGATTTCCACTCTATCCTGATTCTTCGCTATTACTTCTCTCATCACATCTTCCCTTTCGTCTATCTTACTGCTAAGTTCTTTCTCTAAGTTTTCCAACCTACTACTCATCGCAGATTTATGTTCTTGTACTTCTTTGCTTAACTCCTCAATCTTAACATTAATTGCTTCTGTCTGCTTCTTTACTGCTTTGTTTACATACACCTTTACAGATTCTACCTGCTTACCTATATATTATATATTTGCACTTTCATAGACTCTCCTTGCTGACTAACTTCTCCGATCTCCTTACTCATACTCTCTTTCACTGACTCTATTTTCTGGCTTACTGATCCTAAAGACTCTTCCACACCGGCGAATTTACTTAGTAACATTTGGAGCAACTTATAGTGCACATACCCCCCTTTATCGTTATTACTACTGCCCCCCTCGTCAGTGATCTGGCTGTCCTCCGGTTCGATAGAGGTCTTCGACGTTTTCTCTATCAATTCCCTACTCTCCTTACTCTCCACACGTTTCACTTTGTCTTTGTCTAGTTCCTTCTCAGACATTTTACTGTATTTGCTGATGGCTCTATTTCTTAATTCTAGACTTTGCTCTATTGCCATTTAAACTGTATGGAATGTGATATGCTTTAACTGCTTTTAATGTGGGTATTGGCGTGTACGTGCCCATGAATGCAATTGCTGCTACTATCTCGCACTTCGAACCCCACGTTGGGCGCCAATTGTAACCTTCCAACTCGCCTACGTTTCTCTTATAATAAAAATCGTGGTTCGTAGGGGTTAAGCACCTGTGCAGTATAACAACAGCAATCCACATTCACACCTTACTGCACTGGTAACCTCTTAAAAAATTAGACCTGTATCTGGTAAAAGTTGACATGTATTCTTTTAACGCATATCTATATATATAACTAGCAGAAGTACCCATTCTTCGAACGGTCGTCGGTATTAATAACCAGACGTAATCAATTGAGCTACTGTTGCAATGGTTAGGGGCTTGTAACCTGTTTGTCGACAAAGATAAATGATTAGTTGAAATATGCTCTGAAACTAATTTATCTAACGTGTACTTCCTGACGTGAAAATAAAATTGAAAACCTCGTAGACGAAATGCAATTCACGTCACATAAAAACTGACCCACACTGTTGTGTCAAGTGCGCATCCAGAGGAAGACCCGTTTAATAAATTATAATGGCTTGTGGTGCATGAAAATTCAGTTTTTTTTAGCCTCCAATTGCCAAAATTCCTAAAAGCAAAAAAATAAAATAAAAAATAAACTATTTCAATTCAGGAATTTTTGAAAATAATGTTGCTGTTTGAAGATATAATAGACCTTCTGTACGACACATCGCACGTTTAAGTCTTGTGAAAAAATCCAGGGTACCTCTTGACCCCCTTAAGCGCATTGATGAATTTTACGGTTTTTGTTGGTTTCGTGATAACCTTATAGCCATTTGCAAACTTTCACAGAAATTTAATAAATGGAGTGGCATTACTTCTTGCAGAAATAGATGGAAAGTTGGATGTACCTTTTTGAGACACTGTTGTCATGGTTACTGGCTTGCATTCCTACATTAGTTTATTAAATAAAATTAGTTTTCTGGGAATATCTCAGAAACTCTTGGTTTTAGAGCATTAAAATGTAGTTTCCGGGGACCCTTTACGACTGTTTAGGGGCCCCGAGGTTTTTTTCTGACACCAAGGGGCTGAAAATGAGCTTTGTCTCGTCGTTGTAGGCCGTAGTATCATCATCATCATCATCCTTATGCACAGTTTCCAGCCGTTGGCCGGGTCTGTTTGGAACACAGGCCACTCCAACGTCTTCTGTCTTCCCACCATCTCTCAGCTTCCACCCCTGTCCAGTCTTCTCCCCTCTTCTTCACGCTTTCTTCCATCCCTTTCAGCCACCTGTCTCTCGGTCTTCCTCTCGGTCTTCCTCTCGGTCTCTTTCCTTCCCACTTCGTCTCGTGTATCCTCCTGGGTATCCTCTTATCCTCCATTCGTTTTACATGTCCATGCCATCGAAGTCTAGATTTCTCTATACCATCCCGTAATGGTTCCTCCTTTATTAATTCTCTGGTCCTCTCATTTCTTATTCTGTCCATCTTTGTAGCTCCAATACTGCTTCTCAAGAACCTCATCTCACTGGCCTGTATTTTGCTCTTCTCCCTTCCTTTCATAGCCCAGGTCTCCGAGGCATACGTCAGGATAGGGGCATAGTGCGTCCGATATATGATCTTTTTTCTGTTCTGAGGGACATCCTTGCTCCATAACATGCTTCTCACACTCCTCCGGAATGCTTCTGCCTGTCTCCCCCGCTCATTTTTTCTCTATAGTTACTTCCATTATCTTGTATCAGGCTTCCCAGATACTTGAAACTCTCCACTTTCTTCAGCTGTTCCCCACCAATTGTTATTCCCGTTGTGGTTCTTTCCTTCTTCCTTGTTGTGATCACCATCTCACTCTTATTTATGCAAAATTTCATCCCATATCCTTGTATTATTCCTTCCCACACGTCCAACTGTTCCTGTACCTCCTCCTCCTTGTTTCCCCAAATCATCAAGTCATCCGCTAACACCATTGCTTTCATCTTTCCTTCCCCAATTACTTGTGCCCGCTCATTTTTTCTCTATAGTTACTTCCATTATCTTGTATCAGGCTTCCCAGATACTTGAAACTCTCCACTTTCTTCAGCTGTTCCCCACCAATTGTTATTCCCGTTGTGGTTCTTTCCTTCTTCCTTGTTGTGATCACCATCTCACTCTTATTTATGCTAAATTTCATCCCATATCCTTGTATTATTCCTTCCCACACGTCCAACTGTTCCTGTATCTCCTCCTCCTTGTTTCCCCAAATCATCAAGTCATCCGCTAACACCATTGCTTTCATCTTTCCTTCCCCAATTACTTGTGCCACTCGGGTCATTATGTCATCCATCACCACAATGAAAAGTAACGGTGCCAGTGCACTTCCTTGTTTCAGGCCGTTTCTCTGATCCACCCAGTCCGATCTCTCTCCTCCCACTTTCACACAGCTCACGATTCCCTTGTACATCTCCCTTATCCTCCTTATAGTCCATTTTTCTACTCCTCTATCCTCCAGGGACTTCCATACATTGTTTCTGCATACACTGTCATATGCTTTCTCAGTGTACAGGAAGGCCATCAGTAGATCTGTTCCATACTCACAGTGCTGTTCTTGTAACTGCCTTACAGCAAAAATCAAATCCACTGTGGACCTTCCTGCTCTGAAGCCATGTTGTTCTTCCCTCATCCCTCCTTCTATCCTTATCCTAATTCTCCTTTCCAAAACTTTCTCAAACATCTTTGCACAATGACTCATCAGTTTTATTTTCCGATAATGTCTGCATTCTGTTCTACTACCTTTCTTGAAGATCGGGACAATTATTCCCTTTTCCAGTCCTCTGGGGTCTTCCTTTCCGTAGTGTAATAATAATATTAATTATAATAATAATATAACAATATAGGGATAGGGATATAATAGATCTTCCGTAGCACACCAGCACGTGTAAATCGCGTGAACATATTCTAGAGTACCCCATGACCCCCTTAAGCGCATTATATGTATTGATGAATTTTACAGCCTAGTTTGGTTCCGTTATAACCTTCTAGCCGTTTGCAAACTATCTCAGTAATGTAATAAATGGAATTGTATTGCGTCTTATATTACAGCAATATATGAACCTGTGAATTTCTGTTGCCATGGTTACCGGCTAGCTTCCTTTCATTATTGTATTAAATGAAATTAATTTTCTGCGAATATCTCAAAAACTATTGGTTTTAGGGCCTTAAAATGTGGTTTTCGGGGTCCCTTTAGGGCCCCCGAGTTTCGTTTCTCACATTGAGGGGCTGAAAATGAGCTTTGTCTCATCCTTCTACGCCTATTTCAGCATGTATTTTAAGGGGGTAGGCCCCTTTTTATGAGAGGTACAGAGAAGAGTTACATCAATGATTGGTGTCTTGCCTCTGAAGGATATCTGTACCAAATTTTACGTTGATCCACTCAGCCGTTCTCGAGTTATAAGGACACAAAAATGTCCACAGACAAACAAACAGACAGATAGACAGACAGACAAAAATTTCATTTTCGCGCCCATCCGTCATAAAACAGTCTAAAACGCGGAAAAAACGCAAATTTACGTAGAAATTCAGAAAAAACAGACAAACTTTCATTCTTATATATATAGAGATTTGGCAGGACCCTCGCCTACTCTAGAATGAACGAAATATCTCCCTATCATATATACCTTGTCATACTTCATGTGACATCCACATATGGACCATTTATGTAGTTTGCTGCTTGTCGATGATGGCCGGCTGGCTTGTAGGAATTCTCTACTAATATTGGGGCATTCCCAAAGAATCAATTCTCCCTATCATATATACCTTGTCATACTTCATGTGGCATCCACATATGGACCATGTATGTAGTTTGCTGCTTGTCGATGATGGCCGGCTGGCTTTTAGGATTTCGCTACTAATATTGGGGCATTCCCAAAGAATCAATTCTCCCTATTGTGGCTGTAATTAACTTCTTCACAAATAACACATAGCTTTCCACACATCTTGCTCTCGATTATTACTCCTTTCTTCTAATTTCTTCTGTACCAATACTATTTTCTCCGTTTCTTTACATCATCGGAACACATCTCTTGATTCATCACCATCGAACTCTCATATCTTTTCATCGTCACGGAAAAGATAAAAAAACACATCTAAGAAAAGAACATAGAAAATAAACTTCATTGGCAAGGCCAACTACCATGCCACACAGAGATGCAAACAGCCCTCCTAGTAAGCGCCGTTTTCTTACCTAAAAAGAGCTGAGCTTTGTATCCAATATGTTACAACTAACACTAGCAAACAGACTTGAGTCCTGCCTATAAATACATATCTGATAATTTGTAATACATCATGCTTCAATAAAATCTTACATCCACTTGGTACAGTCACACAATGTACTGCAAATTCAGCCTCTAGAGAAATCTTCAGTACAAGAGACATACTATTCCTGGCAAGTGATATAGCATTGTTTACGTATAGTTGAAATCTATGGGAATAATCCAAGCTTTTATTTATCGAAGCCTCTTCTGCTCTGTTACAGCATCTTGAAGGCCTACAACAATTGTATTTGACTGTTCTTTGATGGTTATAGCGCTGAGAACAAATTTTGTTTTGCGTACGCTTATGCAATTTTTGTAGAAAACAAATACCTTATGAACACGAGGCCACAGCTTTTATCCAGCTGAACGGGTCTTTGATCAGTTTGATAAGCAACTAAGGAAACCAACAATGTTGTTATAAACCTTTGGGTGTCGTTAAACTACTTGGGAAAGACTGGAAACTGCATGACCCCAAATTCTTTTCTAATAAAGAACCGGCTGGTTCTGGCGTCTAGGTGGTATTTCAGATTGCAAAACATCCGGAAGAAAAATACGGGTAAAAGACTTGCTGAAATTTATATTTGAATCTGAGACGGAACCATAATCAAACTTTCAAAACTTAGATTGGTCTGCAGATATAAGTTCTGCCTAAGTTGAACAAGAACAGTTACCTGTTGTTCACATTCTATATCCGGCAAGCAAGACATATATTGTCAAGCTTCTTCAACAAGTCTGCGGAGAGGAACGGCAGACCGACGACACCCTCAATTGGAACCCTGACATCGTCACAAACCATGCCAATGGATATGAAGAAACAAGCAATGCAGAGGAAGAGCACAACTGCTTGGAGGATGATACAGGACAAGACAAGTGGCAGCCTACTTTCTTTTATTGTGAACAATGTAAATATACTTTTGAGATCTCCAACGGCGAAAATGTCCGTGTGTCTATGTGGGTGCATCGTTTAAACACGAAGAAACCGAAATAAACCAAATTTCCTTCAGAGGTAGCACTATGAAAGAACTCCTCAGTGTCCTGTTTTATATTGCCACCAACCCAAAGAAAAGAAAATCGCAGCCTTCCAAATATTCGAAGGTAAAATAAAATTACGATTAAACTAATCTACAGATCTCCACCAAATTTTAGGAGTACGTAGCTTTTTGGGCGAGGCATCTTGTACGCAAACTAAAAGTTCAACAACAAAATAATTTCAAGATGGCACATATAACTTAGGGTCCAATGAATCAAAGTTCAGAGTATTAGGCAATCAGTTTTATATGAAGATTTTCTGTTACAAACATGACGAGTTTATGAGAGAGCATATTGCGCACAGACACCATCGTTAAACTATAAAATACTAAAGAGTTACCGTAACACATGTTAGTAACATATTAGGACCATATATGTTGCCTTGTACAACACACATTCCATGTGTCCAAGATGGTGGCTGCACAAATTATTAGAACATTTAAATCCACAAGTTAGGATGAAATTGACTAGTTAAGACGAATCTAGCATGAGTATCTTATACGAGCTCATTTCTGCGTTGATCAAGAGATTTTCACTGTGAATATAAAGCACAGTGGCCATTTTGATATTTTAAAGAAATTTGTAAACTTCGGTCTCTTGGAGAGGTAGGTCCATCTATGACAAGGACCCGCTGGCTTTACTTCACTCCGAAGGAAGGCATACTGAAGGATATACTGTATATGATGCTCACCTCTTGGAGAGGTAGGACCATCTATGACAAGGACCCGCCGGCTTTACTTCCACTCCGAAGGAAGGCACACTGAAGGATATACTGTATATGATGCTCACCTCTTGGAGAGGTAGGTCCATCTATGACAAGGACCCGCTGGCTTTACTTCCCTCCGAAGGAAGGCACACTGAAGGATATACTGTATATGATGCTCACCTCTTGGAGAGGTAGGTCCATCTATGGCAAGGACCCGCCGACTTTACTTCCCTCCGAAGGAAGGCACACTGAAGGATATACTGTATATGATGCTCACCTCTTGGAGAGGTAGGTCCATCTATGGCAAGGACCCGCCGGCTTTACTTCCACTCCGAAGGAAGGCACACTGAAGGATATACTGTATATGATGCTCACCTCTTGGAGAGGTAGGTCATCTATGACAAGGACCCGCCGGCTTTACTTCCCTCCGAAGGCAGGCACACTGAAGGATATACTGTATATGATGCTCAGCTCTTGGAGAGGTAGGTCATCTATGACAAGGACCCGCCAGCTTTACTTCACTCCGAAGGAAGGCACACTGAAGTATATACTGTGTATGATGCTCACCTCTTGGAGAGGTAGATCCATCTATGACAAGGACCCGCCGGCTTTACTTCCACTCCGAAGGAAGGCATACTGAAGGATATACTGTGTATGATGCTCACCTCTTGGAGAGGTAGGTCCATCTATGACAAGGACCCGCCGACTTTACTTCACTCCGAAGGAAGGCACACTGAAGGATATACTGTATATGATGCTCAGCTCTTGGAGAGGTAGGTCATCTATGACAAGGACCCGCCGGCTTTACTTCACTCCGAAGGAAGGCACACTGAAGGATATACTGTGTATGATGCTCACCTCTTGGAGAGGTAGGTCCATCTATGACAAGGACCCGCCGACTTTACTTCACTCCGAAGGAAGGCACACTGAAGGATATACTGTATATGATGCTCACCTCTTGGAGAGGTAGGTCCATCTATGACAAGGACCCGCCGGCTTTACTTCCACTCCGAAGGAAGGCATACTGAAGGATATACTGTATATGATGCTCACCTCTTGGAGAGGTAGGTCATCTATGACAAGGACTCGCTGGCTTTACTTCCCTCCGAAGGAAGGCACACTGAAGGATATACTGTATATGATGCTCACCTCTTGGCAAGAGTTGTCTCAATTACCCTGTTTCCTTCAGTGTTGTCAATTTTAATGTTCTAATAGTTCACGCAGCCAGCATCTTGACAGTGTGGGGAGTCTGTTCTTTTCCTTTCGCCATACAAGGCTACGCACCCGTTCATACCTTGTCACTATTTATCTCTCCTGTAGCTCTCCTGTACGGTATTGATAATTATATATTTTATTGTTTTATAATATCAAGATAGCAGCTGCGCGTAATATTCGCAACGTTGGTAACAGGGCGTCCTTATTTAAATGTATTGTGATGTGAAGCCCTGTAAGTGATCATTGGATCATAATGCTAGGCTTATTCGTACAGTTCTTCCGCCCGATAACCTCGTAGCTTGGGCACAGGACGCTTCCCACATTCAAGTATGCTTTTCCAAATTTTAGATGAGTTGCTTAATCGTAATTTCATTTTGCTAGTGGGTTTCTCGCATTATGTTTTAGTTAAATTGGTGGTGATGTAAACAAATATCTATTCAAAATAACAAAACTAGCAATTGGATAACAACAGGGATTATAAATTCATGTCAAAGAAATAAATTTCTACACAAATTATATAAACAATACCACACAACACCTGAATTCAATTCGTACTACAAAACATACACTAGCATATTAAATATGGTAATAAGACTAGCAAAGAAAATGCATATTGATAACTTTATTTCCCAATCATCTAATTAAAACAGGGCTATGTGGTCCGTGATAAAGAAAGATACTGTTAAATCTGCTAAAATACAAAGAGACATTACACTGACCAGGAATAATAAAGTGATTAATAATTCAGAGAAAATAGCAAACACTTTTAATGACTATTTTCTGGAAATTCCACAAACATTATTAAATAAATCACAGGTAAATACACAAATTCTAAAAATAAAATAAATATATGCAGTGATTCTTTATTTATAAATCATGTCACAAGTGAAGAGGTAAGAATATTTATAAAAGAGCTAAAAATAAATTCTGTGCTGGCATTGATGGTATCCCTGATGCAATTTTAAAGAAATGTGCAGAGAATATAATAAATCCACTTACGCACTTAATAAACCGTTCAATTCTCTGAGGAACTTACCCGGCTATTTTGAAGTTATCAAAAGTAATTCTAGTATACAAAAACGGTTCAAAATATGAATTAGATAACTATCGTCCTATTACCTTACCAACTGGTATTGCAAAAATTGTGGAAAAAATCAAGTATAAGAGACTGATAAGTTTTATAGATAAAATAAAATTGCTATCAAACTCACAGCATGGATTCAGAACGGAAAAATCTACACAGACAGCAATTTATGAATGTAGTAATAGTATACTGAAATTAATTGACAATAACGAACATCTAACTGGCCAATTCTTGGATTTATCGAAGGCATTTGATCTTGTTGACCATAAAATCCTCCTTACAAAATTTAATCAATATGGTACTGGAGGTCTAGCTAATAAATGGATATAATCTTACTTAACAAGGCGTAAACAAATAGTAAGCTTGAGACACAAGGATGATGGAACCAAATTACTTAATGAAACATTGTCCAATGAGGGAAATATTAAATTTGGAGTGCCCCAGGGATCGGTTTTGGGCCCACTACTCTTTCTTCTATATATCAATGATATAACACACAACGTTCATTCACATAAGGAAATTTTGTTTCCGGACGATACAACACTCGTAATGGTGAAACTAAACAGGTCATACAGCAGTCTGCTGACTCCGTTACAGGAGAGTTAACCAAATGGTCACAAGATAATCACCTCATAATAAACTATAAAAAAACAGTATCTCTAAATTTCCACACTATACAGAATAGGAATCCTGCGAAACCCAATATAACATTAAATGGTCATCAAATAGAAAATAAATCAGAAACAAAGTTTTTAGGACTATGGATACAACATGACTTGAAAAGTAATAAACATATACAATATCTGAATACTAAACTGAACTCGATGTGCTTTGCGTTACGTATTTTGAAAACCTGCACCAGCATGCACACATTAAGAAAAACTTATTTTTCTTATTTCCATTCATACTTAAGATATGGGATCATATTTTGGGGTATGTCACCTGATGTACTAAGCACGTTTAGGATACAAAAGAGGGCGATTAGAATTATGGCAAATGTAAACACTAGATAATCATGTAGACCTCTGTTTAAAGATTTAGACATTCTCCCACTGCCCTGCTTATATATCTTTGAAAGTATTAAGTTTTTTGAAAAGAATTTAATGAATAAAGATGTTTTTCTTAAAACAAACAATGATGTTTATAGGCATAACACATCACAAAATCAAAACATTCATATTTCACACACACACACACACACACACAAGCATATATCAAAAAGGAACTTTTGACACAGGAGTTAAATTATACAATAAACCACCCCAGTATATAAAACTTGCCCCAAAAATTGAAACCTTTGATAGAACGTTGAAAGCTTATCTGCAGTGCCATTGTTTTTAGTCTGTAGTTGAATATCTTAGCGTATAGGAGCAATGAAATCTATAATTATATTTTACTTTCCTATTTTAATTGTAATATCTAGCTGTAAGTTGTTGTATTTATATAATTAAATTTTCATATTATGATAATAGAGTAAGGTGTAAATAGTTGTCCAATACGATTGTATCTCTTAAGATCTGTTATTATAATAAGTTATAAATAGTTATAGTATTAGTAATATATACCTGATAGTTCTTTTATTTTATAGATGTAATTTATGAGGTGTCCTATATAAAAATGTATTGTATACATGTAATTGATCAAATGGATAAATAAAAATCTAATCTAATCATACCACTCAGGTGTACATAACTCGTGCTACCTCTGTAGCAAATTTTTAATTCGATTTCATCATCTCTCATATTCCTCGCCTCACATACGATGGTTATCTCCGTTTATACCGTACTCTACTCGAAAATACCTACCATCAGCTTGTTGAGATCCCTCGATGGTAACTGGATTTTAGAACCTGAAAACCCAGGGTAGAAACCCCCCAGATTCTACTCAACAAGAGACGAGGATAATGGGGCACAAGGATTACCTAACTGAGGAGACGTTAAGAAAGACCATGGCAAAGAAATAAAATCTTACTCGGAAGAACACAAGAAGAACGTAAAAACGTAATCTTAAAAGCGTGCAAAAACACTGAAATGCCTGCAATGGTTTCCTTAACGTGACCTCTTATCGCGTCTATAAAGCATCACACTTAATGAATTAAAATTAAACTATCCATGGTTTATTCATAATGACATTATAGCAAAAGATTGCCATAATTAAACAACAAGAAAAGCAAATGCAGTTTCAGATGGAAGCAAAAATCCAAGTCATGAGAACACATCTTCTAGTCACAACTTGATGAACTGTATTTCATTGAGGACAAAAATATAGATTGAAATCTATTCAAATCAACACCCTAATATGACACAAATAATGCACCAACATCATTATGAAAAGTAATTCCACGTTTAAGTAGGTCATTTTAGCCTACAAATTGTAATGTACCCTTATTTACAGAAATATACATTGATATACAAGTATGTGGCACACTCCTAATGTGTCTTTTCTTCTATTTCGCAAGCAATGTCTCAACATCCTTCCATTAGAAAAGTTTCAGTAGTATTATTTTCCCAGATGTGAATATGTTTAAATTGATCCTCTCCGACCAAGCGATAAAGCTCAGGAGAGGTTAACGTTACCTTAATGATAGCAGTAATCACCAAAATTAACTGATAAGGATAACTGTAAAACCTTTGTCCGCACAGTGATTAAATCCAGAATGCTAAATATTAATATTCTCCAACACATGTATTAACCTCTTATATAAAACTTGCGTGATTCTAAACAACGGAGAAACGGTTGTAATGATACGATGAATTAAATCTGAAAGTCAGTCAAATTATACTTGACCACAAAATACAAATCGTCATAGACTCATTTCCATGGAATTCCACTTAATATTCACTTGAATATAAACTTTATTCTTAATGCCTCCACACGGCTCTATTCTTATACATTTGTACTCCCCTGAGCACTCAATTCAAGATTCATATGTCATAAACATATTTAATTGCGCATATTGGTCACCCTCACTGGTGAACGAAAAATGTCATCCTTTTATTTCATTTTCGACTTATTGTTATTATTATTACATCGTTGTTAGAATGTATACAGAGTGTTACATTACTTTTCAATTATGAAGATTGGATTCTCTTAATAATCAAATCATCCTTATAGAATTAACACCTATGCTTTCAAACCTGAATTACAATGAATTTTCCTTAATCAAAACGTACTTATACATTCATTAAATCGGGGATATACGCTAGTTAAAAAAGCAAATTTTGTTTCAGAATCTTCAATAGTCAACAGACTAGAATTAATTACGGTAGTAAATTCCATCGAACATGGATCTCAACTATGCCTTCACACATGAGGCTATCTTGAATCAAAATCACAATTTAAATAAACGAAGAGAAAGTTTAACTGGCCAAAGTTTGGTACACCCCTGCACAAATGAATTCCAGAAAAACAAGTAGAGTCTCTACACCACCGGAGATGGTAATCATAACAATTAGCGCAATTGACCAGTTAGAAAACAATACAAGTCTTTATCTTTCAAAAGTACATAGAATGGTCCCTAGCAGAAACGAAGGATCAAACTCCTCTATAGAAACGCTTCACAAAGCTTATAACTTGCTATCAAAGTCTGCATTACATTCTGAAACGAATCACTCGAATGTACAATATTCCAGAAGTTCAGTTATAAATTTAGCTCATACCAGAGTCTACAGATGCGAAAAATGTCAAAAACTGACATAAATAAGTGTTCACCACGTTGATAAAAACGCAAAATCACAAACGTGCCTATCGAAATCCTCTTCACTACACCAAGAAATCTTCAATAAAAATATTACTGAATTTACTGTGAAACCTTATTAAACATCATTAAATACCAAGTGAAAAATGGTTGCATTCCTTATTGGAATATAAAACTTGTCGATTATAAAATCAGTCATGATTAGAACGTCGTGTCTAAATTTTATAGTTCGACATAGAATTCCAAACAAAATACACTAGAAATAATGGCAGAAATTAGCATTGAAATATCTACACTCTACTACGAAAGACGAGACTAAATGTGCTGTACCTTGTTGAATCTAGAAGTTCCAATGAGAGCATTGATACGCCCCGCATATCACATCTTTCCTCAACTGTAGCAATAACTTGGACTCTCCAGGCTGTCGGGAATCAAACCACGGAACGCCTTCTCCACTCCGCATGTTCCCCCTGGTTTAACAGGCTATCATCCATCCTGGATGAACGGTCAGTTATCGCGTCTTCAAGGCTCCATCTCCATCCAGAACAACGCCTGCTCCCCCGTAGTATCGCGGTATTCATATCGAACCGAAATGTTATTAAACCGAACACGGATGACTACCGCTGCTAACAGCATTGAGAACCACTAGTCAGCTGGACACATGTGGCCCCGCAATGAGCACTAGTCATTACTGGATTCATGGCAATACTTCACTGAAATGTTCGATACTTTGCCGGTTCAGCAGTGTTCATGCTACTGTGCCATTAACCTGCCATGATTAATGAAATATACAGCATTATAATTATTCCTCTCGACATCTTGTTAAAGAATATGTCGTTCGTGAATGAGGAGTAATGTTCAAAGTTCCACCAACATTGCTGCGTGTTAATTAACATATACATGTATAGCACTGCTTTAGAGAATAAAGTTCACTGTCGTGACTTACAGCTTATCGTACTGTAGTAAAAGTTCTTTATAATGTTCATCCTTGTAACAGTATATCCACACTGTATAATGAACGTATGACTTTGTAGGTGAACAACACAAGTTCCACTCGCGTGTGCTTCCTGACAAGACTGTATCTTGTGTAAAACGAACAGAGTCCTTCAACACTTACTCTGTCGAAATATCAAAAGTGTTTGATATAGTAATCGCGTCGCACTGTATGTAACGAAACGCGTTTTGAGTTCTCCTCACGAGATGTGCATTCATGCGATATGAAAAACGGTCTGCCCACAGCTGTGCGGAGATGATTACAGCTAGGCTCTTTCTTCCCCCACCACGGTGCGATAAGGATCAAGCTGCCATCGCATTGGTGGATGTAATCCGTAACTTAAAACGTTTCATACAGATTATTAACATGTATATATATCAAAATACATGATCATACATCATGTATAATACTGCAAATCTTGCATGTTATTCTCCTTTCCTCTCATTACTTATAAAATGTGTTCGATCAATAAACTGGGTCAATAGTCGCCATGATGGTGCTCCGTTCCACTGACTTCGTGCATGATCGCCGGTACTCGGAAAATAACGAACTCTCCCAGCTGCACTCACAATTATGAATCGCGCTGCACTATTCATCATGCCAAAATGAGGATAATGGTACAGTACGCTTATACCTGCTTATCTGTCCCATATATATATATAGTTCCTAATCACAAGTTTACATGTCTCATCCAACCTATTATTATTATTGACGAACTTCGTGCCGCATTGACTCAAAAAAATATCCACAACACCGGATCCTGATCACATCTCTTATTCTCTCCTCACCTACCTCTCAGCTGATGTTAAAAAGGTCATCCTGGATTTATTCAATACTGTCTTACTCACGGGTATAATACCGCCCGAATGCAACGTTTTCACCCTATTACCCATTTTAAAACCGGGAAAAAATCCATCTGACCGTGTGAGTTATCAAGGTATTCTCCTAGGGTACTGTATCAGAAACCCGTTCCAATGCATTTCACTCACACGTCTGATTAGGACATTGGAATATTATGATCTTGTACCCAAAACGCAATTTTCATTTATCTCACGTAAATCGACTGTAGATGCCTTGAATAACTTCCTTCTTGATATTCTTTTGCCGTATTGCCGTAAACATTTTACTCTTGCCGTTTTTCTTGATGTTACATGCGCCAATGACAATGCCAATATTTATCTTCTCCTTCACATCTTACATCAATGGCAGTTTCCAACTGTTTTTATTAATATCATTTCGTCTTTTTACGCCATAGAGAATTGATTCTTTCTACCCTCCCCGTGACCCTTAATAATCGCTTCTCATCATCTGGTCTGCTACAGGTGATATCCTCAGCGGTATTTTATATCTTAGTTATACCAGTGAAATTGAAAAATCGTCCTCCCACGTGTACGATTAATACAATATGCCGATGATATCCTCACGATCACAAGCCCATATAATATCAACAAGGAAATATCCCTCTCACCCATCGGACGAAGTATTTAGGACTTGTAATAGATGTTAAGCTTTCCTGGATGCCGCAATTAAATCAATTATCTTCCCACGTTTCTAAGAAATTACACATTCTCCGTTCGCCCACAAGGCGCACTTGGGGAGCTGACCCGAAGGTTTTACTCCTTCTATATCGCAATGTTATTCGATCTGTCCTGGATTATGGCAGTCATTTTATGATATCATGCCTCACACTCCCCTACTCCTGCTAGATAAATGTCAATACTCTGCCCTTCGCATCATCCTAGGAGCATTACACTCTACTCCCACCCAAGCCTTATTGGTTGAAGCTGCGGAACCACCCTTTCCTATACGGAGACAATTCATATCTTCCAAGTACCTGTTGTCCTCTCTATGCTCATCTCTAAATTACAACTCCTACATGCATATAACATGAATCATATCCCTCCCCCTACTCTTTACCCCCATCACCAATATATATCTTTGTTACAATGTACCAGTGATAGTATTTATAAGTTGATACGGATAATGAATAAAGAGATAGGAATACTGTGGTAGGAAATGGAAGAGAAGGGAAATAGTAGGAGAATTCGGATTAGGTGAAAGGAATGCTTGAGGAAGCAGGCTGATGGAATTCTGCACCGAACATGAGTTTGTTATAGCTAACACCTTATTCAAAAACTACAATAGAAGAATATTCACATGGATGAGACCAGGAAATACTGGGCGTTACCAAATCGGCTTCGTTATGGTCAAGTAGAGATTTCGAAACCAGATTTTGGATTGCAAGACATATCCCGGTGGTGACATAAACTCAGACTTCAATCAGTTGTTATGAATTGCAGACTTAAGTTGAAGAAACTGAAGAAAAATCAAAAAGGTGTGAAATAGACAGCCTGAAAGAGAGGGACGTGAACAAACGATCCAAGACGAGTATAAAGGATGGAATAATGAAAAACCCTGAACAAACTACAATTTCAGAGGAATGGGCACTTTTGATGAATGAAATAACAAAATCCACAGAAGAAAATATTGGTAGGAAAGAATGAATAGGTGGAAAACCGTGGATCACGCTGAATACACTAGAAATAATGGACGAACAGCGGAAGCACAAGAATGAAAGAGATGAAACGGTAAAAGCAG
The DNA here is from genome assembly GCA_946902985.2 of Meconema thalassinum. Taxonomy (NCBI): domain Eukaryota; kingdom Metazoa; phylum Arthropoda; class Insecta; order Orthoptera; family Tettigoniidae; genus Meconema; species Meconema thalassinum. Next base: position 20,896,751 of record OX336391.1, read on the forward strand.
AATACGTCTGGGAAATGAGGTTAACGAGAAGTGCATGGAAGCAAACGAAGAATGGTTGAAAGAGAAATGGGCAGGTGTAGAAGACTAAGGACTAAGGAAGACTAAGTGCTTTAATATTAAGGACTCAGATGGAAAACCTCTAACAGATAGAGAAGAAAAGGTTGAGAGATGGAAAGCTTACATAGAGTGTTTGTACAAGGGAAAGGATATTGAGAATCATGTAATGGAAAAGGAAGAGGAAATTGATGAGAATGAGAAAGGAGATTTAATATTGCGATCAGAATTTGACAGAGCTTTGGAAGACTTAAGCAGGAACAAAGCACCAGGCATAGATAATATACCGACTGAGTTGCTAAGCTGCGTAGGTGATGAAGGTCTTACAAGGTTATTTTACTTGGTGTATGGGATTTGTGAGACAGGTGAGGAACCCTCTGATTTAAATAAGAATGTTATCATCCCTATACCGAAGAAAGCAGAAGCTGACAGAGGTGAAGATTACAATCAGCTTGATTACTCATGCACCAAAGATCCTGACTAGAATAATTTTCAAGAGGATGGAAACAGATAGAAAGAGAATTGAGTGGAGACCAGTTAGGCTTCGGGAGAAACGTAGGAACAAAGGAAGCTGTACTGTGTCTTAGACTGATTTTGGAAGCTAGAATAAGGAAGGATAAGAGAACGTTCATGGCATTTGTAGACTTAGAAAAAGCTTTTGATAACGTTGATTGGAGTGAGTTGTATGACATTTTGAAAATATTTGAAAGACTGCTGGATAGGAGGCTCAGAGTTATTGTCGCTGTCACACCAAATCAATGCGTTTTTGTCCAAAGTTGCGGCACCACTGATGCAATCTATGCCACACGCCTATTGATGGAAAAGCACAGAGAGAGACCGAAGAGTTAACACATGGCCTTCCTAGATCTAGAAAAGGCCTTTCACAGAGTCCACATGACCTTATCTGGTGTGCTCTTCGTTCCCATGGGGTTCCTGAAACCTATATAAAATGGGTGCAACTTCTTTATTGCAATGCAACTAGTGTAATACGCTGCCCAGCCGGAATCGCTCCGCCTTTCGATATCATCGTCAATGTTCATCAAGGCTCTGCACTATCGCCTCTGTTGTTAATCCTCTGCATGGATACGGTTACGGCTGACATACAAACACTACACCCTTGGTCCCTTCCTTTCGCTGACGATGTTGTACCTGTACAAGATACACGCCTTGAACTCCAGCATCAAGCGCAAATATGGATGGTACGGCTGGTTACCTATGGACTGCACCTTAACATCCTGAAGACAGAATATCTTGAATATGGCCCGTAAACCGATGGCAAAACCGATTAGCGATCAAGATTTGTCCCAGACAAATAACTTTAAATATCTAGGGTCAGTTATCACGTCAAATGGTGATTTCACTTTAGAAACTCGGGCGAGGGTAAATGTGACCTGGCTCAAATGAAAACAGGTCACTGGTGTTCTCTGCGACAAAAGAATCCCAGATACCTGAAGGCAAAAGTTTATAAGACAGTTGTACGTCCGGCAGCAATTTATGGGGCAGAATCCCACCCAATGACAAGAAAACATGAACAGGCTCTGCACACGATGGAGATGAAGATGTCCTGTTGGGCTCTTGGACTGGCTAGATATGACCATGTCAGAAATACAGATGTTCGACAACATAGCTGTCACACCAATTACAGAGAAAGTGAGGGAAGCTCGTCTCCTTTGGTATGGCCATGTTATGAGAATTCCGTACGACTCTGTCGCCAAAATAGCTTTCAAACTGGACCCAGGTGGAATGCGACAACGTGGACAACCTGCGAAGCGTTGGATCGACAACATAAAGACAGATACGGTATGCACGATGTTGGCTTACAACCTGAAGATGTCAACGACAGGAGAGAGTGGAGAAGATGTAGTAGAGCAGTGCACCCCGTAGGCTACTGGGATAAACGCTAGGAAAGAAGAAGACAGGAGGGTGCTCTACAATCCATACAGAAACCAGACAGCAGTTATTCGAGTGAAAGGACTTGTTTAAGGGCCCCTATGCAATGTTTTGCTCGGAGCCGCTATGATATAGGTATAATTATCACCATCCACTACTGGCTATCCTGGAAAAACAATGACATTCTGAGGAAAGCATCTGATGCTCAGTCATAATTTTAAAAGCAGGTTATCACACAAAATTCCACACATACCCAAGTAACCGTGGCTTAATGACGACGATATCCAAGCCTCTTAAATGAAACAACATCTATTGAAACTACTTGTGCTATGCATGGGTTTCTATTGTATCAGTTAAACACGGGATGAGCGGATTAAAATACACGAACACATGTTGACTTAGATGTATTGAACAAGACACAGTGACACAGGATGCAACAGAGTACGGACAAAAGGAAAATAACATAAAGTCAAAGAATATACATTTGACAAAAGACAAACGATATTTACATGCGAGCGAGATTGGAAAGTACGAGAAATATTCATTCTCTTCAACACTCTCCCTTAATCGAGCAATGCTGCATTATGCTGCACTTACGACAAACCAATGCCAGTAGCACATTTCACATGACCATGAATTGGCAGACCTTTTGTCAATACATCAGCAATCATTTCAGCAGTAGGCATATAGGAAAACTTTACTTTGCATTTCCTTAAGATGACCCTAATGAATTGATAGCGCACATCTATGTGTTTTGTTCTGTGATGAAAACCTTCATTCTCAGCCAACCTCTGAGCACTCGGACTGTCATTTCACAACTGAATTGGGCCTCCTCCCTTACACAACTCAAAGAAGAAACCTCTAAGGAACAGAGCTTCTTTACATGCTAAAGTCAGACCTATGTATTCTGCTTCAGTGCTAGACAGTGCCACTACTGGCTGTTTCTTACTTTCCCACCTTATTGGGCCTTCTGCATATTTAAATACATAACCACTCACAGATTTCCTGTCAGTTAAATTATTTCCAAAAGAAGCATCAACAAAACCCTTGACATCACATTCTGATTTTTTATACATGATACCAACATCCACCGTACCCTTCAAGTATCTGAACACTCTCTGGACACATGTTGAATGTTCCTTACCATAGCTATTATTGAACTGACTCAAATAATTAGTTACATATGCAATATCTACCCTGGTACAAATAGAAAGGTATAACAGAGCACCAATGGCCTGTTGATAGGGTTAGGATTTGTCACAGAATGTGGATTTCTCCAACAACATACCTGTTTCCATTGGAGTTTTCACATGAGTACAATCTGGCATGTTAAACCTATCCAACACATCTAACAGATAACACTTCTGATCCAATCTAATACAATCTTTGCTTCCTTGAACTCTCATCCCCAGACATTCAGAGACTTGTCCCAAATCTTTGATCTTAACATGAGAATGCAACACAGACTTCAGTTTCTCCACTTGGACATGATTTTAAAAAAAAATCATGAACACAGAGAGCAATAACAACAAAAGATGACGAGTCTTTACGGTAATATACATATGGTTCATACAGAGACTTCTTATAACCAATTTCAGTAAGAATTTCATGAACCCTCTCATACCTAGTGCGAGATGCTTGCTTCAAGCCATAAACAGCTTTTCGAAGCTTACAAATTTTAGAACTATCTCACTCATAGCTTTCTGGGGGTACATATAAATATAATTTTTAAGGACGCAATTCCAAAAAAGCTGTTGAAACATCAAGGTGATGAACTTCCAGATCCATATTTACAGCAAGAGCTAAGAATATTCTCAATATAATATACCGCACTACAGGTGCAAAAGTTTCCAGATAATCAACTGCATACCGTTGAGAACAACCTTTAGCCACTAAGCGTGCTTTAAATTTAGACACATTACCTTCAGTATTACGTTTCACTTTAAACACCCATTTGCATCTTAAAATATTTGTTCTACCAGGTTTCTCAACTAATGTCCACACATCATTATCATGAAATGACTTGAGTTCTTCCTCCATCGCCTTTTTCCATTGCAAGCCATCCTTACCGGTAAGTGCTTCATACACAGTGGTTGGTTCCACATAACCACCACATTCAGCAAAAGAGACCTCATAATCAGAAAATTGTTTTGGGCGTCTCTCCTTTAAAGGGTACCTCCTACCTGTATTTTCAGGAACATCAAACTGGTCAATCTCATCATTTTCATCGTCATGAATTACAACGATGTCTTCATTAACCTGAGCAATACCTGAAACATCAATGTTGTCACTAACCTGACCAGCAACTGAAACTTCAATGATTGGCAGGTTATTATCCTGTCCAATTCTGTTTTCATCAATATTTACAATGTCATGCAACGGACAATGCATTACATCGCTCATTTCAACATTTTTCTCAGCACACCTGGTGAATTTATGTTCTACAAATTTAACACTGTGCTCTACATAAATATATTTAGGTTTACAGGGAGCAAACAGATGGTAACCTTTCTTTTCCACATCATATCCAACTAACACAAAACATTTGCTTTTGGGTCCCTATTTGCCTCGACGCCCCTGTTTTGGAACATGGGCATAAGCATCGCAACCTAATATTTTCATATTCTCATAACTTACAGCTTTACCAGTCCACAATTCCTCTGGTATAGCATTATCAACTTTATTATGAGGACTCATGTTCAAAATATACACTGCCGTATTGGCTGTTTCTGCCCACAGTTTTTCAGAACATCCTGCTGTAAACAACATGCATCTAACCCTTTCCACAATGATGAGACTGTGACGTTCGGCTACGCCATTTTGTTCAGCTGTATACCTTACAGTTTTCTGTTGCGCAATCCCTTTTTCCTTTAATATTTGTTCAGGTCAGAATTGACAAATTCGTTACCATTATCAGATCTAAAAATCTTTGGTGTCTTACCTTTCTGAGTTTCACAATATGCAACATGTAACTTTACTTACTGCTTTTTGTGGTTATCAGGGCCGTGGTGGTAATTATTACCATAAGAGAGAGCCAACTTGTATCATTTAATTTCTATATCATTTATTATCTTCCATCCATGAACATCTCAATCAACTTAAGATATCGCTTTATATATAAAAGAACAGAGGAAAGAATTCAATAATAATCCTATCTTTTTAGCACGGAATAAACATCTCAATAATCATCCCTCATGGAATTCAAACCTCAACTGATCTAACATCTTAGCATAGACTAATCTGCATGGAATAATAAAATCAAAGAGATAAGAAAAACAAACTAAAATTATACATAGATACTATGTCCACAGATGTGAAAATCTATAGCTATGAACAAAAGAACATGCAAAAGAACATGTAACCTCATATAGTTACAATTGCCCCCCCCCCCCAGAATTATAAAGTAAGCGCAGTACATCTTTATAATTCTTAAATCTAATTAACAAATATAATTATACTATTATACAAACACAAAGAGAACAACTCAGTATAACCACCGTTCTTAATCCCACACTTCCTTCTTATTAAGACTGGCGGTGTATACTGAACCCGCTGAGCTATGGTTCATGTGATATTTTTTATGACAGAGCATTTATGATGGGATGTTGTACTTTTGAACACATCCAGGAAGCCACGTGAAGCTGAGAGATCACGCGATACTTTTTGAAGTAGCGGTGAATCGCACTTTTGACTTTGGTGAAAACTGCTAATTATTTATCTGAGGTCTTATTAATTAATTTTATCTTCCCATAAGACTCAGAATATTCCATTTCGTCATGCTGCATTATTAAAACATTTTGTAGAATGTTTATTTTTACTTTAGGTAAGGTAATACCCTTGCAGATACGGAAAAAGGAACGTAAGTAGTCGCTCAACGACTTCGTTTTGACGACCTACTTTCTAGAGACACCCAGTACCTGGCACTGCGTCTTGAGAATCCGCCTTGTGTAGGCGTGGAATTACATTTGTCCTACGAGACGTAGAAGAATATCCGCTGTTTAGCGTTAAAAGTGATTATAAGGTGCCATCGAGCCCACTAAAACTATTATTCACTGTCGTTGAAGCCCAGTGAACTAAGGAAGAAGTTTGGAAAATAATAATTGGCAAGTATAGTGAGTTGCACAACATTGCTGTAACACCACATTTTACCAACGCGTATGTGGAGGGAAGATGCCTAGTGGAAATATACAGCTAATAGTGTTACAATTATCCTGAATAAGTGTGATTATAATTGTATGAGATATTTAAATTGCCAAAGTGGAAATTTCATTTTAAATACAACGTATGATTCACGGATGCTGCGTGATACAAAAGTAGCGTCACTAGCACGTGCAGAATTATAAAACAGTGTTAGCTCACATGCTAATCCACATCTGCAAGATTAAGGCTGTATCGTATTTTATAATTGAAGCCTATAACATTCACGACGGACATTATAATTTTGAAAGTGAGAGGATGAATTATCACGTAACTTATTTCACTACCCACGTGATTGGACTTTTCTTCACCATGGTTGAAGCAGTCACCATGGGCTAATACCATCCCGGTATGGGGGTGACGTTTCTACGGGAACCAGCATGATGGTGGAACTTCCAGGACGACGAACGAGAAGGAAGGAGCCAAAAATGCCATTTCCAGGCATATCCACGAAGATGTCGACAGGGACAAATCGAACCCTAGTCTTTGGGGGAGTCCAGATGGGAATCCTGATGCGGAGGATACCGATCCAGAGAGCCAGAGAGGATTTTGTACAACCCTTGTTGTGGAATAGAGAGCCGAGTGAGAGCTCCTCCATTTCGTGAGTTTTTGTCACACCCCTTCCTTGTTTTAGTTTCTGGTGGTATAGTAAATTTAATGTAGTTTGTGAACCAACCACACTCAGTGTCAGCCATTTTTCTAGGTAGGGATGTAACTAGATTAGTTAGATGTCATTTATTTCAGTTTAGAGTGAGACACCCTTGGGGTCAGACATTTTGGTCAGCCCTGGTGCAGCTTGATGAACGTCGTAGAACGTCAATGCCTACCTTTTGCTGAACCTGATCGTAGTCATTTTGAGGCTATTTTGTTGAACCCTACTTGGGGTAATTTTCAAGTCTTTACTGACTTTAGTTATGGCAATCAGATGCCATGGTTATTAATTAACTGCATTCTTCGCAGCCATCCTTTGTTACACCCCTGACTGTCGTTAGAACGGTCGTATCATTTAGGTAGTCGACTGTAACTACCAGTTTTGTAAATACATTATATTTCATTTTGAATAAGCTCAGAAGCTATTCTTGGTCATGTTTGAACCTAACAACTAGAAGGAATGTTTCGTTGCCTAGCATCGAACTCAGTTCCCAACGTATCATTAAGCAGACCTAGTGTGTGAATCTGCGCCACAATTATCATTTTTGCTTGTGTCATGTGAGACACGTTTTTAAATTGATGTACCAGCAACTACTGAGTTGTATTTTTAAAGCAAAGAGCTTCAGTTATTGTAAGATTACTTTTATTTAGACGTCTTTGGTAGAAGGACGGAATTGTATTATTATACTTAGATTTATAGCGTGTGTTTTATACACGGACTCTGTAGAGGTCCGTAACCTATGGTAAAGTTTTTTATGAACCAGCCAGGTGCAGGTTTTGTATTGATTAAATCGCCGGCCTTGAATAAACTGGTTATCTAACCCAGTGACCTGAAAGCACGCCTGCTTCATTGTGAGACAAAACTACTATTGACAAGGACAGAGTACGATTGGTATTCGCATCTCCTTTCATTGCTATTTTGCTTATGGAAACCAGTTTCCACTCTTGTATTTGATCACATGTTATATGGATCGTTTTTTGTTAGTTAAACGCTCTGTTGCGAGTACTGTCGTCTGACAGGTACAGTTATATAAGGTTTTCTATAGTATGGTGAAGGCTACCCTGTTATAGCAGGATGTTATTGTATGAAGGTATTTTGAGTATGCCTTGTCCGGGACTGATCCCGTTGACCAGATGTTATTGGAAGGTAACTGTTGTATACAGGCCTATCCCAGAGTTATTGAACGCGAGCTTAGCGCCGCTGGTAACCCGTGTTATTGTGTGTCCGAGTTGTTGTACTCGTTGATTATATTCCGACTGTTGAGTCGAGGCTTTTTGGTGGAGAATGATCTCAGTTGGAGACACTCCGTGCCCAGGCTATTGTCAATGTTATTCGCCATAAACCTACGATAAACCTATAAACCGACATCTTAATAATAAGACGCATAATTGCTGTAAAACAAGCCTAACTAACGATTCTTTCTATCTAACTTTGTTCTTTGCATTCTGGAACTGTTGACATAGCCGTGCAGTTGAAGATAATTTCCTTGTGAGGAAATGACTAGGACAGTTGACATTTTTGTAGCGACCTGAAGCATGCGCGAACCTAGAGTTCGTAGCTTGTGGAGCTCAGGCCATGCGATGTCAGACGTGGTCTCAACTACGCATTCGTCACCGTAATTATTCACATTAGATGACTCTGGTTTACAAAGAGTAAACCAAGGTGCAGGCAGGAATTTTTAATAAAACTACTGTGTCTATTTCATTATTTATTTATGATGTCAAGTGTATGAAATCCTACATGTTACCTTATTGTGTGCTGTTAGCACATAGTTATTAAGCATAATTAAATTGTTTGTTTTTCATGGCTGTACACTTAGCTTTTGGATGTAATTGTTTTCTTTTACGGACGTCATCGCCGTAAATTTTGTTAATTGATAAGACTTAGCTAGATGAATTAACGTTAAATGTAAATGTCGAAATGGTACCATCCTAACTTAGATTTGTTTTGCTACCCTGTTAAATGTAAATTCAGATATTAGCTTGATCTTGTAACTTGAACTAGGGACTTGCGTTGTACCATATTCCTAGCGTTGCTGTTGTTGCTTTATTATTGTGAGTTAGATCTTTCGCGAGGGTTTTCCGTGATTTCTCAGGTAGGGACCTGCTCTTTATTTTTGTTTATTTATTAGTTTTCGGACTAGCCGATTATAACCCTCCGAACTAGGCTAGGGGCTTGTGAATTTTAATAAATTTTCACGGTGTTTTACATAAGTCTGGATGTTTATTTTCTCAGTCTAGTTTTAAGGTGAACTTTTCCTTAGGCGGTCTATGACCATCGTCACCATGTACCACGATCCCTGTGGACTACGGACTCTCGTGCTGCTTTAGCCTTTATGGAAGGTCACCTGATCCTCACGGTAATTTTATTCGATTTATGTGACGTTAGGAAAGTCATCGTGGTTGTTGATTCGACTAGACGGTCACATAAAATGGCGCCCAACGTGGGGATGTAGCCCATTTCAGCTGTAAGAGTCAGAGGTGTCATACCTGACCGCGTTGTAACGTGCAAAATCCAGATTCTGTGTACTCTGAAGATTTCGAGCCACGTGTACTTGCACGAATTTCTCGTAATGTAGGGCCTTCATCATGATGCCATTTTAGGCGCAGACTTCATTAGAAAATATGATGGAATCATTGACATGGGACGGAATACGGTAGAGTTCAAGCCGAACGAACCCATTCAGATGAGCCTAATTGAAGAAGAACCGGAATTCCTATCCGAAGTCGACGTAGTCGAAGAATTAAATGGCAAGGAAATTGAGGCGACACTAGATGCCGACGAAGAGACATAATCGTTATCAGCACCCATACGTGAGGATCTTGAGGCAATACTGAACGAATACAGGGATATATTCGACACCACACCTGGTGAGATATTAGACTACGAGTATGATCTTGTGTTACAGGATGATTCCCCATTCCAGAAAAGGATCTATCCGGTTGCCGAGAAACATCTCGAAGAAGCTGCTAAGAAGATCCATGAGATGGAAGCAGCAGGCACAATCAAGAAATCACCGACTCCTTTCTTGAATCCCATAACGCCTGTGGTTAAGGTAGATGGAAGCTTGAGACTTTGTCTTGATGCCAATGCCATGAATGAGCTTGAAATAGGTCATGTTTTATCATCTATTCGACATCCAGAGAGCAACCCAGCAGAATGCGTGATGTCTATTATCGCAAAATTCTGACGATTATATTGTCAAGAAGAACACTGGCGATGGACTGAAGTCCTTGTTATTATGGCAAAATGTATTAATTCAACAGTACATGAGAGCACTGGTCAAATACCTATGGTCTTGCATTTGAACCAGATGCCGCTGAGAATATGGGATCGTGTGATTGTAAATCCACCTTGTTTACAACCATCACATGCCAGCAGACTTTTAACTGCGAGAGAGACTATGGACAGACAAGCTGCCAAGCGCTTGAGAAGAACTAGACGCCAGAGGTTTAGAGAACCACTGGTAGAAGGAGACCTTATCCTTATAAGGAGACACGGAATTTCTAGTCCTATAGACCGCATATATGGGAAATTTCTATCCTTGTATTATGGCCCTAGTCGTATCCGACAGCATTTGAACAATGGAAGTTATGTAATAGAAGACATTAGGACAGGAGAGCGCATTGGAACCTTTAATGCAGCCAATCTAAAAAATATCACTCTTGAATGAATTTCAAAACAAATAAAAATGTTATCCCAACATTTTATTTGAAACGACGGAGAGGCAGATGAACCCGCTGAGCTATGGTTCATGTGATATTTTTTATGACAGAGCATTTATGATGGGATGTTGTACTTTTGAACACACCCAGGAAGCCACGTGAAGCTGAGAGATCACGCGATACTTTTTGAAGTAGCGGTGAATCGCACTTTTGACTTTGGTGAAAACTGCTAATTATTTATCTGAGGTCTTATTAATTAATTTCATCTTCCCATAAGACTCAGAATATTCCATTTCGTCATGCTGCATTATTAAAACATTTTGGAGAATGTTTATTTTTACTTTAGGTAAGGTAATACCCTTGCAGAAACGAAAAAAGGAACGTAAGTAGTCGCTCAACGAATTCGTTTTGACGACCTACTTTCTAGAGACACCCAGTACCTGGCACTGCGTCTTGAGAATCCGCCTTGTGTAGGCGTGGAATTACATTTGTCCTACGAGACGTAGAAGAATATCCGCTGTTTAGCGTTAAAAGTGATTATAAGGTGCCATCGAGCCCACTAATACTAATATTCACTGTCGTTGAAGCCCAGTGAACTAAAGAAGAAGTTTGGAAAATAATAATTGGCAAGTATAGTGTATTGCACAACATTGCTGTAACACCACATTTTACCCACGCGTATGTGGAGGGCAGATGCCTAGTGGAAATATACAGGTAATAGTGTTACAATTATCCTGAATAAGTGTGATTATAATTGTATGAGATATTTAAATTGCCAAAGTGGAAATTTCATTTTAAAAACAACGTATGATTCACGGATGCTGCGTGATACAAAAGTAGCGTCACTAGCACGTGCAGAATTATAAAACAGTGTTAGCTCACATGCTAATCCACATCTGCAAGATTAAGGCTGTGTCGTATTTTATAATTGAAGCCTATAACATTCACGACGGACATTATAATTTTGAAAGTGAGAGGATGAATTATCACGTAACTTATTTCACTACCCACGTGATTGGACTTTTCTTCACCATGGTTGAAGCAGTCACCATGGGCTAATACCATCCCGGTATGAGGGTGAAGTTTCTACGGGAACCAGCATGATGGTGGAACTTCCAGGACGACGAACGAGAAGGAAGGAGCCAAAAATGCCATTTCCAGGCATATCCACGAAGATGTCGACAGGGACAAATCGAACCCTGGTCTTTGGGGGAGTCCAGATGGGAATCCTGATGAGGAGGATACCGATCCAGAGAGCCAGAGAGGATTTTGTACAACCCTTGTTGTGGAATAGAGAGCCGAGTGAGAGCTCCTCCATTTCGTGAGTTTTTGTCACACCCCTTCCTTGTTCTAGTTTCTGGTGGTATAGTAGTTTTAATGTAGTTTGTGAACCAACCACACTCAGTGTCAGCCATTTTTCTAGGTAGGGATGTAACTAGATTAGTTAGATGTCATTTATTTCAGTTTAGAGTGAGACACCCTTGGGGTCAGACATTTTGGTCAGCCCTGGTGCAGCTTGATGAACGTCGTAGAACGTCAATGCCTACCTTTTGCTGAACCTGATCGTAGTCATTTTGAGGCTATTTTGTTGAACCCTACTTGGGGTAATTTTCAAGTCTTTGCTGACTTTAGTTATGGCAATCAGATGCCATGGTTATTAATTAGCTGCATTCTTCGCAGCCGTCCTTTGTTACACCCCTCACTGTCGTTAGAACGGTCGTATCATTTAGGTAGTCGACTGTAACTACCAGTTTTGTAAATGCATTATATTTCATTTTGAATAAGCTCAGAAGCTATTCTTGGTCATGTTTGAACCTAACAACTAGCAGGAATGTTTCGTTGCCAAGCATCGAACTCAGTTCCCAACGTATCATTAAGCAGACCTAGTGTGTGAATCTGCGCCACAATTATCATTTTTGCTTGTGTCATGTGAGACACGTTTTTATTTGATGTACCAGCAACTACTGAGTTGTATTTTTAAAGCAAAGAGCTTCAGTTATTGTAAGATTACTTTTATTTAGACGTCTTTGGTAGAAGGACGGAATTGTATTATTATACTTAGATTTATAGCGTGTGTTTTATACACGGACTCTGTAGAGGTCCGTAACCTATGGTAAAGTTTTTTATGAACCGGCCAGGTGCAGGTTTTGTATTGATTAAATCGCCGGCCTTGAATAAACTGGTTATATAACCCAGTGACCTGAAAGCACGCCTGCTTCATTGTGAGACAAAACTACTATTGACAAGGGCAGAGTACGATTGGTATTCGCATCTCCTTTCATTGCTATTTTGCTTATGGAAACCAGTTTCCTCTCTTGTATTTGATCACATGTTATATGGATCGTTTTTTGTTAGTTAAACGCTCTGTTGCGAGTACTGTCGTCTGACAGGTACAGTTATATAAGGTTTTCTATAGTATGGTGAAGGCTACCCTGTTATAGCAGGATGTTATTGTATGAAGGTATTTTGAGTATGCCTTGTCCGGGACTGATCCCGTTGACCAGATGTTATTGGAAGGTAACTGTTGTATACAGGCCTATCCCAGAGTTATTGAACGCGAGCTTAGCGCCGCTGGTAACCCGTGTTATTGTGTGTCCGAGTTGTTGTACTCGTTGATTATATTCCGACTGTTGAGTCGAGGCTTTTTGGTGGAGAATGATCTCATTTGGAGACACTCCGTGCCCAGGCTATTGTCAATGTTATTCGCCATAAACCTACGATAAACCTATAAACCGACATCTTAATAATAAGACGCATAATTGCTGTAAAACAAGCCTAACTAACGATTCTTTCTATCTAACTTTGTTCTTTGCATTCTGGAACTGTTGACATAGCCGTGCAGTTGAAGATAATTTCCTTGTGAGGAAATGACTAGGACAGTTGACATTTTTGTAGCGACCTGAAGCATGCGCGAACCTAGAGTTCGTAGCTTGTGGAGCTCAGGCCATGCGATGTCAGACGTGGTCTCAACTACGCATTCGTCACCGTAATTATTCACATTAGATGACTCTGGTTTACAAAGAGTAAACCAAGGTGCAGGCAGGAATTTTTAATAAAACTACTGTGTCTATTTCATTATTTATTTATGATGTCAAGTGTATGAAATCCTACATGTTACCTTATTGTGTGCTGTTAGCACATAGTTATTAAGCATAATTAAATTGTTTGTTTTTCATGGCTGTACACTTAGCTTTTGGATGTAATTGTTTTCTTTTACGGACGTCATCGCCGTAAATTTTGTTAATTGATAGGACTTAGCTAGATGAATTAACGTTAAATGTAAATGTCGAAATGGTACCATCCTAACTTAGATTTGTTTTGCAACCCTGTTAAATGTAAATTCAGATATTAGCTTGATCTTGTAACTTGAACTAGGGACTTGCGTTGTACCATATTCCTAGCGTTGCTGTTGTTGCTTTATTATTGTGAGTTAGATCTTTCGCGAGGGTTTTCCGTGATTTCTCAGGTAGGGACCTGCTCTTTATTTTTGTTTATTTATTAGTTTGTGGACAAGCTGATTATAACCCTCCGAACTAGGCTAGGGGCTTGTGAATTTTAATAAATTTTCACGGTGTTTTACATAAGTCTGGATGTTTATTTTCTCAGTCTAGTTTTAAGGTGAACCTTTCCTTAGGCGGTCTATGACCATCGTCACCATGTACCACGATCCCTGTGGACTACGGACTCTCGTGCTGCTTTAGCCTTTATGGAAGGTCACCTGATCCTCACGGTAATTTTATTCGATTTATGTGACGTTAGGAAAGTCATCGTGGTTGTTGACTCGACTAGACGGTCACAATACGTCTCCAACAAAAATAACTGCTGAAGCTGAAGCACTTGTATAGCCTCCCATTTGCTCCAATCTTTTGCACCATTGTAACTTGCAAATGTAGCCTATTCTTCTTTGGCATGAACTCATAAGCTTCATCTGTGATGTCAACATATAACTGCGTATATTCTCTTAGGAATCTTGTAGTGATGTCCACGACAGTCCACCAGTCTCCCACAATACATTGAGAATAAACTGCACGCTCTCTTACATGACATCTTCTCTCTGCACTTTTACTATATTAAAACGTGTTTCCATTTCTTCTATATCTTCTCCTCTCTCTCCTCCAGTCTCCACGCCTTCCGCCTCGTCGTCTTCCAAACCTTTCTTTGATTCTTGCGAGTTCTAACTTCTTTAAAATCAGGATCAACTCCTTTATAACGTGGTATTCCCACCAGAGATGTCTATTGATGGAATCCATTTCATTTTCTGTATAAGACATAATTAATTTGTATCTATAAGCTTCTAGTGCTTAGGTCAAACTAAAATCTCAGAATTGTATCCTTTCCTCAACGGAGCTGTTGTTCATACGTGTTGCTTAATCCATGCCTCTTGATATTATACGGGGTACCTAGATTGGCCTATTTTGTAGCATCAACTGCTGCTAGCATGTATGTCATTCGCATGTCCTAATGTGACAAACACCTACTGCTCATCTGGGCTTAACTCCATCATTTCTCCTAAGACGAGAATTATCACCAGTACCATTTTCAACAAAACATCATCCTTTTTATATATATCAACAATGATCTCTACATCTACCACCGCAACGGTTCTCTCTCTCTCTCTAGAACATTGGCTTATCAATCATGTACGTCGTATATCGAAGTATGGCATCTATTCGGCTTAATCATGCCATGTAACGTTTCAGATTTCTAATATTGTGCGTACCTTTACTCGCACCTTCCTGATCAGTTAAATGATAGGCACACTCTCCAACACAATTACTCACAGTAAAAGGGCCACTATAGGGACTAAAATATTTATGTATTTCATTGCTCAGAGCGGACGAAGGATGAGGAATTCTAAGCAGAACATTGTCACCAATCTGCAAGCGATCTCCAACTTGCCTACGTTGCTGGCGCAAACGTTTTTCTCCTGATTTAACTAAGTTTTCCCTAGCAAGCTGGATACAAATATCCTTACTAATTTCCCCTCCCGTAGTTATTCCTAGAATTCTTGCGATACCGTTGATAGGCTTCCTACCATATTGTATCTCATAGGGTGTACATTTCACACTCTCATGCATTGTTGCGGCTCCCTGGATTCTACTTGGAAAATGTCTCACCATAAGTCTTACGATATCACAATCTGCCGTAACCCCTTCCAAGTCCTTCCATACCAACACATGCGCTAGGATATACTCCATTAGCGTAACTCCTTCCCTCTCCTTGTATCTTCCCATTATCAACCGTTCCCTTTCTCTAGACTGAATTGTCTCACACCAGAACTTGTTTCTAAATCTAGCACAAAAATCTTCCAAATGGTTCATACTAGGGCTATAAATATCGAACCAAGACCTCTCTTCCCCCTGAAAGGACTTCGATAAGATCTGTAATACCGTCTTCCATTCAATGTTTTCTTCTTCAAGATCTTTCTTAAACCTTTTTTCAACTATTCTTACAAATGACATTGGGTTGTACTGTCTCAAACTAAATTGAGGTAATCCTGGATCTCTATAAAATGAACTTGGCACTACGATTCCTCTTGAGCTAATTGGTTTCTCATTCACTTCCCGCCTAATCCTTTTCATTTCATCGTTTAGTTTTATATTAGTTTCTTTTATCTCACTTTGCACACTCTGTATTTCACTAATTCCCCCCATTTTATCTTCAATAACTTCTATCCTAGTTTTAATACTATCTTGATTTCTCGCTATTTCCTCTCTCATCACATTTTCTCTTTCCCCTATTTTATCCTTGAGATCCTTCTCTAAATTCTCTAACCTACTGCGCATGACCGTCTTGTGCTCTTGTATCTCTTTACTTAACTCCTCTATCTCAATATTAGTTGCCTCAGCCTGCTTCTTTATTGCTTCGTTTACGTATATCTTTACAGATTCTACCTGCTTACCTATAGATTCTATTTGCGCTTTCATAGACTCTCCTTGCTGCCTAACTTCTCATATCTCCTTACTCATACACTCTTTCACTGACCCTATTTCTTGGCTTAATGACTCTTGCATATCTGTGAATTTACTTAGTAATATTTGGAGCAAGTTACGGTTCAATTCACTATCCTTTTCTTTACAACTACCACTATCCGTACTCCTATTAGTAACGCCATCCTGCTCCGAAATGACTACTTCCTCCGAGACTTCACTAGTCTGTTCCTTGTCCTTCTCTGCCACACTACACGATTCCATCATATTACTTGGCTTTACAATAGTTCTAGACCTTAAGTTTAAATTTATCTCCTGTTATACCCTTAGGGTATGCCACCCTCATCCCCTACTAATTACACCCTCTAAAATCAAATACTTATACATAACTTCAGACATAATTCTACAATCTACGACCACATCTACAAATCTGAATACTTCCATGCAACTCAGGTGGCGTCATGCCTGAACCTCGACGACCCCGGGAGGGCTACGACACACAAGGAATGCGCAATTCCGTGAACACGGCAAGCCGCTTCTATAAGACCTCGGAGAGGTCATTCCTCCAGGTCATTCCCAGACAGACGTTGTGTTGTAGTGTGGAACCTCTGCCGGACGCCGTCATGACTGCAGCCTTCCTGGTAAGTGTAGCGAGCAACTTCACATACACATACACTTACACTTTCATCCCCCATTATTTGTACTGGAATTGTGTTAGCACATTGGCTGTTCTGCAATCTTTATTAATACTTCTGCATAGAAGTAAACTCATTAAAACAGCACCATCTCTAGATAATTGGTACTTACATTTTTTGACTAGCTGATAAGATCCTACCCTTTTAGATTCCCTCTAGGTAGGATCCCTTAGCCTTATTGTTTAATGTTTCGTGGTGCCAGCGGGCGACCACTTGCTGCGACGTTACTGTACTTGAGTCAGCAGGCTCTCTCTCAGCCAGCCAGCTTGCGCTAGCATTGATCCGAGTATCAACCGCATCGTTTAAAAGCCTATTTGTTAAACCTCCCCCAACATCACTTTTACACCCCCGAGCGCTCCCGGCAATCCGAAACATCGGGAAGCTTGTACACAGAGCTACGTCTTTGCCTTTAGACAGCTCACTCACTCTACCCGTTCCACTCACATTTCTACTTCCCCCAAATCATCCCCATTGTAGGACACCACCACAAAGAAACCCTACAATTGGTAGAGGCACGGGGTACCGTGACGTTGTCTTAGAACAACGCCCCAGGGGTGACATACAACGTGATTCCGCGGAAAAGATCCCAGACCACCTTTTACAGCCAAGCAAACGCGACCCAAAATTGAAATTCTTTTCAGAGTACGGGTCAGGTATTATTAATTACCCACCCAAGCCCGCCCGATCAGATATAGGGTTTCCACAGCCACCCTTATATAGAAGCCAGCAATTTGTAACCCCCATAGAAAGTTACGCCCATCCCATACGATAGAAAGGGGCAACGTTATTATTTCAATATCCGAGATCCCCAGTTCCATAGGAAGGGTAGGAAGGTTCCAGAAAGTCAGTAAGGTCAGGCGTACAGTTAGGGACGCAGCCCACACCCTCACCGCTAGCACGAAGCCACTACGCCCTAAAATCACAGTCACAAACGCAGACCTCATGAACGAGAATAACGCGGGTCGCATAATAGCTGAATTAGAAGCTGGGGCCCTAGAACGTAGGGTACGATACCCTAACACGATAGTCCACGCACTTCCCCTTACGAGGGCATAAGCGCAAAGCGAAAACTATAGGAGTTCATCGCCAGATGGTGACGCTAGTGAAAACGGCAGCCCCACACTTTCCCATAACGCATTACAATATATAATTGACACACAACAAACATACAACGGCCTGCACGTGCTCATACAACAATTGAAAGACACAGAGGAAAGAACAATAAACGGAGGATTAATTAACGATATTATAGCCATAACTCAAACATTAGAACAGAATATAAAACAAACCCTTGAATCCGTACAAGAGGCGCAGATCGATCGTAATCAGTCCCTTGACAATATTACGGAGACAGAGGCAGTGAACATACATACACCACTCCATTCCACACAATTCGAACCTGAGCATTCGCAGGTCAGACAAACACACCGTACGCAGCCACAATCTACCCCCAACGAGCCAGGTACCTCCCGGAATAGGGGTTCACATATCACACCTTTGCAACAAGCTAACCTATCATACAACCACGAACGTTCTAACGCTCATTACTTAACGGCGACCTAGATAGCCCAATCGATCGCACCACCCTAAGCAACCCCGAGATATCCTGCGGAGACAATATGGCTATGCCAGCCAAGTATCCCATTATACAACCTGCTAAGTACTCAGGAGACAAACAGGACCCCGAGGAATATCTCAAAGCGTTTAATAGAACGGCTAAGATCAACAGCTGGTCAGTTGATGACAAGAGACGCCTCCTACCGGCGTACCTTACTAAATCCGCCCTCACGTGTTACGAACTAAACGAAACCACTTTAGCCGAAGACACCTGGGAACAATTTGCTGCATCCCTTATTCACGCATTTCAACTCACCCCTGACGAGGACGATTTGTACGATCAAATCAGGGCGCGAACCCAGGGTCACACAGAAACAGCACAGAATTATATTAATGCAAAGCTTTTGATGTATGACAGGAATAATAGGGCGATGCCAGACAGACAAAAGATTCGTCTACTTATGCAGGGACTGCGGCCGTCTCGGGCAGATAAGCTATGCACCCTATGCAGTCATACAGTATTGGACCTCCAGGAGAATATTAAATTTATCGAGGAGGGTAATAAACTCACACAAAAAGCGGTTCATCAACACATCCGCACGGATAACAGTGACCTGCATCAAAAAAATACACGATTTAACACGACAGATGCAGGAAATGCAAATAACTGCTATCCATGCTAGTACTAGGGACCGACCACGTAGGAATGATCCTCACGATAGATGGCGATCGCCACACGGTGATGACCAGGATCAATATAGACCCACCTACTCCGGTTGGCATAATTCAAACCCCGATGAGACAAGCGAAATACTATTCGCAATACCGGGAGGATGTGCCACGGCGAAACAAATCACCTCCCTCAGGCAGACACAGCCTCCACCACAGTATAGAGAAGACATACGCCCACGCAGGAATCCGCCCCCAGGTCGCACAGCTAACCGTCATCCACAATATAGGGACGATCCACCATGTCATCGCCCGACATATACGGAATATGTACGCCCAGCATATACCCCTCCACACCGTAGGCCGAATAATCCCACGCAATACGCGAGGAACGGTCGTCATTTTGAAGGACCTCCCCCAGTCTACACTCAATACGCCCCTGTCCAACGCGAATGGGGACCAGAGGACTACCCACTGCCCGACCACCCTCCGCGGGGATCTGAAAGGTATTCTCCCCAACAGAATAGAAGGGTATTATTACCCACCCCCGCATATGATCCCCAGCCAGACAATTGGCGAGGCAATGCGCCCAGGGATCAGCCACGATATTCAGACAGGCGAGGAAATATGCAGCCAAAAAACTAGTAAGGGGGGAAGGTAACACACCAAATAAATCGGATAACCCTTCCCCACAATCGTTGAAACACAGAAAGGCACCCCAAACGAGCACCCCTCCTCGACAATCACCTGGGAGCAGCCAACAGGGTAACCAGCCCCCGAATAAAGATTCTCTTATACGCCGCGGCAAATTACAAATCCCCCCACATCAGCCCGTACAGGTACACTGCAGGACACCCCTCCCCGTACGAAGCTACAGGTACACAATGTCAAGGGTGACGGAAACTGTTTGTTCCGGGCAGTCAGCTTCCTGATCCATCAGACTGAGGATCGATATAAGGACCTTCGAACTCAGATGATCATGTATATTATGGCCCACTGGGACGAGTAAAGATATTTCCTAGCCGACGGGAACGATGCATTTTTCCCTAATAAATATGCATACGGAGAATACATGAATAGAGACGGCACGTACGCAGGGGCGACTGAGGTTGCCGCCTTAGCACAGATAACCCAACATAACATTCATGTATACACGATGGATAGTAGGAGTCCCACCCTTTCCACGCCGGGCTTCGATAAACACATCCATCTACTATTCACGGACAGTCCAAATGCGGGACATTACAGCCCTTTAACTCTCTACACGTCACACAAAACTAAACCCTCCGCCCCTCAAAGTAAGAAAGAAAACGGCGCGATCAAACAGAGGACAGGCGGCGACGTAACATCCCCTAAGGACGTTAACACGCCGGGCGCAGATAGGCCACATATGGTAAATCAAACCACATTAGTTCAGCCCGCGTGTCCAAGCGCACCGTCCACTAAACCGGGCGCGGCGAAGCTGGTCACGTGCATCGACGCTCTAGCGGCTAAGGTGACTCCACAGAAAGCCGGCTGCGAACCCGTACCCGCTCAGACACATAGACCCTATAGAACGCCGAATCCAAGGCCAGGGTTCACATCCAGCCACACTAGAAACCGTAGCGAATATTTTTCTGTTCACCGGCAGCTTAAAAGAAAACTTAGGCCAGTACACATGGCGGTAGAGCAAGACACAGCTGACTTACAGCTCCAAGTTTTGCATGACGCAGCCAAGTGTATCCGGTACAGTACACAGCCCCCCGCTCAACGCTCAATCAGCAAAAACACTCGACCGGCAGGGCACACATCCAGGCAGGCCGCAATAGATGGAGACAGACATTATTCCCAACCTCGGAATCCCACATTACCTCCAATAACATATGCCCTTAATAACATGCACATGGCACAAGAGGGAAACAATATCAAGGCCTTATCCATACCCGCCAACGTCAATGGGTATAGAATCCAAATTTTATTGGATAACGGCTCGGCCATTTGCTGCATCAGCAGTAAGTATATTACCAACGAGCGTATACACAGAGTGCCTACCAACACTCGGCTCGTAGCTGCTA
This sequence comes from Meconema thalassinum, assembly GCA_946902985.2. Classification (NCBI taxonomy): domain Eukaryota; kingdom Metazoa; phylum Arthropoda; class Insecta; order Orthoptera; family Tettigoniidae; genus Meconema; species Meconema thalassinum. The sequence continues at coordinate 20,918,114 of OX336391.1, forward strand.
ACTCGCAGAGCATTCACTGTTTAGGGATAACATACATTCGAATTCAGATAGTTTCATTTCAAGCCAGCCATCCTATGTTTATTATAAAGGATCTATCGGTGCCAGGGATAATTGGTACGAACTCCCTTGCCAAGTTCGATGCGAACATTAGTTTCGTCACGGAGACCTTATAACTACACATCCGATAACACACGCCCGGAATACATACAATCCGCGAGCGCAGCGAGACACACGCGCGCACCAGGTCTCTCCGTTGATCGCAGTACCTCATCAAACACCCACAGATGCTGACATGGCAACACCCGCCACCAATGATACACATCCATTGACCCCAGAGCAGAACAAGTAACTTAAAGACCTCTTAAAGGAGTATAGTGATATTTTTGCTCATTCACTTGCCGATCTCGAGGTGACGGAATTAATACAGCACCACGTGGACTTAAGTAGTGACACTCCAGTCCATCAAGCGCCCTATAAGGTTAGCGCTAAAGAAAGACAGGCTATAGAAACCCAGATACAGGAGATGTTAAAGGCCAACATCATTACACCTATAGTGTCCAATTATAGCGCCCCGGTAATCCTCACCCGAAAGGCTGACGGTTCGCACAGGTTTTGCACTGATTATCGGCAACTCAATAGACTCATTAAGAGCGATAATTACCCGCACCGACGTACAGACACCTATCTCGAAACACTCAGTAGGGCCAAGTACTTTTCTATCGTGGATTGCTATTCGGGATTTTATTCGATACCAATATATGAGCCTGATAGACACAAGCTGGCATTCGTCACCGTAACGGCCTTTACTCATTTGACGTTCTCCCGATGGGTTTGAAAAATGCCAGTCAAACATTTCAAAAACTTGTAGATAAGTCATTCGCGGGGCTCAAATATCGTTCTATTTTATCATACATAGACGATATAACGATATACTCCCAGACGTTCGAAAAACATATGTCGCACTTAGAAGAAGCTTTCGACAGGATTAGATACGCCAAATTAAAGCTGAAACCGGCCAAATGCCAATTCACGAAACAAAAAGTGCACATTTTAGACCACATTGTTAGCAAAGATGGTATCACACCGGACCCGGCAAAAGTCGCCGCTATTACAGATATTCCTATTCCGGACAATATCAAACAGCTTCGTTCGTTCTTGGGTCTCGCTAGCTATTATCGTTGATTTATTCATAGATTTGCCCATATAGCCAACCCCTTAACCGAACTTACACACGAGAAAACACTCTTTATAATTACGAATACATATAGGGAGGCTTTCCAAACACTTAAACACTTGCTCACAACACCACCACTCCTACACAACTTTCAGGATGATAGGCCCACACTGGTCCATGTGGACGCCAGCCAGTTTGGCATAGGGGCAGCATTGTTACAAGAACACGATGACAAAAAACAGTACCCCATCGCATTCGCGAGTAGGAAACTAACACCGGCCGTAAGTAGATACTCCGCTACGGAGAGAGAAATGTAAGCATTTTCTTGGGCCGTGAACTATTTTCGCACATACCTATACGGTATTCATTTCACCGTGATTACGGACCACGCCAGCCTTCTTTATTGGGACAAGTTTAAGAACCCCAATTGGCGAATTAACAGATTTATATTTCGCCTCTATGATTATACATTTGATGTAAAACACAAGAAAGGTAGTGCCCATCTCGATGCGGACGGCCTATCGAGACTACCAGTCCCAGACCCGCCCAGTAAGTATATCGAGCATGAATGGGTACTTTACCCACCTATACAATCACACAATTCGATATGCGACAGGAGCAGTTGGACGATCCCCAGTCAGGACAAATCAGGATAGCATTAGATGACCTCGATAAGGTAGATAATAATACAGCCCGGCTTTACCGACGATTTTTTATCGATAAAGATGACATACTTAGATGTAAACCCACAGCCACACATGACGTAACACCGATCGCACTTCCCAAAACACTGCATAATCACATCATGACAGAATACCACAATCCACCCATCAATGGCGCACATTTAGGGGTACATAAGACGTACCACAATATTAGGACTACATATTACTGGGAGAACATGAAGAAAGACATCCAAGAATTTATTAAAACATATCATACCTGTCAGAGATATAAGAACAGGCCCGGGAAACCTCAGGGTTTACTCCATCCCATCCCAGTAGAGGAGCTGTTCCATAGAATCGGTATTGACGTCAAGGGTCCCATTACAAAGTCCGACAGAGGTAATAGATACATACTTGTCGTGGCTGAGTACTTTACACGATATATAATCACCAAAGCCGTGCCGAGAGCTAGTGGTCAACAGATTGCAGAGTTCCTAATGGAAATTATCACCAAATACGGGATATTTCACACATTATTATCCGATAGGGGGACAGTGTTCATATCGAACATCATCACACAGCTACTCACAATTCTCAAAATAAAAGCATACACTACAACCAGTTTCAGTCCTCAGACAAATGGCCTCACAGAGGTTATGAATTACCTACAAGCAATAACATTTAGTTATATCACGTCAGTGTCGCAGGCAACCAAATATACCCCGCACTTTCTCTTACACGGGTATCACCCGCGGAGTCCCGTGGATAATATATATATATATATATATATATCCCACAGGACACCCTTCCCAGTAACGCTGAACGCCTACAATGCCTACACACGGCCCGAGACACAGCGCGACAAAATATTCGAGCTGCACAAAAGAGGCAGAAATCCACTTATGGTAGGAAACATACACACCAAGAATACAAACCCAGTCAGCTGATTATGATTTGGTCCCCAGCACGTAGGAAAAACGTGTCGGAATTTCTAATTCCGAAGTGGACGGGTCCCTTCAGGATTCATAGAAAGATCTCAGATCTCAACTACATTGTCAACATCCGGTATAACCACAAGATCATTAAAGACACAGTTCATATCCGTCGGATGAAGCCATACCACACACGTGAAACGGCTCCTAAACCCCGTGCACAGACAGCCAAGAAACGTAAACACTAGATTACATTACGGTCACACCGATCCGCTGCCACTCCTAACATAGGATCAGAGAAAGGGGATATCAAACCCAAGACTATACGAAGAAAAAGAGCGCCAAACGCGCTATGGCATCCGGTAGTCCAAGCTAGAAAATAGGTGTCGGTGCCAGTCCCTCACAATGCCTATACACGGACTATTTATAAGTTGCATGCTCAAATGTTGCTGTTTCCAGCACAATGTATTATTTTGTTCCATAGTTTTAAGGTACCAGATACATGTACCAGTTTTCAGGAAATTAATTGTGTACACAACTTATCACATGTTAACACGCACCAGGCGCAGGTCATTACACTGCCCGACCAGGATATGGTAAGTCGAGCCAGTTAGTCAACTCAGCGTTCAACACCTCCTTCCATAGTAACAGCTGTTCACTGCAAGGCACGTACCCAGGCACACGCATACACAGCCGTGCGTACTCCAGAACATTTACCCGGAGTACACACATAAGATCGCGGAAAGTGTCACTTATAGTAGACGACCACACATACGGTATAGGTCACACACTTGTATAAAGGGAAACATATTCGCTTAAATCTTCACACTCACAAGCACACCCAGGCGCAGGTCCATTAGTCGACCGACTGAAGATTCACTTACCTTCAAACAGGGTCAATCAGACATACATGCCTTTACAGGGTAACTGAACACACATTATACACTAATAGCGACCTACGTACGGCATAATCGTATATACATTCGGTTGCGACCGACGGAAGATTCAAAAATACACTGACACACCAATTAGTTGCCCCGCATGACGTAACAAAAGCCATTTTATACAGATATACAAATACTAGAATTACCACGAATAATAACGCACATATGGGAACGATCCGCGTAGCCATACTACACACACAAGCACGAGGTGCTCGGATTACGGAATCGACCTCACACCGAGGCGAGGTTACAGCCTCGTTCCACTTACTTATCACCAAGTCAGATAGTACTTTGGCAGGATTTATTCAATAAACCGTGTCCACATACGATCAAAGGCGTAGCTTACGGTTTACCTCATGAATACCACAATACCACAGGTTAACGGCCTTCAGCACAGGCAAAGACTCATTACCACAACAGCACGGGTTAGTTGCCATCGACGCATACAGCAAAGATATACCACAATAACACAGGTTACCATACACTCAGGACATAGTACACAACAGGTCATCAGGACCACACACTTATCAGAAAAGGATAAGGAAATACTTACGTAGACAACACAGCTTCACACGCCATAAATTCATATTGCATTGTCTAATACATCTCCCTAGCCACTGTGGACAGACATCCGCACTGATTACCGGCAGCGAGACAAGATCCACACGCGCTGTACCGGAAGCGAGCGAGATGACGCAGCACACATCTTCACAATGCTCACAGCATGTACTCGACTGGATGACCAACATCTATACGCCGCGTGCGGCCCACTTCACTCACATACACACGCATTTTATCTTTCCCCACAATGGATCTTTATATTTTTTTCTTTTCCATGCGGTCACATTGACCATAGTATAACGACTAAAGGCCAGGTTCTACAACCAGTTCCTTCACGAGGCGTCACCATTTTTAGCCGACGATTAGGCACTACTCGTTTGAATTTCGATTTGAATTTCAATTGTATCATTCACACTTAGCCAACCCAGGCTAGGACTTATAGTAAAGCTGTTTGGATTGGGCTATTCCCATAACTGGCCACGCAGGAATCCATTCTTTCATCTAGACGCCTGGTTATGAACTGCACGAAGTAATCAGCCCTATGGCGATGTAACGCAAATTCATACAGTAGAACCATATCTCAAAGAGGGCCACAAGACCAAGGACGGACTCCACAGTCCATGTAGAACCCATTGCACACACATATTAGCTTCACAATTGCACCCAGGATCATTCTTTTGCTACCAAAGGCATCCACACTATAAATTATACCCATGCATATCTCTATATATATATAAATGAAAGATTGTCTGTTTCTTCTGAATTTCCACGGAAATTTGCGATATTTGCGCGTTTCAGGCTGTTTTATGACGGATGCGCGCAAAAATAAATGTTTTGTCTGTCTGTCTGTCTGTTTGTCTGTGTGTCTGTGGACAACTTCTTCGAGTCCTTATAACTTGAGAACGGCTGGGAGGATCAACGAAAAATTTGATACAGATATCCATCATAGGCACCACACTAATCATTGATGTAACTCTTCTACGTACCTCTCATAAAAGGGGCCCTACCCCCTTAAAATACATGCTGAAATAGGCGTAGAAGGGTGAAAAAAGCTCATTTTCAGCCTCTCAATGTGAGAAACGAAACTCGGGGGCCCTAAAGTGACCCCGAAAAACACATTTTAAGGCCCTAAAACCAACAGTTTTTGAGATATTCCCAGAAAACTAATTTCACTTAATAAATTAAAGAATGCATGCCGGTAACCATGGCAACTGAATCTCAGAGGTCCATCTATTTCTGTAAGACGCAATGCAATTCCATTTATTACATTACTGTGAAGGTTTGCAAACGGCTATAAGGTTATAACGGATCCAAATTAAGCTGAAATATTCATTAATACATACAATGCGCTTAAGGGGTCAAGGGGTACTCTAGAATTTTTTCACGCGATTTACACGTGCGGGTGTGGTACGGAAGGTCTTATTATATCCCTTCTCGATTATATAAAAATGAATGTTTGTCTGATTTTTCTGCATTTCTACGGACATTTGACATATTTGCCCGTTTCAGACTGTTTTGGGACGGATGCACGCAAAAATATATTTTTGTCTGTCTGTCTGTTTGACTGTGGACAATTTTTTGTGTCATAACTCGAGAACGGCTGGGTGGATTAACGTAAAATTTGATACAATTATCCATCAGAGGCACGACACCAATCATTGATGTAACTCTTCTCCGTACCTGTCATAACAGGGTGCCTACCCCCTTAAAATACATGCTGAAATAAGCGTGAGACAAAGCTCATTTTCAGACCCTCAATGTGAGAAACGAAACTCGGGGGCGCTATAAGGACCCCAAAAACAATATTTTAAGGCCCTAAAACCAACAGTTTTTGAGATATTCCCAAAAAACTAATTTCACTTAATAAATTAATGAAGGAATGCATGCCGGTAACAATGGCAACAGAATCTCAGAGGTCCATCTATTTCTGTAAGACGCAATGCAATTCCATTTATTACATTACTGTGCAGGTTTGCAAATGGCAATAAGGTTATAACGGATCCAAATTAAGATGAAATATTCATCAATACATATAATGCGCTTAAGGGGTCAAGGGGTAATCTAGAATTTTTTAAGGCGATTTACACGTGCGGGTATGGTCCGGAAGGTCTATAATATCCCTATCCCTATTGTGCCCGTTTCTCCAATGGGACAGGCGATCACCCGGCCAACATCCCGGCCCCATCAGAAGAAACGGCCAAGGGAGTGGGTAAAAATAGAATTAGGGCGTGAATCTTGGTTCATACAGACAAGAATAAAACCAGAGAGCTAGAGACAAAGGGTCTCGGGTCGTTTACGGGTTGGGATGGCAAACAAAATGAACCAGGATTCAAAAGCAAACCCCCTAATTCGAATTAACAAACAGATAAAAAAAAGGAAACAGCCCTCGTAAAATCACATCTGCTCCTTTATTGGCCAAAGGACAACCAAACATGCTACCTGCCTACTTAGAAATTCGACCAGGAGACTGCCCAGCCAAAATTAACACAGCTATTATTCCATTAGTGCACACGCATAATAGTAATAAAACAAAATTACTGGTCACTTAGTCCAAAGTTTACCTGTGGCATGTGCTCAGAAAAAAAACCACATATCATAACATGACAATCTACCTTTATACATCGATGGACGGCCTCCTGTATCGAATTGAAATTTACCATCTAAAGAGCATCAAACAAAATCACATCATAAATTTTCCCAACATCAACTGGAAGTCACCTAATGTGGAATTCGATAACAAACCGAAATATAAATCATTTACATTTACAACTAGTGTTTAAATATTTACACAGCGCATTCTTATTGTTCTATCTGGTCTACAGGCATGACCGTCCCAATTACCTTGGTCCTCATTAATATACCCACTTGCATAAGTAAGTTACCGATATGTCATATGCTGACGTCTAGAATTGGTTCACAACTTTCATAATAGTATACCTCAGTGTGTTTCATTTTCGTGACCAACATTTAATCATAGCCATTCAGTCAACCACTATGTGTGAGGATCTGAGTAACCTTACTACAGAGCGTACCCTCGAGTACATCATAGCTCTGTTCCACACTCAACCCTATCAGGAAATGCAGCACATCCATCCATCTAGTGAGGAACCTGTCCGTACAATTACAAATTTTCAGGGTCATAAATGGCCCCCTGAATAACCTTGTTACACATAACTGAATATCACCACATTATTCTACCTCGTCACATATGACGGAATACCATATTAATCTCATTACAAAAAATTGCGCTTAATAGCATACCTCGAACCCACACTTACCACAGCAATTCAACCTTACAATGAAGTCGTACGATAACATGATACTTTGCCCAAGGAACCATATCATACCAGACAACAATTAACCAAAACCAGCGTCTTATTTCATATCACTTTTCTGAATTTCATAAGAGACCCTTTGAAATCAAACTGGTTCCATGATTTTCATGCCCAATTATCTCGAGCGATATTTCCTTTTCATGGCCATGCGTGATTATCTCCAACTATATTTCGGTATTGATCATAGCAATATTTATCAACCTTTGACTGTGATTATTATTATTATTATCAACCTTACAATTATGTAATTATATTTCAAAGCATAACATTGACATTGATGCTGTTCGTAAAAGTCAAAACGACTCGAAGTAAAAAAAAACTCTGCACAACCTCAGGAAAACGAGAATGATGCTCTTATTTAACCTAGAATCATTGATTGTTATTAGCGTTAAACTATGTGAATGGGATTAAATTACACGACCCCAAGTCATCTTATGGCATGGCCATTCAAAAATGGAGATTCTCTTCTTTACGATGAACAGGAGTGAGAAATAGATATCTTACTTTGGATCCGGCGTCATGATGAATCCTGGTCCTTGGGAATAAGAGACTTCGATATTTCCTGGTCATGTGTACAGCGTCGCTCCACCCGCGTCTCCCTGCGCTCCAGTGTAAGCATGCGTCCCCTACATCTGTCAATCTCCAGGCGACGACCATGACCGCCCCCGACTGCACCTCTCCACCAACGGCGTTGGCGTCGGCGTCGGCGTCTCTCATCATCTCGTTCCATGTCCACGCATCCATTTCCTCGCGACCGTTCATCCCCTAGCAACCCCTAATGGGTTTACTGAAACATACTTTGGGTATTGAGGTCCATGTAGATTCCCATCATGTCCGAGTCTGCGTTCATATTGTTTACATTGCTGTGTGACCACATTGCATTCCACTACGCCGTAACACTTTCACATCTACACGCTACAGTATCCGCTTCTTAGTTTATTCAACTTGACCTGCTCACGTCCCACACTTTATGTTTAGACTGTTCGCCTCGCCTGCGCAACCTGCAACCATCAACGCAAGCTTAAAGCAGATATATCCCTTTCCTCATGCGCACACCGTGTCTCTTGGTTGTTCACCTTTAAATGACGTAACCGGTCGGCGTTATAATTCAGGTTTCTCTCCGGCCTTCGCTCAAATGTTCAGATGTTCAAATGTTTAGGCGTACACAACTTTATCAGATTATTGCCATAATACCTTCCTTCAGCGTTTTTGTCCGTCAGCTGACCCGGATCACGTGCGTAAAACTTCATAATACAAAGAACGGCGAAGAATTCTGTGATCTTATGCACTCTGCATAACCCAATCGCGGCACTGGCATAAATCTCCACATACCTCCGTCAATCAGTTGTGGTCCTTCCTTCACGTGCCGGCGTGCCGATATACGGATATCGCGATGGCGACACTTCACCCAAACACAACTCCACCGCGCTTCACGAATGATTCCTTCCAACATGCGGTGACGAGTATTAAGCATGCACATAAAAAAAACTATCCAGTGCCCGATGCGGAATTTAACTCACGTGGCTTATATCTCTGACCACTATGTCACACACTCGTCCTCGCCGTGTCGCATAAGAAACTTCCTCGTCCGGGCCACACCATATCATTGAACCTTCCAGAACCGAGTTGACCTCCTCTCGAGAAAAAAGGGCGGAGGGGTCGGAAGCTTCTGGAGCATTCCCCCACTCTAGCAGTTACCTCGCTGCATCATGCCATGACGTCATACTGACCCTCCGGTCTCCTCTCAATCTCCCATAATCCAGGGCCGGTAATTGACCTTGACTGGATCGGTCACACTATATTGTTATATTATTATTATTAGTCTTTTAATTATTATCATTATTATGGCGTACAACGAAGAGACAAAGCTCATTTTCAAACTCTTGGTGTCAGAAACAAAACTCGGGGCTCCTCAAGAGCCGTAAAGGGTTCCCGAAAACTATATTTTAAGGTTGTGGTGTTTGAAGCCATATTTTCAGTGTTGCCTTAGTAAACAAGAGTTTAGTGCTTTTCAGTCGGTCAACACGAATGTACCCAAAAGTGATGGGTTATGCCCTAATCCTGAAATAAATTACATGAGATTATTAATTTATTTCAGGATTAGGGCATAACCCATCTCTTTTGGGTACATTCGTGTTGACCGACTGAAAAGCACTAAACTCTTGTATATTTTAAGGCTCTAACCCCAACAGTTTCTTAGATATTCGCAGAAAACTAATTTCATTTAATAAACTAAAGAAGGAATGCAAGCCACTAACCATGACAACAGTATCTCAAGAGGTGGCATCCAACTTTCCATCTATTTCTGGAATACGTAATGCCACTCCATTTATTACATTTCTGTGAAAGGTTGCAAATGGCTATAAGGTTATCACGGAACCAACTAAAACTGTAAAATTCATCAATGCGCCTAAGGGGTTCAAGGAGTACCCTAGATTTTTTTCACACGAATTACACGTGCGGTATGTCGTACAGAAGGTCTATTATATCTCCAAACAGCAACATTATTTTCAAAAATTCCTGATTTGAAATAGTAGACTTTTTTTTGCTGATTTTAGGAATTTGGGCCATTGGAGGCTAAAAAAAAGAATTTTCATGCACCACAAGCCTTTATAATTTATAAAAGGGGTCTTCCTGTAGTTGGGCACTTGACACAACGGTTAGGGTCAGTTCGTATGTGACGTGTATTGCGATTCGTGTACGAGGTTTTTAATTTTATTTTCATGCCAGGAAGAACACGTTAGGTAAATTTTGTTTGAGAGCACATTTTAACTAATAATTTTTCTTTGCCAACAAACAGGTTCCAAGCCCCTAAACATTGCAACAGTAGCTCAATTGATAACATCTGGTTATTAATATCGATGACCGTTCGAAGAATGGGTACTTCTGCTAGTACATATATTTATCTCATATATACATACACCTACTATCAACGCCTTGGCTCATAATTCTTTTTCGATCTCCGGAGGAGTATCGAGGTGAGCCACGTCAAAGAGCCTCTTCCCAAAAACAATGTAAAATAAATATCCAGCCTTAAATGTGTATATATATATATATATATATATATATATATATATATACAGGTAACCACAACGTCCATGGCCCATAAGTACTTTACGTTTTGCTAGGTGAGCATCGTAGATCCTAGGTTAAAACAATCCCCCCTAGAACGATAATATAAGGTAAATATCAGCCATGTACGAAGGAACGCGAAGTTTTGTAGAAAATGGTAAACGAAGGCCCAATGATCCTACTAATTCAAACACTAAATAGCCACTTGCGTTCACAAAACATACGGCACGGATTGCAGGATCACTTTCCCTTCATTGCATATTAACCTAGCACACCTCACTTGCGGACTATTATTTGTCCATAGAATTATACTATATGAACCCAAATTTACAATCACCCTCATACGAGGTGCAATCCTCAACTTACCACACCATTCCGTAACTACACTATGACTTCCGTCTTACGCAGAGCAAACACGAGAGAACATAATATTTTCCGTCTTAGGAAGGCGAAGGCATCAGTACTCATACGCTACAGTGGACACACCATCCGGATTATACTATTTACCACATAACATGCCACCAATCATTAGGATAACACTATCTTTCCCCTTGCATAGGAATTATTATTATAAATACACTATTTTCCGCCATACAAAGATACCGATATCGAAAATACATTATTTTCCGCCTTACAGACGTACCAACATCAGGGATACTATATTCCCAGGCATACAAAAGAAAGCAGAATTCCACCACTCTACACTAGAGGTGATAGCATCTTTTACATAGCATATGGAATTGACACACTATTCCCTCTACCGGCAGTATACAGAGTGGATACCATAATGTCATTAGACTGACGCAACTCACCACGCGTCCACACAATGTAAACAAAAGCCGCCATTCTTCAACATAAGCGGTAGACGCTGCGACCCAATCACACGCGCGGATTAAACGGCCCACCTCCTACATTATCATACAGCCAGTCACAGCGACCCACTCTGCTGCTGATAACAGAACATATTGTTACACCCGCCCATCCGACACGGAACAGTATCTCGTACTCAGGTATCATACCACGTGATACTACAGACCAGCCATTAATTTTCACAGCACACACTTGCGCGCTACATTTGAATACTGTTTTCCTAGCAACACATGTCGGATATCGTTTATATTCAACACACCGCTATAACAGCGTGTTTAGTGCCTACAAGGGTATAACACATTCCTTGCCCGACACAGTTAGTGAACATTTGCCACTTGGTCACTCACATTCCCATTGATATTCAACTTCTCATCGCAGGTTGAATGTCAGCCATAACAATTTTATACTGTTTTTTTTATACAATACTGATCACACATGAAGGGATCAGCACAGACATCCCATACGTCGATTGGTCTCGACATAGATAGTTATTTCGAACAAGGGACATATTCACAGTCCACTATATATTTGGGAATCTATTTCTTTTTGATGATCTCTACATACATTATAACAGTTTAGCAGGATGCCATTCCATTACGACTCCCGACAAACAGGGTCTATCACGGTAATCATACACCGTTCTTCCCATAAGATCCCATACATGGATCCACACTTAAATATTATTATTATTTTTACTCTTATTCCACTATTAGTCCCTACATCCCCCAGTTGTACCTATATTACCCATAAACGCACTCTTTACATACTCTGCATGCCACAGGCATAGGTTGGCAAGACACATGTTTTATCACACTAGCCTCCAAACCACAAATTGCGTCTCTTAGAGACATAGTCCCCCCAAGGGACACGATTTCCCCATAATTATGTTCAAAGTGAGCACACGGGTGATAGAATTTCAGTCCCAGATACACAGACGAAACGAGTTGTGCAGGTTAAAGCACAAACACACAGTTGCATCCTCCCAGTTAGGATATCAGCATGCCGTTTTACAGCGATAGTATAGTGTTCATACAGAAGTCAGCAGCCATAGAGAGCGACATTTTACCCAGCCTATCTTATAAATACGACAATCGGTTACATATATCCATACATATTGCTAACTACTACCTAGTATCGGACATACCTCCGGGTATAATCCCACCAGTCTTCTTAATGGGTAATATAGTACACAGGGTATCCTTTTACAACCCAGTGACCATCCCATAGATATTAAGGAGGATATATACATAAGATGACCAGGTCCTTGATAGGATATACGTATATAGACGAGAGAGTTCTCATATGATAAAGCCAGACAACAGTGCATTCTTCGAGTAGGGCACAGATGCCCGACGTCAATTCCGTACAGTACAAGTCCTTGATTATTGGCACACAAGTTACACATTCACATATTAACACATCTCCCCCCCCCCTTTTTATGCGAGGCACTTGGTGTCCATGCTACACCAGGGTGCACCCCATGTTCGATCGCTCATAGCTAAGTGTTAATTTGGAACACTTCGGAGTTGAAAGCTAACAGTGAGATATAATGCACATTCCCCTACTAACAACATTATTATTACATTATTTATATTTTTACACGCATGTTATATTTTTACCTGCATGAACGATAAATATTCCTCACCATTTAAAACTTCCTGCATCCTTATATTATCGCAGGACCCCATCCCAATCTAGCCTTCCTCCTACCCAAATTATAACACAATTTAACATGTATACTCAATTAATAACATGGGACATACCTTCCCACTCCAGTCTTTACCTACTAACCGTGCAAAAATAACGAGCATCACTGGATTTAGCTGGTAATCTGAAAGCTAGGCGCAATGAGTGCGCACTCTGCCACATTTCCTGCCATAATAACCTCACACTATTCCCCACACTCACAACATCTCGACATACACTGCACTTGGTTGGTAAGTCCAAAAGGTGTTACGATTGAAACTTGCAGATGGGGTGATACATTACAGCACAGTCAGGAAGACTCCAGACAATGGAATGACCTACTTAGACCAGACAAAATGCCAGACCCGACAAGGCAATATTAGACCTTGCCTTAGACTTAGACGGTACGACGAAAGTTCGAAGCGGCGATGACGTAGTGCGGGCAAACGTCAAAGTTTTCGGGTGTACCAAGCCTGTCCCCATCGCGGAGAAATGTTACACCCATTATGCACTATTGTCAGCAAAGCCAGACCTGCAGGTGGAACCTTGACTGTCCGACGGGAGAAATAGCTCACTCAACGTCGGACGGGATAGAACATCCACCTAGGGACGACCCACTTGACTTGACTATTCGTTAGCATGTAGGTAAGTAATCATCTTCATTGCGCGAAGCTAAGTCCTGTTCTCGAACACAGGCACACATAAGCCCTACAGCGGTAGGTGCAAGCATATACACAAGCCCTATCAATATAGGTGAAGATTTGCTATGATGAATAATGAATAATGAATATTGATGAATATATTATGTTGAATCCCACGCCCGCTGAACTTGAATAAATAAGGAATCTTGGGCAGTGCATTCAACGCCCACTTACATGTTGATCAGCGGATCTCGAGTTTTTTCATGTCGACGTTGCGTGTCGTGAGGGCTTGGGCAGCCAATATACTTCAATATGGCGATCAATGGTAATGCGATTATACACAGGCGATCGAGGCATAATCGATCGGCATCGGCCTTTGACCTTATGTCAGCCATGTAAGACCGTCGATACGATCTCACCACATACAATATACTTCGATATGGCAATTTATGGTAATGCGATTATACAGGAGCGATCGATTGATGATCGATCGGCGTCCACCTTTGACTTCACGGCAACCACACCAGTCCATTAATATTTCCCCTTGGTTCATTTTTCCAGGTGAGCTCCAACAGGGGACGCCAGCTGAACACATATGGTACCCGGGGGTACTAACCATGTATATGGCGATATCAGTGCCATTATGTATAATGTACTTGTTCACAAATGATAATACACGAATGTGTTTATTTCCAGTATGGAGTACATATTTCTTTGTTTTGTTTTTATACACGTACACAGGTTCTCACACTTCACCAGCGAACAACGATGGTACCCAGTATTGCCCAGGGGGCAGGGTACGAATATCCATGGCATAGTATTGACCGCAACCAAGGGATGCAGGTCAAACTGTTCTCTAATCTACATGTGCACTCATACTACAGTATATGCTATGAAATGGTATGCCATTCTATTTCACAGGCCCACGTTGCAGTCGGCAGTCACGCATACATAATTTATTACATTTCTTTCTTTCCCCACAGGTGGTGATTTGTATATAGTCCCTTGTATATATGTTGCCAACGCCCTAACATGCGCCAGTCGCACTCGCTTACACCCACACAGAGCTAATACACCCCCGGCTCTCACACACTTTTCCCCACACATATATCTACATTTGTCGCTTAATATCCGTTCCAAGGTAAGGGATCACACACGCACCTAAAATGAGAGGTGAGCTACGTCAGCGAGGGTCGTACCCACAGCTTGTAAGGGTCGATCTCCCCTGCTATGATGGAACGTCCACACGCAGGGGACGATCCATAAAGGTATGGATAATTTACGATGGCCCAAAGTTAGCTATTGAATAAGTTAGTTTTAAATTCCAGCGCGCTTAAGTTCCGGAACTCAGGTTCTTATTGTAAGGTATACCACATGAGTGGAATTAGTTATGCGACGTTTATAGTCATACATATTGGTGCTAAGGCACAAAGAGTTTTTATGCATTTACGGCAAATATCACAAGGCCGACACCATTCCAATATTTTATGTATCAACACTGTTTACCTGCTCCACACACCACGATTGTTACTATTACATATTATTTTCTTTTTCCTTTCATTTCTTCTAAAATCCAACTTGTAAAAATGCCTCCTTTCTCCCCCACACAATAAACTCATTTATATATTCCCCTAAAATTACACACCGAGGCATTTATTTCCCTTTCTCTCTTCTATCTCCTATTTTTAGCCTATTTTCAATTTTGAAAAAATAGGCTTATGAGATCACCTTTTGTCCGTGTGTGTGTGCGTGTGTGTGTGTGTGATTCGTGTGTGGGTCCCCCCCTAATAAAATCTAAACGGCTGGAGCGATTTCAATGAAACTCGGTATGTTCATAGCACTATTCCCGGTGACCTCGACCGTACCCTTCAAATTTTGTTACGTCTCACCAATGCAAAATGGCGGCTGTGCGAAATATTTCACTAGCATTCAATATCTCCGAAACTATTACCGATATCGCCCTGAAATTGTGTACGGTGATAAAGGGTACTACTAGAAGTTCACCTATGAGACTTTCAAAAACCTGGTGACTACAAAACCAACATGGCGGTCAAGCGAAGTTGAGACTTTTAAATAGACTTTTCTCGCGATTTAACTATCCACACGTAATGAAACTTGGTACAGCAAATGTTTATACACATTGTAATGCACTGGAGTCTAATTTAGTTCAATTGTTTACATAAATTCAAAATGGCGGCTGTGCGAAATATTTCACTGACATTCTATATCTCCGAAACTATTACAGATATCACCCTGCAATTTAGTACGGTGATAAAGGGTACTGATACAAGTTTACCTATGTATATTTCATAAACTTGTAAAGTAGAAAACGAACATGGCGACCAAGCGAAGTTGAGACTTTTAAATAGACTTTTCTCACGATTTAACCATCCAAACGTAATGAAACTAGGTACAGCAAGTGTTTATACACATAGTAATGCACTGGAGTCTAATTTAGTTCAATTCTTTACATAACCTCAAAATGGCGGCTGTGCGAAATATTTCACTGACATTCTATATCTCCGAAACTATTACAGATATTACCCTGCAATTTTGTACGGTGATAAAGGGTACTGGTACAAGTTTATCTATGTATACTTCATAAACTTGTAAAAGTAAAAAACGAACATGGCGACCAAGCGAATTTGAAATATTTTAATAGACTTTTCTCGTGATTTAACTCTCTGAGCGCAGTGAAATGTGGTACAGTAAATGATTTTGCAGATTGTAATGCACTGCCATCTAATTTAAATCAATTGTTTACATAACCTCAATATGGCGGCTGTGCGAAATTTTTAAATTAAGTTTTTATTTCTTGTGTCGTAATCATGCGATCGAAGTGAAAGTTTGAATAATGAACCTAGGCAATAATTGTCCTTGAATGGTACATAATTCTATGGCCTTTACATATAACAATCCTAAATGGCGAGCTTCCGAAATATTTAGACGGTTCTCAATAACTATGAATCTTTTACAGCAACCAAACTGATTTTTTTAATGTTCATAGAGACTATGAACATATGTTCACCTATAGGACTTTCATTAACCTGGTGAGCACAAATCCAACATGGCGGTGACGCGAAGTATAAATATTTAAATGGACGATTCTCGCGAATTAACTATCCGAGTGCTGTGAAACGTTGCACGTTAAATGCTTATACAAATGTTGATCCACTGGCATCTAATTTATTTCAATTGTTTGCATAATCACAAGATGGCTGCTGTGCGTAATTTTAAAATCTCGTTTTTACTTCTTGTGTTCTAATCATGCGATTGAAGTTTGAATACCACACGTACACAATAATCTTAATGTAATAGTACAAAAATAAAAATCCAACCTGGCGACAATCTGAAATATTTAGACGTTTCTCAATATCTACGAATCTGTTACAGCAATTAAACTGAAATTTTGTATGTTGTTAGAAGAAATTAACATGAGCAGGATATATGAAAATAGGCTGTATAGTTCTTTACGGAACTACTTGTTCTTTTACCATTTGGTATGCACATTGATATATTGCCTACGAGAGGGCAGTTTTTCATCCCGTCCTTCATGACGCGGACGGAGGGTAAATCCCACCCTTGTAGATGTATTTTCCCTTCGGGGTAGCCACCCCTTGTTTTATTTATTGCTTTGTTTATGCTCCATTGTAAAATTGTGTTTACAAAATATGTTTTTCGGATGATTTTATTGTTATATGACAGATTCCATTGTATGCATTGTTATGTGCTCAGGGCACCCATATTGTAACGTGATTTGAATGTACAAAGAAATATTGTTCCCACACCCACACAATTACACTTGCTCGCTTTTCACCAATCGACGGCGCCCACTTCACATCCTGCGAGGCACTGCCTACACACAACTCCCACACGTCAGTCTACATTCTATATCATGAGGCACCCCACCTTTCTGTCTATAGACTCTACTCAAATCCACGACTCGCCTACCATGAGGCCACACAAACACCCCAACCAACGATCCTACCCTATTACAAGGGACAAGAAAGAAGAGAAGACCAGAAGAAAGAAGACTTACAAGAGAAAAGAGGATGTTCCTATTTCCAATACACTACCCCAAATTCTTCGTCTCGTCCCGTCATCGAGGACGATGACTAACTCCGCCAGGGGAGTTGTTATACCCGTAATGTATGCCACCCTCATCCCCTACTAATTACACCCCCTAAAACAAATACTTATACATAACTTCAGATA
This sequence comes from Meconema thalassinum, assembly GCA_946902985.2. Taxonomy (NCBI): domain Eukaryota; kingdom Metazoa; phylum Arthropoda; class Insecta; order Orthoptera; family Tettigoniidae; genus Meconema; species Meconema thalassinum. The sequence continues at coordinate 20,936,206 of OX336391.1, forward strand.
TAATTCTACAATTTACGACCACATCTACAAATCTGAATACTTCCATGCAACTCAGGTGGCGTCATGCCTGAACCTCGACGCCCCCGGGAGGGCTACGACACACAAGGAATGCGCAATTCCGTGAACACGGCAAGCCGCTTCTATAAGACCTCGGAGAGGTCATTCCTCCAGGTCATTCCCAGACAGACGTTGTGTTGTAGTGTGGAACCTCTGCCGGACGCCGTCATGACTGCAGCCTTCCTGGTAAGTGTAGTGAGCAACTTCACATACACATACACTTACACTTTCATCCCCCATTATTTGTGCTGGAATTGTGTTAGCACATTGGCTGTTCTGCATTCTTTATTAATACTTCTGCATAGAAGTAAACTCATTAAAACAGCACCATCTCTAGATAATTGGTACTTACATTTATTTTACTAGCTGATAAGATCCGACCCTTTTAGATTCCCTATAGGTAGGATCCCTTAGCCTTATTGTTTAATTGTTTCGTAGTGCAAGCTGGCGACCACTTGCTGCGACGTTACTGTATTTGAGTCAGCAGGCTCTCTCTCAGCCAGCCAGCTTGCGCTAGCATTGATCCGAGTATCAACCGTATCGTTTAAAAGCCTATTTGCTAAACCTCCCCCAACATCACTTTTACACCCCAGAGCGCTCCCGGCAATCCTAACCATCGGGAAGCTGTTACACTGAGCTACGTCTTTGCCTTTAGACAGCTCACTCACTCTACCCGCTGCACTCACATTTCAACCTCCCCCAAATCATCCCCATTGTAGGACACCCCCACAAAGAAACCCTACTTAGGACACCCCCACTAAGAAACCCTACTCTCCCTTGACATACCTTATTATGAAACAACATGTAAACTGAAAATAGTACATTATGCAACGAGCCTATAATGGCTATAATTAAGACACGAGTATTTTTTATAAAACGAGCGTATGCGAGTTTTATAATTTCCATACGAGTGTATTAATTACCATTATAGGCGAGTTGCATACGACTGTTTATGTTCGACGATAATTATAACTTTATTATATGTTTCAACATAAATATTCATAAATATCTGTTGAGAGTCAGCTACTGGAATTTTTTGATCGCAGAGCGAGCGTTGGGTGTTATATCTTTGTCTTTCAAGAGCTTTGAACGACCGACGCATGCGCTCTGTGGGCTTGCAATGCCATATGTAGCCATATGTTTACATCAGCCGTCCCTCAGTAATATTGTCACCGCAGTCATTTGAAGACAATGCGCTGTGTAGAAATTAGTGTTGGTGATTTTAAGGTACAGTGCTATTTCTTGTCTCATATTCGCCAGTTTATTTACGCGAACATATGGACGGTGGATATTCCATGTCGGTAATTTATTATAGTTCGATGTTGTGTTTATGTCCGACATGTTGGATTTTGAGCGCATGCGCGAAGTTATCGTTACCTAATTGGTCAATGAACGAGCTCTGATTGGCTGGAGAAACTGTATCATAATGGAAAACAGTGTTATAATGACCATCATTATGATACAGTTATCTGACACATAATAGTGAGGGTCGAACATAAACAATTCTTATCTGTGTGCGCATTTGAATGTGCATATCCTGATCTTATCTTCATTTATCCTTTCAATTCACATATCCTTTAATAACGACGTTTCTACTATTTCCTTGATCGTGCCCAACGTTGAGACGCAATATTGTAACTTTACTTACTGCTTTTTGTGGTTATCAGGGCCGTGGTGGTAATTATTACCATAAGGGAGAGCCAACTTGTATCATTTAATTTCCATATCATGTATTATCTTCCATCCATGAACATCTCAATCAACTTAAGATATCGCTTTTTATATAAAAGAACAGAGGAAAGAATTCAATAATAATCCTATCTCTTTAGCACGGAATAAACATCTCAATAATCATCCCTCATGGAATTCAAAACTCAACTGATCTAACATCTTAGCATAGAATAATCTGCATGGAATAATAAAATCAAAGAGATAAGAAAAACAAACTAAAATTATTCATAGATACTATGTCCACAGATGTGAAAATCTATAGCAATGAGCAAAAGAACATGCAAAGGAACATGTAACCTCATAGGGTTACAAACATAATCCTTGACTTTCTCCTTGGTTTAAGATTTTTGTTTAAAAAATTAACAAAAATCTTTCTGGAAATATTGTCAATTATTTTCATCATGTATTTAACACCATTCCAGGTCTCAGGGAGCGGCCCACACAGATCAGAGTGCACCAAGTCCCTAAAACATTCACTCCTCGACTGACTTACATGTAGAAATGACTGCCTTTGCCGCTTCCCGAGAACACATGGTTCACACAATTTCTTTGGTATTTCCTTAAATTTAACAACATCAGACATTTGACTTAAGACCTTTAACTTCTGTTGTTCAACGAGGCCCAATCGTTGATGCCACAAATTGTAATCGGACACATCACCAACAAGGGCAGACGTATCTTGGTTATCGTTCAGATAATACAGACCATTCAAAACTGAACCAGTAGCTAGCACGCTACCATTCAGTGAGCAATTCTCTGAATCCAAGATTTCACATCCTTTTCGTTAAACACAACAACAGCACCCCTTTAATCATCTGACTTACCGACAGCAGGATAACACTCAGTCCTGGAACATGCATCACGTCTGACAGAGTATTAATACTGTCGCTTACATTCAGTGCAATGTCACCAACTCCTTGTACAGACAACTTATCATTATTACCAATTACAATGTTTACATCAGGATCGTCATTGCATTTATAATTTGACATAAGTTTAACATTAGGAGACATGTGAGCACTACAGCCAGAATCAATGACGTAACAATTCTCTGGAACTCGAGCAGTTAAAGCACAACGCAGACTTTTATTGGATTTTGGACACTTCGGTGCACTTTGAACTTTTGTCTTTTGTGGACAAGTATCTCTTTCGTGACCCTTTTCACCACAAATCCAACACTTCCAACGACTTTTGTCACCTGCTTTTTCACTAGAGCTCTTGGGTTTCTTGACATACCAGACTTCCTTCTTAATGTTGCTGTACAGGGCTGCGCCATCAGCTGACTTCTCACCATGACTTGGGCGAAAGCTTTCGTCCAACAAGGTAGACTTGATGCCAGGGACCAGGAACAGAACGTAACACTTGTCTATGTGGTACGGAGAAATTCAGTTATCCTGAAGGTTGTTTCCAAGTTGTAACGTTACCACTGTCTGTTCCAAGCGTAACGTTACCGTTCTGGAACGGAACGGAGTCTGAAGCAATACCTGGTATCTGGAACAGTGGAACGTTAGCCGAGCCTGTACTGGTACAGCATTTTGGAGCCGGGTGGAACGTTACGTGGTCTCGTATCGAAACGAACCGAGGAATATCCGATACGTTACAGCTCGGAACGTTCTACTTATAAAAACGGATCAAACGGACAGAAAGAAAAGGTAGACAATTAACGAGATTGTATTGTTACAAGACTGCATTATGACATCACAAGGTCAAGTAAGAGCGTGCAAAGTAGCTCTTATTTTTATTGGGACGACAGCGTTAGTGGTCAAATCACATCCAAACACGGTGCATGCATTTACTCACTCAATCCCATTTCCCCGCTCACCTCACAGCACGCCAGCCTTCTGTTTCAGCTAATGTTGAGATCCTGTACCCCTAAAGAAGATGCGCGACTCCGTCCCCTCGTTGTGATCGGGTGATCAAAATATCTTTGGGACACAGGATTGATATATTATTTTATTAATATTATTGTTATATTTAAATATCTTACAAATATAGTTTAATAGAATTTTGGTCAGCTTGCATATCATTAACAATCATTTCGTGTCCTAAAAACATTAGGTTGTTTTTCTCTGCTTTCAAAATAGGGCTATACCGTACGTCTTACCCACATCGTCACTCCAAGATGACAGCAAAAAACTTATTATTAGACTATATTATTGTTATTGTTATTATTAGAATATTATGTTATAGTTATTTTCATAATTATTAGGCTATTGTTATTATTATTATTATACTATTATTATATTACTTTTTATTATTGTAGACTATTCATTTTGTACAAAAAATCGCATTCCAGCAACAGAGATTAGCTTATACTATCAGGGCAAAATAAATATCACATAGTTATTATTAATAACAAATTTATTAGAGCACAAAATATGCAATTGAATTAAACATGACTTATATTTTCCTTGAACATCATCATCATCATCATTAATTACTTATCACTAGTACAAAACTGTGACAGAGATAACTTCCTCTGATCACACTGCATTACATGATATCTGTCACATGCTTTGCCGCAGAGGGCACACACGCACCAGCAATCCGGCTGATGGTACATTTTGTTTGCACACACCCTGAAGTGGAATTCATGCACCGCGAATCTGGTTATCAAGTGTCTCATCTCATAGAAACCCCTCGTCCAAACCCGCGATGTCATCGCATCCGTGATATAAAATTCCTGCCATATGCATCCTCTCTTTAACTTCATTTCCTGCATTAGTCTCTCATAACCCGACGTAGATGGCAGGAGCAGCTGTAATCTGAGGTATTCAACAAAAGGAGGCTCTTTCGCGAGTTCATACACCAACCGAGAAAGAGTGAATTTCGAAAGAAACATTACCCTTTTCAGGTAGGTAGCTTTCACCTTCTCCAACTCTACGAGGTGCTTATACTTAAGGTGATGCCAAATACTTTCCAAACCATATGTAACTACAGGAATGATCTTCAGCGAGAAAAGTCTCATCGCTGTCTGTAATGACAGTGTTAGGAGATGTCGCATGTCACTCATGGCCTTTATAGCCGCGTTTGTTCTGCCCATGATGTGAATAGTGAAGACGTTTCCGTGAGTCTGGAACGTCACCCCCAAATACTTGAAGTGCGTAACACATTCCAGCGGTCTATTTTTGTAGAGAATTGTCGCTCCTCTTCCCCCTTTTCTGAAAGTCATTGCAACTGTTTTCCTTTTATTCAGATAGAGTTCATTCTCTTCCGCCCACTCCGCAACTCTGTCAAACGCCTGCTGTAAATCCTTTTCACTGTCTGAAATTAGTGCCATATCGTCTGCGTAAATGTATAGTTTTACATTTGGGGGTAATATTTCCACCACATCTGCCGTAGCAAGAGCGAAGAGGATGGGGCTTAAGGGATCCCCCTGCAGTACTCCAATTGTCTGCTGTATTTCCTTGGAAGTTGTAATGTTGTCCGAAATAACGATGTAGTTTTCGCTCAACAGGGTCCTAACAAATCTCGCCAAGTAGTTGCCTTCACCAATCATGTTGTCTAATTTCCTTACTAGCATTAGTCTATTGATGGTATCAAAGGCTGCTGGGTGCTCCCTCCCTCGACACTTGACTGACGCCCGCCCTACCCCAGCTCCGCCTTATATAGCAAAAGAGCGAGCAGATGTACTAGGGGCAGCACGGGCTCAGCCGGCGTCGAGCCAAGGAGCTGGCCCAAAGCCGAAGCTTTATTGCTGATCAAATTACAAATATACAAAAGAATTAATAAAAACATAGAACACAAAACATGTATAAATATCCTAAGCCAATCGGGCCACAAGAAAACCAGAACAATTAAACATGCATAGAAAAACCAAGTTCCAAAACTCAACACCCACTTTCCCCCAAGATCAATCTAGACGAACACTGTTCCATATTCCTAAATCGAGAAAAGCCAAACCCACATAGGTACGTCCTCAAAGAAAGAGTCATTCAGAGTCACTGTCCGTATGTTCCCAGGACTTTGGGGAGTTAAGAATTTCCGCATCGGACTGCCTTTCTCAGATTTACCCACTTTCATTGACACTTTCTTCTTCTTAGTCGGTCCTTGCTTCTGGGGCGTCTGAGAAGGCGTCTTCTTCGATGTCATGGATCGTCGTGTGGCCTTTTTCTTCTTCCGGGCGGTTGAAGGTGCTGGTCTGGAGGTGGTATCTTCTGACGCAGGTTCCGGGAGAGGAAGAGGAGGGCCCCGGATTCTGCGTCGTTTGGTGATTACTGGGCCGGTGCCGCCGTGGTGTTGGCCGCCCCTTGGCCACTCGCCGCCCCGCGTGGTCCGCGTCCTCTTCCTCCTCTGCCGCGGGAGACCGCTGCCGGACGGGGAGTGGGTTGGAGATGAAAGTCTTCGGGGAGCGTGATTATCTCGTCCCCGGTGGCTTGATCGAGTTGAAGCACCTGTCCCCAACCTCTGGTGAGCGCAATGTACAATAAGTTGGCGCGATTGAGGGCGTATTTGCGCTGTGCTTGGTCCATGGACGGCCCCAGGGAGAGCAGGCAAAGAATGGTTGCCGCGTCGTGGTGGTCGCGTCCGGTTATTATTAGGGACCGGATTCTCAGGCTTTTATCTATTTTGTCCATACTTCTAAATACTTTTCCCAATCACACTCAAAGGAGCCACATTCATGAAATCTGTAGTCTACTATCTAAAATACCTAAATGATACGCGAGTACCTAAGAATTCCTAATTGCAGTTTTGTTCCATTTATTGTAGTATATTTGTATTTTTAGTCCATAATTTGTAAAAGTTCATGTGAAGATAGTGATGGCTCCAGTTGATTGAAAGAAATCCTACCTACCAGAAAATTCAAATATGTTCAGCACTTTTCAGCTTATATATTATTGCTAGGTTATTTACTGCCAGGAAAGTGGGAATAAATCTCTTATTATTTCCAAGAATCCCATATTCTAAACAAAAGAAATTAATTGAACTAGCTAGTGTGTGAAAATCACCTCTGATATCCTTGGATTTATTGGATTTGATTAATTAACATACGCGTATTAAAGGAGAGCAAATATTGCCAAAAAGTGTCAAGTTCTCGCTGATAATTCGATAGAAGACGTATCATTTACCCTCTCGTTGCAATCAGATTGCCTACTAACAATTAGGCATTAACTTCAAGCTTTGCGTAATAAATGTCAAATTTTGCTACACTTTAAACATAAGAACCTATTGTAAAAACATATTCTACCTACTAAAAACCTAAAATGAATAATTTTATGGTTTTGTAAACCTAAAATGACAATTTTAAAAACCAACAAAATCCGGTCCCTAGTTATTATATTCTTATGCTTGGGTGATAGACCCCGTACTGGGATAAACGCTAGGAAAAAAGAAGAAGAAGAAGATTGGGTGGTTTCGTAATTAAGAAAACAGAAACATGGAAGCATAAGAGAGGAAGAAGACAAACTTCGAGCTGCGACACGTTTTCACGAGGACCTGGGCCCACGGGTTTTATGACAGAATCTGCGCACAGAGAGGATTCCACACCTGCACCATGTGTGGACACAGTATCATAAACTCACCTGCCAAGCTCGGACAAACTAACTTTCTATGCTAAGAATGAAAACTTGTGACATTCACCGTCACCTGTACGCATTGTGTATAACAAATAGTATTATAACTAAGCAAAAAAGTAGTATTAATTGTCCACTTTGAAACGATTTTAGCACATTTTTTTAAATGAGGGAATGGAATGAAACCTGGCAAATGATTAGAAATGTTGGTTGTTGCCTCATATAGGGGCTTGGAACATAGCATATTGGTCATCAGTCCCATATAGTTGGCTGTTTATTGAATTTGTATGATAAATGCGTTTCTGAGGCGGCAGTATCATTGAGTAACTATAATAGGCTATTAGTACAGTCAAATAGAGTAGGTGACTCTGAATTTGAGTTCATTTTTTGTAATTTTAAGAAGGACTGTGCAAAATCCCGAGGAAAGTGCTCAGAATGGCCCCTGTCAGCGCCAGTATTTGAACCTCTAATCTTTGACCTTACAGCACCCTATTTATATTATGGAGTGATCATTAAGGCGCTGTTGGAAATCGATATGATTGTCAAACAACTAGTTCCGAGAAGAACTGAATAGCCTATTTTCATATATCCTACTTATGTAAACTTCCTCTATCGACATACAAATTTTCAGTTTCATCGGTGTAATAAATTCGTAGATATTGAGAACCGTCAAAATACTTCGCATGGTCACCATGTTGGATTTTTATATACCGGGTGGTCCGCCAGCCCCTCGCGATCCAGTTTTATGCATCCCGTCAAATGTACTACAATTCTGAAAGACATCCGTCCCTCTCCCTAAACTGGGGTAATATAACGAGATGTGTGTTTACGGGCTAGAAGACAGCAGGGATCGTGAGCGCCAGTATGGGTACCTCGAATGAACCCGTAAAACGAGCACAGATACGCAGAACACGTACTTGGAAACAGGAGGTGCGCGCACAGACCAAGAGCAGGTATTGTATAGACTGGGAAGTGCGCGCTGCATGTCAAGAGTGGCAGTAGCTCACATGGCAAGCGCTCGGTTGGATGTGCGATAGTTGACAGTGCTCGAAGGTTCAAGTCCCATTTTTAGGTAGATTTCATTAGAAAGCTAACTATTGCAATGGTCCCATGTTTCGACTTCCGGAAAATTTCGACATATCTTCGCGTTTTACATCCCCCAGACCCCGAAACCACCGTCAGTTCAAAAGTTTATATATAATTTATGTATGTATATATATATGTGTGGATATCAGTTTCTTGTACACACGATAACTGCCGTAATTTTGCACCAATCACTTTGCATTTTTTACATAATATGAATCCCCTTAAAATCTCGGTCGAGTTCGTTAATGGGCAAAATCGGTCGAAGGGGGGTGAAAATGGGAGGCTTTTTTCGAAAAAGTGAAATATCGCTATAACTCTCTTAATATCTGAAATATTGAATCAATTAAAAGTTCATACTATGTGTCGGACAAGGCCCTAAAATTTATGTTTGAAAAGTTTTTTGATAGCACCAACCATTGACCAAAGGAGTGGGAAAAAGTGGGTTTTTCGGGAAACATTAATCATATCTCTGTTAATAGGCTCAATATCAAAACCGTACAAAATGGACAATATTCCTCCAATAATTATCTAAAACTTTTGTCTGAAAGAATTTTTGATATGACCCACCATTACGCCACGGGGTGAGCAAAATGATTTAAATTATAAGAAAATGCCAGGTGCCAAGAGAGGTTGCCATGACAACTTTACTTTTAATTGATAAGGGATGAGCCATCAGCAGTTGCTATGACAACGCCACTGCACGAGATAACATTCAGTTTTCCATCTGTCTGTGGGAAGCGACTTCGGTATCGGAACTGGTAGCATGCTGAACTTCTATGCCCAAAGTCACGGGTTCAAACCCGGCTGAAGTCGTCGGATTTATTAAGAGTGCTAAAAAACCCTGTGTTTGCTTTCCTTCGGAGGGGAAGTTCCAACGTTCGTTGCGAGTTGATGGTTCCGGTGGCATCTAGTAGCCAAGTTCACAGCTAGGTGTCGTTGATGGTAGTATTTTAAATTATGTAGCCTATTTTAGGTAGATTTCATCAGAAAGCTAACTATTGCAATTTAGGTAGATTTCATCAGAAAGCTAACCATTGCAATGTGTGCCATGTTTCGACTTCCGGAAAATTTCGACATATCTTCACGTTTCACATCCCCCAGACCCCCAAACCACCGTCAGTTCAAAAGTTTATATATCATTTATGTATGTATAGATATCAGTTTCTTGTGGACACGAAAACTGACGTAATTTTGCACCAATCACTTTGAATTTTTTACATAATATGTATCCCCTTAAAATCTCGGTCGAGTTCGTTAATGGGCAAAATCGGTTGAAGGGGGGGGGGGGGCTTTTTTTCGAAAAAGTGAAATATCGCTATAACTCTCTTAATACGTGAAATATCGAATCCATTCAAAGTTCATAATATGTGTCGGATAAGTGCCAAAAAATGTATGTTTGAAAAGTTTTTGATAGCACCAAACATTGACCAAAGGGGTGGAAAAAGTGGGTTTTTCGGGAAACATTAATCATATCTCTGTTAATAGGCACAATATCAAAACTGTACAAAATTGAAAATATTCCCCTAATAATTATCTAAAACTTTGTCTGAAAAATTTTTTGATCTGACCTACCATTGCGCCAAGGGATGAGAAAAATGATTTCGGAATTAAAGAAAATGCCAAGTGCCATCAGAGGTTACCATGACAACGCTTCTTAATTGATGAGGGATGAGCTATCAGAGGTTGCCAAGACAACGCCATCGTACGAGATCACATTCATTTTTCCATCTGACTCTGTGGGAAACAGCTAACTGGTTGCATGCTGAACTTATAAGCCCAAGGTCGCTGGTTCAAAGCCGGCCAAAGTCGTCGGATTTTCTAAGAGCGCTAAAAATCCCTCAGCATGCTTTCCTTTGGAGGGCAAGTTCCAACGATCGTTGCAAGTTGCTGGTTGCGGTAGCATCTAGTAGCCAAGTTCACAGCTAGGTGTGGTTGACGTTAGTATATGGTACAAAATTAGGAACTACTACTTAAAATTGACCGTCTGCAGACCCTACCTGAATTACAGACTAATACAGTCATCACAATTAACACCGTTTATCAGATTCTACACACACCCAGTGTACACGGGGTTACATGACCACGTTGTCGCAGCCCCTAAACTGAGGAACCAACAAAAATCTCTGCGGGAGATAAAATTTTTGCGTGAAGAAGTAACTGTCAGATAGTTACACATCAGTTCCAAACCTTGCAAAGGACAGTGTGATCATCAGCATCTTCTGTGTAGCCGACAAAACCTCACCAATGTACTTGTCCATGGACTCAAAAATGATAAAAATATGCATACAAAAACGAAAAAAAAGTTAATTAATCTCCAAATATAAAATACTTTTTGCAATCAATGAGGTCCTATCCTCCTACGAAAACCTGCATATTTTGCCTATTATAGCCTATCCCCTAGTTTGCCCGGTGAAATCTACCTCCGCCTTCCGGCGTGCATAGAGGATTTTTTTGTTGCAGTTGTCTGGGAGTGGCAAGGTTGTATACTCAATAGTCTTTCACAGACCGATTTATTTATTTGACCTTGATAAAGGGTGTTGGTGTGGAGCTGGGTTGATAGAGACGACGAAACATGTGACAGGATGTCAGTTATCCACGGCGTTTAACGCAGCACCTGCTGAAAGTGACGAATTCCGTGGTCGATACAACGCTGCGCGCGATGTTGAAAGGACCGTCTGGCTCGTTGCAACATCTCTGGCGAAATGGATCGGCATGCTTCGGTGATGAGCTGTCTAAAGTGACCAGGACCGGTCGGCTCCTGTGCATACACCAGTTGTTTTACATGACCCCACATAAAAATCCAGGGGCGATCTGGCGGGCCAGGGGACAGGTCCTCCCCGTCTGAGATGGTTCCGGACGACCACCGCCACGTGCGGTGGAGCTCCGTCATGTTGAAACCACATCCTGCAGCGGTCAAGGAGTGGCACATGTTCTGAAAACGGTGGTAGTTCATCTTGAACAAACCACAGATAGCGTTGTCCCGTCAGATGGCCCTCAAAGAAATGGGAGCCAGATAGGTGATCACTCATGATGCCACACCATATATTTACGCCCCACTGTACCTAATAGTTAGTTATTGTTATTTTAAGGGGCGGAACTACGAGGTCATCTTTCCCTCTTAACACAGATTAAAGTATACAAATTTGGAATGGAATGTAAGATTTAGAGGTCGACACCTAAATTGGAATAAAACAAAAAATGTAAAAAACTAATAATTATAAAAATAAACAAAAATTACGGAAAAACAAAAAATCAGTTTTCAAAAACGAACACTTCGTTGAGTCAATGTACACTGGAAAATTTAGATTGCTGGCCCTAACCCACTCTCACTTATAAAGCGGATCACGCGATCAGCAGTCACCGCGTCATCGGCTAATATAAGTTTGAGTGTCATCTGCAAACCAAGGTTTCTTCGTAAATCAGGAAGATCCATACTCACGCTTAAAATGTGGGCCACGGTGAAAAGGTAGGCTACAGTTAAAGCACAAAACTGACTTTTATTGGATTTTGGACACTTCGGTGCACTTTGAACTTTTGTTTTCTGTGGACGAGTATCTCTTCCGTGACCCTTTTCACCACAAATCCAATACTTCCAAAGACTCTTGACAACTGCTTTCCAACTGGAGTTCTTTGGTTTCTAGACATACCTGACTTCCTTCTTGGTGTTGCTGTACAGGGCTGCCCCATCAGCTGACTTCTCACCATGAGTTCGGCGAAAGCTTTCGTCCAACAAGATAGACATGATGCGGTCCAACTGTAGACCTTCGATGTTGAGGTTTCGGCCATAACTATGTTATCGTATTCATCAGGAAGACCTCGAAGTATCATAGCAGCAACAAACTTATCAGGGACAGGCTCGTCATCAGCTGCTATCTTCTGTGTAACCGATATAACCTCACCAATGGACTCGAAATCTGATAACTTGAGCGAGCACAGATTTCGCATCAGCGTGATATAACTCCACTTTACTTTATCTTCAAAAGCCTTTTCAAGGGCATTCCTGGCATCCTTAGCTTTTGCACAGTCTCGAACATGGGGATAAAGAGACATATATCCACCAGCGCTATCTCGTCACGCCGATCGTGTCCCACCGACACATCTGTGCCTCGGGCACTGGCCCACAATCCATGTTTTTATCTTCAAAAGTCTTTTCAAGGGCATGCCAGGCATCCTTAGCTTTTGCACAGCCTCGAACATGGGGATAAAGAGACATATATCCACCAGCGCTCTCTCGTCACGCCGATCATGTCCCTCCGACACATCTGTACTTCGGACACTGGCCCACAACCCATGCTTTGTGAGATAATTTGACAACCCAAAAGACCAGTTCGAATAATCCTCCCGACCACTCAATTTCGGAAACCCATAGGCAAAAGGACTCGAAGCATGTTCACTCATTTTGCCTTCTCACTTTAAAGTTCACTGAGGAAAATGATCACAGGACATCGATATGTCTGGGCCCATAACCTATTGAAACTACTTGAGCTATGCATGGGTTTCTATTGTATCAGTTAAACACGGGATGAACGGATTAAAATACACGAGCACATGTTGAGTTAGATTGTATGGAACAAGACACGGTATACAGACAAAAGGAAAAGAACATAAAGTCAAAGAATATACATTTGACAAACGACAAACGATATTTACATGCGAGCGAGATTAGGAAGTACGAGAAATATTCATTCTTTCCAACCACATCAATGTAGCATAATTTGTGAGTGGCACTCATTTCATGAACTAACAGCATATTATACAGCTTACGCCAAGGACAACCTTTTTGCCAGCCTACGTCAGTTACAAAAACTGACTTCTGGAACTCAGGGTTGTGCCCAAATTATCTGCAAGGAAAATACTGTATTGATTGATTTGTATCACTATACTAACCAGTCTCTATGGACACTTACTCCGTTCTGTAGTTTTGAAAATCGAACTGTTCTCAGGAAGTTTCTTGTTCCGTCACTTGGAAGGTTATTATGCACTGCTAGGGGACCTCTGGGAACAATAACTTCAATATCACTTACACTTGTGCTACATTTAAAATAAATAAAACAATATTCGCAAGAAAATATGAAGAATCACTAACGGCCCCTCAACGCTATCGGGCCCTCACCGCTTACCGGCCCTCACCGCTTACCGGCCCTCACCACTTACGGGCCCTCACCGCTTACGGGCCCTCACCGCTTACGGGCCCTCACCGCTTACCGGCCCTCACCGCTTACGGGCCCTCACCGCTTACCGGCCCTCACCGCTTACCGGCCCTCACCACTTACGGGCCCTCACCGCTTACGGGCCCTCACCGCTTACCGGCCCTCACCGTTTACGGGCCCTCATCGCTTACGGGCCCTCACCGCTTACGGGCCCTCACCGCTTACGGGCCCTCATCACTTACGGGCCCTCGCCACTTACGGGCCCTCGCCGCTTACGGGCCTTCGCCGTTTACGGGCCTTCACCGCTTACGGGCCTTCACCGTTTACGGGCCCTCACCATTTACGGGCCCTCGCCACTTACGGGCCCTCATCGCTTACGGGCCCCCATGCATTTGTCCCAATTGCCCCCCTCCTCGGCGGCCCTGCAGTAAGGCAAGGGTGCAACTTATCACCCGTACTTTTCAATCCATAGGCCTACATTGAACAAGTGGCCTGTTCGCCATCTCTTGATGAATACAGTACTTTTGCATTTGTCAGTTGGCACAGGCTAGAGTAAAAGGTGGCTTTTCACCGATGTCTCAGTCTCACTCATGGCTGTGATTATATGGAAGCTACTGAGGTATGGGTGCTGCTTAGTAATGGCATTCAGGGCACAGTCAGTGCCTGTGAATGCTGTGAAAGGTTCAACTAATAGGGTTAGGACTACTGTTCTGACTCAGTGAGGAAAGTAATGGCAAACTACCTCACTCCTCTTCTTTCCTAGAACGCCTCAAAATAGCACTGCCTTGGGTTTTTGTGGGTATCTACTCACATAACGTAACGGCGGTACTTTTTGAGGATCCAACCAGCCTTCGGGCTGACTACCTAACAGACACATTGAAGAAGCAATTAAGGAAATTCCTGTCGAATTCAAAGTACGGGTAAAGATTCGAGGAGAAATAATTTCAACTCTGAGATTCGCTGATGACATCGTCATCTTAGCCGACACCTGAGGATATGAATGAGTTTTTAAATGGTATGGATTCTGTCTTGAGGAAAGAATTCATGATGAAAGTTAATAAATGTAAAACAACAATATTGAAATACAGTCCAAAGAAATCAGAAACCCCTATGGATATCGAATTGTCAGGTGAAAAGTAAAGGAACTAGGTGAATTCTGTTACTTAGGAACCAGTGATGGACGAAGCCAAGAGGATATAAAAAGTAGGTTGGCACTGGCAAGGAAATTATTTAGGCCTATGCAGAAAAGAAATCTGTTAACATCGAACAGTAGATTTAGGTATTAGCAAGACATTTTTGAAAGCCATTGTCCGGAGCGTAACGCTCTATGGAAGTGAAACTTTGACTTTTGGAGCAGCTGAGAAGAGGAGAATTGAAGCGTTTGAAATGTGGTGTTACAGGAGAATGATGAAGATCAGAATGGTAGATAGGGTTACGAATGAAGAATTGTTAAGACGAGTGGGAGAGGAGAGATGTTTCTGGCAACTGCTAATGAAGAGAAGAGATAGGTTGTAGGACACACACTAAGACATCCAGGAATAGCAAACTTAGTTATAGACGGAAGTGTCGAGGATAACAACAGTAGGGGTAGACCAAGTTTAAAACATGTTAAACAGATTGCCTCGGGTAGGCTATAGCAGGGGCGGCTCCTTACCATGGTAGCAAGTTTGCGCTACAACCAAAATTCTGGACCTTTATTAATTCAAATAATATATTTGCTTAAATGGAAGCTGGATGTATAGTGGGTCAGGACGAGCGCAGTTCTGTGGGACCCTGCCAAGGGCCAGCGAGGCTTTGTAGTTCACTCCTCGCTGCAACCCAGGCTGCTTGTACAGACTGGAATACGGGAAGACGAACCATGGAGTTCAGCGGGTGCATGGGGGGATGGATGGGGTTTGTTAACACAGACCATAGAGTTCAAAAGTAGATACGGTATATTCGGCTCACAGGCAGCAGATAGAGCGGCTACGTTAGCACGCTCTGGTGGCTGACAAGCACAACTCTTCGTTGTCACGCGGAACCTAATATATGCACAGTAGTTACAAGATTGAACATTAATTTGAAACATATAGTTTAATCAAACTAAAACGAGGGGCTACTAATGCAGATGTTCTGTCCATCGTTACTCTGGCAAGGTTCATGTTTGCCAAAGATTATGTGCCTTTTTCTTTCTTTTTTTACTGATTGGTTCACCGCGTCAATAGTTTCTATAGATTTGCCTTGTGATCTCTTCTGTTGTGAGAAATTGGTGATCGTGGATTGCCCTACCTGGTGAAACTCATAGGAGCAGTGTGTCCGGAATATTTCTTCTTCGCCATTTCCATAATATGGGCTCATTATTACTGTTATTGTTAAAGTCTGGCACATGCATTATGGAGGGCCGACTGTGAGGTGTTCAACACTTAAGTTTGCACTGCATTTCACAGTTGTCATTTTATTGTTTTTATGATATCCACATCCTCTAAAGCGTATTTAGTTCGACATTGGCTGTCTGCGTGGTACAGTGGTAACGTTCTCGCCTGCTGTGCTCAAGGTTGCAGGATCGAATTCTGGTGCAGTTAGTTGACATTTGAGGTTGCGCAAATACGAATGAGCCGTGCCATTAGATTTACTGGCAGGTTAAATAACCCCTTCGGGGAGAAACTTCTGGCACCCCGGCGTCTCTAAAAACCTCAGTAGTTGAAAGGGACGTAAAACCAATAACAGTATTAATAATAATAATAGCAGCAGTAGTTTGACATTAGCATTAATGGTAATGTGCCTTTCTGTTGAAGTGCGCGATACATAGCAATTTGTCTCGCTCTAATGTCTATGCTCGGAAGCGGGCGAAGCTGTATTGTTGTTTCGTGCATAATTTAGTAGTTTTGCAATAATTATCTGGCTTCAATGTTTAGACAGGCTATGCCATTTTTTATTTTTTTATTTGCGTTATGTATATAATTATGTACAGCTTTACATTAATCACTCACATGATGAATTCAGTCCACTCACTCTTAGGGTGACCGCTTTCCTTAAATTATTTTTTTATTTTTTTATGGGTTTTGTGACCTCGTGGTCCTGTAGTGCCATGTACTTGAGTGTTTGTGATTTCTGTATTGATAGAATTCGGAAGCGGCGGCCGTGGCCTTAAGTTTGGAACCATCCCATCATTTTGCCTAGAGTAGAAGTTGGAAGCCACGTGATTCCTCTTCCAGTATGGCTGAGGTTGGAATCTAGCCCTCCTCCTCCCAGTTTTGCCTCACGAGGCTGACTGTAGCCCGTTCCAGCCCTCCTCTTCCCATTTTTGCCTCACGAGGCTGACTGTAGCCCGTTCCAGCCCTCCTCTTCCCAGTTTTGCCTCACGAGGCTGACTGTACCCCGTTCCAGCCCTCCTCTTCCCAGTTTTGCCTCACGAGGCTGACTGTACCCCGTTCCAGCCCTCCTCTTCTCAGTTTTGCCTCACGAGGCTGACTGTACGCCGTTCCAGCCCTCCTCTTCCCAGTTTTGCCTCACGAGGCTGACTGTACCCCGTTCCAGCCCTCCTCTTCTCAGTTTTGCCTCACGAGGCTGACTGTACGCCGTTCCAGCCCTCCTCTTCCCAGTTTTGCCTCACGAGGCTGACTGTACCCCGTTCCAGCCCTCCTCTTCCCAGTTTTGCCTCACGAGGCTGACTGTACCCCGTTCCAGCCCTCCTCTTCCCAGTTTTGCCTCACGAGGCTGACTGTACCCCGTTCCAGCCCTCCTCTTCTCAGTTTTGCCTCACGAGGCTGACTGTACGCCGTTCCAGCCCTCCTCTTCCCAGTTTTGCCTCACGAGGCTGACTGTACCCCGTTCCAGCCCTCCTCTTCTCAGTTTTGCCTCACGAGGCTGACTGTACGCCGTTCCAGCCCTCCTCTTCCCAGTTTTGCCTCACGAGGCTGACTAAACCCCGTTCCAGCCCTCCTCTTCCCAGTTTTGCCTCACGAGGCTGACTGTACCCCGTTCCAGCCCTCCTCTTCCCAGTTTTGCCTCACGAGGCTGACTGTACCCCGTTCCAGCCCTCCTCTTCTCAGTTTTGCCTCACGAGGCTGACTGTGCCCCGTTCCAGCCCTCCTCTTCCCAGTTTTGCCTCACGAGGCTGACTGTACCCCGTTCCAGCCCTCCTCTTCCCAGTTTTGCCTCACGAGGCTGACTGTACCCCGTTCCAGCCCTCCTCTTCCCAGTTTTGCCTCACGAGGCTGACTGTACCCCGTTCCAGCCCTCCCATCAGAATTAACGCTTCTTGGCAAACCCGGAGCTACATCACGAGGTGGTCTTCTTCATCCTGACGTGTAGGATAAATAAGGCAATGTGTGGTTGTGAAGTGAAACGCCTTATTTTGCTTCCCATATATTTTATTTGGGGCTGAAGGTTCATGGACAAAGAATGGCGTGAGTGACCTGCAGCATCTTCATGGCTCAGCTGAAAAGCATGCGTCATCGAAATCACACAAAAAGAAAACCCTAAACTTCTTCACGTTTTCCAATTTTAATATAGCACAGCAGATGGACACAGGATACCGAATAGAAACAGAAACTCACTATCAAAACGTGGCCCAAAATAGATATGTTTTGAACATTTAATTAACTGGATTAGAGTTTTTAATGCTTTTGAGTTGGCATTGCGCGGACTTCACAAGTCTGAGAGATCAAGCAAATCAGGAGTTTTTCCGTGGACTAATCAATTTTTGTGCATAATTAGATATTACTATGAAACTCGTCTGGAAAAGTGACTGTGTTCAGGTGCACGTCAAAAACAATTCAAAATTAAATTCTTCAGTGCATGCTTGAAGTTTTCCATGGAGAAACTGCGAAAGAAATAAATCAAATCGTGTGTCTGTCATAACATACCGTACGAAACAAGTGATGTAACTTAACATTCATGTAGCTTAGAGGATTTCTTTTGTGGGAATAGTATAAGCCAACATATGTTCAAATTTCTGCTTCTCATTATTTTCTGTCTTAGTGATTTTTAGAATAGTCTTATATCAGTGAGCATATGCTATTTTTGTGAACCACCACTTTTTTAACGACCGGCCGCCACTGGGCTATGGGTATGGTAGGCCTATCTATGTAGGCTTTATTTTATTTATTTTTATTTATTTATTTATGTACATAGGTCCCAATGAGCCTGAGCTCGTGTTAGGGACAATCAAGTAACATAGTTACAGCATGGCATATATATAATTTTTGTTGTTGTTGTTGTTTGAGTCTTCAGTCTTTTGACTGGTTTGATGCAGCTCTCCATGCCTCCCTGTCCTGAGCTAATCGTTTCATCTCTACATAGCTACCACACCCTACATCCGAGGCAATCAGTTTAACATATTCTAACCTTGGTCTACCCCTACAGTTCTTGTCCTCGACCCTTCCTTCCATAACTAAGCTTGCTATTCCTGGGTGTCTTAGTATGTGTCCTACCAACCTATCCCTTCTCTTCATTAGCAGTCGCCAGAAACATCTCTCCTCTCCCACTCGCCTTAATACCTCTTCGTTTGTAACCCTATCTACCCATCTGATCTTCATCATTCTCCTGTAACTCCACATTTCAAATGCTTCAATTCTCCTCTTTTCTGCTGCACCAATAGTCCAAGTTTCACATCCATAGAGTGCCACGCTCCAGACAAAGGCTTTCAAAAATGACTTCCTAATACCTAAATCTATATTCGATGTCAACAGATTCCTTTTTTGTAGAAAGGCTTTCCTTGCCTGAGCCAACCTACTTTTTATATCCTCTTTGCTTCGTCCATCACTGGTTATTCTGCTTCCTAAGTAACAGAAGTCTCCTACTTCCTTCAGCTTTTCACCTGCCAATTTGATCTCCATAGAGGTTTCTGATTTATTTCGACTGCATTCCAGTATTTTTGTTTTACATTTATTAATTTTCATCATGAATTTCTTCCGTAAGACGGAATCCATACCATTCAAAAACTCATTCAAATCCTCAGGCTTGTCGGCCAAGATGACGATGTCATCAGCAAATCTCAGAGTTGAAATTATTTCTCCTTGAATCTTCACTCCCGCTTTAAATTTTTCTCCAATTTCCTTCATTGCTTGTTCAATGCAAAGATTGAAAAGTATGGGTGATAAGTTGCAGCCTTGCCTTACACCTTTCTGAATACCAGCTTCTCTCTCATGTCCTTCAGCTCGAACGACTGCTGTCTGGTTTCTGTATAGATTGTATATCACCCTCCTATCCCTGTACTTTATTCCAATAGATTTCAAAATGTCAAACAATTTAGTCCAATCAACGTTATCAAAAGCCTTTTCTAAGTCTACAAATGCCATGAACGTTCTCTTATCTTTCCTTATTCTACCTTCCAAAATCAGCCTAAGACTTAGTACAGCTTCCCTTGTTCCTACATTTCTCCTGAAACCAAACTGGTCTTCACCCAACTCCGTTTCTATCTGGCTTTCAATCCTCTTGTAAATTATTCTAGACAGGATCTTTGAAGCATGAGTAATCAAGCTGATTGTACGGTAATCTTCCCATCTGTCAGCTCCCACTTTCTTTGGTATAACATTATTGTTTAGTTTAATAGTAACTTAGATTGCTAGTGACTAACTTAACAGAGATAATACGGTATGATACATTGCATTGCTTAAGGCTATTGTACATTGGCTATTCATTCCTTAATAGGAAGTCTTTTGTTTTCCTCTTAAATGTTTTTATAGAGAAACTTTCCCTTTTGCCTAATGGTAGCGAGTTGTATTCTTTTATTATAGAGGACATAATTCCTTTAGTTCCAAATTTAATGGATTGGGAATGGCTGGTGAATATTTGATTTAATCCTCTTGTTGCATAATGATGAATGTCATTTGCATGGGTAAAATGGATGTGTGTGTATCAATTTGTTTTCTAATTTGTATACAAATATTGTTGCTGAAATAGCTATTTGTTTTTGCAGTGGCATAATTTTATGCGATGTACTGTTATCATTAGCATTAGATTTGTCTTCTTCTTTTTCCTCTAATGTTGAGAGCCGAGAGAGAGGAAAACACCAATGTCACCAACTGATTTCTGTTTCTGTTGTAAACGTCCATGGTGATGAATTCTCAACTTGTAAATGTAATATAAAAGAAATCTCGTCGACCATCGCTTTTATTGTTCGACATGTCATATGGCAGAAAGACATGTTCTGCTTATGGTCATGTGTGCTTGTGTTTATTAGCAGATTTTGATACTCATGAGCTTTATTGTTTCATTCCGTTGCAGTATTCTTAATTCAATATATCTTTTAGCTAGATTATTAGAATAGTCCGGTGAAGTACTCTGAGAGCCCAACTTAACCTATAAGAATGGGACAGGCTTCTTTTTATTTATTTAACCCTAGAATACTATCATAATTGAATTAATGCCTAATACTAATAATACATTAAACTTACGTATGGTACATTACGAACTTTGGGCTAAGGCACCAATTAGTTAAATGGTTGAAATTAATATAGGCTATATTTCGTATGTAACACTATTTACATACACTGAATCCTCTGTGAGTGTGGTCTTTGAGGTTTAATATGCTAAGTTCTTAACCCTGCGTAAGTGTGGCGAAATATTGAACATGATTCGTGTGGCCGGTCTCTAAGACCGGGTATTTTATTTTGTTTATTTATTAAATTGTGAATTGTAAGAATAGATCAGATTTCACACAAAATGTATTTATTCAAACTCACAGATGGAAAACAGACTTGCAAGTAAAATCAGACCCATAGAGATAATATAAACAAAGGAAAAAATCAGAAAAGGGAATCCCAAGTAAAATCAAATTATTTAAATAGCAAGAACGACAAAAAAATAATTTGATACAAATATATCATATGTGTCAGTTTTGGAAATGTGGCACATAATAAATCTCGTCTAAGCATGTGGCTTATGAAGTAAGGTCGCCCGTAAACATTGCACATTTATTTTGAAAATTCATTCACAGTCTTTGCATAATACTTCTATGTGCCCTAGGCACATGAACTTATTGCACTATCTACAATACTATTTTTTTTTCTGTTCTGCTTCCAAGTACACGTTTGACATCGTCCAAAGAGACGTACAGGCCAATCATCTTGTACCCTTTCAAGCTTGCAGACGACAGCAATCCTCTCACGCAGAAGGTGGCTTTGTAAAATGCTCATTCCCAACCCTGTGATAAATTTTCGCCGTACTATATTCTGGGTTGGTGCGTTCTGACTTATAATAACTTGACTGTTTGTGCCAGCAATGTTTATGAGAGAATAAAATACCACAATGATAGGCCAACGTCTTGTATTTCTGGCCCAGCATAATTTGCAGAGAGCTGGTCTACGACATCGACACCGCCTTTAGTTTTATTGTAGTCCAAAATCATATCTGATTTCTCTGTTTCTTCATCGACGAAGTCATCATCGTGCATCGATAAAATTAGTAACACATTCTTTCGTTTGTTAGGAATATATGTCAGACGAGTACAATCTTCATGAAATCCAAAGATGTTGGATGGGGTAGGCCTGGACTGTCCTTGAGTGAATCGAGGTGGAAGCTGGCGCTTGATTTTTCAAATGGTGCCTAGCAGCATGAGTTTGTACTGACTGGTCAAGATTTCACAGAGCTCACTGGTGAACCAGTTGTCCACTGTAACATTTCATTCTCGTCCCGGAAATGGCTGTATTAAGTCTCCAGTAAAGTTTATTTTATTCCGCCCTATTCCGCGATATGATGTATTAGTCTCTCCATTGCATTCTTCGGGCTGTTACAGCATACTGTGATCCTTCTGGCGGTTTTCCAACGTAGACTTCCATTTTTAAGTATAAAATACCTTTGCATCACAAGGCATATATACCTTGATGCCGTACGTGTTAGGTTTCGAAGGTCTGTACTTCCGGAAATCAGCCTTTCCCTTGAAACCTAATAGCATTTCATCAATTGTAACAAACTGACTCAAGCTGAAATATTGTACACACATGTGAACAAATTCGAACAGATCACGAATTGGAGCCAATCTATCTGACAGTAGCCTCTGCTGCCTGGTCTCAATATTGTCAAAACGTATATGGCTGAGTAGGAAAGAGAAACATTGCTAAGACATAACTAGCCGAAAGATTTCTGGGATGTTTCCATCTGTAAAGAACAGTTCTTCTAAATGTAACCTATTGGACTTCTTTACTCCACTCAAAATTAGAAGGCCCAAGAGAGCTTCCATGTCATTACAGTCGACCTCACAAACGTGATATTCTTGATTATATTTTCTTTTGCGTGAGTGATAATATGTTAGTTTGTAAATTTTACAATAATTTCCGTTATCTCTCGATCAAAGAAATGTCTCCAAACCTCGAGAGGATAGGTCTTTCCTCCAACTGATTCTCTGACACCTGAAAGGTGCGTTATAATATTCTTCTGACTTTCTCTAATATTTTTGGGAGGGGGATAAATTTTCGGCTTCGTGTAATCCCTACCATAATAAAAGTAAAGAGTCTTCACATCCGTGATAATAATGACGTCGCAAGGATTCTGCATCCTCATCAGGATTCAAATCTCGTTCACTTTCCGAATTCTCTTCTCGAACTTCCAGCACGTCCTCTTCGTCATCTTCTGAAGAATCATCATGTTTCCGGTTCAGAATCAGCGGAAACAGTTTAAAGTAGCCTTTGCAATCGTTTTTGTTCTCTTTCATAGCCTATTTTACCTAAAATACAGTAAAATATAAGCTTGAACAAATAGTTCGATAACTCTTCAATATGAGAGCAAAAATCATCTCAAGAAATAAGCCATAATAAAAATATACTAATTACCTCATAGGTACACTGAACGTAACGCAAAAAGTGTTGCTGGTCTCAGGAACCATGTCGTAGTGAGTTGTCACAATGGTCAATTTCCCATGACTGGCAATATTAGTTGCACGTGCGGGGTTGCAACAGAGGAAGGTACAACAAAGTACAGCTTCTTAGCCTCAACAGTCGGAAATTTAAATAGCATCGTTGTGAGGCCCGGAACAAGAGACCGTGCCACACTTATGCAGGGTTAAATACAAGAAATACAGAAGTCGTTTACTTTGACGTAAATAGCAGTATGTAATCTCTCCAGCCCTATCTCTGGTTTTTATGAGGTTGTTTTTATAATCCCTCTGAAGTGATGTCACATATCTACATGAAATTCCCTACCTCTTTGTTATTGTCATGGAGAAACCAATATGTTGTTAAATTCAAGGATAATTTCAAGGCAATTCCTTGCCCCATGATTATGCTTCTAGAACTGATAGTCATTAATAACAAAAGCATTGACATCACCATAGACCAGCAGAAGCACTGCTGGAACAGATATAGAGGGAATTCTAAGCAGTTAAATTATTCATACATGTAAATTTTACATATGATAGTATTGTATGCTTACTCACTTATTTACATAGGTCCCAATGAGCCAGAGCTCAAGTACTGGGAGCAGCAGAAATAACTCTCGAATTTCAAACATAAATAACACAGCAACGCAACACGAAATTTACAAATTTATTGCGCAGTTTAAAAGAGGAATGTTTGCCATTTATGATATCTAGCACCCTTATTGGCCACAGCGCTTAAGCAGGTATTATTGTCGAAGTGCGTGTGGCCTTGGAGAACACGTGCATCGCCTCGTCTCATCAGTCGCTAGCATGGCGTGTTTGAAAGGAACTGGTTCGAGTGTTAAAGCGAATCCATGTGGTAGGCCTCGTGGCATTAGAGAACATCCATGCAGTGAGGCATTCTCTCCTCAACGTAAGCACGCACGTGCTATGCGACTCACAGATCGCACCGTACGGAGACTTTTACACACCGATATGAAGTTCCGTATAAAATGGTGGGTGTGCAGGAACTCTGTGAATGTGATTGGGCCAACCGCAGAGCGTGTTGTGAGACTATCCTGGAAGCTGTGTCAACTGACTCCAGGCTACTGGAAAGTGATGAAACGCACTTTCATTTGTCGGGCTACGTTAGTAAACAAAATTTTCGGTACTGGGCCGCAACCAATAATAGACAGAACCTCCACAGCGAACGTGTGACTGTTTGGTGCGCTGTCCTTGATTTTAGAATTGTAGACCCTTACCATTCTGAAGAGAAGGCCAAAACTGTGACAGTAACATCTGCACGTTAAGTACGACTTATGGAATCCTCCTGTGTTGTTTCAAAAAGATGGTGCCACTGCACCTGTGTGCACACTGCCGCAAAGGTTTCTGAATTAGAAAAACCATTTGGTAGTAGGTAGCATACGAGTAGTTTCAATAAATGATTGTCGGCCAGCGAATCGCTTCAGGAGAGTCCTGTAAGCGTTCATATACAATTCCGCCAATTGCGATGAAACTTTGGTGAATTGTTGTGCACACTCCCACTAATTTTTCTGAAAAAGTAAATCCATTTTACATTAGATGGCACACGAGTAGTTTCAACAAATGCTCACATGGTCAGCTGTATGTGGCGTGCTCATGCGTCGGGAAAACTTCGGATTTATTTATATATTCACCAGACAGAAAAACAAAGAATATTGTTTATCCGACGGCACTCCAGTAAACGTAATTGCAATTCAAACACTTATTCTTATTCTTTCTTGGGCTGGCTGTGTGGCTCAGCGGTAATGTTCTCGCCTGCTGCGACCAAAGTTGCAGGATCAAATCCTGGTGCAACCAGTTGGCATTTGAGGGTGCGCAAATGTGAGGGGGCCATGTCGGTAGATTTACTGGCACGATAAAGACTTTGGGCCAAAATTCCATCAGCCCGGCGTCTCTAAAAGCCGCAGTAGTTAAAAGAGACGTAAAACCAATAACATTATTATCTTCCATTCTTTCTATCTGTCTGTGATTGGCATCGCAATGCATGCCGGGTATAGGCTAGCCAGTATAATATAAAAATAATTTTGTGAAAATTACATATTTCTAAATAGTTGGTATTTGTATAGTCCTGTAAATTAGTCTAAAAATTTTTGTTTAAAAACATCTTGATATGGTCTATGAGATGAATAAAGGCTCTTCGCGGAGTGGTTGGAATATGTACTCTATTTATCTTCTTGCTCCAATGGAAATTTTGAAGTGATATGGAAATATTTACGGTCCTTGATACTATTATCTATGAACAACCTCAACCTCACAAAGATACTCAAACATCCTGTAAGAAAATTACCTCTAGCTCTCAGTCATCCATACAGTCCCAAATGTTCAAGAAACATTAACATTATTTACAGAAAATTAAAAACTATCTACAGTAAACAGAAACCTGGAGACACATAAAATGTGTACAAAAGGGAAAAAATATACAGTAAATGAAAAGCTAGAAAAAAGTACTTCCAGAAATGGGAAAAATTATATATACGGAAGTGACATTCGAGGATCTAAAAACAAAAGATTGCATTACTTCACTCGCTCGTACATTCAATCGAAAAATCAATCAACTATTCATTCTTCCTCATATTCTATCAATATAACAACAAACCAATCTAACTCAAATAGAAATGAACACAATATGCATTACAAAATAATACAGCTCATCTTCTCATATCAGTTGACGGAGAGCCAAAGTGAATATTAGCAGTCCTGTTACTCTTGATCAAGCTGTATGTTGACTGCAAGGGGATGCGACATGAATTTTTGTGAACATTAATTCTCAATCTGACCCTATCAAACTTCTACTTCTGTTTTTGAAAATCTCACATGCATTGACCGGGAATCGAACCCGGTCCTCCTTGGTGAGAGGCAAACAGCTTGATTGCTGCACCTCCATGCCCTCGGTATAATTTTAAGGTGGTCTGTCTTGCATCACAGCAAGATGGGGTGCACAAGGACCTTTCTGCATATTGTGCTTGTATTAAATTATGGTGTAGGCCTATTTGTTCTAATTTAAGTTAATGGCATTCCCCACTTCGTGGCATTCTTTTTCTTCTTCTACTTCTTCGCCTTTTGAGACACATAGGATCACTTGAACCAACCGTTCGTCGACTTGTAGGAACTGTACGGGCCTTGCGGTCCTCCCAGTACTTCTTCATGCGTATTGATCGTCTTGCCTTTTCTTGGGCGGAATATATTCTTGTTGGAATTTTCTTTCTTTGTGAGTGGACAATGAAAAGTCATATTTTTCTTTGTGGCATTCAATATGAGTATCTAAAATCAAGGCTTCAGGTGCATTGAGGTGGCTGGTAAGGCCTATTATACTCCTCCAGAGCAATGAAGAATGTATTATTATTAAAAATAATTCATATTCTGCCTTCTGTGTACGTATTGAGACTTTAGATCCAGTTGACTTGGCTGTGCCAAGACATATAATATGGTCTGAGGGCTGAGACTAGATAAACTCAATCTCATGATGCAGAACTGAGAAGAGATGGGTTCAGTTTCCATCTTAGCCAACCTAAAAACATTTTCCCACCTCTACCGCAGGTAAATGCTGGTGTGGTTCCTAAATTAAGGCCATGGCCACCTCCTTCCAAACCCTAGCCTCCAATGCAAATTCACTTACAGCCTCACAATGACACAGGTTGTCAGACAGATTACACACCAACTACATGGGGTTACATGATCACAATGTCGCAAGGCCCCTTAATGAATGAACAATATTATTAAGAGTGGTATGTTAACTTAATATTTTTCTCTCACAGGTTTGCAATGCACGTGGCTCTACCATTCAATGACAGTTCTCTACTGGGAAAATGACTTCATGAAATTCAATGTTGCTCTTTTTATGAAAATGTTATGTGGATTTTATTTCTTAAAAAAATAGAAAAGAAGAATATATACTATGTGTAATACAGCATATGCACTTATTTTTGTCCCGATATCATTCCTTCAGAATTCCTTATGCACATCCTGATTCCTTCCAGTATCATATTTCATTCAACAGTAGTTAATTATTTTATGCTGTATAGTGGTTCACGGTTCCTAGTTCGTGAACCATGGGCAACAGCTGAGTAGCCTTGTAAGGGGTCCTGACATTCTGGATACCAGTTACTATGGAATGAGTGGGCATCTTGGACATATTCTGAGTCATGGCCCTCCTTGTGCTTAGGTGGCTAGACTACCCAACTCCCTTGTTTATTCCCTGAGGTGAAACTCGTGAGGCCCTGTGTAAGTAAGGCTAGCAACCTGCTTCACGTGCACTTCTTAAACCTGCTAAAAATGTCTTGAGAATGCCTCGGACCTAAGGGAGTGATCAGGGACTCCTTGGAAACGAACGAGCAATAGATCGGGTATTCGATGAGGTGCTATTAATATCGACGGGGCTTATGGAAGGAAGAAAGTAAAGCTAGCTGAGTCAGCAATTAGGAAGGGATTGGATATTCTAGGGATTAGTAAAGTTCAGATAAAGAGAGCTAGTGAGGAGGAAGTAGGAGATTACAAGGTGTACCTGTCAGGTGTAAAACGAGACAGGGCAAAGTAGGGAGTAGGGTTGTATGTTAAGAGAACCTTAGAGCGTAACATAGTTTTTGTGAGGTATGTAAATGAACAATTAATTTGAATAGATTTGGAAATGACACGATTGTTTCAGTATACGCTCCAAATGAAGGGGCTGAATATGACGAAGTAGTCAGATTTTATGAGGCTCTGAGTGATATGGTAGTGAGAGTTGAACAATAAAGATAGTGTAGTACTGATGGGAGATTTCAATGCTAGAATAGAAAATAGGACCGAGGGGTATGAGCAGGTGATGGGTAAGTGGAGTGATGATAGAGAAGCGAACACCAATGGAGAATATTTACTAGACTTATGTGCTAACATGGGGTTAGCTGTTGCGAACTCATTCACGAAGCACAAGGAGATTCACCGATACCAAGTCGATAATACACTATATCAACACTGACTTTCAATTTATAATGTAATGAGAGCAGCCAATGGCCAAAATATACATAATCAGTTAGTACAAAGTCGTAAAAGAAATCTTCAGCACTACTGCTTTTCAATACAAAGTTCTCAGTCTTTTGTGCAAAACACTCTTAGGGATTCTCCTCGTTTATGACACTTCATGACGTGATATCTTTCACATTTTTCATTGCACTTTTCACATTCGCAGTCCTTGGCAGGGTTTTGGTAAGTCTCCTTTCGACATTGTAATGCAAACCATGGAGCCTGGTGGGCATGTGTCGCAACTCATAGTTTGCCCTACTCCAGCCTCTTGACGTTATGACAACTGACTTTCAATTTAGGAAATTGTTAAGGAATTGCAGGGTATTTTTTACTGAAACAGACCACAAACTGATATGGTGTGATCTATTTGCAGATGGATTATAGTTGGAAATCTTCGGGATAAGGAACTTGGCAGAAATGTATTGATATGATTGATGAAATATTCCAAAGAGTAGAGGGTAAAGAGTTACAACACAATGAAAACGAGAGGTCAGAGAACAAGGATGTCTTAGGAAAACTGGGTAGAGACAGAAAAAAGCACACATCCTGGTGAAATGGCATAGTGAATTTGGCTTGTAAATGTCAAAGAATGTTTATAAAAAATGGCTCCAAACTAGGAATCCAGCAGACAACTTTATGCAATAGAAAGGAACAGACCAAACAAATAATAGTACAGCTAAAAGGAAATGAGGGGGGAAATTCTAGGCCAAGTGGCAGGAAAGCTTTTTTGGAGTGTTATAAAGAATCTTAGAAATGGAAGGAAAAGGAAGGAAGGAATGGAAGGAAGTGAAAAGTGTCGGGATAATTCAGGTGAACACTTCGTAAATACTAAGGTAGCTTTGGGAGGAGGGCAACAGTACTTTGAAAATTTGCTAAATTTAAATGTGGCAGATTTTGAGATTATGCAGGAGGAGAATAAGAACAGCATTCACGGTTGTGGAATTAGGGAGGGTGGTTACAAAGCGGCAGGGATCGGCAAAATTCAGCCAGAAATGGCAAAGTATAGTGGGAAAGCAGGGATGAAATGGTTGCATAGGATAATAGAATTGGCATGGGAATTAGGAAAGGTACCCTCTGACTGGACAAAATCAGAAATCAACCCAATTTAAAGCAAGGTAACAGGAAAGATTGCAAACATTATAGAGGCATTTCTTTGATAAGTGTCCTGAGCAAAGTGTTCACAGGTATTGTAGAAAGGAGAGAGTGATAATTGGACGAGAGTAAGATGGATGAAAACCAGTGTGGCTTTAGACCACAACGAAGATGTCAAGATCAGATTTTTAATATGTGCCAAGTTATTGAGAAATGCTATGAGAGGAATAGACGTTTGTGTTTTGTAGATCTAGAGAAGATGCTGAGCATCCTGAGGGATTATAGTATCGAGGGAGGGCTGCTACAGGCAATCAAAAGTATTTATATTGATAATCAGGATGCAGTGAGAGTTTATGGTAGGATTAGTTATTGATTTGAAGTTATTACAGGAGTGAGGCAAGGCTGTAACCTCTCACCTCTACCATTTGCTGAAGGGCGTTAACTGACTGGGCGGGACTCAATTAGGTGGAAACCAGGTAAGTAGTCTGGCTTATGCTGAAATGTAGGGAAAATGGCATGGAAATCAGCATTTCATAAACAGGTTACGTCTGTAGGGAAGAAATGCAAAAAATAGAATGAAAATTCACAGCCTGCTTCCAGTCTCCGACCGGGTCAGGAATGGAATGAATGAAGCCCCCATCTAGCGGCGAGGATATGAACTGTGCCGGCTGCCGAGGCCTGACGCACTCCTCTGGGGCAATGATTAAATGAATGACAGAGCAAAAAATAGAATGCTAGATAGGAATTAAATTGAAGTAGGTAGACCATTTTAAGTACTTGGACTGTATATTCTCTCAGGAAGATAGAATGGTGAAAGAAATTGAGTTGAGATGCAGAAAAGCCAATGCAGTGAGTTCTTGGTTGCCATCCACAGTATTCTGCAAGAAAGAAGTTAGTAGAGCAATGAAACTATCCCTATATCGCTCAGTATTTAGACCGACCTTGCTGGATGGAAGTGACAGCTCATGCATAAGCTAGAGGTAACTGATATGAGGGTATCACGAATGATTGCTAGGACAAATGTGAGCATTGGCAGGGAGGTACTCATAATTAAGAGATAAAGACTAAGCTAGAAATGGGCACGCTAAATGAAGCTGTTCGTATGAGCCGACTCAGATGGTGGGGTCATATGAAGAGAAGGGGGAGAGGATAGATTACCTAAGAGGTTAATGAGTTCAGCTGTAGAGGGTAAGAGAGGTAGAGGTAGTAGGTGTGGTTAGATTCAGTGTTGAATGGTGTAGAAGCAGAGAATGTCACAGTGTTAACTGCTAATAGGGGTTCTTGGAGGTGACATGTCCGCAAACAGAGGCTTGCAGGCTAGACAGGATGCTGAAAGGCAAAACAGTTTCAAATTAATGTGTAGTATTGGCAAGAGCTTTAGTTTGCTGTGTGCTCCTTTCTTGATATGCTGATAATACAGTGTAATAATGTAATCTGTAAGTTTCGTCAATACCTGAGGTGACCTAAACAGTTGTTTACTTGAGGCCATTTATGTTCTCGTACCATTGGATTAAGGGATTGCATATCTTATATCCCTGCCAACGGGCTAGAAGCAATCTCACTACTGCTAACACTGGTGGCAACTAAACCACACTTCTACCTGTCTGGTATTATAATATAACATACTACTGTGGAATAGATGATTGACTTACTTGCAACTAGTGTTCCAAGGCCATGGGTTCATAGCTCGTCTTCAGCTAAGACTTATGAAAGAAAGTCCCATGATATAAAGGAACCTATTTGAACCCGTACAACATTTAAAAGCCTCTTCAATGGCATTTGTCAAAATCCAACCTCCAAACTATAATAAAGAAAAAGTAATTTTCTGTCACATATTACGATTACCAGGGACCAGGATACTCAGACAGCTATTCCAATACTTTTGGAAAAGTAAAACCAAAAATCATTGGTTCAAAGAAGTCCTAGATGATCTAGATCAGGGCCATCCAGTCATTGTGCTCTGAGAGCGTGGCCGCGCTCGGGGAGCACTGGGCAATCAGACTAGCACTCCTCCCCCTACCACCACTACACCGTGGCAGCGAGGAGGCATGAGACAGACGGGCACTGACTGAATATGTACGTAAAGTCGTGCGACCGACGCCATTTGTGGGATTGTTGACATCATACTGATACTGCTCTTTTGCCACTAAAAAATATACCGCATATACAAATCTAATGGCACTCCGATGTATGGAATGTGCAGGAAACGAACGCAAGTGTTAAGTAAAGAACATTGTGATCTATTCCAAACTAAAATTCGAACATATTAGAGAGGAAAATTCAACAACATTTTACGAATATGAACAAATAATACAGACCTTGAGTGACTTTTTCTCCGTCGTTTTTACGAGCTTTTAGTTTTGGAGAATACAATCTTCTCCAATTTGGGTACAATATTTCTGGACACAGCTATTCGTAAACATTTGCGCTAGTTTCTATCGCTCAACGTCACACGATGCTTACGTTTGGTAAGCTTAAGAACCGCAAAGAAACGCCCACAAATGTAAGTTGAGCCGAACATTGACAGAACTTAACATGCATATTTATACAAAAGGGGGTATTCTTCTTGCGGAAAGCTGCTGCTTCACCACTCCCTTTTTTTGTATGATATTCATTCATGACCACTGCAAAACTGATTTACTTACACGCTGTTAACAAAGGCATTGGACTAGACTGATTCAGTGAACACTACCGACTGATGGATCGGCTGCTCACTTCGGCGCGACGGGCAGACTGCTCGCTTAGCCAAGCTCCTCCCACCACGACCGAAACTACCATCCACCAAAGCTCTCGGAGCACTGGCTTAGAGCGCGGCCGGAGCGCTGTGTGGATGGCCCTGATCTACATGAATTAGGCTTGACAATGCAACAAATTGAACACTGGGAAGAGAAGAGGATCCTGAGAAACAAAGACGTGAGACCTAGTCTAAAAACTTCTACACGCAAACAATACACCATAACGGATGAAGAACGGGCTGCCAGGTCAGACAGAATGAAACAGTTCTGGGAGAAGAAGAAGAAGAAGCCAAATTTGTAACTAATATTCCTAAGACTTGACTGTATATAGATTGATTATAGTGCTCCAATCACTCCCTAGGGGATGCATGACTTTGACGTGGTGGGAGTGCTTGCGTGATCTAATGATCCTTTGGGCTATGCCGGTGGTAGCATAGCTACTGGTAGGACCTTCCTTGCCGGACAGGCCAAGGGTGAAGATCCAGACTAAAAAGCAACCCAGAACCCTCAAGTCCACAACTGCAACGAAGGCGGAGAAGATGGTCTTCGGTACGGCGGAGCTGACGGAAGAGGCAGCCCAGCTGACCAGGGTTAAGAGGTCAGGACCTCCACTGCCTTGTGAACAGAAGTGGGAACTTCAAAGTCTAAGGGAAGAAACCCTGACAGAAAATCAGTAGGCCTGGATACTTAGAAGGCAGCCCCTTCTCCAGGCTTTGGGTGCTGAAGGCCAATAACCTACAAACCCGAGATTAACCTTATTACAGAAACAGAAATGAATAGAAGCCGGATGGATAAAACGGATTGGACCTTTAGCATGAAATCAGACACAAGAATTGGAATTTGGAACGTACAAACAATGTGGGTGACAGGTAGACAGGCCGAAGTATCTAGGGAGATGAAGCCCTACAGGTTGGACTTACTAGGTTTGAGTGAGATGAGATGGAGTGGGTTCGGGGAGATAAGGACCCAGGAAGGGGACACGTTGTTGTAGGCCTACTCAGGAACAGAAGGAGAACATAGAGAGGGTGTTGTTTTACTGATTACACAAAAGACAAGGAGGAGCTTGATGGAGTGGTATCCAGTCTCAAAAAGGATAATAGTAGCCCGAATTGCATCAAAAGTTAGACCAATCACAGTGGTGCAGTGCTATGCAACAACAGAGACAGGAGAAGAAAGAAAAGAGCAATTTTACGGCCAGTTACATCGAACCTTGATAAAAGTGAAGAAAATGGATATAGTGGTCGTGATGGGAGACTTGAATGCGAAAGTCGGAAGTGATAATCAAGGAATAGAAAATATAATGGGGAGATATGGTATAGGTACTAGAAATGAGAATGAAGACAATCTTATTGAATTCTGTAGCAACCATAGTTTGGTGACAGGAGGTACAATCTTTCCTCATAACAACTGCCATAAAGTAACTTGGTTGTCCCCGAACCATATAACGGAGAACCAGATTGACCATTTCACTATAAGCAAGACATGGCGAACTTCCCTGTTGGACGTGAGGAACAAGAGAGGAGCAGATGTGGGAAGTGACCATCATTTAGTGATAGCTACGCTCCTATTGAAGATAGCAAATATTAGGCACATTCATCAAAAGGGGAGGATAAGGTACAACCTCGATAAATTAAAGGATAAGGAGGTGCAACAACATTTGTCACAAGAGTTGAGAAACCCATTTCAACAGCTGAGAGAGGAAGAAGAAGGAAAGGATATTGAACATAACTGGAAGAACATAGAGACTACCTATATCAATACACGTGAAAAGATTTTAGGCAAGAGAGAGAGGAAGGGAGGAATGGGTTACATCTGAGACATGGGAAACAGTGAACAGCAGGAAGGAATATAAGAAAAGACTTAACAATGCAAGGACACAAGAATAGAAAGTACAAGCTAGAACAGATTTCAACCAACTTAACAAAATAGTGAAGAGGAGTTTTCGACTTGATAAAAGAGTATTGATCAATAATTTAGCAACACAAGCAGAGATGGCAGCACAAAACAACGATAGTAGGACCCTATATCACATAACCAAAAAATTAACAGGAAAGTTGGGGCAGATGACCTCGTAGTTCCACCCCTTAAAACAACAATATCTAACTAACAGGAAAGTTCTCTAGTTTTGATAAACCTGTGAAAGCCAAAGATGGGAGATTACTGTCTACACAAAAGGAAGAACTAGAAAGATGGAGAGAACATTTTCTGGAGAAGAGCAGGAGTATAGGGCTATAAGCACAGAACCACCGTCAAGAACAGAGATACAAAAGGCTATAAACAACTAAAGAAGAGTAAGGCGGCAGGTATGGACAACATTCCATCGGAAGTCTTGAAAGTAGATATGGACACTACAGTTGAGATTTAGCTCCCATTTTTTTGAGAAGCTCTGGGAAGAAGAGAAGATTCCTACAGACTGGAAGAAAGGACTATTGATCAAGCTTCCGAAGAAAGGAGATTTATTGGAATGTGACAACTGGAGAGTGATTACTCTCATTTCAATCCCAAGTAAGGTACTCTCGCAAGTAATTCTAGAAAGGATAAAACAGAGAGTTAATTTAAGGCTGAGGAAAGTACAAGCAGGATTTAGAGAAGGCTTTTCTTGTACAGAACGGATCAATACGCTGCGCATAATTATAGAACAATCAACGGAACTGCAATCGTCACTGTACCTACTATTCGTTATTTCGAAAAGGCGTTTGATAGTATAATGAGAGAGAAGATTTGGCAAGCCATGAAAGAGTTTGGGATTCCAAAGAAAATTATAAAGATTACTCATGAAATGTATGAGAATTACACCTGTCAAGTTTTACATCAGGGGATGTTGTCGGAGCCCATTCCAGTAAATACAGGAGTTAAACAAGGATGTTTGCTGACTCCAATATTGTTTCTCATGTTGCTGGATCTTATCAAAAAGAAAGCAATGAATTGCCGAAGAGGTATCCAGTGGGGACTAAAAGACAGGTTGGAGGATCTGGAGTTCGCAGACGACCTGTGCTTGCTAGCCAGCAGTTACACAGATATGGAAGCAAAGCTGAATGATTTAAGAACTGAAGCATCTGAGGTGGGATTGAAGATCAATGGAAGGAAAACCAAGGAGATGCGCCATAATAATCGAAATAAGGTATCATTATTTCTCAGGAATCAAGAGATCGATCAAGTCAAACAGTTTTGCTACCTGGGAAGTATGGTCACCACTGTGGGAGGTACTATGGAGGATATAGGAAATAGAGTAAATAAGGCTAAAAGAGCATTCGCAATGTTGAGACCAATCTGGAAAAAAAGGAACTTAACACCTATACCAAACTTTGCATCTTCAATTCAAATGTCAAGTCAATATTGTTAGAAATATGTAACCCAACAGGTGATCTATGGTTTAAATTAAGCGCCATGATGCGCAACGCCATTGGTGGCGGTTCTATTTACGAGAATGTTCTCGTTGATTCATTTGTCTGCTTTTATATACAAACGCCTGTATGTTACCTAGTCGTTCAGTTCGTATTAAATGTTTATCCTGAATATACGCCCAGTCTTCATTCCCCTGCCATATACTTCTACAAATATTGCTCTACGGGTGTGAAACTTGGAAGACCAACAAACAACTCATTAACAGACTCCAAATATTTGTGAATAGATGCTTGAGGAATATCCTGAGGATATGGTGGCCACAAGTTATCTCCAATGAAGAGCTACGGAGAAGAACACAGCAAACACCCATTTATATTGAGATGCGTCGTAGGAAATGGAAATGGATTGGGCATACATTACGACGAGATGGAGACAACATAGCAAAACAAACCCTGGAATGGAATCCACATGATAGTAGGCGAAGAGGCAGACCAAGGAACACCGGAGGAGGAGTGTAATAACAGAAGGAATGGAGAAAGGAGTGAAGACCTGGAACGAGATTAGGAGGATGGTGCAGAACAGAGTCTGATGGCGGAAATTCATCGATGCCCTATGCTCCACTTAGGAGATAAAGGAAATAAGTCAACTAAATCAGTAAGTCATAGTGCTCCAATGTGGGCATAAAATAAATGAGGACAAAAAATGTAAACTACTTGCTATCAATAAAATAAACATGATGTCTTCACTATGGTTACTAAGAGTTTCCAATGAAAAAAAATAACAGAAGGAAGTTGAATATACACATCCAAGGATCACCTTATGCCTATTTTTAATTTGTAAAACCTTTCATTGCCATTAAGTCTACATAAAAAAATGAAGATATTCTGTAGAATTATTATTCTTGTATCAGAAGCATACATATTAAACACAGCTTTATTATTTTTGCCCGCCACTTCCAATGCTTTTTCTGTTCCTTGATGAAAATCATCTTCTGTACAGGAGGCTGGATATAGTCGACATTGAAGCCCACTCCTATCTTGGTCAGTGTAGTTTACCAAATTATTCTGTGGAATGAAGTGCAAGTAATGTCACTCATATCCATTTATGTTTTATGGGTCATATACCAAGTCATCAGCATCTACCTCGTTATGACAAAAGTACTGTCCGCGCATTATATCTCTGCCGGCGACGTACGTCATCACTTCCAGGAAAGGTCTATCGACTGTACTAGCCTCAGCAAAAACATTTCTAAAATCACTATTGTATTTATAATTATTATTGACATCGCCATGAACAGTTCTCCTTAATACGTACTGGTCAAAGTCGTCGTAACAGTATTACTTCTCGCACGAGTTTTATCAGGAGTTGCAAACGAGTTCGATTCTCCTTCATCAATATCGCCCAACTCTCTCTTTATAAACAGCACCGTTCTTTTAGATACACATTTTAGATAGCCTGTGCTTGGTTAACAGGAATATTGAAATCACCGCAAGCCGCTTCATTTTCCATGAATTTTAGCACATTAGCCACCATCTCCCTACTTTGGCTGTTCAGCTTCTTGGTTTTAAATTTAGAGATAACTTTACTTAAAAATGTAACTTAAAAAAATAACACCAGCTTAACACATTAAATAATAAAAAAAAAGTCAACCCCTGGTCCAGCCCATGACGGGCTAAGGCCGACCAAGCGACCGCTGCCCAGCCATTCGGCCTGCAGATATTGGGGTGACGCGTGATCAGCGCGTCGGGTTCCCTCGGCCGTTAATCTTGGTTTTCGTGATCGGGGCGCTGCCTCACTGTCAGACAGCTACTCAATTGTCCTCACGAGGCTGAGTGCACCCCGTTCCAACCCTCACGTCAGTTTTAAAATCCCTGACGGAGCCGGGGATCGAACCCGGGGCCTCCGGGTGAGAGGCAGGCGCGC
This sequence comes from Meconema thalassinum, assembly GCA_946902985.2. NCBI lineage: Eukaryota > Metazoa > Arthropoda > Insecta > Orthoptera > Tettigoniidae > Meconema > Meconema thalassinum. The sequence goes on from OX336391.1 coordinate 20,973,653, forward strand.
TACCACGGGGCCGGCACATTAAATAATGCAAAAAAATAATTCAACGGTACTGCCGAACTACATACACTGACAATAGTCTGGCAAGTACGGGGGCTGTTTTTTAATTAAGGGCCGTTTTTTTATTTAGAATTAACCGAACATTTTATTTTGAAACCACATTTATTTTTAGGTTTTACAAACCTTCCTCTATTTTTCTACATAGTTGCCTTGTTTATTTAGGCACTTGTCATACCTTAAAACTAAGTTCTGAAATCCCTCTGCATAAAAGTTTGCGCCTGCTCTGACAACCAAGAATTCACACTTGAGGAAAATCCATTGATAGAGTGGTTATCGTGAATCTTCGGTCCTCGTGAATTTTCGTGTCAAATGCAGTCACCAAGTAATCTGTGATCACAGACCTGAGCGTTCATCGTCATGAACATTTTCACGGCCACATATGAACTCGCGTACCCATTTTCGCAATTTACCTTCCGTCTTTGCATTATCACCATACACCTCACAAAGCTGACGATGAATGTCTGCAGCCGACATGTTTCTTGCACTCAAAAAAGTATCACAGATGGTACCTCACAAGCGGCGGGCGAATCAATAATCTTGTACATTGTAAAGATGCACAGTTCAGCGTACAGGTTAGCTACACAGTTGCAACTGACGCCTGCTTGTTCGCCAAGGATGCCGGGAGGTAGAGTGCATGCTTGTTGCGGAGTGCGTACTGACTACGGGCTTTGAAAAAAAAACGGCCCTTACTTAGATAATAGCCCTCGTACTAATGAAATGTGCTGACTGCATCAGGCTAAGTCGGCCGAGTATACCGTATTGTATCGTCCAGGTGCGGATTCAAGGGGGGGGGGGGGGGGGGGGGTCACGGGGGTCATGACCCCCCTAAACGGGGACCAAATTTTTTTGCAAACTCAAAAAACAAAAACACAATAATCAGACAAATAAAACTTAACGAATTGTAATTTAAAAACAGGTTTATTTTTCATTTTATACAATACTGAAAATATCTTGATTGCAATTATTATGTTCTGTTACAACTGTACATATTTACAACTTCATACCTGTTATATAAAAACGATTTTTATATAACAAAATCAACTCGTCTATTTTGTTTATCAAACCTTGTGATTACCCAATCGATGTTTATAGTGATGTCACGATGAATGTGCAGCAATGCACGGATAGGAATTTGGGGCTTTTTACACACCAAAAAATTTTGCCGACGTCCAAACTGCAAGCTTGGTTGGCAATTTAAGCTATGACTTTCTCCCTCTGTCGGTACCAACTCGACTTGCCGAAACTGTAACATACCTTGATACTTTTCTCGAAGCTCGATGTAAAAGTCGCAAAACACGCCGTTGCAATTTGTACGAATATTTTTGGTGCACTAAACGCATCAAATTTCCATCCATGTAGCTTGCAAAAAAATTGGTCTGGTTTTGTACGTTTGGTTATTTTGTGATTGTGTTCGTTGTTAGTGATACCCTTTTTCTGAACAATTTCGATTTTTTGACCCCTCCCCAAAGCCAAACTCTAGATCCGCGCCTGGTATCGTCAAAACTCCCGAGCCCCAACATGAGGGGTAATGTCACGTAAATAGGAGTAGAGAAATTTACAGGTCGATGACACTTCATATTCTTAGAAATACAACGGTCGTCAGAGGCAGAGATATAATGCACGGACAGTACTGAAGTCAATGAACAATTTAATAATTTGTAAATACATTTAAATTATAAGTAATTATAAGTGTTGATCATGAAGTTGAAGTTTGTAGTTTTACGTGACCGTTAATCTTGCGATCATGAGCCACAAGGCCCTCTTTTTACGTGGAATCCGAACCACAACACATGGCATTTAAACTTTGAAAATCTCACGTGCATTGACTGGGAATCGAACCCGGTTCGCCAAGGTGAAAGGCCAAGAGCTTGACCGCTGCGTCACCACGCTTCTTCCCCTCCCCTCCTTCCCCTTGCCCCCCCCCCCCCACCCCCTCCTACAGGGAGTATTCTCCTGAAAAAAGAAAAAAAGACATTTCAAGGAGACTAACTGTGGGATTTGAACCCTTCTACCTTGCACATTAACGAGCCATCAGTCCAGGTCAATAATAATATCTAGAATAGTAACACTGTATATTGTTTTTTGAATGGAAGAAAGCATATTTTATTGAAAGTATTTTAAAATATTATTTTGTATCTAAAATACATTTTGGGAGTATTTTGCCTATCTCTGACTATACTACCGGTATGTTAGTAGCCTGCAGTGGGCTTTTTATTCCAGAATTGGATTTCCACGCTAAGTTTGACTGCGATATAATGACAACGGTTCAATGATTGTTACCTGTTCGAAGCAAAGTAGGATACATTTTCTTATTGTTTATTTAGGATAAATGAATACATCCACCCTCTCGTTGGGCCTGGTGTGGTAGCTATGTAGAGATAAAACGGTTAGCTCAGGAGAGGACGCCATGGAGATCTGCATCTAACCAGTCAAAAGACTGAAGACACACACAGCACGTGGTAGTGTAGTAGTCATTTTCTGAGGGTTAGGAAAGAGGTGGATCCGGGCTTACGTTAGGAAGCATTCTGGCATGCGCCTGGAGTAGATGTGGGAAACCACAGAAAACCACTTCCAGGATGACTGAGGTGGGAATCGAACCATCCTTTCTTCAATTTTGCCTCTCGAGGCTGAGTGTTCCAGCCCTGATACCAGAATTAAAATTTCTTGACAGGGCCGGGAATCATACCCAGACCTCCAGAGCGACAGCCAAGAATGCTAGCTGCTACAAGTAGGGCGGCAAAAATCTACAGCAAAGTTGTACGATGTCGGATCGTGAAAGATCTCTCGTATTACATTTGGTGATTAGGGTCTAAAATTAATTAAATCTCAGTCACATGTAGCTCAGTAGAATTCAGGTTTTCACTACCAGATGGCAGTGTTAAACAGAACGTTGACATTGGAGTTTAGAACGCCTCAATGGATTCAAGTCAAAAGGTCTACAGCAGGTAGCTGAGACCATAGGATGATGATGATTATTATTAGGAGGAGGAGTAGTAGTAGTAGTTGTAGTAGTAGTTGTCCTTGTATGAGTAATCCGCAGCGTTTCATTGAACTCCATTACCAGAAGGAGGAGCTGGACGTTCAGAGATCGCAAGTTTTAATCCCGCCACTAACAGAGGCATAAAAGCCCGGCACAATGAAGTGGAAGAAACGCCGTGCTTAGCTGTGGTCCCCCGGTCACCAACCCACGCCCTACTATTTTTTAGCCCTTGGGAGAGATACAAGAGATATGAATGTGGGAGATGTGTAGGAAGTTTGTTAGGATATGGATCTTTTAAAGACGCGAGCATACTGAAATACCTTGACCGTAAATAGTAATAAGATTCAGGTGAGCTTAGGGCTTTTCACGATATGGTATGATTAACGGTAGAATAACTATTCTCCCAAAGAGTGAGTCAGTCCTGATCGTCCTGGCCTATAAAAATAGCAATATTCAGTCCGAGCTGCAGCTGAGACAATTCAGCGGCCCTACGCTGCAATAAACAGAACACTGGTAGTGACCTACTCTTTATCTCTACTATAATACAGTACATCTCAATGTAGAAACAACCAATTGGGATGGCAGTTTATAGAAATTCTACTTTGGGGAATGCCAAGATCGTTATGTGTTGTGTTTGTCCAATAGCATATGTTATTCTTGTAAAGTTTTGTAGTGTGTGTGTATTTGTAACTGAGGCTAGGAGTTAGGAATCATCCCGACATTTCCATGGAGTAGAAGTGGGGAAACCATGGAAAATCACTTCTAGGTTATCTGAGATGGGAACGGAAGCAACCTTCTCTCGGTTTTGCCAATCAAGGTAGAGTGTATTTCGTTCTAGTCCTCAAACCACCGGTTTGAGTCCTGCTTAATAGACTTGGTGTTTGTCTTGTTCTTATTATGTAAGATTATTTTTGTACGACCTTTATCGTAATACCAATAGAAAATTGAGGCTGGCTGCGTAGCTCTGTATGACCTGATAGCTAAATTACTGTATCTCTATAGAAATGAATGTTACCTGATAGTATATTAGGTATCCATAGGCTACAAAAGAATGTTTGTTTGTTCATCTTTTATCCGTTCATATACCATTCATCCCATTGTGATGAAGCTTTAGTGAGTTGTTGTGCACACTCCCATGACAGTTTCTGAATAAGGAAATCCACTCTACAATAGATGGCGCATGAGTCGTTTCAACAAATGATCTTTTCTGAATTGCGCGCACACCCGCGAAGTAAATCCATTTCATAATAAGTAGCACGCGAATCATTTTAACAAATGAGTGTAGGCTATTTCATACAGTTTAGCGGCAGTTTCTGTGTTTTCGTTGTATGATTTTCTCAATGCGTTCCAATACCATTCCTCCGATTGCGATGATAGTTTGGTGAATTGTTATGCTCATGCCCACAAAGCTTTCTGAGTTAGTAAATCCATTTTTCAATTGGTGACACACGAGTCGTTTCAACAAGTGAGTGTTGCTGCGCAAATTATTCCAACAAATTAACTTTGGTGAGTTGTGCGCAAGCACGTGAAGTCTTCTGTATAAGCTGGGCCCGGATAATTTTGTGCTTAACTTTTCATAAATATGTATTTATATGCTTAGTGGAAAATATATGATAGGGGTATCCAAAATATGTTTGTAAATTTGTCATACTTATGTCCCCCAGTTACTCAAAATAGTTGAAACGTACAGCTGCTTGAATAATCCAGTCGACAGTACAAATATTCCCACTTAACAGTGTACTGTGTCAGAGTAATAGTTCTTACGCAGTGTTGACTCGTCAGGGAGAGGAAGTTCGACGTAGGCCTACATTTCTAACGTACCATGTAGTACTGGATGCTGCAATTTATTTAGTGGTATATCAGCCGCAAGAAATGCATGACAAATATCTTGTAAGAACTGGCTGTTTGCTGGACCATGTCTCACATCTCGCAGTTTGGGAAGCAAACGTTGTGTCGCTTCTTTAACGATGCACATTTCACCTTTTGCTGAGTAAATTGCAAACGCATGTCTGCCGCTACAGGTTCCTCACAAATGTTACAAAATAATACAGTTCTGTCAGTCCCATGAAGGGCCTAGGCCCACCAAGCGACGAGCCATTTGGCCTCAGATATTTGGGTGATGCATGATCAGCGCATCGGGTACCCTCGGCCGTTAATCCTGGTTTTCGTGACCGGAGTGCTGCCTCACTGTCAGACAGCTACTCAATTGTCCTCACGAGGCTGAGTGCACCCCGTTCCAGCCTTAACGTCGTTTCTAAAATGCCTGACGGAGTCGGGAATTGCGCGCTACCCCAACAACACGGGACCGGCCTAATTTTATTTTATTGTTACATACCGAATTTGATCATAATGACATTTTGTTTTTACATATTTTTGCCTTTTTAAATGTAAAAAAATACATATTCTGTCTCTTTATTTTACATATTTGATCATAATGAGATTTTCTTCTTCTTCTTCTTCTTCTTCTTCTTCTGTTTCTATGGCCTCATTGGACCACTTCAGTCAATCATTTCTTGGTCCTCTTCTTCAGTAATTCCTTTCCGAGTTGCCCAGTAGCTTTTCATTCACTCTGAACTTCTCAGGCGTTCCTCATCTGTAAATACCCTTTTTATTGTATTAGGTTTGTCTATTTTTGCCTGAAAACTAATTTTTATATCTTTCAGGTTTTTTTTTTTAAATTTTTGTTTTGTTTTGCAAGTCATACAAGGTTATTTCTAATTCTTTTATATCTTCTCTAATTTCCTTAATTCACCCTACTTGTTGTTTCATATTCCAAAGTTTCACTACAATTTTTCTAGATAATCTGGTTTTCGGCTCATAATGAGACCAAAAAAAGAAATCCGTTTCTTCCGTATAGTATCTGTATATCACTTCATTTGGTACTATCTGCCACTGTACATCTTTCTGATATTTTTTATTTATGCATGTTCTAGCTATTCTTCTTTCTACTTTTAAAATTTTGTTGATTCTGTTTTTCTGAGTAACTTTAAGAAGAGTTTCGCTTCCATATGTCACCTCTGGTTGAACCACCGTCTGGTAATGTTTTAATTTTGTTGCGATTGATAGACATTTTCTTTTATATGTAGACCATGTTAATTTTTGGGCTTTTATCATTTTATTAGTTCTTTCTAGCCATGCAGGTTTCTCATTCAAGTTGTAAGTTATAATTTCTCCTACGTATTTAAATTCCTTCACTACGGTATTCTAACTTTCTTGTTATTTACTGTTATGTGATTTATTACAAGTGGATTTGCTACCATTATCTCAGTCTTTTCAAATGATATCTGAAGTCCAATTTTTTGTGCTATATTTTGTAGGCTTATTATTTGATTCCGGAGGAGTGTGAGAAGCATGTTATGGAGCAAGGACGTCCCTCAGAACAGCAAAAAGATCATATATCGGGCGTACTATGTCCCTATCCTGATGTATGCCTCGGAGACCTGGGTTATGAAAGGAAGGGAGAAGAGCAAAATACAGGCCAGTAAGATGAGGTTCTTGAGAAGCAGTATTGGAGCTACAAAGATGGACAGAATAAGAAATGAGAGGACCTGAGAATTAATGAAGGAGGAACCATTACAGGATGGTAAGGTGAGTTGGGGTAAGTGCATACCCAAAAAATGCAAGTGCAACTTTGAATTTTTAATGCATCTAAACTAGTTGCAATACCAAAACAAGACTTTTCTGCATATTGACTGGTTAATTGTGTGTGACTGATGCATCTTGAATGTTTGCTTCGAGGATGTATATTCCATTAGGAAATTAAATATCACTATAATGTCCAGGGTACGCACTTGCCCCGTGATATGGGGCAAGTGCAACTCTAGCCTATATTTTTCCATTAAATGTCTTACACATAATCGCGGGACAAGTTCGTGTTCTCTACTTATTAAGCTATTAGATACATATTTCAGAACTTATAAAGTTATGTTTTCTATTAAATTCTTCACCTTAGAATGTTGGGGTGTGTAAGATGCAAAATTACAGCCATTGGAAAATATCACAAGAATATAAAAATTAAAGACAAAAACTGGCGTTTACTTACATTTTATTAGTAGGTACGTTGCTTAGGGTTCAACGCAATTTATTAACGTAACAGTAACTAAAACAAATGGTAAAATCAAGTTAAGTTATACCAATTAAGTACAAGGAAAATAAATGTCGACAGAAGATACACTGTATCAAGGCACATTAAAAATTGTTTATCAAATTTTTAAAATAAAGAAACGAAAATTAAACATTGTCACCAACAGTAGATATTCATTTAAATAACAACATGATGTGTTTAAATCTCCTCATTAATAAATCAAAAGTAAGTTTCATTCGTGGTCCATCATAAAAAATCGTCAAATTAAGTTTCACTATTACCCATTCACTGAATGTTGTTCTGAGTAAAGGAAATGGGAAACAACAGTTTTCCCCTGCGGTCTACAGATGGCGGAGGGTTGATAGACACTATTTCGTCTTCTAAAATATCACTGATATCTTCATTGTCTGGATACGCACTTCCCCGTTGGGCAGGGACGAACTTACCCCGCATACTTGTTCTGACGGGGCAAGAGCAACCCCTCATGTTTTTGTAATTAGTTACGTGGTATTTCTATGATTAAATATCTTTATGAAAAGAGTATACTTATAACTTTTAAAACTTTCCACAAATGAAGTTATTTCAATGAGCGATGGTCCAGATACAGCGTGGATTCGGGAAGCACGGTGAACTCTGATGCTTCGTTGACGGCATTACTTTCGGAACTGGCCTATACATCCGCTTGTTAGTCGACTTCACCCGCGACATCTAGTGTTAAATGAACGCAAGACAACTTACCCTAACTCCCCAAGAGATGTCAGAACGAGTTTCAAACGGACAAATATATCATGGACCAGTGATGCTCTTGCCCCGAAAATGCTCTTGCCCCAACTCACCTTATAGAGAAATCTAGACTTAGATGGTATGGACATGTAAAACGAATGGAGGAGAAGAGGATACCCAGAAGGATACACGAGACGAAGTGGGAAGGAAAGAGACAGAGAGGAAGACCGAGAGACAGGTGGCTGAAGGGGGTGGAAGAAAGCGTGAAGAAGAGAGGAGAAAACTGGACAAGGGTGGAGGCTGAGAGATGGTGGGAAGACAGAAGACGTTGGAGAGGCTTGTGTTCCAAACAGACCCGGCCAGTGGCTGAAAACTATGCAAGATGATGATGATGATTATTTGATTTCTGGCTTCTTGAATATTATCAGCCAGTAACGATAAGTCATCTGCGAATCCCAAGCAATTTAAGTCTATTTGATCTTTCTTGGTTCCAATTCTTATGCTCCTAGGATTTTCCTTGTACCATTCCCTCATTACATATTCCAATGCACAATTGAAAAGTAGAGGCGATAAACCATCTCCTTGTCTTAATCCTGTTTTAATCGTAAACGGTTCAGATACTTCTCCTCTGAATTTTACTTTAGATTTGGTGTTTGTTAGAGTTAGTTTTATAATTTTTATTAATTTGGGATGAAGTCCAAAATTCTTTAGTATTTTCAGCAGTGAAGATCTATGTATACAATCATAAGCTTTTTCAAAGTCTACGAAGGTTATGACTTGCTGTTTTTGTCTACGTTTGTAGTAATCCATTACTAATTTTAAGGTGATTATCTGATCAGGGCAGCTTCTCTATGGCCAAAATTCACCTTGGTATTCTCCTATTTTCAGTTCTAATTGATCTTTACAACGATTATATAGAATTCGTGACATGATTTTATATGTGATATCCAAAAGGGAAATTCCTCGATAGTTGTCAGGATACGATTTTTCTCTTTTCGTGTGTAATGGATGTATTATAGCTGTAGGCCAATGGTCTGGCAGTTCTTCTTTGATCCGAATGTTCACTATGCATTGGTGTAATGAAATCTTTACTGGTTCTGCTGCATATTTCCACAATTCTGCAAATGTTTGATCTTCTCCAATCGCTTTGTAGTTTTTGAGCTCTCTCAGAGCTTTGTAGACTTCTTGGGTTGTGGGTGGATTTATGTTTTCTGATGGTGTTTTAATAGTCGTGTCTGTATTTATTTGAAGCAGTTCTGGTGGATCTTCGCAATTTAACAACTTGTTAAATGTTTCTGCTAAAATTTCTGTATTTTTTTACTATGAGCTAACTCGCCATTTTTGTCTTTTAACATTAATGGTGGAGGTTCATATCTTTGTAGTTGTTTGCTAAACATTTTGTAGTAATCTCTTGAGTTTGTTTTCGCGCTATTTGTTTCGATCATCAGAAGTATATCCTTTTGGTATTGACGTTTAACCCTTCGTATTATTTTTTGAGTTATCTTCTTTTGTTTTATGAGTTCCAAGTGTGATTCATCTGTTTTTTGACTCTGATACCGTAGCCAGGCTTGATGTCTATCTTCCAGTGTTTTATCATACTAGAGGATACCCAGGCGAGTACACGAGACGAAGTGGGAAGGAAACAGACCGAGAGGAAGACCGAGAGACAGGTGGCTGAAGGGGGTGGAAGAAAGCGTGAAGAAGAGAGGAGAAGACTGGACAAGGGTGGAGGCTGAGAGATGGTGGGAAGACAGAAGATGTTGGAGAGGCTTGTGTTCCAAACAGACCCGGCCAGTGGCTGGAAACTGTGCAAGATGATGATGATCGTTCCACCATTGGTGTTTCTTCCTTGGATTTATTGGGGCTACTTGTTCAGATATTTGTTTCAGTTGGGGAACTATTTCCTCTAGATCATCTGTTATTTTAATATATTTAGTTTGTTTGGTGTATCCCTTATTATTTATTAGTTTATGAGGGTCGTATGTTCTCTTTCTTTTGAGGTGAGCTTTTTCTTTGTCAACGGGGTGAATTTAATTTTAATCTTTATCATGTAATGATCCGATCCAGTATCGGTTCCTCTCAGAACTTTCACATTGTAGATCTCCCTGTGATAGTTCTTATCCATACAAACATGATCTAGTTGCCATTCACCTTTTTTCCAATCTGGATGTTTCCAAGTTTTGAGTTTATTTGGTCTTCTCTTGAAGTAAGTCGATTTGGAGATCATATCATGGTTCCTGCAAAATTCCACCAGTCTTATGCCATTCCTCTGTTTGTTCTTCTCTGTGCTGGCCATTTTCCTATTATGCCTCTATATCTTTTTTCCCTTCCTAACTGGGCATTAAAGTCTCCAATTAAAATTTTGGTATGACTTTTATTTATGTTTGTTGCTGTCTGATCCAAAAGCTCCCAAAATCCCTCCACATCATCTTTGTGTTCTTTCTTATTATTTTTATAATTATTGAGTAGGAAACTTGGACAGCGGGTGGAATATTATGAACAATATAGTGAACGGATTATTGTAGCAAAAATCAATACTAAACCTACCTGCACCACAGTGGTACAAGTCTATATGCCTACCAGTCAAGCTGATGATGAGGATGTTGAAAAGGTCTACGAAGAAATAGACGAAATTCTGAGGTATATCAAGGGTGATGAAAATGTTATAGTAATGGGAGATTGGAATGCTGTGGTAGGAAAAGGGAGAGAAGGGAAGATAGTAGGAGATTTCGGATTAGGTGAAAGGAATGATCGAGGAAGCAGGCTGGTAGAATTCTGCACCGAGCATGAGTTGGTCATAGCTAACACCTTATTCAATAACCACAATAGAAGAATATACACATGGATGAGACCAGGAGATACAGGGCGTTACCAAATAGACTTCATTATGGTCAAGCAGAGGTTTCGAAACCAGATTTTGGATTGTAAAGCATATCCTGGTGCTGCCATGAACTCTGACCACAATCTGGTTGTAATGAAATGCAGATTAAAGTTGAAGAAACTGAAGAAAAGTCAAAAGCCAAAAAGGTGGGCAATAGACAGACTGAAAGAGAAGGATGTAAACGAAAGATTCAAGAAGAGTATAAAGGAAGGACTAATGAAAAACCCTAAACAAACTTCAATTGCAGACGAATGGGCACTTTTGAAGAATGAAATAACAAAATCCGCAGAAGAAAACATTGGTAGGAAAGAAAGAATATGTAGAAAACCGTGGATCACTCAGGATATACTAGATTTGATGGATGAAAGGCGGAAACACAAGAATGTAAGAGATGAGAAGGGGAAAGCAGAATACAGACGTCTGAGAAATGAGGTTAACAAGAAGTGCAAGGAAGCGAAAGGAGAATGGTTGAAAGAGAAATGTGCAGGTATAGAAAATTGTCTGAAATTAGGAAGAGTAGACACAGCTTATCGAAGGATTAAGAATACTTTTGGAGAAAAGAAGACTAAGTGCTGTAATATTAAGGACACAAATGGAAAGCCTCTAACAGATAGGGAAGAAAAGGTTGAGAGATGGAAAGCTTACATAGAGAGTTTGTATAAGGGAAAGGAGATTGAAAATCATGTAATGGAAAGGGAGGAGGAAATTGATGAGGATGCGAAAGGAGATCTAATATTGAGATCAGAATTTGATAGAGCTTTGGAAGACTTAAGCAGGAACAAAGCACCAGGCATAGATGATATACCGATTGAGTTGCTACGCTGCATAGGAGATGAAGGTCTGATCAGGTTATTTCACTTGGTGTGTAGGATTTATGAGACAGGTGAGGTACCCCCTGATTTCAAGAAGAATGTAATCATCCCTATACCAAAGAAAGTGGGAGCTGATAGATGTGAAGATTACCGTACAATCAGCTTGATTACTCATGCTTCAAAGATCCTGTCTAGGATAATTTACAAGAGTATTGAAAGCCAGATAGAAACGGAGTTGGGTGAAGACCAGTTTGGTTTCAGGAGAAATGTAGGAACAAGGGAAGCTGTACTAAGTCTTAGGCTGATTTTGGAAGGTAGAATAAGGAAAGATAAGAGAACGTTCATGGCTTTTGTAGACTTAGAAAAGGCTTTCGATAACGTTGATTGGACTAAATTGTTTGACATTTTGAAATCGATTGGAATAAAGTACAGGGATAGGAGGGTGATATACAATCTATACAGAAACCAGACAGCAGTCATTCGAGTTGAAGGACATGAGAGAGAAGCTGGTATTCAGAAAGGTGTAAGGCAACTTATCACCCATACTTTTCAATCTTTACATTGAACAAGCAATGAAGGAAATTAGAGAAAAATTTAAAGTGGGAGTGAAGATTCAAGGAGAAATAATTTCAACTCTGAGATTTGCTGATGACATAGTCATCTTGGCCGACAAGCCTGAGGATTTGAATGAGTTTTTGAATGGTATGGACTCCGTCTTACAGAAAGAATTCATGATGAAAATTAATAAATGTAAAACAAAAATACTGGAATGCAGCCGAAATAAATCAGAAACCTCTATGGAGATCAAATTGACAGGTGAAAAGCTGAAGGAAGTAGAAAACTTCTGTTACTTAGGAAGTAGAATAACCAGTGATGGACGAAGCAAAGAGGATATAAAAAGTAGGTTGGCTCAGGCAAAGAAAGCTTTTCTACAAAAAAGGAATCTGCTGACATCGAATATAGATTTAGGTATTAGGGAGTCATTTTTGAAAGCCTTTGTCTGGAGCGTGGCGCTCTATGGAAGTGAAACTTGGACTATTGGTGCAGCAGAAAAGAGGAGAATTGAAGCATTTGAAATGTGGTGTTACAGGAGAATGATGAAGATCAGATGGGTAGATAGGGTTACAAACATAGAGGTATTAAGACGAGTGGGAGAGGAGAGATGTTTCTGGCGACTGCTAATGAAGAGAAGAGATAGGTTGGTAGGACACATACTAAGACACCCAGGAATAGCAAGCTTAGTTATGGAAGGAAGGGTCGAGGACAAGAACTGTAGGGGTAGACCAAGGTTAGAATATGTTAAACAGATTGCCTCAGATGTAGGGTGTGGTAGTTATGTAGAGATGAAACGATTAGCTCAGGACAGGGAGGCATGGAGGGCTGCATCAAACCAGTCAAAAGACTGAAGACTCAAACAACAACAACAACAATTAGTTGGGGCATGGGCATTTAGTATGGTATATGTTCTATTTGGAGCTTTTAGAGTTAGTGTCGAGAGCCTAGGGGATAATGCTTTAAATTCTATGTTGGACTCAATTATTTTGAGATTGACTACAAATCCTGTTTCGAATTGTGGACATTGCTTCATTACTCTTTTTCCTGGTATTCCCTTGTAAATTCTATACCCTTGTGATTCTATTGGTTCCTGATTGGTGTTTCTCATTTCTTGAAGCCCAGTTATTAGAATCCCTCTGCGATCCATTTCGTCTGTCAAAATTTTGAGTTTCCCTGGCTGTATGATGGAATTTATATTGTGTGTTGCTATATAGTTTATCTGTCCTGTCTTCAGTCTAACTTTGGGTTTTATATCTGTTTTTTCTATTTTTAGATGCTCCGACTCATCTAGGGTATCTTTCAGGTGACTGCCCACCGTATCCGAATGCAGACTGCCTTGGCAATTGCAAGGCGGTGGAATATTCCTTAAACGATTTCCTTCCATGTTTGACTTTCAAAGGTATGGAGGAAGCTCCTAGTTACAACTGCGGTTGTTAACCGTAGAGGTTGTTGTGTGTTTGGTCCATGAGAGCTATTTAATTTTTTTCAAGTCCGCCGGCAAGATGGTGAGGACCCCCGTATCCGTCACCTGGGATGCGCCACGCCGGAGTATCACCTCACCGCCTACTACGACACGTATTTTTACTTTTTTTAAATGAAAAATTACATTTCTGTCTCTTACTGTAAAAATGGGCTGTTTGCCATTTCTTGATGAATGCAGTACATTTGCATTTGTCTGTTGGCACAGGCTAGACTAAAATGTGACTTTTCACCGATGTCTCAGTCTCATGGCTGTGATTATACGGAAGCTACTGAGGTATGGGTGGTGCTTAGTAATGACATTCAGGGCACAGTTGGTGCCTGTGAATGCTGTGAAAGGTTCTATTCATAGGGTTAGTACTGCTGTTCTAACTCAGTGAGGAAAGTAATGACAAACTACCTCACTCCTCTTCTTGCCTAGTATGCCTCAGTATAGTGCTGCCTTGAGTTTTTGTGGGTATCTACCCACATAACCTAACGGCGGTACTTTTGAGGATCTAACCAGCCTTCGGGCTGACTACCTAACAGACAGACTGTAAAAAATACATTAATTAATGAATCGATTATTAACAGCTGTACAAAAACTATAGATAGATCGATAGTTTCCAATCAATTGTTACAAATTCGGAGATTAATAAAATATAATAGTGCAACTAGTTATTTATTGACTTAAGGTTTTAATTTACTCAATATTTTAAACTTCTTCAATAAGGACAAGGGCAGCCATGGTCATATTATTGGCTTTTCATAATAATAGTATCAATGAGAATGAAACACGTACTCCAGAGTGTGCATGATCGCTTTTATAAGATATCGATTATTACCATATTCCCTGCTATTCATTATTCTTTGTCGCTATTGGTTAGGCGTTCCAACATGGCGGTACTCTGGTTAATTTGAATTTGCTGTTGCCATCAGCTGTTAATATTAATGGTATAAAGGTGATATTTCGCAGGATTGTTCTTTAACAAGGTAAGAATTCATTCTAATATATATTATTTGAATAATAGAACCAACTTGTACTTCAGTGTGATGTAAAAAATGCTAGTAATGTGGTTGTTCAGTCCTTATTAGATACTGTAGTTAACAAGAATATTATGGGGCAAGCAAAAACAATATATAGTAGCCTGTTTCTTTTTGCTCAACTGCAGTGCATTTTCTAGTCTATCACAGTTATTCAGCAGTGCTATCTGATACGTGCTGTATAATGTACCCACTTTGATTGAAGGTACCGATAAGTTATTTTACTTTTTTTTTGTAGGTTATGTAAGAGCCCTAGTGACAAATTATTAGATTCACAACTAGAAGGACTGGGTTTGATTTTTGCCAACGGTGGAGATTTTTAAACTACCCTTCACTAACAGGTAAACCCTGGTCAACTCAGCCAGCTGTAAAATAATGAGTAGCCTGAGGGATTTCCTCGGAGCTTAGCCTCCAATAATAAGAAGCCTGGCCAATAGCCTCTGGGAGCTGTCCGCCCTGCAGATGCTATGTTTGCCGCTAGAGGCGCTGAATACCTCCCTACATGATCAGTTCAGTTGGCAGTATTTATACGCATTGTGTACGCACGACTCGAGTTATGTTACTGAAATAAGGTTATTGTATTATGGTGGTATACTGTCGCGTGCCGTTTAGTAAACAAGGCTATAGAAATAATGTTACTGGAACTAGTTTTCATGAATTTCTTTTTCGAGAGCCAACTAGGAAATTATGGATTAAAGCAATAAGCAGACAAAGTATGTAGCCTATGCCTACCATGCGACTGAAAATTAGGTGATCTTGTATTATTGCTCCAGGTCTGATGATGATAATCTCCTGACCACCTCGTCAAGTAGTGGCTAGCATTCTTGGCTGTCGCCCCCAGAGATCCATGTTCGAATCCAGGCTCTGCCAATAAATTTCATTCTGGTCTGAGGGCTGGAACGGGGTACACTCAGCTACATGAGGTAAAACTTAGAAGAGGTGGGTTAGATTCCCATATTATCCTTCCTGGACAGGTTTTCCGTAGTTTCCCACTTCTACTCCAGGCAAATGCCGGGATAGTTCCTAACTTAAGGTCACCTTCCAAATCATCACCGGAATTACAAATGCACATGCCGCAATATCATGGGTAGCAGACAGGGGGCTAAATAACCAAATTTCTATGACGAGAGCTGTAGAGTCCGCCTCGTTGCGTAGTGGCTAGCGTTCTTGGCTGTCACTGCGGAGGCCCGGGGGGTTCGATTCCTGGTTCTGAGGGCTGGAATGGGGTACACTCAGTCTCATGAGGCAAACCTGAGAAGAGGTGGGTTCGATTCCTACCTCAGCTATTCTGGAAGTGGTTTTCCGTGGTTTCCCAAGTCTACTCCAGGCAAATGCCGCGATGGTACCTAATTTAAAGCCAAGGTCGCTTCCTACCCAAATTTTACCTCAATTACAAATACACACACTAATACAGACATTACAGTGAGACAGGTTATCAAACAAATTCTACACACACCTATGAACATGGGGCTACATGACCATGACGTTGCAATGCCCCTAAAGAAACAATAACAACGAGCTGAAGACCATAACCTATCTATATCATGCCAAGACATGGTGTCCACAGGCAGGAAAAGTCAGGAATTTTGTTTTTGATCAGGAAAAAGTGTGAAAATATAGCGTGAGTCAGGAAAAATGTCTAAAAGTATTAGAAAGTCAGGAATTTTATATAAACCATATTAACTCTTCAAGTTCTACTTCAGGAACTGTTTGTGACATCTGTAGAATCTTTCTGTTATATAAATGAAGTCACAAGTGCCGAAATAAAGTGGGCCCTTAATGCCGTCCAAAATAAATTCTCTTAATTCTTGTATAAATATTTCAGAAACCTTCAGGGAAATGTTTCCTGATAGTGCAATTGCAACAAAATTTCAATTGGGGAACACGAAATGTTCATATGTCATCAATTATGGATTAGCTCCATACTTTCATAATTTACTGCAAGATGAAATTCTTTCATGTGATAATGTTATCTGTTTTGATGAGGCATTGAACAAAGTTAGTTAGTTATTTTTGTTTTAAGGGGTGGAACTACGAGGTCATCTGCCCCCATTGAACAAAGTTGTTCAGCGAGGTCAGATGGACCTATTTGTGCGTTAACTTGACATCAACTGCAATGAAGTTAACACCAGATATTTCAACAGCATCTTTATGGGACACGCAACA
Source organism: Meconema thalassinum (assembly GCA_946902985.2). Taxonomy (NCBI): domain Eukaryota; kingdom Metazoa; phylum Arthropoda; class Insecta; order Orthoptera; family Tettigoniidae; genus Meconema; species Meconema thalassinum. Next base: position 20,990,413 of record OX336391.1, read on the forward strand.
GCTCAAGACATTTTAGAGGCTTTCAACCAGGGAATCTCTCCTCTTGCTAGAAAGATGGATGGACCGAATGTGAATTTGAGTTTCATAAAAAAGTTCAGTGGCCAAATAATAGAAGATAATGCAGATGGCAAACAACTCGTTAACCTTGGTGTTTGCGGCCTTCACGTTGTCAATGGAGCCCTACAAACAGGAATGCATCCTGTAAAGTGGGACCTTCAATTATTTTTGAGAGACATGTATTATGTATTGAACAATTGCCCTGCACGCCGAGCAGAGTACTTAGATTTATGTATTATTGCATTATAATTTACTTTATTTTGTATTTTAAATGAATAAAGAGGCGAGTGTTGGGCAGCTATGGGGATGGTGGAGGCTGCAAATAAAAAATAATATTTGTTTGCTCAATAAACCTTTTTTCCGATATTACGATGACTTCATGAGTCAGGAATTTTGTTGAAAAATGGTCAGGAAAAGTCAGGAAAATTGACATTGAAAATTCTGTGGACACCATGCAAGAGTCCTTGATAAAATTAGTAGTATCCGGAGTTAGTTAGGTATTGTTGTTTTAAGGGACGGAACATCGAGGTCAACTGCCCTTCGGTATCCAGAGCTCATCTCCAGTAATATCACTAATAAAACTCAAAGACAGAGGTGGTCTCCGGTATCGTAAGCCAGGTTTTGTTTTGCTGGAATTGAGCTAACGGACAAAATGATATCGGTTATGTCGAGCAGTCCAGGAATAGCACAAACATTAACTAGAACACTGTTGCCACAGGTTGCTAAAAATCATATTCTATAGTGTGGAGTACGTGATCATCCTGAGTAACTGAGGAGGGTAATATTGCAGAAGTTTCTGCACCCGTCTGTCACTAACTACACCATTGACTACGTCTTGAGAAGAGAAACAAATTGTGAGAAAAAAGAATCACAATAATTAAGAAAAGTCGTTCCTTTTCATTGAAACTCGATCATGGTACACTAGTAAAAATATTCAGTGGAACCATATACAGTACCTTACGCTTGTGCATACCAGACAGTGAGCGTGCTATCTAATAAGGAAAATCTGCAGTTGAAACAAACTTCTACTACTAAAAGATACCGGGTGAGTTAGCCGTGGTGGTTGCGGCATGACTGATGGCAGTCGCTCACATCCGGGAGGCGAGGAGGTTCGAATCCCCCCGCCGGCAACCTTGAAGATGGTCTTCTGTGGTTTCCCATCTTCCTTCCAGGCAGATGCCGGGGTTGGTCCCTAACTATAGGCCACAGCCGCTACCTTCCAACTCCTCGTCCTTACATTCCAACTTCCCTCCTTCCCTCCCCAACGGTACTTGTAGCTCACCCATTGGGTGTCCGTCTCGAAGCAGCTACAAAACTGGCGAGCCGAACATGTCCTCGGACACTCCCGGCACTAAAAGCCATACGCTAAAAAAAACCTACTAAAAGATGAACATCTCTTATATTTTACTTCATTCTACTCAACAATTTATATTCATGTACTGTAAATATAGTGTATAGGTACATTTTTGCTGGTTTTAGCTTGCGATAGCAATGCTATTAAGTTACATGTTAGGTGGTTACTCAGCGCTGCAGTGGTCAATACGCGCACTGCTATGAGGACAGTGTTGATGCAGAGAACGCCATGATTGGGTAGGCTTTGTATTATTAGAGGCTAAGCTCGGATTAAAGGCTGGTGTTCCCCATTTGTGAACTCAAGCGACTGTGCTGCCGTTATCTGATGGAAACATAAACAAACAGATGCTATAATTTTATTAATGCAGCCAATGGCCATGTATTTTTCTATTCAGGACGGGTCAGGGAAAGGATTATGAAAGGAAATCGGCCGTGGACCTATTGAAACCATGTGATTTGAGTTGATGGGTGTGCTATTCTTTAGTTTTTTCAGTTATTTTCATAATAATTGAAGCTAAAAGATGAGTAATATAATTACTCAATTCCACTGCGCTCTTCAAATTCTACATTTGCCATATCAATGCACTACTTCCACAAAAAGAAAGCTTTTCAGATGGAATGGAGTCTATTACTTCGTGTCGCAAAACCGATTTCGAAGTATATGATCGCATGTGGCTGGCATTATACAAAGGAGAATTATTTATTAATAAATACTAATGAATTTCTTACAATAACCAGTACCCTACATTCTGCCCTGCACTACAAACTAGGCAACTTAAATGCAGGGTCGATTTGACAGCTGTTCTTCCCATGTGGCAAAAATTTAATTTAGGGATCGCTTTATCGTAGGCCTACATGTGGTTGTCTTTCTTTAACTTGCCCCATTGCTAATTCAAAACTGAGAAGCTCAGTTCTTCTAAGTTTATAATCAGGTGCCTATTAAAAAATTAAAACTTCTTGAGGCTATAGTCAACTTGTACAGTCTTTGATTTATTGACTTCAACAGTATTAGGCTATATCTTCCAAATTTAAATATATGTATAGCAATATACCGACTACCACTACACGCTTATTAGATTCCTGAACAAATTATTTTTATCTCGGTAACTGGTGACCGAATTCCATTTTGAATCTGAATTGAATTTTTCTAATTACTAGTTTGTAGGCATAAATCTTCAAGTCTCATAAAATCTTGGTGTTTTTAGCAGTTTCCCACACATAATTATATGTCTGGCATCTAAAATTGCCTGTCCTTCAATACGAGCCCGCCTAGAATTGCGGACAACCTTCAATATATATATGGAATGTAATGGCTAATGACCACATAGAGTTGCATGCAAAATAGATACACTGAATACAAGTGCATAATATTCATGACCAATGTTACTGCAGTTGTCTGTCATGATTTTTCCTTTAGGGATGTACTTTGCTATGTTTGGTTACACTACCTTTTTTCTCTTGCAGGTCTGTAATGTGCGGTGGCATTGCAATGGAAAGACAAATCTATGTTGAAATGATAATTTGATGAAATGAAGTAGGGCCTACTCTAAATGTAGGCTATGTACGAATGAGAAATGTATAATAAATATACCACAGTATATGGACTTGATTTTGTAATTTTTTTAAATTCCAAGTTCCTTATTTACACCCTGATTTCCTTGAAGTATTCAATTTAGTAAGGGCAAAATTTTGGTGTGTTTTGTATTGGCGATGGTTTTATTCATACTTATTTATTTCCTATGTATTTTCTTAATGTATTTAAAACAGTGTAGGCCTACTGTATATTAACTTGTAGGTCAATAACCTAGATGTTAGGTCTCTTAAAACAATTATCATTAACTTTTATTCCTCACAGGCAAAGGCCAAGTTGTGTAAGTTTGTTCTATAAAGCCAAAATAAATAAATAAATGGGATTGATACAAATCATCGAAATGCTCATTCTCTGGAGGAGGGGAATAGGTAGTCTTGCCATATTTTAGGTAAGTGAAACCGGGACACATTAATATGGGATGGTCTTAGTGGGGGGTCTGGGAGGTATGGAATACTCCCTAGCAGAGCGGGGCTTCGGGGATCCTCCCCCCCCGGGATTTTTTTTAAAATTAGAAGCAAAATGGTGAGTTTTAAGCCTTTTTTTAAGCCTCACAAGTGACGGGAGGGAAGAATCTGGCACCCTAAATTGTCAGTTCTACACACCTTTTAAAAATAAAAATAAAGGATTTTTGCTACATAAAAATATATAATTTTTCCTTTTTAATGATATTTTTTTCAGGTCTACCATCTAGAAAGAAGTGTTAATAAAATTTAATTTAAAATACTTCATAAAAGTGTTTAATTAAACAATTACTGAGTCTTATTTTTTTTAAACTACAACTTTTTGTCTAACTACAAAAACAATTACAAAAAACTTTTTTGTCAAACTAAAAAAAGAATGAATTAATGAGTTAACAATAGTCTACTTCTGACCTCTTTGACGCTGTGCGCGATACTCAAAGATGTTGATTGTTGAAAAGTAACCCATTCATAAAAGATTCTTAAACACATAAATTCATTTATGATCGACGATGTCGAAATGTAAACATTATGTGTCAGAAAACTGTAACATAATGAGGCTCATTATAACACTACTTTTCATTATGAAACAGTTTCTCCCACCAATCAGAGCTCAAGAAACAGTTGTGTGACCAATTAGGTAAGGATGCCTTCGCGCATGAGCTCAAAATCCAACATGCCTATATAAATTACCGAAAGTGCCCCTTTCATATGTTTGCGTAAATAAACTGCCAAGCACACAGAGCGCATGCGTCGGTCGGTCAGAGAGCTTGGAAAACAGATATATCCTACCCAGCGCTCTCACTCGCGATCAAAACATTCTAGTGACAATCTCAACAGATATTTATGAATATTTATGTTAAAACATGTAATAAAGTTGTAATTATCTTCGAACATAAACAGTCGTATGCAACTCGCCTATAATGGTAATCAAGACACTCGTATGCAAATTATAAAACTCGCTTACGCTCGTTTTATAAATATACTCGTGTCTTAATTAATGCTATTATAGGCTCGTTGCATAATGTACTATAACCTACTTCTTACATCTTATAACCGTTTTCCGGGACATTGACAAAACTGGGCGGGACACCGGGACAAGGGCAAAATACCGGGTCTGTCCCGGTCAAACCGGGACGTATGGCAAGCCTAGGAATAGGGAGCCGCGGAGGTGCAGGTTACGGTTCAAATTTCCCGCGCTGAAACTTTCATGTGTTTCATTTATGCATGCGTAAGCGGTGCTCGTTATCGGAATTAAATTTAAACCGTTCTTACCAATATTCTTTGGTGCTGGAATATATTGTGATTTTCTATGATTATTTTCAACGTTTAAAAATGTTTGTAGAAAGCCAAGACATTTATTCTATGAGTAGAAAATCTGCCCGGGCGCCCTTTCTATATAAATAAATAAAAATTATCGCACCTAAAGAATAGTTATATGTTCTAGGAAAAGATGTCTTGTGGTAATCTCGTCCGATACCACTAAATTTACACGACAAACTAATATCAATTTCAGTACGCTCCCGTATTAACTCGTATATAGTGTATATTATGGTGGTCAACCCCAAATAATATTTAATATTGAACAGCCAATCACAATTGTAAAGCAGATTAGTACATAAATGTAACTCCAGAGTACGCATCATCGCTTCTGTCTATTGGCAACTCAAACTAACACTTGGGGCGCTGCGGTCGATCTGGATAAGTAGGGTTTAAAATACTCAATAACACGCGTTTGATATGGAACACTTTTCATTTTTCGGTTATAATCAGTAAATGTGGTCTCTAAAGTAATGACAGTGTTATTTTTAATTGTATATATGTATAACTGTGCGATACACGTGATCTAATTTGTGTGTTCCACTGGATTTTTTGGTGTCATTTACATATTATCAAGCATAAGTTTTTATGGTTGATGTAGATCAGCTGATTCAAATTTACACAGGGCTACACTTCGGGCATTATTTCGGTACTATTATGCGCAATATAATGTAAATGTCGATCCTGAGTCAACGCCGAGGACATTCAAATAGAGAAATACGGTACATAAACAAACAAATAAATAACACACCGAAGCTGTGCTACTTTTATCATTCCGAGACTAGCATCCACGCAAACCAGACGCCACTGTTCCAAGCTCCGACTTATATCGTGAATTGATGTCAAACTGATGATCCGCCAGCCTTTCCGCCAAGCCTACACCTCGTAATCGCTAAGTTCTTCGATATTCGAGCTATTCCACTACGAGTCATATAGGCCTAATTTGCCTTCCCGTGGGCACTGTAGAATGAGTGATTCCGCTACCATTCAAATATTCAACACCAAACCCACCTTTTAACCATCCAAATCAAGCAATTCCTGTCGCCCCCCGAGTTTTAATACAAGTTAAACTCATCCCTTCTCCCTACCAAGCAGCCAATAATTAATTATTTAATTAATTATTCAAGTAACTTCAATCTTACCAGCGCGCCCATCGTAACAGCTGTTTTTAAACTGAATAACCTTCGCTGGCTTTACGTCGCAGGTCTTCTGTCTGTCTACCTCGACAAGTGTTAGATCCTTCCCGGAGTGGAAAGGTATTGTTATTAGGTATTAGGTATTATTAGGTATCATCACATTTCGGCTAGTGCTATTTGCATCTTTTGGAAAGTGATGAAAACGTATATCCGCAGCCCTCTTATACATCGACTTACAGCCGTAAACTGAGCAATACACTTTGCTTTTACTCATTTTTCACTCTATCAACGAGTAAAACTTATTACTAATGTATAAAGACACGAACAATTTACCACGATCTGTTTACCAATACAAGAAACTATATACAAACAGTAACCACGTGACAAATGTACCCTACTTGGTAAGTTTCTCATTTTTACCGCTAGATGTCATATCAGATAGCTGGTGTTGCCAATAGCAGGGAGAGCTGCTGTGTAGAGCTATGAGAGATAATGGAGTAAGTACCGTTGAGTTGGTAGCACTGCTCCACCGCACCTTCAACTATCTTCCATCATTAGATCTAATTTTATCAGTACTACACATCATAATTTTAGTTCTTGAGTACAATTCATTTGAGGGTGAGGCTAGAGATGAAACGATTAACTCTAAACAGGGAGGCATGGAGCGCAACATTAAACCAGTCGAAAGACTGAAGATTCCAACAAAAACAACACGGATAAATAGGGAAATACACCATTGAGTCCCTTCCATTCAATGTTGGTGCAAAAAGGAGGCTATGTTTTGTTTGGTTTGAAGTGGGTTTCTTGTAACTCTACAAGGGAGTAATGACTTGTATTTTCTAAGACTAATTGTATCCAGTTACTGTCAATTTCTTAGTACTCGTGGTTTGACTTATGCTAACTTTCACGTTGATAGGTTTATAATGTAATTTAGCGGAATTTATTCCGCCTGCCACATCAAATTGTGGTCAGGTTTGTGTCAGCCTACTTAGGAATAAAGAAACCAGTTATAGGACGCTTCATTTCAGTGGCCTCATTCTTTATATTGCAATGATACAGTCTATACCATAACTTATACCTTATAAAGTCGTGCGCCTGGTCGAATAAGTTTTACTGCTTCTGATTTACCAGTAGCCTAACTTGAATTCTGAGTTCTGAAATTACCACATTTGATGTCTTATCTATTATAATGATTTGGCGTGCTGGTGTAAGTGCGGCCTCTTAAGCGCACTTTGTGTGTTCTAGTTTGCTGAACAATATGGAGCAACAACCACTCATTAAGAGTGAGCCAGAATGCCTGTCTCAAACTGATGAATTCCCTAATATTGTAAGTTGTATTATGTAACATAGCATTCTTAGTGATGTGCAAGGTTTAGTGACTACTTGCTACCAAATAGTAGGCTTACGAGATGTTTAATATTCCATTGCTACACGTAACTTAGTACTGTTATTCTGTCTGTATGTTTGACGTTGGCTCATACTTGTATAATACTTTATAGGAATCAATTGACCTGTTACCCTCATATAATCTGCTGGATGAGGCTGGCGATACGTATGAAGATAAAAGCTGGGCAGTTAAATTGGAACATCAGACACAGGTGATGATACGTTTATATTTCCTCTCTCATAAATATTTTTTATCTTAACAGCGACTATTTGCTGATATTATTATAATACAAATGCAGGTTCACTCTGTTGGCACCCTGGGCTCTATTGTAGGTGAAGTCTCTACCACATGCTGTGCTAACAGTAGCTAAGTTATTGGTAATGCAGGTTCACTCTGTTGGCACCCCTGGGCCCTATTGTAGGTGAAGTCTACACCACATGCTGTGCTAACAGTAGCTAAGTTATTGGTAATGCAGGTTCACTCTGTTGGCACCCCTGGGCCCTATTGTAGGTGAAGTCTACACCACACGCTGTGCTAACAGTAGCTAAGTTATTGGTAATGCAGGTTCACTCTGTTGGCACCCCTGGGCCCTATTGTAGGTGAAGTCTACACCACATGCTGTGCTAACAGTAGCTAAGTTATTGGTAATGCAGGTTCACTCTGTTGGCACCCCTGGGCCCTATTGTAGGTGAAGTCTACACCACACGCTGTGCTAACAGTAGCTAAGTTATTGGTAATGCAGGTTCACTCTGTTGGCACCCCTGGGCCCTATTGTAGGTGAAGTCTACACCACACGCTGTGCTAACAGTAGCTAAGTTATTGGGTATGCAGGTTCACTCTGTTGGCACCCTGGGCCCTATTGTAAGTGAAGTCTACACCACATGCTGTGCTAACAGTAGCTAAGTTATTGGGTATGCAGGTTCACTCTGTTGGCACCCTGGGCCCTATTGTAAGTGTAGTCTACTCCACATGCTGTGCTAACAGTAGCTAAGTTATTGGTAATGCAGGTTCACTCTGTTGGCACCCCTGGGCCCTATTGTAGGTGAAGTCTACACCACACGCTGTGCTAACAGTAGCTAAGTTATTGGTAATGCAGATTCACTCTGTTGGCACCCTGGGCCCTATTGTAGGTGAAGTCTACACCACATGCTGTGCTAACAGTAGCTAAGTTATTGGTAATGCAGGTTCACTCTGTTGGCACCCTGGGCCCTATTGTAGGTGAAGTCTACACCACATGCTGTGCTAACAGTAGCTAAGTTATTGGTAATGCAGATTCACTCTGTTGGCACACTGGGCCCTATTGTAGGTGAAGTCTACACCACATGCTGTGCTAACAGTAGCTAAGTTATTGGTAATGCAGGTTCACTCTGTTGGCACCCTGGGCCCTATTGTAAGTGAAGTCTACACCACATGCTGTGCTAACAGTAGCTAAGTTATTGGTAATGCAGGTTCACTCTGTTGGCACCCTGGGCCCTATTGTAAGTGTAGTCTACTCCACACGCTGTGCTAACAGTAGCTAAATTATTGGTAATGCAGGTTCACTCTGTTGGCACCCTGGGCCCTATTGTAAGTGTAGTCTACTCCACACGCTGTGCTAACAGTAGCTAAGTTATTGGTAATGTAGGTTCACTCTGTTGGCACCCTGGGCCCTATTGTAAGTGTAGTCTACTCCACACGCTGTGCTAACAGTAGCTAAGTTATTGGTAATGCAGGTTCACTCTGTTGGCACCCTGGGCCCTATTGTAAGTGTAGTCTACTCCACACGCTGTGCTAACAGTAGCTAAGTTATTGGTAATGCAGGTTCACTCTGTTGGCACCCTGGGCCCTATTGTAAGTGTAGTCTACTCCACACGCTGTGCTAACAGTAGCTAAGTTATTGGTAATGCAGGTTCACTCTGTTGGCACCCTGGGCCCTATTGTAAGTGTAGTCTACTCCACACGCTGTGCTAACAGTAGCTAAGTTATTGGTAATGCAGGTTCACTCTGTTGGCACCTGGGCCCTATTGTAGGTGAAGTCTACACCACATGCTGTGCTAACAGTAGCTAAGTTATTGGTAATGCAGGTTCACTCTGTTGGCACCCTGGGCCCTATTGTAGGTGAAGTCTACACCACATGCTGTGCTAACAGTAGCTAAGTTATTGGTAATGCAGGTTCACTCTGTTGGCACCCTGGGCCCTATTGTAAGTGAAGTCTACACCACACGCTGTGCTAACAGTAGCTAAGTTATTGGTAATGCAGGTTCACTCTGTTGGCACCCTGGGCCCTATCGTAGTTGTAGTCTACACCACATGCTGTGCTAACAGTAGCTGAGTTATTGGTAATGTAGGATCACTCTGTTGGCACCCTGGGCCCTATTGTAGGTGAAGTCTACACCTCATGCTGTGCTAACAGTAGCTAAGGTATTGGTAATGCAGGTTCACTCTGTTGGCACCCTGGGCCCTATCGTAGTTGTAGTCTACACCACATGCTGTGCTAACAGTAGCTGAGTTATTGGTAATGTAGGATCACTCTGTTGGCACCCTGGGCCCTATTGTAGGTGAAGTCTACACCACATGCTGTGCTAACAGTAGCTAAGTTATTGGTAATGCCAGTTCACTGTGTTGGCACCCTGGGCCCTAATGTAGGTGAAATCCACACCACATGCTGTGTTAACAGTAGCTAAATTATTGGTAATGCAGGTTCACTCTGTTGGCACCGTGGATCCTATTGTAGGTGAAGTCTACACCACATGCTGTGCTAACAGTAGCTAAGATATTGGTAATGCCAGTTCACTCTGCTGCCTACACGACAGCCTTCCAATGGTACACACATATTGTTTATTTGATGGTGAGGGTTTCTCGGTTCTTCTCGGAGCGTTGAACGGAGGTGGAAAGGGATTGTGGTCCGCTTCGGACTGGCACGAATTCACCGTGCGAAAACACCTTAACATAAGTATCCTTGAGATGAATATTACTTTAATCCGGTCTCAAGAGGGTACTAACAACGCTCGGTACGAGATATCTGAATACAGAATGTATGAACGTTGCTTGGCCTTATTATCGTTATATGGCAACTCTTAGTAACTCTAAGCTACGCCGCAATGTCCCAACACACACTCAATCCTAGTGACAATATGCTAGGCCTACGTTTTGCTTTCAGATATAAACTGCACAAAAACTGTTGAATGGGAGATTGAATTACCTTGAGTGTGTTATTTTATTCCTTGAATCTTTCAGTGCAGGTCTACAAGTCATCTGAAAGATATAATTCCATCTACGAAAGGGAATATATTTTTGAGCCAAGTCATTTCTTTACAGGACGATACAGACCATCACACGGATGTTAAAATTGAGGAATCTTCTATTCCGGAGGTGGTTCCAGGCGTCAAAACAGAAACACCCTCTTCAGATACGCAAGAGGTAAGTATCTTCATGCCTCTTTACAACACATCTCCTTCTCAACTAATAGCATTTCGGGATGAAGAGTTGTGTTTTGACAATTGTGTTGATGACAAAGGGAAGCGTTTGACTGTTAGGTTTTGTTTTGTACAGCAAGTACAATCCATATTGATGGAAGGATGACGAATTAAATATTATCTGTCCCATACGACACTTCCACTTCCGACTGCCGGCTTTGTTCGATGTTGTTCTGATCACTGAGCTACTGGGGGTTGCATTATAATGCCATTGGCAAAAGCTATATTGCGTGAGGCTAGCATTATCACGTTGTATTAGTGCCTACATTGGACTTGAAGTCTAGGTATGAAAATTGATTTACGATATCTATATTTTGGCCAGAGATCCTCCCATTATGAGGTGGGTGGACTACCCTCAGGAGTGGTCTTCTGTGCGTTTTCACTTGAACTCCCGGACATTGCTGGGATGTTCGTAACTTATGAGAGTGGAGCATTGCAAGAACATGTAGTTGACCCTAAGCATGAAGATAATATATAATTGAAGATACGAGTAAAAATAAAGGAATGTTCTAGAACCACACGGAGAAAGTAATTGCTAATGCTTTCGTTTGTAAGTACATGCTGAAGAAACTTCCTTTCTTACTTCATAATGTTTTTATGTTGCGTTTTTTAACCCTCAGTATTCTCATTTCTGAGGTGTCAGGGAGTAGGTGAAATGTGTGTGTATGGAGCAGTGCTATTGTTTAGCACATAGGAGGTGTTAATGAGCTTTGAAGAATAGTTAAGAGCTGGTAGACAACGATCATTGCCAAGCATGTACCTGGATATAAAATGGTGAACCATGAAAATACCATTTCAAGGATGGTGGGGATCATCTTCTGGCACATTTAAGCTGTGTAATGTGCTCAGCTCGTATTCTGTTCTATGCAAGAACTATAAAGGTTGGCTTCAGTCCCTGTGTGCAGCAAGGAATTGGCTTTTCAATCAGTGCCTACTCCAATCTGCTCACTGGCCCTTATCTCTATTACAAACTGTGAGTCCCCTTACAGCAGCAGATATATATTTCTTGTTGTTACAGCTATATTGATGTAACATACTCTACAGTGTGCCTTCCACTTACTCCTTTTTAACATTTGCAGTGATTTGTTAAAGGAAGTCTTGTATAATATTGTAAAGGTTGACTGATTTATGCCCGGTTTCTCAAACGTTATGCTCGTGCAAATATTGGCAGCCTAGTTGCTTGTTACTCAATGACACGTGCACGTTTTGGGTTCCAGGACCTCTTATAATCTTATGGCTAAAAGGTTAAAATAAATTTGCATTGTGCTGAATCCTTACAGCTATCACTTCTATTGATGTAACTGATCTCAGCATTGTCCTTCACTTGAATATTCACTTAAAAGGAGTTAGTTTACTATAAGTTACAGAAATGGAGGATATAACCACGAGTCTGTATAATGCTCATCTCTAGCCGCAGGATGTGATGGGCAGTGTGAAAGTAGTTCCACTTTAGCTGACCAGTGCTGTACAATTACATGGTTTGTTATTTGTGTAAAAGTGTAAGCACAGGAATACATTATTCCATCTTATCCCCAGGATGAAGAAATGCAGGAACGAGGAAGTGGTGGAAGTGGAAACCACTTAAATGAGTAAGTGTTCAACATACAAAATACGTGATCTGTCGCTTTACGTGAGCGTAGCTGTGAGTTTTGGATTTGAATAAGACTTGTTTGCAACGTCAGATATGTCTCTCATTGTGCCTCATCATTGAACTAGATATTGGTATTAACTTTCAATTTAGCGTCACACAAATCAGTGTTCTCACTGTTTGGAAATGTTTATGAATCGTCTCTCAGTCTGTTGATGGAAATAAGCCTGGAAGAAATACACATGGCGCAGAGATATGAATGTGATTGAGTTTTGTAAGGAATAGCCATTACTTCACACTTCCCCACTGTGTCCTCCAACCATATATTTCTTCTGGAACCCAAAACAAAAAATGTAAACAGCTTTCTCTTCCAAGGAAAATCTAACTAAAGATTTAATACAACCAATCATAGACCATAGGAGGGTTTTGGATATTTGGGTGGTATCAAAATTATACCACATAATGATGCTAGGGTTTTGTAGGATAACGGTTCGTAGCTTGTGATGTCCCAGGGTTTATTAAGCACGTTGAATTTTCCCAGTGGTGGTTATTGGGTACGTTTCTCAGGTAGAGAAGTACATATTGGAGAGAGAGAGATCCTGTAGGGATGTAAGCAGGACTTGTATAGAATTGCACTTTGGGTAGACAGAACTTGTCGAGAAGTTCACATTGGCAAAACAGGGTTTTCTTGAAGCTCCTGTATTGTCAAGTACATGGTTAATGCGTATCCTTCTCCACTGTCGTATACAAGACGAGTTTTTCCTGGTCGGAAAGTGTTTCATGAGGCACTTTACATAATATTTTGTGCAACTGAATCCTCAACGCTTATCGTACAAATTATAGCCGCCCAAGGGCATCAATGCAAACAAGAGCGTTAAGTGTAGAACCGTTTTATCCAAATTATTCTCAAGGTCTGCGCTCAAGGCTTCAGCTTTTGATGTCACTTTTAAGTCGTTGAAAGCATAAATATATCTTGTCGATATGTTTTGTTGGAATAACCCCTAATAACTGATTTACGTGTGCAACTTTTTAAGACGTCACAGAAAACAGTCCATGGACGCAAGCTTTTAGAAATTGACTTGGAGCTTAGCAATGATAATCATCATGAAGTTGAGAGCTTTGCACGTGGCATTGTGTGACTGAAATCGTGCGAGGCGCTCTGTTATAACAACCTGCAATATGTTGATCACGTTGGGGGCGGCGTAACCACACACACAGGGCAGGCATATTCCAGGAGAGGTCACACAATAGGAGTTTGTTGAATTCATCGCGGTAGCTCCAGGACCTCGGTAGAGGCCAGATCTATGCTAGGTAGCTTTCCGCTTGTTTGACGCTGGGTCACATCCTTGTTGAAAGTAAGTCCTTTATCTAGCGCGGTTCTCGGGTTCTTTGCATCTAACTGCCATCTGAATACTGCCCCGGAAGAGATGAGATCCTGGACTCCGGTGAATTTACGATTCCTAGTAAACATAGTAGCTATGGCATTTCTCGAACCAAGGTTCGACGTTATTAAGGGAGTCTTGTAGGTTTTCTTTAACTGCAGGAAGTGTTGGAGATCGCGGTATCTTCCGCACATAGGAGTAGTTTGGTGTTATCTGTGTTGGGAACATCATATACATAGATATTAAATAGCGAGGGGGAGATAACAATGCCCTGCGGTACTCCGGCTTAATTCCTCTTTAAAGAGGATTGGGTCTCAGCTTCTTTTATACCCTCGAGTAGCGCCTCCTTTACAAACTCTGTGCATTTGGGTGTGGTGTAACACGATGCACGCTCAAGATGCTTGAACAACAACGCTCGTCTTGAACTAGCTGTTTCATTTCACGGAGTTTGCGGCGTATAGCTAGTTTAAACAAGTTTGAAATCGTCAAGTTCAGTCGCGCTGGACCTAGCCACCCGCTAACATCAAATGGAACATCTGGTAAATTCTTATTTGATGGATTCTCAGCAATCAGCCCTGTACAGCACATGTTTCAGACATACAACAGGGATTGTTTGTTTCCATTGCATGAATCCCCAAGTAGTAAAAGCCAGAGCTCTTACTGACGTACCTTACCAGATGGCGCTACAGCACACCAAGAACCTTGGACCGCTGCACCACAAGTCTCCAGCCTTCCCGATTTTCTGCTTTTACGGTCCAGATTCTTACTCCTGGGGCGCAGAGGTCTTCCTCGACGTCATCCAGACAACGTTTCCTTGGGTGTTCAGCTAATCTTTGTTCCTTTGGTCTGCTTTGGAAGACCTAGCTTGCGGGTATATGCTGAATATGTGCAAGCCAACGGAGCCTTGCTTCTGTCGTGATAGGAGGATCTTCAAAAAGATTAAAAATATGTTTATTTGTGCGAACTTGCCTTTCCCCACTAACTTGGGTAGGTCCATAGATCTTCCTCAATATCTTCCTTTCTCATCTGTTGAGTAGAGCTTCACTTCGCTGTGTCATCACCCTTGTCCCACTAACTTGGGTAGGTCCATAGATCTTCCTCAATATCTTCCTTTCTCATCTGTTGAGTAGACCTTCACTTTGCTGTGTCTTCACCCTTGTCCCACTAACTTGGGTAGGTCCATAGATCTTCCACAATATCTTCCTTTCTCATCTGTTGAGTAGACCTTCACTTCGCTGTCATATCACCCTCGTCCCACTAACTTGGGTAGGTCCATAGATCTTCCTCAATATCTTCCTTTCTCATCTGTTGAGTAGACCTTCACTTCGCTGTCATATCACCACTGTCCCACTAACTTGGGCAGGTCCATAGATCTTCCTCAATATCTTCCTTTCTCATCTGTTGAGTAGAGCTTCACTTCCCTGTGTTATCACCCTTGTCCCACTAACTTGGGTAGGTCCATAGATCTTCCTCAATATCTTCCTTTCTTATCTGTTGAGTATACCTTCACTTCGCTGTGTCATCACCCTTGTCCCATTAACTTAGGTAGGTCCATAGATCTTCCTCAATATCTTCCTTTCTCATGTGTTGAGTAGACCTTCACTTCGCTGTGTCATCACCCTTGTCCCACTAACTTGGGTAGGTCCATAGATCTTCCTTAATATCTTCCTTTCTCATGTGTTGAGTAGACCTTCACTTCGTGTCATCACCCTTGTCCCACTAACTTGGGCAGGTCCATAGGTCTTCCTCAATATCTTCCTTTCTCATCTGTTGAGTAGAGCTTCACTTCCCTGTGTTATCACCCATGTCCCACTAATTTGGGTAGGTCCATAGATCTTCCTCAATATCTTCCTTTCTCATCTGTTGAGTAGAGCTTCACATCGCTGTGTCATCACCCTTGTCTCACATCCACTTTATAAACTGTTTTCCTACATCTGCGTGATAATGTTCTGGATTTCAACACATGAGTAGGGGGGTAAGGCGGTTTCTAACTCCCCCCACCACCTCTCCCTCTGACGTCACATACTAACCCGCAATACATTCAGGGTCAAAGCCAATATCTCGTCAACCCATGGTCCGATTTTGACAAATGAGGTGTCGTTGGACTCGGGCTAACGCCCTCTTTACAACGGACTACTCATTTCAACCCCTAAATAAAACCTACCCCTACTAGGGGGTGAAATTGTAATTTTTTAGTGAAAGTCTCTTTCCAAATGTGACATGTATAAGCTGCGCTGCTAAAATGAACTTAAACGTGGTTGCTCATATAGTGCATGCGTTTTTCTGGCTGCCGCTATGGATGAACATTTTTGTTTTTGTTTTTTACGCATGCGCACTGGGGATTTTTGTAAGAGGGCGAGCTCTTTGAAAAAAATGATTGATAAGAAGAGGTTTTGGTGGTGAGGAGAGAATCAGATAGTCGCCTACTTTCCTACGAAGTTTGCCGATATGTCTCAAACGCAAGGTCGGATTTGGACGTGTGACGTGTCAAATCGCTTGTCTCGAAGCCCTATACATGTTATTAATAGGTTAGAGTTTTGAGAATGAGGGAAACAGGCTTTTTTGGGGTAAAACCATGATTTTAGACTTTTTCTGATATTTCACGAATGCATGGTCGGATTTGGTCCTATGACGTGTCAAATGGCTTGTCTCGAAACCCTGTGTATTTTGGTAATAGGTTAAAGTTTTTGAGAATGAGGGAAACAGAATTTTTTGTTGTAAAACCGTGATTTTGAACTTTTTGCTATATCTCGCGAACCAATCATGCTAGAGGCATGAACGAGGGGTCCAAGGACTCGGGCTGACGTCCTCTTTGCTATGGACTACACGTTATATTTTAAAAAAAATTGGAAACGCGATTTTGGGGTAAACACGTGTTTTTTGTGATTTTTGCCGATATCTCACGAACCAATAACGCTAGAGACGTGTACGAGGTGTCCTAGGACTCGGGCTAACGCCCCCTTTCAAATGTGGTAGATATTTTTTCCAAAAAAAAAATTCACAAAGGGCCTAACGCCATACATGTTGAGAAAAAAATTATTTACTGTTACCTGTTTATAATGTTTATGAAGCGTGGTGGTTGAGAGAGACGATACGGCTGGGTGTGTGTGTTTCAACGAACCTGTCGCTGACCACGGTGGCTGTGTTCAATAGATCAATCGCTATTTCGACGGGTCGGTTTATGACAGAGCGAGGGTGCGGTTTTTTTTCACACTTTTTACCTTTAACGTGTAAACGGTGATGAGAACTGGGTTCTATGTTGGTCGAAGCGAGTACAGAAAAACAAACTTACAGGAGGTGAAGGTCATTTGAGATTATTGGAAGGCGTTGATCTGATTTGACAACAGGTGCAATGGAAAAATGATCATCGTGGTGGCAGGGAAGTGCGAAAGGCGTGCACACATGTGTGAAACCAGATGTAGGCTAAACCAGTGACATCCTGTCTTGCTTCGTACGTGACAAAATGCAAGTTGACGTGAAATTTGATCTACCGCAGGTGTTCGCTTGGGACGTTATCTATCTACATGCGCGATAACTGTTAACAAGTTACATTCTGTTTTGCTGCGTACGTGACAAAATGCAAGTTCAGGTGAAATTTGATCCGGCACAGGTGTTCGCTTGGGTGTTATCTGTCCACGTGCACGATAAGAGAATGTTCAAAGCGTGGGAATCGCTGAATCAGTAAAAAGTATGATGCAACTTGTGGGAATGATGTCACAACCAATAGATAGGCAAGAGCTGCAAACAGCAGTGGTGGGAGGTGAAGGGAGGGAGAGGGGAGGGGGTGATGTATGAGAGAACACAGGAGGAAAGGGAAAGACAAACATGTATGAACATGCATGAAGCGCGGAGCGCTGTACACATAGAGCTATAGGTGGTGTACAACATGTGTGAATAAATAAAAAGTACACAGGTTCACACAACATGTAATTTATTGATCCAAGAATTAAACGTAGAGTTAAACCCTAACCATTTGACGTAGAGTTTATTTCCTTTTTGTTTCAACACTTTTTCCACAAGGTAATGCTGAGGAAATGCTGTTTTCTGAAGTTCATGGAGATAAAATCTACCTTTTATGGGTTGATGGTTGAGGTCCTCGAGTAAATAGGTGACTGGACTGTCCAAGTAGACTCGACGAATTCGAAATAGTTCAGTCCCCCACTGAGGCGTGTAGCCCTTATTGAAGGCAGACTTAAATTTGCTCACACGAACAAAATCCCCAATGTTCAGTCGGTGACGTTTAGGATCGGCTGTTTTTATGGGGTTAAACAGTTTATCCAATCGCTGAATATTTTTAGTTACGAGACGTGGCTTGGTACCAATCGTTCTATGGTTGGTGTCATTGTAACGTGACACTAGCTCAGGTAACATGTCCAACCAGCGATAACTGCCCTGAGCGGTAAACGCTTTCCACATATGGGTTTTCAATGTTCGATTGAACCGCTCGACCACACTGGCTTTGAGATTGCTGTACGTGGTGTAATGGTGAATATCCTTAGATTTGAGAAAACTGGAGAAATCCTTGTTGAAAAATTCTTTCCCCTGGTCAGTTTGTAGCAACTGAGGTTGACGTTGGGAGTGTTGAATAATATGTTGAAAGGCCTTGGTAACTAGTAGACCAGACTTGCGACGCACAGGTTCAACAAAGGCCATTTTGGAATAGACATCAATGACGGTCAACATATAGCGTACACCATCGTTAACGCCAGCATAGGGTATCATTTCAACCAAGTCAGCCTGCCAAAGTTCATCCACACCTCGTGAAATCACCTTGAGTCGCGGATAGTGACGCCTAGCTGGGCGATGCAACTCGTGAGCAATACCCATTTTAATGGGTGAGGGCTTAAACAATAATTTTGGCATTTCGAAGTTCTTGTTCAATTTCTTGAATTTCCCAATCGTGACCGGTATGGCCAGCTTGACGTGAGGCATGCAACAACTGTAGCCGCTGGACGAGCTTATTGGGATTATGCCAGTAGGTAACATCCACAAGGGGTTTTAATGGTTTAAATGTCACTCCCGAAGCGGATGCTTTACGACGAGTACTTTGACTGGTGGGAAACATTTTTGCAATGATGGTTTTATATTTTTGAGATATATTGGCATTCACTTGTTGCGTGGGATCATACTGTCTTTTGTGGGCATGGGTATCCAATAAAATGGATTTATATTTGTCAAGATCCTCTGACGTATAATCATGGGAAGAGGGGGTCTGAGAAAAGAGCAGCTTTAACAGTCCTGGCGTTAATTTATAGTTGATGTTTTTAATGACAGCTTTAGTACGAGCAAATTTAATGGATGAATCGCCAATTTTAAAACTATCATCCTCATAGCGAACACCATACGTGGTATCTGTGTTTCCAATAAATAGATCGGTGAAATAGGGTTCCAATGTTGATCCATAATATTTTATTAAAATGGTTTTCAGTTGAGCTTTATGTTGAGGGGTGGCCAAGAGTTGTGAAAACGGAGACGCCCTGGAAGGGCAAGGTGTTTCGACCATGGCCAAGGATTTCTTTTTTCTCAAAAACTCTGCAAGGGGTGCGGCCTTTTTTTGAGGCGTAAACACTTGTTCCTCCTCATCCTCAACTTCACAAACACTAGTCAAATCTTCCTGTTCCTCTTCCTCTTCCGCAGGGTCCTCGTGCAGCGTCTGCGTGGCTTGTGAAACGGTGGGTAGCGTTTCAGATGGCTTGAAAGAGGGTTTCAACATGGCTTTTAGCGGAGGTGCTAAATGTTGTTGAATAAACAAAGCATGATTGGCACGTGATTGTTTCAATTGACGAAACTTTTGGCGAATAGTATTTTTTGCTCTAATAATATGCTTTTTTAATTGACTCTCTGCTAACGCCATGGTGTCTTGGCAAATGACTTGCCGGGGAATGAGACAAGGCCTTAAATAGCAATAAAATGATCAAACCCTAAGCGATACCGTCCTTGGTTGAGTTCACTTTGTTTGTCAATCACTAAACAGGCATGACGTTGAGTGTTCCAGCACTTGGCACACAATTCTGTAAACATTTGAAAGGTCATATCCGGATTCACATGTTCATTATAAATGTGACGACTGTTCCTCTCGTCCTGACGAAATAAAACAATGACATTGGCATTGTCACGAATCAACTGTTTGGACATTTTAGAATACGTTTGCCCAAGATAGAAGCAATCGATATGTTTGTGTCGACCCATGCTGAAATAGCTTTGAATGATGCCTTGACGTTCAGTGGATACATCATCGAAAATCATGAGTGAATCAGGCTTTACCTCATCCGGTGAAATCACATTTTCTTGCATGGAAAATGTAAAATAACCCATATTCTCTTTTTGTAATCCAGACATGACTTGATCCAGAAACACGTAGAGGGGTTGGTAGAGAGATTTTGCAAAAATATAAATATTTTGAAAACGCAGACCATTGGGCGCTGTAATGAGCGTTAGCAAAAGATTAGTCTTTCCACAGCCGGAAGGCCCCACAATGATGCAGCGAATGAAAGATGGAAACAGTGAACCATGGCGTTGTTCACGTGATGTGGGACAGAGATGGGAAACCATGTCCCCCACGGGGAATGACTCTTGCTGCTTAATAATCTTCATGTCAACTAAGGCTTAGACAGGCTAGCCGGCTGTCTATATACAGGACACCGAACCTTGTCATAGAAACAGTAGACTGCTACTACAGGTTGACGATGGATGTCTTTGGACGTGCGTTGATGGCCAAAGATAGGCCTGTCCTCATACATGATCCTAAACAGGAAACAGATCCTGCTAATAAACACTATGTGGATAGGTCAGTAGTGCCACGCACAAAACAGGGAGATTATGACTTTAAGGGAAAGCGGTTAACCCATGTAAAACATCCTCAAGTGTCTACAGACGTTACTACGAAAAAGTATGTGGATAACAAAGTGTATGAGTTTTATGACAAAGTGCCCCAGCTTATGGTGAATGGCTATAGCGCTAATCACCATCGGATTATTCACGTGGAAGACCCACAAGACGAAGACGATGTTTGTACCAAGCGTTACGTGACCCATGAAATGAAAAGGCTTTATAAATTTATCCCATCTGTGTTTTTAGTGTATCTGACAAATGAAAAACCTGTGAATGACAGAAACCATTTACCGCTAGTCCATGATCAGCACTTGACCTATGTGCTTGCTTCGGGTTTAAGCCACTATCGATTACACTATGATGGAACCATTCACATCAAATATGCCATACCTGATGAGAACCATTTACAAATAAAGATAAATGGTCATAGGATGTTGGTCCATGACCATGAAATGGTCAATGCAGGTGACGAATTATCCTTTTATCTCATGTTGACATGGGATGAAAAGCAAGCGGGGAAAACCATAAACGATTTCCCACTTTATGTGGAATTGGAATATACAGCCATGAAATAACCATCTGACGTTAGTTGTGATTTAAACTTTCGTGTGAAAGGTTGTTGGTCATTATCATCATGGTGAAACAAAGGTATGCAGTGAGAAAGACTAAAAAAAGGACTTTGTCCTTGGCAAAGCCAGGGCTTACAACATTCGAGGACAAGCCCTTGCGAAAGAAAAAAAGAAAAAATAATGTATTGACCATAAGGAAAGCCCTTCGAGCAGCACAGAGACAGGTTATTCCAAAACGTCGGCGACAGGTTTCAAACCAAGGGCGAGTGATTCCCGTTCCCAAACGAGCGGGATTTTTACCTGCATTATTTGCTGGTTTGGCTGCTCTGGGCTCACTTTTGGGCGGTGCCAGTGCAGTGGCGAAAACCATTAAAGCCGCGCAGCAGGGCAAGCAACAACTCAAAGAAAGTCAGCGACACAATGAAACGATGGAAGCGATTGCCATGGGGGCTAGAAATGCCAATTTAAAGCCAGCCTTTTATCAACAAGGATTTGGGATTTCACCATTTCGAAATATTAAAAAAAAAAAAATTTAACCTCAGCCATAGCGAGACATGCCCTGACGCATCAACAAGTGGAAAGCTATGCTAAACAACTAAAGCTTTCTCATTTTCGAGGTGTGTTTATGCGCAACCAATTACCCCCACGACCCTGGAAACAGGAATGTGCTGTTGTCAATTTGGATGATCACCGAGGACCAGGAACGCATTATGTAGCTTATGTCAAAGAGGGATCCACGGTATGGTACTTTGACAGTTTTGGGAATTTGCCCCCGCCCATGGAACTAGTGACCTATTTTGGAAACAGGATCAAGATATATTATAATGTGAAACGTGAGCAAACGTTTAACAGCCAACAGTGTGGACGTTTGTGTTTAATTTTTTTATATAAGACGCAGCATAAGCAAAAACGCCACCAGTATGTCAGCAGAAAGTAAAACGTTTACAGTGCATGGACGTGGACCTGAAGTCAGCCTAGACTTCTACCCGCCTATCGAATTGAGTGAAAAACCCTATGGTTTAGGACTTGTTTCTCTTGAAACATACAATCGAATATACAACATACGTGAAAATGTGAACAACAAGTTTTACTATGATGATTCTGTGCTCACCTTGAACTCTGGTGGATACACGATCGATGATATTTATGAACACATTTATGTGGTGTTGATCAATCAATATGGTTTAAAGTCATTTCTTGACGGAACGCACAAGTTTGAACTTGTAGGCAATACTAACACTCATCGCTGCAGTATTTTCTCCTCATTCAACATTGACTTTAAAACACACCCCGATTCCATTGGTCCATTACTAGGATTTAAACCACGTGTGTTGGAGCCCAACAAAAAACATGAATCAGACCATGAAGTGAAATTCATTGAGGACCATCATGTGTCGGTGACGTGTAATATTATTAGCCAAGTGTACACCAATCAAGAACCATCGCATTCACTTTATGACTTTATTGTGACATCGCCCAATGGCTATATTATTCGTGAAAACCCTCCAGTGGTGCTTTTTCATGCTGTGGCTGTTGATAGTATTAGTAATATAACATTAAGACTGATCAATAGAGATCAACAACTCATTGATCTAGATTCCACCACACCAGTGACTTACAAGTTGGTGCTAAAGCCACTATGAAATTTGTGTATAAAGCAACAACACCGTCTAGGAATAGTGTTAGTTGTTTGCCACGTGAATACACGTTAACATCTCAAGGCAAGCAGATTTTACAGCATTTGGGTTACCACGTCAACCCTCATAATGAATTCTATCCTAGAGATAGCAAACCACATCGAGGAGCAACCAGGAGTGGTAAGAATTGATCTCCATTCCTATCAAGCTCAAACACCTGGACTCAATAACAATGATGAAATTCAATTTGTTATCAACAACCAAGATATTTACACCCTACCGCATGAAAGTGTTATTCAGATTGAAGGTCGGCTCACCAAAGCCGATGGCTCTACACCCACTACATCCAAGTTGGCCAACCATGGTTTGGCCTTTCTGTTTTCTGAAGTGCGGTATGTCATTAACGATATCGTGGTGGATAGCACTCGAAATGTGGGCATTTCCAGTGTCATGAAACTATACCCCTCTTATAGTGAGGAAGAAGGTAAAACACTTTGCATGGCAGGTTGGTGTCCTGACTCGACCAATGACTGGATGGTACACACCGATGGGACCTTTACTGGATATTTACCTCTTAAACTGGTTCTAGGCTTTGCCGAAGATCACCAACGCATTGTGGTTAACGCAAGGCAAGTGCTTTACCTAGTGAGAGACAGGAGTGATAATAATGCACTCAAGGGAGCCGACAATGCCCCCATCGATTCAAAAATTCAACTACAACGCTTGCTATGGAAAGTCCCCCATGTGACCCTCGAAGATAGCAAAAAACTGGACATACTCAAAATGGTAAAGAGAGATATGCCTCTACCCATGGAATTTAGAAGCTGGGCACTCCATGAGTATCCGCTATTGCCCACCACCAACACACACAGTTGGTCTGTAAAAACAGCTCGCTATACAGAGAGACCTCTCTACCTGATTGTGGGTTTTCAAACGAATCGCAAGTATCAACAAACCAAAGATGCCACGCAATTTGATCACCTGCAATTGAGAAATGCACGTCTTTTCCTCAACGGAGCTGTGTTTCCCTATGAAGGACTGGATTTGGATTTTTCAAAAAATAAGTTTGGCCCCCTGTACGACTTGTTTTCTAAATTTCGATGGTCGTATTATCAAAAAGAGAACGGCCCCATGCTACTACCCCAAGCGTTTAAGGCAAGAGCACCACTGATTGTTTTTGACTGTTCATACCTGGAAGAGTCTGTCAAGCCATCCAATATCGACATTCGACTAGATTTTGAAACGCATGACAATGTACCAGCCAATACGACGGCCTACTGTTTGATTATTCACCACAAACAAGTCAACTATTATCCACTGTCCAACCAAGTGACGAGTGTATAAATAACAGGTCATCCCACGTCAAGCCGCTCAGTCATGTCTTGCTTTAAAGCCTCAAGAGACGTTACATCCATGAATTTAAACTCTGAGGAACAACGTTTCAAGACTTTTGCCACATGGCCAGTGCCTTTCATAAACCCTCAAGACTTGGCGGCCGCTGGATTCTACTATTTAAAAACAAGAGATGAAGTGAAATGTGCCTTTTGTCCCATCATTATAGACCAATGGCAGGAGGGCGATGAACCCATGCAGGAACATCAGCGCTGGTCACCCACCTGCCCCTACCTGTGCAGAATGAAAGTGGGAAATATACCCTGTCATTCAAGCTATCCCTCACTTGTGTCTCTGGGTGATGAAAAAAATACAAGTTATGATACATGTGGGCCGTATGGTATCCATGGTGCTTCGGTGAGCAGCTCACCATCAAAAACGTCTAGTTTAGAGACATTGGGACATCATCGGTGTTATGGACGTTACAAACACAAGAGACTATATTGTTGTATCAGTTGCTATCGTCCTTATCCCAAAATGAGAAAAGCCTGTAAGACGTGTTATGATAATAAAATGATGTAATTCTTATTTTTGCATGTCCCTCTGTCCTACCCTAACCTTCTTTTTTGAAACTAGCATGGCAGGTAAGCCCATGCCATGATCACACGTGATCGTCAGTCAGTCGTCAGTTGAACTTGGTCCAGGCAAGCGTCAACATGTTGCGCACACTCATTGTGGATTGCCAAGGGTTTAAAATTGGTGACAACAAATTTATATTTAAACAAGTGGCCATGATCGATTGTACCACGTTTTGGATATCGCAAGCTACGCATTTGCTATTTAAACCACCCCATGCTTTTGATTTGTTGTGTGAAAAAGACCGTAAACAAACCCAGTGGATTGAAAATCATAGGCAACTAGACTGGAATCAGGGAACCATTTCCTATAAATATTTGGACGTGGTCATGAAAGCACACTTGTCCTCGGCCAATGTGGTATTTGTGAAAGGTAATGAAAAACGTCAATGGTTGCAACCATTTTTGGCGTCTTACTGCCAATGTATCGACCTCATGGAGTTGGGCTGCCCCTCCCTGCAAACGCTCATGGATACTTGTTCCTGTGGCAACATTACCCATACAGCCCTATCGCATGCGTGGCATCTCTTTCATTGGTTAACCACTCATGCCTGCTGGGAGTTGTTGAACAAAATTATAACTCAAGATTTACCTGTGAATGACGCCAGTGAGATTTCTACAAGCGACGTGTAAACATCTACAGCACGTGATACCATGGAGAAAGGCAATGCTACGGACAAAGCCATCGGCAAGTTCTTTGTGTGCAAAAAGAAACTAGACAGTTTTACCAAAGAGGAACTCTTGGCGCTGCCCAAGTCGTTCATTTATTATGTGGCCGCCAACGCAGTGAAAGAAATCTGGCAACATGTACCAAAATCATGGACTCAAGACCCTGTGTTGAGTGAATTGCAACCTTGTACGGATTACGATCACCATAAGCAAGTGGCCATGGCAAAAATACCGTCTATGCGTCAGTGTGCGACTTGCCAGCTAGTGAAACTGTATCACGGTCATAAAAGTCCATGTAAAGACTTTGTTGAATCATTCCACGAGTGTCATGGCGAGAAAAAGCAACAACAACAAACACAAACATCGTCCACAGAGGAGGAGGAAGACCAAACCTTTTTACCATCAATGGAAAAGGATATGCCAGACCTGTACTGGCAATGGCGTCATTGACAAAGTGATTCAATACTTACCTTTCGAAATCCATCTTCCAGGTTATCGTTTTTGCGGCCCTGGAACTCGTCTCGAAAAACGTTTACAACGTGGTGATGTACCCATTAATCTTTTGGATCAAGCATGCAAGGAACATGACCTTTCTTATCGACATAGTCATCCTGGTTTAAGACATGTGGCAGATAAATTGTTATTGAAGAAAGCTAAACAACGTTTCACATCCAGTGATGCCTCAGTGGGTGAAAGGATGGCAGCCCTAATTGTCATGAGTGCTATGAAAGGAAAGTTGATGATGCATGGACATAAACATTGAGGAGTGAGGAATTGGGATTTGTTTGTGTTCTATTTTTCTTTTGTCAATTCACTATGACTATGAAATAAAAACAAAGGTTTACCAGAGCACGATGTTTTGTTATTTTATTTTTAAGAAATCGTGATGTTGATGGCTGATTTCTCATTTTCACATTTCACACATTGCCATTTTGCTAATTTGCAATTTACAGTTTTTGAAAATGTTCGTTTCAAGTTTTATGATTATGATGAAATGGATTTTTCCAGTTTGTTGATGACACTTTTTAAACAATGTCTGTTTGAAGTTTTTTGAATTTTCAAATTTCACACATGGCCATTTCCAGTTTTTAAAAATGTCCGTTTTAAGTTTTGCGTTTTTGGTGATATGGAAACATGGAATTTCCATTTTGCTGTTTTCATATTTTTTCCATTTGGTGTATGTCGAAAGTTGAGATTTGACAATGATGTTGATGCGAGTGCTTGACCTTGATAATACTGCAATGTGTTGATGTGTGTTTGGAGAAACGTCGAGGTCTACGACTACTGCAGGTAAGACTGTTTTTACAAAAATAATGTCTATTGTCTGCCACATTTCAATGAAAAAACAAAACTATTGAAAACAAAATGAGTATATAAGTGACCATTTACCCCCTCCCCACCCACTCACCCTACCTCATCGTGTTTGCTCTGGTCAATCATACACACCAGTTTTCTCTCTCCACTCATACATTCACACCTGTCTTTGGGAACAAACACAACCACTTTATTTATTCCCAAAAGCACATTCTCGACATGCACACTCATCCCAAAAGAACTTTTTAGTTTATCATTTACATTAGGAAAAATAATTAAATACTAGTTATTAAAGTTACTAAAAATCTTACTTATTTCATATTTACAAAAAAATCAATTTTGTACAGCATTACAAGAATCACACTATTTACCAATCAAAAAATTTTAAAAAAATAAGGTTGCACACAACTTTTTTAAAGAGCAAAAGGTCCAAGTGGATTGCCACTATTTACAAAATCTATTATTTACAATGACAAGAAACCAATATTTACAAAATTCTAAATCTACAAGTTACATAAAGCCATGTCCCATAAACGATTAAACAGTGAAATCACACCTCCTCCTCGTTGCGATCATAACCCCAGGGCAGGCTAGTGAGCAGGTCATCAGCCCACACACGCTTGTTATCCATGGAGGCGAGGGTGCGTTTTCTCTGTTCCACAAGATACAGATGATGGTTGCTGGATTGTATCCTGCACTGTGTATGAGACATAGCTTTGCCCGTGCGTAAAACCGCTAGATAGTCACCAACACGTAGCGATTTTACCACTGCCCTACCTACACCTTTTGCTCTTTTGGCTTCCTTACAGTCGAGTGTGCGATAAGCATACATTTTTGAAGCCAAACCTACGAATTCCGTCATAATGGAATCACCGCATTCATCTTTTAAAACGCCCATTTCCTTTTTGTTCTTTATGGGCAGCTGAAACACGTTGTCAGCGCTATAGCAAGAGGTGTCGAACCAGTCACTATGTTGCCTCATGACGTCATAGGGGTTGCAGTGGCGAATGTGGTAAATGAATGAGTCCGTGTCCATATACAAAAGAGAGACGTCCTCAAAATGGCGTTTGGCAAACTCATAGTGGAATCGATACATGACCGATTTAGAAAAGTCTAAAATGACTTGACCCAAGTAAATGGGCTTATCCATGGTCACGCTGGTCTTACTCATTTCAATAGTAGCCAAATCCTCATCGATAATTTTGATCGATTTGAAATTTGGCTTGGCAATGTACCGCCGGGCACCCCACCGCCCCTCCCAGACATTCACCAATTTAATGTCACGGTATTTGCGGACATTCTCCATGGACTTGCCATAGATGCAGTTGTTCATTAATTTAAAAAAATTAATTTCAAACTGCTGTGTTGCCATTTGTCGGTGCTCTGTGTTGAGTCGCATGTATGGCTCAAGCCATGCTTTTTGAGCAAAAGAAATACCCCTGTGGATTTTCTTCAACACCAAGCCTTGGGCGAGGCATTGCACCAACATTTGGATATGTAGCACATACCGATTTTTGTTGTAAAGTGTGCCCATGAGTTTTTCAATTTTCACTTTACTGTCAGGGGGAACCATTTGCTCAAGGCAGAATGGGAAATCGGCATGTTCATCATACAGGGATGAGGGATATTCAATATCCACTTCTAGCACATATCCACGGCCTGTTTCTTGGCTAGCCTTGATCACATTAAATTCTGACACTTGTTTGTCTGTCAGCCAAGCAAACTTTCCATAGGGCAAAGGCTGACTCATGGCATAACCGTACAAATTATTCACGTCATAGTACATTAAGTACGATTCTGGTTTGTCTGGTGAATAATCAGGCATGTAGACATTGTTCGCTTCAGCATGGCGTTGGTTAAGCGACACAAAGCCGCCACGAATGCCCTTTTCAAAAAATAGAACCATGTCTACATCAGTGAGTAAATCCAATTCCACTTGAGTGTATTTCAAAGCAGCATCAAACGAGAGTCCAGGACTCGTATAATAGTGAGCCGGGTCAAGACCGTAAATGTGTTGACACAACTCACGGAATTTTTCAAACACATCAGTGAGCAGCAATACATCCAGTTTTAGGTAATGCAAAGCATATTCACTTAGCGTCTTCATGCCAAACACTCGCCAAACTTGACATGCATGTGCATAGTCTTCATCGGAAACGGTACTGCGTGTTAGTTTCGAGTAAAATTTCTCTTGTGGTGGGAGTTTTCTTTGCTTTAACACGTCCCAGCTATTGCAGAAATCATACGGGAATATACCTTTCCGAATGCACAATTGAAATTGCTCAGGATCATTAAAATGCATTCTAGTATTTTTTAATTCCTCCTCATTCAAGCCATTCACAAGGCTGTCTAGCGAGGATGTCATAAACTTAAAGGAATCCAAAAATCGAATGCTAAAGTTGCTCAACCTCCATGTCAGGGCTGTAAAACGCTCATGGTTTTGGGGGATAATGGTAAACGAGCCCTTGTTGACATGACCCAATTCACGAATCAAAAACTGAATGTCATAATTTGCCAGATTGTGGAAAAAGACACCGATGAAACGAGGAGCTGGAAAGTTCAAGTTACATTTACTATGCGCAGCTCCACGAAACTCCCCTGTAAAATGCGAGTGGTCTCTGACTTTTTCCTCTCCACTTAAAATAGGCTTTTCGCAGATATGGCATGTCATGGCATGCTCATACTGCTGCTGTTGTTCTGGAGATAGGCTCATGGGTACTGGGTGGTCCAGTAATTCCTGTACATGGTCGGCCAACTTGACAAGTTCATCCAAGAACCATTTGGCACAATCTGGCCCTTCGCGGTATTTGTAAACGGATTGTGTGGGGTCATGGGCACACACCACATTAAATCCTATGGCAAAGGGTTCATGTTTTTGAATGGGTGTGGTTGAGCTCATGGAGGGATCTGGTTCACATCCCGCCATGGGTGTAGTGAGAGCTTCGAAATCTGCATATACCACATAGGGAACAGTGTCACGTTTGTGAATGTCTTTAAACTTTAACACAGCCTTGTCCCCTTGTGGCAATATCAATCTCACCGCTTCCTGAGTAACACAATCTACCCTATGACGTTCCAAAAGCGTAGGGGTTTTAAAATATTGCAAGCAACGGTCACAAATATGTTTTGGACGCTTGTCCTTTGACATTTGACTGCTTAGCAATCTACTCAGGCTTTTAATGAGGCAATAGTGATTCACTTCTCCTACAGATAAATATAAAAGATGAATGTGGTGTCGTTTCGGTTCTTTTGTGGCATAAAGAGGACCCACAATCTCATCACCGTCAAGACCATACACCATGAACGAAAAGTCCTGGTTGTCTTGTTCAAACCTATGGATCTCGGTTAAGTCCATAGGGAACGATACTCGAGTTAAATTTAACGTTTGTTTCAATTCATCAAACTTGGTCTTGTACATTCCTGGTCGACAAGCATTATGTTGTGCTGGCTGCAAATACGCAGCCACAGCCCACAGAAAACATTCATCATCAAAATTTTCAATATTCACCACAGCCTTTTTCGAAGCTATGGCTGGTGGTGTTTTAATATAGCTAGACCCAGCATTCAACGGGTTGAATTGGCAAATGTTGATTTGTAGATGATGAATTTTGTCTAAGGCTAGACCACTCGGTCCTTGTTGCAGTTTATCAAATTTTGATAGCAAGACATTCACCACGTGGGTTTTATACCACTGTTCCAAATTATGGGCTATGAACAGCTCTTGCATTTTACTGCAAATATAAAATGTCTCTTTATGCTCTACGTTCTTCTTTTTATATATGAAATCGCACACCAGTTCTGTATTCACCTTTAAAGCCATATGCAACCTTTGCGCTGTACAAATTTCAATTTTAAAAATTTCAAAACAAGATTCTAAAAATTCTTTGGGAATCAAACTTTTTCTAACATTGACCACGCGGCCAGAGCACACACGCGATTTAAAACAACTGTTTAAGGGTTCCCAAGTTAGGCTATCGGTAGCAGTGGCAAAAGACATTATTTTGAAAGAACACTCTCACCTGAGTTTTCACCTGTAGACTGCTTGACAATGGTTCCACTCTAAAGCCACTTGGTTTTCAACTGTATTTGCTATAGCAATGAACCCTTTTTTTATCCAAATATCTAAAAAGAAATAAAATAAACCAGCATAAGTATATCCATTCCATATAGTTTATGCCTTTCATAAACAAAACAAAATCAAACAAGTTATATATTAAAAAGAAACAAATCTCACCTTGACGTGTAATGCTTTGCTATATTCCCGTCTCGTGGGCTAGTATGGAAATGGTTTTCTTTTCTGTCTTTCTCTCTTTCTTTAATATATTTCCCACAGACACACGACAGGTAGGCTATACACGTTATCTGCAAACAAATAAATAAATAAAATCATTAATTATCTAATCAATAAATAATTGCATGTATTTATATAAAATCGATAAATATATAAATGAATAAATATATACCTACCCCACAACAAGGTTAAGTATTTTCCACCAACACCAAAACTGATAAACAAGACCAAGGGTTTCATGCAACGCAGTGTGTTCAAAGGTAGTCACTTAAGTGAGCGTGGAAAAGATAACGACATGTCTTTATATATGCTACGTTGCATGTATAATCTTTTTTTCCCACGCTTTGAACATTCTCTTATCATGCACGTGGACAGATAACACCCAAGCGAACACCTGTGCCGGATCAAATTTCACCTGAACTTGCATTTTGTCACGTACGCAGCAAAACAGAATGTAACTTGTTAACAGTTATCGCGCATGTAGATAGATAACGTCCCAAGCGAACACCTGCGGTAGATCAAATTTCACGTCAACTTGCATTTTGTCACGTACGAAGCAAGACAGGATGTCACTGGTTTAGCCTACATCTGGTTTCACACATGTGTGCACGCCTTTCGCACTTCCCTGCCACCACGATGATCATTTTTCCATTGCACCTGTTGTCAAATCAGATCAACGCCTTCCAATAATCTCAAATGACCTTCACCTCCTGTAAGTTTGTTTTTCTGTACTCGCTTCGACCAACATAGAACCCAGTTCTCATCACCGTTTACACGTTAAAGGTAAAAAGTGTGAAAAAAAACCGCACCCTCGCTCTGTCATAAACCGACCCGTCGAAATAGCGATTGATCTATTGAACACAGCCACCGTGGTCAGCGACAGGTTCGTTGAAACACACACACCCAGCCGTATCGTCTCTCTCAACCACCACGCTTCATAAACATTATAAACAGGTAACAGTAAATAATTTTTTTCTCAACATGTATGGCGTTAGGCCCTTTGTGAATTTTTTTTTTGGAAAAAATATCTACCACATTTGAAAGGGGGCGTTAGCCCGAGTCCTAGGACACCTCGTACACGTCTCTAGCGTTATTGGTTCGTGAGATATCGGCAAAAATCACAAAAAACACGTGTTTACCCCAAAATCGCGTTTCCAATTTTTTTTTAAATATAACGTGTAGTCCATAGCAAAGAGGACGTCAGCCCGAGTCCTTGGACCCCTCGTTCATGCCTCTAGCATGATTGGTTCGCGAGATATAGCAAAAAGTTCAAAATCACGGTTTTACAACAAAAAATTCTGTTTCCCTCATTCTCAAAAACTTTAACCTATTACCAAAATACACAGGGTTTCGAGACAAGCCATTTGACACGTCATAGGACCAAATCCGACCATGCATTCGTGAAATATCAGAAAAAGTCTAAAATCATGGTTTTACCCCAAAAAAGCCTGTTTCCCTCATTCTCAAAACTCTAACCTATTAATAACATGTATAGGGCTTCGAGACAAGCGATTTGACACGTCACACGTCCAAATCCGACCTTGCGTTTGAGACATATCGGCAAACTTCGTAGGAAAGTAGGCGACTATCTGATTCTCTCCTCACCACCAAAACCTCTTCTTATCAATCATTTTTTTCAAAGAGCTCGCCCTCTTACAAAAATCCCCAGTGCGCATGCGTAAAAAACAAAAACAAAAATGTTCATCCATAGCGGCAGCCAGAAAAACGCATGCACTATATGAGCAACCACGTTTAAGTTCATTTTAGCAGCGCAGCTTATACATGTCACATTTGGAAAGAGACTTTCACCAAAAATTACAATTTCACCCCCTAGTAGGGGTAGGTTTTATTTAGGGGTTGAAATGAGTAGTCCGTTGTAAAGAGGGCGTTAGCCCGAGTCCAACGACACCTCATTTGTCAAAATCGGACCATGGGTTGACGAGATATTGGCTTTGACCCTGAATGTATTGCGGGTTAGTATGTGACGTCAGAGGGAGAGGTGGTGGGGGGAGTTAGAAACCGCCTTACCCCCCTACTCACATGGGTAGTGACAAAATAACATCAGTGTTGCTGTTCTCATCAGTGTTGAGGGAACCGAGATATTTTAAATTACAAGGACGCTCAAATTTCGTTCCATCCACTATTGGGTCCCTGAGTTCTTCCAAGTACTGCCGCATCATCTGCAGACGCTAGATACTGAATGGGTTGATTAAAGAAAGTACCAGCGGCACTCAAACTCTGTTGAAATATCTTCTCATCGTGCTTCTGTCACCAGTAGTGATGTGTCGTATCTCTCCCTCCAACACAAGGTTGAATAACACACAAGAGAGTGGGTCTCCTCGTCTTAAGCCTTGGTTCACTTTAAATTCCCTTGAAAGTTCCTGCTGGACCTAAACTCTGCAATTTTAGTTCCTACTAATATATGTAATAGTACACTGTCCAAGGTGTCTGGAGACTTGGATCTTCTTCTTGGTCGTAGTTCGATTTCGAACGCCGTGACCCTTCACACAATTCTGTTGACAATACCCCGCTGTCTTGATATAATTTATATCCCTGGATTGCTAACAGCCTGCTCAATTGTTGCAGCACTGTGATTGGTCATTTAACTTTCACAAATGATCTGGAGAATATTAATTCCTTCACCTGCGTGTTTTATATTATTGGTACCTGTTCACCACGTGGTGCGCTGAACTCACATTCATGAATTATGATCTAATATTCGTCGGAGTCCTTATTTTCGAACGAGTGTAAATTTCTTTCCTCAAATATTGTTTCATTTTCTCGCAAAATATTTTAATTTGGTTACTTAAATTCATGAACAGTAACGTGTTGAACGTTGTTGATCCTGTGAGTGCAATTTCAAAGGCGTTATGTTTCCTCACCACATAAAATACAGTATGTATGTACCCTGTATTAGGAGGGATCTTGCAGAGTCTTCGTGGGATGCACTCATCAACAATACAACAACAATCGGGAATAACTTTTGTCATCTTAGATCGGTGGTCACACATGGCAGCCAACACAACAGCAGACACATATTATGATGAGCAGAGGTATTCTGATTTGTGTCGTCGAGATAAACATAAATACCTAACGGATATTTGTGCATAAATCGACGCGCATCGCAATAAGACGCGTGATCTTCAGCGTTAATTAAAACTCCTTACTAACAAATTCATACCCAGAACGTGGTCAATTGAAGGTTCCAATGGTGGTAAAATCCACGACTTCAATAATGTAATAAATAGATAGAAGAAATACCGTGAAGATCTGTAGAAAGAAGAAACAGTACATTTAAGAGCATTCCTGTGGCTCAAATTTGAAATGGAACCGGACATCCTACCTCTAGAGACTGAAAGGTTGCATCAGGCATCTGAACCAGATGACATAACAGATGAACTTCTGACTGAGACAAATGTCGTAGGTCTGCAGATCTTCAAGACTGTTAGTGAAAACATCTGGAGAGATAGACTATGGGCAGCTAATTGGACTGCAGCCACACTCTATAGGTAGGAAGTGCACAGATTCCTGTTCCTTTGCGTAAGAACGGCTTAACACTGATATGTAAATGGGACCAATAATCTATTAGGAAACATTCACCTTTATATAGAGAGATTCTGAAAATGGTGATGATGTGAAAGAAACAAATTGGAACCAGAAAAGGAAAAATTGAAAGGATAGAGTGGGGAATTTAAATTAATGGTAGGCGAGCAACATTTAAATAAGAACCCAAAGAAAAAGGTATCTAAATTAAACAACTTTTATTTGTCCTCGCCCGAAGAAAAGTCATTAAGCTCACAATAACAAACGAGGCGAAATAAAACGTTACGTAAATACATAGTTACAAGAAGCTACCTAGCGTCAGATGACCTCGTAGTTCCGCCCCTTCAAACCTCAATAACAAGAACCTACAACTACAATAGGTTTGTGAAGCTAAAATTGTAGTTTATTTGGTTAGAAACGCTCTATCAAGTTCCAACGTTCCCAGCTAGGTGTCAGTGACAGATCTCTGGTAGCCAAAGTTAGAACTAATTGAAATTAATGGGGAGCCTACTTGCGTTTTATATCTGTATCTACGCTATATGAGCATATCAATGTGTGAAGCTCAAAAATGGGCAAATTTGTTTAAGCAAAGGATTATTTCATTGAACATTATCTAGGAAACATGGGTTATAGGAATACTTAGTTTTTTGAACATTATCTAGGAAACATGGTTTATAGGAAGACTTAGTTCATTGAACATTATCTAGGAAACATGGTTTATAGGAAGACTTAGTTCATTGAACATTATCTAGGAAACATGGGTTATAGGAAGACTTAGTTCATTGAACATTATCTAGGAAACATGGGTTGTAGGAAGACTTAGTTCATTGAACATTGAATTTGTATTAATGATGCATCATAGAGATATAAATTATGTTATACCTATATTGTTAACTTTCAAATTATTTCCGCGGTCTTGTAAACATTTGATTCAAGAGTGAACATACACCATAAGGAGACAAAACAATAACGTAATATTATAACGTGCCTATCATAGATCGTGTACATCAATTATATCAATTACAAGAAACAATAACGTATTATTATAACCGTGCCTATCGCAGATCGTGTACATCAATTATATCAATTACAAGAAACAATAACGTATTATTATAACCGTGCCTATCATAGATCGTGTACATCAGTTATATCAATTTACAAGAAACATTAACGTATTATTATAACCGTGCCTATCATAGATCGTGTACATCAGTTATATCAATTTACAAGAAACATTAACGTATTATTATAACCGTGCCTATCACAGATCGTGTACACCAATTATATCAATTTACAAGAAACAATAACGTATTATTATAACCGTGCCTATCACAGATCGTGTACATCAATTATATCAATTTACAAGAAACAATAACGTATTATTATAACCGTGCCTATCGCAGATCGTGTACATCAATTATATCAATTTACAAGAAACAATAACGTATTATTATAACCGTGCCTATCACAGATCGTGTACATCAGTTATATAAATTTACAAGAAACAATAACGTATTATTATAACCGTGCCTATCACAGATCGTGTACATCAATTATATCAATTTACAAGAAACAATAACGTATTATTATAACCGCGCCTATCATAGATCGTGTACATCAGTTATATCAATTACAAGAAACAATAACGTATTATTATAACCGAGCCTATCATAGATCGTGTACATCAGTTATATCAATTACAAGAAACAATAACGTATTATTATAACCGTGCCTATCACAGATCGTGTACATCAATTATATCAATTACAAGAAACAATAACGTATTATTATAACCGTGCCTATCATAGATCGTGTACATCAGTTATATCAATTACAAGAAACAATAACGTATTATTATAACCGTGCCTATCATAGATCGTGTACATCAATTATATCAATTACAAGTAACAATAACGTATTATTATAACCGTGCCTATCGCAGATCGTGTACATCAATTATATCAATTACAAGAAACAATAACGTATTATTATAACCGTGCCTATCATAGATCGTGTACATCAGTTATATCAATTACAAGAAACAATAACGTATTATTATAACCGTGCCTATCATAGATCGTGTACATCAATTATATCAATTACAAGAAACAATAACGTATTATTATAACCGTGCCTATCGCAGATCGTGTACATCAATTATATCAATTACAAGAAACAATAACGTATTATTATAACCGTGCCTATCATAGATCGTGTACATCAGTTATATCAATTAAAAGAAACAATAACGTATTATTATAACCGTGCCTATCATAGATCGTGTACATCAATTATATCAATTACAAGTAACAATAACGTATTATTATAACCGTGCCTATCGCAGATCGTGTACATCAATTATATCAATTACAAGAAACAATAACGTATTATTATAACCGTGCCTATCATAGATCGTGTACATCAGTTATATCAATTACAAGAAACAATAACGTATTATTATAACCGTGCCTATCACAGTTCGTGTACATTAATTATATCAATTTACAAGAAACAATAACGTATTATTATAACCGTGCCTATCATAGAGCGTCTACATCAATTATATCAATTTACAAGAAACAATAACGTATTATTATAACCGTGCCTATCATAGAGCGTCTACATCAATTATATCAATTTACAAGAAACAATAACGTATTATTATAACCGTGCCTATCACAGATCGTGTACATCAATTAAATCAATTTACAAGAAACAATAACGTATTATTATAACCGTGCCTATCGCAGATCGTGTACATCAATTATATCAATTTACAAGAAACAATAACGTATTATTATAACCGTGCCTATCACAGATCGTGTACATCAGTTATATAAATTTACAAGAAACAATAACGTATTATTATAACCGTGCCTATCACAGATCGTGTACATCAATTATATCAATTTACAAGAAACAATAACGTATTATTATAACCGTGCCTATCATAGATCGTGTACATCAGTTATATCAATTACAAGAAACAATAACGTATTATTATAACCGAGCCTATCATAGATCGTGTACATCAGTTATATCAATTACAAGAAACAATAACGTATTATTATAACCGTGCCTATCATAGATCGTGTACATCAGTTATATCAATTACAAGAAACAATAACGTATTATTATAACCGTGCCTATCACAGATCGTGTACATCAATTATATCAATTACAAGAAACAATAACGTATTATTATAACCGTGCCTATCATAGATCGTGTACATCAGTTATATCAATTACAAGAAACAATAACGTATTATTATAACCGTGCCTATCATAGATCGTGTACATCAATTATATCAATTACAAGTAACAATAACTTATTATTATAACCGTGCCTATCGCAGATCGTGTACATCAATTATATCAATTGCATGAAACAATAACGTATTATTATAACCGTGCCTATCACAGATCGTGTACATCAATTATATCAATTTACATGGAACATTAACGTATTATTATAACCGTGCCTATCACTGATCGTGTACATCAATTATATCAATTTACAAGAAACAATAACGTATTATTATAACCGTGCCTATCACAGATCGTTTACATCAATTATATCAATATACAAGAAACAATAACGTATTATTATAACCGTGCCTATCACAGATCGTATACATCAATTGTATCAATTTACAAGAAACAATAATGTATTATTATAACCGTGCCTATCATAGATCGTATACATCAATTATATCAATTTACAAGAAACAATAATGTATTATTATAACCGTGCCTATCACAGATCGTGTACATCAATTATATCAATTTACAAGAAACAATAATGTATTATTATAACCGTGCCTATCACAGAGCGTCTACATCAATTATATCAATTTACAAGGAACATTAACGTATTATTATAACCGTGCCTATCACAGATCGTGTACATCAATTATATCAATTTACAAGAAACAATAACGTATTATTATAACCGGGCCTATCATAGATCGTGTACACCAATTATATCAATTTACAAGAAACAATAACGTATTATTATAACCGTGCCTATCACAGATCGTGTACACCAATTATATCAATTTACAAGAAACAATAACGTATTATTATAACCGTGCCTATCACAGATCGTGTACACCAATTATATCAATTTACAAGAAACAATAATGTATTATTATAACCGTGCCTATCACAGATCGTGTACATCAATTATATCAATTTACAAGAAACAATAACTTATTATTATAACCGTGCCTATCATAGATCGTGTACATCAGTTATATCAATTTACAAGAAACAATAACGTATTATTATAACCGTGCCTATCACAGTTCGTGTACATCAATTATATCAATTTACAAGAAACATTAACGTATTATTATAACCGTGCCTATCACAGAGCGTGTACACCAATTATATCAATTTACAAGAAACAATAATGTATTGTTATAACCGTGCCTATCACAGTTCGTGTACATCAATTATATCAATTTACAAGAAACAATAATGTATTATTATAACCGTGCCTATCATAGATCGTGTACATCAGTTATATCATTTAAAAGAAACAATAACGTATTATTATAACCGTGCCTATCACAGTTCGTGTACATCAATTATATCAATTTACAAGAAACAATAACGTATTATTATAACCGTGCCTATCACAGATCGTGTACACCAATTATATCAATTTACAAGAAACAATAATGTATTATTATAACCGTGCCTATCACAGATCGTGTACATCAATTATATCAATTTACAAGAAACAATAACGTATTATTATAACCGTGCCTATCATAGATCGTGTACATCAGTTATATCAATTTACAAGGAACAATAACGTATTATTATAACCGTGCCTATCACAGTTCCTGTACATCAATTATATCAATTTACAGGAAACATTAACGTATTATTATAACCGTGCCTATCATAGATCGTGTACACCAATTATATCAATTCACAAGAAACAATAATGTATTATTATAACCGTGCCTATCACAGATCGTGTACATCAATTATATCAATTTACAAGAAACAATAACGTATTATTATAACCGTGCCTATCATAGATCGTGTACATCAGTTATATCAATTTACAAGAATCAATAACGTATTATTATAACCGTGCCTATCACAGTTCGTGTACATCAATTATATCAATTAACAAGAAACATTAACTTATTATTATAACCGTGCCTATCATAGATCGTGTACACCAATTATATCATTTTACAAGAAACAATAATGTATTATTATAACCGTGCCTATCACAGATCGTGTACATCAATTATATCAATTTACAAGAAACAATAACGTATTATTATAACCGTGCCTATCATAGATCGTGTACATCAGTTATATCAATTTACAAGAAACAGTAACGTATTATTATAACCGTGCCTATCACAGTTCGTGTACATTAATTATATCAATTTACAAGAAACAATAACGTATTATTATAACCGTGCCTATCATAGAGCGTCTACATCAATTATATCAATTTACAAGAAACAATAACGTATTATTATAACCGTGCCTATCATAGAGCGTCTACATCAATTATATCAATTTACAAGAAACAATAACGTATTATTATAACCGTGCCTATCACAGATCGTGTACACCAATTATATCAATTTACAAGAAACAATAATGTATTATTATAACCGTGCCTATCACAGATCGTGTACATCAATTATATCAATTTACAAGAAACAATAACGTATTATTATAACCGTGCCTATCATAGATCGTGTACATCAGTTATA
This sequence comes from Meconema thalassinum, assembly GCA_946902985.2. Taxonomy (NCBI): domain Eukaryota; kingdom Metazoa; phylum Arthropoda; class Insecta; order Orthoptera; family Tettigoniidae; genus Meconema; species Meconema thalassinum. The sequence goes on from OX336391.1 coordinate 21,030,714, forward strand.
TCAATTTACAAGGAACAATAACGTATTATTATAACCGTGCCTATCACAGTTCGTGTACATCAATTATATCAATTTACAAGAAACAATAACGTATTATTATAACCGTGCCTATCACAGATCGTGTACACCAATTATATCAATTTACAAGAAACAATAATGTATTATTATAACCGTGCCTATCACAGATCGTGTACATCAATTATATAAATTTACAAGAAACAATAACGTATTATTATAACCGTGCCTATCACAGATCGTGTACTTCAATTATATCAATTTACAAGAAACAATAACGTATTATTATAACCGTGCCTATCACAGATCGTGTACATCAATTATATCAATTTACAAGAAACAATAACGTATTATTATAACCGTGCCTATCACAGATCGTGTACATCAATTATATCAATTTACAAGAAACAATAACGTATTATTATAACCGTGCCTATCACAGATCGTTTACATCAATTATATCAATTTACAAGAAACAATAACGTATTATTATAACCGTGCCTATCACAGATCGTATACATCAATTATATCAATTTACAAGAAACAATAATGTATTATTATAACCGTGCCTATCATAGATCGTATACATCAATTATATCAATTTACAAGAAACAATAATGTATTATTATAACCGTGCCTATCACAGATCGTGTACATCAATTATATCAATTTACAAGAAACAATAACGTATTATTATAACCGTGCCTATCACAGAGCGTCTACATCAATTATATCAATTTACAAGAAACATTAATGTTTTATTAAAACCGTGCCTATCACAGATCGTGTACATCAATTATATCAATTTACAAGAAACAATAACGTATTATTATAACCGGGCCTATCATAGATCGTGTACACCAATTATATCAATTTACAAGAAACAATAACGTATTATTATAACCGTGCCTATCACAGATCGTGTACACCAATTATATCAATTTACAAGAAACAATAACGTATTATTATAACCGTGCCTATCACAGATCGTTTACACCAATTATATCAATTTACAAGAAACAATAATGTATTATTATAACCGTGCCTATCACAGATCGTGTACATCAATTATATCAATTTACAAGAAACAATAACGTATTATTATAACCGTGCCTATCATAGATCGTGTACATCAGTTATATCAATTTACAAGAAACAATAACGTATTATTATAACCGTGCCTATCACAGTTCGTGTACATCAATTATATCAATTTACAAGAAACATTAACGTATTATTATAACCGTGCCTATCACAGATCGTGTACACCAATTATATCAATTTACAAGAAACAATAATGTATTATTATAACCGTGCCTATCACAGTTCGTGTACATCAATTATATCAATTTACAAGAAACAATAACGTATTATTATAACCGTGCCTATCATAGATCGTGTACATCAGTTATATCAATTAAAAGAAACAATAACTTATTATTATAACCGTGCCTATCACAGTTCGTGTACATCAATTATATCAATTTACAAGAAACAATAACGTATTATTATAACCGTGCCTATCACAGATCGTGTACACCAATTATATCAATTTACAAGAAACAATAATTTATTATTATAACCGTGCCTTTCACAGATCGTGTACATCAATTATATCAATTTACAAGAAACAATAACGTATTATTATAACCGTGCCTATCATAGATCGTGTACATCAGTTATATCAATTTACAAGGAACAATAACGTATTATTATAACCGTGCCTATCACAGTTCGTGTACATCAATTATATCAATTTACAGGAAACTTTAACGTATTATTATAACCGTGCCTATCACAGATCGTGTACACCAATTATATCAATTTACAAGAAACAATAATGTATTATTATAACTGTGCCTATCACAGATCGTGTACATCAATTATATCAATTTACAAGAAACAATAACGTATTATTATAACCGTGCCTATCATAGATCGTGTACATCAGTTATATCAATTTACAAGAAACAATAACGTATTATTATAACCGTGCCTATCACAGTTCGTGTACATCAATTATATCAATTAACAAGAAACATTAACGTATTATTATAACCGTGCCTATCACAGATCGTGTACACCAATTATATCAATTTACAAGAAACAATAATGTATTATTATAACCGTGCCTATCACAGATCGTGTACATCAATTATATCAATTTAGAAGAAACAATAACGTATTATTATAACCGTGCTTATCATAGATCGTGTACATCAGTTATATCAATTTACAAGAAACATTAACGTATTATTATAACCGTGCCTATCACAGTTCGTGTACATTAATTATATCAATTTACAAGAAACAATAACGTATTATTATAACCGTGCCTATCATAGAGCGTCTACATCAATTATATCAATTTACAAGAAACAATAACGTATTATTATAACCGTGCCTATCATAGAGCGTCTACATCAATTATATCAATTTACAAGAAACAATAACGTATTATTATAACCGTGCCTATCATAGATCGTGTACATCAGTTATATCAATTTACAAGAAACAATAACGTATTATTATAACCGTGCCTATCACAGTTCGTGTACATTAATTATATCAATTTACAAGAAACAGTAACGTATTATTATAACCGTGCCTATCACAGATCGTGTACACCAATTATATCAATTTACAAGAAACAATAACGTATTATTATAACCGTGCCTATCACAGATCGTGTACACCAATTATATCAATTTACAAGAAACAATAACGTATTATTATAACCGTGCCTATCATAGATCGTGTACATCAGTTATATCAATTTACAAGAAACAATAACGTATTATTATAACCGTGCCTATCACAGATCGTGTACATTAATTATATCAATTTATAAGAAACAATAACGTATTATTATAACCGTGCCTATCATAGAGCGTCTACATCAATTATATCAATTTACAAGAAACAATAACGTATTATTATAACCGCGCCTATCATAGAGCGTCTACATCAATTATATAAATTAACAAGAAACAATAACGTATTATTTTAACCGTGCCTATCATAGCTCGTGTACATCAGTTATATCAATTTACAAGAAACAATAACGTATTATTATAACCGGGCCTATCATAGATCGTGTACACCAATTATATCAATTTACAAGAAACAATAACGTATTATTATAACCGTGCCTATCACAGATCGTGTACACCAATTATATCAATTTACAAGAAACAATAATGTATTATTATTACCGTGCCTATCACAGATCGTGTACATCAATTATATCAATTTACAAGAAACAATAACGTATTATTATAACCGTGCCTATCATAGATCGTGTACATCAGTTATATCAAGTTACAAGAAACAATAACGTATTATTATAACCGTGCCAATCACAGTTCGTGTACATCAATTATATCAATTTACAAGAAACATTAACGTATTATTATAACCGTGCCTATCACAGATCGTGTACCCCAATTATATCAATTTACAAGAAACAATAATGTATTATTATAACCGTGCCTATCACAGTTCGTGTACATCAATTATATCAATTTACAAGAAACAATAACGTATTATTATAACAGTGCCTATCATAGATCGTGTACATCAGTTATATCAATTTACAAGAAACAATAACGTATTATTATAACCGTGCCTATCACAGTTCGTGTACATCAATTATGCCAATTTACAAGAAACAATAACGTATTATTATAACCGTGCCTATCACAGATCGTGTACACCAATTATATCAATTTACAAGAAACAATAACGTATTATTATAACCGTGCCTATCACAGTTCGTGTACATCAATTATATCAATTTACAAGAAACAATAACGTATTATTATACCCGTGCCTATCATAGATCGTGTACATCAGTTATATCAATTTTCAAGAAACAATAACGTATTATTATAACCGTGCCTATCACAGTTCGTGTACATTAATTATATCAATTTACAAGAAACAATAACGTATTATTATAACCGTGCCTATCACAGATCGTGTACACCAATTATATCAATTTACAAGAAACAATAACGTATTATTATAACCGTGCCTATCACAGATCGTGTACACCAATTATATCAATTTACAAGAAACAATAACGTATTATTATAACCGTGCCTATCATAGAACGTGTACATCAGTTATATCAATTTACAAGAAACAATAACGTATTATTATAACCGTGCCTATCACAGTTCGTGTACATTAATTATATCAATTTACAAGAAACAATAACGTATTATTATAACCGTGCCTATCATAGAGCGTCTACATCAATTATATCAATTTACAAGAAACAATAACGTATTATTATAACCGTGCCTATCATAGAGCGTCTACATCAATTATATAAATTAACAAGAAACAATAACGTATTATTTTAACCGTGCCTATCATAGATCGTGTACATCAGTTATATCAATTTACAAGAAACAATAACGTATTATTATAACCGGGCCTATCATAGATCGTGTACACCAATTATATCAATTTACAAGATACAATAACGTATTATTATAACCGTGCCTATCACAGATCGTGTACACCAATTATATCAATTTACAAGAAACAATAACGTATTATTATAACCGTGCCTATCACAGATCGTGTACACCAATTATATCAATTTACAAGAAACAATAATGTATTATTATAACCGTGCCTATCACAGATCGTGTACATCAATTATATCAATTTACAAGAAACAATAACGTATTATTATAACCGTGCCTATCATAGATCGTGTACATCAGTTATATCAATTTACAAGGAACAATAACGTATTATTATAACCGTGCCTATCACAGTTCGTGTACATCAATTATATCAATTTACAGGAAACATTAACGTATTATTATAACCGTGCCTATCACAGATCGTGTACACCAATTATATCAATTTACAAGAAACAATAATGTATTATTATAACTGTGCCTATCACAGATCGTGTACATCAATTATATCAATTTACAAGAAACAATAACGTATTATTATAACCGTGCCTATCATAGATCGTGTACATCAGTTATATCAATTTACAAGAAACAATAACGTATTATTATAACCGTGCCTATCACAGTTCGTGTACATCAATTATATCAATTAACAAGAAACATTAACGTATTATTATAACCGTGCCTATCACAGATCGTGTACACCAATTATATCAATTTACAAGAAACAATAATGTATTATTATAACCGTGCCTATCACAGATCGTGTACATCAATTATATCAATTTAGAAGAAACAATAACGTATTATTATAACCGTGCCTATCATGGATCGTGTACATCAGTTATATCAATTTACAAGAAACATTAACGTATTATTATAACCGTGCCTATCACAGTTCGTGTACATTAATTATATCAATTTACAAGAAACAATAACGTATTATTATAACCGTGCCTATCATAGAGCGTCTACATCAATTATATCAATTTACAAGAAACAATAACGTATTATTATAACCGTGCCTATCATAGAGCGTCTACATCAATTATATCAATTTACAAGAAACAATAACGTATTATTATAACCGTGCTTATCATAGATCGTGTACATCAGTTATATCAATTTACAAGAAACAATAACGTATTATTATAACCGTGCCTATCACAGTTCGTGTACATTAATTATATCAATTTACAAGAAACAGTAACGTATTATTATAACCGTGCCTATCACAGATCGTGTACACCAATTATATCAATTTTCAAGAAACAATAACGTATTATTATAACCGTGCCTATCACAGATCGTGTACACCAATTATATCAATTTACAAGAAACAATAACGTATTATTATAACCGTGCCTCTCATAGATCGTGTACATCAGTTATATCAATTTACAAGAAACAATAACGTATTATTATAACCGTGCCTATCACAGTTCGTGTACATTAATTATATCAATTTACAAGAAACAATAAAGTATTATTATAACCGTGCCTATCATAGAGCGTCTACATCAATTATATCAATTTACAAGAAACAATAACGTATTATTATAACCGTGCCTATCATAGAGCGTCTACATCAATTATATAAATTAACAAGAAACAATAACGTATTATTTTAACCGTGCCTATCATAGATCGTGTACATCAGTTATATCAATTTACAAGAAACAATAACGTATTATTATAACCGGGCCTATCATAGATCGTGTACACCAATTATATCAATTTACAAGAAACAATAACGTATTATTATAACCGTGCCTATCACAGATCGTGTACACCAATTATATCAATTTACAAGAAACAATAATGTATTATTATTACCGTGCCTATCACAGATCGTGTACATCAATTATATCAATTTACAAGAAACAATAACGTATTATTATAACCGTGCCTATCATAGATCGTGTACATCAGTTATATCAATTTACAAGAAACAATAACGTATTATTATAACCGTGCCTATCACAGTTCGTGTACATCAATTATATCAATTTACAAGAAACATTAACGTATTATTATAACCGTGCCTATCACAGATCGTGTACCCCAATTATACCAATTTACAAGAAACAATAATGTATTATTATAACCGTGCCTATCACAGTTCGTGTACATCAATTATATCAATTTACAAGAAACAATAACGTATTATTATAACCGTGCCTATCATAGATCGTGTACATCAGTTATATCAATTTACAAGAAACAATAACGTATTATTATAACCGTGCCTATCACAGTTCGTGTACATCAATTATATCAATTTACAAGAAACAATAACGTATTATTATAACCGTGCCTATCACAGATCGTGTACACCAATTATATCAATTTACAAGAAACAATAACGTATTATTATAACCGTGCCTATCACAGTTCGTGTACATCAATTATATCAATTTACAAGAAACAATAACGTATTATTATAACCGTGCCTATCATAGAGCGTCTACATCAATTATATCAATTTACAAGAAACAATAACGTATTATTATAACCGTGCCTATCATAGAGCGTCTACATCAATTATATAAATTAACAAGAAACAATAACGTATTATTTTAACCGTGCCTATCATAGATCGTGTACATCAGTTATATCAATTTACAAGAAACAATTACGTATTATTATAACCGGGCCTATCATAGATCGTGTACACCAATTATATCAATTTACAAGATACAATAACGTATTATTATAACCGTGCCTATCACAGATCGTGTACACCAATTATATCAATTTACAAGAAACAATAACGTATTATTATAACCGTGCATATCACAGATCGTGTACACCAATTATATCAATTTACAAGAAACAATAATGTATTATTATAACCGTGCCTATCACAGTTCGTGTACATCAATTATATCAATTTACAAGAAACAATAACGTATTATTATACCCGTGCCTATCATAGAGCGTCTACATCAATTATATCAATTTACAAGAAACAATAACGTATTATTATAACCGTGCCTATCATAGAGCGTCTACATCAATTATATAAATTAACAAGAAACAATAACGTATTATTTTAACCGTGCCTATCACAGATCGTGTACACCAATTATATCAATTTACAAGAAACAATAACGTATTATTATAACCGTGCCTATCACAGATCGTGTACACCAATTATATCAATTTACAAGAAACAATAACGTATTATTATAACCGTGCCTATCATAGAACGTGTACATCAGTTATATCAATTTACAAGAAACAATAACGTATTATTATAACCGTGCCTATCACAGTTCGTGTACATTAATTATATCAATTTACAAGAAACAATAACGTATTATTATAACCGTGCCTATCATAGAGCGTCTACATCAATTATATCAATTTACAAGAAACAATAACGTATTATTATAACCGTGCCTATCATAGAGCGTCTACATCAATTATATAAATTAACAAGAAACAATAACGTATTATTTTAACCGTGCCTATCATAGATCGTGTACATCAGTTATATCAATTTACAAGAAACAATAACGTATTATTATAACCGGGCCTATCATAGATCGTGTACACCAATTATATCAATATACAAGATACAATAACGTATTATTATAACCGTGCCTATCACAGATCGTGTACACCAATTATATCAATTTACAAGAAACAATAACGTATTATTATAACCGTGCCTATCACAGATCGTGTGCACCAATTATATCAATTTACAAGAAACAATAATGTATTATTATAACCGTGCCTATCACAGATCGTGTACATCAATTATATCAATTTACAAGAAACAATAACGTATTATTATAACCGTGCCTATCATAGATCGTGTACATCAGTTATATCAATTTACAAGGAACAATAACGTATTATTATAACCGTGCCTATCACAGTTCGTGTACATCAATTATATCAATTTACAGGAAACATTAACGTATTATTATAACCGTGCCTATCACAGATCGTGTACACCAATTATATCAATTTACAAGAAACAATAATGTATTATTATAACTGTGCCTATCACAGATCGTGTACATCAATTATATCAATTTACAAGAAACAATAACGTATTATTATAACCGTGCCTATCATAGATCGTGTACATCAGTTATATCAATTTACAAGAAACAATAACGTATTATTATAACCGTGCCTATCACAGTTCGTGTACATCAATTATATCAATTAACAAGAAACATTAACGTATTATTATAACCGTGCCTATCACAGATCGTGTACACCAATTATATCAATTTACAAGAAACAATAATGTATTATTATAACCGTGCCTATCACAGATCGTGTACATCAATTATATCAATTTAGAAGAAACAATAACGTATTATTATAACCGTGCCTATCATAGATCGTGTACATCAGTTATATCAATTTACAAGAAACATTAACGTATTATTATAACCGTGCCTATCACAGTTCGTGTACATTAATTATATCAATTTACAAGACACAATAACGTATTATTATAACCGTGCCTATCATAGAGCGTCTACATCAATTATATCAATTTACAAGAAACAATAACGTATTATTATAACCGTGCCTATCATAGAGCGTCTACATCAATTATATCAATTTACAAGAAACAATAACGTATTATTATAACCGTGCCTATCATAGATCGTGTACATCAGTTATATCAATTTACAAGAAACAATAACGTATTATTATAACCGTGCCTATCTTAGTTCGTGTACATTAATTATATCAATTTACAAGAAACAGTAACGTATTATTATAACCGTGCCTATCACAGATCGTGTACACCAATTATATCAATTTTCAAGAAACAATAACGTATTATTATAACCGTGCCTATCACAGATCGTGTACACCAATTATATCAATTTACAAGAAACAATAACGTATTATTATAACCGTGCCTATCATAGATCGTGTACATCAGTTATATCAATTTACAAGAAACAATAACGTATTATTATAACCGTGCCTATCACAGTTCGTGTACATTAATTATATCAATTTACAAGAAACAATAAAGTATTATTATAACCGTGCCTATCATAGAGCGTCTACATCAATTATATCAATTTACAAGAAACAATAACGTATTATTATAACCGTGCCTATCATAGAGCGTCTACATCAATTATATAAATTAACAAGAAACAATAACGTATTATTTTAACCGTGCCTATCATAGATCGTGTACATCAGTTATATCAATTTACAAGAAACAATAACGTATTATTATAACCGGGCCTATCATAGATCGTGTACACCAATTATATCAATTTACAAGAAACAATAACGTATTATTATAACCGTGCCTATCACAGATCGTGTACACCAATTATATCAATTTACAAGAAACAATAATGTATTATTATTACCGTGCCTATCACAGATCGTGTACATCAATTATATCAATTTACAAGAAACAATAACGTATTATTATAACCGTGCCTATCATAGATCGTGTACATCAGTTATATCAATTTACAAGAAACAATAACGTATTATTATAACCGTGCCTATCACAGTTCGTGTACATCAATTATATCAATTTACAAGAAACATTAACGTATTATTATAACCGTGCCTATCACAGATCGTGTACCCCAATTATATCAATTTACAAGAAACAATAATGTATTATTATAACCGTGCCTATCACAGTTCGTGTACATCAATTATATCAATTTACAAGAAACAATAACGTATTATTATAACCGTGCCTATCATAGATCGTGTACATCAATTATATCAATTTACAAGAAACAATAACGTATTATTATAACCGTGCCTATCATAGTTCGTGTACATCAATTATATCAATTTACAAGAAACAATAACGTATTATTATAACCGTGCCTATCATAGATCGTGTAGATCAGTTATATCAATTTACAAGAAACAATAACGTATTATTATAACCGTGCCTATCACAGTTCGTGTACATTAATTATATCAATTTACAAGAAACAATAACGTATTATTATAACCGTGCCTATCATAGAGCGTCTACATCAATTATATCAATTTACAAGAAACAATAACGTATTATTATAACCGTGCCTATCATAGAGCGTCTACATCAATTATATAAATTAACAAGAAACAATAACGTATTATTTTAACCGTGCCTATCATAGATCGTGTACATCAGTTATATCAATTTACAAGAAACAATAACGTATCATTATAACCGGGCCTATCATAGATCGTGTACACCAATTATATCAATTTACAAGATACAATAACGTATTATTATAACCGTGCCTATCACAGATCGTGTACACCAATTATATCAATTTACAAGAAACAATAACGTATTATTATAACCGTGCCTATCACAGATCGTGTACACCAATTATATCAATTTACAAGAAACAATAATGTATTATTATTACCGTGCCTATCACAGATCGTGTACATCAATTATATCAATTTACAAGAAACAATAACGTATTATTATAACCGTGCCTATCATAGAGCGTCTACATCAATTATATCAATTTACAAGAAACAATAACGTATTATTATAACCGTGCCTATCATAGAGCGTCTACATCAATTATATAAATTAACAAGAAACAATAACGTATTATTTTAACCGTGCCTATCATAGATCGTGTACATCAGTTATATCAATTTACAAGAAACAATAACGTATTATTATAACCGGGCCTATCATAGATCGTGTACACCAATTATATCAATTTACAAGATACAATAACGTATTAATATAACCGTGCCTATCACAGATCGTGTACACCAATTATATCAACTTACAAGAAACAATAACGTATTATTATAACCGTGCCTATCACAGATCGTGTACACCAATTATATCAATTTACAAGAAACATTAACGTATTATTATAACCGTGCCTATCACAGATCGTGTACCCCAATTATATCAATTTACAAGAAACAATAATGTATTATTATAACCGTGCCTATCACAGTTCGTGTACATCAATTATATCAATTTACAAGAAACATTAACGTATTATTATAACCGTGCCTATCATAGATCGTGTACATCAATTATATCAATTTACAAGAAACAATAACGTATTATTATAACCGTGCCTATCATAGATCGTGTACATCAGTTATATCAATTTGCAAGAAACAATAACGTATTATTATAACCGTGCCTATCACAGTTCGTGTACATCAATTATATCAATTTACAAGAAACATTAACGTATTATTATAACCGTGCCTATCACAGTTCGTGTACATCAATTATATCAATTTACAAGAAACAATAACGTATTATTATAACCGTGCCTATCATAGAGCGTCTACATCAATTATATCAATTTACAAGAAACAATAACGTATTATTATAACCTTGCCTATCATAGAGCGTCTACATCAATTATATAAATTAACAAGAAACAATAACGTATTATTTTAACCGTGCCTATCATAGATCGTGTACATCAGTTATATCAATTTACAAGAAACAATAACGTATTATTATAACCGGGCCTATCATAGAGCGTCTACATCAATTATATCAATTTACAAGAAACAATAACGTATTATTATAACCGTGCCTATCATAGAGCGTCTACATCAATTATATCAATTTACAAGAAACAATAACGTATTATTATAACCGTGCCTATCATAGATCGTGTACATCAGTTATATCAATTTACAAGAAACAATAACGTATTATTATAACCGTGCCTATCTTAGTTCGTGTACATTAATTATATCAATTTACAAGAAACAGTAACGTATTATTATAACCGTGCCTATCACAGATCGTGTACACCAATTATATCAATTTTCAAGAAACAATAACGTATTATTATAACCGTGCCTATCACAGATCGTGTACACCAATTATATCAATTTACAAGAAACAATAACGTATTATTATAACCGTGCCTATCATAGATCGTGTACATCAGTTATATCAATTTACAAGAAACAATAACGTATTATTATAACCGTGCCTATCACAGTTCGTGTACATTAATTATATCAATTTACAAGAAACAATAAAGTATTATTATAACCGTGCCTATCATAGAGCGTCTACATCAATTATATCAATTTACAAGAAACAATAACGTATTATTATAACCGTGCCTATCATAGAGCGTCTACATCAATTATATAAATTAACAAGAAACAATAACGTATTATTTTAACCGTGCCTATCATAGATCGTGTACATCAGTTATATCAATTTACAAGAAACAATAACGTATTATTATAACCGGGCCTATCATAGATCGTGTACACCAATTATATCAATTTACAAGAAACAATAACGTATTATTATAACCGTGCCTATCACAGATCGTGTACACCAATTATATCAATTTACAAGAAACAATAATGTATTATTATTACCGTGCCTATCACAGATCGTGTACATCAATTATATCAATTTACAAGAAACAATAACGTATTATTATAACCGTGCCTATCATAGATCGTGTACATCAGTTATATCAATTTACAAGAAACAATAACGTATTATTATAACCGTGCCTATCACAGTTCGTGTACATCAATTATATCAATTTACAAGAAACATTAACGTATTATTATAACCGTGCCTATCACAGATCGTGTACCCCAATTATATCAATTTACAAGAAACAATAATGTATTATTATAACCGTGCCTATCACAGTTCGTGTACATCAATTATATCAATTTACAAGAAACAATAACGTATTATTATAACCGTGCCTATCATAGATCGTGTACATCAATTATATCAATTTACAAGAAACAATAACGTATTATTATAACCGTGCCTATCATAGTTCGTGTACATCAATTATATCAATTTACAAGAAACAATAACGTATTATTATAACCGTGCCTATCATAGATCGTGTAGATCAGTTATATCAATTTACAAGAAACAATAACGTATTATTATAACCGTGCCTATCACAGTTCGTGTACATTAATTATATCAATTTACAAGAAACAATAACGTATTATTATAACCGTGCCTATCATAGAGCGTCTACATCAATTATATCAATTTACAAGAAACAATAACGTATTATTATAACCGTGCCTATCATAGAGCGTCTACATCAATTATATAAATTAACAAGAAACAATAACGTATTATTTTAACCGTGCCTATCATAGATCGTGTACATCAGTTATATCAATTTACAAGAAACAATAACGTATCATTATAACCGGGCCTATCATAGATCGTGTACACCAATTATATCAATTTACAAGATACAATAACGTATTATTATAACCGTGCCTATCACAGATCGTGTACACCAATTATATCAATTTACAAGAAACAATAACGTATTATTATAACCGTGCCTATCACAGATCGTGTACACCAATTATATCAATTTACAAGAAACAATAATGTATTATTATTACCGTGCCTATCACAGATCGTGTACATCAATTATATCAATTTACAAGAAACAATAACGTATTATTATAACCGTGCCTATCATAGAGCGTCTACATCAATTATATCAATTTACAAGAAACAATAACGTATTATTATAACCGTGCCTATCATAGAGCGTCTACATCAATTATATAAATTAACAAGAAACAATAACGTATTATTTTAACCGTGCCTATCATAGATCGTGTACATCAGTTATATCAATTTACAAGAAACAATAACGTATTATTATAACCGGGCCTATCATAGATCGTGTACACCAATTATATCAATTTACAAGATACAATAACGTATTAATATAACCGTGCCTATCACAGATCGTGTACACCAATTATATCAACTTACAAGAAACAATAACGTATTATTATAACCGTGCCTATCACAGATCGTGTACACCAATTATATCAATTTACAAGAAACATTAACGTATTATTATAACCGTGCCTATCACAGATCGTGTACCCCAATTATATCAATTTACAAGAAACAATAATGTATTATTATAACCGTGCCTATCACAGTTCGTGTACATCAATTATATCAATTTACAAGAAACATTAACGTATTATTATAACCGTGCCTATCATAGATCGTGTACATCAATTATATCAATTTACAAGAAACAATAACGTATTATTATAACCGTGCCTATCATAGATCGTGTACATCAGTTATATCAATTTGCAAGAAACAATAACGTATTATTATAACCGTGCCTATCACAGTTCGTGTACATCAATTATATCAATTTACAAGAAACATTAACGTATTATTATAACCGTGCCTATCACAGTTCGTGTACATCAATTATATCAATTTACAAGAAACAATAACGTATTATTATAACCGTGCCTATCATAGAGCGTCTACATCAATTATATCAATTTACAAGAAACAATAACGTATTATTATAACCTTGCCTATCATAGAGCGTCTACATCAATTATATAAATTAACAAGAAACAATAACGTATTATTTTAACCGTGCCTATCATAGATCGTGTACATCAGTTATATCAATTTACAAGAAACAATAACGTATTATTATAACCGGGCCTATCATAGATCGTGTACACCAATTATATCAATTTACAAGATACAATAACGTATTATTATAACCGTGCCTATCACAGATCGTGTACACCAATTATATCAACTTACAAGAAACAATAACGTATTATTATAACCGTGCCTATCACAGATCGTGTACACCAATTATATCAATTTACAAGAAACAATAATGTATTATTATAACCGTGCCTATCACAGTTCGTGTACATCAATTATATCAATTTACAAGAAACAATAACGTATTATTATACCCGTGCCTATCATAGAGCGTCTACATCAATTATATCAATTTACAAGAAACAATAACGTATTATTATAACCGTGCCTATCATAGAGCGTCTATATCAATTATATAAATTAACAAGAAACAATAACGTATTATTTTAACCGTGCCTATCACAGATCGTGTACACCAATTATATCAATTTACAAGAAACAATAACGTATTATTATAACCGTGCCTATCACAGATCGTGTACACCAATTATATCAATTTACAAGAAACAATAACGTATTATTATAACCGTGCCTATCATAGAACGTGTACATCAGTTATATCAATTTACAAGAAACAATAACGTATTATTATAACCGTGCCTATCACAGTTCGTGTACATTAATTATATCAATTTACAAGAAACAATAACGTATTATTATAACCGTGCCTATCATAGAGCGTCTACATCAATTATATCAATTTACAAGAAACAATAACGTATTATTATAACCGTGCCTATCATAGAGCGTCTACATCAATTATATAAATTAACAAGAAACAATAACGTATTATTTTAACCGTGCCTATCATAGATCGTGTACATCAGTTATATCAATTTACAAGAAACAATAACGTATTATTATAACCGGGCCTATCATAGATCGTGTACACCAATTATATCAATTTACAAGATACAATAACGTATTATTATAACCGTGCCTATCACAGATCGTGTACACCAATTATATCAATTTACAAGAAACAATAACGTATTATTATAACCGTGCCTATCACAGATCGTGTACACCAATTATATCAATTTACAAGAAACAATAATGTATTATTATAACCGTGCCTATCACAGATCGTGTACATCAATTATATCAATTTACAAGAAACAATAACGTATTATTATAACCGTGCCTATCATAGATCGTGTACATCAGTTATATCAATTTACAAGGAACAATAACGTATTATTATAACCGTGCCTATCACAGTTCGTGTACATCAATTATATCAATTTACAGGAAACATTAACGTATTATTATAACCGTGCCTATCACAGATCGTGTACACCAATTATATCAATTTACAAGAAACAATAATGTATTATTATAACTGTGCCTATCACAGATCGTGTACATCAATTATATCAATTTACAATAAACAATAACGTATTATTATAACCGTGCCTATCATAGATCGTGCACATCAGTTATATCAATTTACAAGAAACAATAACGTATTATTATAACCGTGCCTATCACAGTTCGTGTACATCAATTATATCAATTAACAAGAAACATTAACGTATTATTATAACCGTGCCTATCACAGATCGTGTACACCAATTATATCAATTTACAAGAAACAATAATGTATTATTATAACCGTGCCTATCACAGATCGTGTACATCAATTATATCAATTTAGAAGAAACAATAACGTATTATTATAACCGTGCCTATCATAGATCGTGTACATCAGTTATATCAATTTACAAGAAACATTAACGTATTATTATAACCGTGCCTATCACAGTTTGTGTACATTAATTATATCAATTTACAAGAAACAATAACGTATTATTATAACCGTGCCTATCATAGAGCGTCTACATCAATTATATCAATTTACAAGAAACAATAACGTATTATTATAACCGTGCCTATCATAGAGCGTCTACATCAATTATATCAATTTGCAAGAAACAATAACGTATTATTATAACCGTGCCTGTCATAGATCGTGTACATCAGTTATATCAATTTACAAGAAACAATAACGTATTATTATAACCGTGCCTATCTTAGTTCGTGTACATTAATTATATCAATTTACAAGAAACAGTAACGTATTATTATAACCGTGCCTATCACAGATCGTGTACACCAATTATATCAATTTTCAAGAAACAATAACGTATTATTATAACCGTGCCTATCACAGATCGTGTACACCAATTATATCAATTTACAAGAAACAATAACGTATTATTATAACCGTGCCTATCATAGATCATGTACATCAGTTATATCAATTTACAAGAAACAATAACGTATTATTATAACCGTGCCTATCACAGTTCGTGTACATTAATTATATCAATTTACAAGAAACAATAAAGTATTATTATAACCGTGCCTATCATAGAGCGTCTACATCAATTATATCAATTTACAAGAAACAATAACGTATTATTATAACCGTGCCTATCATAGAGCGTCTACATCAATTATATAAATTAACAAGAAACAATAACGTATTATTTTAACCGTGCCTATCATAGATCGTGTACATCAGTTATATCAATTTACAAGAAACAATAACGTATTATTATAACCGGGCCTATCATAGATCGTGTACACCAATTATATCAATTTACAAGAAACAATAACGTATTATTATAACCGTGCCTATCACAGATCGTGTACACCAATTATATCAATTTACAAGAAACAATAATGTATTATTATTACCGTGCCTATCACAGATCGTGTACATCAATTATATCAATTTACAAGAAACAATAACGTATTATTATAACCGTGCCTATCATAGATCGTGTACATCAGTTATATCAATTTACAAGAAACAATAACGTATTATTATAACCGTGCCTATCACAGTTCGTGTACATCAATTATATCAATTTACAAGAAACATTAACGTATTATTATAACCGTGCCTATCACAGATCGTGTACCCCAATTATATCAATTTACAAGAAACAATAATGTATTATTATAACCGTGCCTATCACAGTTCGTGTACATCAATTATATCAATTTACAAGAAACAATATCGTATTATTATAACCGTGCCTATCATAGATCGTGTACATCAGTTATATCAATTTACAAGAAACAATAACGTATTATTATAACCGTGCCTATCACAGTTCGTGTACATCAATTATATCAATTTACAAGAAACAATAACGTATTATTATAACCGTGCCTATCATAGATCGTGTAGATCAGTTATATCAATTTACAAGAAACAATAACGTATTATTATAACCGTGCCTATCACAGTTCGTGTACATTAATTATATCAATTTACAAGAAACAATAACGTATTATTATAACCGTGCCTATCATAGAGCGTCTACATCAATTATATCAATTTACAAGAAACAATAACGTATTATTATAACCGTGCCTATCATAGAGCGTCTACATCAATTATATAAATTAACAAGAAACAATAACGTTTTATTTTAACCGGGCCTATCATAGATCGTGTACATCAGTTATATCAATTTACAAGAAACAATAACGTATTATTATAACCGGGCCTATCATAGATCGTGTACACCAATTATATCAATTTACAAGATACAATAACGTATTATTATAACCGTGCCTATCACAGATCGTGTACACCAATTATATCAATTTACAAGAAACAATAACGTATTATTATAACCGTGCCTATCACAGATCGTGTACACCAATTATATCAATTTACAAGAAACAATAATGTATTATTATTACCGTGCCTATCACAGATCGTGTACATCAATTATATCAATTTACAAGAAACAATAACGTATTATTATAACCGTGCCTATCATAGATCGTGTACATCAGTTATATCAATTTGCAAGAAACAATAACGTATTATTATAACCGTGCCTATCACAGTTCGTGTACATCAATTATATCAATTTACAAGAAACATTAACGTATTATTATAACCGTGCTTATCACAGATCGTGTACCCCAATTATATCAATTTACAAGAAACAATAATGTATTATTATAACCGTGCCTATCACAGTTCGTGTACATCAATTATATCAATTTACAAGAAACAATAACGTATTACTATAACCGTGCCTATCATAGATCGTGTACATCAGTTATATCAATTTACAAGAAACAATAACGTATTATTATAACCGTGCCTATCACAGTTCGTGTACATCAATTATATCAATTTACAAGAAACAATAACGTATTATTATAACCGTGCCTATCACAGATCGTGTACACCAATTATATCAATTTACAAGAAACAATAACGTATTATTATAACCGTGCCTATCATAGAGCGTCTACATCAATTATATCAATTTACAAGAAACAATAACGTATTATTATAACCGTGCCTATCATAGATCGTGTACATCAGTTATATCAATTTACAAGGAACAATAACGTATTATTATAACCGTGCCTATCACAGTTCGTGTACATCAATTATATCAATTTACAGGAAACATTAACTTATTATTATAACCGTGCCTATCACAGATCGTGTACACCAATTATATCAATTTACAAGAAACAATAATGTATTATTATAACCGTGCCTATCACAGATCGTGTACATCAATTATATCAATTTACAAGAAACAATAACATATTATTATAACCGTGCCTATCATAGATCGTGTACATCAGTTATATCAATTTACAAGAAATAATAACGTATTATTATAACCGTACCTATCACAGTTCGTGTACATCAATTATATCAATTTACAAGAAACATTAACGTATTATTATAACCGTGCCTATCACAGATCGTGTACACCAATTATATCAATTTACAAGAAACAATAATGTATTATTATAACCGTGCCTATCACAGATCGTGTACATCAATTATATCAATTTACAAGAAACAATAACGTATTATTATAACCGTGCCTATCATAGATCGTGTACATTAATTATATCAATTTACAAGAAACAATAACGTATTATTATAACCGTGCCTATCATAGAGCGTCTACATCAGTTATATCAATTTACAAGAAACAATAACGTATTATTATAACCGTGCCTATCATAGAGCGTCTACATCAATTATATCAATTTACAAGAAACAATAACGTATTATTATAACCGTGCCTATCATAGATCGTGTACATCAGTTATATCAATTTACAAGAAACAATAACGTATTATTATAACCGGGCCTATCATAGATCGTGTACACCAATTATATCAATTTACAAGAAACAATACGTATTATTATAACCGTGCCTATCACAGATCGTGTACACCAATTATATCAATTTACAAGAAACAATAACGAATTATTATAACCGTGCCTATCACAGATCGTGTACACCAATTATATCAATTTACAAGAAACAATAATGTATTATTATAACCGTGCCTATCACAGATCGTGTACATCAATTATATCAATTTACAGGAAACAATAACGTAATATTATAACCGTGCCTATCATAGATCGTGTACATCAGTTATATCAATTTACAAGAAACAATAACGTATTATTATAACCGTGCCTATCACAGTTCGTGTACATTAATTATATCAATCTACAAGAAACAATAACGTATTATTATAACCGTGCCTATCATAGAGCGTCTACATCAATTATATCAATTTACAAGAAACAATAACGTATTATTATAACCGTGCCTATCATAGAGCGTCTACATCAATTATATCAATTTACAAGAAACAATAACGTATTATTATAACCGTGCCTATCATAGATCGTGTACATCAGTTATATCAATTTACAAGAAACAATAACGTATTGTTATAACCGGGCCTATCATAGATCGTGTACACCAATTATATCAATTTACGAGAACCAATAACGTATTATTATAACCGTGCCTATCACAGATCGTGTACACCAATTATATCAATTTACAAGAAACAATAACGTATTATTATAACCGTGCCTATCACAGATCGTGTACACCAATTATATCAATTTACAAGAAACAATAATGTATTATTATAACCGTGCCTATCACAGATCGTGTACATCAATTATATCAATTTACAAGAAACAATAACGTATTATTATAACCGTGCTTATCATAGATCATGTACATCAGTTATATCAATTTACAAGAAACAATAACGTATTATTATAACCGTGCCTATCACAGTTCGTGTACATCAATTATATCAATTTACAAGAAACATTAACGTATTATTATAACCGTGCCTATCACAGATCGTGTACACCAATTATATCAATTTACATGAAACAATAATGTATATAACCGTGCTTATCACAGTTCGTGTACATCAATTACATCAATTTACAAGAAACAATAACGTATTATTATAACCGTGCCTATCACAGATCGTGTACACCAATTATATCAATTTACAAGAACAATAACGTATTATTATAACCGTGCCTATCATTGAGCGTCTACATCAATTATATCAATTTACAAGAAACAATAACGTATTATTATAACCGTGCCTATCATAGATCGTGTACATCAGTTATATCAATTTACAAGGAACAATAACGTATTATTATAACCGTGCCTATCACAGTTCGTGTACATTAATTATATCAATTTACAGGAAACATTAACGTATTATTATAACCGTGCCTATCACAGATCGTGTACACCAATTATATCAATTTACAAGAAACAATAATATATTATTATAACCGTGCCTATCACAGATCGTGTACATCAATTATATCAATTTACAAGAAACAATAACGTATTATTATAACCGTGCCTATCATAGATCGTGTACATCAGTTATATCAATTTACAAGAAACAATAACGTATTATTATAACCGTGCCTATCACAGTTCGTGTACATCAATTATATCAATTTACAAGAAATATTAACGTATTATTATAACCGTGCCTATCACAGATCGTGTACACCAATTATATCAATTTACAAGAAACAATAATGTATTATTATAACCGTGCCTATCACAGATCGTGTACATCAATTATATCAATTTACAAGAAACAATAACGTATTATTATAACCGTGCCTATCATAGATCGTGTACATCAGTTATATCAATTTACAAGAAACAGTAACGTATTATTATAACCGTGCCTATCACAGTTCGTGTACATTAATTATATCAATTTACAAGAAACAATAACGTATTATTATAACCGTGCCTATCATAGAGCGTCTACATCAATTATATCAATTTACAAGAAACAATAACGTATTATTATAACCGTGCCTATCATAGAGCGTCTACATCAATTATATCAATTTACAAGAAACAATAACGTATTATTATAACCGTGCCTATCACAGATCGTGTACACCAATTATATCAATTTACAAGAAACAATAACGTATTATTATAACCGTGCCTATCAGAGATCGTGTACATCAATTATATCAATTTACAAGAAACAATAACGTATTATTATAACCGTGCCTATCATAGATCGTGTACATCAGTTATATCAATTTACAAGGAACAATAACGTATTATTATAACCGTGCCTATCACAGTTCGTGTACATCAATTATATCAATTTACAAGAAACAATAATATATTATTATAACCGTGCCTATCACAGATCGTGTACACCAATTATATCAATTTACAAGAAACAATAATGTATTATTATAACCGTGCCTATCACAGATCGTGTACATCAATTATATCAATTTACAAGAAACAATAACGTATTATTTTAACCGTGCTTATCATAGATCGTGTACATCAGTTATATCAATTTACAAGAAACAATAACGTATTATTATAACCGAGCCTTGAACCACTTTTCAGAATTTATTGTAATTATTATTATTATCATCATGATTATTATTATTATTATTGTCATGTGTTGTGACATCTCTATATTACGCCTCGAGAGTTTAAAAGTGCGCAGTTTGTCTGTATGTATCTCTCTGTCTAACGTTGTGCAACCCCTGGCTACATACTGCCTTGTTCTCTCGTATTGGCTAGTGTTGTTGCTACCTTGCATTTTGTTGTGCAATTCGTTCTGCCATTGGCTCTGACAATATTTGACGCGAGTTTGGGGCCACTCCCAAACTACGCATTTGATTTTTCTGAGAGGCTTCTCTCCCCTCTGGGGGGACAGAAGCTAAGTCAGTCTTAGACGCGCCGAGATGTAAGGCGAACGTGTGTATTCGGGCAGAGGCCCACCCTCATGGCGCAGCGGAATGTGAGTACGGCTCAATGTATTTCTATCTAACGCAATGTAATTGTTTTTGTTAAACGTTCCTTCTTTTGCTTAATTCTCTTTCCTTTTCAAGATGTTATTGTTAGTATTTTAATCCTTGAACCAGATCTCCGGGACCTTGCGTAATGTCATACGGCGGAGTTCTTTTTGTTGCTTTTGTTATGTGCCCTTCTCACAGTTTTATTATTTTGGTTAATACCTGTAAGATTCGAAAGTATTGCGTTTCTGCGTCTTGGCTTAAATATATTTCCTGTCGGGCCTTAGTGCTCGTCTTTTGCGTCGGTGTCTCTTTGTACCACAAATGTTTCATTTGATTGGTAGCAATTGGACCTTTGTTTGTGGACAGTATGTGTGAGGTAACGGGACTGATGTCCAACGTCCCACTAATACGTGTCCCCTTTGTTTATAGAATATATGTGACGGTGGTTAACTGGGATTTTCTCCAGCTCCGATGTCATATTATTCTTTTTTTATATGTCGTGTTGTTGCGGCATTATGTTGGAGTATAAGCCTGTTTTTTTATAGCGTGCTTTCGATTTTTACCGGTCTCTTTCGTCCCAAGTCAATTGTAATGTAATGTATCTCCGTATATCTCATTTTCCTTTTGTTTTGTTTTTATCTTTCGATTTTCGCCGTATTACATAACTTAATGATATTCCCCCTTTTCTTCCCCTTCTTCCTACCTCCGTGAAATCTCTCTTCCCTTTGTTTTACTCCCCTCACTCCTCCCCCATCCCTCAGGTATGTTTACAATAACATCATGAAAAGCTTCGCGTCTTAGCAGTTCGAATTTTGACTTTTTGCAAGTTTGTCGTTTCTCTCTAACTTTTGTAAGTTTCGTTTTATTTTCTTTCAAGTTTGTATCTTTTCGTTAGATTCATGTTGTTGAGCGGTACTCAGGTTCTGTCGTGCTTTTTAGTTTTTTTTAAGTTTTTGAATTCTTTATTCTTGGTATTGGGTTTCTTTTGTATTATTGATCTTGTCTTAGCTTGCCTTTTTTCTTTGTTTTAAATAATTTGTTTATTTCGTGTACACGCTCTTTCTTTTATCCTCAATACATTTTTATATTTTAAGTAATATAGCTCCCTTGTCTTTTCATTTCTTATATTTAAGTTCCCCTTCCTTATCCTTATCCTTATCTCGATTTCGTCAATCTTGTCTTTGTGACGTAACAAAGGCACGATTAACACGCCTCTGGGATTTGTTTAATTAATTTTATGGGAATCTCATTTTTGCACTCTTGATTGTTGCATTAAGCAATTATTTGTTTGCATTTGGTTTTTTGGAAATCATCTTTTGCTCGCTCCGAAAACCTTGGGCCCAGCACCGGGTCGAGCAAGACGTCTTTTCCCCCATCCATTTGCGACCTTGTTGATTTTATCTTCCTCTGCTACTCTGACGCGCATTATTATTATTATTACTAGACCTTTATCGGCGCAATGGTAGCAGAGCACCGCTTGTGCTCTTACGTTAAACAAAATAGCAGAGGCGTGAGGAAATACAGTAGAAGTGAAAACAACACCTTAAACAGGATCGCTAAGGAGCGGGGAAAGGATGTCTCTTTCGATGCGTGCTGGGCCCAAGATTCCGGATCGAAAGAAAGATACTTTCCAAAAAAGGAATCGAATGAATTGTTTAAAACAAATCAAAAGCGGAATTGAAATTATCTAATTGATCGAGGAACCCAGAAGCGTGAAGGTCGTGACTGCGTTACAGTACGAAGCCAAGACCGACGAAATCGGACGAGAGATGAGGGAACTTAAAATTACAAATGAAAGAGGACGAAACCAAGTGAACTATTTACTATTGTATTTAAAGTAAACTAAAACAGGTGCGCATAAGAGTAAGGATATATCTAAACACAAAATGAAAGGTAAACGTGAAGAGGTATAAAATCGCTTAATAACAAATAAAATAAAATTAATGATTAAAGATGGTACCTCAGAAAGGAGCACACAAAAACAATCTCAAGAGAAAAGTGTATAAATGAACTTAAGCACTAACAAAGATGAAACAAGATTAATTAAAATGTACTTACAATCAATGTGCAACTAAACCGTAAGCGCGACTCGATAACCAAAATTTAAAATACAAAAACAAAACAAAAACGAAAAAGATAGAGAGTATGGATGAGTCGAATAAGAGAACACCTCTACTTACGAGGATGACCTGGACTAGAATGCCCCTCGCCAAGAACAGACTTCCAAAAAGCTTATGATGTTGTGAAATCATGGGGTACGGGGGGGGGGGGGGAGTGGTGGGGATGAGAAGGGTGCGTATGTAGGAAACGGGGGTGGGGGGGAGAGGGGGGGATGACACGGAGTTACGTAATATAACGAAGCCAGAGGAAACAACACAAAATTAACACATAAAAATAAAGGAAAATGAGTATTACATTAAATTAATTGACATTACCGGGACAGGAAATGAAAGGAAAAACCGATCAGCTAAGAAATATGCTTTGTAGGAAAATATAGGCTTACGTAGAGGTAGTTATGTCTAAATATAACGACATACGAAGAAACAAAGGAATTAAGGCATGACGAATGGACAGTGACTAACACAAAGACCATCGCTCACACACTTTTCCTAAAACAGAGGGAAGGATCAAATAGGAGGCGAAATGAGACATGGCTCCGTTACTCCAATGATACCTTGACCCAAAAAACAAACTCTGATACGACAATCAAATGAAAGATGCCTCGAAAGAGTGCACATCAATTTGTGACGTAATACAGAGCGCTAGAAAGCCTCGCAGAAAAGTAGCATATATTTCAGACCTGAAAGATTTGAGTAAAAATAAAACCGATTACATGAAAGGTAGGGATGACAAATAAACACAGAGGCTTCGCTAAACTAACGGAAACAAAGGCGAAGGGACTTGGGTTCATGGATCGAATTCACATCATCATAAGAAAGGGAAATTGATAAACTGAAATTCAAAAATGATAGCATGCCAGATAAAACCAAGTGATCGAATCGTACTTACGTTTAGTTGCGTTGGGCACGGGCGAAAAGCCCGACACACCTAGGCTGTGACCGTTTCACATGATGGTCAGAAATGGAAGGAAGCCACCTTCTCTAAAAGGAACGCAGTAACGCCGCTCGGGAAAAATAAGTCGTAGAACTCCCCCTCTCCAGAACATAAAGGGGGCCAATGGGAGAAGCAAAGCTTAGTAACAAGTTATGCTTCAACCAATGGTAACACAGTGTCAGTAGGGGTGAAAAGTTTCACCATCTGACGAAACATTTACGCAGAATTACAAAGTTTTATTATCATTATTTTCTTTTTGGTACATCCATTTTTTATATGTGTGACGTATTGACGTGCAGTAGAGGTAGGATCCGCCTTTATTTCACGCCTGTACTGATCCTTTATATGATTTGAATTTTTGTTGTTTTAATTTCATCTTAAAGTTTTTTTTTTCTTTCGTACCAAAAAAAAAAAAAAAAAAAATTTCCTCACCAGTGAACATCTTCGTGAATACGTGTGTATGAAAATATATGTGTGTTTGAGAAAAGAGACTTGCGTTTCGTCAAGCCTTTTATGGAAGTTATGACGTTCAAAGAACTTTTAATTAAGCTGCGTCTTATGAATAAGAGAAATGTGAGAACATTTTATTATGTCTTAATTTTTCATGTGTGTATCTGGTGTACATGATGTAATCTTCTTTCCTTCACCCTGTTCAAATGTATCTAATCGAAGAATGTTATTTTATATAATTTTGTTATGAAAAAGAAAAAATTCTTTTATGCCTTTGTTATGTAAAAGAATTTTTTTTGGAGAAAGCGGTGGAATTTGAACCACTTTTCAGAATTTATTGTAATTATTATTATTATCATCATGATTATTATTATTATTATTGTCATGTGTTGTGACATCTCTATATTACGCCTCGAGAGTTTAAAAGTGCGCAGTTTGTCTGTATGTATCTCTCTGTCTAACGTTGTGCAACCCCTGGCTACATACTGCCTTGTTCTCTCGTATTGGCTAGTGTTGTTGCTACCTTGCATTTTGTTGTGCAATTCGTTCTGCCATTGGCTCTGACAATATTTGACGCGAGTTTGGGGCCACTCCCAAACTACGCATTTGATTTTTCTGAGAGGCTTCTCTCCCCTCTGGGGGGACAGAAGCTAAGTCAGTCTTAGACGCGCCGAGATGTAAGGCGAACGTGTGTATTCGGGCAGAGGCCCACCCTCATGGCGCAGCGGAATGTGAGTACGGCTCAATGTATTTCTATCTAACGCAATGTAATTGTTTTTGTTAAACGTTCCTTCTTTTGCTTAATTCTCTTTCCTTTTCAAGATGTTATTGTTAGTATTTTAATCCTTGAACCAGATCTCCGGGACCTTGCGTAATGTCATACGGCGGAGTTCTTTTTGTTGCTTTTGTTATGTGCCCTTCTCACAGTTTTATTATTTTGGTTAATACCTGTAAGATTCGAAAGTATTGCGTTTCTGCGTCTTGGCTTAAATATATTTCCTGTCGGGCCTTAGTGCTCGTCTTTTGCGTCGGTGTCTCTTTGTACCACAAATGTTTCATTTGATTGGTAGCAATTGGACCTTTGTTTGTGGACAGTATGTGTGAGGTAACGGGACTGATGTCCAACGTCCCACTAATACGTGTCCCCTTTGTTTATAGAATATATGTGACGGTGGTTAACTGGGATTTTCTCCAGCTCCGATGTCATATTATTCTTTTTTTATATGTCGTGTTGTTGCGGCATTATGTTGGAGTATAAGCCTGTTTTTTTTATAGCGTGCTTTCGATTTTTACCGGTCTCTTTCGTCCCAAGTCAATTGTAATGTAATGTATCTCCGTATATCTCATTTTCCTTTTGTTTTGTTTTTATCTTTCGATTTTCGCCGTATTACATAACTTAATGATATTCCCCCTTTTCTTCCCCTTCTTCCTACCTCCGTGAAATCTCTCTTCCCTTTGTTTTACTCCCCTCACTCCTCCCCCCTCCCTCAGGTATGTTTACAATAACATCATGAAAAGCTTCGCGTCTTAGCAGTTCGAATTTTGACTTTTTGCAAGTTTGTCGTTTCTCTCTAACTTTTGTAAGTTTCGTTTTATTTTCTTTCAAGTTTGTATCTTTTCGTTAGATTCATGTTGTTGAGCGGTACTCAGGTTCTGTCGTGCTTTTTAGTTTTTTTTAAGTTTTTGAATTCTTTATTCTTGGTATTGGGTTTCTTTTGTATTATTGATCTTGTCTTAGCTTGCCTTTTTTCTTTGTTTTAAATAATTTGTTTATTTCGTGTACACGCTCTTTCTTTTATCCTCAATACATTTTTATATTTTAAGTAATATAGCTCCCTTGTCTTTTCATTTCTTATATTTAAGTTCCCCTTCCTTATCCTTATCCTTATCTCGATTTCGTCAATCTTGTCTTTGTGACGTAACAAAGGCACGATTAACACGCCTCTGGGATTTGTTTAATTAATTTTATGGGAATCTCATTTTTGCACTCTTGATTGTTGCATTAAGCAATTATTTGTTTGCATTTGGTTTTTTGGAAATCATCTTTTGCTCGCTCCGAAAACCTTGGGCCCAGCACCGGGTCGAGCAAGACGTCTTTTCCCCCATCCATTTGCGACCTTGTTGATTTTATCTTCCTCTGCTACTCTGACGCGCATTATTATTATTATTACTAGACCTTTATCGGCGCAGCCTATCACAGTTCGTGTACATCAATTATATCAATTTACAAGAAACAATAATGTATTATTATAACCGTGCCTATCACAGATCGTGTACATCAATTATATCAATTTACAGGAAACAATAACGTATTATTATAACCGTGCCTATCATAGATCGTGTACATCAGTTATATCAATTTACAAGAAACAATAACGTATTATTATAACCGTGTCTATCATAGAGCGTCTACATCAATTATATCAATTTACAAGAAACAATAACGTATTATTATAACCGTGCCTATCATAGATCGTGTACATCAGTTATATCAATTTACAAGAAACAATAACGTATTGTTATAACCGGGCCTATCATAGATCGTGTACACCAATTATATCAATTTACAAGAACCAATAACGTATTATTATAACCGTGCCTATCACAGATCGTGTACACCAATTATATCAATTTACAAGAAACAATAACGTATTATTATAACCGTGCCTATCACAGATCCTGTACACCAATTATATCAATTTACAAGAAACAATAATGTATTATTATAACCGTGCCTATCACAGATCGTGTACATCAATTATATCAATTTACAAGAAACAATAACGTATTATTATAACCGTGCTTATCATAGATCGTGTACATCAGTTATATCAATTTACAAGAAACAATAACGTATTATTATAACCGTGCCTATCACAGTTCGTGTACATCAATTATATCAATTTACAAGAAACATTAACGTATTATTATAACCGTGCCTATCACAGATCGTGTACACCAATTATATCAATTTACATGAAACAATAATGTATATAACCGTGCTTATCACAGTTCGTGTACATCAATTACATCAATTTACAAGAAACAATAACGTATTATTATAACCGTGCCTATCACAGATCGTGTACACCAATTATATCAATTTACAAGAACAATAACGTATTATTATAACCGTGCCTATCATAGAGCGTCTACATCAATTATATCAATTTACAAGAAACAATAACGTATTATTATAACCGTGCCTATCATAGATCGTGTACATCAGTTATATCAATTTACAAGGAACAATAACGTATTATTATAACCGTGCCTATCACAGTTCATGTACATCAATTATATCAATTTACAGGAAACATTAACGTATTATTATAACCGTGCCTATCACAGATCGTGTACACCAATTATATCAATTTACAAGAAACAATAATATATTATTATAACCGTGCCTATCACAGATCGTGTACATCAATTATATCAATTTACAAGAAACAATAACGTATTATTATAACCGTGCCTATCATAGATCGTGTACATCAGTTATATCAATTTACAAGAAACAATAACGTATTATTATAACCGTGCCTATCACAGTTCGTGTACATCAATTATATCAATTTACAAGAAACATTAACGTATTATTATAACCGTGCCTATCACAGATCGTGTACACCAATTATATCAATTTACAAGAAACAATAATGTATTATTATAACCGTGCCTATCACAGATCGTGTACATCAATTATATCAATTTACAAGAAACAATAACGTATTATTATAACCGTGCCTATCATAGATCGTGTACATCAGTTATATCAATTTACAAGAAACAGTAACGTATTATTATAACCGTGCCTATCACAGTTCGTGTACATTAATTATATCAATTTACAAGAAACAATAACGTATTATTATAACCGTGCCTATCATAGAGCGTCTACATCAATTATATCAATTTACAAGAAACAATAACGTATTATTATAACCGTGCCTATCATAGAGCGTCTACATCAATTATATCAATTTACAAGAAACAATAACGTATTATTATAACCGTGCCTATCACAGATCGTGTACACCAATTATATCAATTTACAAGAAACAATAACGTATTATTATAACCGTGCCTATCGTAGATCGTGTACATCAATTATATCAATTTACAAGAAACAATAACGTATTATTATAACCGTGCCTATCATAGATCGTGTACATCAGTTATATCAATTTACAAGGAACAATAACGTATTATTATAACCGTGCCTATCACAGTTCGTGTACATCAATTATATCAATTTACAGGAAACATTAACGTATTATTATAACCGTGCCTATCACAGATCGTGTACACCAATTATATCAATTTACAAGAAACAATAATGTATTATTATAACCGTGCCTATCACAGATCGTGTACATCAATTATATCAATTTACAAGAATCAATAACGTATTATTATAACCGTGCTTATCATAGATCGTGTACATCAGTTATATCAATTTACAAGAAACAATAACGTATTATTATAACCGAGCCTATCACAGTTCGTGTACATCAATTATATCAATTTACTAGAAACATTAACGTATTATTATAACCGTGCCTATCACAGATCGTGTACAACAATTATATCAATTTACAAGAAACAATAATGTATTATTATAACCGTGCCTATCACAGATCGTGTACATCAATTATATCAATTTACAAGAAACAATAACGTATTATTATAACCGTGCCTATCATAGATCGTGTACATCAGTTATATCATTTTACAAGAAACAATAACGTATTATTATAACCGTGCCTATCACAGTTCGTCTACATTAATTATATCAATTTACAAGAAACAATAACGTACTATTATAACCGTGCCTATCATAGAGCGTCTACATCAATTATATCAATTTACAAGAAACAATAACGTATTATTATAACCGTGCCAATCATAGATCGTGTACATCAGTTATATCAATTTACAAGGAACAGTAACGTATTGTTATAACCGGGCCTATCATAGATCGTGTACATCAGTTATACCAATTTACAAGAAACAATAACGTATTATTATAACCGTGCCTATCACAGTTCGTGTACATCAATTATATCAATTTACAGGAAACATTAACGTATTATTATAACCGTGCCTATCACAGATCGTGTACACCAATTATATCAATTTACAAGAAACAATAATATATTATTATAACCGTGCCTATCACAGATCGTGTACATCAATTATATCAATTTACAAGAAACAATAACGTATTATTATAACCGTGCCTATCACAGATCGTGTACACCAATTATATCAATTTACAAGAAACAATAACGTATTATTATAACCGTGCCTATCACAGATCGTGTACACCAATTATATCAATTTACAAGAAACAATAACGTATTATTATAACCGTGCCTATCATAGATCGTGTACATCAGTTATATCAATTTACAAGAAACAATAACGTATTATTATAACCGTGCCTATCACAGTTCGTGTACATTAATTATATCAATTTACAAGAAACAATAACGTATTATTATAACCGTGCCTATCATAGAGCGTCTACATCAATTATATCAATTTACAAGAAACAATAACGTATTATTATAACCGTGCCTATCATAGAGCGTCTACATCAATTATATAAATTAACAAGAAACTATAACGTATTATTTTAACCGTGCCTATCATAGATCGTGTACATCAGTTATATCAATTTACAAGAAACAATAACGTATTATTATAACCGGGCCTATCATAGATCGTGTACACCAATTATATCAATTTACAAGATACAATAACGTATTATTATAACCGTGCCTATCACAGATCGTGTACACCAATTATATCAATTTACAAGAAACAATAACGTATTATTATAACCGTGCCTATCACAGATCGTGTACACCAATTATATCAATTTACAAGAAACAATAATGTATTATTATTACCGTGCCTATCACAGATCGTGTACATCAATTATATCAATTTACAAGAAACAATAACGTATTATTATAACCGTGCCTATCATAGATCGTGTACATCAGTTATATCAATTTGCAAGAAACAATAACGTATTATTATAACCGTGCCTATCACAGTTCGTGTACATCAATTATATCAATTTACAAGAAACATTAACGTATTATTATAACCGTGCCTATCACAGATCGTGTACCCCAATTATATCAATTTACAAGAAACAATAATGTATTATTATAACCGTGCCTATCACAGTTCGTGTACATCAATTATATCAATTTACAAGAAACAATAACGTATTACTATAAGCGTGCCTACCATAGATCGTGTACATCAGTTATATCAATTTACAAGAAACAATAACGTATTATTATAACCGTGCCTATCACAGTTCGTGTACATCAATTATATCAATTTACAAGAAACAATAACGTATTATTATAACCGTGCCTATCACAGATCGTGTACACCAATTATATCAATTTACAAGAAACAATAACGTATTATTATAACCGTGCCTATCATAGAGCGTCTACATCAATTATATCAATTTACAAGAAACAATAACGTATTATTATAACCGTGCCTATCATAGATCGTGTACATCAGTTATATCAATTTACAAGGAACAATAACGTATTATTATAACCGTGCCTATCACAGTTCGTGTACATCAATTATATCAATTTACAGGAAACATTAACTTATTATTATAACCGTGCCTATCACAGATCGTGTACACCAATTATATCAATTTACAAGATACAATAACGTATTATTATAACCGTGCCTATCACAGATCGTGTACACCAATTATATCAATTTACAAGAAACAATAACATATTATTATAACCGTGCCTATCATAGATCGTGTACATCAGTTATATCAATTTACAAGAAATAATAACGTATTATTATAACCGTGCCTATCACAGTTCGTGTACATCAATTATTTCAATTTACAAGAAACATTAACGTATTATTATAACCGTGCCTATCACAGATCGTGTACACCAATTATATCAATTTACAAGAAACAATAATGTATTATTATAACCGTGCCTATCACAGATCGTGTACATCAATTATATCAATTTACAAGAAACAATAACGTATTATTATAACCGTGCCTATCATAGATCGTGTACATCAGTTATATCAATTTACAAGAAACAATAACGTATTATTATAACCGTGCCTATCACAGTTCGTGTACATTAATTATATCAATTTACAAGAAACAATAACGTATTATTATAACCGTGCCTATCATAGAGCGTCTACATCAATTATATCAATTTACAAGAAACAATAACGTATTATTATAACCGTGCCTATCATAGAGCGTCTACATCAATTATATCAATTTACAAGAAACAATAACGTATTATTATAACCGTGCCTATCATAGATCGTGTACATCAGTTATATCAATTTACAAGAAACAATAACGTATTATTATAACCGGGCCTATCATAGATCGTGTACACCAATTATATCAATTTACAAGAAACAATAACGTATTATTATAACCGTGTCTATCACAGATCGTGTACACCAATTATATCAATTTACAAGAAACAATAACGTATTATTATAACCGTGCCTATCACAGATCGTGTACACCAATTATATCAATTTACAAGAAACAATAATGTATTATTATAACCGTGCCTATCACAGATCGTGTACATCAATTATATCAATTTACAGGAAACAATAACGTATTATTATAACCGTGCCTATCATAGATCGTGTACATCAGTTATATCAATTTACAAGAAACAATAACGTATTGTTATAACCGTGCCTATCACAGTTCGTGTACATTAATTATATCAATTTACAAGAAACAATAACGTATTATTATAACCGTGCCTATCATAGAGCGTCTACATCAATTATATCAATTTACAAGAAACAATAACGTATTATTATAACCGTGCCTATCATAGAGCGTCTACATCAATTATATCAATTTACAAGAAACAATAACGTATTATTATAACCGTGCCTATCATTGATCGTGTACATCAGTTATATCAATTTACAAGAAACAATAACGTATTGTTATAACCGGGCCTATCATAGATCGTGTACACCAATTATATCAATTTACAAGAACCAATAACGTATTATTATAACCGTGCCTATCACAGATCGTGTACACCAATTATATCAATTTACAAGAAACAATAACGTATTATTATAACCGTGCCTATCACAGATCGTGTACACCAATTATATCAATTTACAAGAAACAATAATGTATTATTATAACCGTGCCTATCACAGATCGTGTACATCAATTATATCAATTTACAAGAAAAAATAACGTATTATTATAACCGTGCCTATCATAGATCGTGTACATCAGTTATATCAATTTACAAGAAACAATAACGTATTATTATAACCGTGCCTATCACAGTTCGTGTACATCAATTATATCAATTAACAAGAAACATTAACGTATTATTATAACCGTGCCTATCACAGATCGTGTACACCAATTATATCAATTTACAAGAAACAATAATGTATTATTATAACCGTGCCTATCACAGATCGTGTACATCAATTATATCAATTTACAAGAAACAATAACGTATTATTATAACCGTGCCTATCATAGAGCGTCTACATCAATTATATCAATTTACAAGAAACAATAACGTATTATTATAACCGTGCCTATCATAGAGCGTCTACATCAATTATATCAATTTACAAGAAACAATAACGTATTATTATAACCGTGCCTATCACAGATCGTGCACACCAATTATATCAATTTACAAGAAACAATAACGTATTATTATAACCGTGCCTATCATAGATCGTGTACATCAATTATATCAATTTACAAGAAACAATAACGTATTATTATAACCGTGCCTATCATAGATCGTGTACATCAGTTATATCAATTTACAAGAAACAATAACGTATTATGATAACCGGGCCTATCATAGATCGTGTACACCAATTATATCAATTTACAAGAAACAATAACGTATTATTATAACCGTGTCTATCACAGATCGTGTACACCAATTATATCAATTTACAAGAAACAATAACGTATTATTATAACCGTGCCTATCACAGATCGTGTACACCAATTATATCAATTTACAAGAAACAATAATGTATTATTATAACCGTGCCTATCACAGATCGTGTACATCAATTATATCAATTTACAGGAAACAATAACGTATTATTATAACCGTGCCTATCATAGATCGTGTACATCAGTTATATCAATTTACAAGAAACAATAACGTATTATTATAACCGTGCCTATCACAGTTCGTGTACATTAATTATATCAATTTACAAGAAACAATAACGTATTATTATAACCGTGCCTATCATAGAGCGTCTACATCAATTATATCAATTTACAAGAAACAATAACGTATTATTATAACCGTGCCTATCATAGAGCGTCTACATCAATTATATCAATTTACAAGAAACAATAACGTATTATTATAACCGTGCCTATCATAGATCGTGTACATCAGTTATATCAATTTACAAGAAACAATAACGTATTGTTATAACCGGGCCTATCATAGATCGTGTACACCAATTATATCAATTTACAAGAACCAATAACGTATTATTATAACCGTGCCTATCACAGATCGTGTACACCAATTATATCAATTTACAAGAAACAATAACGTATTATTATAACCGTGCCTATCACAGATCGTGTACACCAATTATATCAATTTACAAGAAACAATAATGTATTATTATAACCGTGCCTATCACAGATCGTGTACATCAATTATATCAATTTACAAGAAACAATAACGTATTATTATAACCGTGCCTATCATAGATCGTGTACATCAGTTATATCAATTTACAAGAAACAATAACGTATTATTATAACCGTGCCTATCACAGTTCGTGTACATCAATTATATCAATTAACAAGAAACATTAACGTATTATTATAACCGTGCCTATCACAGATCGTGTACACCAATTATATCAATTTACAAGAAACAATAATGTATTATTATAACCGTGCCTATCACAGATCGTGTACATCAATTATATCAATTTAGAAGAAAC
The DNA here is from genome assembly GCA_946902985.2 of Meconema thalassinum. NCBI lineage: Eukaryota > Metazoa > Arthropoda > Insecta > Orthoptera > Tettigoniidae > Meconema > Meconema thalassinum. The sequence continues at coordinate 21,067,360 of OX336391.1, forward strand.
AATAACATATTATTATAACCGTGCCTATCATAGATCGTGTACATCAGTTATATCAATTTACAAGAAACATTAACGTATTATTATAACCGTGCCTATCACAGTTCGTGTACATTAATTATATCAATTTACAAGAAACAATAACGTATTATTATAACCGTGCCTATCATAGAGCGTCTACATCAATTATATCAATTTACAAGAAACAATAACGTATTATTATAACCGTGCCTATCATAGAGCGTCTACATCAATTATATCAATTTACAAGAAACAATAACGTATTATTATAACCGTGCCTATCATAGATCGTGTACATCAGTTATATCAATTTACAAGAAACAATAACGTATTATTATAACCGTGCCTATCACAGTTCGTGTACATTAATTATATCAATTTACAAGAAACAGTAACGTATTATTATAACCGTGCCTATCATAGAGCGTCTACATCAATTATATCAATTTACAAGAAACAATAACGTATTATTATAACCGTGCCTATCACAGATCGTGTACATCAATTATATCAATTTAGAAGAAACAATAACGTATTATTATAACCGTGCCTATCATAGATCGTGTACATCAGTTATATCAATTTACAAGAAACATTAACGTATTATTATAACCGTGCCTATCACAGTTCGTGTACATTAATTATATCAATTTACAAGAAACAATAACGTATTATTATAACCGTGCCTATCATAGAGCGTCTACATCAATTATATCAATTTACAAGAAACAATAACGTATTATTATAACCGTGCCTATCATAGAGCGTCTACATCAATTATATCAATTTACAAGAAACAATAACGTATTATTATAACCGTGCCTATCATAGATCGTGTACACCAATTATATCAATTTACAAGAAACAATAACGTATTATTATAACCGTGCCTATCACAGATCGTGTACACCAATTATATCAATTTTCAAGAAACAATAACGTATTATTATAACCGTGCCTATCATAGATCGTGTACATCAGTTATATCAATTTACAAGAAACAATAACGTATTATTATAACCGTGCCTATCACAGATCGTGTACATTAATTATATCAATTTACAAGAAACAATAACGTATTATTATAACCGTGCCTATCATAGAGCGTCTACATCAATTATATCAATTTACAAGAAACAATAACGTATTATTATAACCGTGCCTATCATAGAGCGTCTACATCAATTATATCAATTTACAAGAAACAATAACGTATTATTATAACCGTGCCTATCACAGATCGTGTACACCAATTATATCAATTTACAAGAAACAATAACGTATTATTATAACCGTGCAATCGTAGATCGTGTACATCAATTATATCAATTTACAAGAAACAATAACGTATTATTATAACCGTGCCTATCATAGATCGTGTACATCAGTTATATCAATTTACAAGGAACAATAACGTATTATTATAACCGTGCCTATCACAGTTCGTGTACATCAATTATATCAATTTACAGGAAACATTAACGTATTATTATAACCGTGCCTATCACAGATCGTGTACACCAATTATATCAATTTACAAGAAACAATAATGTATTATTATAACCGTGCCTATCACAGATCGTGTACATCAATTATATCAATTTACAAGAATCAATAACGTATTATTATAACCGTGCTTATCATAGATCGTGTACATCAGTTATATCAATTTACAAGAAACAATAACGTATTATTATAACCGAGCCTATCACAGTTCGTGTACATCAATTATATCAATTTACAAGAAACATTAACGTATTATTATAACCGTGCCTATCACAGATCGTGTACAACAATTATATCAATTTACAAGAAACAATAATGTATTATTATAACCGTGCCTATCACAGATCGTGTACATCAATTATATCAATTTACAAGAAACAATAACGTATTATTAGAACCGTGCCAATCATAGATCGTGTACATCAGTTATATCATTTTACAAGAAACAATAACGTATTATTATAACCGTGCCTATCACAGTTCGTCTACATTAATTATATCAATTTACAAGAAACAATAACGTATTATTATAACCGTGCCTATCATAGAGCGTCTACATCAATTATATCAATTTACAAGAAACAATAACGTATTATTATAACCGTGCCAATCATAGATCGTGTACATCAGTTATATCAATTTACAAGGAACAGTAACGTATTGTTATAACCGGGCCTATCATAGATCTTGTACATCAGTTATACCAATTTACAAGAAACAATAACGTATTATTATAACCGTGCCTATCACAGTTCGTGTACATCAATTATATCAATTTACAGGAAACATTAACGTATTATTATAACCGTGCCTATCACAGATCGTGTACACCAATTATATCAATTTACAAGAAACAATAATATATTATTATAACCGTGCCTATCACAGATCGTGTACATCAATTATATCAATTTACAAGAAACAATAACGTATTATTATAACCGTGCCTATCACAGATCGTGTACACCAATCATATCAATTTACAAGAAACAATAACGTATTATTATAACCGTGCCTATCACAGATCGTGTACACCAATTATATCAATTTACAAGAAACAATAACGTATTATTATAACCGTGCCTATCATAGATCGTGTACATCAGTTATATCAATTTACAAGAAACAATAACGTATTATTATAACCGTGCCTATCACAGTTCGTGTACATTAATTATATCAATTTACAAGAAACAATAACGTATTATTATAACCGTGCCTATCATAGAGCGTCTACATCAATTATATCAATTTACAAGAAACAATAACGTATTATTATAACCGTGCCTATCATAGAGCGTCTACATCAATTATATAAATTAACAAGAAACTATAACGTATTATTTTAACCGTGCCTATCATAGATCGTGTACATCAGTTATATCAATTTACAAGAAACAATAACGTATTATTATAACCGGGCCTATCATAGATCGTGTACACCAATTATATCAATTTACAAGATACAATAACGTATTATTATAACCGTGCCTATCACAGATCGTGTACACCAATTATATCAATTTACAAGAAACAATAACGTATTATTATAACCGTGCCTATCACAGATCGTGTACACCAATTATATCAATTTACAAGAAACAATAATGTATTATTATTACCGTGCCTATCACAGATCGTGTACATAAATTATATCAATTTACAAGAAACAATAACGTATTATTATAACCGTGCCTATCATAGATCGTGTACATCAGTTATATCAATTTGCAAGAAACAATAACGTATTATTATAACCGTGCCTATCACAGTTCGTGTACATCAATTATATCAATTTACAAGAAACATTAACGTATTATTATAACCGTGCCTATCACAGATCGTGTACCCCAATTATATCAATTTACAAGAAACAATAATGTATTATTATAACCGTGCCTATCACAGTTCGTGTACATCAATTATATCAATTTACAAGAAACAATAACGTATTACTATAACCGTGCCTACCATAGATCGTGTACATCAGTTATATCAATTTACAAGAAACAATAACGTATTATTATAACCGTGCCTATCACAGTTCGTGTACATCAATTATATCAATTTACAAGAAACAATAACGTATTATTATAACCGTGCCTATCACAGATCGTGTACACCAATTATATCAATTTACAAGAAACAATAACGTATTATTATAACCGTGCCTATCATAGAGCGTCTACATCAATTATATCAATTTACAAGAAACAATAACGTATTATTATAACCGTGCCTATCATAGATCGTGTACATCAGTTATATCAATTTACAAGGAACAATAACGTATTATTATAACCGTGCCTATCACAGTTCGTGTACATCAATTATATCAATTTACAGGAAACATTAACTTATTATTATAACCGTGCCTATCACAGATCGTGTACACCAATTATATCAATTTACAAGAAACAATAATGTATTATTATAACCGTGCCTATCACAGATCGTGTACATCAATTATATCAATTTACAAGAAACAATAACATATTATTATAACCGTGCCTATCATAGATCGTGTACATCAGTTATATCAATTTACAAGAAATAATAACGTATTATTATAACCGTGCCTATCACAGTTCGTGTACATCAATTATTTCAATTTACAAGAAACATTAACGTATTATTATAACCGTGCCTATCACAGATCGTGTACACCAATTATATCAATTTACAAGAAACAATAATGTATTATTATAACCGTGCCTATCACAGATCGTGTACATCAATTATATCAATTTACAAGAAACAATAACGTATTATTATAACCGTGCCTATCATAGATCGTGTACATCAGTTATATCAATTTACAAGAAACAATAACGTATTATTATAACCGTGCCTATCACAGTTCGTGTACATTAATTATATCAATTTACAAGAAACAATAACGTATTATTATAACCGTGCCAATCATAGAGCGTCTACATCAATTATATCAATTTACAAGAAACAATAACGTATTATTATAACCGTGCCTATCATAGAGCGTCTACATCAATTATATCAATTTACAAGAAACAATAACGTATTATTATAACCGTGCCTATCATAGATCGTGTACATCAGTTATATCAATTTACAAGAAACAATAACGTATTATTATAACCGGGCCTATCATAGATCGTGTACACCAATTATATCAATTTACAAGAAACAATAACGTATTATTATAACCGTGTCTATCACAGATCGTGTACACCAATTATATCAATTTACAAGAAACAATAACGTATTATTATAACCGTGCCTATCACAGATCGTGTACACCAATTATATCAATTTACAAGAAACAATAATGTATTATTATAACCGTGCCTATCACAGATCGTGTACATCAATTATATCAATTTACAGGAAACAATAACGTATTATTATAACCGTGCCTATCATAGATCGTGTACATCAGTTATATCAATTTACAAGAAACAATAACGTATTATTATAACCGTGCCTATCACAGTTCGTATACATTAATTATATCAATTTACAAGAATTAATAACGTATTATTATAACCGTGCCTATCATAGAGCGTCTACATCAATTATATCAATTTACAAGAAACAATAACGTATTATTATAACCGTGCCTATCATAGAGCGTCTACATCAATTATATCAATTTACAAGAAACAATAACGTATTATTATAACCGTGCCTATCATAGATCGTGTACATCAGTTATATCAATTTACAAGAAACAATATCGTATTGTTATAACCGGGCCTATCATCGATCGTGTACACCAATTATATCAATTTACAAGAACCAATAACGTATTATTATAACCGTGCCTATCACAGATCGTGTACACCAATTATATCAATTTACAAGAAACAATAACGTATTATTATAACCGTGCCTATCACAGATCGTGTACACCAATTATATCAATTTACAAGAAACAATAATGTATTATTATAACCGTGCCTATCACAGATCGTGTACATCAATTATATCAATTTACAAGAAACAATAACGTATTATTATAACCGTGCCTATCATAGATCGTGTACATCAGTTATATCAATTTACAAGAAACAATAACGTATTATTATAACCGTGCCTATCACAGTTCGTGTACATCAATTATATCAATTAACAAGAAACATTAACGTATTATTATAACCGTGCCTATCACAGATCGTGTACACCAATTATATCAATTTACAAGAAACAATAATGTATTATTATAACCGTGCCTATCACAGATCGTGTACATCAATTATATCAATTTAGAAGAAACAATAACGTATTATTATAACCGTGCCTATCATAGATCGTGTACATCAGTTATATCAATTTACAAGAAACAATAACGTATTATTATAACCGTGCCTATCACAGTTCGTGTACATCAATTATATCAATTTACAGGAAACATTAACGTATTATTATAACCGTGCCTATCACAGATCGTGTACACCAATTATATCAATTTACAAGAAACAATAATGTATTATTATAACCGTGCCTATCACAGATCGTGTACATCAATTATATCAATTTACAAGAATCAATAACGTATTATTATAACCGTGCTTATCATAGATCGTGTACATCAGTTATATCAATTTACAAGAAACAATAACGTATTATTATAACCGAGCCTATCACAGTTCGTGTACATCAATTATATCAATTTACAAGAAACATTAACGTATTATTATAACCGTGCCTATCACAGATCGTGTACAACAATTATATCAATTTACAAGAAACAATAATGTATTATTATAACCGTGCCTATCACAGATCGTGTACATCAATTATATCAATTTACAAGAAACAATAACGTATTATTATAACCGTGCCTATCATAGATCGTGTACATCAGTTATATCATTTTACAAGAAACAATAACGTATTATTATAACCGTGCCTATCACAGTTCGTCTACATTAATTATATCAATTTACAAGAAACAATAACGTATTATTATAACCGTGCCTATCATAGAGCGTCTACATCAATTATATCAATTTACAAGAAACAATAACGTATTATTATAACCGTGCCAATCATAGATCGTGTACATCAGTTATATCAATTTACAAGGAACAGTAACGTATTGTTATAACCGGGCCTATCATAGATCGTGTACATCAGTTATACCAATTTACAAGAAACAATAACGTATTATTATAACCGTGCCTATCACAGTTCGTGTACATCAATTATATCAATTTACAGGAAACATTAACGTATTATTATAACCGTGCCTATCACAGATCGTGTACACCAATTATATCAATTTACAAGAAACAATAATATATTATTATAACCGTGCCTATCACAGATCGTGTACATCAATTATATCAATTTACAAGAAACAATAACGTATTATTATAACCGTGCCTATCACAGATCGTGTACACCAATTATATCAATTTACAAGAAACAATAACGTATTATTATAACCGTGCCTATCACTGATCGTGTACACCAATTATATCAATTTACAAGAAACAATAACGTATTATTATAACCGTGCCTATCATAGATCGTGTACATCAGTTATATCAATTTACAAGAAACAATAACGTATTATTATAACCGTGCCTATCACAGTTCGTGTACATTAATTATATCAATTTACAAGAAACAATAACGTATTATTATAACCGTGCCTATCATAGAGCGTCTACATCAATTATATCAATTTACAAGAAACAATAACGTATTATTATAACCGTGCCTATCATAGAGCGTCTACATCAATTATATAAATTAGCAAGAAACTATAACGTATTATTTTAACCGTGCCTATCATAGATCGTGTACATCAGTTATATCAATTTACAAGAAACAATAACGTATTATTATAACCGGGCCTATCATAGATCGTGTACACCAATTATATCAATTTACAAGATACAATAACGTATTATTATAACCGTGCCTATCACAGATCGTGTACACCAATTATATCAATTTACAAGAAACAATAACGTATTATTATAACCGTGCCTATCACAGATCGTGTACACAAATTATATCAATTTACAAGAAACAATAATGTATTATTATTACCGTGCCTATCACAGATCGTGTACATAAATTATATCAATTTACAAGAAACAATAACGTATTATTATAACCGTGCCTATCATAGATCGTGTACATCAGTTATATCAATTTGCAAGAAACAATAACGTATTATTATAACCGTGCCTATCACAGTTCGTGTACATCAATTATATCAATTTACAAGAAACATTAACGTATTATTATAACCGTGCCTATCACAGATCGTGTACCCCAATTATATCAATTTACAAGAAACAATAATGTATTATTATAACCGTGCCTATCACAGTTCGTGTACATCAATTATATCAATTTACAAGAAACAATAACGTATTACTATAACCGTGCCTACCATAGATCGTGTACATCAGTTATATCAATTTACAAGAAACAATAACGTATTATTATAACCGTGCCTATCACAGTTCGTGTACATCAATTATATCAATTTACAAGAAACAATAACGTATTATTATAACCGTGCCTATCACAGATCGTGTACACCAATTATATCAATTTACAAGAAACAATAACGTATTATTATAACCGTGCCTATCATAGAGCGTCTACATCAATTATATCAATTTACAAGAAACAATAACGTATTATTATAACCGTGCCTATCATAGATCGTGTACATCAGTTATATCAATTTACAAGGAACAATAACGTATTATTATAACCGTGCCTATCACAGTTCGTGTACATCAATTATATCAATTTACAGGAAACATTAACTTATTATTATAACCGTGCCTATCACAGATCGTGTACACCAATTATATCAATTTACAAGAAACAATAATGTATTATTATAACCGTGCCTATCACAGATCGTGTACATCAATTATATCAATTTACAAGAAACAATAACATATTATTATAACCGTGCCTATCATAGATCGTGTACATCAGTTATATCAATTTACAAGAAATAATAACGTATTATTATAACCGTGCCTATCACAGTTCGTGTACATCAATTATTTCAATTTACAAGAAACATTAACGTATTATTATAACCGTGCCTATCACAGATCGTGTACACCAATTATATCAATTTACAAGAAACAATAATGTATTATTATAACCGTGCCTATCACAGATCGTGTACATCAATTATATCAATTTACAAGAAACAATAACGTATTATTATAACCGTGCCTATCATAGATCGTGTACATCAGTTATATCAATTTACAAGAAACAATAACGTATTATTATAACCGTGCCTATCACAGTTCGTGTACATTAATTATATCAATTTACAAGAAACAATAACGTATTATTATAACCGTGCCTATCATAGAGCGTCTACATCAATTATATCAATTTACAAGAAACAATAACGTATTATTATAACCGTGCCTATCATAGAGCGTCTACATCAATTATATCAATTTACAAGAAACAATAACGTATTATTATAACCGTGCCTATCATAGATCGTGTACATCAGTTATATCAATTTACAAGAAACAATAACGTATTATTATAACCGGGCCTATCATAGATCGTGTACACCAATTATATCAATTTACAAGAAACAATAACGTATTATTATAACCGTGTCTATCACAGATCGTGTACACCAATTATATCAATTTACAAGAAACAATAACGTATTATTATAACCGTGCCTATCACAGATCGTGTACACCAATTATATCAATTTACAAGAAACAATAATGTATTATTATAACCGTGCCTATCACAGATCGTGTACATCAATTATATCAATTTACAGGAAACAATAACGTATTATTATAACCGTGCCTATCATAGATCGTGTACATCAGTTATATCAATTTACAAGAAACAATAACGTATTATTATAACCGTGCCTATCACAGTTCGTATACATTAATTATATCAATTTACAAGAATTAATAACGTATTATTATAACCGTGCCTATCATAGAGCGTCTACATCAATTATATCAATTTACAAGAAACAATAACGTATTATTATAACCGTGCCTATCATAGAGCGTCTACATCAATTATATCAATTTACAAGAAACAATAACGTATTATTATAACCGTGCCTATCATAGATCGTGTACATCAGTTATATCAATTTACAAGAAACAATAACGTATTGTTATAACCGGGCCTATCATAGATCGTGTACACCAATTATATCAATTTACAAGAACCAATAACGTATTATTATAACCGTGCCTATCACAGATCGTGTACACCAATTATATCAATTTACAAGAAACAATAACGTATTATTATAACCGTGCCTATCACAGATCGTGTACACCAATTATATCAATTTACAAGAAACAATAATGTATTATTATAACCGTGCCTATCACAGATCGTGTACATCAATTATATCAATTTACAAGAAACAATAACGTATTATTATAACCGTGCCTATCATAGATCGTGTACATCAGTTATATCAATTTACAAGAAACAATAACGTATTATTATAACCGTGCCTATCACAGTTCGTGTACATCAATTATATCAATTAACAAGAAACATTAACGTATTATTATAACCGTGCCTATCACAGATCGTGTACACCAATTATATCAATTTACAAGAAACAATAATGTATTATTATAACCGTGCCTATCACAGATCGTGTACATCAATTATATCAATTTAGAAGAAACAATAACGTATTATTATAACCGTGCCTATCATAGATCGTGTACATCAGTTATATCAATTTACAAGAAACATTAACGTATTATTATAACCGTGCCTATCACAGTTCGTGTACATTAATTATATCAATTTACAAGAAACAATAACGTATTATTATAACCGTGCCTATCATAGAGCGTCTACATCAATTATATCAATTTACAAGAAACAATAACGTATTATTATAACCGTGCCTATCATAGAGCGTCTACATCAATTATATCAATTTACAAGAAACAATAACGTATTATTATAACCGTGCCTATCATAGATCGTGTACATCAGTTATATCAATTTACAAGAAACAATAACGTATTATTATAACCGTGCCTATCACAGTTCGTGTACATTAATTATATCAATTTACAAGAAACAGTAACGTATTATTATAACCGTGCCTATCACAGATCGTGTACACCAATTATATCAATTTACAAGAAACAATAACGTATTATTATAACCGTGCCTATCACAGATCGTGTACACCAATTATATCAATTTTCAAGAAACAATAACGTATTATTATAACCGTGCCTATCATAGATCGTGTACATCAGTTATATCAATTTACAAGAAACAATAACGTATTATTATAACCGTGCCTATCACAGATCGTGTACATTAATTATATCAATTTACAAGAAACAATAACGTATTATTATAACCGTGCCTATCATAGAGCGTCTACATCAATTATATCAATTTACAAGAAACAATAACGTATTATTATAACCGTGCCTATCATAGAGCGTCTACATCAATTATATAAATTAACAAGAAACAATAACGTATTATTTTAACCGTGCCTATCATAGATCGTGTACATCAGTTATATCAATTTACAAGAAACAATAACGTATTATTATAACCGGGCCTATCATAGATCGTGTACACCAATTATATCAATTTACAAGAAACAATAACGTATTATTATAACCGTGCCTATCACAGATCGTGTACACCAATTATATCAATTTACAAGAAACAATAATGTATTATTATTACCGTGCCTATCACAGATCGTGTACATCAATTATATCAATTTACAAGAAACAATAACGTATTATTATAACCGTGCCTATCATAGATCGTGTACATCAGTTATATCAATTTACAAGAAACAATAACGTATTATTATAACCGTGCCTATCACAGTTCGTATACATTAATTATATCAATTTACAAGAATTAATAACGTATTATTATAACCGTGCCTATCATAGAGCGTCTACATCAATTATATCAATTTACAAGAAACAATAACGTATTATTATAACCGTGCCTATCATAGAGCGTCTACATCAATTATATCAATTTACAAGAAACAATAACGTATTATTATAACCGTGCCTATCATAGATCGTGTACATCAGTTATATCAATTTACAAGAAACAATAACGTATTGTTATAACCGGGCCTATCATAGATCGTGTACACCAATTATATCAATTTACAAGAACCAATAACGTATTATTATAACCGTGCCTATCACAGATCGTGTACACCAATTATATCAATTTACAAGAAACAATAACGTATTATTATAACCGTGCCTATCACAGATCGTGTACACCAATTATATCAATTTACAAGAAACAATAATGTATTATTATAACCGTGCCTATCACAGATCGTGTACATCAATTATATCAATTTACAAGAAACAATAACGTATTATTATAACCGTGCCTATCATAGATCGTGTACATCAGTTATATCAATTTACAAGAAACAATAACGTATTATTATAACCGTGCCTATCACAGTTCGTGTACATCAATTATATCAATTAACAAGAAACATTAACGTATTATTATAACCGTGCCTATCACAGATCGTGTACACCAATTATATCAATTTACAAGAAACAATAATGTATTATTATAACCGTGCCTATCACAGATCGTGTACATCAATTATATCAATTTAGAAGAAACAATAACGTATTATTATAACCGTGCCTATCATAGATCGTGTACATCAGTTATATCAATTTACAAGAAACATTAACGTATTATTATAACCGTGCCTATCACAGTTCGTGTACATTAATTATATCAATTTACAAGAAACAATAACGTATTATTATAACCGTGCCTATCATAGAGCGTCTACATCAATTATATCAATTTACAAGAAACAATAACGTATTATTATAACCGTGCCTATCATAGAGCGTCTACATCAATTATATCAATTTACAAGAAACAATAACGTATTATTATAACCGTGCCTATCATAGATCGTGTACATCAGTTATATCAATTTACAAGAAACAATAACGTATTATTATAACCGTGCCTATCACAGTTCGTGTACATTAATTATATCAATTTACAAGAAACAGTAACGTATTATTATAACCGTGCCTATCACAGATCGTGTACACCAATTATATCAATTTACAAGAAACAATAACGTATTATTATAACCGTGCCTATCACAGATCGTGTACACCAATTATATCAATTTTCAAGAAACAATAACGTATTATTATAACCGTGCCTATCATAGATCGTGTACATCAGTTATATCAATTTACAAGAAACAATAACGTATTATTATAACCGTGCCTATCACAGATCGTGTACATTAATTATATCAATTTACAAGAAACAATAACGTATTATTATAACCGTGCCTATCATAGAGCGTCTACATCAATTATATCAATTTACAAGAAACAATAACGTATTATTATAACCGTGCCTATCATAGAGCGTCTACATCAATTATATAAATTAACAAGAAACAATAACGTATTATTTTAACCGTGCCTATCATAGATCGTGTACATCAGTTATATCAATTTACAAGAAACAATAACGTATTATTATAACCGGGCCTATCATAGATCGTGTACACCAATTATATCAATTTACAAGAAACAATAACGTATTATTATAACCGTGCCTATCACAGATCGTGTACACCAATTATATCAATTTACAAGAAACAATAATGTATTATTATTACCGTGCCTATCACAGATCGTGTACATCAATTATATCAATTTACAAGAAACAATAACGTATTATTATAACCGTGCCTATCATAGATCGTGTACATCAGTTATATCAATTTACAAGAAACAATAACGTATTATTATAACCGTGCCTATCACAGTTCGTGTACATCAATTATATCAATTTACAAGAAACATTAACGTATTATTATAACCGTGCCTATCACAGATCGTGTACCCCAATTATATCAATTTACAAGAAACAATAATGTATTATTATAACCGTGCCTATCACAGTTCGTGTACATCAATTATATCAATTTACAAGAAACAATAACGTATTATTATAACCGTGCCTATCATAGATCGTGTACATCAGTTATATCAATTTACAAGAAACAATAACGTATTATTATAACCGTACCTATCACAGTTCGTGTACATCAATTATATCAATTTACAAGAAACAATAACGTATTATTATAACCGTGCCTATCACAGATCGTGTACACCAATTATATCAATTTACAAGAAACAATAACGTATTATTATAACCGTGCCTATCACAGTTCGTGTACATCAATTATATCAATTTACAAGAAACAATAACGTATTATTATACCCGTGCCTATCATAGATCGTGTACATCAGTTATATCAATTTTCAAGAAACAATAACGTATTATTATAACCGTGCCTATCACAGTTCGTGTACATTAATTATATCAATTTACAAGAAACAATAACGTATTATTATAACCGTGCCTATCACAGAGCGTCTACATCAATTATATCAATTTACAAGAAACATTAATGTTTTATTAAAACCGTGCCTATCACAGATCGTGTACATCAATTATATCAATTTACAAGAAACAATAACGTATTATTATAACCGGGCCTATCATAGATCGTGTACACCAATTATATCAATTTACAAGAAACAATAACGTATTATTATAACCGTGCCTATCACAGATCGTGTACACCAATTATATCAATTTACAAGAAACAATAACGTATTATTATAACCGTGCCTATCACAGATCGTTTACACCAATTATATCAATTTACAAGAAACAATAATGTATTATTATAACCGTGCCTATCACAGATCGTGTACATCAATTATATCAATTTACAAGAAACAATAACGTATTCTTATAACCGTGCCTATCATAGATCGTGTACATCAGTTATATCAATTTACAAGAAACAATAACGTATTATTATAACCGTGCCTATCACAGTTCGTGTACATCAATTATATCAATTTACAAGAAACAATAACGTATTATTATAACCGTGCCTATCACAGATCGTGTACACCAATTATATCAATTTACAAGAAACAATAACGTATTATTATAACCGTGCCTATCACAGATCGTATACATGAATTATATCAATTTACAAGAAACAATAATGTATTATTATAACCGTGCCTATCATAGATCGTATACATCAATTATATCAATTTACAAGAAACAATAATGTATTATTATAACCGTGCCTATCACAGATCGTGTACATCAATTATATCAATTTACAAGAAACAATAACGTATTATTATAACCGTGCCTATCACAGAGCGTCTACATCAATTATATCAATTTACAAGAAACATTAATGTTTTATTAAAACCGTGCCTATCACAGATCGTGTACATCAATTATATCAATTTACAAGAAACAATAACGTATTATTATAACCGGGCCTATCATAGATCGTGTACACCAATTATATCAATTTACAAGAAACAATAACGTATTATTATAACCGTGCCTATCAGAGATCGTGTACACCAATTATATCAATTTACAAGAAACAATAACGTATTATTATAACCGTGCCTATCACAGATCGTTTACACCAATTATATCAATTTACAAGAAACAATAATGTATTATTATAACCGTGCCTATCACAGATCGTGTACATCAATTATATCAATTTACAAGAAACAATAACGTATTATTATAACCGTGCCTATCATAGATCGTGTACATCAGTTATATCAATTTACAAGAAACAATAACGTATTATTATAACCGTGCCTATCACAGTTCGTGTACATCAATTATATCAATTTACAAGAAACATTAACGTATTATTATAACCGTGCCTATCACAGATCGTGTACACCAATTATATCAATTTACAAGAAACAATAATGTATTATTATAACCGTGCCTATCACAGTTCGTGTACATCAATTATATCAATTTACAAGAAACAATAACGTATTATTATAACCGTGCCTATCATAGATCGTGTACATCAGTTATATCAATTAAAAGAAACAATAACTTATTATTATAACCGTGCCTATCACAGTTCGTGTACATCAATTATATCAATTTACAAGATACAATAACGTATTATTATAACCGTGCCTATCACAGATCGTGTACACCAATTATATCAATTTACAAGAAACAATAATGTATTATTATAACCGTGCCTATCACAGATCGTGTACATCAATTATATCAATTTACAAGAAACAATAACGTATTATTATAACCGTGCCTATCATAGATCGTGTACATCAGTTATATCAATTTACAAGGAACAATAACGTATTATTAATACCGTGCCTATCACAGTTCGTGTACATCAATTATATCAATTTACAGGAAACATTAACGTATTATTATAACCGTGCCTATCACAGATCGTGTACACCAATTATATCAATTTACAAGAAACAATAATGTATTATTATAACTGTGCCTATCACAGATCGTGTACATCAATTATATCAATTTACAAGAATCAATAACGTATTATTATAACCGTGCCTATCATAGATCGTGTACATCAGTTATATCAATTTACAAGGAACAATAACGTATTATTATAACCGTGCCTATCACAGTTCGTGTACATCAATTATATCAATTTACAGGAAACATTAACTTATTATTATAACCGTGCCTATCACAGATCGTGTACACCAATTATATCAATTTACAAGAAACAATAATGTATTATTATAACCGTGCCTATCACAGATCGTGTACATCAATTATATCAATTTAGAAGAAACAATAACGTATTATTATAACCGTGCCTATCATAGATCGTGTACATCAGTTATATCAATTTACAAGAAGCAATAACGTATTATTATAACCGTGCCTATCACAGTTCGTGTACATTAATTATATCAATTTACAAGAAACAGTAACGTATTATTATAACCGTGCCTATCACAGATCGTGTACACCAATTATATCAATTTACAAGAAACAATAACGTATTATTATAACCGTGCCTATCACAGATCGTGTACACCAATTATATCAATTTACAAGAAACAATAAGGTATTATTATAACCGTGCCTATCACAGATCGTGTACACCAATTATATCAATTTACAAGAACCAATAACGTATTATTATAACCGTGCCTATCACAGATCGTGTACACCAATTATATCAATTTACAAGAAACAATAACGTATTATTATAACCGTGCCTATCACAGATCGTGTACACCAATTATATCAATTTACAAGAAACAATAATGTATTATTATAACCGTGCCTATCACAGTTCGTGTACATTAATTATATCAATTTACAAGAAACAATAACGTATTATTATAACCGTGCCTATCATAGAGCGTCTACATGAATTATATCAATTTACAAGAAACAATAACGTATTATTATAACCGTGCCTATCATAGAGCGTCTACATCAATTATATCAATTTACAAGAAACAATAACGTATTATTATAACCGTGCCTATCACAGATCGTGTACACCAATTATATCAATTTACAAGAAACAATAACGTATTATTATAACCGTGCCTATCAGAGATCGTGTACATCAATTATATCAATTTACAAGAAACAATAACGTATTATTATAACCATGCCTATCATAGATCGTGTACATCAGTTATATCAATTTACAAGGAACAATAACGTATTATTATAACCGTGCCTATCACAGTTCGTGTACATCAATTATATCAATTTACAAGAAACAATAATATATTATTATAACCGTGCCTATCACAGATCGTGTACACCAATTATATCAATTTACAAGAAACAATAATGTATTATTATAACCGTGCCTATCACAGATCGTGTACATCAATTATATCAATTTACAAGAAACAATAACGTATTATTATAACCGTGCTTATCATAGATCGTGTACATCAGTTATATCAATTTACAAGAAACAATAACGTATTATTATAACCGAGCCTATCACAGTTCGTGTACATCAATTATATCAATTTACAAGAAACAATAATGTATTATTATAACCGTGCCTATCACAGATCGTGTACATCAATTATATCAATTTACAGGAAACAATAACGTATTATTATAACCGTGCCTATCATAGATCGTGTACATCAGTTATATCAATTTACAAGAAACAATAACGTATTATTATAACCGTGCCTATCACAGTTCGTGTACATTAATTATATCAATTTACAAGAAACAATAACGTAATATTATAACCGTGCCTATCAGAGATCGTGTACATCAATTATATCAATTTACAAGAAACAATAACGTATTATTATAACCGTGCCTATCATAGATCGTGTACATCAGTTATATCAATTTACAAGAAACAATAACGTATTATAACCGGGCCTATCATAGATCGTGTACACCAATTATATCAATTTACAAGATACAATAACGTATTATTATAACCGTGCCTATCACAGATCGTGTACACCAATTATATCAATTTACAAGAAACAATAACGTATTATTATAACCGTGCCTATCACAGATCGTGTACACCAATTATATCAATTTACAAGAAACAATAATGTATTATTATTACCGTGCCTATCACAGATCGTGTACATCAATTATATCAATTTACAAGAAACAATAACGTATTATTATAACCGTGCCTATCATAGATCGTGTACATCAGTTATATCAATTTGCAAGAAACAATAACGTATTATTATAACCGTGCCTATCACAGTTCGTGTACATCAATTATATCAATTTACAAGAAACATTAACGTATTATTATAACCGTGCCTATCACAGATCGTGTACCCCAATTATATCAATTTACAAGAAACAATAATGTATTATTATAACCGTGCCTATCACAGTTCGTGTACATCAATTATATCAATTTACAAGAAACAATAACGTATTACTATAACCGTGCCTACCATAGATCGTGTACATCAGTTATATCAATTTACAAGAAACAATAACGTATTATTATAACCGTGCCTATCACAGTTCGTGTACATCAATTATATCAATTTACAAGAAACAATAACGTATTATTATAACCGTGCCTATCACAGATCGTGTACACCAATTATATCAATTTACAAGAAACAATAACGTATTATTATAACCGTGCCTATCATAGAGCGTCTACATCAATTATATCAATTTACAAGAAACAATAACGTATTATTATAACCGTGCCTATCATAGATCGTGTACATCAGTTATATCAATTTACAAGGAACAATAACGTATTATTATAACCGTGCCTATCACAGTTCGTGTACATCAATTATATCAATTTACAGGAAACATTAACTTATTATTATAACCGTGCCTATCACAGATCGTGTACACCAATTATATCAATTTACAAGAAACAATAATGTATTATTATAACCGTGCCTATCACAGATCGTGTACATCAATTATATCAATTTACAAGAAACAATAACATATTATTATAACCGTGCCTATCATAGATCGTGTACATCAGTTATATCAATTTACAAGAAATAATAACGTATTATTATAACCGTGCCTATCACAGTTCGTGTACATCAATTATTTCAATTTACAAGAAACATTAACGTATTATTATAACCGTGCCTATCACAGATCGTGTACACCAATTATATCAATTTACAAGAAACAATAATGTATTATTATAACCGTGCCTATCACAGATCGTGTACATCAATTATATCAATTTACAAGAAACAATAACGTATTATTATAACCGTGCCTATCATAGATCGTGTACATCAGTTATATCAATTTACAAGAAACAATAACGTATTATTATAACCGTGCCTATCACAGTTCGTGTACATTAATTATATCAATTTACAAGAAACAATAACGTATTATTATAACCGTGCCTATCATAGAGCGTCTACATCAATTATATCAATTTACAAGAAACAATAACGTATTATTATAACCGTGCCTATCATAGAGCGTCTACATCAATTATATCAATTTACAAGAAACAATAACGTATTATTATAACCGTGCCTATCATAGATCGTGTACATCAGTTATATCAATTTACAAGAAACAATAACGTATTATTATAACCGGGCCTATCATAGATCGTGTACACCAATTATATCAATTTACAAGAAGCAATAACGTATTATTATAACCGTGTCTATCACAGATCGTGTACACCAATTATATCAATTTACAAGAAACAATAACCTATTATTATAACCGTCTCTATCACAGATCGTGTACACCAATTATATCAATTTACAAGAAACAATAATGTATTATTATAACCGTGCCTATCACAGATCGTGTACATCAATTATATCAATTTACAGGAAACAATAACGTATTATTATAACCGTGCCTATCATAGATCGTGTACATCAGTTATATCAATTTACAAGAAACAATAACGTATTATTATAACCGTGCCTATCACAGTTCGTGTACATTAATTATATCAATTTACAAGAAACAATAACGTATTATTATAACCGTGCCTATCATAGAGCGTCTACATCAATTATATCAATTTACAAGAAACAATAACGTATTATTATAACCGTGCCTATCATAGAGCGTCTACATCAATTATATCAATTTACAAGAAACAATAACGTATTATTATAACCGTGCCTATCATAGATCGTGTACATCAGTTATATCAATTTACAAGAAACAATAACGTATTGTTATAACCGGGCCTATCATAGATCGTGTACACCAATTATATCAATTTACAAGAACCAATAACGTATTATTATAACCGTGCCTATCACAGATCGTGTACACCAATTATATCAATTTACAAGAAACAATAACGTATTATTATAACCGTGCCTATCACAGATCGTGTACACCAATTATATCAATTTACAAGAAACAATAATGTATTATTATAACCGTGCCTATCACAGATCGTGTACATCAATTATATCAATTTACAAGAAACAATAACGTATTATTATAACCGTGCCTATCATAGATCGTGTACATCAGTTATATCAATTTACAAGAAACAATAACGTATTATTATAACCGTGCCTATCACAGTTCGTGTACATCAATTATATCAATTAACAAGAAACATTAACGTATTATTATAACCGTGCCTATCACAGATCGTGTACACCAATTATATCAATTTACAAGGAACAATAATGTATTATTATAACCGTGCCTATCACAGATCGTGTACATCAATTATATCAATTTAGAAGAAACAATAACGTATTATTATAACCGTGCCTATCATAGATCGTGTACATCAGTTATATCAATTTACAAGAAACATTAACGTATTATTATAACCGTGCCTATCACAGTTCGTGTACATTAATTATATCAATTTACAAGAAACAATAACGTATTATTATAACCGTGCCTATCATAGAGCGTCTACATCAATTATATCAATTTACAAGAAACAATAACGTATTATTATAACCGTGCCTATCATAGAGCGTCTACATCAATTATATCAATTTACAAGAAACAATAACGTATTATTATAACCGTGCCTATCATAGATCGTGTACATCAGTTATATCAATTTACAAGAAACAATAACGTATTATTATAACCGTGCCTATCACAGTTCGTGTACATTAATTATATCAATTTACAAGAAACAGTAACGTATTATTATAACCGTGCCTATCACAGATCGTGTACACCAATTATATCAATTTACAAGAAACAATAACGTATTATTATAACCGTGCCTATCACAGATCGTGTACACCAATTATATCAATTTTCAAGAAACAATAACGTATTATTATAACAGTGCCTATCATAGATCGTGTACATCAGTTATATCAATTTACAAGAAACAATAACGTATTATTATAACCGTGCCTATCACAGATCGTGTACATTAATTATATCAATTTACAAGAAACAATAACGTATTATTATAACCGTGCCTATCATAGAGCGTCTACATCAATTATATCAATTTACAAGAAACAATAACGTATTATTATAACCGTGCCTATCATAGAGCGTCTACATCAATTATATAAATTAACAAGAAACAATAACGTATTATTTTAACCGTGCCTATCATAGATCGTGTACATCAGTTATATCAATTTACAAGAAACAATAACGTATTATTATAACCGGGCCTATCATAGATCGTGTACACCAATTATATCAATTTACAAGAAACAATAACGTATTATTATAACCGTGCCTATCACAGATCGTGTACACCAATTATATCAATTTACAAGAAACAATAATGTATTATTATTACCGTGCCTATCACAGATCGTGTACATCAATTATATCAATTCACAAGAAACAATAACGTATTATTATAACCGTGCCTATCATAGATCGTGTACATCAGTTATATCAATTTACAAGAAACAATAACGTATTATTATAACCGTGCCTATCACAGTTCGTGTACATCAATTATATCAATTTACAAGAAACATTAACGTATTATTATAACCGTGCCTATCACAGATCGTGTACCCCAATTATATCAATTTACAAGAAACAATAATGTATTATTTTAACCGTGCCTATCACAGTTCGTGTACATCAATTATATCAATTTACAAGAAACAATAACGTATTATTATAACCGTGCCTATCATAGATCGTGTACATCAGTTATATCAATTTACAAGAAACAATAACGTATTATTATAACCGTGCCTATCACAGTTCGTGTACATCAATTATATCAATTTACAAGAAACAATAACGTATTATTATAACCGTGCCTATCACAGATCGTGTACACCAATTATATCAATTTACAAGAAACAATAACGTATTATTATAACCGTGCCTATCACAGTTCGTGTACATCAATTATATCAATTTACAAGAAACAATAACGTATTATTATACCCGTGCCTATCATAGATCGTGTACATCAGTTATATCAATTTTCAGGAAACAATAACGTATTATTATAACCGTGCCTATCACAGTTCGTGTACATTAATTATATCAATTTACAAGAAACAATAACGTATTATTATAACCGTGCCTATCACAGAGCGTCTACATCAATTATATCAATTTACAAGAAACATTAATGTTTTATTAAAACCGTGCCTATCACAGATCGTGTACATCAATTATATCAATTTACAAGAAACAATAACGTATTATTATAACCGGGCCTATCATAGATCGTGTACACCAATTATATCAATTTACAAGAAACAATAACGTATTATTATAACCGTGCCTATCACAGATCGTGTACACCAATTATATCAATTTACAAGAAACAATAACGTATTATTATAACCGTGCCTATCACAGATCGTTTACACCAATTATATCAATTTACAAGAAACAATAATGTATTATTATAACCGTGCCTATCACAGATCGTGTACATCAATTATATCAATTTACAAGAAACAATAACGTATTATTATAACCGTGCCTATCATAGATCGTGTACATCAGTTATATCAATTTACAAGAAACAATAACGTATTATTATAACCGTGCCTATCACAGTTCGTGTACATCAATTATATCAATTTACAAGAAACAATAACGTATTATTATAACCGTGCCTATCACAGATCGTGTACACCAATTATATCAATTTACAAGAAACAATAACGTATTATTATAACCGTGCCTATCACAGATCGTATACATCAATTATATCAATTTACAAGAAACAATAATGTATTATTATAACCGTGCCTATCATAGATCGTATACATCAATTATATCAATTTACAAGAAACAATAATGTATTATTATAACCGTGCCTATCACAGATCGTGTACATCAATTATATCAATTTACAAGAAACAATAACGTATTATTATAACCGTGCCTATCACAGAGCGTCTACATCAATTATATCAATTTACAAGAAACATTAATGTTTTATTAAAACCGTGCCTATCACAGATCGTGTACATCAATTATATCAATTTACAAGAAACAATAACGTATTATTATAACCGGGCCTATCATAGATCGTGTACACCAATTATATCAATTTACAAGAAACAATAACGTATTATTATAACCGTGCCTATCACAGATCGTGTACACCAATTATAACAATTTACAAGAAACAATAACGTATTATTATAACCGTGCCTATCACAGATCGTTTACACCAATTATATCAATTTACAAGAAACAATAATGTATTATTATAACCGTGCCTATCACAGATCGTGTACATCAATTATATCAATTTACAAGAAACAATAACGTATTATTATAACCGTGCCTATCATAGATCGTGTACATCAGTTATATCAATTTACAAGAAACAATAACGTATTATTATAACCGTGCCTATCACAGTTCGTGTACATCAATTATATCAATTTACAAGAAACATTAACGTATTATTATAACCGTGCCTATCACAGATCGTGTACACCAATTATATCAATTTACAAGAAACAATAATGTATTATTATAACCGTGCCTATCACAGTTCGTGTACATCAATTATATCAATTTACAAGAAACAATAACGTATTATTATAACCGTGCCTATCATAGATCGTGTACATCAGTTATATCAATTAAAAGAAACAATAACTTATTATTATAACCGTGCCTATCACAGTTCGTGTACATCAATTATATCAATTTACAAGAAACAATAACGTATTATTATAACCGTGCCTATCACAGATCGTGTACACCAATTATATCAATTTACAAGAAACAATAATGTATTATTATAACCGTGCCTATCACAGATCGTGTACATCAATTATATCAATTTACAAGAAACAATAACGTATTATTATAACCGTGCCTATCATAGATCGTGTACATCAGTTATATCAATTTACAAGGAACAATAACGTATTATTATAACCGTGCCTATCACAGTTCGTGTACATCAATTATATCAATTTACAGGAAACATTAACGTATTATTATAACCGTGCCTATCACAGATCGTGTACACCAATTATATCAATTTACAAGAAACAATAATGTATTATTATAACTGTGCCTATCACAGATCGTGTACATCAATTATATCAATTTACAAGAAACAATAACGTATTATTATAACCGTGCCTATCATAGATCGTGTACATCAGTTATATCAATTTACAAGAAACAATAACGTATTATTATAACCGTGCCTATCACAGTTCGTGTACATCAATTATATCAATTAACAAGAAACATTAACGTATTATTATAACCGTGCCTATCACAGATCGTGTACACCAATTATATCAATTTACAAGAAACAATAATGTATTATTATAACCGTGCCTATCACAGATCGTGTACATCAATTATATCAATTTAGAAGAAACAATAACGTATTATTATAACCGTGCCTATCATAGATCGTGTACATCAGTTATATCAATTTACAAGAAACATTAACGTATTATTATAACCGTGCCTATCACAGTTCGTGTACATTATTTATATCAATTTACAAGAAACAATAACGTATTATTATAACCGTGCCTATCATAGAGCGTCTACATCAATTATATCAATTTACAAGAAACAATAACGTATTATTATAACCGTGCCTATCATAGAGCGTCTACATCAATTATATCAATTTACAAGAAACAATAACGTATTATTATAACCGTGCCTATCATAGATCGTGTACATCAGTTATATCAATTTACAAGAAGCAATAACGTATTATTATAACCGTGCCTATCACAGTTCGTGTACATTAATTATATCAATTTACAAGAAACAGTAACGTATTATTATAACCGTGCCTATCACAGATCGTGTACACCAATTATATCAATTTACAAGAAACAATAACGTATTATTATAACCGTGCCTATCACAGATCGTGTACACCAATTATATCAATTTACAAGAAACAATAAGGTATTATTATAACCGTGCCTATCATAGATCGTGTACATCAGTTATATCAATTTACAAGAAACAATAACGTATTATTATAACCGTGCCTATCACAGATCGTGTACATTAATTATATCAATTTACAAGAAACAATAACGTATTATTATAACCGTGCCTATCATAGAGCATCTACATCAATTATATCAATTTACAAGAAACAATAACGTATTATTATAACCGTGCCTATCATAGAGCGTCTACATCAATTATATAAATTAACAAGAAACTATAACGTATTATTTTAACCGTGCCTATCATAGATCGTGTACATCAGTTATATCAATTTACAAGAAACAATAACGTATTATTATAACCGGGCCTATCATAGATCGTGTACACCAATTATATCAATTTACAAGATACAATAACGTATTATTATAACCGTGCCTATCACAGATCGTGTACACCAATTATATCAATTTACAAGAACCAATAACGTATTATTATAACCGTGCCTATCACAGATCGTGTACACCAATTATATCAATTTACAAGAAACAATAACGTATTATTATAACCGTGCCTATCACAGATCGTGTACACCAATTATATCAATTTACAAGAAACAATAATGTATTATTATAACCGTGCCTATCACAGTTCGTGTACATTAATTATATCAATTTACAAGAAACAATAACGTATTATTATAACCGTGCCTATCATAGAGCGT
Organism: Meconema thalassinum; assembly: GCA_946902985.2. NCBI lineage: Eukaryota > Metazoa > Arthropoda > Insecta > Orthoptera > Tettigoniidae > Meconema > Meconema thalassinum. Next base: position 21,093,368 of record OX336391.1, read on the forward strand.
CTACATCAATTATATCAATTTACAAGAAACAATAACGTATTATTATAACCGTGCCTATCATAGAGCGTCTACATCAATTATATCAATTTACAAGAAACAATAACGTATTATTATAAACGTGCCTATCACAGATCGTGTACACCAATTATATCAATTTACAAGAAACAATAACGTATTATTATAACCGTGCCTATCAGAGATCGTGTACATCAATTATATCAATTTACAAGAAACAATAACGTATTATTATAACCGTGCCTATCATAGATCGTGTACATCAGTTATATCAATTTACAAGGAACAATAACGTATTATTATAACCGTGCCTATCACAGTTCGTGTACATCAATTATATCAATTTACAAGAAACAATAATATATTATTATAACCGTGCCTATCACAGATCGTGTACACCAATTATATCAATTTACAAGAAACAATAATGTATTATTATAACCGTGCCTATCACAGATCGTGTACATCAATTATATCAATTTACAAGAAACAATAACGTATTATTATAACCGTGCTTATCATAGATCGTGTACATCAGTTATATCAATTTACAAGAAACAATAACGTATTATTATAACCGAGCCTATCACAGTTCGTGTACATCAATTATATCAATTTACAAGAAACAATAATGTATTATTATAACCGTGCCTATCACAGATCGTGTACATCAATTATATCAATTTACAGGAAACAATAACGTATTATTATAACCGTGCCTATCATAGATCGTGTACATCAGTTATATCAATTTACAAGAAACAATAACGTATTATTATAACCGTGCCTATCACAGTTCGTGTACATTAATTATATCAATTTACAAGAAACAATAACGTAATATTATAACCGTGCCTATCATAGAGCGTCTACATCAATTATATCAATTTACAAGAAACAATAACGTATTATTATAACCGTGCCTATCATAGAGCGTCTACATCAATTATATCAATTTACAAGAAACAATAACGTATTATTATAACCGTGCCTATCATAGATCGTGTACATCAGTTATATCAATTTACAAGAAACAATAACGTATTGTTATAACTGGGCCTATCATAGATCGTGTACACCAATTATATCAATTTACAAGAACCAATAACGTATTATTATAACCGTGCCTATCACAGATCGTGTACACCAATTATATCAATTTACAAGAAACAATAACGTATTATTATAACCGTGCCTATCACAGATCCTGTACACCAATTATATCAATTTACAAGAAACAATAATGTATTATTATAACCGTGCCTATCACAGATCGTGTACATCAATTATATCAATTTACAAGAAACAATAACGTATTATTATAACCGTGCTTATCATAGATCGTGTACATCAGTTATATCAATTTACAAGAAACAATAACGTATTATTATAACCGTGCCTATCACAGTTCGTGTACATCAATTATATCAATTTACAAGAAACGTTAACGTATTATTATAACCGTGCCTATCACAGATCGTGTACACCAATTATATCAATTTACATGAAACAATAATGTATATAACCGTGCTTATCACAGTTCGTGTACATCAATTACATCAATTTACAAGAAACAATAACGTATTATAATAACCGTGCCTATCACAGATCGTGTACACCAATTATATCAATTTACAAGAACAATAACGTATTATCATAACCGTGCCTATCATAGAGCGTCTACATCAATTATATCAATTTACAAGAAACAATAACGTATTATTATAACCGTGCCTATCATAGATCGTGTACATCAGTTATATCAATTTACAAGGAACAATAACGTATTATTATAACCGTGCCTATCACAGTTCATGTACATCAATTATATCAATTTACAGGAAACATTAACGTATTATTATAACCGTGCCTATCACAGATCGTGTACACCAATTATATCAATTTACAAGAAACAATAATATATTATTATAACCGTGCCTATCACAGATCGTGTACATCAATTATATCAATTTATAAGAAACAATAACGTATTATTATAACCGTGCCTATCATAGATCGTGTACATCAGTTATATCAATTTACAAGAAACAATAACGTATTATTATAACCGTGCCTATCACAGTTCGTGTACATCAATTATATCAATTTACAAGAAACATTAACGTATTATTATAACCGTGCCTATCACAGATCGTGTACACCAATTATATCAATTTACAAGAAACAATAATGTATTATTATGACCGTGCCTATCACAGATCGTGTACATCAATTATATCAATTTACAAGAAACAATAACGTATTATTATAACCGTGCCTATCATAGATCGTGTACATCAGTTATATCAATTTACAAGAAACAGTAACGTATTATTATAACCGTGCCTATCACAGTTCGTGTACATAAATTATATCAATTTACAAGAAACAATAACGTATTATTATAACCGTGCCTATCATAGAGCGTCTACATCAATTATATCAATTTACAAGAAACAATAACGTATTATTATAACCGTGCCTATCATAGAGCGTCTACATCAATTATATCATTTTACAAGAAACAATAACGTATTATTATAACCGTGCCTATCACAGATCGTGTACACCAATTATATCAATTTACAAGAAACAATAACGTATTATTATAACCGTGCCTATCACAGTTCGTGTACATTAATTATATCAATTTACAAGAAACAATAACGTATTATTATAACCGTGCCTATCACAGAGCGTCTACATCAATTATATCAATTTACAAGAAACATTAATGTTTTATTAAAACCGTGCCTATCACAGATCGTGTACATCAATTATATCAATTTACAAGAAACAATAACGTATTATTATAACCGGGCCTATCATAGATCGTGTACACCAATTATATCAATTTACAAGAAACAATAACGTATTATTATAACCGTGCCTATCACAGATCGTGTACACCAATTATATCAATTTACAAGAAACAATAACGTATTATTATAACCGTGCCTATCACAGATCGTTTACACCAATTATATCAATTTACAAGAAACAATAATGTATTATTATAACCGTGCCTATCACAGATCGTGTACATCAATTATATCAATTTACAAGAAACAATAACGTATTATTATAACCGTGCCTATCATAGATCGTGTACATCAGTTATATCAATTTACAAGAAACAATAACGTATTATTATAACCGTGCCTATCACAGTTCGTGTACATCAATTATATCAATTTACAAGAAACAATAACGTATTATTATAACCGTGCCTATCACAGATCGTGTACACCAATTATATCAATTTACAAGAAACAATAACGTATTATTATAACCGTGCCTATCACAGATCGTATACATCAATTATATCAATTTACAAGAAACAATAATGTATTATTATAACCGTGCCTATCATAGATCGTATACATCAATTATATCAATTTACAAGAAACAATAATGTATTATTATAACCGTGCCTATCACAGATCGTGTACATCAATTATATCAATTTACAAGAAACAATAACGTATTATTATAACCGTGCCTATCACAGAGCGTCTACATCAATTATATCAATTTACAAGAAACATTAATGTTTTATTAAAACCGTGCCTATCACAGATCGTGTACATCAATTATATCAATTTACAAGAAACAATAACGTATTATTATAACCGGGCCTATCATAGATCGTGTACACCAATTATATCAATTTACAAGAAACAATAACGTATTATTATAACCGTGCCTATCACAGATCGTGTACACCAATTATAACAATTTACAAGAAACAATAACGTATTATTATAACCGTGCCTATCACAGATCGTTTACACCAATTATATCAATTTACAAGAAACAATAATGTATTATTATAACCGTGCCTATCACAGATCGTGTACATCAATTATATCAATTTACAAGAAACAATAACGTATTATTATAACCGTGCCTATCATAGATCGTGTACATCAGTTATATCAATTTACAAGAAACAATAACGTATTATTATAACCGTGCCTATCACAGTTCGTGTACATCAATTATATCAATTTACAAGAAACATTAACGTATTATTATAACCGTGCCTATCACAGATCGTGTACACCAATTATATCAATTTACAAGAAACAATAATGTATTATTATAACCGTGCCTATCACAGTTCGTGTACATCAATTATATCAATTTACAAGAAACAATAACGTATTATTATAACCGTGCCTATCATAGATCGTGTACATCAGTTATATCAATTAAAAGAAACAATAACTTATTATTATAACCGTGCCTATCACAGTTCGTGTACATCAATTATATCAATTTACAAGAAACAATAACGTATTATTATAACCGTGCCTATCACAGATCGTGTACACCAATTATATCAATTTACAAGAAACAATAATGTATTATTATAACCGTGCCTATCACAGATCGTGTACATCAATTATATCAATTTACAAGAAACAATAACGTATTATTATAACCGTGCCTATCATAGATCGTGTACATCAGTTATATCAATTTACAAGGAACAATAACGTATTATTATAACCGTGCCTATCACAGTTCGTGTACATCAATTATATCAATTTACAGGAAACATTAACGTATTATTATAACCGTGCCTATCACAGATCGTGTACACCAATTATATCAATTTACAAGAAACAATAATGTATTATTATAACTGTGCCTATCACAGATCGTGTACATCAATTATATCAATTTACAAGAAACAATAACGTATTATTATAACCGTGCCTATCATAGATCGTGTACATCAGTTATATCAATTTACAAGAAACAATAACGTATTATTATAACCGTGCCTATCACAGTTCGTGTACATCAATTATATCAATTAACAAGAAACATTAACGTATTATTATAACCGTGCCTATCACAGATCGTGTACACCAATTATATCAATTTACAAGAAACAATAATGTATTATTATAACCGTGCCTATCACAGATCGTGTACATCAATTATATCAATTTAGAAGAAACAATAACGTATTATTATAACCGTGCCTATCATAGATCGTGTACATCAGTTATATCAATTTACAAGAAACATTAACGTATTATTATAACCGTGCCTATCACAGTTCGTGTACATTATTTATATCAATTTACAAGAAACAATAACGTATTATTATAACCGTGCCTATCATAGAGCGTCTACATCAATTATATCAATTTACAAGAAACAATAACGTATTATTATAACCGTGCCTATCATAGAGCGTCTACATCAATTATATCAATTTACAAGAAACAATAACGTATTATTATAACCGTGCCTATCATAGATCGTGTACATCAGTTATATCAATTTACAAGAAGCAATAACGTATTATTATAACCGTGCCTATCACAGTTCGTGTACATTAATTATATCAATTTACAAGAAACAGTAACGTATTATTATAACCGTGCCTATCACAGATCGTGTACACCAATTATATCAATTTACAAGAAACAATAACGTATTATTATAACCGTGCCTATCACAGATCGTGTACACCAATTATATCAATTTACAAGAAACAATAAGGTATTATTATAACCGTGCCTATCATAGATCGTGTACATCAGTTATATCAATTTACAAGAAACAATAACGTATTATTATAACCGTGCCTATCACAGATCGTGTACATTAATTATATCAATTTACAAGAAACAATAACGTATTATTATAACCGTGCCTATCATAGAGCGTCTACATCAATTATATCAATTTACAAGAAACAATAACGTATTATTATAAACGTGCCTATCACAGATCGTGTACACCAATTATATCAATTTACAAGAAACAATAACGTATTATTATAACCGTGCCTATCAGAGATCGTGTACATCAATTATATCAATTTACAAGAAACAATAACGTATTATTATAACCGTGCCTATCATAGATCGTGTACATCAGTTATATCAATTTACAAGGAACAATAACGTATTATTATAACCGTGCCTATCACAGTTCGTGTACATCAATTATATCAATTTACAAGAAACAATAATATATTATTATAACCGTGCCTATCACAGATCGTGTACACCAATTATATCAATTTACAAGAAACAATAATGTATTATTATAACCGTGCCTATCACAGATCGTGTACATCAATTATATCAATTTACAAGAAACAATAACGTATTATTATAACCGTGCTTATCATAGATCGTGTACATCAGTTATATCAATTTACAAGAAACAATAACGTATTATTATAACCGAGCCTATCACAGTTCGTGTACATCAATTATATCAATTTACAAGAAACAATAATGTATTATTATAACCGTGCCTATCACAGATCGTGTACATCAATTATATCAATTTACAGGAAACAATAACGTATTATTATAACCGTGCCTATCATAGATCGTGTACATCAGTTATATCAATTTACAAGAAACAATAACGTATTATTATAACCGTGCCTATCACAGTTCGTGTACATTAATTATATCAATTTACAAGAAACAATAACGTAATATTATAACCGTGCCTATCATAGAGCGTCTACATCAATTATATCAATTTACAAGAAACAATAACGTATTATTATAACCGTGCCTATCATAGAGCGTCTACATCAATTATATCAATTTACAAGAAACAATAACGTATTATTATAACCGTGCCTATCATAGATCGTGTACATCAGTTATATCAATTTACAAGAAACAATAACGTATTGTTATAACTGGGCCTATCATAGATCGTGTACACCAATTATATCAATTTACAAGAACCAATAACGTATTATTATAACCGTGCCTATCACAGATCGTGTACACCAATTATATCAATTTACAAGAAACAATAACGTATTATTATAACCGTGCCTATCACAGATCCTGTACACCAATTATATCAATTTACAAGAAACAATAATGTATTATTATATCCGTGCCTATCACAGATCGTGTACATCAATTATATCAATTTACAAGAAACAATAACGTATTATTATAACCGTGCTTATCATAGATCGTGTACATCAGTTATATCAATTTACAAGAAACAATAACGTATTATTATAACCGTGCCTATCACAGTTCGTGTACATCAATTATATCAATTTACAAGAAACATTAACGTATTATTATAACCGTGCCTATCACAGATCGTGTACACCAATTATATCAATTTACATGAAACAATAATGTATATAACCGTGCTTATCACAGTTCGTGTACATCAATTACATCAATTTACAAGAAACAATAACGTATTATAATAACCGTGCCTATCACAGATCGTGTACACCAATTATATCAATTTACAAGAACAATAACGTATTATCATAACCGTGCCTATCATAGAGCGTCTACATCAATTATATCAATTTACAAGAAACAATAACGTATTATTATAACCGTGCCTATCATAGATCGTGTACATCAGTTATATCAATTTACAAGGAACAATAACGTATTATTATAACCGTGCCTATCACAGTTCATGTACATCAATTATATCAATTTACAGGAAACATTAACGTATTATTATAACCGTGCCTATCACAGATCGTGTACACCAATTATATCAATTTACAAGAAACAATAATATATTATTATAACCGTGCCTATCACAGATCGTGTACATCAATTATATCAATTTACAAGAAACAATAACGTATTATTATAACCGTGCCTATCATAGATCGTGTACATCAGTTATATCAATTTACAAGAAACAATAACGTATTATTATAACCGTGCCTATCACAGTTCGTGTACATCAATTATATCAATTTACAAGAAACATTAACGTATTATTATAACCGTGCCTATCACAGATCGTGTACACCAATTATATCAATTTACAAGAAACAATAATGTATTATTATGACCGTGCCTATCACAGATCGTGTACATCAATTATATCAATTTACAAGAAACAATAACGTATTATTATAACCGTGCCTATCATAGATCGTGTACATCAGTTATATCAATTTACAAGAAACAGTAACGTATTATTATAACCGTGCCTATCACAGTTCGTGTACATAAATTATATCAATTTACAAGAAACAATAACGTATTATTATAACCGTGCCTATCATAGAGCGTCTACATCAATTATATCAATTTACAAGAAACAATAACGTATTATTATAACCGTGCCTATCATAGAGCGTCTACATCAATTATCTCATTTTACAAGAAACAATAACGTATTATTATAACCGTGCCTATCACAGATCGTGTACACCAATTATATCAATTTACAAGAAACAATAACGTATTATTATAACCGTGCCTATCACAGTTCGTGTACATTAATTATATCAATTTACAAGAAACAATAACGTATTATTATAACCGTGCCTATCACAGAGCGTCTACATCAATTATATCAATTTACAAGAAACATTAATGTTTTATTAAAACCGTGCCTATCACAGATCGTGTACATCAATTATATCAATTTACAAGAAACAATAACGTATTATTATAACCGGGCCTATCATAGATCGTGTACACCAATTATATCAATTTACAAGAAACAATAACGTATTATTATAACCGTGCCTATCACAGATCGTGTACACCAATTATATCAATTTACAAGAAACAATAACGTATTATTATAACCGTGCCTATCACAGATCGTTTACACCAATTATATCAATTTACAAGAAACAATAATGTATTATTATAACCGTGCCTATCACAGATCGTGTACATCAATTATATCAATTTACAAGAAACAATAACGTATTATTATAACCGTGCCTATCATAGATCGTGTACATCAGTTATATCAATTTACAAGAAACAATAACGTATTATTATAACCGTGCCTATCACAGTTCGTGTACATCAATTATATCAATTTACAAGAAACAATAACGTATTATTATAACCGTGCCTATCACAGATCGTGTACACCAATTATATCAATTTACAAGAAACAATAACGTATTATTATAACCGTGCCTATCACAGATCGTATACATCAATTATATCAATTTACAAGAAACAATAATGTATTATTATAACCGTGCCTATCATAGATCGTATACATCAATTATATCAATTTACAAGAAACAATAATGTATTATTATAACCGTGCCTATCACAGATCGTGTACATCAATTATATCAATTTACAAGAAACAATAACGTATTATTATAACCGTGCCTATCACAGAGCGTCTACATCAATTATATCAATTTACAAGAAACATTAATGTTTTATTAAAACCGTGCCTATCACAGATCGTGTACATCAATTATATCAATTTACAAGAAACAATAACGTATTATTATAACCGGGCCTATCATAGATCGTGTACACCAATTATATCAATTTACAAGAAACAATAACGTATTATTATAACCGTGCCTATCACAGATCGTGTACACCAATTATAACAATTTACAAGAAACAATAACGTATTATTATAACCGTGCCTATCACAGATCGTTTACACCAATTATATCAATTTACAAGAAACAATAATGTATTATTATAACCGTGCCTATCACAGATCGTGTACATCAATTATATCAATTTACAAGAAACAATAACGTATTATTATAACCGTGCCTATCATAGATCGTGTACATCAGTTATATCAATTTACAAGAAACAATAACGTATTATTATAACCGTGCCTATCACAGTTCGTGTACATCAATTATATCAATTTACAAGAAACATTAACGTATTATTATAACCGTGCCTATCACAGATCGTGTACACCAATTATATCAATTTACAAGAAACAATAATGTATTATTATAACCGTGCCTATCACAGTTCGTGTACATCAATTATATCAATTTACAAGAAACAATAACGTATTATTATAACCGTGCCTATCATAGATCGTGTACATCAGTTATATCAATTAAAAGAAACAATAACTTATTATTATAACCGTGCCTATCACAGTTCGTGTACATCAATTATATCAATTTACAAGAAACAATAACGTATTATTATAACCGTGCCTATCACAGATCGTGTACACCAATTATATCAATTTACAAGAAACAATAATGTATTATTATAACCGTGCCTATCACAGATCGTGTACATCAATTATATCAATTTACAAGAAACAATAACGTATTATTATAACCGTGCCTATCATAGATCGTGTACATCAGTTATATCAATTTACAAGGAACAATAACGTATTATTATAACCGTGCCTATCACAGTTCGTGTACATCAATTATATCAATTTACAGGAAACATTAACGTATTATTATAACCGTGCCTATCACAGATCGTGTACACCAATTATATCAATTTACAAGAAACAATAATGTATTATTATAACTGTGCCTATCACAGATCGTGTACATCAATTATATCAATTTACAAGAAACAATAACGTATTATTATAACCGTGCCTATCATAGATCGTGTACATCAGTTATATCAATTTACAAGAAACAATAACGTATTATTATAACCGTGCCTATCACAGTTCGTGTACATCAATTATATCAATTAACAAGAAACATTAACGTATTATTATAACCGTGCCTATCACAGATCGTGTACACCAATTATATCAATTTACAAGAAACAATAATGTATTATTATAACCGTGCCTATCACAGATCGTGTACATCAATTATATCAATTTAGAAGAAACAATAACGTATTATTATAACCGTGCCTATCATAGATCGTGTACATCAGTTATATCAATTTACAAGAAACATTAACGTATTATTATAACCGTGCCTATCACAGTTCGTGTACATTATTTATATCAATTTACAAGAAACAATAACGTATTATTATAACCGTGCCTATCATAGAGCGTCTACATCAATTATATCAATTTACAAGAAACAATAACGTATTATTATAACCGTGCCTATCATAGAGCGTCTACATCAATTATATCAATTTACAAGAAACAATAACGTATTATTATAACCGTGCCTATCATAGATCGTGTACATCAGTTATATCAATTTACAAGAAGCAATAACGTATTATTATAACCGTGCCTATCACAGTTCGTGTACATTAATTATATCAATTTACAAGAAACAGTAACGTATTATTATAACCGTGCCTATCACAGATCGTGTACACCAATTATATCAATTTACAAGAAACAATAACGTATTATTATAACCGTGCCTATCACAGATCGTGTACACCAATTATATCAATTTACAAGAAACAATAAGGTATTATTATAACCGTGCCTATCATAGATCGTGTACATCAGTTATATCAATTTACAAGAAACAATAACGTATTATTATAACCGTGCCTATCACAGATCGTGTACATTAATTATATCAATTTACAAGAAACAATAACGTATTATTATAACCGTGCCTATCATAGAGCGTCTACATCAATTATATCAATTTACAAGAAACAATAACGTATTATTATAACCGTGCCTATCATAGAGCGTCTACATCAATTATATAAATTAACAAGAAACTATAACGTATTATTTTAACCGTGCCTATCATAGATCGTGTACATCAGTTATATCAATTTACAAGAAACAATAACGTATTATTATAACCGGGCCTATCATAGATCGTGTACACCAATTATATCAATTTACAAGATACAATAACGTATTATTATAACCGTGCCTATCACAGATCGTGTACACCAATTATATCAATTTACAAGAACCAATAACGTATTATTATAACCGTGCCTATCACAGATCGTGTACACCAATTATATCAATTTACAAGAAACAATAACGTATTATTATAACCGTGCCTATCACAGATCGTGTACACCAATTATATCAATTTACAAGAAACAATAATGTATTATTATAACCGTGCCTATCACAGTTCGTGTACATTAATTATATCAATTTACAAGAAACAATAACGTATTATTATAACCGTGCCTATCATAGAGCGTCTACATCAATTATATCAATTTACAAGAAACAATAACGTATTATTATAACCGTGCCTATCATAGAGCGTCTACATCAATTATATCAATTTACAAGAAACAATAACGTATTATTATAAACGTGCCTATCACAGATCGTGTACACCAATTATATCAATTTACAAGAAACAATAACGTATTATTATAACCGTGCCTATCAGAGATCGTGTACATCAATTATATCAATTTACAAGAAACAATAACGTATTATTATAACCGTGCCTATCATAGATCGTGTACATCAGTTATATCAATTTACAAGGAACAATAACGTATTATTATAACCGTGCCTATCACAGTTCGTGTACATCAATTATATCAATTTACAAGAAACAATAATATATTATTATAACCGTGCCTATCACAGATCGTGTACACCAATTATATCAATTTACAAGAAACAATAATGTATTATTATAACCGTGCCTATCACAGATCGTGTACATCAATTATATCAATTTACAAGAAACAATAACGTATTATTATAACCGTGCTTATCATAGATCGTGTACATCAGTTATATCAATTTACAAGAAACAATAACGTATTATTATAACCGAGCCTATCACAGTTCGTGTACATCAATTATATCAATTTACAAGAAACAATAATGTATTATTATAACCGTGCCTATCACAGATCGTGTACATCAATTATATCAATTTACAGGAAACAATAACGTATTATTATAACCGTGCCTATCATAGATCGTGTACATCAGTTATATCAATTTACAAGAAACAATAACGTATTATTATAACCGTGCCTATCACAGTTCGTGTACATTAATTATATCAATTTACAAGAAACAATAACGTAATATTATAACCGTGCCTATCATAGAGCGTCTACATCAATTATATCAATTTACAAGAAACAATAACGTATTATTATAACCGTGCCTATCATAGAGCGTCTACATCAATTATATCAATTTACAAGAAACAATAACGTATTATTATAACCGTGCCTATCATAGATCGTGTACATCAGTTATATCAATTTACAAGAAACAATAACGTATTGTTATAACTGGGCCTATCATAGATCGTGTACACCAATTATATCAATTTACAAGAACCAATAACGTATTATTATAACCGTGCCTATCACAGATCGTGTACACCAATTATATCAATTTACAAGAAACAATAACGTATTATTATAACCGTGCCTATCACAGATCCTGTACACCAATTATATCAATTTACAAGAAACAATAATGTATTATTATAACCGTGCCTATCACAGATCGTGTACATCAATTATATCAATTTACAAGAAACAATAACGTATTATTATAACCGTGCTTATCATAGATCGTGTACATCAGTTATATCAATTTACAAGAAACAATAACGTATTATTATAACCGTGCCTATCACAGTTCGTGTACATCAATTATATCAATTTACAAGAAACATTAACGTATTATTATAACCGTGCCTATCACAGATCGTGTACACCAATTATATCAATTTACATGAAACAATAATGTATATAACCGTGCTTATCACAGTTCGTGTACATCAATTATATCAATTTACAAGAAACATTAACGTATTACTATAACCGTGCCTATCACAGATCGTGTACACCAATTATATCAATTTACAAGAAACAATAATGTATTATTATGACCGTGCCTATCACAGATCGTGTACATCAATTATATCAATTTACAAGAAACAATAACGTATTATTATAACCGTGCCTATCATAGATCGTGTACATCAGTTATATCAATTTACAAGAAACAGTAACGTATTATTATAACCGTGCCTATCACAGTTCGTGTACATAAATTATATCAATTTACAAGAAACAATAACGTATTATTATAACCGTGCCTATCATAGAGCGTCTACATCAATTATATCAATTTACAAGAAACAATAACGTATTATTATAACCGTGCCTATCATAGAGCGTCTACATCAATTATATCATTTTACAAGAAACAATAACGTATTATTATAACCGTGCCTATCAGAGATCGTGTACACCAATTATATCAATTTACAAGAAACAATAACGTATTATTATAACCGTGCCTATCGTAGATCGTGTACATCAATTATATCAATTTACAAGAAACAATAACGTATTACTATAACCGTGCCTATCATAGATCGTGTACATCAGTTATATCAATTTACAAGGAACAATAACGTATTATTATAACCGTGCCTATCACAGTTCGTGTACATCAATTATATCAATTTACAGGAAACATTAACGTATTATTATAACCGTGCCTATCACAGATCGTGTACACCAATTATATCAATTTACAAGAAACAATAATGTATTATTATAACCGTGCCTATCACAGATCGTGTACATCAATTATATCAATTTACAAGAATCAATAACGTATTATTATAACCGTGCTTATCATAGATCGTGTACATCAGTTATATCAATTTACAAGAAACAATAACGTATTATTATAACCGAGCCTATCACAGTTCGTGTACATCAATTATATCAATTTACAAGAAACATTAACGTATTATTATAACCGTGCCTATCACAGATCGTGTACAACAATTATATCAATTTACAAGAAACAATAATGTATTATTATAACCGTGCCTATCACAGTTCGTGTACATCAATTATATCAATTTACAAGAAACAATAACGTATTATTATAACCGTGCCTATCATAGATCGTGTACATCAGTTATATCAATTTACAAGAAACAATAACGTATTATTATAACCGTGCCTATCACAGTTCGTGTACATCAATTATATCAATTTACAAGAAACAATAACGTATTATTATAACCGTGCCTATCACAGATCGTGTACACCAATTATATCAATTTACAAGAAACAATAACGTATTATTATAACCGTGCCTATCACAGTTCGTGTACATCAATTATATCAATTTACAAGAAACAATAACGTATTATTATACCCGTGCCTATCATAGATCGTGTACATCAGTTATATCAATTTTCAAGAAACAATAACGTATTATTATAACCGTGCCTATCACAGTTCGTGTACATTAATTATATCAATTTACAAGAAACAATAACGTATTATTATAACCGTGCCTATCACAGAGCGTCTACATCAATTATATCAATTTACAAGAAACATTAATGTTTTATTAAAACCGTGCCTATCACAGATCGTGTACATCAATTATATCAATTTACAAGAAACAATAACGTATTATTATAACCGGGCCTATCATAGATCGTGTACACCAATTATATCAATTTACAAGAAACAATAACGTATTATTATAACCGTGCCTATCACAGATCGTGTACACCAATTATATCAATTTACAAGAAACATTAACGTATTATTATAACCGTGCCTATCACAGATCGTTTACACCAATTATATCAATTTACAAGAAACAATAATGTATTATTATAACCGTGCCTATCACAGATCGTGTACATCAATTATATCAATTTACAAGAAACAATAACGTATTATTATAACCGTGCCTATCATAGATCGTGTACATCAGTTATATCAATTTACAAGAAACAATAACGTATTATTATAACCGTGCCTATCACGGTTCGTGTACATCAATTATATCAATTTACAAGAAACAATAACGTATTATTATAACCGTGCCTATCACAGATCGTGTACACCAATTATATCAATTTACAAGAAACAATAACGTATTATTATAACCGTGCCTATCACAGATCGTATACATCAATTATATCAATTTACAAGAAACAATAATGTATTATTATAACCGTGCCTATCATAGATCGTATACATCAATTATATCAATTTACAAGAAACAATAATGTATTATTATAACCGTGCCTATCACAGATCGTGTACATCAATTATATCAATTTACAAGAAACAATAACGTATTATTATAACCGTGCCTATCACAGAGCGTCTACATCAATTATATCAATTTACAAGAAACATTAATGTTTTATTAAAACCGTGCATATCACAGATCGTGTACATCAATTATATCAATTTACAAGAAACAATAACGTATTATTATAACCGGGCCTATCATAGATCGTGTACACCAATTATATCAATTTACAAGAAACAATAACGTATTATTATAACCGTGCCTATCACAGATCGTGTACACCAATTATATCAATTTACAAGAAACAATAACGTATTATTATAACCGTGCCTATCACAGATCGTTTACACCAATTATATCAATTTACAAGAAACAATAATGTATTATTATAACCGTGCCTATCACAGATCGTGTACATCAATTATATCAATTTACAAGAAACAATAACGTATTATTATAACCGTGCCTATCATAGATCGTGTACATCAGTTATATCAATTTACAAGAAACAATAACGTATTATTATAACCGTGCCTATCACAGTTCGTGTACATCAATTATATCAATTTACAAGAAACATTAACGTATTATTATAACCGTGCCTATCACAGATCGTGTACACCAATTATATCAATTTACAAGAAACAATAATGTATTATTATAACCGTGCCTATCACAGTTCGGGTACATCAATTATATCAATTTACAAGAAACAATAACGTATTATTATAACCGTGCCTATCATAGATCGTGTACATCAGTTATATCAATTAAAAGAAACAATAACTTATTATTATAACCGTGCCTATCACAGTTCGTGTACATCAATTATATCAATTTACAAGAAACAATAACGTATTATTATAACCGTGCCTATCACAGATCGTGTACACCAATTATATCAATTTACAAGAAACAATAATGTATTATTATAACCGTGCCTATCACAGATCGTGTACATCAATTATATCAATTTACAAGAAACAATAACGTATTATTATAACCGTGCCTATCATAGATCGTGTACATCAGTTATATCAATTTACAAGGAACAATAACGTATTATTATAACCGTGCCTATCACAGTTCGTGTACATCAATTATATCAATTTACAGGAAACATTAACGTATTATTATAACCGTGCCTATCACAGATCGTGTACACCAATTATATCAATTTACAAGAAACAATAATGTATTATTATAACTGTGCCTATCACAGATCGTGTACATCAATTATATCAATTTACAAGAAACAATAACGTATTATTATAACCGTGCCTATCATAGATCGTGTACATCAGTTATATCAATTTACAAGAAACAATAACGTATTATTATAACCGTGCCTATCACAGTTCGTGTACATCAATTATATCAATTAACAAGAAACATTAACGTATTATTATAACCGTGCCTATCACAGATCGTGTACACCAATTATATCAATTTACAAGAAACAATAATGTATTATTATAACCGTGCCTATCACAGATCGTGTACATCAATTATATCAATTTAGAAGAAACAATAACGTATTATTATAACCGTGCCGATCATAGATCGTGTACATCAGTTATATCAATTTACAAGAAACATTAACGTATTATTATAACCGTGCCTATCACAGTTCGTGTACATTAATTATATCAATTTACAAGAAACAATAACGTATTATTATAACCGTGCCTATCATAGAGCGTCTACATCAATTATATCAATTTACAAGAAACAATAACGTATTATTATAACCGTGCCTATCATAGAGCGTCTACATCAATTATATCAATTTACAAGAAACAATAACGTATTATTATAACCGTGCCTATCATAGATCGTGTACATCAGTTATATCAATTTACAAGAAGCAATAACGTATTATTATAACCGTGCCTATCACAGTTCGTGTACATTAATTATATCAATTTACAAGAAACAGTAACGTATTATTATAACCGTGCCTATCACAGATCGTGTACACCAATTATATCAATTTACAAGAAACAATAACGTATTATTATAACCGTGCCTATCACAGATCGTGTACACCAATTATATCAATTTACAAGAAACAATAAGGTATTATTATAACCGTGCCTATCATAGATCGTGTACATCAGTTATATCAATTTACAAGAAACAATAACGTATTATTATAACCGTGCCTATCACAGATCGTGTACATTAATTATATCAATTTACAAGAAACAATAACGTATTATTATAACCGTGCCTATCATAGAGCGTCTACATCAATTATATCAATTTACAAGAAACAATAACGTATTATTATAACCGCGCCTATCATAGAGCGTCTACATCAATTATATAAATTAACAAGAAACTATAACGTATTATTTTAACCGTGCCTATCATAGATCGTGTACATCAGTTATATCAATTTACAAGAAACAATAACGTATTATTATAACCGGGCCTATCATAGATCGTGTACACCAATTATATCAATTTACAAGATACAATAACGTATTATTATAACCGTGCCTATCACAGATCGTGTACACCAATTATATCAATTTACAAGAACCAATAACGTATTATTATAACCGTGCCTATCACAGATCGTGTACACCAATTATATCAATTTACAAGAAACAATAACGTATTATTATAACCGTGCCTATCACAGATCGTGTACACCAATTATATCAATTTACAAGAAACAATAATGTATTATTATAACCGTGCCTATCACAGTTCGTGTACATTAATTATATCAATTTACAAGAAACAATAACGTATTATTATAACCGTGCCTATCATAGAGCGTCTACATCAATTATATCAATTTACAAGAAACAATAACGTATTATTATAACCGTGCCTATCATAGAGCGTCTACATCAATTATATCAATTTACAAGAAACAATAACGTATTATTATAACCGTGCCTATCACAGATCGTGTACACCAATTATATCAATTTACAAGAAACAATAACGTATTATTATAACCGTGCCTATCAGAGATCGTGTACATCAATTATATCAATTTACAAGAAACAATAACGTATTATTATAACCGTGCCTATCATAGATCGTGTACATCAGTTATATCAATTTACAAGGAACAATAACGTATTATTATAACCGTGCCTATCACAGTTCGTGTACATCAATTATATCAATTTACAAGAAACAATAATATATTATTATAACCGTGCCTATCACAGATCGTATACACCAATTATATCAATTTACAAGAAACAATAATGTATTATTATAACCGTGCCTATCACAGATCGTGTACATCAATTATATCAATTTACAAGAAACAATAACGTATTATTATAACCGTGCTTATCATAGATCGTGTACATCAGTTATATCAATTTACAAGAAACAATAACGTATTATTATAACCGAGCCTATCACAGTTCGTGTACATCAATTATATCAATTTACAAGAAACAATAATGTATTATTATAACCGTGCCTATCACAGATCGTGTACATCAATTATATCAATTTACAGGAAACAATAACGTATTATTATAACCGTGCCTATCATAGATCGTGTACATCAGTTATATCAATTTACAAGAAACAATAACGTATTATTATAACCGTGCCTATCACAGTTCGTGTACATTAAATATATCAATTTACAAGAAACAATAACGTAATATTATAACCGTGCCTATCATAGAGCGTCTACATCAATTATATCAATTTACAAGAAACAATAACGTATTATTATAACCGTGCCTATCATAGAGCGTCTACATCAATTATATCAATTTACAAGAAACAATAACGTATTATTATAACCGTGCCTATCATAGATCGTGTACATCAGTTATATCAATTTACAAAAAACAATAACGTATTGTTATAACCGGGCCTATCATAGATCGTGTACACCAATTATATCAATTTACAAGAACCAATAACGTATTATTATAACCGTGCCTATCACAGATCGTGTACACCAATTATATCAATTTACAAGAAACAATAACGTATTATTATAACCGTGCCTATCAGATCCTGTACACCAATTATATCAATTTACAAGAAACAATAATGTATTATTATAACCGTGCCTATCACAGATCGTGTACATCAATTATATCAATTTACAAGAAACAATAACGTATTATTATAACCGTGCTTATCATAGATCGTGTACATCAGTTATATCAATTTACAAGAAACAATAACGTATTATTATAACCGTGCCTATCACAGTTCGTGTACATCAATTATATCAATTTACAAGAAACATTAACGTATTATTATAACCGTGCCTATCACAGATCGTGTACACCAATTATATCAATTTACATGAAACAATAATGTATATAACCGTGCTTATCACAGTTCGTGTACATCAATTACATCAATTTACAAGAAACAATAACGTATTATAATAACCGTGCCTATCACAGATCGTGTACACCAATTATATCAATTTACAAGAACAATAACGTATTATTATAACCGTGCCTATCATAGAGCGTCTACATCAATTATATCAATTTACAAGAAACAATAACGTATTATTATAACCGTGCCTATCATAGATCGTGTACATCAGTTATATCAATTTACAAGGAACAATAACGTATTATTATAACCGTGCCTATCACAGTTCATGTACATCAATTATATCAATTTACAGGAAACATTAACGTATTATTATAACCGTGCCTATCACAGATCGTGTACACCAATTATATCAATTTACAAGAAACAATAATATATTATTATAACCGTGCCTATCACAGATCGTGTACATCAATTATATCAATTTACAAGAAACAATAACGTATTATTATAACCGTGCCTATCATAGATCGTGTACATCAGTTATATCAATTTACAAGAAACAATAACGTATTATTATAACCGTGCCTATCACAGTTCGTGTACATCAATTATATCAATTTACAAGAAACATTAACGTATTATTATAACCGTGCCTATCACAGATCGTGTACACCAATTATATCAATTTACAAGAAACAATAATGTATTATTATAACCGTGCCTATCACAGATCGTGTACATCAATTATATCAATTTACAAGAAACAATAACGTATTATTATAACCGTGCCTATCATAGATCGTGTACATCAGTTATATCAATTTACAAGAAACAGTAACGTATTATTATAACCGTGCCTATCACAGTTCGTGTACATTAATTATATCAATTTACAAGAAACAATAACGTATTATTATAACCGTGCCTATCATAGAGCGTCTACATCAATTATATCAATTTACAAGAAACAATAACGTATTATTATAACCGTGCCTATCATAGAGCGTCTACATCAATTATATCAATTTACAAGAAACAATAACGTATTATTATAACCGTGCCTATCACAGATCGTGTACACCAATTATATCAATTTACAAGAAACAATAACGTATTATTATAACCGTGCCTATCGTAGATCGTGTACATCAATTATATCAATTTACAAGAAACAATAACGTATTGTTATAACCGTGCCTATCATAGATCGTGTACATCAGTTATATCAATTTACAAGGAACAATAACGTATTATTATAACCGTGCCTATCACAGTTCGTGTACATCAATTATATCAATTTACAGGAAACATTAACGTATTATTATAACCGTGCCTATCACAGATCGTGTACACCAATTATATCAATTTACAAGAAACAATAATGTATTATTATAACCGTGCCTATCACAGATCGTGTACATCAATTATATCAATTTACAAGAATCAATAACGTATTATTATAACCGTGCTTATCATAGATCGTGTACATCAGTTATATCAATTTACAAGAAACAATAACGTATTATTATAACCGAGCCTATCACAGTTCGTGTACATCAATTATATCAATTTACAAGAAACATTAACGTATTATTATAACCGTGCCTATCACAGATCGTGTACAACAATGATATCAATTTACAAGAAACAATAATGTATTATTATAACCGTGCCTATCACAGATCGTGTACATCAATTATATCAATTTACAAGAAACAATAACGTATTATTATAACCGTGCCTATCATAGATCGTGTACATCAGTTATATCATTTTACAAGAAACAATAACGTATTATTATAACCGTGCCTATCACAGTTCGTCTACATTAATTATATCAATTTACAAGAAACAATAACGTATTATTATAACCGTGCCTATCATAGAGCGTCTACATCAATTATATCAATTTACAAGAAACAATAACGTATTATTATAACCGTGCCAATCATAGATCGTGTACATCAGTTATATCAATTTACAAGGAACAGTAACGTATTATTATAACCGTGCCTATCACAGTTCGTGTACATCAATTATATCAATTTACAGGAAACATTAACGTATTATTATAACCGTGCCTATCACAGATCGTGTACACCAATTATATCAATTTACAAGAAACAATAATATATTATTATAACCGTGCCTATCACAGATCGTGTACATCAATTATATCAATTTACAAGAAACAATAACGTATTATTATAAGCGTGCCTATCACAGATCGTGTACACCAATTATATCAATTTACAAGAAACAATAACGTATTATTATAACCGTGCCTATCACAGATCGTGTACACCAATTATATCAATTTACAAGAAACAATAACGTATTATTATAACCGTGCCTATCATAGATCGTGTACATCAGTTATATAAATTTACAAGAAACAATAACGTATTATTATAACCGTGCCTATCACAGTTCGTGTACATTAATTATATCAATTTACAAGAAACAATAACGTATTATTATAACCGTGCCTATCATAGAGCGTCTACATCAATTATATCAATTTACAAGAAACAATAACGTATTATTATAACCGTGCCTATCATAGAGCGTCTACATCAATTATATAAATTAACAAGAAACTATAACGTATTATTTTAACCGTGCCTATCATAGATCGTGTACATCAGTTATATCAATTTACAAGAAACAATAACGTATTATTAAAACCGGGCCTATCATAGATCGTGTACACCAATTATATCAATTTTCAAGATACAATAACGTATTATTATAACCGTGCCTATCACAGATCGTGTACACCAATTATATCAATTTACAAGAAACAATAACGTATTATTATAACCGTGCCTATCACAGATCGTGTACACCAATTATATCAATTTACAAGAAACAATAATGTATTATTATTACCGTGCCTATCACAGATCTTGTACATCAATTATATCAATTTACAAGAAACAATAACGTATTATTATAACCGTGCCTATCATAGATCGTGTACATCAGTTATATCAATTTGCAAGAAACAATAACGTATTATTATAACCGTGCCTATCACAGTTCGTGTACATCAATTATATCAATTTACAAGAAACATTAACGTATTATTATAACCGTGCCTATCACAGATCGTGTACCCCAATTATATCAATTTACAAGAAACAATAATGTATTATTATAACCGTGCCTATCACAGTTCGTGTACATCAATTATATCAATTTACAAGAAACTATAACGTATTACTATAACCGTGCCTACCATAGATCGTGTACATCAGTTATATCAATTTACAAGAAACAATAACGTATTATTATAACCGTGCCTATCACAGTTCGTGTACATTAATTATATCAATTTACAAGAAACAATAACGTAATATTATAACCGTGCCTATCACAGTTCGTGTACATCAATTATATCAATTTACAGGAAACATTAACGTATTATTATAACCGTGCCTATCACAGATCGTGTACACCAATTATATCAATTTACAAGAAACAATAATGTATTATTATAACCGTGCCTATCACAGATCGTGTACATCAATTATATCAATTTACAGGAAACAATAACGTATTATTATAACCGTGCCTATCATAGATCGTGTACATCAGTTATATCAATTTACAAGAAACAATAACGTATTATTATAACCGTGCCTATCAAAGTTCGTGTACATTAATTATATCAATTTACAAGAAACAATAACGTAATATTATAACCGTGCCTATCATAGAGCGTCTACATCAATTACATCAATTTACAAGAAACAATAACGTATTATTATAACCGTGCCTATCATAGAGCGTCTACATCAATTATATCAATTTACAAGAAACAATAACGTATTATTATAACCGTGCCTATCATAGATCGTGTACATCAGTTATATCAATTTACAAGAAACAATAACGTATTGTTATAACCGGGCCTATCATAGATCGTGTACACCAATTATATCAATTTACAAGAACCAATAACGTATTATGATAACCGTGCCTATCACAGATCGTGTACACCAATTATATCAATTTACAAGAAACAATAACGTATTATTATAACCGTGCCTATCACAGATCCTGTACACCAATTATATCAATTTACAAGAAACAATAATGTATTATTATAACCGTGCCTATCACAGATCGTGTACATCAATTATATCAATTTACAAGAAACAATAACGTATTATTATAACCGTGCTTATCATAGATCGTGTACATCAGTTATATCAATTTACAAGAAACAATAACGTATTATTATAACCGTGCCTATCACAGTTCGTGTACATCAATTATATCAATTTACAAGAAACATTAACGTATTATTATAACCGTGCCTATCACAGATCGTTTACACCAATTATATCAATTTACATGAAACAATAATGTATATAACCGTGCTTATCACAGTTCGTGTACATCAATTATATCAATTTACAAGAAACAATAACGTATTATTATAACCGTGCTTATCATAGATCGTGTACACCAATTATATCAATTTACAAGAAACAATAACGTATTATTATAACCGTGCCTATCACAGATCCTGTACACCAATTATATCAATTTACAAGAAACAATAATGTATTATTATAACCGTGCCTATCACAGATCGTGTACATCAATTATATCAATTTACAAGAAACAATAACGTATTATTTTAACCGTGCCTATCACAGATCGTGTACACCAATTATATCAATTTACAAGAACAATAACGTATTATTATAACCGTGCTTATCATAGAGCGTCTACATCAATTATATCAATTTACAAGAAACAATAACGTATTATTATAACCGTGCCTATCACAGATCGTGCACACCAATTATATCAATTTACAAGGACAATAACGTATTATTATAACCGTGCCTATCATAGAGCGTCTACATCAATTATATCAATTTACAAGAAACAATAACGTATTATTATAACCGTGCCTATCATAGATCGTGTACATCAGTTATATCAATTTACAAGGAACAATAACGTATTATTATAACCGTGCCTATCACAGTTCATGTACATCAATTATATCAATTTACAGGAAACATTAACGTATTATTATAACCGTGCCTATCACAGATCGTGTACACCAATTATATCAATTTACAAGAAACAATAATATATTATTATAACCGTGCCTATCACAGATCGTGTACATCAATTATATCAATTTACAAGAAACAATAACGTATTATTATAACCGTGCCTATCATAGATCGTGTACATCAGTTATATCAATTTACAAGAAACAATAACGTATTATTATAACCGTGCCTATCACAGTTCGTGTACATCAATTATATCAATTTACAAGAAACATTAACGTATTATTATAACCGTGCCTATCACAGATCGTGTACACCAATTATATCAATTTACAAGAAACAATAATGTATTATTATAACCGTGCCTATCACAGATCGTGTACATCAATTATATCAATTTACAAGAAACAATAACGTATTATTATAACCGTGCCTATCATAGATCGTGTACATCAGTTATATCAATTTACAAGAAACCGTAACGTATTATTATAACCGTGCCTATCACAGTTCGTGTACATTAATTATATCAATTTACAAGAAACAATAACGTATTATTATAACCGTGCCTATCATAGAGCGTCTACATCAATTATATCAATTTACAAGAAACAATAACGTATTATTATAACCGTCCCTATCATAGAGCGTCTACATCAATTATATCAATTTACAAGAAACAATAACGTATTATTATAACCGTGCCTATCACAGATCGTGTACACCAATTATATCAATTTACAAGAAACAATAACGTATTATTATAACCGTGCCTATCGTAGATCGTGTACATCAATTATATCAATTTACAAGAAACAATAACGTATTATTATAACCGTGCCTATCATAGATCGTGTACATCAGTTATATCAATTTACAAGGAACAATAACGTATTATTATAACCGTGCCTATCACAGTTCGTGTAAATCAATTATATCAATTTACAGGAAACATTAACGTATTATTATAACCGTGCCTATCACAGATCGTGTACACCAATTATATCAATTTACAAGAAACAATAATGTATTATTATAACCGTGCCTATCACAGATCGTGTACATCAATTATATCAATTTACAAGAATCAATAACGTATTATTATAACCGTGCTTATCATAGATCGTGTACATCAGTTATATCAATTTACAAGAAACAATAACGTATTATTATAACCGTGCCTATCACAGATCGTGTACACCAATTATATCAATTTACAAGAAACAATAACGTATTATTATAACCGTGCCTATCACAGATCGTGTACACCAATTATATCAATTTACAAGAAACAATAACGTATTATTATAACCGTGCCTATCATAGATCGTGTACATCAGTTATATCAATTTACAAGAAACAATAACGTATTATTATAACCGTGCCTATCACAGTTCGTGTACATTAATTATATCAATTTACAAGAAACAATAACGTATTATTATAACCGTGCCTATCATAGAGCGTCTACATCAATTATATCAATTTACAAGAAACAATAACGTATTATTATAACCGTGCCTATCATAGAGCGTCTACATCAATTATATAAATTAACAAGAAACTATAACGTATTATTTTAACCGTGCCTATCATAGATCGTGTACATCAGTTATATCAATTTACAAGAAACAATAACGTATTATTATAACCGGGCCTATCATAGATCGTGTACACCAATTATATCAATTTACAAGATACAATAACGTATTATTATAACCGTGCCTATCATAGATCGTGTACATCAGTTATATCAATTTACAAGAAACAATAACGTATTGTTATAACCGGGCCTATCATAGATCGTGTACACCAATTATATCAATTTACAAGAACCAATAACGTATTATGATAACCGTGCCTATCACAGATCGTGTACACCAATTATATCAATTTACAAGAAACAATAACGTATTATTATAACCGTGCCTATCACAGATCCTGTACACCAATTATATCAATTTACAAGAAACAATAATGTATTATTATAACCGTGCCTATCACAGATCGTGTACATCAATTATATCAATTTACAAGAAACAATAACGTATTATTATAACCGTGCTTATCATAGATCGTGTACATCAGTTATATCAATTTACAAGAAACAATAACGTATTATATAACCGTGCCTATCACAGTTCGTGTACATCAATTATATCAATTTACAAGAAACATTAACGTATTATTATAACCGTGCCTATCACAGATCGTGTACACCAATTATATCAATTTACATGAAACAATAATGTATATAACCGTGCTTATCACAGTTCGTGTACATCAATTACATCAATTTACAAGAAACAATAACGTATTATTATAACCGTGCCTATCACAGATCGTGTACACCAATTATATCAATTTACAAGGACAATAACGTATTATTATAACCGTGCCTATCATAGAGCGTCTACATCAATTATATCAATTTACAAGAAACAATAACGTATTATTATAACCGTGCCTATCATAGATCGTGTACATCAGTTATATCAATTTACAAGGAACAATAACGTATTATTATAACCGTGCCTATCACAGTTCATGTACATCAATTATATCAATTTACAGGAAACATTAACGTATTATTATAACCGTGCCTATCACAGATCGTGTACACCAATTATATCAATTTACAAGAAACAATAATATATTATTATAACCGTGCCTATCACAGATCGTGTACATCAATTATATCAATTTACAAGAAACAATAACGTATTATTATAACCGTTCCTATCATAGATCGTGTACATCAGTTATATCAATTTACAAGAAACAATAACGTATTATTATAACCGTGCCTATCACTGTTCGTGTACATCAATTATATCAATTTACAAGAAACATTAACGTATTATTATAACCGTGCCTATCACAGATCGTGTACACCAATTATATCAATTTACAAGAAACAATAATGTATTATTATAACCGTGCCTATCACAGATCGTGTACATCAATTATATCAATTTACAAGAAACAATAACGTATTATTATAACCGTGCCTATCATAGATCGTGTACATCAGTTATATCAATTTACAAGAAACAGTAACGTATTATTATAACCGTGCCTATCACAGTTCGTGTACATTAATTATATCAATTTACAAGAAACAATAACGTATTATTATAACCGTGCCTATCATAGAGCGTCTACATCAATTATATCAATTTACAAGAAACAATAACGTATTATTATAACCGTGCCTATCATAGAGCGTCTACATCAATTATATCAATTTACAAGAAACAATAACGTATTATTATAACCGTGCCTATCACAGATCGTGTACACCAATTATATCAATTTACAAGAAACAATAACGTATTATTATAACCGTGCCTATCGTAGATCGTGTACATCAATTATATCAATTTACAAGAAACAATAACGTATTATTATAACCGTGCCTATCATAGATCGTGTACATCAGTTATATCAATTTACAAGGAACAATAACGTATTATTATAACCGTGCCTATCACAGTTCGTGTACATCAATTATATCAATTTACAGGAAACATTAACGTATTATTATAACCGTGCCTATCACAGATCGTGTACACCAATTATATCAATTTACAAGAAACAATAATGTATTATTATAACCGTGCCTATCACAGATCGTGTACATCAATTATATCAATTTACAAGAATCAATAACGTATTATTATAACCGTGCTTATCATAGATCGTGTACATCAGTTATATCAATTTACAAGAAACAATAACGTATTATTATAACCGAGCCTATCACAGTTCGTGTACATCAATTATATCAATTTACAAGAAACATTAACGTATTATTATAACCGTGCCTATCACAGATCGTGTACAACAATTATATCAATTTACAAGAAACAATAACGTATTATTATAACCGTGCCTATCATAGATCGTGTACATCAGTTATATCATTTTACAAGAAACAATAACGTATTATTATAACCGTGCCTATCACAGTTCGTCTACATTATTTATATCAATTTACAAGAAACAATAACGTATTATTATAACCGTGCCTATCATAGAGCGTCTACATCAATTATATCAATTTACAAGAAACAATAACGTATTATTATAACCGTGCCAATCATAGATCGTGTACATCAGTTATATCAATTTACAAGGAACAGTAACGTATTATTATAACCGTGCCTATCACAGTTCGTGTACATCAATTATATCAATTTACAGGAAACATTAACGTATTATTATAACCGTGCCTATCACAGATCGTGTACACCAATTATATCAATTTACAAGAAACAATAATATATTATTATAACCGTGCCTATCACAGATCGTGTACATCAATTATATCAATTTACAAGAAACAATAACGTATTATTATAACCGTGCCTATCACAGATCGTGTACACCAATTATATCAATTTACAAGAAACAATAACGTATTATTATAACCGTGCCTATCATAGATCGTGTACATCAGTTATATCAATTTACAAGAAACAATAACGTATTATTATAACCGTGCCTATCACAGTTCGTGTACATTAATTATATCAATTTACAAGAAACAATAACGTATTATTATAACCGTGCCTATCATAGAGCGTCTACATCAATTATATCAATTTACAAGAAACAATAACGTATTATTATAACCGTGCCTATCATAGAGCGTCTACATCAATTATATAAATTAACAAGAAACTAAAACGTATTATTTTAACCGTGCCTATCATAGATCGTGTACATCAGTTATATCAATTTACAAGAAACAATAACGTATTATTATAACCGGGCCTATCATAGATCGTGTACACCAATTATATCAATTTACAAGATACAATAACGTATTATTATAACCGTGCCTATCACAGATCGTGTACACCAATTATATCAATTTACAAGAAACAATAACGTATTATTATAACCGTGCTTATCACAGATCGTGTACACCAATTATATCAATTTACAAGAAACAATAATGTATTATTATTACCGTGCCTATCACAGATCGTGTACATCAATTATATCAATTTACAAGAAACAATAACGTATTATTATAACCGTGCCTATCATAGATCGTGTACATCAGTTATATCAATTTGCAAGAAACAATAACGTATTATTATAACCGTGCCTATCACAGTTCGTGTACATCAATTATATCAATTTACAAGAAACATTAACGTATTATTATAACCGTGCCTATCACAGATCGTGTACCCCAATTATATCAATTTACAAGAAACAATAATGTATTATTATAACCGTGCCTATCACAGTTCGTGTACATCAATTATATCAATTTACAAGAAACAATAACGTATTACTATAACCGTGCCTATCATAGATCGTGTACATCAGTTATATCAATTTACAAGAAACAATAACGTATTATTATAACCGTGCCTATCACAGTTCGTGTACATCAATTATATCAATTTACAAGAAACAATAACGTATTATTATAACCGTGCCTATCACAGATCGTGTACACCAATTATATCAATTTACAAGAAACAATAACGTATTATTATAACCGTGCTTATCATAGATCGTGTACATCAGTTATATCAATTTACAAGAAACAATAACGTATTATTATAACCGTGCCTATCACAGTTCGTGTACATCAATTATATCAATTTACAAGAAACATTAACGTATTATTATAACCGTGCCTATCACAGATCGTGTACACCAATTATATCAATTTACATGAAACAATAATGTATATAACCGAGCTTATCACAGTTCGTGTACACCAATTATATCAATTTACAAGAAACAATAATGTATTATTATAACTGTGCCTATCACAGATCGTGTACATCAATAATATCAATTTACAAGAAACAATAACATATTATTATAACCGTGCCTATCATAGATCGTGTACATCAGTTATATCAATTTACAAGAAATAATAACTTATTATTATAACCGTGCCTATCACAGTTCGTGTACATCAATTATTTCAATTTACAAGAAACATTAACGTATTATTATAACCGTGCCTATCACAGATCGTGTACACCAATTATATCAATTTACAAGAAACAATAATGTATTATTATAACCGTGCCTATCACAGATCGTGTACATCATGAATAGGTGGAAGGAGCATTTTGAAGACCTCTTGAACCAGGACTCAGTTATTGATGAGCAGGTGTATGATATATTAGAACAAGCACCCATCAAAGAAGAACTCGGTACCCTGCCAACACTAGATGAGGTTCAGTGTGCTATTAATCAAGCAAAGCGACACAAAGCTACTGGATGTGATGGAATACCAGCGGAAGCTCTCAAAGAAGGAGGTGAGGAACTCATAAGCCACATACATGATCTTATCATTAAAATTTGGAGAACTGAAAAAATGCCTGCTGATTTCAGAGATAGTCTGATAGTTCCCATATTTAAGAAAGGTGATCGTGCAGACTGCAACAACTATCGTGGTATATCTTTGTTATCATGCCTTGGAAAGCTTATTGCTCGTATTTTGGCGAATCGTATTCTATCCCTGGTGGAGAAAATACTCCCAGAGAGCCAATGTGGTTTCAGGCCTTCTAGAGGAACTGCAGATATGATATTCACTGTTCGTCAGCTTCAGGAGAAATGTAGAGAGCAAAATAGACCTCTTTATATTGCCTTTATAGACCTCAGTAAGGCATTTGACTCGGTAAACCGTGAAGCCTTGTGGAAGATTTTATCATTGTATGGTTTTCCACTGAAATTTATTACCATCTTAAGACTACTCCACAATGATATGAAGGCAAATGTCATTGGTAACGACTCGATTGGAGAACCATTTCATATTAATACCGGCGTTAAACAAGGCTGTGTGATTGCCCCTACATTGTTTTCTCTGTACGTTGCCACTGTCATGCAGTTAGTCAAAGATGATCTTCCTACAGGCATACAGATAACTTACAGGATGGATGGGAAGATCTTTAATTTGAGCCGTCTAAAGGCAAGGACTCGAACATCTCCTGCTGCATTGGTTGAGTTACAGTACGCTGATGATAATGCAGTAGTAGCTCAATCAGAGGACGAACTTAGGAAAATCCTGAATGCTTTTTCTTCAGCCTACAAAAAGATTGGGCTGAAACTTAACACCAGTAAAACCCAAGTCCTCTACCAACCAGCCCCTGGACAAGGACAAAGAAACATCAATGTCACCATCGACGGAGCGAAGCTTCAAGAAGTTAACGCCTTTTCTTATCTTGGCAGCACCCTGTCATCAAGTGCAAATATAGATTCCGAAATCCAACACAGGATTAACCGTGCTGGGGCATCCTTTGCAAGATTGAGGTCTAGAGTTTTTGACAACCATGATATCAATGCTGCAACGAAGATCCTTGTGTACAACTCGGTTGTAGTTCCCACCTTACTTTACGGATCTGAATCCTGGACATGCTACAGACGTCATTTTAAAAAGCTGGAGCAATATCACCAGCGTTGTTTGAGGAGAATTCTTCGTGTCACATGGCAAGACAAACGCACAAACACCAGCATTCTCGAAGAAGCACAGACTACCAGTGTTGAAGCCATTCTTTTAAAACGTCAGCTGCGATGGACAGGACACGTAATCCGCATGCCCAATAATCGCATTCCCAAGCAAGTGTTTTGCTCTGAACTAACTGAGGGCAAGCGCTGTGTGGGAGGTCCGAGGAAGCGATTCAAAGACGTACTAAAGGCTAATATGCAAATGTGCCATATTAATATCAACAACTGGGAGACCTTAGCTCTTGATCGCTCATCCTGGAGATCAATTGTTCATCGTGGTGCGATACTTTTTGAAGAAAACCGCCGACGTATGATAGAAGATCGGAGGCAACGCAGAAAGAACAGAGTGTTCATTAGAAGACAGGGAATGAATGCGGATGTCTCACCTGACCCTGATACTACCTGTCATCACTGCGGGAAACTGTGTCTCTCCCGCATTGGGCTTTTTAGTCACCTCCGGACTCATCGATGAAGAGTCATTCAGTATTGGAAGGCCAACCTACTCGAGACGAGTGTTTGCTATCATCATCATCACATCAATTATATCAATTTACAAGAAACAATAACGTATTATTATAACCGTGCCTATCATAGATCGTGTACATCAGTTATATCAATTTACAAGAAACAATAACGTATTATTATAACCGTGCCTATCATAGAGCGTCTACATCAATTATATCAATTTACAAGAAACAATAACGTATTATTATAACCGTGCCTATCATAGAGCGTCTACATCAATTATATCAATTTACAAGAAACAATAACGTATTATTATAACCGTGCCTATCATAGAGCGTCTACATCAATTATATCAATTTACAAGAAACAATAACGTATTATTATAACCGTGCCTATCATAGATCGTGTACATCAGTTATATCAATTTACAAGAAACAATAACGTATTATTATAACCGGGCCTATCATAGATCGTGTACACCAATTATATCAATTTACAAGAAACAATAACGTATTATTATAACCGTGTCTATCACAGATCGTGTACATCAGTTATATCATTTTACAAGAAACAGTAACGTATTATTATAACCGTGCCTATCACAGTTCGTCTACATTAATTATATCAATTTACAAGAAACAATAACGTATTATTATAACCGTGCCTATCATAGAGCGTCTACATCAATTATATCAATTTACAAGAAACAATAACGTATTATTATAACCGTGCCAATCATAGATCGTGTACATCAGTTATATCAATTTACAAGGAACAGTAACGTATTATTATAACCGTGCCTATCACAGTTCGTGTACATCAATTATATCAATTTACAGGAAACATTAACGTATTATTATAACCGTGCCTATCACAGATCGTGTACACCAATTATATCAATTTACAAGAAACAATAATATATTATTATAACCGTGCCTATCACAGATCGTGTACATCAATTATATCAATTTACAAGAAACAATAACGTATTGTTATAACCGTGCCTATCACAGATCGTGTACACCAATTATATCAATTTACAAGAAACAATAACGTATTATCATAACCGTGCCTATCACAGATCGTGTACACCAATTATATCAATTTACAAAAAACAATAAGGTATTATTATAACCGTGCCTATCATAGATCGTGTACATCAGTTATATCAATTTACAAGAAACAATAACGTATTATTATAACCGTGCCTATCACAGTTCGTGTACATTAATTATATCAATTTACAAGAAACAATAACGTATTATTATAACCGTGCCTATCATAGAGCGTCTACATCAATTATATCAATTTACAAGAAACAATAACGTATTATTATAACCGTGCCTATCATAGAGCGTCTACATCAATTATATAAATTAACAAGAAACTATAACGTATTATTTTAACCGTGCCTATCATAGATCGTGTACATCAGTTATATCAATTTACGAGAAACAATAACGTATTATTATAACCGGGCCTATCATAGATCGTGTACACCAATTATATCAATTTACAAGATACAATAACGTATTATTATAACCGTGCCTATCACAGATCGTGTACACCAATTATATCAATTTACAAGAAACAATAACGTATTATTATAACCGTGCTTATCACAGATCGTGTACACCAATTATATCAATTTACAAGAAACAATAATGTATTATTATTACCGTGCCTATCACAGATCGTGTACATCAATTATATCAATTTACAAGAAACAATAACGTATTATTATAACCGTGCCTATCATAGATCGTGTACATCAGTTATATCAATTTGCAAGAAACAATAACGTATTATTATAACCGTGCCTATCACAGTTCGTGTACATCAATTATATCAATTTACAAGAAACATTAACGTATTATTATAACCGTGCCTATCACAGATCGTGTACCCCAATTATATCAATTTACAAGAAACAATAATGTATTATTATAACCGTGCCTATCACAGTTCGTGTACATCAATTATATCAATTTACAAGAAACAATAACGTATTACTATAACCGTGCCTATCATAGATCGTGTACATCAGTTATATCAATTTACAAGAAACAATAACGTATTATTATAACCGTGCCTATCACAGTTCGTGTACATCAATTATATCAATTTACAAGAAACAATAACGTATTATTATAACCGTGCCTATCACAGATCGTGTACACCAATTATATCAATTTACAAGAAACAATAACGTATTATTATAACCGTGCCTATCATAGAGCGTCTACATCATTTATATCAATTTACAAGAAACAATAACGTATTATTATAACCGTGCCTATCATAGATCGTGTACATCAGTTATATCAATTTACAAGGAACAATAACGTATTATTATAACCGTGCCTATCACAGTTCGTGTACATCAATTATATCAATTTACAGGAAACATTAACTTATTATTATAACCGTGCCTATCACAGATCGTGTACACCAATTATATCAATTTACAAGAAACAATAATGTATTATTATAACTGTGCCTATCACAGATCGTGTACATCAATAATATCAATTTACAAGAAACAATAACATATTATTATAACCGTGCCTATCATAGATCGTGTACATCAGTTATATCAATTTACAAGAAATAATAACTTATTATTATAACCGTGCCTATCACAGTTCGTGTACATCAATTATTACAATTTACAAGAAACATTAACGTATTATTATAACCGTGCCTATCACAGATCGTGTACACCAATTATATCAATTTACAAGAAACAATAATGTATTATTATAACCGTGCCTATCACAGATCGTGTACATCAATTATATCAATTTACAAGAAACAATAACGTATTATTATAACCGTGCCTATCATAGATCGTGTACATCAGTTATATCAATTTACAAGAAACAATAACGTATTATTATAACCGTGCCTATCATAGAGCGTCTACATCAATTATATCAATTTACAAGAAACAATAACGTATTATTATAACCGTGCCTATCATAGAGCGTCTACATCAATTATATCAATTTACAAGAAACAATAACGTATTATTATAACCGTGCCTATCATAGAGCGTCTACATCAATTATATCAATTTACAAGAAACAATAACGTATTATTATAACCGTGCCTATCATAGATCGTGTACATCAGTTATATCAATTTACAAGAAACAATAACGTATTATTATAACCGGGCCTATCATAGATCGTGTACACCAATTATATCAATTTACAAGAAACAATAACGTATTATTATAACCGTGTCTATCACAGATCGTGTACATCAGTTATATCATTTTACAAGAAACAGTAACGTATTATTATAACCGTGCCTATCACAGTTCGTCTACATTAATTATATCAATTTACAAGAAACAATAACGTATTATTATAACCGTGCCTATCATAGAGCGTCTACATCAATTATATCAATTTACAAGAAACAATAACGTATTATTATAACCGTGCCAATCATAGATCGTGTACATCAGTTATATCAATTTACAAGGAACAGTAACGTATTATTATAACCGTGCCTATCACAGTTCGTGTACATCAATTATATCAATTTACAGGAAACATTAACGTATTATTATAACCGTGCCTATCACAGATCGTGTACACCAATTATATCAATTTACAAGAAACAATAATATATTATTATAACCGTGCCTATCACAGATCGTGTACATCAATTATATCAATTTACAAGAAACAATAACGTATTATTATAACCGTGCCTATCACAGATCGTGTACACCAATTATATCAATTTACAAGAAACAATAACGTATTATTATAACCGTGCCTATCACAGATCGTGTACACCAATTATATCAATTTACAAGAAACAATAACGTATTATTATAACCGTGCCTATCATAGATCGTGTACATCAGTTATATCAATTTACAAGAAACAATAACGTATTATTATAACCGTGCCTATCACAGTTCGTGTACATTAATTATATCAATTTACAAGAAACAATAACGTATTATTATAACCGTGCCTATCATAGAGCGTCTACATCAATTATATCAATTTACAAGAAACAATAACGTATTATTATAACCGTGCCTATCATAGAGCGTCTACATCAATTATATAAATTAACAAGAAACTATAACGTATTATTTTAACCGTGCCTATCATAGATCGTGTACATCAGTTATATCAATTTACAAGAAACAATAACGTATTATTATAACCGGGCCTATCATAGATCGTGTACACCAATTATATCAATTTACAAGATACAATAACGTATTATTATAACCGTGCCTATCACAGATCGTGTACACCAATTATATCAATTTACAAGAAACAATAACGTATTATTATAACCGTGCCTATCACAGATCGTGTACACCAATTATATCAATTTACAAGAAACAATAATGTATTATTATTACCGTGCCTATCACAGATCGTGTACATCAATTATATCAATTTACAAGAAACAATAACGTATTATTATAACCGTGGCTAACATAGATCGTGTACATCAGTTATATCAATTTGCAAGAAACAATAACGTATTATTATAACCGTGCCTATCACAGTTCGTGTACATCAATTATATCAATTTACAAGAAACATTAACGTATTATTATAACCGTGCCTATCACAGATCGTGTACCCCAATTATATCAATTTACAAGAAACAATAATGTATTATTATAACCGTGCCTATCACAGTTCGTGTACATCAATTATATCAATTTACAAGAAACAATAACGTATTACTATAACCGTGCCTATCATAGATCGTGTACATCAGTTATATCAATTTACAAGAAACAATAACGTATTATTATAACCGTGCCTATCACAGTTCGTGTACATCAATTATATCAATTTACAAGAAACAATAACGTATTATTATAACCGTGCCTATCACAGATCGTGTACACCAATTATATCAATTTACAAGAAACAATAACGTATTATTATAACCGTGCCTATCATAGAGCGTCTACATCAATTATATCAATTTACAAGAAACAATAACGTATTATTATAACCGTGCCTATCATAGATCGTGTACATCAGTTATATCAATTTACAAGGAACAATAACGTATTATTATAACCGTGCCTATCACAGTTCGTGTACATCAATTATATCAATTTACAGGAAACATTAACTTATTATTATAACCGTGCCTATCACAGATCGTGTACACCAATTATATCAATTTACAAGAAACAATAATGTATTATTATAACTGTGCCTATCACAGATCGTGTACATCAATAATATCAATTTACAAGAAACAATAACATATTATTATAACCGTGCCTATCATAGATCGTGTACATCAGTTATATCAATTTACAAGAAATAATAACTTATTATTATAACCGTGCCTATCACAGTTCGTGTACATCAATTATTTCAATTTACAAGAAACATTAACGTATTATTATAACCGTGCCTATCACAGATCGTGTACACCAATTATATCAATTTACAAGAAACAATAATGTATTATTATAACCGTGCCTATCACAGATCGTGTACATCAATTATATCAATTTACAAGAAACAATAACGTATTATTATAACCGTGCCTATCATAGATCGTGTACATCAGTTATATCAATTTACAAGAAACAATAACGTATTATTATAACCGTGCCTATCATAGAGCGTCTACATCAATTATATCAATTTACAAGAAACAATAACGTATTATTATAACCGTGCCTATCATAGAGCGTCTACATCAATTATATCAATTTACAAGAAACAATAACGTATTATTATAACCGTGCCTATCATAGAGCGTCTACATCAATTATATCAATTTACAAGAAACAATAACGTATTATTATAACCGTGCCTATCATAGATCGTGTACATCAGTTATATCAATTTACAAGAAACAATAACGTATTATTATAACCGGGCCTATCATAGATCGTGTACACCAATTATATCAATTTACAAGAAACAATAACGTATTATTATAACCGTGTCTATCACAGATCGTGTACACCAATTATATCAATTTACAAGAAACAATAACGTATTATTATAACCGTGCCTATCACAGATCGTGTACACCAATTATATCAATTTACAAGAAACAATAATGTATTATTATAACCGTGCCTATCACAGATCGTGTACATCAATTATATCAATTTACAGGAAACAATAACTTATTATTATAACCGTGCCTATCATAGATCGTGTACATCAGTTATATCAATTTACAAGAAACAATAACGTATTATTATAACCGTGCCTATCACAGTTCGTGTACATTAATTATATCAATTTACAAGAAACAATAACGTATTATTATAACCGTGCCTATCATAGAGCGTCTACATCAATTATATCAATCTACAAGAAACAATAACGTATTATTATAACCGTGCCTATCATAGAGCGTCTACATCAATTATATCAATTTACGAGAAACAATAACGTATTATTATAACCGTGCCTATCATAGATCGTGTACATCAGTTATATCAATTTACAAGAAACAATAACGTATTGTTATAACCGGGCCTATCATAGATCGTGTACACCAATTATATCAATTTACAAGAACCAATAACGTATTATTATAACCGTGCCTATCACAGATCGTGTACACCAATTATATCAATTTACAAGAAACAATAACGTATTATTATAACCGTGCCTATCACAGATCGTGTACACCAATT
Organism: Meconema thalassinum; assembly: GCA_946902985.2. Classification (NCBI taxonomy): domain Eukaryota; kingdom Metazoa; phylum Arthropoda; class Insecta; order Orthoptera; family Tettigoniidae; genus Meconema; species Meconema thalassinum. Next base: position 21,133,085 of record OX336391.1, read on the forward strand.
ATATCAATTTACAAGAAACAATAATGTATTATTATAACCGTGCCTATCACAGATCGTGTACATCAATTATATCAATTTACAAGAAACAATAACGTATTATTATAAGCGTGCTTATCATAGATCGTGTACATCAGTTATATCAATTTACAAGAAACAATAACGTATTATTATAACCGTGCCTATCACAGTTCGTGTACATCAATTATATCAATTTACAAGAAACATTAACGTATTATTACAACCGTGCCTATCACAGATCGTGTACACCAATTATATCAATTTACATGAAACAATAATGTATATAACCGTGCTTATCACAGTTCGTGTACATCAATTACATCAATTTACAAGAAACAATAACGTATTGTTATAACCGTGCCTATCACAGATCGTGTACACCAATTATATCAATTTACAAGAACAATAACGTATTATTATAACCGTGCCCATCATAGAGCGTCTACATCAATTATATCAATTTACAAGAAACAATAACGTATTATTATAACCGTGCCTATCATAGATCGTGTACATCAGTTATATCAATTTACAAGGAACAATAACGTATTATTATAACCGTGCCTATCACAGTTCGTGTACATCAATTATATCAATTTACAGGAAACATTAACGTATTATTATAACCGTGCCTATCACAGATCGTGTACACCAATTATATCAATTTACAAGAAACAATAATATATTATTATAACCGTGCCTATCACAGATAGTGTACATCAATTATATCAATTTACAAGAAACAATAACGTATTATTATAACCGTGCCTATCATAGATCGTGTACATCAGTTATATCAATTTACAAGAATTAATAACGTATTATTATAATCGTGCCTATCACAGTTCGTGTACATCAATTATATCAATTTACAAGAAACATTAACGTATTATTATAACCGTGCCTATCACAGATCGCGTACACCAATTATATCAATTTACAAGAAACAATAATGTATTATTATAACCGTGCCTATCACAGATCGTGTACATCAATTATATCAATTTACAAGAAACAATAACGTATTATTATAACCGTGCCTATCATAGATCGTGTACATCAGTTATATCAATTTACAAGAAACAGTAACGTATTATTATAACCGTGCCTATCACAGTTCGTGTACATTAATTATATCAATTTACAAGAAACAATAATGTATTATTATAACCGTGCCTATCATAGAGCGTCTACATCAATTATATCAATTTACAAGAAACAATAACGTATTATTATAACCGTGCCTATCATAGAGCGTCTACATCAATTATATCAATTTACAAGAAACAATAACGTATTATTATAACCGTGCCTATCACAGATCGTGTACACCAATTATATCAATTTACAAGAAACAATAACGTATTATTATAACCGTGCCTATCATAGATCGTGTACATCAATTATATCAATTTACAAGAAACAATAACGTATTATTATAACCGTGCCTATCATAGATCGTGTACATCAGTTATATCAATTTACAAGGAACAATAACGTATTATTATAACCGTGCCTATCACAGTTCGTGTACATCAATTATATCAATTTACAGGAAACATTAACGTATTATTATAACCGTGCCTATCACAGATCGTGTACACCAATTATATCAATTTACAAGAAACAATAATGTATTATTATAACCGTGCCTATCACAGATCGTGTACATCAATTATATCAATTTACAAGAAACAATAACGTATTATTATAACCGTGCTTATCATAGATCGTGTACATCAGTTATATCAATTTACAAGAAACAATAACGTATTATTATAACCGAGCCTATCACAGTTCGTGTACATCAATTATATCAATTTTCAAGAAACAATAATGTATTATTATAACCGTGCCTATCACAGATCGTGTACATCAATTATATCAATTTACAGGAAACAATAACGTATTATTATAACCGTGCCTATCATAGATCGTGTACATCAGTTATATCAATTTACAAGAAACAATATCGTATTATTATAACCGTGCCTATCACAGTTCGTGTACATTAATTATATCAATTTACAAGAAACAATAACGTATTATTATAACCGTGCCTATCATAGAGCGTCTACATCAATTATATCAATTTACAAGAAACAATAACGTATAATTATAACCGTGCCTATCATAGAGCGTCTACATCAATTATATCAATTTACAAGGATCAATAACGTATTATTATAACCGTGCCTAACATAGATCGTGTACATCAGTTATATCAATTTACAAGAAACAATAACGTATTGTTATAACCGTGCCTATCACAGATCGTGTACACCAATTATATCAATTTACAAGAAACAATAACGTATTATTATAACCGTGCCTATCATAGATCGCGTACATCAATTATATCAATTTACAAGAAACAATAACGTATTGTTATAACCGGGCCTATCATAGATCGTGTACACCAATTATATCAATTTACAAGAACCAATAACGTATTATTATAACCGTGCCTATCATAGAGCGTCTACATCAATTATATCAATTTACAAGAAACAATAACGTATTGTTATAACCGGGCCTATCACAGATCGTGTACACCAATTATATCAATTTACAAGAAACAATAATGTATTATTATAACCGTGCCTATCACAGATCGTGTACATCAATTATATCAATTTACAAGAAACAATAACGTATTATTATAACCGTGCCTATCACAGTTCGTGTACATCAATTATATCAATTTACAAGAAACATTAACGTATTATTATAACCGTTCCTATCACAGATCGTGTACACCAATTATATCAATTTACATGAAACAATAATGTATATAACCGTGCTTATCACAGTTCGTGTACATCAATTACATCAATTTACAAGAAACAATAACGTATTATTATAACCGTGCTTATCATAGATCGTGTACATCAGTTATATCAATTTACAAGAAACAATAACGTATTATTATAACCGTGCCTATCACAGTTCGTGTACATCAATTATATCAATTTACAAGAAACATTAACGTATTATTATAACCGTTCCTATCACAGATCGTGTACACCAATTATATCAATTTACATGAAACAATAATGTATATAACCGTGCTTATCACAGTTCGTGTACATCAATTACATCAATTTACAAGAAATAATAACGTATTATTATAACCGTGCCTATCACAGATCGTGTACACCAATTATATCAATTTACAAGAACAATAACGTATTATTATAACCGTGCTTATCATAGAGCGTCTACATCAATTATATCAATTTACAAGAAAGAATAACGTATTATTATAACCGTGCCTATCATAGATCGTGTACATCAGTTATATCAATTTACAAGGAACAATAACGTATTATTATAACCGTGCCTATCACAGTTCCTGTACATCAATTATATCAATTTACAGGAAACATTAACGTATTATTATAACCGTGCCTATCACAGATCGTGTACACCATTTATATCAATTTACAAGAAACAATAATATATTATTATAACCGTGCCTATCACAGATCGTGTACATCAATTATATCAATTTACAAGAAACAATAACGTATTATTATAACCGTGCCTATCACAGATCGTGTACACCAATTATATCAATTTACAAGAAACAATAATGTATTATTAAAACCGTGCCTATCACAGATCGTGTACATCAATTATATCAATTTACAAGAAACAATAACGTATTATTATAACCGTGCCTATCATAGATCGTGTACATCAGTTATATCAATTTACAAGAAACAGTAACGTATTATTATAACCGTGCCTATCACAGTTCGTGTACATTAATTATATCAATTTACAAGAAACAATAACGTATTATTATAACCGTGCCTATCATAGAGCGTCTACATCAATTATATCAATTTACAAGAACAATAACGTATTATTATAACCGTGCCTATCACAGTTCGTGTACATTAATTATATCAATTTACAAGAAACAATAACGTATTATTATAACCGTGCCTATCATAGAGCGTCTACATCAATTATATCAATTTACAAGAAACAATAACGTATTATTATAACCGTGCCTATCATAGAGCGTCTACATCAATTATATCAATTTACAAGAAACAATAACGTATTATTATAACCGTGCCTATCATAGAGCGTCTACATCAATTATATCAATTTACAAGAAACAATAACGTATTATTATAACCGTGCCTATCACAGATCGTGTACACCAATTATATCAATTTACAAGAACAATAACGTATTATTATAACCGTGCCTATCATAGAGCGTCTACATCAATTATATCAATTTACAAGAAACAATAACGTATTATTATAACCGTGCCTATCACAGTTCGTGTACATCAATTATATCAATTTACAGGAAACATTAACGTATTATTATAACCGTGCCTATCACAGATCGTGTACACCAATTATATCAATTTACAAGAAACAATAATATATTATTATAACCGTGCCTATCACAGTTCGTGTACATTAATTATATCAATTTACAAGAAACAATAACGTATTATTATAACCGTGCCTATCATAGAGCGTCTACATCAATTATATCAATTTACAAGAAACAATAACGTATTATTATAACCGTGCCTATCATAGAGCGTCTACATCAATTATATCAATTTACAAGAAACAATAACGTATTATTATAACCGTGCCTATCATAGATCGTGTACATCAGTTATATCAATTTACAAGAAACAATAACGTATTATTATAACCGGGCCTATCATAGATCGTGTACACCAATTATATCAATTTACAAGAAACAATAACGTATTATTATAACCGTGTCTATCACAGATCGTGTACACCAATTATATCAATTTACAAGAAACAATAACGTATTATTATAACCGTGCCTATCACAGATCGTGTACACCAATTATATCAATTTACAAGAAACAATAATGTATTATTATAACCGTGCCTATCACAGATCGTGTACATCAATTATATCAATTTACAGGAAACAATAACGTATTATTATAACCGTGCCTATCATAGATCGTGTACATCAGTTATATCAATTTACAAGAAACAATAACGTATTATTATAACCGTGCCTATCACAGTTCGTGTACATTAATTGTATCAATTTACAAGAAACAATAACGTATTATTATAACCGTGCCTATCATAGAGCGTCTACATCAATTATATCAATTTACAAGAAACAATAACGTATTATTATAACCGTGCCTATCATAGAGCGTCTACATCAATTATATCAATTTACAAGAAACAATAACGTATTATTATAACCGTGCCTATCATAGATCGTGTATATCAGTTATATCAATTTACAAGAAACAATAACGTATTGTTATAACCGGACCTATCATAGATCGTGTACACCAATTATATCAATTTACAAGAACCAATAACGTATTATTATAAGCGTGCCTATCACAGATCGTGTACACCAATTATATCAATTTACAAGAAACAATAACGTATTATTATAACCGTGCCTATCACAGATCGTGTACACCAATTATATCAATTTACAAGAAACAATAATGTATTATTATAACCGTGCCTATCACAGATCGTGTACATCAATTATATCAATTTACAAGAAACAATAACGTATTATTATAACCGTGCTTATCATAGATCGTGTACATCAGTTATATCAATTTACAAGAAACAATAACGTATTATTATAACCGTGCCTATCACAGTTCGTGTACATCAATTATATCAATTTACAAGAAACATTAACGTATTATTATAACCGTGCCTATCACAGATCGTGTACACCAATTATATCAATTTACATGAAACAATAATGTATATAACCGTGCTTATCACAGTTCGTGTACATCAATTACATCAATTTACAAGAAACAATAACGTATTGTTATAACCATGCCTATCACAGATCGTGTACACCAATTATATCAATTTACAAGAAACAATAACGTATTATTATAACCGTGCCTATCACAGATCGTGTACACCAATTATATCAATTTACAAGAAACAATAATGTATTATTATAACCGTGCCTATCACAGATCGTGTACATCAATTATATCAATTTACAAGAAACAATAACGTATTATTATAACCGTGCTTATCATAGATCGTGTACATCAGTTATATCAATTTACAAGAAACAATAACGTATAACCGTGCCTATCACAGTTCGTGTACATCAATTATATCAATTTACAAGAAACATTAACGTATTATTATAACCGTTCCTATCACAGATCGTGTACACCAATTATATCAATTTACATGAAACAATAATGTATATAACCGTGCTTATCACAGTTCGTGTACATCAATTACATCAATTTACAAGAAACAATAACGTATTATTATAACCGTGCCTATCACAGATCGTGTACACCAATTATATCAATTTACAAGAACAATAACGTATTATTATAACCGTGCCTATCATAGAGCGTCTACATCAATTATATCAATTTACAAGAAACAATAACGTATTATTATAACCGTGCCTATCATAGAGCGTCTACATCAATTATATCAATTTACAAGAAACAATAACGTATTATTATAACCGTGCCTATCATAGAGCGTCTACATCAATTATATCAATTTACAAGAAACAATAACGTATTATTATAACCGTGCCTATCATAGATCGTGTACATCAGTTATATCAATTTACAAGAAACAATAACGTATTATTATAACCGGGCCTATCATAGATCGTGTACACCAATTATATCAATTTACAAGAAACAATAACGTATTATTATAACCGTGTCTATCACAGATCGTGTACACCAATTATATCAATTTACAAGAAACAATAACGTATTATTATAACCGTGCCTATCACAGATCGTGTACATCAATTATATCAATTTACAAGAAACAATAACGTATTATTATAACCGTGCCTATCATAGATCGTGTACATCAGTTATATCAATTTACAAGAAACAATAACGTATTATTATAACCGTGCCTATCATAGAGCGTCTACATCAATTATATCAATTTACAAGAAACAATAACGTATTATTATAACCGTGCCTATCATAGAGCGTCTACATCAATTATATCAATTTACAAGAAACAATAACGTATTATTATAACCGTGCCTATCATAGAGCGTCTACATCAATTATATCAATTTACAAGAAACAATAACGTATTATTATAACCGTGCCTATCATAGATCGTGTACATCAGTTATATCAATTTACAAGAAACAATAACGTATTATTATAACCGGGCCTATCATAGATCGTGTACACCAATTATATCAATTTACAAGAAACAATAACGTATTATTATAACCGTGTCTATCACAGATCGTGTACACCAATTATATCAATTTACAAGAAACAATAACGTATTATTATAACCGTGCCTATCACAGATCGTGTACACCAATTATATCAATTTACAAGAAACAATAATGTATTATTATAACCGTGCCTATCACAGATCGTGTACATCAATTATATCAATTTACAGGAAACAATAACTTATTATTATAACCGTGCCTATCATAGATCGTGTACATCAGTTATATCAATTTACAAGAAACAATAACGTATTATTATAACCGTGCCTATCACAGTTCGTGTACATTAATTATATCAATTTACAAGAAACAATAACGTATTATTATAACCGTGCCTATCATAGAGCGTCTACATCAATTATATCAATCTACAAGAAACAATAACGTATTATTATAACCGTGCCTATCATAGAGCGTCTACATCAATTATATCAATTTACGAGAAACAATAACGTATTATTATAACCGTGCCTATCATAGATCGTGTACATCAGTTATATCAATTTACAAGAAACAATAACGTATTGTTATAACCGGGCCTATCATAGATCGTGTACACCAATTATATCAATTTACAAGAACCAATAACGTATTATTATAACCGTGCCTATCACAGATCGTGTACACCAATTATATCAATTTACAAGAAACAATAACGTATTATTATAACCGTGCCTATCACAGATCGTGTACACCAATTATATCAATTTACAAGAAACAATAATGTATTATTATAACCGTGCCTATCACAGATCGTGTACATCAATTATATCAATTTACAAGAAACAATAACGTATTATTATAAGCGTGCTTATCATAGATCGTGTACATCAGTTATATCAATTTACAAGAAACAATAACGTATTATTATAACCGTGCCTATCACAGTTCGTGTACATCAATTATATCAATTTACAAGAAACATTAACGTATTATTACAACCGTGCCTATCACAGATCGTGTACACCAATTATATCAATTTACATGAAACAATAATGTATATAACCGTGCTTATCACAGTTCGTGTACATCAATTACATCAATTTACAAGAAACAATAACGTATTGTTATAACCGTGCCTATCACAGATCGTGTACACCAATTATATCAATTTACAAGAACAATAACGTATTATTATAACCGTGCCCATCATAGAGCGTCTACATCAATTATATCAATTTACAAGAAACAATAACGTATTATTATAACCGTGCCTATCATAGATCGTGTACATCAGTTATATCAATTTACAAGGAACAATAACGTATTATTATAACCGTGCCTATCACAGTTCGTGTACATCAATTATATCAATTTACAGGAAACATTAACGTATTATTATAACCGTGCCTATCACAGATCGTGTACACCAATTATATCAATTTACAAGAAACAATAATATATTATTATAACCGTGCCTATCACAGATAGTGTACATCAATTATATCAATTTACAAGAAACAATAACGTATTATTATAACCGTGCCTATCATAGATCGTGTACATCAGTTATATCAATTTACAAGAATTAATAACGTATTATTATAATCGTGCCTATCACAGTTCGTGTACATCAATTATATCAATTTACAAGAAACATTAACGTATTATTATAACCGTGCCTATCACAGATCGCGTACACCAATTATATCAATTTACAAGAAACAATAATGTATTATTATAACCGTGCCTATCACAGATCGTGTACATCAATTATATCAATTTACAAGAAACAATAACGTATTATTATAACCGTGCCTATCATAGATCGTGTACATCAGTTATATCAATTTACAAGAAACAGTAACGTATTATTATAACCGTGCCTATCACAGTTCGTGTACATTAATTATATCAATTTACAAGAAACAATAATGTATTATTATAACCGTGCCTATCATAGAGCGTCTACATCAATTATATCAATTTACAAGAAACAATAACGTATTATTATAACCGTGCCTATCATAGAGCGTCTACATCAATTATATCAATTTACAAGAAACAATAACGTATTATTATAACCGTGCCTATCACAGATCGTGTACACCAATTATATCAATTTACAAGAAACAATAACGTATTATTATAACCGTGCCTATCATAGATCGTGTACATCAATTATATCAATTTACAAGAAACAATAACGTATTATTATAACCGTGCCTATCATAGATCGTGTACATCAGTTATATCAATTTACAAGGAACAATAACGTATTATTATAACCGTGCCTATCACAGTTCGTGTACATCAATTATATCAATTTACAGGAAACATTAACGTATTATTATAACCGTGCCTATCACAGATCGTGTACACCAATTATATCAATTTACAAGAAACAATAATGTATTATTATAACCGTGCCTATCACAGATCGTGTACATCAATTATATCAATTTACAAGAAACAATAACGTATTATTATAACCGTGCTTATCATAGATCGTGTACATCAGTTATATCAATTTACAAGAAACAATAACGTATTATTATAACCGAGCCTATCACAGTTCGTGTACATCAATTATATCAATTTTCAAGAAACAATAATGTATTATTATAACCGTGCCTATCACAGATCGTGTACATCAATTATATCAATTTACAGGAAACAATAACGTATTATTATAACCGTGCCTATCATAGATCGTGTACATCAGTTATATCAATTTACAAGAAACAATATCGTATTATTATAACCGTGCCTATCACAGTTCGTGTACATTAATTATATCAATTTACAAGAAACAATAACGTATTATTATAACCGTGCCTATCATAGAGCGTCTACATCAATTATATCAATTTACAAGAAACAATAACGTATAATTATAACCGTGCCTATCATAGAGCGTCTACATCAATTATATCAATTTACAAGGATCAATAACGTATTATTATAACCGTGCCTAACATAGATCGTGTACATCAGTTATATCAATTTACAAGAAACAATAACGTATTGTTATAACCGTGCCTATCACAGATCGTGTACACCAATTATATCAATTTACAAGAAACAATAACGTATTATTATAACCGTGCCTATCATAGATCGCGTACATCAATTATATCAATTTACAAGAAACAATAACGTATTGTTATAACCGGGCCTATCATAGATCGTGTACACCAATTATATCAATTTACAAGAACCAATAACGTATTATTATAACCGTGCCTATCATAGAGCGTCTACATCAATTATATCAATTTACAAGAAACAATAACGTATTGTTATAACCGGGCCTATCACAGATCGTGTACACCAATTATATCAATTTACAAGAAACAATAATGTATTATTATAACCGTGCCTATCACAGATCGTGTACATCAATTATATCAATTTACAAGAAACAATAACGTATTATTATAACCGTGCCTATCACAGTTCGTGTACATCAATTATATCAATTTACAAGAAACATTAACGTATTATTATAACCGTTCCTATCACAGATCGTGTACACCAATTATATCAATTTACATGAAACAATAATGTATATAACCGTGCTTATCACAGTTCGTGTACATCAATTACATCAATTTACAAGAAACAATAACGTATTATTATAACCGTGCTTATCATAGATCGTGTACATCAGTTATATCAATTTACAAGAAACAATAACGTATTATTATAACCGTGCCTATCACAGTTCGTGTACATCAATTATATCAATTTACAAGAAACATTAACGTATTATTATAACCGTTCCTATCACAGATCGTGTACACCAATTATATCAATTTACATGAAACAATAATGTATATAACCGTGCTTATCACAGTTCGTGTACATCAATTACATCAATTTACAAGAAATAATAACGTATTATTATAACCGTGCCTATCACAGATCGTGTACACCAATTATATCAATTTACAAGAACAATAACGTATTATTATAACCGTGCTTATCATAGAGCGTCTACATCAATTATATCAATTTACAAGAAAGAATAACGTATTATTATAACCGTGCCTATCATAGATCGTGTACATCAGTTATATCAATTTACAAGGAACAATAACGTATTATTATAACCGTGCCTATCACAGTTCCTGTACATCAATTATATCAATTTACAGGAAACATTAACGTATTATTATAACCGTGCCTATCACAGATCGTGTACACCATTTATATCAATTTACAAGAAACAATAATATATTATTATAACCGTGCCTATCACAGATCGTGTACATCAATTATATCAATTTACAAGAAACAATAACGTATTATTATAACCGTGCCTATCACAGATCGTGTACACCAATTATATCAATTTACAAGAAACAATAATGTATTATTAAAACCGTGCCTATCACAGATCGTGTACATCAATTATATCAATTTACAAGAAACAATAACGTATTATTATAACCGTGCCTATCATAGATCGTGTACATCAGTTATATCAATTTACAAGAAACAGTAACGTATTATTATAACCGTGCCTATCACAGTTCGTGTACATTAATTATATCAATTTACAAGAAACAATAACGTATTATTATAACCGTGCCTATCATAGAGCGTCTACATCAATTATATCAATTTACAAGAACAATAACGTATTATTATAACCGTGCCTATCACAGTTCGTGTACATTAATTATATCAATTTACAAGAAACAATAACGTATTATTATAACCGTGCCTATCATAGAGCGTCTACATCAATTATATCAATTTACAAGAAACAATAACGTATTATTATAACCGTGCCTATCATAGAGCGTCTACATCAATTATATCAATTTACAAGAAACAATAACGTATTATTATAACCGTGCCTATCATAGAGCGTCTACATCAATTATATCAATTTACAAGAAACAATAACGTATTATTATAACCGTGCCTATCACAGATCGTGTACACCAATTATATCAATTTACAAGAACAATAACGTATTATTATAACCGTGCCTATCATAGAGCGTCTACATCAATTATATCAATTTACAAGAAACAATAACGTATTATTATAACCGTGCCTATCACAGTTCGTGTACATCAATTATATCAATTTACAGGAAACATTAACGTATTATTATAACCGTGCCTATCACAGATCGTGTACACCAATTATATCAATTTACAAGAAACAATAATATATTATTATAACCGTGCCTATCACAGTTCGTGTACATTAATTATATCAATTTACAAGAAACAATAACGTATTATTATAACCGTGCCTATCATAGAGCGTCTACATCAATTATATCAATTTACAAGAAACAATAACGTATTATTATAACCGTGCCTATCATAGAGCGTCTACATCAATTATATCAATTTACAAGAAACAATAACGTATTATTATAACCGTGCCTATCATAGATCGTGTACATCAGTTATATCAATTTACAAGAAACAATAACGTATTATTATAACCGGGCCTATCATAGATCGTGTACACCAATTATATCAATTTACAAGAAACAATAACGTATTATTATAACCGTGTCTATCACAGATCGTGTACACCAATTATATCAATTTACAAGAAACAATAACGTATTATTATAACCGTGCCTATCACAGATCGTGTACACCAATTATATCAATTTACAAGAAACAATAATGTATTATTATAACCGTGCCTATCACAGATCGTGTACATCAATTATATCAATTTACAGGAAACAATAACGTATTATTATAACCGTGCCTATCATAGATCGTGTACATCAGTTATATCAATTTACAAGAAACAATAACGTATTATTATAACCGTGCCTATCACAGTTCGTGTACATTAATTGTATCAATTTACAAGAAACAATAACGTATTATTATAACCGTGCCTATCATAGAGCGTCTACATCAATTATATCAATTTACAAGAAACAATAACGTATTATTATAACCGTGCCTATCATAGAGCGTCTACATCAATTATATCAATTTACAAGAAACAATAACGTATTATTATAACCGTGCCTATCATAGATCGTGTATATCAGTTATATCAATTTACAAGAAACAATAACGTATTGTTATAACCGGACCTATCATAGATCGTGTACACCAATTATATCAATTTACAAGAACCAATAACGTATTATTATAAGCGTGCCTATCACAGATCGTGTACACCAATTATATCAATTTACAAGAAACAATAACGTATTATTATAACCGTGCCTATCACAGATCGTGTACACCAATTATATCAATTTACAAGAAACAATAATGTATTATTATAACCGTGCCTATCACAGATCGTGTACATCAATTATATCAATTTACAAGAAACAATAACGTATTATTATAACCGTGCTTATCATAGATCGTGTACATCAGTTATATCAATTTACAAGAAACAATAACGTATTATTATAACCGTGCCTATCACAGTTCGTGTACATCAATTATATCAATTTACAAGAAACATTAACGTATTATTATAACCGTGCCTATCACAGATCGTGTACACCAATTATATCAATTTACATGAAACAATAATGTATATAACCGTGCTTATCACAGTTCGTGTACATCAATTACATCAATTTACAAGAAACAATAACGTATTGTTATAACCATGCCTATCACAGATCGTGTACACCAATTATATCAATTTACAAGAAACAATAACGTATTATTATAACCGTGCCTATCACAGATCGTGTACACCAATTATATCAATTTACAAGAAACAATAATGTATTATTATAACCGTGCCTATAACAGATCGTGTACATCAATTATATCAATTTACAAGAAACAATAACGTATTATTATAACCGTGCTTATCATAGATCGTGTACATCAGTTATATCAATTTACAAGAAACAATAACGTATAACCGTGCCTATCACAGTTCGTGTACATCAATTATATCAATTTACAAGAAACATTAACGTATTATTATAACCGTTCCTATCACAGATCGTGTACACCAATTATATCAATTTACATGAAACAATAATGTATATAACCGTGCTTATCACAGTTCGTGTACATCAATTACATCAATTTACAAGAAACAATAACGTATTATTATAACCGTGCCTATCACAGATCGTGTACACCAATTATATCAATTTACAAGAACAATAACGTATTATTATAACCGTGCCTATCATAGAGCGTCTACATCAATTATATCAATTTACAAGAAACAATAACGTATTATTATAACCGTGCCTATCATAGAGCGTCTACATCAATTATATCAATTTACAAGAAACAATAACGTATTATTATAACCGTGCCTATCATAGAGCGTCTACATCAATTATATCAATTTACAAGAAACAATAACGTATTATTATAACCGTGCCTATCATAGATCGTGTACATCAGTTATATCAATTTACAAGAAACAATAACGTATTATTATAACCGGGCCTATCATAGATCGTGTACACCAATTATATCAATTTACAAGAAACAATAACGTATTATTATAACCGTGTCTATCACAGATCGTGTACACCAATTATATCAATTTACAAGAAACAATAACGTATTATTATAACCGTGCCTATCACAGATCGTGTACACCAATTATATCAATTTACAAGAAACAATAATGTATTATTATAACCGTGCCTATCACAGATCGTGTACATCAATTATATCAATTTACAGGAAACAATAACGTATTATTATAACCGTGCCTATCATAGATCGTGTACATCAGTTATATCAATTTACAAGAAACAATAACGTATTATTATAACCGTGCCTATCACAGTTCGTGTACATTAATTGTATCAATTTACAAGAAACAATAACGTATTATTATAACCGTGCCTATCATAGAGCGTCTACATCAATTATATCAATTTACAAGAAACAATAACGTATTATTATAACCGTGCCTATCATAGAGCGTCTACATCAATTATATCAATTTACAAGAAACAATAACGTATTATTATAACCGTGCCTATCATAGATCGTGTATATCAGTTATATCAATTTACAAGAAACAATAACGTATTGTTATAACCGGACCTATCATAGATCGTGTACACCAATTATATCAATTTACAAGAACCAATAACGTATTATTATAAGCGTGCCTATCACAGATCGTGTACACCAATTATATCAATTTACAAGAAACAATAACGTATTATTATAACCGTGCCTATCACAGATCGTGTACACCAATTATATCAATTTACAAGAAACAATAATGTATTATTATAACCGTGCCTATCACAGATCGTGTACATCAATTATATCAATTTACAAGAAACAATAACGTATTATTATAACCGTGCTTATCATAGATCGTGTACATCAGTTATATCAATTTACAAGAAACAATAACGTATTATTATAACCGTGCCTATCACAGTTCGTGTACATCAATTATATCAATTTACAAGAAACATTAACGTATTATTATAACCGTGCCTATCACAGATCGTGTACACCAATTATATCAATTTACATGAAACAATAATGTATATAACCGTGCTTATCACAGTTCGTGTACATCAATTACATCAATTTACAAGAAACAATAACGTATTGTTATAACCATGCCTATCACAGATCGTGTACACCAATTATATCAATTTACAAGAAACAATAACGTATTATTATAACCGTGCCTATCACAGATCGTGTACACCAATTATATCAATTTACAAGAAACAATAATGTATTATTATAACCGTGCCTATCACAGATCGTGTACATCAATTATATCAATTTACAAGAAACAATAACGTATTATTATAACCGTGCTTATCATAGATCGTGTACATCAGTTATATCAATTTACAAGAAACAATAACGTATAACCGTGCCTATCACAGTTCGTGTACATCAATTATATCAATTTACAAGAAACATTAACGTATTATTATAACCGTTCCTATCACAGATCGTGTACACCAATTATATCAATTTACATGAAACAATAATGTATATAACCGTGCTTATCACAGTTCGTGTACATCAATTACATCAATTTACAAGAAACAATAACGTATTATTATAACCGTGCCTATCACAGATCGTGTACACCAATTATATCAATTTACAAGAACAATAACGTATTATTATAACCGTGCCTATCATAGAGCGTCTACATCAATTATATCAATTTACAAGAAAGAATAACGTATTATTATAACCGTGCCTATCATAGATCGTGTACATCAGTTATATCAATTTACAAGGAACAATAACGTATTATTATAACCGTGCCTATCACAGTTCCTGTACATCAATTATATCAATTTACAGGAAACATTAACGTATTATTATAACCGTGCCTATCACAGATCGTGTACACCATTTATATCAATTTACAAGAAACAATAATATATTATTATAACCGTGCCTATCACAGATCGTGTACATCAATTATATCAATTTACAAGAAACAATAACGTATTATTATAACCGTGCCTATCATAGATCGTGTACATCAGTTATATCAATTTACAAGAAACAATAACGTATTATTATAACCGTGCCTATCACAGTTCGTGTACATCAATTATATCAATTTACAAGAAACATTAACGTATTATTATAACCGTGCCTATCACAGATCGTGTACACCAATTATATCAATTTACAAGAAACAATAATGTATTATTATAACCGTGCCTATCACAGATCGTGTACATCAATTATATCAATTTACAAGAAACAATAACGCATTATTATAACCGTGCCTATCATAGATCGTGTACATCAGTTATATCAATTTACAAGAAACAGTAACGTATTATTATAACCGTGCCTATCACAGTTCGTGTACATTAATTATATCAATTTACAAGAAACAATAACGTATTATTATAACCGTGCCTATCATAGAGCGTCTACATCAATTATATCAATTTACAAGAAACAATAACGTATTATTATAACCGTGCCTATCATAGAGCGTCTACATCAATTATATCAATTTACAAGAAACAATAACGTATTATTATAACCGTGCCTATCACAGATCGTGTTCACCAATTATATCAATTTACAAGAAACAATAACGTATTATTATAACCGTGCCTATCACAGATCGTGTACACCAATTATATCAATTTACAAGAACATTAACGTATTATTATAACCGTGCCTATCATAGAGCGTCTACATCAATTATATCAATTTACAAGAAACAATAACGTATTATTATAACCGTGCCTATCACAGTTCGTGTACATCAATTATATCAATTTACAGGAAACATTAACGTATTATTATAACCGTGCCTATCACAGATCGTGTACACCAATTATATCAATTTACAAGAAACAATAATATATTATTATAACCGTGCCTATCACAGTTCGTGTACATTAATTATATCAATTTACAAGAAACAATAACGTATTATTATAACCGTGCCTATCATAGAGCGTCTACATCAATTATATCAATTTACAAGAAACAATAACGTATTATTATAACCGTGCCTATCATAGAGCGTCTACATCAATTATATCAATTTACAAGAAACAATAACGTATTATTATAACCGTGCCTATCATAGATCGTGTACATCAGTTATATCAATTTACAAGAAACAATAACGTATTATTATAACCGGGCCTATCATAGATCGTGTACACCAATTATATCAATTTACAAGAAACAATAACGTATTATTATAACCGTGTCTATCACAGATCGTGTACACCAATTATATCAATTTACAAGAAACAATAACGTATTATTATAACCGTGCCTATCACAGATCGTGTACACCAATTATATCAATTTACAAGAAACAATAATGCATTATTATAACCGTGCCTATCACAGATCGTGTACATCAATTATATCAATTTACAGGAAACAATAACGTATTATTATAACCGTGCCTATCATAGATAGTGTACATCAGTTATATCAATTTACAAGAAACAATAACGTATTATTATAACCGTGCCTATCACAGTTCGTGTACATTAATTATATCAATTTACAAGAAACAATAACGTATTATTATAACCGTGCCTATCATAGAGCGTCTACATCAATTATATCAATTTACAAGAAACAATAACGTATTATTATAACCGTGCCTATCATAGAGCGTCTACATCAATTATATCAATTTACAAGAAACAATAACGTATTATTATAACCGTGCCTATCATAGATCGTGTACATCAGTTATATCAATTTACAAGAAACAATAACGTATTGTTATAACCGGGCCTATCATAGATCGTGTACACCAATTATATCAATTTACAAGAACCAATAACGTATTATTATAAGCGTGCCTATCACAGATCGTGTACACCAATTATATCAATTTACAAGAAACAATAACGTATTATTATAACCGTGCCTATCACAGATCGTGTACACCAATTATATCAATTTACAAGAAACAATAATGTATTATTATAACCGTGCCTATCACAGATCGTGTACATCAATTATATCAATTTACAAGAAACAATAACGTATTATTATAACCGTGCTTATCATAGATCGTGTACATCAGTTATATCAATTTACAAGAAACAATAACGTATTATTATAACCGTGCCTATCACAGTTCGTGTACATCAATTATATCAATTTACAAGAAACATTAACGTATTATTATAACCGTGCCTATCACAGATCGTGTACACCAATTATATCAATTTACATGAAACAATAATGTATATAACCGTGCTTATCACAGTTCGTGTACATCAATTACATCAATTTACAAGAAACAATAACGTATTGTTATAACCATGCCTATCACAGATCGTGTACACCAATTATATCAATTTACAAGAAACAATAACGTATTATTATAACCGTGCCTATCACAGATCGTGTACACCAATTATATCAATTTACAAGAAACAATAATGTATTATTATAACCGTGCCTATCACAGATCGTGTACATCAATTATATCAATTTACAAGAAACAATAACGTATTATTATAACCGTGCTTATCATAGATCGTGTACATCAGTTATATCAATTTACAAGAAACAATAACGTATAACCGTGCCTATCACAGTTCGTGTACATCAATTATATCAATTTACAAGAAACATTAACGTATTATTATAACCGTTCCTATCACAGATCGTGTACACCAATTATATCAATTTACATGAAACAATAATGTATATAACCGTGCTTATCACAGTTCGTGTACATCAATTACATCAATTTACAAGAAACAATAACGTATTATTATAACCGTGCCTATCACAGATCGTGTACACCAATTATATCAATTTACAAGAACAATAACGTATTATTATAACCGTGCCTATCATAGAGCGTCTACATCAATTATATCAATTTACAAGAAAGAATAACGTATTATTATAACCGTGCCTATCATAGATCGTGTACATCAGTTATATCAATTTACAAGGAACAATAACGTATTATTATAACCGTGCCTATCACAGTTCCTGTACATCAATTATATCAATTTACAGGAAACATTAACGTATTATTATAACCGTGCCTATCACAGATCGTGTACACCATTTATATCAATTTACAAGAAACAATAATATATTATTATAACCGTGCCTATCACAGATCGTGTACATCAATTATATCAATTTACAAGAAACAATAACGTATTATTATAACCGTGCCTATCATAGATCGTGTACATCAGTTATATCAATTTACAAGAAACAATAACGTATTATTATAACCGTGCCTATCACAGTTCGTGTACATCAATTATATCAATTTACAAGAAACATTAACGTATTATTATAACCGTGCCTATCACAGATCGTGTACACCAATTATATCAATTTACAAGAAACAATAATGTATTATTATAACCGTGCCTATCACAGATCGTGTACATCAATTATATCAATTTACAAGAAACAATAACGCATTATTATAACCGTGCCTATCATAGATCGTGTACATCAGTTATATCAATTTACAAGAAACAGTAACGTATTATTATAACCGTGCCTATCACAGTTCGTGTACATTAATTATATCAATTTACAAGAAACAATAACGTATTATTATAACCGTGCCTATCATAGAGCGTCTACATCAATTATATCAATTTACAAGAAACAATAACGTATTATTATAACCGTGCCTATCATAGAGCGTCTACATCAATTATATCAATTTACAAGAAACAATAACGTATTATTATAACCGTGCCTATCACAGATCGTGTTCACCAATTATATCAATTTACAAGAAACAATAACGTATTATTATAACCGTGCCTATCACAGATCGTGTACACCAATTATATCAATTTACAAGAACATTAACGTATTATTATAACCGTGCCTATCATAGAGCGTCTACATCAATTATATCAATTTACAAGAAACAATAACGTATTATTATAACCGTGCCTATCACAGTTCGTGTACATCAATTATATCAATTTACAGGAAACATTAACGTATTATTATAACCGTGCCTATCACAGATCGTGTACACCAATTATATCAATTTACAAGAAACAATAATATATTATTATAACCGTGCCTATCACAGTTCGTGTACATTAATTATATCAATTTACAAGAAACAATAACGTATTATTATAACCGTGCCTATCATAGAGCGTCTACATCAATTATATCAATTTACAAGAAACAATAACGTATTATTATAACCGTGCCTATCATAGAGCGTCTACATCAATTATATCAATTTACAAGAAACAATAACGTATTATTATAACCGTGCCTATCATAGATCGTGTACATCAGTTATATCAATTTACAAGAAACAATAACGTATTATTATAACCGGGCCTATCATAGATCGTGTACACCAATTATATCAATTTACAAGAAACAATAACGTATTATTATAACCGTGTCTATCACAGATCGTGTACACCAATTATATCAATTTACAAGAAACAATAACGTATTATTATAACCGTGCCTATCACAGATCGTGTACACCAATTATATCAATTTACAAGAAACAATAATGCATTATTATAACCGTGCCTATCACAGATCGTGTACATCAATTATATCAATTTACAGGAAACAATAACGTATTATTATAACCGTGCCTATCATAGATAGTGTACATCAGTTATATCAATTTACAAGAAACAATAACGTATTATTATAACCGTGCCTATCACAGTTCGTGTACATTAATTATATCAATTTACAAGAAACAATAACGTATTATTATAACCGTGCCTATCATAGAGCGTCTACATCAATTATATCAATTTACAAGAAACAATAACGTATTATTATAACCGTGCCTATCATAGAGCGTCTACATCAATTATATCAATTTACAAGAAACAATAACGTATTATTATAACCGTGCCTATCATAGATCGTGTACATCAGTTATATCAATTTACAAGAAACAATAACGTATTGTTATAACCGGGCCTATCATAGATCGTGTACACCAATTATATCAATTTACAAGAACCAATAACGTATTATTATAAGCGTGCCTATCACAGATCGTGTACACCAATTATATCAATTTACAAGAAACAATAACGTATTATTATAACCGTGCCTATCACAGATCGTGTACACCAATTATATCAATTTACAAGAAACAATAATGTATTATTATAACCGTGCCTATCACAGATCGTGTACATCAATTATATCAATTTACAAGAAACAATAACGTATTATTATAACCGTGCTTATCATAGATCGTGTACATCAGTTATATCAATTTACAAGAAACAATAACGTATTATTATAACCGTGCCTATCACAGTTCGTGTACATCAATTATATCAATTTACAAGAAACATTAACGTATTATTATAACCGTGCCTATCACAGATCGTGTACACCAATTATATCAATTTACATGAAACAATAATGTATATAACCGTGCTTATCACAGTTCGTGTACATCAATTACATCAATTTACAAGAAACAATAACGTATTGTTATAACCGTGCCTATCACAGATCGTGTACACCAATTATATCAATTTACAAGAACAATAACGTATTATTATAACCGTGCCTATCATAGAGCGTCTACATCAATTATATCAATTTACAAGAAACAATAACGTATTATTATAACCGTGCCTATCATAGATCGTGTACATCAGTTATATCAATTTACAAGGAACAATAACGTATTATTATAACCGTGCCTATCACAGTTCGTGTACATCAATTATATCAATTTACAGGAAACATTAACGTATTATTATAACCGTGCCTATCACAGATCGTGTACACCAATTATATCAATTTACAAGAAACAATAATATATTATTATAACCGTGCCTATCACAGATCGTGTACATCAATTATATCAATTTACAAGAAACAATAACGTATTATTATAACCGTGCCTATCATAGATCATGTACATCAGTTATATCAATTTACAAGAAACAATAACGTATTATTATAACCGTGCCTATCACAGTTCGTGTACATCAATTATATCAATTTACAAGAAACATTAACGTATTATTATAACCGTGCCTATCACAGATCGTGTACACCAATTATATCAATTTACAAGAAACAATAATATATTATTATAACCGTGCCTATCACAGATCGTGAACATCAGTTATATCAATTTACAAGAAACAGTAACGTATTATTATAACCGTGCCTATCACAGTTCGTGTACATTAATTATATCAATTTACAAGAAACAATAACGTATTATTATAACCGTGCCTATCATAGAGCGTCTACATCAATTATATCAATTTACAAGAAACAATAACGTATTATTATAACCGTGCCTATCATAGAGCGTCTACATCAATTATATCAATTTACAAGAAACAATAACGTATTATTATAACCGTGCCTATCACAGATCGTGTACACCAATTATATCAATTTACAAGAAACAATAACGTATTATTATAATCGTGCCTATCATAGATCGTGTACATCAATTATATCAATTTACAAGAAACAATAACGTATTATTATAACCGTGCCTATCATAGATCGTGTACATCAGTTATATCAATTTACAAGGAACAATACGTATTATTATAACCGTGCCTATCACAGTTCGTGTACATCAATTATATCAATTTACAGGAAACATTAACGTATTATTATAACCGTGCCTATCACAGATCGTGTACACCAATTATATCAATTTACAAGAAACAATAATGTATTATTATAACCGTGCCTATCACAGATCGTGTACATCAATTATATCAATTTACAAGAAACAATAACGTATTATTATAACCGTGCTTATCATAGATCGTGTACATCAGTTATATCAATTTACAAGAAACAATAACGTATTATTATAACCGAGCCTATCACAGTTCGTGTACATCAATTATATCAATTTACAAGAAACAATAATGTATTATTATAACCGTGCCTATCACAGATCGTGTACATTAATTATATCAATTTACAGGAAGCAATAACGTATTATTATAACCGTGCCTATCATAGATCGTGTACATCAGTTATATCAATTTACAAGAAACAATAACGTATTATTATAACCGTGCCTATCACAGTTCGTGTACATAAATTATATCAATTTACAAGAAACAATAACGTATTATTATAACCGTGCCTATCATAGAGCGTCTACATCAATTATATCAATTTACAAGAAACAATAACGTATTATTATAACCGTGCCTATCATAGAGCGTCTACATCAATTATATCAATTTACAAGGAACAATAACGTATTATTATAACCGTGCCTATCATAGATCGTGTACATCAGTTATATCAATTTACAAGAAACAATAACGTATTGTTATAACCGGGCCTATCATAGATCGTGTACACCAATTATATCAATTTACAAGAACCAATAACGTATTATTATAACCGTGCCTATCACAGATCGTGTACACCAATTATATCAATTTACAAGAAACAATAACGTATTATTATAACCGTGCCTATCACAGATCGTGTACACCAATTATATCAATTTACAAGAAACAATAATGTATTATTATAACCGTGCCTATCACAGATCGTGTACATCAATTATATCAATTTACAAGAAACAATAACGTATTATTATAACCGTGCTTATCATAGATCGTGTACATCAGTTATATCAATTTACAAGAAACAATAGCGTATTATTATAACCGTGCCTATCACAGTTCGTGTACATCAATTATATCAATTTACAAGAAACATTAACGTATTATTATAACCGTTCCTATCACAGATCGTGTACACCAATTATATCAATTTACATGAAACAATAATGTATATAACCGTGCTTATCACAGTTCGTGTACATCAATTACATCAATTTACAAGAAACAATAACGTATTATTATAACCGTGCCTATCACAGATCGTGTACACCAATTATATCAATTTACAAGAACAATAACGTATTATTATAACCGTGCCTATCATAGAGCGTCTACATCAATTATATCAATTTACAAGAAACAATAACGTATTATTATAACCGTGCCTATCATAGAGCGTCTACATCAATTATATCAATTTACAAGAAACAATAACGTATTATTATAACCGTGCCTATCACAGATCGTGTACACCAATTATATCAATTTACAAGAAACAATAACGTATTATTATAACCGTGCCTATCGTAGATCGTGTACATCAATTATATCAATTTACAAGAAACAATAACGTATTATTATAACCGTGCCTATCATAGATCGTGTACATCAGTTATATCAATTTACAAGGAACAATAACGTATTATTATAACCGTGCCTATCACAGTTCGTGTACATCAATTATATCAATTTACAGGAAACATTAACGTATTATTATGACCGTGCCTATCACAGATCGTGTACACCAATTATATCAATTTACAAGAAACAATAATGTATTATTATAACCGTGCCTATCACAGATCGTGTACATCAATTATATCAATTTACAAGAATCAATAACGTATTATTATAACCGTGCTTATCATAGATCGTGTACATCAGTTATATCAATTTACAAGAAACAATAACGTATTATTATAACCGAGCCTATCAAAGTTCGTGTACATAAATTATATCAATTTACAAGAAATATTAACGTATTATTATAACCGTGCCTATCACAGATCGTGTACAACAATTATATCAATTTACAAGAAACAATAATGTATTATTATAACCGTGCCTATCACAGATCGTGTACATCAATTATATCAATTTACAAGAAACAATAACGTATTATTATAACCGTGCCTATCATAGATCGTGTACATCAGTTATATCAATTTACAAGAAACAATAACGTATTATTATAACCGTGCCTATCACAGTTCGTCTACATTAATTATATCAATTTACAAGAAACAATAACGTATTATTATAACCGTGCCTATCATAGAGCGTCTACATCAATTATATCAATTTACAAGAAACAATAACGTATTATTATAACCGTGCCTATCATAGATCGTGTACATCAGTTATATCAATTTACAAGGAACAATAACGTATTATTATAACCGTGCCTATCACAGTTCGTGTACATCAATTATATCAATTTACAGGAAACATTAACGTATTATTATAACCGTGCCTATCACAGATCGTGTACACCAATTATATCAATTTACAAGAAACAATAATATATTATTATAACCGTGCCTATCACAGATCGTGTACATCAATTATATCAATTTACAAGAAACAATAACGTATTATTATAACCGGGCCTATCATAGATCGTGTACACCAATTATATCAATTTACAAGAAACAATAACGTATTATTATAACCGTGCCTATCACAAATCGTGTACACCAATTATATCAATTTACAAGAAAAAATAACGTATTATTATAACCGTGCCTATCACAGATCGTGTACACCAATTATATCAATTAACAAGAAACAATAATGTATTATTATAACCGTGCCTATCACAGATCGTGTACATCAATTATATCAATTTACAAGAAACAATAGCGTATTATTATAACCGTGCCTATCATAGATCGTGTAGATCAGTTATATCAATTTACAAGAAACAATAACGTATTATTATAACCGTGCCTATCACAGTTCGTGTACATCAATTATATCAATTTACAAGAAACAATAACGTATTATTATAACCGTGCCTATCATAGATCGTGTACATCAGTTATATCAATTTACAAGAAACAATAACGTATTATTATAACCGTGCCTATCACAGTTCGTGTACATCAATTATATCAATTAACAAGAAACAATAACGTATTATTATAACCGTGTCTATCGCAGATCGTGTACACCAATTATATCAATTTACAAGAAACAATAACGTATTATTATAACCGTGCCTATCATAGAGCGTCTACATCAATTATATCAATTTACAAGAAACAATAACGTATTATTATTATAACCGTGCCTATCATAGATCGTGTACTTCAGTTATATCAATTTACAAGGAACAATAACGTATTATTATAACCGTGCCTATCACAGTTCGTGTACATCAATTATATCAATTTACAGGAAACATTAACGTATTATTATAACCGTGCCTATCACAGATCGTGTACACCAATTACATCAATTTACAAGAAACAATAATGTATTATTATAACCGTGCCTATCACAGATCGTGTACACCAATTATATCAATTTACAAGAAACAATAACGTATTGTTATAACCGGGCCTATCATAGATCGTGTACACCAATTATATCAATTTACAAGAACCAATAAAGTATTATTATAACCGTGCCTATCACAGATCGTGTACACCAATTATATCAATTTACAAGAAAAAATAACGTATTATTATAACCGTGCCTATCACAGATCGTGTACACCAATTATATCAATTTACAAGAAACAATAATGTATTATTATAACCGTGCCTATCACAGATCGTGTACATCAATTATATCAATTTACAAGAAACAATAACGTATTATTATAACCGTGCTTATCATAGATCGTGTACATCAGTTATATCAATTTACAAGAAACAATAACGTATTATTATAACCGTGCCTATCACAGTTCGTGTACATCAATTATATCAATTTACAAGAAACATTAACGTATTATTATAACCGTGCCCCTCACAGATCGTGTACACCAATTATATCAATTTACATGAAACAATAATGTATATAACCGTGCTTATCACAGTTCGTGTACATCAATTACATCAATTTACAAGAAACAATAACGTATTATTATAACCGTGCCTATCACAGATCGTGTACACCAATTATATCAATTTACAAGAACAATATCGTATTATTATAACCGTGCCTATCATAGATCGTGTACATCAGTTATATCAATTTACAAGGAACAATAACGTATTATTATAACCGTGCCTATCACAGTTCGTGTACATCAATTATATCAATTTACAGGAAACATTAACGTATTATTATAACCGTGCCTATCACAGATCGTGTACACCAATTATATCAATTTACAAGAAACAATAATATATAATTATAACCGTGCCTATCACAGATCGTGTACATCAATTATATCAATTTACAAGAAACAATAACGTATTATTATAACCGTGCCTATCATAGATCGTGTACATCAGTTATATCAATTTACAAGAAACAATAACGTATTATTATAACCGTGCCTATCACAGTTCGTGTACATCAATTATATCAATTTACAAGAAACATTAACGTATTTTTATAACCGTGCCTATCACAGATCGTGTACACCAATTATATCAATTTACAAGAAACAATAATGTATTATTATAACCGTGCCTATCACAGATCGTGTAAATCAATTATATCAATTTACAAGAAACAATAACGTATTATTATAACCGTGCCTATCATAGATCGTGTACATCAGTTATATCAATTTACAAGAAACAGTAACGTATTATTATAACCGTGCCTATCACAGTTCGTGTACATTAATTATATCAATTTACAAGAAACAATAACGTATTATTATAACCGTGCCTATCATAGAGCGTCTACATCAATTATATCAATTTACAAGAAACAATAACGTATTATTATAACCGTGCCTATCATAGAGCGTCTACATCAATTATATCAATTTACAAGAAACAATAACGTATTATTATAACCGTGCCTATCACAGATCGTGCACACCAATTATATCAATTTACAAGAAACAATAACGTATTATTATAACCGTGCCTATCATAGATCGTGTACATCAATTATATCAATTTACAAGAAACAATAACGTATTATTATAACCGTGCCTATCATAGATCGTGTACATCAGTTATATCAATTTACAAGGAACAATAACGTATTATTATAACCGTGCCTATCACAGTTCGTGTACATCAATTATATCAATTTACAGGAAACATTAACGTATTATTATAACCGTGCCTATCACAGATCGTGTACACCAATTATATCAATTTACAAGAAACAATAATGTATTATTATAACCGTGCCTATCACAGATCGTGTACATCAATTATATCAATTTACAAGAATCAATAACGTATTATTATAACCGTGCTTATCATAGATCGTGTACATCAGTTATATCAATTTACAAGAAACAATAACGTATTATTATAACCGAGCCTATCACAGTTCGTGTACATCAATTATATCAATTTACAAGAAACATTAACGTATTATTATAACCGTGCCTATCACAGATCGTGTACAACAATTATATCAATTTACAAGAAACAATAATGTATTATTATAACCGTGCCTATCACAGATCGTGTACATCAATTATATCAATTTACAAGAAACAATAACGTATTATTATAACCGTGCCTATCATAGATCGTGTACATCAGTTATATCAATTTACAAGAAACAATAACGTATTATTATAACCGTGCCTATCACAGTTCGTCTACATTAATTATATCAATTTACAAGAAACAATAACGTATTATTATAACCGTGCCTATCATTGAGCGTCTACATCAATTATATCAATTTACAAGAAACAATAACGTATTATTATAACCGTGCCTATCATAGAGCGTCTACATCAATTATATCAATTTACAAGAAACAATAACGTATTATTATAACCGTGCCTATCACAGATCGTGTACACCAATTATATCAATTTACAAGAAACAATAACGTATTATTATAACCGTGCCTATCATAGATCGTGTACATCAATTATATCAATTTACAAGAAACAATAACGTATTATTATAACCGTGCCTATCATAGATCGTGTACATCAGTTATATCAATTTACAAGAAACAATAACGTATTATTATAACCGGGCCTATCATAGGTCGTGTACACCAATTATATCAATTTACAAGAAACAATAACGTATTATTATAACCGTGCCTATCAAAAATCGTGTACACCAATTATATCAATTTACAAGAAAAAATAACGTATTATTATAACCGTGCCTATCACAGATCGTGTACACCAATTATATCAATTAACAAGAAACAATAATGTATTATTATAACCGTGCCTATCACAGATCGTGTACATCAATTATATCAATTTACAAGAAACAATAACGTATTATTATAACCGTGCCTATCATAGATCGTGTACATCAGTTATATCAATTTACAAGAAACAATAACGTATTATTATAACCGTGCCTATCACAGTTCGTGTACATCAATTATATCAATTTACAAGAAACATTAACGTATTATTACAACCGTGCCTATCACAGATCGTGTACACCAATTATATCAATTTACAAGAAACAATAATGTATTATTATAACCGTGTCTATCACAGTTCGTGTACATCAATTATATCAATTTACAAGAAACAATAACGTATTATTATAACCGTGCCTATCATAGATCGTGTACATCAGTTATATCAATTTACAAGAAACAATAACGTATTATTATAACCGTGCCTATCACAGTTCGTGTACATCAATTATATCAATTTACAAGAAACAATAACGTATTATTATAACCGTGCCTATCACAGATCGTGTACACCAATTATATCAATTTACAAGAAACAATAACGTATTATTATAACCGTGCCTATCATAGAGCGTCTACATCAATTATATCAATTTACAAGAAACAATAACGTATTATTATTATAACCGTGCCTATCATAGATCGTGTACTTCAGTTATATCAATTTACAAGGAACAATAACGTATTATTATAACCGTGCCTATCACAGTTCGTGTACATCAATTATATCAATTTACAGGAAACATTAACGTATTATGATAACCGTGCCTATCACAGATCGTGTACACCAATTATATCAATTTACAAGAAACAATAATGTATTATTATACCCGTGCCTATCACAGATCGTGTACATCAATTATATC
The DNA here is from genome assembly GCA_946902985.2 of Meconema thalassinum. Taxonomy (NCBI): domain Eukaryota; kingdom Metazoa; phylum Arthropoda; class Insecta; order Orthoptera; family Tettigoniidae; genus Meconema; species Meconema thalassinum. The sequence goes on from OX336391.1 coordinate 21,163,586, forward strand.
AATTTACAAGAAACAATAACATATTATTATAACCGTGCCTATCATAGATCGTGTACATCAGTTATATCAATTTACAAGAAACAATAACGTATTATTATAACCGTGCCTATCACAGTTCGTGTACATCAATTATATCAATTTACAAGAAACATTAACGTATTATTATAACCGTGCCTATCACAGATCGTGTACACCAATTATATCAATTTACAAGAAACAATAATGTATTATTATAACCGTGCCTATCACAGATCGTGTACATCAATTATATCAATTTACAAGAAACAATAACGTATTATTATAACCGTGCCTATCATAGATCGTGTAGATCAGTTATATCAATTTACAAGAAACAATAACGTATTATTATAACCGTGCCTATCACAGTTCGTGTACATTAATTATATCAATTTACAAGAAACAATAACGTATTATTATAACCGTGCCTATCATAGAGCGTCTACATCAATTATATCAATTTACAAGAAACAATAACGTATTATTATAACCGTGCCTATCTAAGAGCGTCTACATCAATTATATCAATCTACAAGAAACAATAACGTATTATTTTAACCGTGCCTATCAAAGATCGTGTACACCAATTATATCAATTTACAAGAAACAATAACGTATTATTATAACCGTGCCTATCGTAGATCGTGTACATCAATTATATCAATTTACAAGAAACAATAACGTATTATTTTAACCGTGCCTATCATAGATCGTGTACATCAGTTATATCAATTTACAAGGAACAATAACGTATTATTATAACCGTGCCTATCACAGTTCGTGTACATCAATTATATCAATTTACAGGAAACATTAACGTATTATTATAACCGTGCCTATCACAGATCGTGTACACCAATTATATCAATTTACAAGAAACAATAATGTATTATTATAACCGTGCCTATCACAGATCGTGTACATCAATTATATCAATTTACAAGAATCAATAACGTATTATTATAACCGTGCTTATCATAGATCGTGTACATCAGTTATATCAATTTACAAGAAACAATAACGTATTATTATAACCGAGCCTATCAAAGTTCGTGTACATCAATTATATCAATTTACAAGAAACATTAACGTATTATTATAACCGTGCCTATCACAGATCGTGTACAACAATTATATCAATTTACAAGAAACAATAATGTATTATTATAACCGTGCCTATCACAGATCGTGTACATCAATTATATCAATTTACAAGAAACAATAACGTATTATTATAACCGTGCCTATCATAGATCGTGTAGATCAGTTATATCAATTTACAAGAAACAATAACGTATTATTATAACCGTGCCTATCACAGTTCGTGTACATCAATTATATCAATTTACAAGAAACATTAACGTATTATTACAACCGTGCCTATCACAGATCGTGTACACCAATTATATCAATTTACAAGAAACAATAATGTATTATTATAACCGTGCCTATCACAGTTCGTGTACATCAGTTATATCAATTTACAAGAAACAATAACGTATTATTATAACCGTGCCTATCATAGATCGTGTACATCAGTTATATCAATTTACAAGAAACAATAACGTATTATTATAACCGTGCCTATCATAGAGCGTCTACATCAATTATATCAATTTACAAGAAACAATAACGTATTATTATTATAACCGTGCCTATCATAGATCGTGTACTTCAGTTATATCAATTTACAAGAAACAATAACGTATTATTATAACCGTGCCTATCACAGATCGTGTACACCAATTATATCAATTTACAAGAAACAATAAAGTATTATTATAACCGTGCCTATCATAGAGCGTCTACATCAATTATATCAATTTACAAGAAACAATAACGTATTATTATTATAACCGTGCCTATCATAGATCGTGTACTTCAGTTATATCAATTTACAAGGAACAATAACGTATTATTATAACCGTGCCTATCACAGTTCGTGTACATCAATTATATCAATTTACAGGAAACATTAACGTATTATTATAACCGTGCCTATCACAGATCGTGTACACCAATTATATCAATTTACAAGAAACAATAATGTATTATTATAACCGTGCCTATCACAGTTCGTGTACACCAATTATATCAATTTACAAGAAGCAATAACGTATTGTTATAACCGGGCCTATCATAGATCGTGTACACCAATTATATCAATTTACAAGAACTAATAACGTATTATTATAACCGTGCCTATCACAGATCGTGTACACCAATTATATCAATTTACAAGAAAAAATAACGTATTATTATAACCGTGCCTATCACAGATCGTGTACACCAATTATATCAATTTACAAGAAACAATAATGTATTATTATAACCGTGCCTATCACAGATCGTGTACATCAATTATATCAATTTACAAGAAACAATAACGTATTATTATAACCGTGCTTATCATAGATCGTGTACATCAGTTATATCAATTTACAAGAAACAATAACGTATTATTATAACCGTGCCTATCACAGTTCGTGTACATCAATTATATCAATTTACAAGAAACATTAACGTATAATTATAACCGTGCCCCTCACAGATCATGTACACCAATTATATCAATTTACATGAAACAATAATGTATATAACCGTGCTTATCACAGTTCGTGTACATCAATTACATCAATTTACAAGAAACAATAACGTATTATTATAACCGTGCCTATCACAGATCGTGTACACCAATTATATCAATTTACAAGAACAATAACGTATTATTATAACCGTGCCTATCATAGAGCGTCTACATCAATTATATCAATTTACAAGAAACAATAACGTATTATTATAACCGTGCCTATCATAGATCGTGTACATCAGTTATATCAATTTACAAGGAACAATAACGTATTATTATAACCGTGCCTATCACAGTTCGTGTACATCAATTATATCAATTTACAGGAAACATTAACGTATTATTATAACCGTGCCTATCACAGATCGTGTACACTAATTATATCAATTTACAAGAAACAATAATATATTATTATAACCGTGCCTATCACAGATCGTGTACATCAATTATATCAATTTACAAGAAACAATAACGTATTATTATAACCGTGCCTATCATAGATCGTGTACATCAGTTATATCAATTTACAAGAAACAATAACGTATTATTATAACCGTGCCTATCACAGTTTACAAGAAACAATAGTTTACATGTTTACAAGTTTACAAGAAACAATAATATATTATTATAACCGTGCCTATCACAGATCGTGTACATCAATTATATCAATTTACAAGAAACTATAACGTATTATTATAACCGTGCCTATCATAGATCGTGTACATCAGTTATATCAATTTACAAGAAACAATAACGTATTATTATAACCGTGCCTATCACAGTTCGTGTACATCAATTATATCAATTTACAAGAAACATTAACGTATTATTATAACCGTGCCTATCACAGATCGTGTACACCAATTATATCAATTTACAAGAAACAATAATGTATTATTATAACCGTGCCTATCACAGATCGTGTAAATCAATTATATCAATTTACAAGAAACAATAACGTATTATTATAACCGTGCCTATCATAGATCGTGTACATCAGTTATATCAATTTACAAGAAACAGTAACGTATTATTATAACCGTGCCTATCACAGTTCGTGTACATTAATTATATCAATTTACAAGAAACAATAACGTATTATTATAACCGTGCCTATCATAGAGCGTCTACATCAATTATATCAATTTACAAGAAACAATAACGTATTATTATAACCGTGCCTATCATAGAGCGTCTACATCAATTATATCAATTTACAAGAAACAATAACGTATTATTATAACCGTGCCTATCACAGATCTTGTACACCAATTATATCAATTTACAAGAAACAATAACGTATTATTATAACCGTGCCTATCATAGATCGTGTACGTCAATTATATCAATTTACAAGAAACAATAACGTATTATTATAACCGTGCCTATCATAGATCGTGTACATCAGTTATATCAATTTACAAGGAACAATAACGTATTATTATAACCGTGCCTATCACAGTTCGTGTACATCAATTATATCAATTTACAGGAAACATTAACGTATTATTATAACCGTGCCTATCACAGATCGTGTACACCAATTATATCAATTTACAAGAAACAATAATGTATTATTATAACCGTGCCTATCACAGATCGTGTACAACAATTATATCAATTTACAAGAAACAATAATGTATTATTATAACCGTGCCTATCACAGATCGTGTACATCAATTATATCAATTTACAAGAAACAATAACGTATTATTATAACCGTGCCTATCATAGATCGTGTACATCAGTTATATCAATTTACAAGAAACAATAACGTATTATTATAACCATGCCTATCACAGTTCGTCTACATTAATTATATCAATTTACAAGAAACAATAACGTATTATTATAACCGTGCCTATCATAGAGCGTCTACATCAATTATATCAATTTACAAGAAACAATAACGTATTATTATAACCGTGCCTATCATAGAGCGTCTACATCAATTATATCAATTTACAAGAAACAATAACGTATTATTATAACCGTGCCTATCACAGATCGTGTACACCAATTATATCAATTTACAAGAAACAATAACGTATTATTATAACCGTGCCTATCATAGATCGTGTACATCAATTATATCAATTTACAAGAAACAATAACGTATTATTATAACCGTGCCTATCATAGATCGTGTACATCAGTTATATCAATTTACAAGAAACAATAACGTATTATTATAACCGGGCCTATCATAGATCGTGTACACCAATTATATCAATTTACAAGAAACAATAACGTATTATTATAACCGTGCCTATCACAAATCGTGTACACCAATTATATCAATTTACAAGAAAAAATAACGTATTATTATAACCGTGCCTATCACAGATCGTGTACACCAATTATATCAATTAACAAGAAACAATAATGTATTATTATAACCGTGCCTATCACAGATCGTGAACATCAATTATATCAATTTACAAGAAACAATAACGTATTATTATAACCGTGCCTATCATAGATCGTGTACATCAGTTATATCAATTTACAAGAAACAATAACGTATTATTATAACCGTGCCTATCACAGTTCGTGTACATCAATTATATCAATTTACAAGAAACATTAACGTATTATTACAACCGTGCCTATCACAGATCGTGTACACCAATTATATCAATTTACAAGAATCAATAATGTATTATTATAACCGTGTCTATCACAGTTCGTGTACATCAATTATATCAATTTACAAGAAACAATAACGTATTATTATAACCGTGCCTATCATAAATCGTGTACATCAGTTATATCAATTTACAACAAACAATAACGTATTATTATAACCGTGCCTATCACAGTTCGTGTACATCAATTATATCAATTTACAAGAAACAATAACGTATTATTCTAACCGTGCCTATCACAGATCGTGTACACCAATTATATCAATTTACAAGAAACAATAACGTATTATTATAACCGTGCCTATCATAGAGCGTCTACATCAATTATATCAATTTACAAGAAACAATAACGTATTATTATTATAACCGTGCCTATCATAGATCGTGTACTTCAGTTATATCAATTTACAAGGAACAATAACGTATTATTATAACCGTGCCTATCACAGTTCGTGTACATCAATTATATCAATTTACAGGAAACATTAACGTATTATTATAACCGTGCCTATCACAGATCGTGTACACCAATTATATCAATTTACAAGAAACAATAATGTATTATTATAACCGTGCCTATCACAGATCGTGTACATCAATTATATCAATTTACAAGAAACAATAACATATTATTATAACCGTGCCTATCATAGATCGTGTACATCAGTTATATCAATTTACAAGAAACAATAACGTATTATTATAACCGTGCCTATCACAGTTCGTGTACATCAATTATATCAATTTACAAGAAACATTAACGTATTATTATAACCGTGCCTATCACAGATCGTGTACACCAATTATATCAATTTACAAGAAACAATAATGTATTATTATAACCGTGCCTATCACAGATCGTGTACATCAATTATATCAATTTACAAGAAACAATAACGTATTATTATAACCGTGCCTATCATAGATCGTGTAGATCAGTTATATCAATTTACAAGAAACAATAACGTATTATTATAACCGTGCCTATCACAGTTCGTGTACATTAATTATATCAATTTACAAGAAACAATAACGTATTATTATAACCGTGCCTATCATAGAGCGTCTACATCAATTATATCAATTTACAAGAAACAATAACGTATTATTATAACCGTGCCTATCATAGAGCGTCTACATCAATTATATCAATTTACAAGAAAGAATAACGTATTATTATAACCGTGCCTATCATAGATCGTGTACATCAGTTATATCAATTTACAAGAAACAATAACGTATTATTATAACCGGGCCTATTATAGATCGTGTACACCAATTACATCAATTTACAAGAAACAATAACGTATTATTAAAACCGTGCCTATCACAGATCGTGTACACCAATTATATCAATTTACAAGAAACAATAACGTATTATTATAACCGTGCCTATCACAGATCGTGTACACCAATTATATCAATTTACAAGAAACAATAATGTATTATTATAACCGTGCCTATCACAGATCGTGTACATCAATTATATCAATTTACAAGAAACAATAACGTATTATTATAACCGTGCTTATCATAGATCGTGTACATCAGTTATATCAATTTACAAGAAACAATAACGTATTATTATAACCGTGCCAATCACAGATCGTGTACACCAATTATATCAATTTACAAGAAACAATAACGTATTATTATAACCGTGCCTATCACAGATCTTGTACACCAATTATATCAATTTACAAGAAACAATAATGTATTATTATAACCGTGCCTATCACAGATCGTGTACATCAATTATATCAATTTACAAGAAACAATAACGTATTATTATAACCGTGCCTATCACAGTTCGTGTACATCAATTATATCAATTTACAAGAAACATTAACGTATTATTATAACCGTGCCTATCACAGATCGTGTACACCAATTATATCAATTTACAAGAAACAATAACGTATTATTATAACCGTGCCTATCACAGATCTTGTACACCAATTATATCAATTTACAAGAAACAATAATGTATTATTATAACCGTGCCTATCACAGATCGTGTACATCAATTATATCAATTTACAAGAAACAATAACGTATTATTATAACCGTGCCTATCATAGAGCGTCTACATCAATTATATCAATTTACAAGAAACAATAACGTATTATTATAACCGTGCCTATCATAGATCGTGTACATCAGTTATATCAATTTACGAGAAACAATAACGTATTATTATAACCGGGCCTATCATAGATCGTGTACACCAATTATATCAATTTACAAGAAACAATAACGTATTATTATAACCGTGCCTATCACAGATCGTGTACACCAATTATATCAATTTACAAGAAACAATAACGTATTATTATAACCATGCCTATCACAGATCGTGTACATCAATTATATCAATTTACAAGAAACATTAACGTATTATTACAACCGTGCCTATCACAGATCGTGTACACCAATTATATCAATTTACAAGAATCAATAATGTATTATTATAACCGTGTCTATCACAGTTCGTGTACATCAATTATATCAATTTACAAGAAACAATAACGTATTATTATAACCGTGCCTATCATAGATCGTGTACATCAGTTATATCAATTTACGAGAAACAATAACGTATTATTATAACCGTGCCTATCACAGATCGTGTACATCAATTATATCAATTTACAAGAAACAATAACGTATTATTATAACCGTGCTTATCATAGATCGTGTACATCAGTTATATCAATTTACAAGAAACAATAACGTATTATTATAACCGTGCCTATCACAGTTCGTGTACATCAATTATATCAATTTACAAGAAACATTAACGTATTATTACAACCGTGCCTATCACAGATCGTGTACACCAATTATATCAATTTACAAGAATCAATAATGTATTATTATAACCGTGTCTATCACAGTTCGTGTACATCAATTATATCAATTTACAAGAAACAATAACGTATTATTATAACCGTGCCTATCATAGATCGTGTACATCAGTTATATCAATTTACAACAAACAATAACGTATTATTATAACCGTGCCTATCACAGTTCGTGTACATCAATTATATCAATTTACAAGAAACAATAACGTATTATTCTAACCGTGCCTATCACAGATCGTGTACACCAATTATATCAATTTACAAGAAACAATAACGTATTATTATAACCGTGCCTATCATAGAGCGTCTACATCAATTATATCAATTTACAAGAAACAATAACGTATTATTATTATAACCGTGCCTATCATAGATCGTGTACTTCAGTTATATCAATTTACAAGGAACAATAACGTATTATTATAACCGTGCCTATCACAGTTCGTGTACATCAATTATATCAATTTACAGGAAACATTAACGTATTATTATAACCGTGCCTATCACAGATCGTGTACACCAATTATATCAATTTACAAGAAACAATAATGTATTATTATAACCGTGCCTATCACAGATCGTGTACATCAATTATATCAATTTACAAGAAACAATAACATATTATTATAACCGTGCCTATCATAGATCGTGTACATCAGTTATATCAATTTACAAGAAACAATAACGTATTATTATAACCGTGCCTATCACAGTTCGTGTACATCAATTATATCAATTTACAAGAAACATTAACGTATTATTATAACCGTGCCTATCACAGATCGTGTACACCAATTATATCAATTTACAAGAAACAATAATGTATTATTATAACCGTGCCTATCACAGATCGTGTACATCAATTATATCAATTTACAAGAAACAATAACGTATTATTATAACCGTGCCTATCATAGATCGTGTAGATCAGTTATATCAATTTACAAGAAACAATAACGTATTATTATAACCGTGCCTATCACAGTTCGTGTACATTAATTATATCAATTTACAAGAAACAATAACGTATTATTATAACCGTGCCTATCATAGAGCGTCTACATCAATTATATCAATTTACAAGAAACAATAACGTATTATTATAACCGTGCCTATCATAGAGCGTCTACATCAATTATATCAATTTACAAGAAAGAATAACGTATTATTATAACCGTGCCTATCATAGATCGTGTACATCAGTTATATCAATTTACAAGAAACAATAACGTATTATTATAACCGGGCCTATTATAGATCGTGTACACCAATTACATCAATTTACAAGAAACAATAACGTATTATTAAAACCGTGCCTATCACAGATCGTGTACACCAATTATATCAATTTACAAGAAACAATAACGTATTATTATAACCGTGCCTATCACAGATCGTGTACACCAATTATATCAATTTACAAGAAACAATAATGTATTATTATAACCGTGCCTATCACAGATCGTGTACATCAATTATATCAATTTACAAGAAACAATAACGTATTATTATAACCGTGCTTATCATAGATCGTGTACATCAGTTATATCAATTTACAAGAAACAATAACGTATTATTATAACCGTGCCTATCACAGATCGTGTACACCAATTATATCAATTTACAAGAAACAATAACGTATTATTATAACCGTGCCTATCACAGATCTTGTACACCAATTATATCAATTTACAAGAAACAATAATGTATTATTATAACCGTGCCTATCACAGATCGTGTACATCAATTATATCAATTTACAAGAAACAATAACGTATTATTATAACCGTGCCTATCACAGTTCGTGTACATCAATTATATCAATTTACAAGAAACATTAACGTATTATTATAACCGTGCCTATCACAGATCGTGTACACCAATTATATCAATTTACAAGAAACAATAACGTATTATTATAACCGTGCCTATCACAGATCTTGTACACCAATTATATCAATTTACAAGAAACAATAATGTATTATTATAACCGTGCCTATCACAGATCGTGTACATCAATTATATCTATTTACAAGAAACAATAACGTATTATTATAACCGTGCCTATCATAGAGCGTCTACATCAATTATATCAATTTACAAGAAACAATAACGTATTATTATAACCGTGCCTATCATAGATCGTGTACATCAGTTATATCAATTTACGAGAAACAATAACGTATTATTATAACCGGGCCTATCATAGATCGTGTACACCAATTATATCAATTTACAAGAAACAATAACGTATTATTATAACCGTGCCTATCACAGATCGTGTACACCAATTATATCAATTTACAAGAAACAATAACGTATTATTATAACCATGCCTATCACAGATCGTGTACACCAATTATATCAATTTACAAGAAACAATAATGTATTATTATAACCGTGCCTATCACAGATCGTGTACATCAATTATATCAATTTACAAGAAACAATAACGTATTATTATAACCGTGCCTATCATAGATCGTGTACATCAGTTATATCAATTTACAAGAAACAATAACGTATTATTATAACCGGGCCTATCACAGTTCGTGTACATTAATTATATCAATTTACAAGAAACAATAACGTATTATTATAACCGTGCCTATCACAGATCGTGTACACCAATTATATCAATTTACAAGAAACAATAATGTATTATTATAACCGTGCCTATCACAGATCGTGTACATCAATTATATCAATTTACAAGAAACAATAACGTATTATTATAACCGTGCCTATCATAGAGCGTCTACATCAATTATATCAACTTACAAGAAACAATAACGTATTATTATAACCGTGCCTATCATAGATCGTGTACATCAGTTATATCAATTTACAAGAAACAATAACGTATTGTTATAACCGGGCCTATCATAGATCGTGTACACCAATTATATCAATTTACAAGAAACAATAACGTATTATTATAACCGTGCCTATCACAGATCGTGTACACCAATTATATCAATTTACAAGAAACAATAACGTATTATTATAACCGTGCCTATCATAGAGCGTCTACATCAATTATATCAATTTACAAGAAACAATAACGTATTATTATAACCGTGCCTATCATAGAGCGTCTACATCAATTATATCAATTTACAAGAAACAATAACGTATTATTATAACCGTGCCTATCATAGATCGTGTACATCAGTTATATCAATTTACAAGGAACAATAACGTATTATTATAACCGTGCCTATCACAGTTCGTGTACATCAATTATATCAATTTACAGGAAACATTAACGTATTATTATAACCGTGCCTATCACAGATCGTGTACACCAATTATATCAATTTACAAGAAACAATAATATATTATTATAACCGTGCCTATCACAGATCGTGTACATCAATTATATCAATTTACAAGAAACAATAACGTATTATTATAACCGTGCCTATCATAGATCGTGTACATCAGTTATATCAATTTACAAGAAACAATAACGTATTATTATAACCGTGCCTATCACAGTTTACAAGAAACAATAGTTTACATGTTTACAAGTTTACAAGAAACAATAATATATTATTATAACCGTGCCTATCACAGATCGTGTACATCAATTATATCAATTTACAAGAAACAATAACGTATTATTATAACCGTGCCTATCATAGATCGTGTACATCAGTTATATCAATTTACAAGAAACAATAACGTATTATTATAACCGTGCCTATCACAGTTCGTGTACATCAATTATATCAATTTACAAGAAACATTAACGTATTATTATAACCGTGCCTATCACAGATCGTGTACACCAATTATATCAATTTACAAGAAACAATAATGTATTATTATAACCGTGCCTATCACAGATCGTGTAAATCAATTATATCAATTTACAAGAAACAATAACGTATTATTATAACCGTGCCTATCATAGATCGTGTACATCAGTTATATCAATTTACAAGAAACAGTAACGTATTATTATAACCGTGCCTATCACAGTTCGTGTACATTAATTATATCAATTTACAAGAAACAATAACGTATTATTATAACCGTGCCTATCATAGAGCGTCTACATCAATTATATCAATTTACAAGAAACAATAACGTATTATTATAACCGTGCCTATCATAGAGCGTCTACATCAATTATATCAATTTACAAGAAACAATAACGTATTATTATAACCGTGCCTATCACAGATCTTGTACACCAATTATATCAATTTACAAGAAACAATAACGTATTATTATAACCGTGCCTATCATAGATCGTGTACGTCAATTATATCAATTTACAAGAAACAATAACGTATTATTATAACCGTGCCTATCATAGATCGTGTACATCAGTTATATCAATTTACAAGGAACAATAACGTATTATTATAACCGTGCCTATCACAGTTCGTGTACATCAATTATATCAATTTACAGGAAACATTAACGTATTATTATAACCGTGCCTATCACAGATCGTGTACACCAATTATATCAATTTACAAGAAACAATAATGTATTATTATAACCGTGCCTATCACAGATCGTGTACAACAATTATATCAATTTACAAGAAACAATAATGTATTATTATAACCGTGCCTATCACAGATCGTGTACATCAATTATATCAATTTACAAGAAACAATAACGTATTATTATAACCGTGCCTATCATAGATCGTGTACATCAGTTATATCAATTTACAAGAAACAATAACGTATTATTATAACCATGCCTATCACAGTTCGTCTACATTAATTATATCAATTTACAAGAAACAATAACGTATTATTATAACCGTGCCTATCATAGAGCGTCTACATCAATTATATCAATTTACAAGAAACAATAACGTATTATTATAACCGTGCCTATCATAGAGCGTCTACATCAATTATATCAATTTACAAGAAACAATAACGTATTATTATAACCGTGCCTATCACAGATCGTGTACACCAATTATATCAATTTACAAGAAACAATAACGTATTATTATAACCGTGCCTATCATAGATCGTGTACATCAATTATATCAATTTACAAGAAACAATAACGTATTATTATAACCGTGCCTATCATAGATCGTGTACATCAGTTATATCAATTTACAAGAAACAATAACGTATTATTATAACCGGGCCTATCATAGATCGTGTACACCAATTATATCAATTTACAAGAAACAATAACGTATTATTATAACCGTGCCTATCACAAATCGTGTACACAAATTATATCAATTTACAAGAAAAAATAACGTATTATTATAACCGTGCCTATCACAGATCGTGTACACCAATTATATCAATTAACAAGAAACAATAATGTATTATTATAACCGTGCCTATCACAGATCGTGTACATCAATTATATCAATTTACAAGAAACAATAACGTATTATTATAACCGTGCCTATCATAGATCGTGTACATCAGTTATATCAATTTACAAGAAACAATAACGTATTATTATAACCGTGCCTATCACAGTTCGTGTACATCAATTATATCAATTTACAAGAAACATTAACGTATTATTACAACCGTGCCTATCACAGATCGTGTACACCAATTATATCAATTTACAAGAAACAATAATGTATTATTATAACCGTGTCTATCACAGTTCGTGTACATCAATTATATCAATTTACAAGAAACAATAACGTATTATTATAACCGTGCCTATCATAGATCATGTACATCAGTTATATCAATTTACAAGAAACAATAACGTATTATTATAACCGTGCCTATCACAGTTCGTGTACATCAATTATATCAATTTACAAGAAACAATAACGTATTATTATAACCGTGCCTATCACAGATCGTGTACACCAATTATATCAATTTACAAGAAACAATAACGTATTATTATAACCGTGCCTATCATAGAGCGTCTACATCAATTATATCAATTTACAAGAAACAATAACGTATTATTATTATAACCGTGCCTATCATAGATCGTGTACTTCAGTTATATCAATTTACAAGGAACAATAACGTATTATTATAACCGTGCCTATCACAGTTCGTGTACATCAATTATATCAATTTACAGGAAACATTAACGTATTATTATAACCGTGCCTATCACAGATCGTGTACACCAATTATATCAATTTACAAGAAACAATAATGTATTATTATAACCGTGCCTATCACAGATCGTGTACATCAATTATATCAATTTACAAGAAACAATAACGTATTATTATAACCGTGCCTATCATAGATCGTGTAGATCAGTTATATCAATTTACAAGAAACAATAACGTATTATTATAACCGTGCCTATCACAGTTCGTGTACATTAATTATATCAATTTACAAGAAACAATAACGTATTATTATAACCGTGCCTATCATAGAGCGTCTACATCAATTATATCAATTTACAAGAAACAATAACGTATTATTATAACCGTGCCTATCATAGAGCGTCTACATCAATTATATCAACTTACAAGAAACAATAACGTATTATTATAACCGTGCCTATCACAGATCGTGTACACCAATTATATCAATTTACAAGAAACAATAATGTATTATTATAACCGTGCCTATCACAGATCGTGTACATCAATTATATCAATTTACAAGAAACAATAACGTATTATTATAACCGTGCTTATCATAGATCGTGTACATCAGTTATATCAATTTACAAGAAACAATAACGTATTATTATAACCGTGCCTATCACAGATCGTGTACACCAATTATATCAATTTACAAGAAACAATAACGTATTATTATAACCGTGCCTATCACAGATCTTGTACACCAATTATATCAATTTACAAGAAACAATAATGTATTATTATAACCGTGCCTATCACAGATCGTGTACATCAATTATATCAATTTACAAGAAACAATAACGTATTATTATAACCGTGCCTATCATAGATCGTGTAGATCAGTTATATCAATTTACAAGAAACAATAACGTATTATTATAACCGTGCCTATCACAGTTCGTGTACATTAATTATATCAATTTACAAGAAACAATAACGTATTATTATAACCGTGCCTATCATAGAGCGTCTACATCAATTATATCAATTTACAAGAAACAATAACGTATTATTATAACCGTGCCTATCATAGAGCGTCTACATCAATTATATCAATTTACAAGAAAGAATAACGTATTATTATAACCGTGCCTATCATAGATCGTGTACATCAGTTATATCAATTTACAAGAAACAATAACGTATTATTATAACCGGGCCTATTATAGATCGTGTACACCAATTACATCAATTTACAAGAAACAATAACGTATTATTAAAACCGTGCCTATCACAGATCGTGTACACCAATTATATCAATTTACAAGAAACAATAACGTATTATTATAACCGTGCCTATCACAGATCGTGTACACCAATTATATCAATTTACAAGAAACAATAATGTATTATTATAACCGTGCCTATCACAGATCGTGTACATCAATTATATCAATTTACAAGAAACAATAACGTATTATTATAACCGTGCTTATCATAGATCGTGTACATCAGTTATATCAATTTACAAGAAACAATAACGTATTATTATAACCGTGCCTATCACAGATCGTGTACACCAATTATATCAATTTACAAGAAACAATAACGTATTATTATAACCGTGCCTATCACAGATCTTGTACACCAATTATATCAATTTACAAGAAACAATAATGTATTATTATAACCGTGCCTATCACAGATCGTGTACATCAATTATATCAATTTACAAGAAACAATAACGTATTATTATAACCGTGCCTATCACAGTTCGTGTACATCAATTATATCAATTTACAAGAAACATTAACGTATTATTATAACCGTGCCTATCACAGATCGTGTACACCAATTATATCAATTTACAAGAAACAATAACGTATTATTATAACCGTGCCTATCACAGATCTTGTACACCAATTATATCAATTTACAAGAAACAATAATGTATTATTATAACCGTGCCTATCACAGATCGTGTACATCAATTATATCTATTTACAAGAAACAATAACGTATTATTATAACCGTGCCTATCATAGAGCGTCTACATCAATTATATCAATTTACAAGAAACAATAACGTATTATTATAACCGTGCCTATCATAGATCGTGTACATCAGTTATATCAATTTACGAGAAACAATAACGTATTATTATAACCGGGCCTATCATAGATCGTGTACACCAATTATATCAATTTACAAGAAACAATAACGTATTATTATAACCGTGCCTATCACAGATCGTGTACACCAATTATATCAATTTACAAGAAACAATAACGTATTATTATAACCATGCCTATCACAGATCGTGTACACCAATTATATCAATTTACAAGAAACAATAATGTATTATTATAACCGTGCCTATCACAGATCGTGTACATCAATTATATCAATTTACAAGAAACAATAACGTATTATTATAACCGTGCCTATCATAGATCGTGTACATCAGTTATATCAATTTACAAGAAACAATAACGTATTATTATAACCGGGCCTATCACAGTTCGTGTACATTAATTATATCAATTTACAAGAAACAATAACGTATTATTATAACCGTGCCTATCACAGATCGTGTACACCAATTATATCAATTTACAAGAAACAATAATGTATTATTATAACCGTGCCTATCACAGATCGTGTACATCAATTATATCAATTTACAAGAAACAATAACGTATTATTATAACCGTGCCTATCATAGAGCGTCTACATCAATTATATCAACTTACAAGAAACAATAACGTATTATTATAACCGTGCCTATCATAGATCGTGTACATCAGTTATATCAATTTACAAGAAACAATAACGTATTGTTATAACCGGGCCTATCATAGATCGTGTACACCAATTATATCAATTTACAAGAAACAATAACGTATTATTATAACCGTGCCTATCACAGATCGTGTACACCAATTATATCAATTTACAAGAAACAATAACGTATTATTATAACCGTGCCTATCATAGAGCGTCTACATCAATTATATCAATTTACAAGAAACAATAACGTATTATTATAACCGTGCCTATCATAGAGCGTCTACATCAATTATATCAATTTACAAGAAACAATAACGTATTATTATAACCGTGCCTATCATAGATCGTGTACATCAGTTATATCAATTTACAAGGAACAATAACGTATTATTATAACCGTGCCTATCACAGTTCGTGTACATCAATTATATCAATTTACAGGAAACATTAACGTATTATTATAACCGTGCCTATCACAGATCGTGTACACCAATTATATCAATTTACAAGAAACAATAATATATTATTATAACCGTGCCTATCACAGATCGTGTACATCAATTATATCAATTTACAAGAAACAATAACGTATTATTATAACCGTGCCTATCATAGATCGTGTACATCAGTTATATCAATTTACAAGAAACAATAACGTATTATTATAACCGTGCCTATCACAGTTTACAAGAAACAATAGTTTACATGTTTACAAGTTTACAAGAAACAATAATATATTATTATAACCGTGCCTATCACAGATCGTGTACATCAATTATATCAATTTACAAGAAACAATAACGTATTATTATAACCGTGCCTATCATAGATCGTGTACATCAGTTATATCAATTTACAAGAAACAATAACGTATTATTATAACCGTGCCTATCACAGTTCGTGTACATCAATTATATCAATTTACAAGAAACATTAACGTATTATTATAACCGTGCCTATCACAGATCGTGTACACCAATTATATCAATTTACAAGAAACAATAATGTATTATTATAACCGTGCCTATCACAGATCGTGTAAATCAATTATATCAATTTACAAGAAACAATAACGTATTATTATAACCGTGCCTATCATAGATCGTGTACATCAGTTATATCAATTTACAAGAAACAGTAACGTATTATTATAACCGTGCCTATCACAGTTCGTGTACATTAATTATATCAATTTACAAGAAACAATAACGTATTATTATAACCGTGCCTATCATAGAGCGTCTACATCAATTATATCAATTTACAAGAAACAATAACGTATTATTATAACCGTGCCTATCATAGAGCGTCTACATCAATTATATCAATTTACAAGAAACAATAACGTATTATTATAACCGTGCCTATCACAGATCTTGTACACCAATTATATCAATTTACAAGAAACAATAACGTATTATTATAACCGTGCCTATCATAGATCGTGTACGTCAATTATATCAATTTACAAGAAACAATAACGTATTATTATAACCGTGCCTATCATAGATCGTGTACATCAGTTATATCAATTTACAAGGAACAATAACGTATTATTATAACCGTGCCTATCACAGTTCGTGTACATCAATTATATCAATTTACAGGAAACATTAACGTATTATTATAACCGTGCCTATCACAGATCGTGTACACCAATTATATCAATTTACAAGAAACAATAATGTATTATTATAACCGTGCCTATCACAGATCGTGTACAACAATTATATCAATTTACAAGAAACAATAATGTATTATTATAACCGTGCCTATCACAGATCGTGTACATCAATTATATCAATTTACAAGAAACAATAACGTATTATTATAACCGTGCCTATCATAGATCGTGTACATCAGTTATATCAATTTACAAGAAACAATAACGTATTATTATAACCATGCCTATCACAGTTCGTCTACATTAATTATATCAATTTACAAGAAACAATAACGTATTATTATAACCGTGCCTATCATAGAGCGTCTACATCAATTATATCAATTTACAAGAAACAATAACGTATTATTATAACCGTGCCTATCATAGAGCGTCTACATCAATTATATCAATTTACAAGAAACAATAACGTATTATTATAACCGTGCCTATCACAGATCGTGTACACCAATTATATCAATTTACAAGAAACAATAACGTATTATTATAACCGTGCCTATCATAGATCGTGTACATCAATTATATCAATTTACAAGAAACAATAACGTATTATTATAACCGTGCCTATCATAGATCGTGTACATCAGTTATATCAATTTACAAGAAACAATAACGTATTATTATAACCGGGCCTATCATAGATCGTGTACACCAATTATATCAATTTACAAGAAACAATAACGTATTATTATAACCGTGCCTATCACAAATCGTGTACACAAATTATATCAATTTACAAGAAAAAATAACGTATTATTATAACCGTGCCTATCACAGATCGTGTACACCAATTATATCAATTAACAAGAAACAATAATGTATTATTATAACCGTGCCTATCACAGATCGTGTACATCAATTATATCAATTTACAAGAAACAATAACGTATTATTATAACCGTGCCTATCATAGATCGTGTACATCAGTTATATCAATTTACAAGAAACAATAACGTATTATTATAACCGTGCCTATCACAGTTCGTGTACATCAATTATATCAATTTACAAGAAACATTAACGTATTATTACAACCGTGCCTATCACAGATCGTGTACACCAATTATATCAATTTACAAGAAACAATAATGTATTATTATAACCGTGTCTATCACAGTTCGTGTACATCAATTATATCAATTTACAAGAAACAATAACGTATTATTATAACCGTGCCTATCATAGATCATGTACATCAGTTATATCAATTTACAAGAAACAATAACGTATTATTATAACCGTGCCTATCACAGTTCGTGTACATCAATTATATCAATTTACAAGAAACAATAACGTATTATTATAACCGTGCCTATCACAGATCGTGTACACCAATTATATCAATTTACAAGAAACAATAACGTATTATTATAACCGTGCCTATCATAGAGCGTCTACATCAATTATATCAATTTACAAGAAACAATAACGTATTATTATTATAACCGTGCCTATCATAGATCGTGTACTTCAGTTATATCAATTTACAAGGAACAATAACGTATTATTATAACCGTGCCTATCACAGTTCGTGTACATCAATTATATCAATTTACAGGAAACATTAACGTATTATTATAACCGTGCCTATCACAGATCGTGTACACCAATTATATCAATTTACAAGAAACAATAATGTATTATTATAACCGTGCCTATCACAGATCGTGTACATCAATTATATCAATTTACAAGAAACAATAACGTATTATTATAACCGTGCCTATCATAGATCGTGTAGATCAGTTATATCAATTTACAAGAAACAATAACGTATTATTATAACCGTGCCTATCACAGTTCGTGTACATTAATTATATCAATTTACAAGAAACAATAACGTATTATTATAACCGTGCCTATCATAGAGCGTCTACATCAATTATATCAATTTACAAGAAACAATAACGTATTATTATAACCGTGCCTATCATAGAGCGTCTACATCAATTATATCAACTTACAAGAAACAATAACGTATTATTATAACCGTGCCTATCACAGATCGTGTACACCAATTATATCAATTTACAAGAAACAATAATGTATTATTATAACCGTGCCTATCACAGATCGTGTACATCAATTATATCAATTTACAAGAAACAATAACGTATTATTATAACCGTGCTTATCATAGATCGTGTACATCAGTTATATCAATTTACAAGAAACAATAACGTATTATTATAACCGTGCCTATCACAGATCGTGTACACCAATTATATCAATTTACAAGAAACAATAACGTATTATTATAACCGTGCCTATCACAGATCTTGTACACCAATTATATCAATTTACAAGAAACAATAATGTATTATTATAACCGTGCCTATCACAGATCGTGTACATCAATTATATCAATTTACAAGAAACAATAACGTATTATTATAACCGTGCCTATCACAGTTCGTGTACATCAATTATATCAATTTACAAGAAACATTAACGTATTATTATAACCGTGCCTATCACAGATCGTGTACACCAATTATATCAATTTACAAGAAACAATAATGTATTATTATAACCGTGCCTATCACAGATCGTGTACATCAATTATATCAATTTACAAGAAACAATAACGTATTATTATAACCGTGCCTATCATAGATCGTGTACATCAGTTATATCAATTTACAAGAAACAATAACGTATTATTATAACCGTGCCTATCACAGATCGTGTACACCAATTATATCAATTTACAAGAAACAATAACGTATTATTATAACCGTGCCTATCACAGATCTTGTACACCAATTATATCAATTTACAAGAAACAATAATGTATTATTATAACCGTGCCTATCACAGATCGTGTACATCAATTATATCAATTTACAAGAAACAATAACGTATTATTATAACCGTGCCTATCACAGTTCGTGTACATCAATTATATCAATTTACAAGAAACATTAACGTATTATTATAACCGTGCCTATCACAGATCGTGTACACCAATTATATCAATTTACAAGAAACAATAACGTATTATTATAACCGTGCCTATCACAGATCTTGTACACCAATTATATCAATTTACAAGAAACAATAATGTATTATTATAACCGTGCCTATCACAGATCGTGTACATCAATTATATCAATTTACAAGAAACAATAACGTATTATTATAACAGTGCCTATCATAGAGCGTCTACATCAATTATATCAATTTACAAGAAACAATAACGTATTATTATAACCGTGCCTATCATAGATCGTGTACATCAGTTATATCAATTTACGAGAAACAATAACGTATTATTATAACCGGGCCTATCATAGATCGTGTACACCAATTATATCAATTTACAAGAAACAATAACGTATTATTATAACCGTGCCTATCACAGATCGTGTACACCAATTATATCAATTTACAAGAAACAATAACGTATTATTATAACCATGCCTATCACAGATCGTGTACACCAATTATATCAATTTACAAGAAACAATAATGTATTATTATAACCGTGCCTATCACAGATCGTGTACATCAATTATATCAATTTACAAGAAACAATAACGTATTATTATAACCGTGCCTATCATAGATCGTGTACATCAGTTATATCAATTTACAAGAAACAATAACGTATTATTATAACCGTGCCTATCACAGTTCGTGTACATTAATTATATCAATTTACAAGAAACAATAACGTATTATTATAACCGTGCCTATCACAGATCGTGTACACCAATTATATCAATTTACAAGAAACAATAATGTATTATTATAACCGTGCCTATCACAGATCGTGTACATCAATTATATCAATTTACAAGAAACAATAACGTATTATTATAACCGTGCCTATCATAGAGCGTCTACATCAATTATATCAACTTACAAGAAACAATAACGTATTATTATAACCGTGCCTATCATAGATCGTGTACATCAGTTATATCAATTTACAAGAAACAATAACGTATTGTTATAACCGGGCCTATCATAGATCGTGTACACCAATTATATCAATTTACAAGAAACAATAACGTATTATTATAACCGTGCCTATCACAGATCGTGTACACCAATTATATCAATTTACAAGAAACAATAACGTATTATTATAACCGTGCCTATCATAGAGCGTCTACATCAATTATATCAATTTACAAGAAACAATAACGTATTATTATAACCGTGCCTATCATAGAGCGTCTACATCAATTATATCAATTTACAAGAAACAATAACGTATTATTATAACCGTGCCTATCATAGATCGTGTACATCAGTTATATCAATTTACAAGGAACAATAACGTATTATTATAACCGTGCCTATCACAGTTCGTGTACATCAATTATATCAATTTACAGGAAACATTAACGTATTATTATAACCGTGCCTATCACAGATCGTGTACACCAATTATATCAATTTACAAGAAACAATAATATATTATTATAACCGTGCCTATCACAGATCGTGTACATCAATTATATCAATTTACAAGAAACAATAACGTATTATTATAACCGTGCCTATCATAGATCGTGTACATCAGTTATATCAATTTACAAGAAACAATAACGTATTATTATAACCGTGCCTATCACAGTTTACAAGAAACAATAGTTTACATGTTTACAAGTTTACAAGAAACAATAATATATTATTATAACCGTGCCTATCACAGATCGTGTACATCAATTATATCAATTTACAAGAAACAATAACGTATTATTATAACCGTGCCTATCATAGATCGTGTACATCAGTTATATCAATTTACAAGAAACAATAACGTATTATTATAACCGTGCCTATCACAGTTCGTGTACATCAATTATATCAATTTACAAGAAACATTAACGTATTATTATAACCGTGCCTATCACAGATCGTGTACACCAATTATATCAATTTACAAGAAACAATAATGTATTATTATAACCGTGCCTATCACAGATCGTGTAAATCAATTATATCAATTTACAAGAAACAATAACGTATTATTATAACCGTGCCTATCATAGATCGTGTACATCAGTTATATCAATTTACAAGAAACAGTAACGTATTATTATAACCGTGCCTATCACAGTTCGTGTACATTAATTATATCAATTTACAAGAAACAATAACGTATTATTATAACCGTGCCTATCATAGAGCGTCTACATCAATTATATCAATTTACAAGAAACAATAACGTATTATTATAACCGTGCCTATCATAGAGCGTCTACATCAATAATATCAATTTACAAGAAACAATAACGTATTATTATAACCGTGCCTATCACAGATCTTGTACACCAATTATATCAATTTACAAGAAACAATAACGTATTATTATAACCGTGCCTATCATAGATCGTGTACGTCAATTATATCAATTTACAAGAAACAATAACGTATTATTATAACCGTGCCTATCATAGATCGTGTACATCAGTTATATCAATTTACAAGGAACAATAACGTATTATTATAACCGTGCCTATCACAGTTCGTGTACATCAATTATATCAATTTACAGGAAACATTAACGTATTATTATAACCGTGCCTATCACAGATCGTGTACACCAATTATATCAATTTACAAGAAACAATAATGTATTATTATAACCGTGCCTATCACAGATCGTGTACAACAATTATATCAATTTACAAGAAACAATAATGTATTATTATAACCGTGCCTATCACAGATCGTGTACATCAATTATATCAATTTACAAGAAACAATAACGTATTATTATAACCGTGCCTATCATAGATCGTGTACATCAGTTATATCAATTTACAAGAAACAATAACGTATTATTATAACCATGCCTATCACAGTTCGTCTACATTAATGATATCAATTTACAAGAAACAATAACGTAT
The DNA here is from genome assembly GCA_946902985.2 of Meconema thalassinum. Classification (NCBI taxonomy): domain Eukaryota; kingdom Metazoa; phylum Arthropoda; class Insecta; order Orthoptera; family Tettigoniidae; genus Meconema; species Meconema thalassinum. The sequence goes on from OX336391.1 coordinate 21,188,075, forward strand.
TATTATAACCGTGCCTATCATAGAGCGTCTACATCAATTATATCAATTTACAAGAAACAATAACGTATTATTATAACCGTGCCTATCATAGAGCGTCTACATCAATTATATCAATTTACAAGAAACAATAACGTATTATTATAACCGTGCCTATCACAGATCGTGTACACCAATTATATCAATTTACAAGAAACAATAACGTATTATTATAACCGTGCCTATCATAGATCGTGTACATCAATTATATCAATTTACAAGAAACAATAACGTATTATTATAACCGTGCCTATCATAGATCGTGTACATCAGTTATATCAATTTACAAGAAACAATAACGTATTATTATAACCGGGCCTATCATAGATCGTGTACACCAATTATATCAATTTACAAGAAACAATAACGTATTATTATAACCGTGCCTATCACAAATCGTGTACACAAATTATATCAATTTACAAGAAAAAATAACGTATTATTATAACCGTGCCTATCACAGATCGTGTACACCAATTATATCAATTAACAAGAAACAATAATGTATTATTATAACCGTGCCTATCACAGATCGTGTACATCAATTATATCAATTTACAAGAAACAATAACGTATTATTATAACCGTGCCTATCATAGATCGTGTACATCAGTTATATCAATTTACAAGAAACAATAACGTATTATTATAACCGTGCCTATCACAGTTCGTGTACATCAATTATATCAATTTACAAGAAACATTAACGTATTATTACAACCGTGCCTATCACAGATCGTGTACACCAATTATATCAATTTACAAGAAACAATAATGTATTATTATAACCGTGTCTATCACAGTTCGTGTACATCAATTATATCAATTTACAAGAAACAATAACGTATTATTATAACCGTGCCTATCATAGATCGTGTACATCAGTTATATCAATTTACAAGAAACAATAACGTATTATTATAACCGTGCCTATCACAGTTCGTGTACATCAATTATATCAATTTACAAGAAACAATAACGTATTATTATAACCGTGCCTATCACAGATCGTGTACACCAATTATATCAATTTACAAGAAACAATAACGTATTATTATAACCGTGCCTATCATAGAGCGTCTACATCAATTATATCAATTTACAAGAAACAATAACGTATTATTATTATAACCGTGCCTATCATAGATCGTGTACTTCAGTTATATCAATTTACAAGGAACAATAACGTATTATTATAACCGTGCCTATCACAGTTCGTGTACATCAATTATATCAATTTACAGGAAACATTAACGTATTATTATAACCGTGCCTATCACAGATCGTGTACACCAATTATATCAATTTACAAGAAACAATAATGTATTATTATAACCGTGCCTATCACAGATCGTGTACATCAATTATATCAATTTACAAGAAACAATAACATATTATTATAACCGTGCCTATCATAGATCGTGTACATCAGTTATATCAATTTACAAGAAACAATAACGTATTATTATAACCGTGCCTATCACAGTTCGTGTACATCAATTATATCAATTTACAAGAAACATTAACGTATTATTATAACCGTGCCTATCACAGATCGTGTACACCAATTATATCAATTTACAAGAAACAATAATGTATTATTATAACCGTGCCTATCACAGATCGTGTACATCAATTATATCAATTTACAAGAAACAATAACGTATTATTATAACCGTGCCTATCATAGATCGTGTAGATCAGTTATATCAATTTACAAGAAACAATAACGTATTATTATAACCGTGCCTATCACAGTTCGTGTACATTAATTATATCAATTTACAAGAAACAATAACGTATTATTATAACCGTGCCTATCATAGAGCGTCTACATCAATTATATCAATTTACAAGAAACAATAACGTATTATTATAACCGTGCCTATCATAGAGCGTCTACATCAATTATATCAATTTACAAGAAAGAATAACGTATTATTATAACCGTGCCTATCATAGATCGTGTACATCAGTTATATCAATTTACAAGAAACAATAACGTATTATTATAACCGGGCCTATTATAGATCTTGTACACCAATTACATCAATTAACAAGAAACAATAACGTATTATTATAACCGTGCCTATCACAGATCGTGTACACCAATTATATCAATTTACAAGAAACAATAACGTATTATTATAACCGTGCCTATCACAGATCGTGTACACCAATTATATCAATTTACAAGAAACAATAATGTATTATTATAACCGTGCCTATCACAGATCGTGTACATCAATTATATCAATTTACAAGAAACAATAACGTATTATTATAACCGTGCTTATCATAGATCGTGTACATCAGTTATATCAATTTACAAGAAACAATAACGTATTATTATAACCGTGCCTATCACAGATCGTGTACACCAATTATATCAATTTACAAGAAACAATAACGTATTATTATAACCGTGCCTATCACAGATCTTGTACACCAATTATATCAATTTACAAGAAACAATAATGTATTATTATAACCGTGCCTATCACAGATCGTGTACATCAATTATATCAATTTACAAGAAACAATAACGTATTATTATAACCGTGCCTATCACAGTTCGTGTACATCAATTATATCAATTTACAAGAAACATTAACGTATTATTATAACCGTGCCTATCACAGATCGTGTACACCAATTATATCAATTTACAAGAAACAATAATGTATTATTATAACCGTGCCTATCACAGATCGTGTACATCAATTATATCAATTTACAAGAAACAATAACGTATTATTATAACCGTGCCTATCATAGATCGTGTACATCAGTTATATCAATTTACAAGAAACAATAACGTATTATTATAACCGTGCCCATCACAGTTCGTGTACATTAATTATATCAATTTACAAGAAACAATAACGTATTATTATAACCGTGCCTATCATAGAGCGTCTACATCAATTATATCAATTTACAAGAAACAATAACGTATTATTATAACCGTGCCTATCATAGAGCGTCTACATCAATTATATCAATTTACAAGAAACAATAACGTATTATTATAACCGTGCCTATCATAGATCGTGTACATCAGTTATATCAATTTACGAGAAACAATAACGTATTATTATAACCGGGCCTATCATAGATCGTGTACACCAATTATATCAATTTACAAGAAACAATAACGTATTATTATAACCGTGCCTATCACAGATCGTGTACACCAATTATATCAATTTACAAGAAACAATAACGTATTATTATAACCATGCCTATCACAGATCGTGTACACCAATTATATCAATTTACAAGAAACAATAATGTATTATTATAACCGTGCCTATCACAGATCGTGTACATCAATTATATCAATTTACAAGAAACAATAACGTATTATTATAACCGTGCCTATCATAGATCGTGTACATCAGTTATATCAATTTACAAGAAACAATAACGTATTATTATAACCGTGCCTATCACAGTTCGTGTACATTAATTATATCAATTTACAAGAAACAATAACGTATTATTATAACCGTGCCTATCACAGATCGTGTACACCAATTATATCAATTTACAAGAAACAATAATGTATTATTATAACCGTGCCTATCACAGATCGTGTACATCAATTATATCAATTTACAAGAAACAATAACGTATTATTATAACCGTGCCTATCATAGAGCGTCTACATCAATTATATCAACTTACAAGAAACAATAACGTATTATTATAACCGTGCCTATCATAGATCGTGTACATCAGTTATATCAATTTACAACAAACAATAACGTATTGTTATAACCGGGCCTATCATAGATCGTGTACACCAATTATATCAATTTACAAGAAACAATAACGTATTATTATAACCGTGCCTATCACAGATCGTGTACACCAATTATATCAATTTACAAGAAACAATAACGTATTATTATAACCGTGCCTATCACAGATCGTGTGCACCAATTATATCAATTTACAAGAAACAATAATGTATTATTATAACCGTGCCTATCACAGATCGTGTACATCAATTATATCAATTTACAAGAAACAATAACGTATTATTATAACCGTGCTTATCATAGATCGTGTACATCAGTTATATCAATTTACAAGTTACAATAACGTATTATTATAACCGTGCCTATCACAGTTCGTGTACATCAATTATATCAATTTACAAGAAACATTAACGTATTATTATAACCGTGCCTATCACAGATCGTGTACACCAATTATATCAATTTACATGAAGCAATAATGTATATAACCGTGCCTATCACAGTTCGTGTACATCAATTATATCAATTTACAAGATACAATAACGTATTATTATAACCGGGCCTATCACAGTTCGTGTACATCAATTATATCAATTTACAAGAAACAATAACGTATTATTATAACCGTGCCTATCATAGATCGTGTGCATCAGTTATATCAATTTACAAGGAACAATAACGTATTATTATAACCGTGCCTATCACAGTTCGTGTACATCAATTATATCAATTTACAGGAAACATTAACGTATTATTATAACCGTGCCTATCACAGATCGTGTACACCAATTATATCAATTTACAAGAAACAATAATATATTATTATAACCGTGCCTATCACAGATCGTGTACATCAATTATATCAATTTACAAGAAACAATAACGTATTATTATAACCGTGCCTATCATAGATCGTGTACATCAGTTATATCAATTTACAAGAAACAATAACGTATTATTATAACCGTGCCTATCACAGTTCGTGTACATCAATTATATCAATTTACAAGAAACATTAACGTATTATTATAACCGTGCCTATCACAGATCGTGTACACCAATTATATCAATTTACAAGAAACAATAATGTATTATTATAACCGTGCCTATCACAGATCGTGTACATCAATTATATCAATTTACAAGAAACAATAACGTATTATTATAACCGTGCCTATCATAGATCGTGTACATCTGTTATATCAATTTACAAGAAACAGTAACGTATTGTTGTAACCGTGCCTATCAAAGTTCGTGTACATTAATTATATCAATTTACAAGAAACAATAACGTATTATTATAACCGTGCCTATCATAGAGCGTCTACATCAATTATATCAATTTACAAGAAACAATAACGTATTATTATAACCGTGCCTATCATAGAGCGTCTACATCAATTATATAAATTTACAAGAAACAATAACGTATTATTATAACCGTGCCTATCACAGATCGTGTACACCAATTATATCAATTTACAAGAAACAATAACGTATTATTATAACCGTGCCTATCATAGATCGTGTACATCAATTATATCAATTTACAAGAAACAATAACGTATTATTATAACCTTGCCTATCATAGATCGTGTACATCAGTTATATCAATTTACAAGGAACAATAACGTATTATTATAACCGTGCCTATCACAGTTCGTGTACATCAATTATATCAATTACAGGAAACATTAACGTATTATTATAACCGTGCCAATCACAGATCGTGTACACCAATTATATCAATTTACAAGAAACAATAACGTATTATTATAACCGTGCCTATCACAGATCTTGTACACCAATTATATCAATTTACAAGAAACAATAATGTATTATTATAACCGTGCCTATCACAGATCGTGTACATCAATTATATCAATTTACAAGAAACAATAACGTATTATTATAACCGTGCCTATCACAGTTCGTGTACATCAATTATATCAATTTACAAGAAACATTAACGTATTATTATAACCGTGCCAATCACAGATCGTGTACACCAATTATATCAATTTACAAGAAACAATAACGTATTATTATAACCGTGCCTATCACAGATCTTGTACACCAATTATATCAATTTACAAGAAACAATAATGTATTATTATAACCGTGCCTATCACAGATCGTGTACATCAATTATATCAATTTACAAGAAACAATAACGTATTATTATAACCGTGCCTATCACAGTTCGTGTACATCAATTATATCAATTTACAAGAAACATTAACGTATTATTATAACCGTGCCTATCACAGATCGTGTACACCAATTATATCAATTTACAAGAAACAATAATGTATTATTATAACCGTGCCTATCACAGATCGTGTACATCAATTATATCAATTTACAAGAAACAATAACGTATTATTATAACCGTGCCTATCATAGATCGTGTACATCAGTTATATCAATTTACAAGAAACAATAACGTATTATTATAACCGTGCCCATCACAGTTCGTGTACATTAATTATATCAATTTACAAGAAACAATAACGTATTATTATAACCGTGCCTATCATAGAGCGTCTACATCAATTATATCAATTTACAAGAAACAATAACGTATTATTATAACCGTGCCTATCATAGAGCGTCTACATCAATTATATCAATTTACAAGAAACAATAACGTATTATTATAACCGTGCCTATCATAGATCGTGTACATCAGTTATATCAATTTACGAGAAACAATAACGTATTATTATAACCGGGCCTATCATAGATCGTGTACACCAATTATATCAATTTACAAGAAACAATAACGTATTATTATAACCGTGCCTATCACAGATCGTGTACACCAATTATATCAATTTACAAGAAACAATAACGTATTATTATAACCATGCCTATCACAGATCGTGTACACCAATTATATCAATTTACAAGAAACAATAATGTATTATTATAACCGTGCCTATCACAGATCGTGTACATCAATTATATCAATTTACAAGAAACAATAACGTATTATTATAACCGTGCCTATCATAGATCGTGTACATCAGTTATATCAATTTACAAGAAACAATAACGTATTATTATAACCGTGCCTATCACAGTTCGTGTACATTAATTATATCAATTTACAAGAAACAATAACGTATTATTATAACCGTGCCTATCACAGATCGTGTACACCAATTATATCAATTTACAAGAAACAATAATGTATTATTATAACCGTGCCTATCACAGATCGTGTACATCAATTATATCAATTTACAAGAAACAATAACGTATTATTATAACCGTGCCTATCATAGAGCGTCTACATCAATTATATCAACTTACAAGAAACAATAACGTATTATTATAACCGTGCCTATCATAGATCGTGTACATCAGTTATATCAATTTACAACAAACAATAACGTATTGTTATAACCGGGCCTATCATAGATCGTGTACACCAATTATATCAATTTACAAGAAACAATAACGTATTATTATAACCGTGCCTATCACAGATCGTGTACACCAATTATATCAATTTACAAGAAACAATAACGTATTATTATAACCGTGCCTATCACAGATCGTGTGCACCAATTATATCAATTTACAAGAAACAATAATGTATTATTATAACCGTGCCTATCACAGATCGTGTACATCAATTATATCAATTTACAAGAAACAATAACGTATTATTATAACCGTGCTTATCATAGATCGTGTACATCAGTTATATCAATTTACAAGTTACAATAACGTATTATTATAACCGTGCCTATCACAGTTCGTGTACATCAATTATATCAATTTACAAGAAACATTAACGTATTATTATAACCGTGCCTATCACAGATCGTGTACACCAATTATATCAATTTACATGAAGCAATAATGTATATAACCGTGCCTATCACAGTTCGTGTACATCAATTATATCAATTTACAAGATACAATAACGTATTATTATAACCGGGCCTATCACAGTTCGTGTACATCAATTATATCAATTTACAAGAAACAATAACGTATTATTATAACCGTGCCTATCATAGATCGTGTGCATCAGTTATATCAATTTACAAGGAACAATAACGTATTATTATAACCGTGCCTATCACAGTTCGTGTACATCAATTATATCAATTTACAGGAAACATTAACGTATTATTATAACCGTGCCTATCACAGATCGTGTACACCAATTATATCAATTTACAAGAAACAATAATATATTATTATAACCGTGCCTATCACAGATCGTGTACATCAATTATATCAATTTACAAGAAACAATAACGTATTATTATAACCGTGCCTATCATAGATCGTGTACATCAGTTATATCAATTTACAAGAAACAATAACGTATTATTATAACCGTGCCTATCACAGTTCGTGTACATCAATTATATCAATTTACAAGAAACATTAACGTATTATTATAACCGTGCCTATCACAGATCGTGTACACCAATTATATCAATTTACAAGAAACAATAATGTATTATTATAACCGTGCCTATCACAGATCGTGTACATCAATTATATCAATTTACAAGAAACAATAACGTATTATTATAACCGTGCCTATCATAGATCGTGTACATCTGTTATATCAATTTACAAGAAACAGTAACGTATTGTTGTAACCGTGCCTATCAAAGTTCGTGTACATTAATTATATCAATTTACAAGAAACAATAACGTATTATTATAACCGTGCCTATCATAGAGCGTCTACATCAATTATATCAATTTACAAGAAACAATAACGTATTATTATAACCGTGCCTATCATAGAGCGTCTACATCAATTATATAAATTTACAAGAAACAATAACGTATTATTATAACCGTGCCTATCACAGATCGTGTACACCAATTATATCAATTTACAAGAAACAATAACGTATTATTATAACCGTGCCTATCATAGATCGTGTACATCAATTATATCAATTTACAAGAAACAATAACGTATTATTATAACCTTGCCTATCATAGATCGTGTACATCAGTTATATCAATTTACAAGGAACAATAACGTATTATTATAACCGTGCCTATCACAGTTCGTGTACATCAATTATATCAATTACAGGAAACATTAACGTATTATTATAACCGTGCCAATCACAGATCGTGTACACCAATTATATCAATTTACAAGAAACAATAACGTATTATTATAACCGTGCCTATCACAGATCTTGTACACCAATTATATCAATTTACAAGAAACAATAATGTATTATTATAACCGTGCCTATCACAGATCGTGTACATCAATTATATCAATTTACAAGAAACAATAACGTATTATTATAACCGTGCCTATCACAGTTCGTGTACATCAATTATATCAATTTACAAGAAACATTAACGTATTATTATAACCGTGCCTATCACAGATCGTGTACACCAATTATATCAATTTACAAGAAACAATAATGTATTATTATAACCGTGCCTATCACAGATCGTGTACATCAATTATATCAATTTACAAGAAACAATAACGTATTATTATAACCGTGCCTATCATAGATCGTGTACATCAGTTATATCAATTTACAAGAAACAATAACGTATTATTATAACCGTGCCCATCACAGTTCGTGTACATAAATTATATCAATTTACAAGAAACAATAACGTATTATTATAACCGTGCCTATCATAGAGCGTCTACATCAATTATATCAATTTACAAGAAACAATAACGTATTATTATAACCGTGCCTATCATAGAGCGTCTACATCAATTATATCAATTTACAAGAAACAATAACGTATTATTATAACCGTGCCTATCATAGATCGTGTACATCAGTTATATCAATTTACGAGAAACAATAACGTATTATTATAACCGGGCCTATCATAGATCGTGTACACCAATTATATCAATTTACAAGAAACAATAACGTATTATTATAACCGTGCCTATCACAGATCGTGTACACCAATTATATCAATTTACAAGAAACAATAACGTATTATTTTAACCGTGCCTATCACAGATCGTGTACACCAATTATATCAATTTACAAGAAACAATAATGTATTATTATAACCGTGCCTATCACAGATCGTGTACATCAATTATATCAATTTACAAGAAACAATAACGTATTATTATAACCGTGCCTATCATAGATCGTGTACACCAATTATATCAATTTACAAGAAACAATAACGTATTATTATAACCGTGCCTATCACAGATCGTGTACACCAATTATATCAATTTACAAGAAACAATAACGTATTATTATAACCGTGCCTATCACAGTTCGTGTACATTAATTATATCAATTTACAAGAAACAATAACGTATTATTATAACCGTGCCTATCACAGATCGTGTACACCAATTATATCAATTTACAAGAAACAATAATGTATTATTATAACCGTGCCTATCACAGATCGTGTACATCAATTATATCAATTTACAAGAAACAATAACGTATTATTATAACCGTGCCTATCATAGAGCGTCTACATCAATTATATCAACTTACAAGAAACAATAACGTATTATTATAACCGTGCCTATCATAGATCGTGTACATCAGTTATATCAATTTACAAGAAACAATAACGTATTGTTATAACCGGGCCTATCATAGATCGTGTACACCAATTATATCAATTTACAAGAAACAATAACGTATTATTATAACCGTGCCTATCACAGATCGTGTACACCAATTATATCAATTTACAAGAAACAATAACGTATTATTATAACCGTGCCTATCACAGATCGTGTGCACCAATTATATCAATTTACAAGAAACAATAATGTATTATTATAACCGTGCCTATCAAAGATCGTGTACATCAATTATATCAATTTACAAGAAACAATAACGTATTATTATAACCGTGCTTATCATAGATCGTGTACATCAGTTATATCAATTTACAAGTTACAATAACGTATTATTATAACCGTGCCTATCACAGTTCGTGTACATCAATTATATCAATTTACAAGAAACATTAACGTATTATTATAACCGTGCCTATCACAGATCGTGTACACCAATTATATCAATTTACATGAAGCAATAATGTATATAACCGTGCCTATCACAGTTCGTGTACATCAATTATATCAATTTACAAGATACAATAACGTTTTATTATAACCGGGCCTATCACAGTTCGTGTACATCAATTATATCAATTTACAAGAAACAATAACGTATTATTATAACCGTGCCTATCACAGATCGTGTACATCAATTATATCAATTTACAAGAAACAATAACGTATTATTATAACCGTGCCTATCATAGATCGTGTAGATCAGTTATATCAATTTACAAGAAACAATAACGTATTATTATAACCGTGCCTATCACAGTTCGTGTACATTAATTATATCAATTTACAAGAAACAATAACGTATTATTATAACCGTGCCTATCATAGAGCGTCTACATCAATTATATCAATTTACAAGAAACAATAACGTATTATTATAACCGTGCCTATCATAGAGCGTCTACATCAATTATATCAATTTACAAGAAAGAATAACGTATTATTATAACCGTGCCTATCATAGATCGTGTACATCAGTTATATCAATTTACAAGAAACAATAACGTATTATTATAACCGGGCCTATTATAGATCTTGTACACCAATTACATCAATTAACAAGAAACAATAACGTATTATTATAACCGTGCCTATCACAGATCGTGTACACCAATTATATCAATTTACAAGAAACAATAACGTATTATTATAACCGTGCCTATCACAGATCGTGTACACCAATTATATCAATTTACAAGAAACAATAATGTATTATTATAACCGTGCCTATCACAGATCGTGTACATCAATTATATCAATTTACAAGAAACAATAACGTATTATTATAACCGTGCTTATCATAGATCGTGTACATCAGTTATATCAATTTACAAGAAACAATAACGTATTATTATAACCGTGCCTATCACAGATCGTGTACACCAATTATATCAATTTACAAGAAACAATAACGTATTATTATAACCGTGCCTATCACAGATCTTGTACACCAATTATATCAATTTACAAGAAACAATAATGTATTATTATAACCGTGCCTATCACAGATCGTGTACATCAATTATATCAATTTACAAGAAACAATAACGTATTATTATAACCGTGCCTATCACAGTTCGTGTACATCAATTATATCAATTTACAAGAAACATTAACGTATTATTATAACCGTGCCTATCACAGATCGTGTACACCAATTATATCAATTTACAAGAAACAATAATGTATTATTATAACCGTGCCTATCACAGATCGTGTACATCAATTATATCAATTTACAAGAAACAATAACGTATTATTATAACCGTGCCTATCATAGATCGTGTACATCAGTTATATCAATTTACAAGAAACAATAACGTATTATTATAACCGTGCCCATCACAGTTCGTGTACATTAATTATATCAATTTACAAGAAACAATAACGTATTATTATAACCGTGCCTATCATAGAGCGTCTACATCAATTATATCAATTTACAAGATACAATAACGTATTATTATAACCGTGCCTATCATAGAGCGTCTACATCAATTATATCAATTTACAAGAAACAATAACGTATTATTATAACCGTGCCTATCATAGATCGTGTACATCAGTTATATCAATTTACGAGAAACAATAACGTATTATTATAACCGGGCCTATCATAGATCGTGTACACCAATTATATCAATTTACAAGAAACAATAACGTATTATTATAACCGTGCCTATCACAGATCGTGTACACCAATTATATCAATTTACAAGAAACAATAACGTATTATTATAACCATGCCTATCACAGATCGTGTACACCAATTATATCAATTTACAAGAAACAATAATGTATTATTATAACCGTGCCTATCACAGATCGTGTACATCAATTATATCAATTTACAAGAAACAATAACGTATTATTATAACCGTGCCTATCATAGATCGTGTACATCAGTTATATCAATTTACAAGAAACAATAACGTATTATTATAACCGTGCCTATCACAGTTCGTGTACATTAATTATATCAATTTACAAGAAACAATAACGTATTATTATAACCGTGCCTATCACAGATCGTGTACACCAATTATATCAATTTACAAGAAACAATAATGTATTATTATAACCGTGCCTATCACAGATCGTGTACATCAATTATATCAATTTACAAGAAACAATAACGTATTATTATAACCGTGCCTATCATAGAGCGTCTACATCAATTATATCAACTTACAAGAAACAATAACGTATTATTATAACCGTGCCTATCATAGATCGTGTACATCAGTTATATCAATTTACAACAAACAATAACGTATTGTTATAACCGGGCCTATCATAGATCGTGTACACCAATTATATCAATTTACAAGAAACAATAACGTATTATTATAACCGTGCCTATCACAGATCGTGTACACCAATTATATCAATTTACAAGAAACAATAACGTATTATTATAACCGTGCCTATCACAGATCGTGTGCACCAATTATATCAATTTACAAGAAACAATAATGTATTATTATAACCGTGCCTATCACAGATCGTGTACATCAATTATATCAATTTACAAGAAACAATAACGTATTATTATAACCGTGCTTATCATAGATCGTGTACATCAGTTATATCAATTTACAAGTTACAATAACGTATTATTATAACCGTGCCTATCACAGTTCGTGTACATCAATTATATCAATTTACAAGAAACATTAACGTATTATTATAACCGTGCCTATCACAGATCGTGTACACCAATTATATCAATTTACATGAAGCAATAATGTATATAACCGTGCCTATCACAGTTCGTGTACATCAATTATATCAATTTACAAGATACAATAACGTATTATTATAACCGGGCCTATCACAGTTCGTGTACATCAATTATATCAATTTACAAGAAACAATAACGTATTATTATAACCGTGCCTATCATAGATCGTGTGCATCAGTTATATCAATTTACAAGGAACAATAACGTATTATTATAACCGTGCCTATCACAGTTCGTGTACATCAATTATATCAATTTACAGGAAACATTAACGTATTATTATAACCGTGCCTATCACAGATCGTGTACACCAATTATATCAATTTACAAGAAACAATAATATATTATTATAACCGTGCCTATCACAGATCGTGTACATCAATTATATCAATTTACAAGAAACAATAACGTATTATTATAACCGTGCCTATCATAGATCGTGTACATCAGTTATATCAATTTACAAGAAACAATAACGTATTATTATAACCGTGCCTATCACAGTTCGTGTACATCAATTATATCAATTTACAAGAAACATTAACGTATTATTATAACCGTGCCTATCACAGATCGTGTACACCAATTATATCAATTTACAAGAAACAATAATGTATTATTATAACCGTGCCTATCACAGATCGTGTACATCAATTATATCAATTTACAAGAAACAATAACGTATTATTATAACCGTGCCTATCATAGATCGTGTACATCTGTTATATCAATTTACAAGAAACAGTAACGTATTGTTGTAACCGTGCCTATCAAAGTTCGTGTACATTAATTATATCAATTTACAAGAAACAATAACGTATTATTATAACCGTGCCTATCATAGAGCGTCTACATCAATTATATCAATTTACAAGAAACAATAACGTATTATTATAACCGTGCCTATCATAGAGCGTCTACATCAATTATATAAATTTACAAGAAACAATAACGTATTATTATAACCGTGCCTATCACAGATCGTGTACACCAATTATATCAATTTACAAGAAACAATAACGTATTATTATAACCGTGCCTATCATAGATCGTGTACATCAATTATATCAATTTACAAGAAACAATAACGTATTATTATAACCTTGCCTATCATAGATCGTGTACATCAGTTATATCAATTTACAAGGAACAATAACGTATTATTATAACCGTGCCTATCACAGTTCGTGTACATCAATTATATCAATTACAGGAAACATTAACGTATTATTATAACCGTGCCAATCACAGATCGTGTACACCAATTATATCAATTTACAAGAAACAATAACGTATTATTATAACCGTGCCTATCACAGATCTTGTACACCAATTATATCAATTTACAAGAAACAATAATGTATTATTATAACCGTGCCTATCACAGATCGTGTACATCAATTATATCAATTTACAAGAAACAATAACGTATTATTATAACCGTGCCTATCACAGTTCGTGTACATCAATTATATCAATTTACAAGAAACATTAACGTATTATTATAACCGTGCCTATCACAGATCGTGTACACCAATTATATCAATTTACAAGAAACAATAATGTATTATTATAACCGTGCCTATCACAGATCGTGTACATCAATTATATCAATTTACAAGAAACAATAACGTATTATTATAACCGTGCCTATCATAGATCGTGTACATCAGTTATATCAATTTACAAGAAACAATAACGTATTATTATAACCGTGCCCATCACAGTTCGTGTACATAAATTATATCAATTTACAAGAAACAATAACGTATTATTATAACCGTGCCTATCATAGAGCGTCTACATCAATTATATCAATTTACAAGAAACAATAACGTATTATTATAACCGTGCCTATCATAGAGCGTCTACATCAATTATATCAATTTACAAGAAACAATAACGTATTATTATAACCGTGCCTATCATAGATCGTGTACATCAGTTATATCAATTTACGAGAAACAATAACGTATTATTATAACCGGGCCTATCATAGATCGTGTACACCAATTATATCAATTTACAAGAAACAATAACGTATTATTATAACCGTGCCTATCACAGATCGTGTACACCAATTATATCAATTTACAAGAAACAATAACGTATTATTTTAACCGTGCCTATCACAGATCGTGTACACCAATTATATCAATTTACAAGAAACAATAATGTATTATTATAACCGTGCCTATCACAGATCGTGTACATCAATTATATCAATTTACAAGAAACAATAACGTATTATTATAACCGTGCCTATCATAGATCGTGTACACCAATTATATCAATTTACAAGAAACAATAACGTATTATTATAACCGTGCCTATCACAGATCGTGTACACCAATTATATCAATTTACAAGAAACAATAACGTATTATTATAACCGTGCCTATCACAGTTCGTGTACATTAATTATATCAATTTACAAGAAACAATAACGTATTATTATAACCGTGCCTATCACAGATCGTGTACACCAATTATATCAATTTACAAGAAACAATAATGTATTATTATAACCGTGCCTATCACAGATCGTGTACATCAATTATATCAATTTACAAGAAACAATAACGTATTATTATAACCGTGCCTATCATAGAGCGTCTACATCAATTATATCAACTTACAAGAAACAATAACGTATTATTATAACCGTGCCTATCATAGATCGTGTACATCAGTTATATCAATTTACAAGAAACAATAACGTATTGTTATAACCGGGCCTATCATAGATCGTGTACACCAATTATATCAATTTACAAGAAACAATAACGTATTATTATAACCGTGCCTATCACAGATCGTGTACACCAATTATATCAATTTACAAGAAACAATAACGTATTATTATAACCGTGCCTATCACAGATCGTGTGCACCAATTATATCAATTTACAAGAAACAATAATGTATTATTATAACCGTGCCTATCAAAGATCGTGTACATCAATTATATCAATTTACAAGAAACAATAACGTATTATTATAACCGTGCTTATCATAGATCGTGTACATCAGTTATATCAATTTACAAGTTACAATAACGTATTATTATAACCGTGCCTATTACAGTTCGTGTACATCAATTATATCAATTTACAAGAAACATTAACGTATTATTATAACCGTGCCTATCACAGATCGTGTACACCAATTATATCAATTTACATGAAGCAATAATGTATATAACCGTGCCTATCACAGTTCGTGTACATCAATTATATCAATTTACAAGATACAATAACGTTTTATTATAACCGGGCCTATCACAGTTCGTGTACATCAATTATATCAATTTACAAGAAACAATAACGTATTATTATAACCGTGCCTATCACAGATCGTGTACACCAATTATATCAATTTACAAGAACAATAACGTATTATTATAACCGTGCTTATCATAGAGCGTCTACATCAATTATATCAATTTACAAGAAACAATAACGTATTATTATAACCGTGCCTATCATAGATCGTGTGCATCAGTTATATCAATTTACAAGGAACAATAACGTATTATTATAACCGTGCCTATCACAGTTCGTGTACATCAATTATATCAATTTACAGGAAACATTAACGTATTATTATAACCGTGCCTATCACAGATCGTGTACACCAATTATATCAATTTACAAGAAACAATAATATATTATTATAACCGTGCCTATCACAGATCGTGTACATCAATTATATCAATTTACAAGAAACAATAACGTATTATTATAACCGTGCCTATCATAGATCGTGTACATCAGTTATATCAATTTACAAGAAACAATAACGTATTATTATAACCGTGCCTATCACAGTTCGTGTACATCAATTATATCAATTTACAAGAAACATTAACGTATTATTATAACCGTGCCTATCACAGATCGTGTACACCAATTATATCAATTTACAAGAAACAATAATGTATTATTATAACCGTGCCTATCACAGATCGTGTACATCAATTATATCAATTTACAAGAAACAATAACGTATTATTATAACCGTGCCTATCATAGATCGTGTACATCTGTTATATCAATTTACAAGAAACAGTAACGTATTGTTGTAACCGTGCCTATCAAAGTTCGTGTACATTAATTATATCAATTTACAAGAAACAATAACGTATTATTATAACCGTGCCTATCATAGAGCGTCTACATCAATTATATAAATTTACAAGAAACAATAACGTATTATTATAACCGTGCCTATCACAGATCGTGTACACCAATTATATCAATTTACAAGAAACAATAACGTATTATTATAACCGTGCCTATCATAGATCGTGTACATCAATTATATCAATTTACAAGAAACAATAACGTATTATTATAACCTTGCCTATCATAGATCGTGTACATCAGTTATATCAATTTACAAGGAACAATAACGTATTATTATAACCGTGCCTATCACAGTTCGTGTACATCAATTATATCAATTTACAGGAAACATTAACGTATTATTATAAACGTGCCAATCACAGATCGTGTACACCAATTATATCAATTTACAAGAAACAATAACGTATTATTATAACCGTGCCTATCACAGATCTTGTACACCAATTATATCAATTTACAAGAAACAATAATGTATTATTATAACCGTGCCTATCACAGATCGTGTACATCAATTATATCAATTTACAAGAAACAATAACGTATTATTATAACCGTGCCTATCACAGTTCGTGTACATCAATTATATCAATTTACAAGAAACATTAACGTATTATTATAACCGTGCCTATCACAGATCGTGTACACCAATTATATCAATTTACAAGAAACAATAATGTATTATTATAACCGTGCCTATCACAGATCGTGTACATCAATTATATCAATTTACAAGAAACAATAACGTATTATTATAACCGTGCCTATCATAGATCGTGTACATCAGTTATATCAATTTACAAGAAACAATAACGTATTATTATAACCGTGCCCATCACAGTTCGTGTACATTAATTATATCAATTTACAAGAAACAATAACGTATTATTATAACCGTGCCTATCATAGAGCGTCTACATCAATTATATCAATTTACAAGAAACAATAACGTATTATTATAACCGTGCCTATCATAGAGCGTCTACATCAATTATATCAATTTACAAGAAACAATAACGTATTATTATAACCGTGCCTATCATAGATCGTGTACATCAGTTATATCAATTTACGAGAAACAATAACGTATTATTATAACCGGGCCTATCATAGATCGTGTACACCAATTATATCAATTTACAAGAAACAATAACGTATTATTATAACCGTGCCTATCACAGATCGTGTACACCAATTATATCAATTTACAAGAAACAATAACGTATTATTATAACCGTGCCTATCACAGATCGTGTACACCAATTATATCAATTTACAAGAAACAATAATGTATTATTATAACCGTGCCTATCACAGATCGTGTACATCAATTATATCAATTTACAAGAAACAATAACGTATTATTATAACCGTGCCTATCATAGATCGTGTACATCAGTTATATCAATTTACAAGAAACAATAACGTATTATTATAACCGTGCCTATCACAGTTCGTGTACATTAATTATATCAATTTACAAGAAACAATAACGTATTATTATAACTGTGCCTATCACAGATCGTGTACACCAATTATATCAATTTACAAGAAACAATAATGTATTATTATAACCGTGCCTATCACAGATCGTGTACATCAATTATATCAATTTACAAGAAACAATAACGTATTATTATAACCGTGCCTATCATAGAGCGTCTACATCAATTATATCAACTTACAAGAAACAATAACGTA
The DNA here is from genome assembly GCA_946902985.2 of Meconema thalassinum. Lineage (NCBI taxonomy): Eukaryota > Metazoa > Arthropoda > Insecta > Orthoptera > Tettigoniidae > Meconema > Meconema thalassinum. Next base: position 21,207,569 of record OX336391.1, read on the forward strand.
TTATTATAACCGTGCCTATCATAGATCGTGTACATCAGTTATATCAATTTACAAGAAACAATAACGTATTGTTATAACCGGGCCTATCATAGATCGTGTACACCAATTATATCAATTTACAAGAAACAATAACGTATTATTATAACCGTGCCTATCACAGATCGTGTACACCAATTATATCAATTTACAAGAAACAATAACGTATTATTATAACCGTGCCTATCACAGATCGTGTGCACCAATTATATCAATTTACAAGAAACAATAATGTATTATTATAACCGTGCCTATCACAGATCGTGTACATCAATTATATCAATTTACAAGAAACAATAACGTATTATTATAACCGTGCTTATCATAGATCGTGTACATCAGTTATATCAATTTACATGTTACAATAACGTATTATTATAACCGTGCCTATCACAGTTCGTGTACATCAATTATATCAATTTACAAGAAACATTAACGTATTATTATAACCGTGCCTATCACAGATCGTGTACACCAATTATATCAATTTACATGAAGCAATAATGTATATAACCGTGCCTATCACATTTCGTGTACATCAATTATATCAATTTACAAGATACAATAACGTATTATTATAACCGGGCCTATCACAGTTCGTGTACATCAATTATATCAATTTACAAGAAACAATAACGTATTATTTTAACCGTGCCTATCACAGATCGTGTACACCAATTATATCAATTTACAAGAACAATAACGTATTATTATAACCGTGCTTATCATAGAGCGTCTACATCAATTATATCAATTTACAAGAAACAATAACGTATTATTATAACCGTGCCTATCATAGATCGTGTGCATCAGTTATATCAATTTACAAGGAACAATAACGTATTATTATAACCGTGCCTATCACAGTTCGTGTACATCAATTATATCAATTTACAGGAAACATTAACGTATTATTATAACCGTGCCTATCACAGATCGTGTACACCAATTATATCAATTTACAAGAAACAATAACGTATTATTATAACCGTGCCTATCACAGTTCGTGTACATTAATTATATCAATTTACAAGAAACAATAACGTATTATTATAACCGTGCCTATCACAGATCGTGTACACCAATTATATCAATTTACAAGAAACAATAATGTATTATTATAACCGTGCCTATCACAGATCGTGTACATCAATTATATCAATTTACAAGAAACAATAACGTATTATTATAACCGTGCCTATCATAGAGCGTCTACATCAATTATATCAACTTACAAGAAACAATAACGTATTATTATAACCGTGCCAATCATAGATCGTGTACATCAGTTATATCAATTTACAAGAAACAATAACGTATTGTTATAACCGGGCCTATCATAGATCGTGTACACCAATTATATCAATTTACAAGAAACAATAACGTATTATTATAACCGTGCCTATCACAGATCGTGTACACCAATTATATCAATTTACAAGAAACAATAACGTATTATTATAACCGTGCCTATCACAGATCGTGTGCACCAATTATATCAATTTACAAGAAACAATAATGTATTATTATAACCGTGCCTATCAAAGATCGTGTACATCAATTATATCAATTTACAAGAAACAATAACGTATTATTATAACCGTGCTTATCATAGATCGTGTACATCAGTTATATCAATTTACAAGTTACAATAACGTATTATTATAACCGTGCCTATCACAGTTCGTGTACATCAATTATATCAATTTACAAGAAACATTAACGTATTATTATAACCGTGCCTATCACAGATCGTGTACACCAATTATATCAATTTACATGAAGCAATAATGTATATAACCGTGCCTATCACAGTTCGTGTACATCAATTATATCAATTTACAAGATACAATAACGTTTTATTATAACCGGGCCTATCACAGTTCGTGTACATCAATTATATCAATTTACAAGAAACAATAACGTATTATTATAACCGTGCCTATCACAGATCGTGTACACCAATTATATCAATTTACAAGAACAATAACGTATTATTATAACCGTGCTTATCATAGAGCGTCTACATCAATTATATCAATTTACAAGAAACAATAACGTATTATTATAACCGTGCCTATCATAGATCGTGTGCATCAGTTATATCAATTTACAAGGAACAATAACGTATTATTATAACCGTGCCTATCACAGTTCGTGTACATCAATTATATCAATTTACAGGAAACATTAACGTATTATTATAACCGTGCCTATCACAGATCGTGTACACCAATTATATCAATTTACAAGAAACAATAATATATTATTATAACCGTGCCTATCACAGATCGTGTACATCAATTATATCAATTTACAAGAAACAATAACGTATTATTATAACCGTGCCTATCATAGATCGTGTACATCAGTTATATCAATTTACAAGAAACAATAACGTATTATTATAACCGTGCCTATCACAGTTCGTGTACATCAATTATATCAATTTACAAGAAACATTAACGTATTATTATAACCGTGCCTATCACAGATCGTGTACACCAATTATATCAATTTACAAGAAACAATAATGTATTATTATAACCGTGCCTATCACAGATCGTGTACATCAATTATATCAATTTACAAGAAACAATAACGTATTATTATAACCGTGCCTATCATAGATCGTGTACATCTGTTATATCAATTTACAAGAAACAGTAACGTATTGTTGTAACCGTGCCTATCAAAGTTCGTGTACATTAATTATATCAATTTACAAGAAACAATAACGTATTATTATAACCGTGCCTATCATAGAGCGTCTACATCAATTATATAAATTTACAAGAAACAATAACGTATTATTATAACCGTGCCTATCACAGATCGTGTACACCAATTATATCAATTTACAAGAAACAATAACGTATTATTATAACCGTGCCTATCATAGATCGTGTACATCAATTATATCAATTTACAAGAAACAATAACGTATTATTATAACCTTGCCTATCATAGATCGTGTACATCAGTTATATCAATTTACAAGGAACAATAACGTATTATTATAACCGTGCCTATCACAGTTCGTGTACATCAATTATATCAATTTACAGGAAACATTAACGTATTATTATAAACGTGCCAATCACAGATCGTGTACACCAATTATATCAATTTACAAGAAACAATAACGTATTATTATAACCGTGCCTATCACAGATCTTGTACACCAATTATATCAATTTACAAGAAACAATAATGTATTATTATAACCGTGCCTATCACAGATCGTGTACATCAATTATATCAATTTACAAGAAACAATAACGTATTATTATAACCGTGCCTATCACAGTTCGTGTACATCAATTATATCAATTTACAAGAAACATTAACGTATTATTATAACCGTGCCTATCACAGATCGTGTACACCAATTATATCAATTTACAAGAAACAATAATGTATTATTATAACCGTGCCTATCACAGATCGTGTACATCAATTATATCAATTTACAAGAAACAATAACGTATTATTATAACCGTGCCTATCATAGATCGTGTACATCAGTTATATCAATTTACAAGAAACAATAACGTATTATTATAACCGTGCCCATCACAGTTCGTGTACATTAATTATATCAATTTACAAGAAACAATAACGTATTATTATAACCGTGCCTATCATAGAGCGTCTACATCAATTATATCAATTTACAAGAAACAATAACGTATTATTATAACCGTGCCTATCATAGAGCGTCTACATCAATTATATCAATTTACAAGAAACAATAACGTATTATTATAACCGTGCCTATCATAGATCGTGTACATCAGTTATATCAATTTACGAGAAACAATAACGTATTATTATAACCGGGCCTATCATAGATCGTGTACACCAATTATATCAATTTACAAGAAACAATAACGTATTATTATAACCGTGCCTATCACAGATCGTGTACACCAATTATATCAATTTACAAGAAACAATAACGTATTATTATAACCGTGCCTATCACAGATCGTGTACACCAATTATATCAATTTACAAGAAACAATAATGTATTATTATAACCGTGCCTATCACAGATCGTGTACATCAATTATATCAATTTACAAGAAACAATAACGTATTATTATAACCGTGCCTATCATAGATCGTGTACATCAGTTATATCAATTTACAAGAAACAATAACGTATTATTATAACCGTGCCTATCACAGTTCGTGTACATTAATTATATCAATTTACAAGAAACAATAACGTATTATTATAACTGTGCCTATCACAGATCGTGTACACCAATTATATCAATTTACAAGAAACAATAATGTATTATTATAACCGTGCCTATCACAGATCGTGTACATCAATTATATCAATTTACAAGAAACAATAACGTATTATTATAACCGTGCCTATCATAGATCGTGTACATCTGTTATATCAATTTACAAGAAACAGTAACGTATTGTTGTAACCGTGCCTATCAAAGTTCGTGTACATTAATTATATCAATTTACAAGAAACAATAACGTATTATTATAACCGTGCCTATCATAGAGCGTCTACATCAATTATATAAATTTACAAGAAACAATAACGTATTATTATAACCGTGCCTATCACAGATCGTGTACACCAATTATATCAATTTACAAGAAACAATAACGTATTATTATAACCGTGCCTATCATAGATCGTGTACATCAATTATATCAATTTACAAGAAACAATAACGTATTATTATAACCTTGCCTATCATAGATCGTGTACATCAGTTATATCAATTTACAAGGAACAATAACGTATTATTATAACCGTGCCTATCACAGTTCGTGTACATCAATTATATCAATTTACAGGAAACATTAACGTATTATTATAAACGTGCCAATCACAGATCGTGTACACCAATTATATCAATTTACAAGAAACAATAACGTATTATTATAACCGTGCCTATCACAGATCTTGTACACCAATTATATCAATTTACAAGAAACAATAATGTATTATTATAACCGTGCCTATCACAGATCGTGTACATCAATTATATCAATTTACAAGAAACAATAACGTATTATTATAACCGTGCCTATCACAGTTCGTGTACATCAATTATATCAATTTACAAGAAACATTAACGTATTATTATAACCGTGCCTATCACAGATCGTGTACACCAATTATATCAATTTACAAGAAACAATAATGTATTATTATAACCGTGCCTATCACAGATCGTGTACATCAATTATATCAATTTACAAGAAACAATAACGTATTATTATAACCGTGCCTATCATAGATCGTGTACATCAGTTATATCAATTTACAAGAAACAATAACGTATTATTATAACCGTGCCCATCACAGTTCGTGTACATTAATTATATCAATTTACAAGAAACAATAACGTATTATTATAACCGTGCCTATCATAGAGCGTCTACATCAATTATATCAATTTACAAGAAACAATAACGTATTATTATAACCGTGCCTATCATAGAGCGTCTACATCAATTATATCAATTTACAAGAAACAATAACGTATTATTATAACCGTGCCTATCATAGATCGTGTACATCAGTTATATCAATTTACGAGAAACAATAACGTATTATTATAACCGGGCCTATCATAGATCGTGTACACCAATTATATCAATTTACAAGAAACAATAACGTATTATTATAACCGTGCCTATCACAGATCGTGTACACCAATTATATCAATTTACAAGAAACAATAACGTATTATTATAACCGTGCCTATCACAGATCGTGTACACCAATTATATCAATTTACAAGAAACAATAATGTATTATTATAACCGTGCCTATCACAGATCGTGTACATCAATTATATCAATTTACAAGAAACAATAACGTATTATTATAACCGTGCCTATCATAGATCGTGTACATCAGTTATATCAATTTACAAGAAACAATAACGTATTATTATAACCGTGCCTATCACAGTTCGTGTACATTAATTATATCAATTTACAAGAAACAATAACGTATTATTATAACTGTGCCTATCACAGATCGTGTACACCAATTATATCAATTTACAAGAAACAATAATGTATTATTATAACCGTGCCTATCACAGATCGTGTACATCAATTATATCAATTTACAAGAAACAATAACGTATTATTATAACCGTGCCTATCATAGAGCGTCTACATCAATTATATCAACTTACAAGAAACAATAACGTATTATTATAACCGTGCCTATCATAGATCGTGTACATCAGTTATATCAATTTACAAGAAACAATAACGTATTGTTATAACCGGGCCTATCATAGATCGTGTACACCAATTATATCAATTTACAAGAAACAATAACGTATTATTATAACCGTGCCTATCACAGATCGTGTACACCAATTATATCAATTTACAAGAAACAATAACGTATTATTATAACCGTGCCTATCACAGATCGTGTGCACCAATTATATCAATTTACAAGAAACAATAATGTATTATTATAACCGTGCCTATCACAGATCGTGTACATCAATTATATCAATTTACAAGAAACAATAACGTATTATTATAACCGTGCTTATCATAGATCGTGTACATCAGTTATATCAATTTACATGTTACAATAACGTATTATTATAACCGTGCCTATCACAGTTCGTGTACATCAATTATATCAATTTACAAGAAACATTAACGTATTATTATAACCGTGCCTATCACAGATCGTGTACACCAATTATATCAATTTACATGAAGCAATAATGTATATAACCGTGCCTATCACATTTCGTGTACATCAATTATATCAATTTACAAGATACAATAACGTATTATTATAACCGGGCCTATCACAGTTCGTGTACATCAATTATATCAATTTACAAGAAACAATAACGTATTATTTTAACCGTGCCTATCACAGATCGTGTACACCAATTATATCAATTTACAAGAACAATAACGTATTATTATAACCGTGCTTATCATAGAGCGTCTACATCAATTATATCAATTTACAAGAAACAATAACGTATTATTATAACCGTGCCTATCATAGATCGTGTGCATCAGTTATATCAATTTACAAGGAACAATAACGTATTATTATAACCGTGCCTATCACAGTTCGTGTACATCAATTATATCAATTTACAGGAAACATTAACGTATTATTATAACCGTGCCTATCACAGATCGTGTACACCAATTATATCAATTTACAAGAAACAATAATATATTATTATAACCGTGCCTATCACAGATCGTGTACATCAATTATATCAATTTACAAGAAACAATAACGTATTATTATAACCGTGCCTATCATAGATCGTGTACATCAGTTATATCAATTTACAAGAAACAATAACGTATTATTATAACCGTGCCTATCACAGTTCGTGTACATCAATTATATCAATTTACAAGAAACATTAACGTATTATTATAACCGTGCCTATCACAGATCGTGTACACCAATTATATCAATTTACAAGAAACAATAATGTATTATTATAACCGTGCCTATCACAGATCGTGTACATCAATTATATCAATTTACAAGAAACAATAACGTATTATTATAACCGTGCCTATCATAGATCGTGTACATCAGTTATATCAATTTACAAGAAACAATAACGTATTATTATAACCGTGCCTATCACAGATCGTGTACACCAATTATATCAATTTACAAGAAAAAATAACGTATTATTATAACCGTGCCTATCACAGATCGTGTACACCAATTATATCAATTAACAAGAAACAATAATGTATTATTATAACCGTGCCTATCAGAGATCGTGTACATCAATTATATCAATTTACAAGAAACAATAACGTATTAATATAACCGTGCCTATCATAGATCGTGTACATCAGTTATATCAATTTACAAGAAACAATAACGTATTATTATAACCGTGCCTATCACAGTTCGTGTACATCAATTATATCAATTTACAAGAAACATTAACGTATTATTACAACCGTGCCTATCACAGATCGTGTACACCAATTATATCAATTTACAAGAAACAATAATGTATTATTATAACCGTGCCTATCACAGTTCGCGTACATCAATTATATCAATTTACAAGAAACAATAACGTATTATTATAACCGTGCCTATCATAGATCGTGTACATCAGTTATATCAATTTACAAGAAACAATAACGTATTATTATAACCGTGCCTATCACAGTTCGTTTACATCAATTATATCAATTTACAAGAAACAATAACGTATTATTATAACCGTGCCTATCACAGATCGTGTACACCAATTATATCAATTTACAAGAAACAATAACGTATTATTATAACCGTGCCTATCATAGAGCGTCTACATCAATTATATCAATTTACAAGAAACAATAACGTATTATTATTATAACCGTGCCTATCATAGATCATGTACTTCAGTTATATCAATTTAGGAGGAACAATAACGTATTATTATAACCGTGCCTATCACAGTTCGTGTACATCAATTATATCAATTTACAGGAAACATTAACGTATTATTATAACCGTGCCTATCACAGATCGGGTACACCAATTATATCAATTTACAAGAAACAATAATGTATTATTATAACCGTGCCTATCACAGATCGTGTACATCAATTATATCAATTTACAAGAAACAATAACATATTATTATAACCGTGCCTATCATAGATCGTGTACATCAGTTATATCAATTTACAAGAAACAATAACGTATTATTATAACCGTGCCTATCACAGTTCGTGTACATCAATTATATCAATTTACAAGAAACATTAACGTATTATTATAACCGTGCCAATCACAGATCGTGTACACCAATTATATCAATTTACAAGAAACAATAATGTATTATTATAACCGTGCCTATCACAGATCGTGTACATCAATTATATCAATTTACAAGAAACAATAACGTATTATTATAACCGTGCCTATCATAGATCGTGTAGATCAGTTATATCAATTTACAAGAAACAATAACGTATTATTATAACCGTGCCTATCACAGTTCGTGTACATTAATTATATCAATTTACAAGAAACAATAACGTATTATTATAACCGTGCCTATCATAGAGCGTCTACATCAATTATATCAATTTACAAGAAACAATAACGTATTATTATAACCGTGCCTGTCATAGAGCGTCTACATCAATTATATCAATTTACAAGAAACAATAACGTATTGTTATAACCGTGCTTATCATAGATCGTGTACATCAGTTATATCAATTTACAAGAAACAATAACGTATTATTATAACCGGGCCTATCATAGATCGTGTACACCAATTATATCAATTTACAAGAAACAATAACGTATTATTATAACCGTGCCTATCACAGATCGTGTACACCAATTATATCAATTTACAAGAAACAATAACGTATTATTATAACCGTGCCTATCACAGATCGTGTACACCAATTATATCAATTTACAAGAATTAATAATGTATTATTATAACCGTGCCTATCACAGATCGTGTACATCAATTATATCAATTTACAAGAAACAATAACGTATTATTATAACCGTGCTTATCATAGATCGTGTACACCAATTATATCAATTTACAAGAAACAATAACGTATTATTATATCCGTGCCTATCACAGATCGTGTACACCAATTGTATCAATTTACAAGAAACAATAATGTATTATTATAACCGTGCCTATCACAGATCGTGTACATCAATTATATCAATTTACAAGAAACAATAACGTATTATTATTACCGTGCCTATCATAGATCGTGTACATCAGTTATATCAATTTACAAGAAACAATAACGTATTATTATAACCGTGCCTATCACAGTTCGTGTACATCAATTATATCAATTTACAAGAAACATTAACGTATTATTATAACCGTGCCTATCACAGATCGTGTACACCAATTATATCAATTTACAAGAAACAATAATGTATATAACCGTGCCTATCACAGTTCGTGTACATCAATTATATCAATTTACAAGAAACAATAACGTATTATTATAACCGTGCCTATCATAGATCGTGTACATCAGTTATATCAATTTACAAGGAACAATAACGTATTATTATAACCGTGCCTATCACAGTTCGTGTACATCAATTATATCAATTTACAGGAAACATTAACGTATTATTATAACCGTGCCTATCACAGATCGTGTACATCAATTATATCAATTTACATGAAACAATAACGTATTATTATAATCGTGCCTATCACAGTTCGTGTACATCAATTATATCAATTTACAAGAAACAATAACGTATTATTATAACCGTGCCTATCACAGATCGTGTACACCAATTATATCAATTTACAAGAATCAATAACGTATTATTATAACCGTGCCTATCATAGAGCGTCTACATCAATTGTATCAATTTACAAGAAACAATAACGTATTATTATTATAACCGTGCCTATCATAGATCGTGTACTTCAGTTATATCAATTTACAAGGAACAATAACGTATTATTATAACCGTGCCTATCACAGTTCGTGTACATCAATTATATCAATTTACAGGAAACATTAACGTATTATTATAACCGTGCCTATCACAGATCGTGTACACCAATTATATCAATTTACAAGAAACAATAATGTATTATTATAACCGTGCCTATCACAGATCGTGTACATCAATTATATCAATTTACAAGAAACAATAACATATTATTATAACCGTGCCTATCATAGATCGTGTACATCAGTTATATCAATTTACAAGAAACAATAACGTATTATTATAACCGTGCCTATCACAGTTCGTGTACATCAATTATATCAATTTACAAGAAACATTAACGTATTATTATAACCCGGCCTATCACAGATCGTGTACACCAATTATATCAATTTACAAGAAACAATAATGTATTATTATAACCGTGCCTATCACAGATCGTGTACATCAATTATATCAATTTACAAGAAACAATAACGTATTATTATAACCGTGCCTATCATAGATCGTGTAGATCAGTTATATCAATTTACAAGAAACAATAACGTATTATTATAACCGTGCCTATCACAGTTCGTGTACATTAATTATATCAATTTGCAAGAAACAATAAAGTATTATTATAACCGTGCCTATCATAGAGCGTCTACATCAATTATATCAATTTACAAGAAACAATAACGTATTATTATAACCGTGCCTATCATAGAGCTTCTACATCAATTATATCAATTTACAAGAAACAATAACGTATTATTATAACCGTGCCTATCATAGATCGTGTACATCAGTTATATCAATTTACAAGAAACAATAACGTATTATTATAACCGGGCCTATCATAGATCGTGTACACCAATTATATCAATTTACAAGAAACAATAACGTATTATTATAACCGTGCCTATCACAGATCGTGTACACCAATTATATCAATTTACAAGAAACAATAACGTATTATTATAACCGTGCCTATCACAGATCGTGTACACCAATTATATCAATTTACAAGAAACAATAATGTATTATTACAACCGTGCCTATCACAGATCGTGTACATCAATTATATCAATTTACAAGAAACAATAACGTATTATTATAACCGTACTTATCATAGATCGTGTACATCAGTTATATCAATTTACAAGAAACAATAACGTATTATTATAACCGTGCCTATCACAGATCGTGTACACCAATTATATCAGTTTATAAGAAACAATAACGTATTATTATAACCGTGCCTATCACAGATCGTGTACACCAATTATATCAATTTACAAGAAACAATAATGTATTATTATAACCGTGCCTATCACAGATCGTGTACATCAATTATATCAATTTACGAGAAACAATAACGTATTATTATAACCGTGCCTATCATAGATCGTGTACATCAGTTATATCAATTTACAAGAAACGATAACGTATTATTATAACCGTGCCTATCACAGTTCGTGTACATCAATTATATCAATTTACAAGAAACATTAACGTATTATTATAACCGTGCCTATCACAGATCGTGTACACCAATTATATCAATTTACAAGAAACAATAACGTATTATTATAACCGTGCCTATCATAGAGCGTCTACATCAATTATATCAATTTACAAGAAACAATAACGTATTATTATTATAACCGTGCCTATCATAGATCGTGTACTTCAGTTATATCAATTTACAAGGAACAATAACGTATTATTATAACCGTGCCTATCACAGTTCGTGTACATCAATTATATCAATTTACAGGAAACATTAACGTATTATTATAACCGTGCCTATCACAGATCGTGTACACCAATTATATCAATTTACAAGAAACAATAATGTATTATTATAACCGTGCCTATCACAGATCGTGTACACCAATTATATCAATTTACAAGAAACAATAACGTATTGTTATAACCGGGCCTATCATAGATCGTGTACACCAATTATATCAATTTACAAGAACCAATAACGTATTATTATAACCGTGCCTATCACAGATCGTGTACACCAATTATATCAATTTACATGAAAAAATAACGTATTATTATAACCGTGCCTATCACAGATCGTGTACACCAATTATATCAATTTACAAGAAACAATAACGTATTATTATAACCGTGCCTATCATAGATCGTGTACATCAGTTATATCAATTTACAAGGAACAATAACGTATTATTATAACCGTGCCTATCACAGTTCGTGTACATCAATTATATCAATTTACAGGAAACATTAACGTATTATTATAACCGTGCCTATCACAGATCGTGTACATCAATTATATCAATTTACATGAAACAATAACGTATTATTATAATCGTGCCTATCACAGTTCGTGTACATCAATTATATCAATTTACAAGAAACAATAACGTATTATTATAACCGTGCCTATCACAGATCGTGTACACCAATTATATCAATTTACAAGAATCAATAACGTATTATTATAACCGTGCCTATCATAGAGCGTCTACATCAATTGTATCAATTTACAAGAAACAATAACGTATTATTATTATAACCGTGCCTATCATAGATCGTGTACTTCAGTTATATCAATTTACAAGGAACAATAACGTATTATTATAACCGTGCCTATCACAGTTCGTGTACATCAATTATATCAATTTACAGGAAACATTAACGTATTATTATAACCGTGCCTATCACAGATCGTGTACACCAATTATATCAATTTACAAGAAACAATAATGTATTATTATAACCGTGCCTATCACAGATCGTGTACATCAATTATATCAATTTACAAGAAACAATAACGTATTATTATAACCGTGCCTATCATAGATCGTGTAGATCAGTTATATCAATTTACAAGAAACAATAACGTATTATTATAACCGTGCCTATCACAGTTCGTGTACATTAATTATATCAATTTACAAGAAACAATAAAGTATTATTATAACCGTGCCTATCATAGAGCGTCTACATCAATTATATCAATTTACAAGAAACAATAACGTATTATTATAACCGTGCCTATCATAGAGCTTCTACATCAATTATATCAATTTACAAGAAACAATAACGTATTATTATAACCGTGCCTATCATAGATCGTGTACATCAGTTATATCAATTTACAAGAAACAATAACGTATTATTATAACCGGGCCTATCATAGATCGTGTACACCAATTATATCAATTTACAAGAAACAATAACGTATTATTATAACCGTGCCTATCACAGATCGTGTACACCAATTATATCAATTTACAAGAAACAATAACGTATTATTATAACCGTGCCTATCACAGATCGTGTACACCAATTATATCAATTTACAAGAAACAATAATGTATTATTACAACCGTGCCTATCACAGATCGTGTACATCAATTATATCAATTTACAAGAAACAATAACGTATTATTATAACCGTACTTATCATAGATCGTGTACATCAGTTATATCAATTTACAAGAAACAATAACGTATTATTATAACCGTGCCTATCACAGATCGTGTACACCAATTATATCAGTTTATAAGAAACAATAACGTATTATTATAACCGTGCCTATCACAGATCGTGTACACCAATTATATCAATTTACAAGAAACAATAATGTATTATTATAACCGTGCCTATCACAGATCGTGTACATCAATTATATCAATTTACGAGAAACAATAACGTATTATTATAACCGTGCCTATCATAGATCGTGTACATCAGTTATATCAATTTACAAGAAACGATAACGTATTATTATAACCGTGCCTATCACAGTTCGTGTACATCAATTATATCAATTTACAAGAAACATTAACGTATTATTATAACCGTGCCTATCACAGATCGTGTACACCAATTATATCAATTTACAAGAAACAATAACGTATTATTATAACCGTGCCTATCATAGAGCGTCTACATCAATTATATCAATTTACAAGAAACAATAACGTATTATTATTATAACCGTGCCTATCATAGATCGTGTACTTCAGTTATATCAATTTACAAGGAACAATAACGTATTATTATAACCGTGCCTATCACAGTTCGTGTACATCAATTATATCAATTTACAGGAAACATTAACGTATTATTATAACCGTGCCTATCACAGATCGTGTACACCAATTATATCAATTTACAAGAAACAATAATGTATTATTATAACCGTGCCTATCACAGATCGTGTACACCAATTATATCAATTTACAAGAAACAATAACGTATTGTTATAACCGGGCCTATCATAGATCGTGTACACCAATTATATCAATTTACAAGAACCAATAACGTATTATTATAACCGTGCCTATCACAGATCGTGTACACCAATTATATCAATTTACATGAAAAAATAACGTATTATTATAACCGTGCCTATCACAGATCGTGTACACCAATTATATCAATTTACAAGAAACAATAATGTATTATTATAACCGTGCCTATCACAGATCGTGTACATCAATTATATCAATTTACAAGAAACAATAACGTATTATTATAACCGTGCTTATCATAGATCGTGTACATCAGTTATATCAATTTACAAGAAACAATAACGTATTATTATAACCGTGCCTATCACAGTTCGTGTACATCAATTATATCAATTTACAAGAAACATTAACGTATTATTATAACCGTGCCCCTCACAGATCGTGTACACCAATTATATCAATTTACATGAAACAATAATGTATATAACCGTGCTTATCACAGTTCGTGTACATCAATTACATCAATTTACAAGAAACAATAACGTATTATTATAACCGTGCCTATCACAGATCGTGTACACCAATTATATCAATTTACAAGAACAATAACGTATTATTATAACCGTGCCTATCATAGAGCGTCTACATCAATTATATCAATTTACAAGAAACAATAACGTATTATTATAACCGTGCCTATCATAGATCGTGTACATCAGTTATATCAATTTACAAGGAACAATAACGTATTGTTATAACCGTGCCTATCACAGTTCGTGTACATCAATTATATCAATTTACAGGAAACATTAACGTATTATTATAACCGTGCCTATCACAGATCGTGTACACCAATTATATCAATTTACAAGAAACAATAATATATTATTATAACCGTGCCTATCACAGATCGTGTACATCAATTATATCAATTTACAAGAAACAATAACGTATTATTATAACCGTGCCTATCATAGATCGTGTACATCAGTTATATCAATTTACAAGAAACAATAACGTATTATTATAACCGTGCCTATCACAGTTCGTGTACATCAATTATATCAATTTACAAGAAACAATAACGTATTATTATAACCGTGCCTATCATAGATCGTGTACATCAGTTATATCAATTTACAAGAAACAATAACGTATTATTATAACCGTGCCTATCACAGTTCGTGTACATCAATTATATCAATTTACAAGAAACATTAACGTATTATTATAACCGTGCCTATCACAGATCGTGTACACCAATTATATCAATTTACAAGAAACAATAATGTATTATTATAACCGTGCCTATCACAGATCGTGTAAATCAATTATATCAATTTACAAGAAACAATAACGTATTATTATAACCGTGCCTATCATAGATCGTGTACATCAGTTATATCAATTTACAAGAAACAGTAACGTATTATTATAACCGTGCCTATCACAGTTCGTGTACATTAATTATATCAATTTACAAGAAACAATAACGTATTATTATAACCGTGCCTATCGAAGAGCGTCTACATCAATTATATCAATTTACAAGAAACAATAACGTATTATTATAACCGTGCCTATCATAGAGCGTCTACATCAATTATATCAATTTACAAGAAACAATAACGTATTATTATAACCGTGCCTATCACAGATCGTGTACACCAATTATATCAATTTACAAGAAACAATAATGTATATAACCGTGCCTATCACAGTTCGTGTACATCAATTATATCAATTTACAAGAAACAATAACGTATTATTATAACCGTGCCTATCATAGATCGTGTACATCAGTTATATCAATTTACAAGGAACAATAACGTATTATTATAACCGTGCCTATCACAGTTCGTGTACATCAATTATATCAATTTACAGGAAACATTAACGTATTATTATAACCGTGCCTATCACAGATCGTGTACATCAATTATATCAATTTACATGAAACAATAACGTATTATTATAATCGTGCCTATCACAGTTCGTGTACATCAATTATATCAATTTACAAGAAACAATAACGTATTATTATAACCGTGCCTATCACAGATCGTGTACACCAATTATATCAATTTACAAGAATCAATAACGTATTATTATAACCGTGCCTATCATAGAGCGTCTACATCAATTGTATCAATTTACAAGAAACAATAACGTATTATTATTATAACCGTGCCTATCATAGATCGTGTACTTCAGTTATATCAATTTACAAGGAACAATAACGTATTATTATAACCGTGCCTATCACAGTTCGTGTACATCAATTATATCAATTTACAGGAAACATTAACGTATTATTATAACCGTGCCTATCACAGATCGTGTACACCAATTATATCAATTTACAAGAAACAATAATGTATTATTATAACCGTGCCTATCACAGATCGTGTACATCAATTATATCAATTTACAAGAAACAATAACATATTATTATAACCGTGCCTATCATAGATCGTGTACATCAGTTATATCAATTTACAAGAAACAATAACGTATTATTATAACCGTGCCTATCACAGTTCGTGTACATCAATTATATCAATTTACAAGAAACATTAACGTATTATTATAACCGTGCCTATCACAGATCGTGTACACCAATTATATCAATTTACAAGAAACAATAATGTATTATTATAACCGTGCCTATCACAGATCGTGTACATCAATTATATCAATTTACAAGAAACAATAACGTATTATTATAACCGTGCCTATCATAGATCGTGTAGATCAGTTATATCAATTTACAAGAAACAATAACGTATTATTATAACCGTGCCTATCACAGTTCGTGTACATTAATTATATCAATTTACAAGAAACAATAAAGTATTATTATAACCGTGCCTATCATAGAGCGTCTACATCAATTATATCAATTTACAAGAAACAATAACGTATTATTATAACCGTGCCTATCATAGAGCTTCTACATCAATTATATCAATTTACAAGAAACAATAACGTATTATTATAACCGTGCCTATCATAGATCGTGTACATCAGTTATATCAATTTACAAGAAACAATAACGTATTATTATAACCGGGCCTATCATAGATCGTGTACACCAATTATATCAATTTACAAGAAACAATAACGTATTATTATAACCGTGCCTATCACAGATCGTGTACACCAATTATATCAATTTACAAGAAACAATAACGTATTATTATAACCGTGCCTATCACAGATCGTGTACACCAATTATATCAATTTACAAGAAACAATAATGTATTATTACAACCGTGCCTATCACAGATCGTGTACATCAATTATATCAATTTACAAGAAACAATAACGTATTATTATAACCGTACTTATCATAGATCGTGTACATCAGTTATATCAATTTACAAGAAACAATAACGTATTATTATAACCGTGCCTATCACAGATCGTGTACACCAATTATATCAGTTTATAAGAAACAATAACGTATTATTATAACCGTGCCTATCACAGATCGTGTACACCAATTATATCAATTTACAAGAAACAATAATGTATTATTATAACCGTGCCTATCACAGATCGTGTACATCAATTATATCAATTTACGAGAAACAATAACGTATTATTATAACCGTGCCTATCATAGATCGTGTACATCAGTTATATCAATTTACAAGAAACAATAACGTATTATTATAACCGTGCCTATCACAGTTCGTGTACATCAATTATATCAATTTACAAGAAACATTAACGTATTATTATAACCGTGCCTATCACAGATCGTGTACACCAATTATATCAATTTACAAGAAACAATAACGTATTATTATAACCGTGCCTATCATAGAGCGTCTACATCAATTATATCAATTTACAAGAAACAATAACGTATTATTATTATAACCGTGCCTATCATAGATCGTGTACTTCAGTTATATCAATTTACAAGGAACAATAACGTATTATTATAACCGTGCCTATCACAGTTCGTGTACATCAATTATATCAATTTACAGGAAACATTAACGTATTATTATAACCGTGCCTATCACAGATCGTGTACACCAATTATATCAATTTACAAGAAACAATAATGTATTATTATAACCGTGCCTATCACAGATCGTGTACACCAATTATATCAATTTACAAGAAACAATAACGTATTGTTATAACCGGGCCTATCATAGATCGTGTACACCAATTATATCAATTTACAAGAACCAATAACGTATTATTATAACCGTGCCTATCACAGATCGTGTACACCAATTATATCAATTTACATGAAAAAATAACGTATTATTATAACCGTGCCTATCACAGATCGTGTACACCAATTATATCAATTTACAAGAAACAATAATGTATTATTATAACCGTGCCTATCACAGTTCGTGTACATCAATTATATCAATTTACAAGAAACATTAACGTATTATTATAACCGTGCCCCTCACAGATCGTGTACACCAATTATATCAATTTACATGAAACAATAATGTATATAACCGTGCTTATCACAGTTCGTGTACATCAATTACATCAATTTACAAGAAACAATAACGTATTATTATAACCGTGCCTATCACAGATCGTGTACACCAATTATATCAATTTACAAGAAACAATAATGTATTATTATAACCGTGCCTATCACAGATCGTGTACATCAATTATATCAATTTACAAGAAACAATAACGTATTATTATAACCGTGCTTATCATAGATCGTGTACATCAGTTATATCAATTTACAAGAAACAATAACGTATTATTATAACCGTGCCTATCACAGTTCGTGTACATCAATTATATCAATTTACAAGAAACATTAACGTATTATTATAACCGTGCCCCTCACAGATCGTGTACACCAATTATATCAATTTACATGAAACAATAATGTATATAACCGTGCTTATCACAGTTCGTGTACATCAATTACATCAATTTACAAGAAACAATAACGTATTATTATAACCGTGCCTATCACAGTTCGTGTACATCAATTATATCAATTTACAGGAAACATTAACGTATTATTATAACCGTGCCTATCACAGATCGTGTACACCAATTATATCAATTTACAAGAAACAATAATATATTATTATAACCGTGCCTATCACAGATCGTGTACATCAATTATATCAATTTACAAGAAACAATAACGTATTATTATAACCGTGCCTATCATAGATCGTGTACATCAGTTATATCAATTTACAAGAAACAATAACGTATTATTATAACCGTGCCTATCACAGTTCGTGTACATCAATTATATCAATTTACAAGAAACAATAACGTATTATTATAACCGTGCCTATCATAGATCGTGTACATCGGTTATATCAATTTACAAGAAACAATAACGTATTATTATAACCGTGCCTATCACAGTTCGTGTACATCAATTATATCAATTTACAAGAAACATTAACGTATTATTATAACCGTGCCTATCACAGATCGTGTACACCAATTATATCAATTTACAAGAAACAATAACGTATTATTATAACCGTGCCTATCACAGATCGTGTAAATCAATTATATCAATTTACAAGAAACAATAACGTATTATTATAACCGTGCCTATCATAGATCGTGTACATCAGTTATATCAATTTACAAGAAACAGTAACGTATTATTATAACCGTGCCTATCACAGTTCGTGTACATTAATTATATCAATTTACAAGAAACAATAACGTATTATTATAACCGTGCCTATCGAAGAGCGTCTACATCAATTATATCAATTTACAAGAAACAATAACGTATTATTATAACCGTGCCTATCATAGAGCGTCTACATCAATTATATCAATTTACAAGAAACAATAACGTATTATTATAACCGTGCCTATCACAGATCGTGTACACCAATTATATCAATTTACTAGAAACAATAACGTATTATTATAACCGTGCCTATCATAGATCGTGTACGTCAATTATATCAATTTACAAGAAACAATAACGTATTATTATAACCGTGCCTATCATAGATCGTGTACATCAGTTATATCAATTTACAAGGAACAATAACGTATTATTATAACCGTGCCTATCACAGTTCGTGTACATCAATTATATCAATTTACAGGAAACATTAACGTATTATTATAACCGTGCCTATCACAGATCGTGTACACCAATTATATCAATTTACAAGAAACAATAATGTATTATTATAACCGTGCCTATCACAGATCGTGTACATCAATTATATCAATTTACAAGAATCAATAATGTATTATTATAACCGTGCTTATCATAGATCGTGTACATCAGTTATATCAATTTACAAGAAACAATAACGTATTATTATAACCGAGCCTATCACAGTTCGTGTACATCAATTATATCAATTTACAAGAAACATTAACGTATTATTATAACCGTGCCTATCACAGATCGTGTACAACAATTATATCAATTTACAAGCAACAATAATGTATTATTGTAACCGTGCCTATCACAGATCGTGTACATCAATTATATCAATTTACAAGAAACAATAACGTATTATTATAACCGTGCCTATCATAGATCGTGTACATCAGTTATATCAATTTACAAGAAACAATAACGTATTATTATAACCATGCCTATCACAGTTCGTCTACATTAATTATATCAATTTACAAGAAACAATAACGTATTATTATAACCGTGCCTATCATAGAGCGTCTACATCAATTATATCAATTTACAAGAAACAATAACGTATTATTATAACCGTGCCTATCATAGAGCGTCTACATCAATTATATCAATTTACAAGAAACAATAACGTATTATTATAACCGTGCCTATCACAGATCGTGTACACCAATTATATCAATTTACAAGAAACAATAACGTATTATTATAACCGTGCCTATCATAGATCGTGTACATCAATTATATCAATTTACAAGAAACAATAACGTATTATTATAACCGTGCCTATCATAGATCGTGTACATCAGTTATATCAATTTACAAGAAACAATAACGTATTATTATAACCGGGCCTATCATAGATCGTGTACACCAATTATATCAATTTACAAGAAACAATAACGTATTATTATAACCGTGCCTATCACAAATCGTGTACACCAATTATATCAATTTACAAGAAAAAATAACGTATTATTATAACCGTGCCTATCACAGATCGTGTACACCAATTATATCAATTAACAAGAAACAATAATGTATTATTATAACCGTGCCTATCACAGATCGTGTACATCAATTATATCAATTTACAAGAAACAATAACGTATTATTATAACCGTGCCTATCATAGATCGTGTACATCAGTTATATCAATTTACAAGAAACAATAACGTATTATTATAATCGTGCCTATCACAGTTCGTGTACATCAATTATATCAATTTACAAGAAACATTAACGTATTATTACAACCGTGCCTATCACAGATCGTGTACACCAATTATATCAATTTACAAGAAACAATAATGTATTATTATAACCGTGTCTATCACAGTTCGTGTACATCAATTATATCAATTTACAAGAAACAATAACGTATTATTATAACCGTGCCTATCATAGATCGTGTACATCAGTTATATCAATTTACAAGAAACAATAACGTATTATTATAACCGTGCCTATCACAGTTCGTGTACATCAATTATATCAATTTACAAGAAACAATAACGTATTATTATAACCGTGCCTATCACAGATCGTGTACACCAATTATATCAATTTACAAGAAACAATAACGTATTATTATAACCGTGCCTATCATAGAGCGTCTACATCAATTATATCAATTTACAAGAAACAATAACGTATTATTATTATAACCGTGCCTATCATAGATCGTGTACTTCAGTTATATCAATTTACAAGGAACAATAACGTATTATTATAACCGTGCCTATCACAGTTCGTGTACATCAATTATATCAATTTACAGGAAACATTAACGTATTATTATAACCGTGCCTATCACAGATCGTGTACACCAATTATATCAATTTACAAGAAACAATAATGTATTATTATAACCGTGCCTATCACAGATCGTGTACATCAATTATATCAATTTACAAGAAACAATAACATATTATTATAACCGTGCCTATCATAGATCGTGTACATCAGTTATATCAATTTACAAGAAACAATAACGTATTATTATAACCGTGCCTATCACAGTTCGTGTACATCAATTATATCAATTTACAAGAAACATTAACGTATTATTATAACCGTGCCTATCACAGATCGTGTACACCAATTATATCAATTTACAAGAAACAATAATGTATTATTATAACCGTGCCTATCACAGATCGTGTACATCAATTATATCAATTTACAAGAAACAATAACGTATTATTATAACCGTGCCTATCATAGATCGTGTAGATCAGTTATATCAATTTACAAGAAACAATAACGTATTATTATAACCGTGCCTATCTCAGTTCGTGTACATTAATTATATCAATTTACAAGAAACAATAACGTATTATTATAACCGTGCCTATCATAGAGCGTCTACATCAATTATATCAATTTACAAGAAACAATAACGTATTATTATAACCGTGCCTATCATAGAGCGTGTACATCAATTATATCAATTTACAAGAAACAATAACGTATTATTATAACCGTGCCTATCATAGATCGTGTACATCAGTTATATCAATTTACAAGAAACAATAACGTATTATTATAACCGGGCCTATTATAGATCGTGTACACCAATTACATCAATTTACAAGAAACAATAACGTATTATTAAAACCGTGCCTATCACAGATCGTGTACACCAATTATATCAATTTACAAGAAACAATAATGTATTATTATAACCGTGCCTATCACAGATCGTGTACATCAATTATATCAATTTACAAGAAACAATAACGTATTATTATAACCGTGCTTATCATAGATCGTGTACATCAGTTATATCAATTTACAAGAAACAATAACGTATTATTATAACCGTGCCTATCACAGATCGTGTACACCAATTATATCAATTTACAAGAAACAATAACGTATTATTATAACCGTGCCTATCACAGATCTTGTACACCAATTATATCAATTTACAAGAAACAATAATGTATTATTATAACCGTGCCTATCACAGATCGTGTACATCAATTATATCAATTTACAAGAAACAATAACGTATTATTATAACCGTGCCTATCACAGATCGTGTACACCAATTATATCAATTTACAAGAAACAATAATGTATTATTATAACCGTGCCTATCACAGATCGTGTACATCAATTATATCAATTTACAAGAAACAATAACGTATTATTATAACCGTGCTTATCATAGATCGTGTACATCAGTTATATCAATTTACAAGAAACAATAACGTATTATTATAACCGTGCCTATCACAGATCGTGTACACCAATTATATCAATTTACAAGAAACAATAACGTATTATTATAACCGTGCCTATCACAGATCTTGTACACCAATTATATCAATTTACAAGAAACAATAATGTATTATTATAACCGTGCCTATCACAGATCGTGTACATCAATTATATCAATTTACAAGAAACAATAACGTATTATTATAACCGTGCCTATCACAGTTCGTGTACATCAATTATATCAATTTACAAGAAACATTAACGTATTATTATAACCGTGCCTATCACAGATCGTGTACACCAATTATATCAATTTACAAGAAACAATAATGTATTATTATAACCGTGCCTATCACAGATCGTGTACATCAATTATATCAATTTACAAGAAACAATAACGTATTATTATAACCGTGCCTATCATAGATCGTGTACATCAGTTATATCAATTTACAAGAAACAATAACGTATTATTATAACCGTGCCTATCATAGAGCGTCTACATCAATTATATCAATTTACAAGAAACAATAACGTATTATTATAACCGTGCCTATCATAGAGCGTCTACATCAATTATATCAATTTACAAGAAACAATAACGTATTATTATAACCGTGCCTATCATAGATCGTGTACATCAGTTATATCAATTTACGAGAAACAATAACGTATTATTATAACCGGGCCTATCATAGATCGTGTACACCAATTATATCAATTTACAAGAAACAATAACGTATTATTATAACCGTGCCTATCACAGATCGTGTACACCAATTATATCAATTTACAAGAAACAATAACGTATTATTATAACCGTGCCTATCACAGATCGTGTACACCAATTATATCAATTTACAAGAAACAATAATGTATTATTATAACCGTGCCTATCACAGATCGTGTACATCAATTATATCAATTTACAAGAAACAATAACGTATTATTATAACCGTGCCTATCATAGATCGTGTACATCAGTTATATCAATTTACAAGAAACAATAACGTATTATTATAACCGTGCCTATCACAGTTCGTGTACATTAATTATATCAATTTACAAGAAACAATAACGTATTATTATAACCGTGCCTATCACAGATCGTGTACACCAATTATATCAATTTACAAGAAACAATAATGTATTATTATAACCGTGCCTATCACAGATCGTGTACATCAATTATATCAATTTACAAGAAACAATAACGTATTATTATAACCGTGCCTATCATAGAGCGTCTACATCAATTATATCAACTTACAAGAAACAATAACGTATTATTATAACCGTGCCTATCATAGATCGTGTACATCAGTTATATCAATTTACAAGAAACAATAACGTATTGTTATAACCGGGCCTATCATAGATCGTGTACACCAATTATATCAATTTACAAGAAACAATAACGTATTATTATAACCGTGCCTATCACAGATCGTGTACACCAATTATATCAATTTACAAGAAACAATAACGTATTATTATAACCGTGCCTATCACAGATCGTGTGCACCAATTATATCAATTTACAAGAAACAATAATGTATTATTATAACCGTGCCTATCACAGATCGTGTACATCAATTATATCAATTTACAAGAAACAATAACGTATTATTATAACCGTGCTTATCATAGATCGTGTACATCAGTTATATCAATTTACAAGTTACAATAACGTATTATTATAACCGTGCCTATCACAGTTCGTGTACATCAATTATATCAATTTACAAGAAACATTAACGTATTATTATAACCGTGCCTATCACAGATCGTGTACACCAATTATATCAATTTACATGAAGCAATAATGTATTATTATAACCGTGCCTATCACAGATCGTGTACATCAATTATATCAATTTACAAGAAACAATAACGTATTATTATAACCGTGCCTATCACAGATCGTGTACATCAATTATATCAATTTACAAGAAACAATAACGTATTATTATAACCGTGCTTATCATAGATCGTGTACATCAGTTATATCAATTTACAAGTTACAATAACGTATTATTATAACCGTGCCTATCACAGTTCGTGTACATCAATTATATCAATTTACAAGAAACATTAACGTATTATTATAACCGTGCCTATCACAGATCGTGTACACCAATTATATCAATTTACATGAAGCAATAATGTATTATTATAACCGTGCCTATCACAGATCGTGTACACCAATTATATCAATTTACAAGAAACAATAATGTATTATTATAACCGTGCCTATCACAGATCGTGTACATCAATTATATCAATTTACAAGAAACAATAACGTATTATTATAACCGTGCCTATCATAGAGCGTCTACATCAATTATATCAACTTACAAGAAACAATAACGTATTATTATAACCGTGCCTATCATAGATCGTGTACATCAGTTATATCAATTTACAAGAAACAATAACGTATTGTTATAACCGTGCCTATCATAGAGCGTCTACATCAATTATATCAATTTACAAGAAACAATAACGTATTATTATAACCGTGCCTGTCATAGAGCGTCTAGATCAATTATATCAATTTACAAGAAACAATAACGTATTGTTATAACCGTGCTTATCATAGATCGTGTACATCAGTTATATCAATTTACAAGAAACAATAACGTATTATTATAACCGGGCCTATCATAGATCGTGTACACCAATTATATCAATTTACAAGAAACAATAACGTATTATTATAACCGTGCCTATCACAGATCGTGTACACCAATTATATCAATTTACAAGAAACAATAACGTATTATTATAACCGTGCCTATCACAGATCGTGTACACCAATTATATCAATTTACAAGAATTAATAATGTATTATTATAACCGTGCCTATCACAGATCGTGTACATCAATTATATCAATTTACAAGAAACAATAACGTATTATTATAACCGTGCTTATCATACATCGTGTACACCAATTATATCAATTTACAAGAAACAATAACGTATTATTATAACCGTGCCTATCACAGATCGTGTACACCAATTATATCAATTTACAAGAAACAATAATGTATTATTATAACCGTGCCTATCACAGATCGTGTACATCAATTATATCAATTTACAAGAAACAATAACGTATTATTATAACCGTGCCTATCATAGATCGTGTACATCAGTTATATCAATTTACAAGAAACAATAACGTATTATTATAACCGTGCCTATCACAGTTCGTGTACATCAATTATATCAATTTACAAGAAACATTAACGTATTATTATAACCGTGCCTATCACAGATCGTGTACACCAATTATATCAATTTACAAGAAACAATAATGTATATAACCGTGCCTATCACAGTTCGTGTACATCAATTATATCAATTTACAAGAAACAATAACGTATTATTATAACCGTGCCTATCATAGATCGTGTACATCAGTTATATCAATTTACAAGGAACAATAACGTATTATTATAACCGTGCCTATCACAGTTCGTGTACATCAATTATATCAATTTACAGGAAACATTAACGTATTATTATAACCGTGCCTATCACAGATCGTGTACATCAATTATATCAATTTACAAGAAACAATAACATATTATTATAACCGTGCCTATCACAGTTCGTGTACATCAATTATATCAATTTACAGGAAACATTAACGTATTATTATAACCGTGCCTATCACAGATCGTGTACATCAATTATATCAATTTACATGAAACAATAACGTATTATTATAACCGTGCCTATCACAGATCGTGTACACCAATTATATCAATTTACAAGAAACAATAACGTATTATTATAACCGTGCCTATCATAGAGCGTCTACATCAATTATATCAATTTACAAGAAACAATAACGTATTATTATAACCGTGCCTATCATAGAGCGTCTACATCAATTATATCAATTTACAAGGAACAATAACGTATTATTATAACCGTGCCTATCATAGATCGTGTACATCAGTTATATCAATTTACAAGAAACAATAACGTATTATTATAACCGGGCCTATCATAGATCGTGTACATCAGTTATATCAATTTACAAGGAACAATAACGTATTATTATAACCGTGCCTATCACAGTTCGTGTACATCAATTATATCAATTTACAGGAAACATTAACGTATTATTATAACCGTGCCTATCACAGATCGTGTACATCAATTATATCAATTTACAAGAAACAATAACATATTATTATAACCGTGCCTATCACAGTTCGTGTACATCAATTATATCAATTTACAGGAAACATTAACGTATTATTATAACCGTGCCTATCACAGATCGTGTACATCAATTATATCAATTTACATGAAACAATAACGTATTATTATAACCGTGCCTATCACAGATCGTGTACACCAATTATATCAATTTACAAGAAACAATAACGTATTATTATAACCGTGCCTATCATAGAGCGTCTACATCAATTATATCAATTTACAAGAAACAATAACGTATTATTATTATAACCGTGCCTATCATAGATCGTGTACTTCAGTTATATCAATTTACAAGGAACAATAACGTATTATTATAACCGTTCCTATCACAGTTCGTGTACATCAATTATATCAATTTACAGGAAACATTAACGTATTATTATAACCGTGCCTATCACAGATCGTGTACACCAATTATATCAATTTACAAGAAACAATAATGTATTATTATAACTGTGCCTATCACAGATCGTGTACATCAATTATATCAATTTACAAGAAACAATAACATATTATTATAACCGTGCCTATCATAGATCGTGTACATCAGTTATATCAATTTACAAGAAACAATATAGTATTATTATAGCCGTGCCTATCACAGTTCGTGTACATCAATTATATCAATTTACAAGAAACATTAACGTATTATTATAACCGTGCCTATCACAGATCGTGTACACCAATTATATCAATTTACAAGAAACAATAATGTATTATTATAACCGTGCCTATCACAGATCGTGTACATCAATTATATCAATTTACAAGAAACAATAACGTATTATTATAACCGTGCCTATCATAGATCGTGTAGATCAGTTATATCAATTTACAAGAAACAATAACGTATGATTATAACCGTGCCTATCACAGTTCGTGTACATTAATTATATCAATTTACAAGAAACAATAACGTATTATTATAACCGTGCCTATCATAGAGCGTCTACATCAATTATATCAATTTACAAGAAACAATAACGTATTATTATAACCGTGCCTATCATAGAGCGTCTACATCAATTATATCAATTTACAAGGAACAATAACGTATTATTATAACCGTGCCTATCATAGATCGTGTACATCAGTTATATCAATTTACAAGAAACAATAACGTATTATTATAACCGGGCCTATCATAGATCGTGTACACCAATTATATCAATTTACAAGAAACAATAACGTATTATTATAACCGTGCCTATCACAGATCGTGTACACCAATTATATCAATTTACAAGAAACAATAACGTATTATTATAACCGTGCCTATCACAGATCGTGTACACCAATTATATCAATTTACAAGAAACAATAATGTATTATTACAACCGTGCCTATCACAGATCGTGTACATCAATTATATCAATTTACAAGAAACAATAACGTATTATTATAACCGTACTTATCATAGATCGTGTACATCAGTTATATCAATTTACAAGAAACAATAACGTATTATTATAACCGTGCCTATCACAGATCGTGTACACCAATTATATCAATTTATAAGAAACAATAACGTATTATTATAACCGTGCCTATCACAGATCGTGTACACCAATTATATCAATTTACAAGAAACAATAATGTATTATTATAACCGTGCCTATCACAGATCGTGTACATCAATTATATCAATTTACGAGAAACAATAACGTATTATTATAACCGTGCCTATCATAGATCGTGTACATCAGTTATATCAATTTACAAGAAACAATAACGTATTATTATAACCGTGCCTATCACAGTTCGTGTACATCAATTATATCAATTTACAAGAAACATTAACGTATTATTATAACCGTGCCTATCACAGATCGTGTACACCAATTATATCAATTTACAAGAAACAATAACGTATTATTATAACCGTGCCTATCATAGAGCGTCTACATCAATTATATCAATTTACAAGAAACAATAACGTATTATTATTATAACCGTGCCTATCATAGATCGTGTACTTCAGTTATATCAATTTACAAGGAACAATAACGTATTATTATAACCGTGCCTATCACAGTTCGTGTACATCCATTATATCAATTTACAGGAAACATTAACGTATTATTATAACCGTGCCTATCACAGATCGTGTACACCAATTATATCAATTTACAAGAAACAATAATGTATTATTATAACCGTGCCTATCACAGATCGTGTACACCAATTATATCAATTTACAAGAAACAATAACGTATTGTTATAACCGGGCCTATCATAGATCGTGTACACCAATTATATCAATTTACAAGAACCAATAACGTATTATTATAACCGTGCCTATCACAGATCGTGTACACCAATTATATCAATTTACAAGAAAAAATAACGTATTATTATAACCCTGCCTATCACAGATCGTGTACACCAATTATATCAATTTACAAGAAACAATAATGTGTTATTATAACCGTGCCTATCACAGATCGTGTACATCAATTATATCAATTTACAAGAAACAATAACGTATTATTATAACCGTGCTTATCATAGATCGTGTACATCAGTTATATCAATTTACAAGAAACAATAACGTATTATTATAACCGTGCCTATCACAGTTCGTGTACATCAATTATATCAATTTACAAGAAACATTAACGTATTATTATAACCGTGCCCCTCACAGATCGTGTACACCAATTATATCAATTTACATGAAACAATAATGTATATAACCGTGCTTATCACAGTTCGTGTACATCAATTACATCAATTTACAAGAAACAATAACGTATTATTATAACCGTGCCTATCACAGATCGTGTACACCAATTATATCAATTTACAAGAACAATAACGTATTATTATAACCGTGCCTATCATAGAGCGTCTTCATCAATTATATCAATTTACAAGAAACAATAACGTATTATTATAACCGTGCCTATCATAGATCGTGTACACCAATTATATCAATTTACAGGAAACATTAACGTATTATTATAACCGTGCCTATCACAGATCGTGTACACCAATTATATCAATTTACAAGAAACAATAATATATTATTATAACCGTGCCTATCACAGATCATGTACATCAATTATATCAATTTACAAGAAACATTAACGTATTATTATAACCGTGCCTATCACAGATCGTGTACACCAATTATATCAATTTACAAGAAACAATAATGTATTATTATAACCGTGCCTATCACAGATCGTGTACATCAATTATATCAATTTACAAGAAACAATAACGTATTATTATAACCGTGCCTATCATAGATCGTGTACATCAGTTATATCAATTTACAAGAAACAGTAACGTATTATTATAACCCTGCCTATCACAGTTCGTGTACATTAATTATATCAATTTACAAGAAACAATAACGTATTATTATAACCGTGCCTATCATAGAGCGTCTACATCAATTATATCAATTTACAAGAAACAATAACGTATTATTATAACCGTGCCTATCATAGAGCGTCTACATCAATTATATCAATTTACAAGACACAATAACGTATTATTATAACCGTGCCTATCACAGATCGTGTACACCAATTATATCAATTTACAAGAAACAATAACGTATTATTATAACCGTGCCTATCATAGATCGTGTACATCAATTATATCAATTTACAAGAAACAATAACGTATTATTATAACCGTGCCTATCATAGATCGTGTACATCAGTTATATCAATTTACAAGGAACAATAACGTATTATTATAACCGTGCCTATCACAGTTCGTGTACATCAATTATATCAATTTACAGGAAACATTAACGTATTATTATAACCGTGCCTATCACAGATCGTGTACACCAATTATATCAATTTACAAGAAACAATAATGTATTATTATAACCGTGCCTATCACAGATCGTGTACATCAATTATATCAATTTACAAGAATCAATAACGTACTATTATAACCGTGCTTATCATAGATCGTGTACATCAGTTATATCAATTTACAAGAAACAATAACGTATTATTATAACCGAGCCTATCACAGTTCGTGTACATCAATTATATCAATTTACAAGAAACATTAACGTATTATTATAACCGTGCCTATCACAGATCGTGTACAACAATTATATCAATTTACAAGAAACAATAATGTATTATTATAACCGTGCCTATCACAGATCGTGTACATCAATTATATCAATTTACAAGAAACAATAACGTATTATTATAACCGTGCCTATCATAGATCGTGTACATCAGTTATATCAATTTACAAGAAACAATAACGTATTATTATAACCGTGCCTATCACAGTTCGTCTACATTAATTATATCAATTTACAAGAAACAATAACGTATTATTATAACCGTGCCTATCATAGAGCGTCTACATCAATTATATCAATTTACAAGAAACAATAACGTATTATTATAACCGTGCCTATCATAGAGCGTCTACATCAATTATATCAATTTACAAGAAACAATAACGTATTATTATAACCGTGCCTATCACAGATCGTGTACACCAATTATATCAATTTACAAGAAACAATAACGTATTATTATAACCGTGCCTATCATAGATCGTGTACATCAATTATATCAATTTACAAGAAACAATAACGTACTATTATAACCGTGCCTATCATAGATCGTGTACATCAGTTATATCAATTTACAAGAAACAATAACGTATTATTATAACCGGGCCTATCATAGATCGTGTACACCAATTATATCAATTTACAAGAAACAATAACGTATTATTATAACCGTGCCTATCACAAATCGTGTACACCAATTATATCAATTTACAAGAAAAAATAACGTATTATTATAACCGTGCCTATCACAGATCGTGTACACCAATTATATCAATTAACAAGAAACAATAACGTATTATTATAACCGTGCCTATCACAGTTCGTGTACATCAATTATATCAATTTACAAGAAACATTAACGTATTATTACAACCGTGCCTATCACAGATCGTGTACACCAATTATATCAATTTACAAGAAACAATAATGTATTATTATAACCGTGTCTATCACAGTTCGTGTACATCAATTATATCAATTTACAAGAAACAATAACGTATTATTATAACCGTGCCTATCATAGATCGTGTACATCAGTTATATCAATTTACAAGAAACAATAACGTATTATTATAACCGTGCCTATCACAGTTCGTGTACATCAATTATATCAATTTACAAGAAACAATAACGTATTATTATAACCGTGCCTATCACAGATCGTGTACACCAATTATATCAATTTACAAGAAACAATAACGTATTATTATAACCGTGCCTATCATAGAGCGTCTACATCAATTATATCAATTTACAAGAAACAATAACGTATTATTATTATAACCGTGCCTATCATAGATCGTGTACTACAGTTATATCAATTTACAAGGAACAATAACGTATTATTATAACCGTGCCTATCACAGTTCGTGTACATCAATTATATCAATTTACAGGAAACATTAACGTATTATTATAACCGTGCCTATCACAGATCGTGTACACCAATTATATCAATTTACAAGAAATAATAATGTATTATTATAATCGTGCCTATCACAGATCGTGTACATCAATTATATCAATTTACAAGAAACAATAACATATTATTATAACCGTGCCTATCATAGATCGTGTACATCAGTTATATCAATTTACAAGAAACAATAACGTATTATTATAACCGTGCCTATCACAGTTCGTGTACATCAATTATATCAATTTACAAGAAACATTAACGTATTATTATAACCGTGCCTATCACAGATCGTGTACACCAATTATATCAATTTACAAGAAACAATAATGTATTATTATAACCGTGCCTATCACAGATCGTGTACATCAATTATATCAATTTACAAGAAACAATAACGTATTATTATAACCGTGCCTATCATAGATCGTGTACATCAGTTATATCAATTTACAAGAAACAATAACGTATTATTATAACCGTGCCTATCACAGTTCGTTTACATCAATTATATCAATTTACAAGAAACAATAACGTATTATTATAACCGTGCCTATCACAGATCGTGTACACCAATTATATCAATTTACAAGAAACAATAACGTATTATTATAACCGTGCCTATCATAGAGCGTCTACATCAATTATATCAATTTACAAGAAACAATAACGTATTATTATTATAACCGTGCCTATCATAGATCATGTACTTCAGTTATATCAATTTACAAGGAACAATAACGTATTATTATAACCGTGCCTATCACAGTTCGTGTACATCAATTATATCAATTTACAGGAAACATTAACGTATTATTATAACCGTGCCTATCATAGATCGGGTACACCAATTATATCAATTTACAAGAAACAATAATGTATTATTATAACCGTGCCTATCGCAGATCGTGTACATCAATTATATCAATTTACAAGAAACAATAACATATTATTATAACCGTGCCTATCATAGATCGTGTACATCAGTTATATCAATTTACAAGAAACAATAACGTATTATTATAACCGTGCCTATCACAGTTCGTGTACATCAATTATATCAATTTACAAGAAACATTAACGTATTATTATAACCGTGCCTATCACAGATCGTGTACACCAATTATATCAATTTACAAGAAACAATAATGTATTATTATAACCGTGCCTATCACAGATCGTGTACATCAATTATATCAATTTACAAGAAACAATAACGTATTATTATAACCGTGCCTATCATAGATCGTGTAGATCAGTTATATCAATTTACAAGAAACAATAACGTATTATTATAACCGTGCCTATCACAGTTCGTGTACATTAATTATATCAAATTACAAGAAACAATAACGTATTATTATAACCGTGCCTATCATAGAGCGTCTACATCAATTATATCAATT
This sequence comes from Meconema thalassinum, assembly GCA_946902985.2. Taxonomy (NCBI): domain Eukaryota; kingdom Metazoa; phylum Arthropoda; class Insecta; order Orthoptera; family Tettigoniidae; genus Meconema; species Meconema thalassinum. The sequence goes on from OX336391.1 coordinate 21,242,833, forward strand.
TACAAGAAACAATAACGTATTATTATTACCGTGCCTGTCATAGAGCGTCTACATCAATTATATCAATTTACAAGAAACAATAACGTATTGTTATAACCGTGCTTATCATAGATCGTGTACATCAGTTATATCAATTTACAAGAAACAATAACGTATTATTATAACCGTGCCTATCATAGATCGTGTACATCAGTTATATCAATTTACAAGAAACAATAACGTATTATTATAACCGTGCCTATCACAGTTCGTTTACATCAATTATATCAATTTACAAGAAACAATAACGTATTATTATAACCGTGCCTATCACAGATCGTGTACACCAATTATATCAATTTACAAGAAACAATAACGTATTATTATAACCGTGCCTATCATAGAGCGTCTACATCAATTATATCAATTTACAAGAAACAATAACGTATTATTATTATAACCGTGCCTATCATAGATCATGTACTTCAGTTATATCAATTTACAAGGAACAATAACGTATTATTATAACCGTGCCTATCACAGTTCGTGTACATCAATTATATCAATTTACAGGAAACATTAACGTATTATTATAACCGTGCCTATCACAGATCGGGTACACCAATTATATCAATTTACAAGAAACAATAATGTATTATTATAACCGTGCCTATCGCAGATCGTGTACATCAATTATATCAATTTACAAGAAACAATAACATATTATTATAACCGTGCCTATCATAGATCGTGTACATCAGTTATATCAATTTACAAGAAACAATAACGTATTATTATAACCGTGCCTATCACAGTTCGTGTACATCAATTATATCAATTTACATGAAACATTAACGTATTATTATAACCGTGCCTATCACAGATCGTGTACACCAATTATATCAATTTACAAGAAACAATAATGTATTATTATAACCGTGCCTATCACAGATCGTGTACATCAATTATATCAATTTACAAGAAACAATAACGTATTATTATAACCGTGCCTATCATAGATCGTGTAGATCAGTTATATCAATTTACAAGAAACAATAACGTATTATTATAACCGTGCCTATCACAGTTCGTGTATATTAATTATATCAAATTACAAGAAACAATAACGTATTATTATAACCGTGCCTATCATAGAGCGTCTACATCAATTATATCAATTTACAAGAAACAATAACGTATTATTATAACCGTGCCTGTCATAGAGCGTCTACATCAATTATATCAATTTACAAGAAACAATAACGTATTGTTATAACCGTGTTTATCATAGATCGTGTACATCAGTTATATCAATTTACAAGAAACAATAACGTATTATTATAACCGGGCCTATCATAGATCGTGTACACCAATTATATCAATTTACAAGAAACAATAACGTATTATTATAACCGTGCCTATCACAGATCGTGTACACCAATTATATCAATTTACAAGAAACAATAACGTATTATTATAACCGTGCCTATCACAGATCGTGTACACCAATTATATCAATTTACAAGAATTAATAATGTATTATTATAACCGTGCCTATCACAGATCGTGTACATCAATTATATCAATTTACCAGAAACAATAACGTATTATTATAACCGTGCTTATCATACATCGTGTACACCAATTATATCAATTTACAAGAAACAATAACGTATTATTATAACCGTGCCTATCACAGATCGTGTACACCAATTATATCAATTTACAAGAAACAATAATGTATTATTATAACCGTGCCTATCACAGATCGTGTACATCAATTATATCAATTTACAAGAAACAATAACGTATTATTATAACCGTGCCTATCATAGATCGTGTACATCAGTTATATCAATTTACAAGAAACAATAACGTATTATTATAACCGTGCCTATCACAGTTCGTGTACATCAATTATATCAATTTACAAGAAACATTAACGTATTATTATAACCGTGCCTATCACAGATCGTGTACACCAATTATATCAATTTACAAGAAACAATAATGTATATAACCGTGCCTATCACAGTTCGTGTACATCAATTATATCAATTTACAAGAAACAATAACGTATTATTATAACCGTGCCTATCATAGATCGTGTACATCAGTTATATCAATTTACAAGGAACAATAACGTATTATTATAACCGTGCCTATCACAGTTCGTGTACATCGATTATATCAATTTACAGGAAACATTAACGTATTATTATAACCGTGCCTATCACAGATCGTGTACACCAATTATATCAATTTACAAGAAACAATAATGTATTATTATAACTGTGCCTATCACAGATCGTGTACATCAATTATATCAATTTACAAGAAACAATAACATATTATTATAACCGTGCCTATCATAGATCGTGTACATCAGTTATATCAATTTACAAGAAACAATATAGTATTATTATAACCGTGCCTATCACAGTTCGTGTACATCAATTATATCAATTTACAAGAAACATTAACGTATTATTATAACCGTGCCTATCACAGATCGTGTACACCAATTATATCAATTTACAAGAAACAATAATGTATTATTATAACCGTGCCTATCACAGATCGTGTACATCAATTATATCAATTTACAAGAAACAATAACGTATTATTATAACCGTGCCTATCATAGATCGTGTAGATCAGTTATATCAATTTACAAGAAACAATAACGTATTATTATAACCGTGCCTATCACAGTTCGTGTACATTAATTATATCAATTTACAAGAAACAATAACGTATTATTATAACCGTGCCTATCATAGAGCGTCTACATCAATTATATCAATTTACAAGAAACAATAACGTATTATTATAACCATGCCTATCATAGAGCGTCTACATCAATTATATCAATTTACAAGAAACAATAACGTATTATTATAACCGTGCCTATCATAGATCGTGTACATCAGTTATATCAATTTACAAGAAACAATAACGTATTATTATAACCGGGCCTATCATAGATCGTGTACACCAATTATATCAATTTACAAGAAACAATAACGTATTATTATAACCGTGCCTATCACAGATCGTGTACACCAATTATATCAATTTACAAGAAACAATAACGTATTATTATAACCGTGCCTATCACAGATCGTGTACACCAATTATATCAATTTACAAGAAACAATAATGTATTATTACAACCGTGCCTATCACAGATCATGTACATCAATTATATCAATTTACAAGAAACAATAACGTATTATTATAACCGTACTTATCATAGATCGTGTACATCAGTTATATCAATTTACAAGAAACAATAACGTATTATTATAACCGTGCCTATCACAGATCGTGTACACCAATTATATCAATTTATAAGAAACAATAACGTATTATTATAACCGTGCCTATCACAGATCGTGTACACCAATTATATCAATTTACAAGAAACAATAATGTATTATTATAACCGTGCCTATCACAGATCGTGTACATCAATTATATCAATTTACGAGAAACAATAACGTATTATTATAACCGTGCCTATCATAGATCGTGTACATCAGTTATATCAATTTACAAGAAACAATAACGTATTATTATAACCGTGCCTATCACAGTTCGTGTACATCAATTATATCAATTTACAAGAAACATTAACGTATTATTATAACCGTGCCTATCACAGATCGTGTACACCAATTATATCAATTTACAAGAAACAATAACGTATTATTATAACCGTGCCTATCATAGAGCGTCTACATCAATTATATCAATTTACAAGAAACAATAACGTATTATTATTATAACCGTGCCTATCATAGATCGTGTACTTCAGTTATATCAATTTACAAGGAACAATAACGTATTATTATAACCGTGCCTATCACAGTTCGTGTACATCCATTACATCAATTTACAGGAAACATTAACGTATTATTATAACCGTGCCTATCACAGATCGTGTACACCAATTATATCAATTTACAAGAAACAATAATGTATTATTATAACCGTGCCTATCACAGATCGTGTACACCAATTATATCAATTTACAAGAAACAATAACGTATTGTTATAACCGGGCCTATCATAGATCGTGTACACCAATTATATCAATTTACAAGAACCAATAACGTATTATTATAACCGTGCCTATCACAGATCGTGTACACCAATTATATCAATTTACAAGAAAAAATAACGTATTATTATAACCGTGCCTATCACAGATCGTGTACACCAATTATATCAATTTACAAGAAACAATAATGTGTTATTATAACCGTGCCTATCACAGATCGTGTACATCAATTATATCAATTTACAAGAAACAATAACGTATTATTATAACCGTGCTTATCATAGATCGTGTACATCAGTTATATCAATTTACAAGAAACAATAACGTATTATTATAACCGTGCCTATCACAGTTCGTGTACATCAATTATATCAATTTACAAGAAACATTAACGTATTATTATAACCGTGCCCCTCACAGATCGTGTACACCAATTATATCAATTTACATGAAACAATAATGTATATAACCGTGCTTATCACAGTTCGTGTACATCAATTACATCAATTTACAAGAAACAATAACGTATTATTATAACCGTGCCTATCACAGATCGTGTACACCAATTATATCAATTTACAAGAACAATAACGTATTATTATAACCGTGCCTATCATAGAGCGTCTTCATCAATTATATCAATTTACAAGAAACAATAACGTATTATTATAACCGTGCCTATCATAGATCGTGTACACCAATTATATCAATTTACAGGAAACATTAACGTATTATTATAACCGTGCCTATCACAGATCGTGTACACCAATTATATCAATTTACAAGAAACAATAATATATTATTATAACCGTGCCTATCACAGATCGTGTACATCAATTATATCAATTTACAAGAAACAATCACGTATTATTATAACCGTGCCTATCATAGATCGTTTACATCAGTTATATCAATTTACAAGAAACAATAACGTATTATTATAACCGTGCCTATCACAGTTCTGTACATCAATTATATCAATTTACAAGAAACATTAACGTATTATTATAACCGTGCCTATCACAGATCGTGTACACCAATTATATCAATTTACAAGAAACAATAATGTATTATTATAACCGTGCCTATCACAGATCGTGTACATCAATTATATCAATTTACAAGAAACAATAACGTATTATTATAACCGTGCCTATCATAGATCGTGTACATCAGTTATATCAATTTACAAGAAACAGTAACGTATTATTATAACCCTGCCTATCACAGTTCGTGTACATTAATTATATCAATTTACAAGAAACAATAACGTATTATTATAACCGTGCCTATCATAGAGCGTCTACATCAATTATATCAATTTACAAGAAACAATAACGTATTATTATAACCGTGCCTATCATAGAGCGTCTACATCAATTATATCAATTTACAAGAAACAATAACGTATTATTATAACCGTGCCTATCACAGATCGTGTACACCAATTATATCAATTTACAAGAAACAATAACGTATTATTATAACCGTGCCTATCATAGATCGTGTACATCAATTATATCAATTTACAAGAAACAATAACGTATTATTATAACCGTGCCTATCATAGATCGTGTACATCAGTTATATCAATTTACAAGGAACAATAACGTATTATTATAACCGTGCCTATCACAGTTCGTGTACATCAATTATATCAATTTACAGGAAACATTAACGTATTATTATAACCGTGCCTATCACAGATCGTGTACACCAATTATATCAATTTACAAGAAACAATAATGTATTATTATAACCGTGCCTATCACAGATCGTGTACATCAATTATATCAATTTATAAGAATCAATAACGTACTATTATAACCGTGCTTATCATAGATCGTGTACATCAGTTATATCAATTTACAAGAAACAATAACGTATTATTATAACCGAGCCTATCACAGTTCGTGTACATCAATTATATCAATTTACAAGAAACATTAACGTATTATTATAACCGTGCCTATCACAGATCGTGTACAACAATTATATCAATTTACAAGAAACAATAATGTATTATTATAACCGTGCCTATCACAGATCGTGTACATCAATTATATCAATTTACAAGAAACAATAACGTATTATTATAACCGTGCCTATCATAGATCGTGTACATCAGTTATATCAATTTACAAGAAACAATAACGTATTATTATAACCGTGCCTATCACAGTTCGTCTACATTAATTATATCAATTTACAAGAAACAATAACGTATTATTATAACCGTGCCTATTATAGAGCGTCTACATCAATTATATCAATTTACAAGAAACAATAACGTATTATTATAACCGTGCATATCATAGAGCGTCTACATCAATTATATCAATTTACAAGAAACAATAACGTATTATTATAACCGTGCCTATCACAGATCGTGTACACCAATTATATCAATTTACAAGAAACAATAACGTATTATTATAACCGTGCCTATCATAGATCGTGTACATCAATTATATCAATTTACAAGAAACAATAACGTATTATTATAACCGTGCCTATCATAGATCGTGTACATCAGTTATATCAATTTACAAGAAACAATAACGTATTATTATAACCGGGCCTATCATAGATCGTGTACACCAATTATATCAATTTACAAGAAACAATAACGTATTATTATAACCGTGCCTATCACAAATCGTGTACACCAATTATATCAATTTACAAGAAAAAATAACGTATTATTATAACCGTGCCTATCACAGATCGTGTACACCAATTATATCAATTAACAAGAAACAATAACGTATTATTATAACCGTGCCTATCACAGTTCGTGTACATCAATTATATCAATTTACAAGAAACATTAACGTATTATTACAACCGTGCCTATCACAGATCGTGTACACCAATTATATCAATTTACAAGAAACAATAATGTATTATTATAACCGTGTCTATCACAGTTCGTGTACATCAATTATATCAATTTACAAGAAACAATAACGTATTATTATAACCGTGCCTATCATAGATCGTGTACATCAGTTATATCAATTTACAAGAAACAATAACGTATTATTATAACCGTGCCTATCACAGTTCGTGTACATCAATTATATCAATTTACAAGAAACAATAACGTATTATTATAACCGTGCCTATCACAGATCGTGTACACCAATTATATCAATTTACAAGAAACAATAACGTATTATTATAACCGTGCCTATCATAGAGCGTCTACATCAATTATATCAATTTACATGAAACAATAACGTATTATTATTATAACCGTGCCTATCATAGATCGTGTACTACAGTTATATCAATTTACAAGGAACAATAACGTATTATTATAACCGTGCCTATCACAGTTCGTGTACATCAATTATATCAATTTACAGGAAACATTAACGTATTATTATAACCGTGCCTATAACAGATCGTGTACACCAATTATATCAATTTACAAGAAATAATAATGTATTATTATAACCGTGCCTATCACAGATCGTGTACATCAATTATATCAATTTACAAGAAACAATAACATATTATTATAACCGTGCCTATCATAGATCGTGTACATCAGTTATATCAATTTACAAGAAACAATAACGTATTATTATAACCGTGCCTATCACAGTTCGTGTACATCAATTATATCAATTTACAAGAAACATTAACGTATTATTATAACCGTGCCTATCACAGATCGTGTACACCAATTATTTCAATTTACAAGAAACAATAATGTATTATTATAACCGTGCCTATCACAGATCGTGTACATCAATTATATCAATTTACAAGAAACAATAACGTATTATTATAACCGTGCCTATCATAGATCGTGTAGATCAGTTATATCAATTTACAAGAAACAATAACGTATTATTATAACCGTGCCTATCACAGTTCGTGTACATTAATTATATCAATTTACAAGAAACAATAACGTATTATTATAACCGTGCCTATCATAGAGCGTCTACATCAATTATATCAATTTACAAGAAACAATAACGTATTATTATAACCGTGCCTATCATAGAGCGTCTACATCAATTATATCAATTTACAAGAAACAATAACGTATTATTATAACCGTGCCTATCATAGATCGTGTACATCAGTTATATCAATTTACAAGAAACAATAACGTATTATTATAACCGGGCCTATTATAGATCGTGTACACCAATTACATCAATTTACAAGAAACAATAACGTATTATTAAAACCGTGCCTATCACAGATCATGTACACCAATTATATCAATTTACAAGAAACAATAACGTATTATTATAACCGTGCCTATCACAGATCGTGTACACCAATTATATCAATTTACAAGAAACAATAATGTATTATTATAACCGTGCCTATCACAGATCGTGTACATCAATTATATCAATTTACAAGAAACAATAACGTATTATTATAACCGTGCTTATCATAGATCGTGTACATCAGTTATATCAATTTACAAGAAACAATAACGTATTATTATAACCGTGCCTATCACAGATCGTGTACACCAATTATATCAATTTACAAGAAACAATAACGTATTATTATAACCGTGCCTATCACAGATCTTGTACACCAATTATATCAATTTACAAGAAACAATAATGTATTATTATAACCGTGCCTATCACAGATCGTGTACATCAATTATATCAATTTACAAGAAACGATAACGTATTATTATAACCGTGCCTATCACAGTTCGTGTACATCAATTATATCAATTTACAAGAAACATTAACGTATTAATATAACCGTGCCTATCACAGATCGTGTACACCAATTATATCAATTTACAAGAAACAATAATGTATTATTATAACCGTGCCTATCACAGATCGTGTACATCAATTATATCAATTTACAAGAAACAATAACGTATTATTATAACCGTGCCTATCATAGATCGTGTACATCAGTTATATCAATTTACAAGAAACAATAACGTATTATTATAACCGTGCCCATCACAGTTCGTGTACATTAATTATATCAATTTACAAGAAACAATAACGTATTATTATAACCGTGCCTGTCATAGAGCGTCTACATCAATTATATCAATTTACAAGGAACAATAACGTATTATTATAACCGTGCCTATCATAGAGCGTCTACATCAATTATATCAATTTACAAGAAACAATAACGTATTATTATAACCGTGCCTATCATAGATCGTGTACATCAGTTATATCAATTTACGAGAAACAATAACGTATTATTATAACCGGGCCTATCATAGATCGTGTACACCAATTATATCAATTTACAAGAAACAATAACGTATTATTATAACCGTGCCTATCACAGATCGTGTACACCAATTATATCAATTTACAAGAAACAATAACGTATTATTATAACCGTGCCTATCACAGATCGTGTACACCAATTATATCAATTTACAAGAAACAATAATGTATTATTATAACCGTGCCTATCACAGATCGTGTACATCAATTATATCAATTTACAAGAAACAATAACGTATTATTATAACCGAGCCTATCATAGATCGTGTACATCAGTTATATCAATTTACAAGAAACAATAACGTATTATTATAACCCTGCCTATCACAGTTCGTGTAAGTAGGGGGGTAAGGCGGTTTCTAACTCCCCCCACCACCTCTCCCTCTGACGTCACATACTAACCCGCAATACATTCAGGGGCAAAGCCAATATCTCGTCAACCCATGGTCCGATTTTGACAAATGAGGTGTCGTTGGACTCGGGCTAACGCCCTCTTTACAACGGACTACTCATTTCAACCCCTAAATAAAACCTACCCCTACTAGGGGGTGAAATTGTAATTTTTTAGTGAAAGTCTCTTTCCAAATGTGACATGTATAAGCTGCGCTGCTAAAATGAACTTAAACGTGGTTGCTCATATAGTGCATGCGTTTTTCTGGCTGCCGCTATGGATGAACATTTTTGTTTTTGTTTTTTACGCATGCGCACTGGGGATTTTTGTAAGAGGGCAAGCTCTTTGAAAAAAATGATTGATAAGAAGAGGTTTTGGTGGTGAGGAGAGAATCAGATAGTCGCCTACTTTCCTACGAAGTTTGCCGATATGTCTCAAACGCAAGGTCGGATTTGGACGTGTGACGTGTCAAATCGCTTGTCTCGAAGCCCTATACATGTTATTAATAGGTTAGAGTTTTGAGAATGAGGGAAACAGGCTTTTTTGGGGTAAAACCATGATTTTAGACTTTTTCTGATATTTCGCGAATGCATGGTCGGATTTGGTCCTATGACGTGTCAAATGGCTTGTCTCGAAACCCTGTGTATTTTGGTAATAGGTTAAAGTTTTTGAGAATGAGGGAAACAGAATTTTTTGTTGTAAAACCGTGATTTTGAACTTTTTGCTATATCTCGCGAACCAATCATGCTAGAGGCATGAACGAGGGGTCCAAGGACTCGGGCTGACGTCCTCTTTGCTATGGACTACACGTTATATTTAAAAAAAAATTGGAAACGCGATTTTGGGGTAAACACGTGTTTTTTGTGATTTTTGCCGATATCTCACGAACCAATAACGCTAGAGACGTGTACGAGGTGTCCTAGGACTCGGGCTAACGCCCCCTTTCAAATGTGGTAGATATTTTTTCCAAAAAAAAAAATTCACAAAGGGCCTAACGCCATACATGTTGAGAAAAAAATTCTTTACTGTTACCTGTTTATAATGTTTATGAAGCGTGGTGGTTGAGAGAGACGATACGGCTGGGTGTGTGTGTTTCAACGAACCTGTCGCTGACCACGGTGGCTGTGTTCAATAGATCAATCGCTATTTCGACGGGTCGGTTTATGACAGAGCGAGGGTGCGGTTTTTTTTCACACTTTTTACCTTTAACGTGTAATCGGTGATGAGAACTGGGTTCTATGTTGGTCGAAGCGAGTACAGAAAAACAAACTTACAGGAGGTGAAGGTCATTTGAGATTATTGGAAGGCGTTGATCTGATTTGACAACAGGTGCAATGGAAAAATGATCATCGTGGTGGCAGGGAAGTGCGAAAGGCGTGCACACATGTGTGAAACCAGATGTAGGCTAAACCAGTGACATCCTGTCTTGCTTCGTACGTGACAAAATGCAAGTTGACGTGAAATTTGATCTACCGCAGGTGTTCGCTTGGGACGTTATCTATCTACATGCGCGATAACTGTTAACAAGTTACATTCTGTTTTGCTGCGTACGTGACAAAATGCAAGTTCAGGTGAAATTTGATCCGGCACAGGTGTTCGCTTGGGTGTTATCTGTCCACGTGCATGATAAGAGAATGTTCAAAGCGTGGGAAAAAAAGATTATACATGCAACGTAGCATATATAAAGACATGTCGTTATCTTTTCCACGCTCACTTAAGTGACTACCTTTGAACACACTGCGTTGCATGAAACCCTTGGTCTTGTTTATCAGTTTTGGTGTTGGTGGAAAATACTTAACCTTGTTGTGGGGTAGGTATATATTTATTCATTTATATATTTATCGATTTTATATAAATACATGCAATTATTTATTGATTAGATAATTAATGATTTTATTTATTTATTTGTTTGCAGATAACGTGTATAGCCTACCTGTCGTGTGTCTGTGGGAAATATATTAAAGAAAGAGAGAAAGACAGAAAAGAAAACCATTTCCATACTAGCCCACGAGACGGGAATATAGCAAAGCATTACACGTCAAGGTGAGATTTGTTTCTTTTTAATATATAACTTGTTTGATTTTGTTTTGTTTATGAAAGGCATAAACTATATGGAATGGATATACTTATGCTGGTTTATTTTATTTCTTTTTAGATATTTGGAAAAAAAAGGGTTCATTGCTATAGCAAATACAGTTGAAAACCAAGTGGCTTTAGAGTGGAACCATTGTCAAGCAGTCTACAGGTGAAAACTCAGGTGAGAGTGTTCTTTCAAAATAATGTCTTTTGCCACTGCTACCGATAGCCTAACTTGGGAACCCTTAAACAGTTGTTTTAAATCGCGTGTGTGCTCTGGCCGCGTGGTCAATGTTAGAAAAAGTTTGATTCCCAAAGAATTTTTAGAATCTTGTTTTGAAATTTTTAAAATTGAAATTTGTACAGCGCAAAGGTTGCATATGGCTTTAAAGGTGAATACAGAACTGGTGTGCGATTTCATATATAAAAAGAAGAACGTAGAGCATAAAGAGACATTTTATATTTGCAGTAAAATGCAAGAGCTGTTCATAGCCCATAATTTGGAACAGTGGTATGAAACCCACGTGGTGAATGTCTTGCTATCAAAATTTGATAAACTGCAACAAGGACCGAGTGGTCTAGCCTTAGACAAAATTCATCATCTACAAATCAACATTTGCCAATTCAACCCGTTGAATGCTGGGTCTAGCTATATTAAAACACCACCAGCCATAGCTTCGAAAAAGGCTGTGGTGAATATTGAAAATTTTGATGATGAATGTTTTCTGTGGGCTGTGGCTGCGTATTTGCAGCCAGCACAACATAATGCTTGTCGACCAGGAATGTACAAGACCAAGTTTGATGAATTGAAACAAACGTTAAATTTAACTCGAGTATCGTTCCCTATGGACTTAACCGAGATCCATAGGTTTGAACAAGACAACCAGGACTTTTCGTTCATGGTGTATGGTCTTGACGGTGATGAGATTGTGGGTCCTCTTTATGCCACAAAAGAACCGAAACGACACCACATTCATCTTTTATATTTATCTGTAGGAGAAGTGAATCACTATTGCCTCATTAAAAGCCTGAGTAGATTGCTAAGCAGTCAAATGTCAAAGGACAAGCGTCCAAAACATATTTGTGACCGTTGCTTGCAATATTTTAAAACCCCTACGCTTTTGGAACGTCATAGGGTAGATTGTGTTACTCAGGAAGCGGTGAGATTGATATTGCCACAAGGGGACAAGGCTGTGTTAAAGTTTAAAGACATTCACAAACGTGACACTGTTCCCTATGTGGTATATGCAGATTTCGAAGCTCTCACTACACCCATGGCGGGATGTGAACCAGATCCCTCCATGAGCTCAACCACACCCATTCAAAAACATGAACCCTTTGCCATAGGATTTAATGTGGTGTGTGCCCATGACCCCACACAATCCGTTTACAAATACCGCGAAGGGCCAGATTGTGCCAAATGGTTCTTGGATGAACTTGTCAAGTTGGCCGACCATGTACAGGAATTACTGGACCACCCAGTACCCATGAGCCTATCTCCAGAACAACAGCAGCAGTATGAGCATGCCATGACATGCCATATCTGCGAAAAGCCTATTTTAAGTGGAGAGGAAAAAGTCAGAGACCACTCGCATTTTACAGGGGAGTTTCGTGGAGCTGCGCATAGTAAATGTAACTTGAACTTTCCAGCTCCTCGTTTCATCGGTGTCTTTTTCCACAATCTGGCAAATTATGACATTCAGTTTTTGATTCGTGAATTGGGTCATGTCAACAAGGGCTCGTTTACCATTATCCCCCAAAACCATGAGCGTTTTACAGCCCTGACATGGAGGTTGAGCAACTTTAGCATTCGATTTTTGGATTCCTTTAAGTTTATGACATCCTCGCTAGACAGCCTTGTGAATGGCTTGAATGAGGAGGAATTAAAAAATACTAGAATGCATTTTAATGATCCTGAGCAATTTCAATTGTGCATTCGGAAAGGTATATTCCCGTATGATTTCTGCAATAGCTGGGACGTGTTAAAGCAAAGAAAACTCCCACCACAAGAGAAATTTTACTCGAAACTAACACGCAGTACCGTTTCCGATGAAGACTATGCACATGCATGTCAAGTTTGGCGAGTGTTTGGCATGAAGACGCTAAGTGAATATGCTTTGCATTACCTAAAACTGGATGTATTGCTGCTCACTGATGTGTTTGAAAAATTCCGTGAGTTGTGTCAACACATTTACGGTCTTGACCCGGCTCACTATTATACGAGTCCTGGACTCTCGTTTGATGCTGCTTTGAAATACACTCAAGTGGAATTGGATTTACTCACTGATGTAGACATGGTTCTATTTTTTGAAAAGGGCATTCGTGGCGGCTTTGTGTCGCTTAACCAACGCCATGCTGAAGCGAACAATGTCTACATGCCTGATTATTCACCAGACAAACCAGAATCGTACTTAATGTACTATGACGTGAATAATTTGTACGGTTATGCCATGAGTCAGCCTTTGCCCTATGGAAAGTTTGCTTGGCTGACAGACAAACAAGTGTCAGAATTTAATGTGATCAAGGCTAGCCAAGAAACAGGCCGTGGATATGTGCTAGAAGTGGATATTGAATATCCCTCATCCCTGTATGATGAACATGCCGATTTCCCATTCTGCCTTGAGCAAATGGTTCCCCCTGACAGTAAAGTGAAAATTGAAAAACTCATGGGCACACTTTACAACAAAAATCGGTATGTGCTACATATCCAAATGTTGGTGCAATGCCTCGCCCAAGGCTTGGTGTTGAAGAAAATCCACAGGGGTATTTCTTTTGCTCAAAAAGCATGGCTTGAGCCATACATGCGACTCAACACAGAGCACCGACAAATGGCAACACAGCAGTTTGAAATTAATTTTTTTAAATTAATGAACAACTGCATCTATGGCAAGTCCATGGAGAATGTCCGCAAATACCGTGACATTAAATTGGTGAATGTCTGGGAGGGGCGGTGGGGTGCCCGGCGGTACATTGCCAAGCCAAATTTCAAATCGATCAAAATTATCGATGAGGATTTGGCTACTATTGAAATGAGTAAGACCAGCGTGACCATGGATAAGCCCATTTACTTGGGTCAAGTCATTTTAGACTTTTCTAAATCGGTCATGTATCGATTCCACTATGAGTTTGCCAAACGCCATTTTGAGGACGTCTCTCTTTTGTATATGGACACGGACTCATTCATTTACCACATTCGCCACTGCAACCCCTATGACGTCATGAGGCAACATAGTGACTGGTTCGACACCTCTTGCTATAGCGCTGACAACGTGTTTCAGCTGCCCATAAAGAACAAAAAGGAAATGGGCGTTTTAAAAGATGAATGCGGTGATTCCATTATGACGGAATTCGTAGGTTTGGCTTCAAAAATGTATGCTTATCGCACACTCGACTGTAAGGAAGCCAAAAGAGCAAAAGGTGTAGGTAGGGCAGTGGTAAAATCGCTACGTGTTGGTGACTATCTAGCGGTTTTACGCACGGGCAAAGCTATGTCTCATACACAGTGCAGGATACAATCCAGCAACCATCATCTGTATCTTGTGGAACAGAGAAAACGCACCCTCGCCTCCATGGATAACAAGCGTGTGTGGGCTGATGACCTGCTCACTAGCCTGCCCTGGGGTTATGATCGCAACGAGGAGGAGGTGTGATTTCACTGTTTAATCGTTTATGGGACATGGCTTTATGTAACTTGTAGATTTAGAATTTTGTAAATATTGGTTTCTTGTCATTGTAAATAATAGATTTTGTAAATAGTGGCAATCCACTTGGACCTTTTGCTCTTTAAAAAAGTTGTGTGCAACCTTATTTTTTTAAAATTTTTTGATTGGTAAATAGTGTGATTCTTGTAATGCTGTACAAAATTGATTTTTTTGTAAATATGAAATAAGTAAGATTTTTAGTAACTTTAATAACTAGTATTTAATTATTTTTCCTAATGTAAATGATAAACTAAAAAGTTCTTTTGGGATGAGTGTGCATGTCGAGAATGTGCTTTTGGGAATAAATAAAGTGGTTGTGTTTGTTCCCAAAGACAGGTGTGAATGTATGAGTGGAGAGAGAAAACTGGTGTGTATGATTGACCAGAGCAAACACGATGAGGTAGGGTGAGTGGGTGGGGAGGGGGTAAATGGTCACTTATATACTCATTTTGTTTTCAATAGTTTTGTTTTTTCATTGAAATGTGGCAGACAATAGACATTATTTTTGTAAAAACAGTCTTACCTGCAGTAGTCGTAGACCTCGACGTTTCTCCAAACACACATCAACACATTGCAGTATTATCAAGGTCAAGCACTCGCATCAACATCATTGTCAAATCTCAACTTTCGACATACACCAAATGGAAAAAATATGAAAACAGCAAAATGGAAATTCCATGTTTCCATATCACCAAAAACGCAAAACTTAAAACGGACATTTTTAAAAACTGGAAATGGCCATGTGTGAAATTTGAAAATTCAAAAAACTTCAAACAGACATTGTTTAAAAAGTGTCATCAACAAACTGGAAAAATCCATTTCATCATAATCATAAAACTTGAAACGAACATTTTCAAAAACTGTAAATTGCAAATTAGCAAAATGGCAATGTGTGAAATGTGAAAATGAGAAATCAGCCATCAACATCACGATTTCTTAAAAATAAAATAACAAAACATCGTGCTCTGGTAAACCTTTGTTTTTATTTCATAGTCATAGTGAATTGACAAAAGAAAAATAGAACACAAACAAATCCCAATTCCTCACTCCTCAATGTTTATGTCCATGCATCATCAACTTTCCTTTCATAGCACTCATGACAATTAGGGCTGCCATCCTTTCACCCACTGAGGCATCACTGGATGTGAAACGTTGTTTAGCTTTCTTCAATAACAATTTATCTGCCACATGTCTTAAACCAGGATGACTATGTCGATAAGAAAGGTCATGTTCCTTGCATGCTTGATCCAAAAGATTAATGGGTACATCACCACGTTGTAAACGTTTTTCGAGACGAGTTCCAGGGCCGCAAAAACGATAACCTGGAAGATGGATTTCGAAAGGTAAGTATTGAATCACTTTGTCAATGACGCCATTGCCAGTACAGGTCTGGCATATCCTTTTCCATTGATGGTAAAAAGGTTTGGTCTTCCTCCTCCTCTGTGGACGATGTTTGTGTTTGTTGTTGTTGCTTTTTCTCGCCATGACACTCGTGGAATGATTCAACAAAGTCTTTACATGGACTTTTATGACCGTGATACAGTTTCACTAGCTGGCAAGTCGCACACTGACGCATAGACGGTATTTTTGCCATGGCCACTTGCTTATGGTGATCGTAATCCGTACAAGGTTGCAGTTCACTCAACACAGGGTCTTGAGTCCATGATTTTGGTACATGTTGCCAGATTTATTTCACTGCGTTGGCGGCCACATAATAAATGAACGACTTGGGCAGCGCCAAGAGTTCCTCTTTGGTAAAACTGTCTAGTTTCTTTTTGCACACAAAGAACTTGCCGATGGCTTTGTCCGTAGCATTGCCTTTCTCCATGGTATCACGTGCTGTAGATGTTTACACGTCGCTTGTAGAAATCTCACTGGCGTCATTCACAGGTAAATCTTGAGTTATAATTTTGTTCAACAACTCCCAGCAGGCATGAGTGGTTAACCAATGAAAGAGATGCCACGCATGCGATAGGGCTGTATGGGTAATGTTGCCACAGGAACAAGTATCCATGAGCGTTTGCAGGGAGGGGCAGCCCAACTCCATGAGGTCGATACATTGGCAGTAAGACGCCAAAAATGGTTGCAACCATTGACGTTTTTCATTACCTTTCACAAATACCACATTGGCCGAGGACAAGTGTGCTTTCATGACCACGTCCAAATATTTATAGGAAATGGTTCCCTGATTCCAGTCTAGTTGCCTATGATTTTCAATCCACTGGGTTTGTTTACGGTCTTTTTCACACAACAAATCAAAAGCATGGGGTGGTTTAAATAGCAAATGCGTAGCTTGCGATATCCAAAACGTGGTACAATCGATCATGGCCACTTGTTTAAATATAAATTTGTTGTCACCAATTTTAAACCCTTGGCAATCCACAATGAGTGTGCGCAACATGTTGACGCTTGCCTGGACCAAGTTCAACTGACGACTGACTGACGATCACGTGTGATCATGGCATGGGCTTACCTGCCATGCTAGTTTCAAAAAAGAAGGTTAGGGTAGGACAGAGGGACATGCAAAAATAAGAATTACATCATTTTATTATCATAACACGTCTTACAGGCTTTTCTCATTTTGGGATAAGGACGATAGCAACTGATACAACAATATAGTCTCTTGTGTTTGTAACGTCCATAACACCGATGATGTCCCAATGTCTCTAAACTAGACGTTTTTGATGGTGAGCTGCTCACCGAAGCACCATGGATACCATACGGCCCACATGTATCATAACTTGTATTTTTTTCATCACCCAGAGACACAAGTGAGGGATAGCTTGAATGACAGGGTATATTTCCCACTTTCATTCTGCACAGGTAGGGGCAGGTGGGTGACCAGCGCTGATGTTCCTGCATGGGTTCATCGCCCTCCTGCCATTGGTCTATAATGATGGGACAAAAGGCACATTTCACTTCATCTCTTGTTTTTAAATAGTAGAATCCAGCGGCCGCCAAGTCTTGAGGGTTTATGAAAGGCACTGGCCATGTGGCAAAAGTCTTGAAACGTTGTTCCTCAGAGTTTAAATTCATGGATGTAACGTCTCTTGAGGCTTTAAAGCAAGACATGACTGAGCGGCTTGACGTGGGATGACCTGTTATTTATACACTCGTCACTTGGTTGGACAGTGGATAATAGTTGACTTGTTTGTGGTGAATAATCAAACAGTAGGCCGTCGTATTGGCTGGTACATTGTCATGCGTTTCAAAATCTAGTCGAATGTCGATATTGGATGGCTTGACAGACTCTTCCAGGTATGAACAGTCAAAAACAATCAGTGGTGCTCTTGCCTTAAACGCTTGGGGTAGTAGCATGGGGCCGTTCTCTTTTTGATAATACGACCATCGAAATTTAGAAAACAAGTCGTACAGGGGGCCAAACTTATTTTTTGAAAAATCCAAATCCAGTCCTTCATAGGGAAACACAGCTCCGTTGAGGAAAAGACGTGCATTTCTCAATTGCAGGTGATCAAATTGCGTGGCATCTTTGGTTTGTTGATACTTGCGATTCGTTTGAAAACCCACAATCAGGTAGAGAGGTCTCTCTGTATAGCGAGCTGTTTTTACAGACCAACTGTGTGTGTTGGTGGTGGGCAATAGCGGATACTCATGGAGTGCCCAGCTTCTAAATTCCATGGGTAGAGGCATATCTCTCTTTACCATTTTGAGTATGTCCAGTTTTTTGCTATCTTCGAGGGTCACATGGGGGACTTTCCATAGCAAGCGTTGTAGTTGAATTTTTGAATCGATGGGGGCATTGTCGGCTCCCTTGAGTGCATTATTATCACTCCTGTCTCTCACTAGGTAAAGCACTTGCCTTGCGTTAACCACAATGCGTTGGTGATCTTCGGCAAAGCCTAGAACCAGTTTAAGAGGTAAATATCCAGTAAAGGTCCCATCGGTGTGTACCATCCAGTCATTGGTCGAGTCAGGACACCAACCTGCCATGCAAAGTGTTTTACCTTCTTCCTCACTATAAGAGGGGTATAGTTTCATGACACTGGAAATGCCCACATTTCGAGTGCTATCCACCACGATATCGTTAATGACATACCGCACTTCAGAAAACAGAAAGGCCAAACCATGGTTGGCCAACTTGGATGTAGTGGGTGTAGAGCCATCGGCTTTGGTGAGCCGACCTTCAATCTGAATAACACTTTCATGCGGTAGGGTGTAAATATCTTGGTTGTTGATAACAAATTGAATTTCATCATTGTTATTGAGTCCAGGTGTTTGAGCTTGATAGGAATGGAGATCAATTCTTACCACTCCTGGTTGCTCCTCGATGTGGTTTGCTATCTCTAGGATAGAATTCATTATGAGGGTTGACGTGGTAACCCAAATGCTGTAAAATCTGCTTGCCTTGAGATGTTAACGTGTATTCACGTGGCAAACAACTAACACTATTCCTAGACGGTGTTGTTGCTTTATACACAAATTTCATAGTGGCTTTAGCACCAACTTGTAAGTCACTGGTGTGGTGGAATCTAGATCAATGAGTTGTTGATCTCTATTGATCAGTCTTAATGTTATATTACTAATACTATCAACAGCCACAGCATGAAAAAGCACCACTGGAGGGTTTTCACGAATAATATAGCCATTGGGCGATGTCACAATAAAGTCATAAAGTGAATGCGATGGTTCTTGATTGGTGTACACTTGGCTAATAATATTACACGTCACCGACACATGATGGTCCTCAATGAATTTCACTTCATGGTCTGATTCATGTTTTTTGTTGGGCTCCAACACACGTGGTTTAAATCCTAGTAATGGACCAATGGAATCGGGGTGTGTTTTAAAGTCAATGTTGAATGAGGAGAAAATACTGCAGCGATGAGTGTTAGTATTGCCTACAAGTTCAAACTTGTGCGTTCCGTCAAGAAATGACTTTAAACCATATTGATTGATCAACACCACATAAATGTGTTCATAAATATCATCGATCGTGTATCCACCAGAGTTCAAGGTGAGCACAGAATCATCATAGTAAAACTTGTTGTTCACATTTTCACGTATGTTGTATATTCGATTGTATGTTTCAAGAGAAACAAGTCCTAAACCATAGGGTTTTTCACTCAATTCGATAGGCGGGTAGAAGTCTAGGCTGACTTCAGGTCCACGTCCATGCACTGTAAACGTTTTACTTTCTGCTGACATACTGGTGGCGTTTTTGCTTATGCTGCGTCTTATATAAAAAAATTAAACACAAACGTCCACACTGTTGGCTGTTAAACGTTTGCTCACGTTTCACATTATAATATATCTTGATCCTGTTTCCAAAATAGGTCACTAGTTCCATGGGCGGGGGCAAATTCCCAAAACTGTCAAAGTACCATACCGTGGATCCCTCTTTGACATAAGCTACATAATGCGTTCCTGGTCCTCGGTGATCATCCAAATTGACAACAGCACATTCCTGTTTCCAGGGTCGTGGGGGTAATTGGTTGCGCATAAACACACCTCGAAAATGAGAAAGCTTTAGTTGTTTAGCATAGCTTTCCACTTGTTGATGCGTCAGGGCATGTCTCGCTATGGCTGAGGTTAAATTTTTTTTTTTTTAATATTTCGAAATGGTGAAATCCCAAATCCTTGTTGATAAAAGGCTGGCTTTAAATTGGCATTTCTAGCCCCCATGGCAATCGCTTCCATCGTTTCATTGTGTCGCTGACTTTCTTTGAGTTGTTGCTTGCCCTGCTGCGCGGCTTTAATGGTTTTCGCCACTGCACTGGCACCGCCCAAAAGTGAGCCCAGAGCAGCCAAACCAGCAAATAATGCAGGTAAAAATCCCGCTCGTTTGGGAACGGGAATCACTCGCCCTTGGTTTGAAACCTGTCGCCGACGTTTTGGAATAACCTGTCTCTGTGCTGCTCGAAGGGCTTTCCTTATGGTCAATACATTATTTTTTCTTTTTTTCTTTCGCAAGGGCTTGTCCTCGAATGTTGTAAGCCCTGGCTTTGCCAAGGACAAAGTCCTTTTTTTAGTCTTTCTCACTGCATACCTTTGTTTCACCATGATGATAATGACCAACAACCTTTCACACGAAAGTTTAAATCACAACTAACGTCAGATGGTTATTTCATGGCTGTATATTCCAATTCCACATAAAGTGGGAAATCGTTTATGGTTTTCCCCGCTTGCTTTTCATCCCATGTCAACATGAGATAAAAGGATAATTCGTCACCTGCATTGACCATTTCATGGTCATGGACCAACATCCTATGACCATTTATCTTTATTTGTAAATGGTTCTCATCAGGTATGGCATATTTGATGTGAATGGTTCCATCATAGTGTAATCGATAGTGGCTTAAACCCGAAGCAAGCACATAGGTCAAGTGCTGATCATGGACTAGCGGTAAATGGTTTCTGTCATTCACAGGTTTTTCATTTGTCAGATACACTAAAAACACAGATGGGATAAATTTATAAAGCCTTTTCATTTCATGGGTCACGTAACGCTTGGTACAAACATCGTCTTCGTCTTGTGGGTCTTCCACGTGAATAATCCGATGGTGATTAGCGCTATAGCCATTCACCATAAGCTGGGGCACTTTGTCATAAAACTCATACACTTTGTTATCCACATACTTTTTCGTAGTAACGTCTGTAGACACTTGAGGATGTTTTACATGGGTTAACCGCTTTCCCTTAAAGTCATAATCTCCCTGTTTTGTGCGTGGCACTACTGACCTATCCACATAGTGTTTATTAGCAGGATCTGTTTCCTGTTTAGGATCATGTATGAGGACAGGCCTATCTTTGGCCATCAACGCACGTCCAAAGACATCCATCGTCAACCTGTAGTAGCAGTCTACTGTTTCTATGACAAGGTTCGGTGTCCTGTATATAGACAGCCGGCTAGCCTGTCTAAGCCTTAGTTGACATGAAGATTATTAAGCAGCAAGAGTCATTCCCCGTGGGGGACATGGTTTCCCATCTCTGTCCCACATCACGTGAACAACGCCATGGTTCACTGTTTCCATCTTTCATTCGCTGCATCATTGTGGGGCCTTCCGGCTGTGGAAAGACTAATCTTTTGCTAACGCTCATTACAGGGCCCAATGGTCTGCGTTTTCAAAATATTTATATTTTTGCAAAATCTCTCTACCAACCCCTCTACGTGTTTCTGGATCAAGTCATGTCTGGATTACAAAAAGAGAATATGGGTTATTTTACATTTTCCATGCAAGAAAATGTGATTTCACCGGATGAGGTAAAGCCTGATTCACTCATGATTTTCGATGATGTATCCACTGAACGTCAAGGCATCATTCAAAGCTATTTCAGCATGGGTCGACACAAACATATCGATTGCTTCTATCTTGGGCAAACGTATTCTAAAATGTCCAAACAGTTGATTCGTGACAATGCCAATGTCATTGTTTTATTTCGTCAGGACGAGAGGAACAGTCGTCACATTTATAATGAACATGTGAATCCGGATATGACCTTTCAAATGTTTACAGAATTGTGTGCCAAGTGCTGGAACACTCAACGTCATGCCTGTTTAGTGATTGACAAACAAAGTGAACTCAACCAAGGACGGTATCGCTTAGGGTTTGATCATTTTATTGCTATTTAAGGCCTTGTCTCATTCCCCGGCAAGTCATTTGCCAAGACACCATGGCGTTAGCAGAGAGTCAATTAAAAAAGCATATTATTAGAGCAAAAAATACTATTCGCCAAAAGTTTCGTCAATTGAAACAATCACGTGCCAATCATGCTTTGTTTATTCAACAACATTTAGCACCTCCGCTAAAAGCCATGTTGAAACCCTCTTTCAAGCCATCTGAAACGCTACCCACCGTTTCACAAGCCACGCAGACGCTGCACGAGGACCCTGCGGAAGAGGAAGAGGAACAGGAAGATTTGACTAGTGTTAGTGAAGTTGAGGATGAGGAGGAACAAGTGTTTACGCCTCAAAAAAAGGCCGCACCCCTTGCAGAGTTTTTGAGAAAAAAGAAATCCTTGGCCATGGTCGAAACACCTTGCCCTTCCAGGGCGTCTCCGTTTTCACAACTCTTGGCCACCCCTCAACATAAAGCTCAACTGAAAACCATTTTAATAAAATATTATGGATCAACATTGGAACCCTATTTCACCGATCTATTTATTGGAAACACAGATACCACGTATGGTGTTCGCTATGAGGATGATAGTTTTAAAATTGGCGATTCATCCATTAAATTTGCTCGTACTAAAGCTGTCATTAAAAACATCAACTATAAATTAACGCCAGGACTGTTAAAGCTGCTCTTTTCTCGGACCCCCTCTTCCCATGATTATACGTCAGAGGATCTTGACAAATATAAATCCATTTTATTGGATACCCATGCCCACAAAAGACAGTATGATCCCACGCAACAAGTGAATGCCAATATATCTCAAAAATATAAAACCATCATTGCAAAAATGTTTCCCACCAGTCAAAGTACTCGTCGTAAAGCATCCGCTTCGGGAGTGACATTTAAACCATTAAAACCCCTTGTGGATGTTACCTACTGGCATAATCCCAATAAGCTCGTCCAGCGGCTACAGTTGTTGCATGCCTCACGTCAAGCTGGCCATACCGGTCACGATTGGGAAATTCAAGAAATTGAACAAGAACTTCGAAATGCCAAAATTATTGTTTAAGCCCTCACCCATTAAAATGGGTATTGCTCACGAGTTGCATCGCCCAGCTAGGCGTCACTATCCGCGACTCAAGGTGATTTCACGAGGTGTGGATGAACTTTGGCAGGCTGACTTGGTTGAAATGATACCCTATGCTGGCGTTAACGATGGTGTACGCTATATGTTGACCGTCATTGATGTCTATTCCAAAATGGCCTTTGTTGAACCTGTGCGTCGCAAGTCTGGTCTACTAGTTACCAAGGCCTTTCAACATATTATTCAACACTCCCAACGTCAACCTCAGTTGCTACAAACTGACCAGGGGAAAGAATTTTTCAACAAGGATTTCTCCAGTTTTCTCAAATCTAAGGATATTCACCATTACACCACGTACAGCAATCTCAAAGCCAGTGTGGTCGAGCGGTTCAATCGAACATTGAAAACCCATATGTGGAAAGCGTTTACCGCTCAGGGCAGTTATCGCTGGTTGGACATGTTACCTGAGCTAGTGTCACGTTACAATGACACCAACCATAGAACGATTGGGACCAAGCCACGTCTCGTAACTAAAAATATTCAGCGATTGGATAAACTGTTTAACCCCATAAAAACAGCCGATCCTAAACGTCACCGACTGAACATTGGGGATTTTGTTCGTGTGAGCAAATTTAAGTCTGCCTTCAATAAGGGCTACACGCCTCAGTGGGGGACTGAACTATTTCGAATTCGTCGAGTCTACTTGGACAGTCCAGTCACCTATTTACTCGAGGACCTCAACCATCAACCCATAAAAGGTAGATTTTATCTCCATGAACTTCAGAAAACAGCATTTCCTCAGCATTACCTTGTGGAAAAAGTGTTGAAACAAAAAGGAAATAAACTCTACGTCAAATGGTTAGGGTTTAACTCTACGTTTAATTCTTGGATCAATAAATTACATGTTGTGTGAACCTGTGTACTTTTTATTTATTCACACATGTTGTACACCACCTATAGCTCTATGTGTACAGCGCTCCGCGCTTCATGCATGTTCATACATGTTTGTCTTTCCCTTTCCTCCTGTGTTCTCTCATACATCACCCCCTCCCCTCTCCCTCCCTTCACCTCCCACCACTGCTGTTTGCAGCTCTTGCCTATCTATTGGTTGTGACATCATTCCCACAAGTTGCATCATACTTTTTACTGATTCAGCGATTCCCACGCTTTGAACATTCTCTTATCGTGCACGTGGACAGATAACACCCAAGCGAACACCTGTGCCGGATCAAATTTCACCTGAACTTGCATTTTGTCACGTACGCAGCAAAACAGAATGTAACTTGTTAACAGTTATCGCGCATGTAGATAGATAACGTCCCAAGCGAACACCTGCGGTAGATCAAATTTCACGTCAACTTGCATTTTGTCACGTACGAAGCAAGACAGGATGTCACTGGTTTAGCCTACATCTGGTTTCACACATGTGTGCACGCCTTTCGCACTTCCCTGCCACCACGATGATCATTTTTCCATTGCACCTGTTGTCAAATCAGATCAACGCCTTCCAATAATCTCAAATGACCTTCACCTCCTGTAAGTTTGTTTTTCTGTACTCGCTTCGACCAACATAGAACCCAGTTCTCATCACCGTTTACACGTTAAAGGTAAAAAGTGTGAAAAAAAACCGCACCCTCGCTCTGTCATAAACCGACCCGTCGAAATAGCGATTGATCTATTGAACACAGCCACCGTGGTCAGCGACAGGTTCGTTGAAACACACACACCCAGCCGTATCGTCTCTCTCAACCACCACGCTTCATAAACATTATAAACAGGTAACAGTAAAGAATTTTTTTCTCAACATGTATGGCGTTAGGCCCTTTGTGAATTTTTTTTTTGGAAAAAATATCTACCACATTTGAAAGGGGGCGTTAGCCCGAGTCCTAGGACACCTCGTACACGTCTCTAGCGTTATTGGTTCGTGAGATATCGGCAAAAATCACAAAAAACACGTGTTTACCCCAAAATCGCGTTTCCAATTTTTTTTTAAATATAACGTGTAGTCCATAGCAAAGAGGACGTCAGCCCGAGTCCTTGGACCCCTCGTTCATGCCTCTAGCATGATTGGTTCGCGAGATATAGCAAAAAGTTCAAAATCACGGTTTTACAACAAAAAATTCTGTTTCCCTCATTCTCAAAAACTTTAACCTATTACCAAAATACACAGGGTTTCGAGACAAGCCATTTGACACGTCATAGGACCAAATCCGACCATGCATTCGTGAAATATCAGAAAAAGTCTAAAATCATGGTTTTACCCCAAAAAAGCCTGTTTCCCTCATTCTCAAAACTCTAACCTATTAATAACATGTATAGGGCTTCGAGACAAGCGATTTGACACGTCACACGTCCAAATCCGACCTTGCGTTTGAGACATATCGGCAAACTTCGTAGGAAAGTAGGCGACTATCTGATTCTCTCCTCACCACCAAAACCTCTTCTTATCAATCATTTTTTTCAAAGAGCTCGCCCTCTTACAAAAATCCCCAGTGCGCATGCGTAAAAAACAAAAACAAAAATGTTCATCCATAGCGGCAGCCAGAAAAACGCATGCACTATATGAGCAACCACGTTTAAGTTCATTTTAGCAGCGCAGCTTATACATGTCACATTTGGAAAGAGACTTTCACTAAAAAATTACAATTTCACCCCCTAGTAGGGGTAGGTTTTATTTAGGGGTTGAAATGAGTAGTCCGTTGTAAAGAGGGCGTTAGCCCGAGTCCAACGACACCTCATTTGTCAAAATCGGACCATGGGTTGACGAGATATTGGCTTTGCCCCTGAATGTATTGCGGGTTAGTATGTGACGTCAGAGGGAGAGGTGGTGGGGGGAGTTAGAAACCGCCTTACCCCCCTACTCGTGTACATTAATTATATCAATTTACAAGAAACAATAACGTATTATTATAACCGTGCCTATCACAGATCGTGTACACCAATTATATCAATTTACAAGAAACAATAATGTATTATTATAACCGTGCCTATCACAGATCGTGTACATCAATTATATCAATTTACAAGAAACAATAACGTATTATTATAACCGTGCCTATCATAGAGCGTCTACATCAATTATATCAACTTACAAGAAACAATAACGTATTATTATAACCGTGCCTATCATAGATCGTGTACATCAGTTATATCAATTTACAAGAAACAATAACGTATTGTTATAACCGGGCCTATCATAGATCGTGTACACCAATTATATCAATTTACAAGAAACAATAACGTATTATTATAACCGTGCCTATCACAGATCGTGTACACCAATTATATCAATTTACAAGAAACAATAACGTATTATTATAACCGTGCCTATCACAGATCGTGTGCACCAATTATATCAATTTACAAGAAACAATAATGTATTATTATAACCGTGCCTATCACAGATCGTGTACATCAGTTATATCAATTTACAAGAAACAATAACGTATTATTATAACCGTGCTTATCATAGATCGTGTACATCAGTTATATCAATTTACAAGATACAATAACGTATTATTATAACCGTGCCTCTCACAGTTCGTGTACATCAATTATATCAATTTACAAGAACAATAACGTATTATTATAACCGTGCCTATCACAGATCGTGTACACCAATTATATCAATTTACATGAAGCAATAATGTATATAACCGTGCCTATCACAGTTCGTGTACATCAATTATATCAATTTACAAGATACAATAACGTATTATTATAACCGTGCCTATCACAGTTCGTGTACATCAATTATATCAATTTACAAGAAACATTAACGTATTATTATAACCGTGCCTATCACAGATCGTGTACACCAATTATATCAATTTACATGAAGCAATAATGTATATAACCGTGCCTATCACAGTTCGTGTACATCAATTATATCAATTTACAAGATACAATAACGTATTATTATAACCGGGCCTATCACAGTTCGTGTACATCAATTATATCAATATACAAGAAACAATAACGTATTATTATAACCGTGCCTATCACAGATCGTGTACACCAATTATATCAATTTACAAGAACAATAACGTATTATTATAACCGTGCTTATCATAGAGCGTCTACATCAATTATATCAATTTACAAGAAACAATAACGTATTATTATAACCGTGCCTATCATAGATCGTGTGCATCAGTTATATCAATTTACAAGGAACAATAACGTATTATTATAACCGTGCCTATCACAGTTCGTGTACATCAATTATATCAATTTACAGGAAACATTAACGTATTATTATAACCGTGCCTATCACAGATCGTGTACACCAATTATATCAATTTACAAGAAACAATAATATATTATTATAACCGTGCCTATCACAGATCGTGTACATCAATTATATCAATTTACAAGAAACAATAACGTATTATTATAACCGTGCCTATCATAGATCGTGTACATCAGTTATATCAATTTACAAGAAACAATAACGTATTATTATAACCGTGCCTATCACAGTTCGTGTACATCAATTATATCAATTTACAAGAAACATTAACGTATTATTATAACCGTGCCTATCACAGATCGTGTACACCAATTATATCAATTTACAAGAAACAATAATGTATTATTATAACCGTCCTATCACAGATCGTGTACATCAATTATATCAATTTACAAGAAACAATAACGTATTATTATAACCGTGCCTATCATAGATCGTGTACATCAGTTATATCAATTTACAAGAAACAGTAACGTATTGTTGTAACCGTGCCTATCAAAGTTCGTGTACATTAATTATATCAATTTACAAGAAACAATAACGTATTATTATAACCGTGCCTATCATGGAGCGTCTACATGAATTATATCAATTTACAAGAAACAATAACGTATTATTATAACCGTGCCTATCATAGTGCGTCTACATCAATTATATAAATTTACAAGAAACAATAACGTATTATTATAACCGTGCCTATCACAGATATTGTACACCAATTATATCAATTTACAAGAAACAATAACGTATTATTATAACCGTGCCTATCATAGATCGTGTTCATCAATTATATCAATTTACAAGAAACAATAACGTATTATTATAACCGTGCCTATCATAGATCGTGTACATCAGTTATATCAATTTACAAGGAACAATAACGTATTATTATAACCGTGCCTATCACAGTTCGTGTACATCAATTATATCAATTTACAGGAAACATTAACGTATTATTATAACCGTGCCAATCACAGATCGTGTACACCAATTATATCAATTTACAAGGAACAATAACGTATTATTATAACCGTTCCTATCACAGATCGTGTACATCAATTATATCAATTTACAAGAAACAATAACGTATTATTATAACCGTGCCTATCATAGATCGTGTACATCAGTTATATCAATTTACAAGAAACAGTAACGTATTGTTGTAACCGTGCCTATCAAAGTTCGTGTACATTAATTATATCAATTTACAAGAAACAATAACGTATTATTATAACCGTGCCTATCATGGAGCGTCTACATGAATTATATCAATTTACAAGAAACAATAACGTATTATTATAACCGTGCCTATCACAGTTCGTCTACATTAATTATATCAATTTACAAGAAACAATAACGTATTATTATAACCGTGCCTATCATAGAGCGTCTACATCAATTATATCAATTTACAAGAAACAATAACGTATTATTATAACCGTGCCTATCATAGTGCGTCTACATCAATTATATCAATTTACAGGAAACATTAACGTATTATTATAACCGTGCCTATCACAGATCGTGTACACCAATTATATCAATTTACAAGAAACAATAATATATTATTATAACCGTGCCTATCACAGATCGTGTACATCAATTATATCAATTTACAAGAAACAATAACGTATTATTATAACCGTGCCTATCATAGATCGTGTACATCAGTTATATCAATTTACAAGAAACAGTAACGTATTGTTGTAACCGTGCCTATCAAAGTTCGTGTACATTAATTATATCAATTTACAAGAAACAATAACGTATTATTATAACCGTGCCTATCATGGAGCGTCTACATGAATTATATCAATTTACAAGAAACAATAACGTATTATTATAACCGTGCCTATCACAGTTCGTCTACATTAATTATATCAATTTACAAGAAACAATAACGTATTATTATAACCGTGCCTGTCATAGAGCGTCTACATCAATTATATCAATTTACAAGAAACAATAACGTATTATTATAACCGTGCCTATCATAGAGCGTCTACATCAATTATATCAATTTACAAGAAACAATAACGTATTATTATAACCGTGCCTATCACAGATCGTGTACACCAATTATATCAATTTACAAGAAACAATAACGTATTATTATAACCGTGCCTATCATAGATCGTGTACATCAATTATATCAATTTACAAGAAACAATAACGTATTATTATAACCGTGCCTATCATAGATCGTGTACATCAGTTATATCAATTTACAAGAAACAATAACGTATTATTATAACCGGGCCTATCATAGATCGTGTACACCAATTATATCAATTTACAAGAAACAATAACGTATTATTGTAACCGTGCCTATCACAGATCGTGTACACCAATTATATCAATTTACAAGAAAATATAACGTATTATTATAACCGTGCCTATCACAGATCGTGTACACCAATTATATCAATTAACAAGAAACAATAATGTATTATTATAACCGTGCCTATCACAGATCGTGTACATCAATTATATCAATTTACAAAAAACAATAACGTATTATTATAACCGTGCCTATCATAGATCGTGTACATCAGTTATATCAATTTACAAGAAACAATAACGTATTATTATAACCGTGCCTATCACAGTTCGTGTACATCAATTATATCAATTTACAAGAAACATTAACGTATTATTACAACCGTGCCTATCACAGATCGTGTACACCAATTATATCAATTTACAAGAAACAATAATGTATTATTATAACCGTGCCTATCACAGTTCGTGTACATCAATTATATCAATTTACAAGAAACAATAACGTATTATTATAACCGTGCCTATCATAGATCGTGTACATCAGTTATATCAATTTACAAGAAACAATAACGTATTATTATAACCGTGCCTATCACAGTTCGTGTACATCAATTATATCAATTTACAAGAAACAATAACGTATTATTATAACCGTGCCTATCACAGATCGTGTACACCAATTATATCAATTTACAAGAAACAATAACGTATTATTATAACCGTGCCTATCATAGAGCGTCTACATCAATTATATCAATTTACAAGTAACAATAACGTATTATTATTATAACCGTGCCTATCATAGATCATGTACTTCAGTTATATCAATTTACAAGGAACAATAACGTATTATTATAACCGTGCCTATCACAGTTCGTGTACATCAATTATATCAATTTACAGGAAACATTAACGTATTATTATAACCGTGCCTATCACAGATCGGGTACACCAATTATATCAATTTACAAGAAACAATAATGTATTATTATAACCGTGCCTATCACAGATCGTGTACATCAATTATATCAATTTACAAGAAACAATAACATATTATTATAACCGTGCCTATCATAGATCGTGTACATCAGTTATATCAATTTACAAGAAACAATAACGTATTATTATAACCGTGCCTATCACAGTTCGTGTACATCAATTATATCAATTTACAAGAAACATTAACGTATTATTATAACCGTGCCTATCACAGATCGTGTACACCAATTATATCAATTTACAAGAAACAATAATGTATTATTATAACCGTGCCTATCACAGATCGTGTACATCAATTATATCAATTTACAAGAAACAATAACGTATTATTATAACCGTGCCTATCATAGATCGTGTAGATCAGTTATATCAATTTACAAGAAACAATAACGTATTATTATAACCGTGCCTATCACAGTTCGTGTACATTAATTATATCAATTTACAAGAAACAATAACGTATTATTATAACCGTGCCTATCATAGAGCGTCTACATCAATTATATCAATTTACAAGAAACAATAACGTATTATTATAACCGTGCCTGTCATAGAGCGTCTACATCAATTATATCAATTTACAAGAAACAATAACGTATTGTTATAACCGTGCTTATCATAGATCGTGTACATCAGTTATATCAATTTACAAGAAACAATAACGTATTATTATAACCGGGCCTATCATAGATCGTGTACACCAATTATATCAATTTACAAGAAACAATAACGTATTATTATAACCGTGCCTATCACAGATCGTGTACACCAATTATATCAATTTACAAGAAACAATAACGTATTATTATAACCGTGCCTATCACAGATCGTGTACAACAATTATATCAATTTACAAGAATTAATAATGTATTATTATAACCGTGCCTATCACAGATCGTGTACATCAATTATATCAATTTACAAGAAACAATAACGTATTATTATAACCGTGCTTATCATAGATCGTGTACACCAATTATATCAATTTACAAGAAACAATAACGTATTATTATAACCGTGCCTATCACAGATCGTGTACACCAATTATATCAATTTACAAGAAACAATAATGTATTATTATAACCGTGCCTATCACAGATTGTGTACATCAATTATATCAATTTACAAGAAACAATAACGTATTATTATAACCGTGCCTATCATAGATCGTGTACATCAGTTATATCAATTTACAAGAAACAATAACGTATTATTATAACCGTGCCTATCACAGTTCGTGTACATCAATTATATCAATTTACAAGAAACAATAACGTATTATTATAACCGTGCCTATCACAGATCGTGTACACCAATTATATCAATTTACAAGAAACAATAACGTATTATTATAACCGTGCCTATCATAGAGCGTCTACATCAATTATATCAATTTACAAGAAACAATAACGTATTATTATTATAACCGTGCCTATCATAGATCATGTACTTCAGTTATATCAATTTACAAGGAACAATAACGTATTATTATAACCGTGCCTATCACAGTTCGTGTACATCAATTATATCAATTTACAGGAAACATTAACGTAATATTATAACCGTGCCTATCACAGATCGGGTACACCAATTATATCAATTTACAAGAAACAATAATGTATTATTATAACCGTGCCTATCACAGATCGTGTACATCAATTATATCAATTTACAGGAAACAATAACATATTATTATAACCGTGCCTATCATAGATCGTGTACATCAGTTATATCAATTTACAAGAAACAATAACGTATTATTATAACCGTGCCTATCACAGTTCGTGTACATCAATTATATCAATTTACAAGAAACATTAACGTATTATTATAACCGTGCCTATCACAGATCGTGTACACCAATTATATCAATTTACAAGAAACAATAATGTATTATTATAACCGTGCCTATCACAGATCGTGTACATCAATTATATCAATTTACAAGAAACAATAACGTATTATTATAACCGTGCCTATCATAGATCGTGTAGATCAGTTATATCAATTTACAAGAAACAATAACGTATTATTATAACCGTGCCTATCACAGTTCGTGTACATTAATTATATCAATTTACAAGAAACAATAACGTATTATTATAACCGTGCCTATCATAGAGCGTCTACATCAATTATATCAATTTACAAGAAACAATAACGTATTATTATAACCGTGCCTGTCATAGAGCGTCTACATCAATTATATCAATTTACAAGAAACAATAACGTATTGTTATAACCGTGCTTATCATAGATCGTGTACATCAGTTATATCAATTTACAAGAAACAATAACGTATTATTATATCCGGGCCTATCATAGATCGTGTACACCAATTATATCAATTTACAAGAAACAATAACGTATTATTATAACCGTGCCTATCACAGATCGTGTACACCAATTATATCAATTTACAAGAAACAATAACGTATTATTATAACCGTGCCTATCACAGATCGTGTACAACAATTATATCAATTTACAAGAATTAATAATGTATTATTATAACCGTGCCTATCACAGATCGTGTACATCAATTATATCAATTTACAAGAAACTATAACGTATTATTATAACCGTGCTTATCATAGATCGTGTACACCAATTATATCAATTTACAAGAAACAATAACGTATTATTATAACCGTGCCTATCACAGATCGTGTACACCAATTATATCAATTTACAAGAAACAATAATGTATTATTATAACCGTGCCTATCACAGATTGTGTACATCAATTATATCAATTTACAAGAAACAATAACGTATTATTATAACCGTGCCTATCATAGATCGTGTACATCAGTTATATCAATTTACAAGAAACAATAACGTATTATTATAACCGTGCCTATCACAGTTCGTGTACATCAATTATATCAATTTACAAGAAACATTAACGTATTATTATAACCGTGCCTATCACAGATCGTGTACACCAATTATATCAATTTACAAGAAACAATAATGTATATAACCGTGCCTATCACAGTTCGTGTACATCAATTATATCAATTTACAAGAAACAATAACGTATTATTATAACCGTGCCTATCATAGATCGTGTACATCAGTTATATCAATTTACAAGGAACAATAACGTATTATTATAACCGTGCCTATCACAGTTCGTGTACATCAATTATATCAATTTACAGGAAACATTAACGTATTATTATAACCGTGCCTATCACAGATCGTGTACATCAATTATATCAATTTACATGAAACAATAACGTATTATTATAATCGTGCCTATCACAGTTCGTGTACATCAATTATATCAATTTACAAGAAACAATAACGTATTATTATAACCGTGCCTATCACAGATCGTGTACACCAATTATATCAATTTACAAGAAACAATAACGTATTATTATAACCGTGCCTATCATAAAGCGTCTACATCAATTATATCAATTTACAAGAAACAATAACGTATTATTATTATAACCGTGCCTATCATAGATCGTGTACTTCAGTTATATCAATTTACAAGGAACAATAACGTATTATTATAACCGTGCCTATCACAGTTCGTGTACATCAATTATATCAATTTACAGGAAACATTAACGTATTATTATAACCGTGCCTATCACAGATCGTGTACACCAATTATATCAATTTACAAGAAACAATAATGTATTATTATAACCGTGCCTATCACAGATCGTGTACATCAATTATATCAATTTACAAGAAACAATAACATATTATTATAACCGTGCCTATCATAGATCGTGTACATCAGTTATATCAATTTACAAGAAACAATAACGTATTATTATAACCGTGCCTATCACAGTTCGTGTACATCAATTATATCAATTTACAAGAAACATTAACGTATTATTATAACCGTGCCTATCACAGATCGTGTACACCAATTATATCAATTTACAAGAAACAATAATGTATTATTATAACCGTGCCTATCACAGATCGTGTACATCAATTATATCAATTTACAAGAAACAATAACGTATTATTATAACCGTGCCTATCATTGATCGTGTAGATCAGTTATATCAATTTACAAGAAACAATAACGTATTATTATAACCGTGCCTATCACAGTTCGTGTACATTAATTATATCAATTTACAAGAAACAATAACGTATTATTATAACCGTGCCTATCATAGAGCGTCTACATCAATTATATCAATTTACAAGAAACAATAACGTATCATTATAACCGTGCCTATCATAGAGCGTATACATCAATTATATCAATTTACAAGAAACAATAACGTATTATTATAACCGTGCCTATCATAGATCGTGTACATCAGTTATATCAATTTACAAGAAACAATAACGTATTATTATAACCGGGCCTATCATAGATCGTGTACACCAATTATATCAATTTACAAGAAACAATAACGTATTATTATAACCGTGCCTATCACAGATCGTGTTCACCAATTATATCAATTTACAAGAAACAATAACGTATTATTATAACCGTGCCTATCACAGATCGTGTACACCAATTATATCAATTTACAAGAAACAATAATGTATTATTATAACCGTGCCTATCACAGATCGTGTACATCAATTATATCAATTTACAAGAAACAATAACGTATTATTATAACCGTACTTATCATAGATCGTGTACATCAGTTATATCAATTTACAAGAAACAATAACGTATTATTATAACCGTGCCTATCACAGATCGTGTACACCAATTATATCAATTTATAAGAAACAATAACGTATTATTATAACCGTGCCTATCACAGATCGTGTACACCAATTATATCAATTTACAAGAAACAATAATGTATTATTATAACCGTGCCTATCACAGATCGTGTACATCAATTATATCAATTTACGAGAAACAATAACGTATTATTATAACCGTGCCTATCATAGATCGTGTACATCAGTTATATCAATTTACAAGAAACAATAACGTATTATTATAACCGTGCCTATCACAGTTCGTGTACATCAATTATATCAATTTACAAGAAACATTAACGTATTATTATAACCGTGCCTATCACAGATCGTGTACACCAATTATATCAATTTACAAGAAACAATAATGTATATAACCGTGCCTATCACAGTTCGTGTACATCAATTATATTAATTTACAAGAAACAATAACGTATTATTATAACCGTGCCTATCATAGATCGTGTTCATCAGTTATATCAATTTACAAGAAACAATAACGTATTATTATAACCGTGCCTATCACAGTTCGTGTACATCAATTATATCAATTTACAAGAAACAATTACGTATTATTATAACCGTGCCTATCACAGATCGTGTACACCAATTATATCAATTTACAAGAAACAATAACGTATTATTATAACCGTGCCTATCATAGAGCGTCTACATCAATTATATCAATTTACAAGAAACAATAACGTATTATTATAACCGTGCCTATCATAGATCGTGTACATCAGTTATATCAATTTACAAGGAACAATAACGTATTATTATAACCGAGCCTATCACAGTTCGTGTACATCAATTATATCAATTTACAGGAAACATTAACGTATTATTATAACCGTGCCTATCACAGATCGTGTACACCAATTATATCAATTTACAAGAAACAATAATGTATTATTATAACCGTGCCTATCACAGATCGTGTACACCAATTATATCAATTTACAAGAAACAATAACGTATTATTATAACCATGCCTATCACAGATCGTGTACATCAATTATATCAATTTACAAGAAACAATAACGTATTATTATAACCGTGCCTATCACAGTTCGTGTACATCAATTATATCAATTTACAAGAAACATTAACGTATTATTATAACCGTGCCTATCACAGATCGTGTACACCAATTATATCAATTTACAAGAAACAATAATGTATTATTATAACCGTGCCTATCACAGATCGTGTACATCAATTATATCAATTTACAAGAAACAATAACGTATTATTATAACCGTGCCTATCATAGATCGTGTACATCAGTTATATCAATTTACAAGAAACAATAACGTATTATTATAACCGTGCCTATCACAGTTCGTGTTCATTAATTATATCAATTTACAAGAAACAATAACGTATTATTATAACCGTGCCTATCATAGAGCGTCTACATCAATTATATCAATTTACAAGAAACAATAACGTATTATTATAACCGTGCCTATCATAGAGCGTCTACATTAATTATATCAATTTACAAGAAACAATAACGTATTATTATAACCGTGCCTATCACAGATCGTGTACACCAATTATATCAATTTACAAGAAACAATAACGTATTATTATAACCGTGCCTATCATAGATCGTGTACATCAATTATATCAATTTACAAGAAACAATAACGTATTATTATAACCGTGCCTATCATAGAGCGTCTACATCAATTATATCAATTTACAAGAAACAATAACGTATTATTATAACCGTGCCTATCATAGAGCGTCTACATCAATTATATCAATTTACAAGAAACAATAACGTATTATTATAACCGTGCCTATCACAGATCGTGTACACCAATTATATCAATTTACAAGAAACAATAACGTATTATTATAACCGTGCCTATCATAGATCGTGTACATCAATTGTATCAATTTACAAGAAACAATAACGTATTATTATAACCGTGCCTATCATAGATCGTGTACATCAGTTATATCAATTTACAAGGAACAATAACGTATTATTATAACCGTGCCTATCACAGTTCGTGTACATCAATTATATCAATTTACAGGAAACATTAACGTATTATTATAACCGTGCCTATCACAGATCGTGTACACCAATTATATCAATTTACAAGAAACAATAACGTATTATTATAACCGTGCCTATCACAGATCGTGTACATCAATTATATCAATTTACAAGAAACAATAATGTATTATTATAACCGTGCCTATCACTGATCGTGTACATCAATTATATCAATTTACAAGAAACAATAACGTATTATTATAACCGTGCCTATCACAGATCATTCTCAATATTAACGAATCTATCACAACAATCAAACTGAAATTTTGTATGTTGATAGAGGCAATTAACATAAGTAGGATATTATGAGGTTTGAAGTCATTTTTCAGTGTTGCCTTAGTAAACAAAAGTTTGGTGCTTTTCAGTCGGTCAACACGAATGTACCCAAAATTAATCTCATGCAATTTATTTCAGGATCAGGGCATAACCTAGCTCTTTTTGGGTACATTCGTGTTGACCGACTGAAAAGCACCAAACTTTTTTTTTATAAGTAGGATATATGAAAACGGCTGTATAGTTATTCACGGAACTACTTGTTTGTAACAGATTCAAGACGTAACTGTTTTTAAATCCTTCGTTTTTTCCTGATCTTCACCGTTTACCTTATATATATTTACCCTCTTTGTAGGAGTACTTAGCTTTAAAATGCGGGGCTAAACTTTACGCATTTCCGCACTATTAATTAATTAATTAAGCGTTTTTTAAGAGGGTTAAAATCCCTTCAGTACGCCTTCCTTCGGAGGGGAAGTAAATCCGCCAGTCCCATGTCATAGATTTATGGCTTGTAAAAGTTCCTTCCACAGACAAATCTTGTTTGAAGCTAAATTGTTAGGTTAGATTTCGTCGGAACGCTCTATCAAAGTTCCAACCTTCACTACTAGGTATCATTAATATCAAGTAGCGAAAGTTGGAACTACTTGAAATTGAACGGAACTTGTAGCTCACCCTAAGGGTGTCTGTAGGAAGCAGCTACAGACTCAGGCGAGCCGAACATGTCCTCGGACACTCCCGGCTCTAAAAGCCTTACTATAAATAAATAGAATTCATTATTATTCAGAGAAAACTCAACCAATATTTGTTTAGAATTACATAATAATGCCACATAGTTTTAAAGAGGTTCCATTTGTAGCTAACGGTATATCACCCACATTAAGTAATCTTATCATACTAATACAGTATATAACAAGATGTTCAGTAAAGAACATATAGCCTACTTTCTTCTAAATGCATGGCTATTGTTATAACTCTTTGTCCTTTTCAAGGATTATAATTGAATGTTGGTTGTAGTAGCTTGTTGAAATACAACGTGCTATAGGGATATTAAACATGAATATGAGGTGCCCTTTGCTAGTGCTACCTCTGTAAAAAAAAATCATTCAATTCGGTTTCACCGTGTTTGAATTGATACGGGGAATGAATTTGCACACATACATGGCCGCTATTTGCAATTGTAGTCAGTCATAAGATGCTTTCCACAAAAAGGCATGTTGTTGCAATATCTGGTAGAGAACAAATTATTAGGATGGTCGTAATTTTATTTACGCTTTTAACTTTGGGTGGCCGTCATTCCGTTTCCGTCAAGATGGCGGCGATATAAAACATGACACTGAGGTGCCCTTTGCTAGTGCTACCTCCGTACCAAATTTCGTTCACTTCGGTTTCACCGTGTTTGAATTGATAGGGGGATTCGTTTTGCACACATACTTGGCCACCATCTGCAAACTATTGGGCTGATGATCTTGCAGTTTGATCAGAATTTGCTTCCCACATAAAGATATGTTGTTGAAAAATTTGGTAGAGACTAGATTATTAGGTTGGTCATAATTACATTTTAGCTTTTAACATCTGGGTGGCCGCGATTACGTTTCCGTCAAGATGGCGGTGATATAAAACATGACACTGAGGTGCCCTTTGCTAGTGCTACCTCTGTACCAAATTTCGTTCCATTCGGTTTCACCGTGTTCGAATTGATAGGGAGTATAGATTTTCACACAAAGATGGCCGCCATCCGCAAAATATTAGGCTAATGACCTATTAGTTTGGTCAAAGGATGCTCCCTCCATAAAGGTATGTTGTTGCAAAATTTGGTAGAGATCGGATGAATAGGTTAATCGTAATTTGATTTAAGCTTTGAATATTTGTGTGGCTGCCATTACGTTTCCGTCAAGAAGGCGGCGATATAAAATATGACACTGAGGTGCCCTTTGCTAGTGCTACCTCTATACCAAATTTCGTTCCATTCGGTTTCACCGTGTTCGAATTAATAGGGGGAATCGATTTTGACACAAAGATGGCCGCCAGCCGCAAACTATTAGGCTAATAACCTATTAGATTGGTCAAAGGATGCTCCCTCCATAAAGGTATGTTGTTGCAAAATTTGGTAGTGATCGGATGATTATGTTAGTCGCAATTTGATTTAAGCTTTGAACATTTGTGTGGCCGCCATTACGTTTCTGTCAAGATGGCGGCGATATAAAACATGACACTGAGGTGCCTTTTGCTAGTGCTACCTCTGTACCAAATTTCGTTCCATTCGGTTTCACCGTGATTGAATTAATAGGGGGAATCGATTTTGACACAAAGATGGCCGCCATCCGCAAACTATTAGGGTAATGACCTATTAATTTGGTCAAAGGATGCTTCCTCCATAAAGGTATATTGTTGCAAAATTTGGTAGAGATCGGATGATTAGGTTAGTCGTAATTCGATTTAAGCTTTGAACATTTGTGTGGCCGCCATTACGTTTCTGTCAAGATGGCGGCGATATAAAACATGACACAGAGGTGTCCGTTGCCAGTGCTACCTTTGTACCGAATTTCGTTCAATTCGCGTTCACCGTGTTCGAATTGATAGGGGGGGACAGACATTCAGAGTACACACACACACACACAGACTCACACACAGACATACACAGACAGACACACTTTTTTTTCGCCATGTGTTGATCTCATGTCTACTTTCATTTTTTTGCAAAAATCGAAAGTAGGCTAAAAATGAGACTGTGTGTGTCTGTCTGTCTGTTACTCAATAACACAAGAACCATTGGTTCGATTTAAATGAAATTTTGCATGGACGTAGTTGATTTACCAGGCTTACGTATAGGCTACATTTGATTGTGGTGTTTGAAGCCATATTTTCAGTGTTGCCTTAGTAAACAAGAGTTTAGTGCTTTTCAGTCGGTCAACACGAATGTACCCAAAAGAGATGGGTTATGCCCTAATCCTGAAATAAATTATTTATAATAATTTATTAATCTCATGTAATTTATTTCAGGATTAGGGCATAACCCATCTCTTTTGGGTACATTCGTGTTGACCGACTGAAAAGCACTAAACTCTTGGCTACATTTGATTTCGATATTTTGCTCTATTTAAAAATGGTGACTATTTTCATATTTCCAATTCAAATAAAAAGAAAACGCTAAGAAATCGCAAATTTTGATGGCACTACGAGCTTTAAAATTTAATTTTCTATCCGAAAGGTCCTTATCAATCTTCGTGTATATCCAACGGTTAGCGAAA
The DNA here is from genome assembly GCA_946902985.2 of Meconema thalassinum. Lineage (NCBI taxonomy): Eukaryota > Metazoa > Arthropoda > Insecta > Orthoptera > Tettigoniidae > Meconema > Meconema thalassinum. Next base: position 21,284,807 of record OX336391.1, read on the forward strand.
AAAACCCACATTTGTTACGTCACTACACCCTTTGGTTTCAAAATGTCATATTTCCATCATCATACTAATATATAGAAATGAGATGGTGTCTGTCTGTGTGTTACTCAATCACGCAAGAACCACTGGTTCGATTTAAATGAAATTTTGCATGGACGTAGCTGATTTACCAGGCTTACATACAGATTACTTTTGATTTCAATATTTTGCACTATTTAAAAATGGTGACTATTTTCATATTTCCATTTCAAATAAAAAGGGACCGCTAAAACTAACAAAATTTTGATGGCACTATGAGCTTTAAAATTTAATTTTCTATCCGAAAGGGCCTTGTCAATTTTCGTGTATCTCCAACGGTTAGCGAGTTAGTTTTCTATCCGAAAGGGCCTTATCAATTTTCGTGTATCTCCAACGGTTAGCGAGTAAAACCCACATTTGTGACGTCACTACACCCTTTGGTTTCAAAATTTCATATTTCCGTCATACTAATATATAACAAGTAGTTCCGTGAAGAACTATACAGCCTATTTTCATATATCATACTTATGTTAATTGCCTCTATCTACATACAAAATTTCTGTTTGATTGCTGTAATAGATTCGTAGATATTGAGAACCGACTAAATATTTCGGATGGTCGCCATGTTGGATTTTGAATATGTAGGTCCTAGAGTTATGTACTGTTAAATGAAGATTATTGTGTACTTGTAGCATTCAAACTTCAATCGCATGATTAGGACACAAGAAGTAACAAGGAGATTTTAAAATTTCGCACAGCTGCCATCTTGTGGTTATGGAAACAATTGAAATAAGTTAGATGCCAGTGGATTAACATTTGTATAAGGATTTCCTGTACCAAGTTTCACTGCACTCGGATGGTTAAATTGCGAGAAACGTCCATGTCTATATTTATAATTCGCGTCGCCGCCATGTTGGATTTTTGATCACCAAGTTATTTAAAGTCCCATAGGAGAACTTAAGTTCATAGCCCCTATGACAATAAAAAAATCAGTTTGATTGCTGTAATAGATTCGTAGATATTCAGAGCCGTCTAAATATTTCGGAAAGTCGCCATGTTGGATTGTTAAATGTATAGGCCATAGAGTCATGTACCATTAAAGGAAAATTATTGCGTAGGTTCATTATTCAAACTTTTACTTCGATCGCATGATTCCGCCACAAGAAATAAAAACCTAATTTTAAAATTCGCAAAGCCGCCATCTCGAGGTTATGTAAACAATTGAACTGAATTAGATACCAGTGCATTACAATGTGTATAGACATTTGCTGTACCAGATTTCATTGCGTTTGGAACATTAAATCGTGAGGGAGGTCTATTGAAAATTTTCAAATTCGCTTGGCCGCCATGTTCATTTTGTAGTTAACTGGTTTTTGAAGGTCTCATAGATGAACTTCAAGTAGTGCCCTTTATCTCCGTACAAAATTTCAGGGTGATACCGCTAATAGTTTCGGAGATATAGAATGCCGGTGAAATATTTCGCACATCCGCCATCTTGTGGTTATCTAAACAATTGAACGAAGTTAGATGTCTGTGCATTACAATGTGTATAAACATATAATGTACCAAGTTTTATTGCGTTTGATTGGTTACATCGCGAGAAACGTCTATTTAAAAGTCGCAAATTCGCGTGGCAGCCATGTTGGTTTTGTAGTTACCAGTTTTTCAAAAGTCACATAGGTGAACATATAGTTGTTCCCTTTATCACCGTAAAATATTCCAGGGTGATATTGGGAATAGTTTCGGAGATATTGAATGCTGGTGAAATATTTCGCACAGCCGCCATGTTGGATTGGTGAGACGTAACAAAATTTAAAGGGCACGGTCGAGGTCGCCCGGAATAGTGCTATGAACATACCGAGTTTCATTGAAATCGCTCCAGCCGTTTAGAATTTATTAGGGGGACACACACACACACCTCACACACACTCACACACACACGCACACACACACACGGACAAGAGGTGATCTCATAAGCCTATTTTTCAAAATTGAAAATAGGCTAAAAATGAGATGGTGTGTGTCTGTCTGTGTGTTACTCAATAACATAAGAACCACTGGTTCGATTTAAATGAAATTTTGCATGGACGTAGCCGATTTACCAGGCTTATATATAGACTACTTTTGATTTCGATATTTTGCACTACTTAAAAATGGCGACTATTTTCATATTTCCATTTCAAATAAAAAGAGACCGCTAAAACTAGCAAAATTTTGATGGCACTATGAGCTTTAAAATTTAATTCTCTATCCGAAAGGGCCTTGTCAATTTTCCTGTATCTCCAACGGTTAGCGAGTTAGTTTTCTATCCGAAAGGGCCTTATCAATTTTCGTGTATCTCCAACGGTTAGCGAGTAAAACCCACATTTGTGACGTCACTACACCCTTTGGTTTCAAAATTTCATATTTCCGTCATACTAATATATAACAAGTAGTTCCGTGAAGAACTATACAGCCTATTTTCATATATCATACTTACGTTAATTGCCTCTATCTACATACAAAATTTCAGTTTGATTGCTGTAATAGATTCGTTGATATTGAGAACCGACTAAATATTTCGGATGGTCGCCATGTTGGATTTTGTATATGTAGGTCCTAGAGTTATGTACTGTTAAATGAAGATTATTGTGTACTTGTAGCATTCAAACTTCAATCGCATGATTAGGACACAAGAAGTAACAAGGAGATTTTAAAATTTCGCACAGCTGCCATCTTGTGGTTATGGAAACAATTGAAATAAATTAGATGCCAGTGGATTAACATTTGTATAAGGATTTCCTGTACCAAGTTTCACTGCACTCGGATGGTTAAATTGCGAGAAACGTCCATGTGTATATTTATAATTCGCGTCGCCGCCATGTTGGATTTTTGATCACCAAGTTATTTAAAGTCCCATAGGAGAACTTAAGTTCATAGCCCCTATGAAAATAAAAAAATTAGTTTGATTGCTATAATAGATTCGTAGATATTCAGAGCCGTCTAAATATTTCGGAAAGTCGCCATGTTGGATTGTTAAATGTATAGGCCATAGAGTCATGTACCATTAGAGGAAAATTATTGCGTAGGTTCATTATTCAAACTTTTACTTCGATCGCATGATTCCGCCACAAGAAATAAAAACTTAATTTTAAAATTCGCAAAGCCGCCATCTCGAGGTTATGTAAACAATTGAACTGAATTAGATACCAGTGCATTACAATGTGTATAGACATTTGCTGTACCAGATTTCATTGCGTTTGGAACATTAAATCGTGAGGGAGGTCTATTGAAAATTTTCAAATTCGCTTGGCCGCCATGTTCATTTTGTAGTTAACTGGTTTTGAAGGTCCCATAGATGAACTTCAAGTAGTGCCCTTTATCTCCGTACAAAATTTCAGGGTGATACCGCTAATAGTTTCGGAGATATAGAATGCCGGTTAAATATTTCGCACATCCGCCATCTTGTGGTTATCTAAACAATTGAACGAAGTTAGATGTCGCTGCATTACAATGTGTATAAACATATAATATACCAAGTTTTATTGCGTATGATTGGTTACATCGCGAGAAACGTCTATTGAAAAGTCGTAAATTCGCGTGGCCGCCATGTTGGTTTTGTAGTTACCAGTTTTTCAGAAGTCACATAGGTGAACTTCTAGTAGTTCCCTTTATCACCGTAAAATATTCCAGGGTGATATTGGGAATAGTTTCGGAGATATTGAATGCTGGTGGAATATTTCGCACAGCCGCCATGTTGGATTGGTGAGACGTAACAAAATTTAAAGGGCACGGTCGAGGTCGCCCGGAATAGTGCTATGAACGTACCGAGTTTCATTGAAATCGCTCCAGCCGTTTAGAATTTATTAGGGACACACACACACACACCTCACACACACTCACACACACACGCACACCCACACACACGGACAAAAGGTGATCTCATAAGCCTATTTTTCAAAATTGAAAATAGGCTAAAAATGAGATGGTGTGTGTTTCTGTCTGTGTGTTACTCAATAATATAAGAACCACTGGTTCGATTTAAATGAAATTTTGCATGGACGTAGCTGATTTACCAGGCTTACATATAGACTACTTTTGATTTCGATATTTTGCACTATTTAAAAATGGCGACTATTTTCATATTTCCATTTCAAATAAAAAGAGACCGCTAAAACTAGCAAAATTTTGATGGCACTATGAGCTTTAAAATTTAATTTTCTATCCGAAAGGGCCTTGTCAATTTTCGTGTATCTCCAACGGTTAGCGAGTTAGTTTTCTATCCGAAAGGGCCTTACCAATTTTCGTGTATCTCCAACGGTTAGCGAGTAAAACCCACATTTGTGACGTCACTACACCCTTTGGTTTCAAAATTTCATATTTCCGTCATACTAATATATAACAAGTAGTTCCGCGAAGAACTATACAGCCTATTTTCATATATCATACTTATGTTAATTGCCTCAATCTACATACAAAATTTCAGTTTGATTGCTGTAATAGATTCGTAGATATTGAGAACCGACTAAATATTTCGGATGGTCGCCATGTTGGATTTTGTATATGCAGGTCCTAGAGTAATGTACTGTTAAATGAGGATTATTGTGTACTTGTAGCATTCAAACTTCAATCGCATGATTAGGACACAAGAAGTAACAAGGAGATTTTAAAATTTCGCACAGCTGCCATCTTGTGGTTATGGAAACAATTGAAATAAATTAGATGCCAGTGGATTAACATTTGTATAAGGATTTCCTGTACCAAGTTTCACTGCACTCGGATGATTAAATTGCGAGAAACGTCCATGTGTATATTTATAATTCGCGTCGCCGCCATGTTGGATTTTTGATCACCAAGTTATTTAAAGTCCCATAGGAGAACTTAAGTTCATAGCCCCTATGAAAATAAAATAAAATTAGTTTGATTGCTATAATAGATTCGTAGATATTCAGAGCCGTCTAAATAATTCGGAAAGTCGCCATGTTGGATTGTTAAATGTATAGGCCATAGAGTCATGTACCATTAGAGGAAAATTATTGCGTAGGTTCATTATTCAAACTTTTACTTCGATCGCATGATTCCGCCACAAGAAATAAAAACTTAATTTTAAAATTCGCAAAGCCGCCATCTCGAGGTTATGTAAACAATTGAACTGAATTAGATACCAGTGCATTACAATGTGTATAGACATTTGCTGTACCAGATTTCATTGCGTTTGGAACATTAAATCGTGAGAAAGGTCTATTGAAAATTTTCAAATTCGCTTGGCCGCCATGTTCATTTTGTAGTTAACTGGTTTTGAAGGTCTCATAGATGAACTTCAAGTAGTGCCCTTTATCTCCGTACAAAATTTCAGGGTGATACCGCTAATAGTTTCGGAGATATAGAATGCCGGTGAAATATTTCGCACATCCGCCATCTTGTGGTTATCTAAACAATTGAACGAAGTTAGATGTCGCTGCTTTAAAATGTGTATAAACATATAATATACCAAGTTTTATTGCGTGTGATTGGTTACATCGCGAGAAACGTTTATTGAAAAGTCGCAAATTCGCGTGGCCGCCATGTTGGTTTTGTAGTTACCAGTTTTTCAGAAGTCACATAGGTGAACTTCTAGTAGTTCCCTTTATCACCGTAAAATATTCCAGGGTGATATTGGGAATAGTTTCGGAGATATTGAATGCTGGTGGAATATTTCGCACAGCCGCCATGTTGGATTGGTGGGACGTAACAAAATTTAAAGGGCACGGTCGAGGTCGCCCGGAATAGTGCTATGAACGTACCGAGTTTCATTGAAATCGCTCCAGCCGTTTAGAATTTATTAGGGACACACACACACACACCTCACACACACTCACACACACACGCACACCCACACACACGGACAAAAGGTGATCTCATAAGCCTATTTTTCAAAATTGAAAATAGGCTAAAAATGAGATGGTGTGTGTCTGTCTGTGTGTTACTCAATAATATAAGAACCACTGGTTCGATTTAAATGAAATTTTGCATGGACGTAGCTGATTTACCAGGCTTACATATAGACTACTTTTGATTTCGATATTTTGCACTATTTAAAAATGGCGACTATTTCCATATTTCCATTTCAAATAAAAAGAGACCGCTAAAACTAGCAAAATTTTGATGGCACTATGAGCTTTAAAATTTAATTTTCTATCCGAAAGGGCCTTGTCAATTTTCGTGTATCTCCAACGGTTAGCGAGTTAGTTTTCTATCCGAAAGGGCCTTACCAATTTTCGTGTATCTCCAACGGTTAGCGAGTGAAACCCACATTTGTGACGTCACTGCACCCTTTGGTTTCAAAATTTCATATTTCCGTCATACTAATATATAACAAGTAGTTCCGCGAAGAAATATACAGCCTATTTTCATATATCATACTTATGTTAATTGCCTCAATCTACATGCAAAATTTCAGTTTGATTGCTGTAATAGATTCGTAGATATTGAGAACCGACTAAATATTTCGGATGGTCGCCATGTTGGATTTTGTATATGCAGGTCCTAGAGTAATGTACTGTTAAATGAAGATTATTGTGTACTTGTAGCATTCAAACTTCAATCGCATGATTAGGACACAAGAAGTAACAAGGAGATTTTAAAATTTCGCACAGCTGCCATCTTGTGGTTATGGAAACAATTGAAATAAATTAGATGCCAGTGGATTAACATTTGTATAAGGATTTCCTGTACCAAGTTTCACTGCACTCGGATGGTTAAATTGCGAGAAACGTCCATGTGTATATTTATAATTCGCGTCGCCGCCATGTTGGATTTTTGATCACCAAGTTATTTAAAGTCCCATAGGAGAACTTAAGTTCATAGCCCCTATGAAAATAAAATAAAATTAGTTTGATTGCTATAGTAGATTCGTAGATATTCAGAGCCGTCTAAATATTTCGGAAAGTCGCCATGTTGGATTGTTAAATGTATAGGCCATAGAGTCATGTACCATTAGAGGAAAATTATTGCGTAGGTTCATTATTCAAACTTTTACTTCGATCGCATGATTCCGCCACAAGAAATAAAAACTTAATTTTAAAATTCGCAAAGCCGCCATCTCGAGGTTATGTAAACAATTGAACTGAATTAGATACCAGTGCATTACAATGTGTATAGACATTTGCTGTACCAGATTTCATTGCGTTTGGAACATTAAATCGTGAGAAAGGTCTATTGAAAATTTTCAAATTCGCTTGGCCGCCATGTTCATTTTGTAGTTAACTGGTTTTGAAGGTCTCATAGATGAACTTCAAGTAGTGCCCTTTATCTCCGTACAAAATTTCAGGGTGATACCGCTAATAGTTTCGGAGATATAGAATGCCGGTGAAATATTTCGCACATCCGCCATCTTGTGGTTATCTAAACAATTGAACGAAGTTAGATGTCGCTGCATTAAAATGTGTATAAACATATAATATACCAAGTTTTATTGCGTGTGATTGGTTACATCGCGAGAAACGTCTATTGAAAAGTCGCAAATTCGCGTGGCCGCCATGTTGGTTTTGTAGTTACCAGTTTTTCAGAAGTCACATAGGTGAACTTCTAGTAGTTCCCTTTATCACCGTAAAATATTCCCGGGTGATATTGGGAATAGTTTCGGAGATATTGAATGCTGGTGGAATATTTCGCACAGCCGCCATGTTGGATTGGTGAGACGTAACAAAATTTAAAGGGCACGGTCGAGGTCGCCCGGAATAGTGCTATGAACGTACCGAGTTTCATTGAAATCGCTCCAGCCGTTTAGAATTTATTAGGGGGACACACACACACACCTCACACACACTAACACACACGCACACCCACACACACGGACAAAAGGTGATCTCATAAGCCTATTTTTCAAAATTGAAAATAGGCTAAAAATGAGATGGTGTGTGTCTGTCTGTGTGTTACTCAATAATATAAGAACCACTGGTTCGATTTAAATGAAATTTTGCATGGACGTAGCTGATTTACCAGGCTTACATATAGACTACTTTTGATTTCGATATTTTGCACTATTTAAAAATGGCGACTATTTTCATATTTCCATTTCAAATAAAAAGAGACCGCTAAAACTAGCAAAATTTTGATGGCACTATGAGCTTTAAAATTTAATTTTCTATCCGAAAGGGCCTTGTCAATTTTCGTGTATCTCCAACGGTTAGCGAGTTAGTTTTCTATCCGAAAGGGCCTTACCAATTTTCGTGTATCTCCAACGGTTAGCGAGTAAAACCCACATTTGTGACGTCACTACACCCTTTGGTTTCAAAATTTCATATTTCCGTCATACTAATATATAACAAGTAGTTCCGCGAAGAACTATACAGCCTATTTTCATATATCATACTTATGTTAATTGCCTCAATCTACATACAAAATTTCAGTTTGATTGCTGTAATAGATTCGTAGATATTGAGAACCGACTTAATATTTCGGATGGTCGCCATGTTGGATTTTGTATATGCAGGTCCTAGAGTAATGTACTGTTAAATGAAGATTATTGTGTACTTGTAGCATTCAAACTTCAATCGCATGATTAGGACACAAGAAGTAACAAGGAGATTTTAAAATTTCGCACAGCTGCCATCTTGTGGTTATGGAAACAATTGAAATAAATTAGATGCCAGTGGATTAACATTTGTATAAGGATTTCCTGTACCAAGTTTCACTGCACTCGGATGATTAAATTGCGAGAAACGTCCATGTGTATATTTATAATTCGCGTCGCCGCCAAGTTGGATTTTTGATCACCAAGTTATTTAAAGTCCCATAGGAGAACTTAAGTTCATAGCCCCTATGAAAATAAAAAAATTAGTTTGATTGCTATAATAGATTCGTAGATATTCAGAGCCGTCTAAATATTTCGGAAAGTCGCCATGTTGGATTGTTAAATGTATAGGCCATAGAGTCATGTACCATTAGAGGAAAATTATTGCGTAGGTTCATTATTCAAACTTTTACTTCGATCGCATGATTCCGCCACAAGAAATAAAAACCTAATTTTAAAATTCGCAAAGCCGCCATCTCGAGGTTATGTAAACAATTGAACTGAATTAGATACCAGTGCATTACAATGTGTATAGACATTTGCTGTACCAGATTTCATTGCGTTTGGAACATTAAATCGTGAGAAAGGTCTATTGAAAATTTTCAAATTCGCTTGGCCGCCATGTTCATTTTGTAGTTAACTGGTTTTGAAGGTCTCATAGATGAACTTCAAGTAGTGCCCTTTATCTCCGTACAAAATTTCAGGGTGATACCGCTAATAGTTTCGGAGATATAGAATGCCGGTGAAATATTTCGCACATCCGCCATCTTGTGGTTATCTAAACAATTGAACGAAGTTAGATGTCTGTGCATTACAATGTGTATAAACATATATTGCGTTTGATTGGTTACATCGCGAGAAACGTCTATTTAAAAGTCGCAAATTCGCGTGGCCGCCATGTTGGTTTCGTAGTTACCAGTTTTTCAAAAGTCACATAGGTGAACTTCTAGTAGTTCCCTTTATCACCGTAAAATATTCCAGGGTGATATTGGGAATAGTTTCGGAGATATTGAATGCTGGTGAAATATTTCGCACAGCCGCCATGTTGGATTGGTGAGACGTAACAAAATTTAAAGGGCACGGTCGAGGTCGCCCGGAATAGTGCTATGAACGTACCGAGTTTCATTGAAATCGCTCCAGCCGTTTAGAATTTATTAGGGGGACACACACACACACCTCACACACACTCACACACACACGCACACCCACACACACGGACAAAAGGTGATCTCATAAGCCTATTTTTCAAAATTGAAAATAGGCTAAAAATGAGATGGTGTGTGTCTGTCTGTGTGTTACTCAATAATATAAGAACCACTGGTTCGATTTAAATGAAATTTTGCATGGACGTAGCTGATTTACCAGGCTTACATATAGACTACTTTTGATTTCGATATTTTGCACTATTTAAAAATGGCGACTATTTTCATATTTCCATTTCAAATAAAAAGAGACCGCTAAAACTAGCAAAATTTTTATGGCACTATGAGCTTTAAAATTTAATTTTCTATCCGAAAGGGCCTTGTCAATTTTCGTGTATCTCCAACGGTTAGCGAGTTAGTTTTCTATCCGAAAGGGCCTTACCAATTTTCGTGTATCTCCAACGGTTAGCGAGTAAAACCCACATTTGAGACGTCACTACACCCTTTGGTTTCAAAATTTCATATTTCCGTCATACTAATATATAACAAGTAGTTCCGCGAAGAACTATACAGCCTATTTTCATATATCATACTTATGTTAATTGCCTCAATCTACATACAAAATTTCAGTTTGATTGCTGTAATAGATTCGTAGATATTGAGAACCGACTAAATATTTCGGATGGTCGCCATGTTGGATTTTGTATATGCAGGTCCTAGAGTAATGTACTGTTAAATGAAGATTATTGTGTACTTGTAGCATTCAAACTTCAATCGCATGATTAGGACACAAGAAGTAACAAGGAGATTTTAAAATTTCGCACAGCTGCCATCTTGTGGTTATGGAAACAATTGAAATAAATTAGATGCCAGTGGATTAACATTTGTATAAGGATTTCCTGTACCAAGTTTCACTGCACTCGGATGGTTAAATTGCGAGAAACGTCCATGTGTATATTTATAATTCGCGTCGCCGCCATGTTGGATTTTTGATCACCAAGTTATTTAAAGTCCCATAGGAGAACTTAAGTTCATAGCCCCTATGAAAATAAAAAAAATTAGTTTGATTGCTATAATAGATTCGTAGATATTCAGAGCCGTCTAAATATTTCGGAAAGTCGCCATGTTGGATTGTTAAATGTATAGGCCATAGAGTCATGTACCATTAGAGGAAAATTATTGCGTAGGTTCATTATTCAAACTTTTACTTCGATCACATGATTCCGCCACAAGAAATAAAAACTTAATTTTAAAATTCGCAAAGCCGCCATCTCGAGGTTATGTAAACAATTGAACTGAATTAGATACCAGTGCATTACAATGTGTATAGACATTTGCTGTACCAGATTTCATTGCGTTTGGAACATTAAATCGTGAGAAAGGTCTATTGAAAATTTTCAAATTCGCTTGGCCGCCATGTTCATTTTGTAGTTAACTGGTTTTGAAGGTCTCATAGATGAACTTCAAGTAGTGCCCTTTATCTCCGTACAAAATTTCAGGGTGATACCGCTAATAGTTTCGGAGATATAGAATGCCGGTGAAATATTTCGCACATCCGCCATCTTGTGGTTATCTAAACAATTGAACGAAGTTAGATGTCTGTGCATTACAATGTGTATAAACATATATTGCGTTTGATTGGTTACATCGTGAGAAACGTCTATTTAAAAGTCGCAAATTCGCGTGGCCGCCATGTTGGTTTCGTAGTTACCAGTTTTTCAAAAATCACATAGGTGAACTTCTAGTAGTTCCCTTTATCACCGTAAAATATTCCAGGGTGATATTGGGAATAGTTTCGGAGATATTGAATGCTGGTGAAATATTTCGCACAGCCGCCATGTTGGATTGGTGAGACGTAACAAAATTTAAAGGGCACGGTCAAGGTTGCCCGGAATAGTGCAATGAACGTACCGAGTTTCATTGAAATCGCTCCAGCCGTTTAGAATTTATTAGGGGGGGAAACACACACACCTCACACACTCACACACACACGCACACACACACACGGACAAAAGGTGATCTCATATGCCTATTTTTCAAAATTGAAAATAGGCTAAAAATGAGATGGTGTGTGTCTGTCTGTGTGTTACTCAATAACATAAGAACCACTGGTTCGATTGAAATGAAATTTTGCATGGACGTAGCTGATTTACCCGGCTTACATAAAGGCTACTTTTGATATCGATATTTTGCACTATTTAAAAATGGCGACTATTTTCATATTTCCATTTCAAATAAAAAGAGAACGTTAAGAAATAGCAATATTGTGATGGCACTACGAGCTTTAAAGTTTAATTTTCTATCCGAGGGGCCCTTATCTATTTTCGTATATCTCCAACGGTTAGCGAGTAAAACCTAAATATGTCTCATAAAACATGGTCAACGCCGAGCGATGTTCGTCTATGTTAGTCTCTACGTGAACTGTTTTATTTATAAATGTAGTTTGTTGGGTCCGAAACTAGACGTGATTTTGAGTCTAATTTTATACTCTTTGTGCCGGTTATTGTATGTGAGTATTTGGATCTTTACGCTGTTTCACAATGTTATAGGGCTTTGTACTTTGCACGGTATGCTTTCATCCTTCTTATCGATTTGTTTTTCGTTAAATGAATATTTCAGTTGGCCAATATTTATCTGCTTTTTGTCGTTTCTTACCATGATCAGAAACCCAAATTCACAGACGAATGTGTCGAAGACTATCGACTGTCACATTAGTTTATTTACTGTTCATATTAATCTTACTGTAGAACTGGGCAAATTTATTTCAATAAAGTAGGTAGACTATTTTGACTTTCGCGGGCAATAAAAGAAAACCAGCACGAAAGACGCGGTAAACCTAGAAAAGTTGCTGAGTTTTAATTGCTTGGCCCTGAAATTGAATATACATCTTATGGAAGCCTTTATAGGGAGGTGAAAGACTGTTTTAACCTTTAGCACTCGCAGTAAAATAGCTGAGGTGTTCTAAATAAGAATTGAGGTATCGCACAGTTTGCCACTCCTTTGGTAGTCCGCAAATGGACCACAAGAGCCGGCTGATGAACAATCTCGGAGTAACTAGGCGTTATCTCGCACAAGACACGACATAAACTTAGAAAAAAATTCTGTGATTAATTTGTTTTTATTATTATTATGTGGGATGATTGAAGTTTGTTCCGTTACTGTTACTCTTTAACATGACATGGTACTGCACCCTTATATCTGCATGATCCACCAAAATCCCAGGTTGGAAATCATAGTGGATTGTAGCATCTTGGAGTCCCGGCTAAAAACAGCATGGTGCTGCTTGGCGAAAACACTCAGAATAAGGGACAGGATTTTCTCTAAGCGGAATGTCCTATAGTAACTAACTACAGAACAATAGGGTTCTCTATCTACTCAGGAACAATGAGAATCTATGAAAATCTCGGGCGTAAGGATGCGGATTAGGTCCCTCGGGAACTTCCACCCTACAGCACATTCGTCTACCATTTAACTACAAAGATAATGCCAATTTCCTATAAAACAAATCAGGGAAACGTAACAACGTTCCTGTCGTATTTATTGTCTAAACAATACACGTCTCCTAACTCTTGAATAAAAATGTATGACCAAATGTCATTGCTTTATAAACAACAAACACGTATACGTTTCCTCTGGTAACCATTAAAAACATTATCCGACTCGCTTTAATAAGCTTAAACAAAACTTGACTTGAATAGCAGCAAACAACTGCTTTGCCCTAGGTAACGGGAGTTCAATAACAAGAAAAAAATGTTATTAAGCTAAAAATTAAATATTCCCAAAATTTAAATGAATTTACCCCTGACGTAGATCTCCGTCATTACAAATACTATCCATTACTCTATACAATTATCTCCCGCGTCTTATCATTGAAAAATTCTTCTCTTGGAAGTAATAAAACACTCTATTTAAATATTAATCATAAATTAAAAATAATAATGCGCGTAAATATAATTATAAACCTATCCTTAATTTCCTAATACAACATTATGTACAACCTAAATTAGTGGCGTCGTAGTTCAACAACTACTCTATAAAAATGAAATATATACACAACTCGCCGTTTTTCTACTGACCTTAGAAATAAATCATTCTCCTTACTATGTCTCATTAGTGTTACTGTGACAATCCGGGATTCTATAATCCATACAATTAAGTAGAAACTTAGTTTAAAGACCTCCTAAAACTTGTCTGTCAATAATAAAAATACTTAATAAAAATACATACTTTCTTTCACTGCGTTGAATAATTAACGTAAATTCAATATCTACTTCAGAACCATTTAATAGATCTCAGTTTACTCTCAGTTTCAACGAAAATCCATTAAACCCTATATTTGCTTTCAGATTTAACTTCATCTAGGATCCACTGTCCTGTGAATTTCAAGGAGTTTCATTTTTATGAGACTATTGCAATAACTTCCAATAATAACAATAAACATCAATAACACTGCATCTTCGTAAACGTCCTATTTCAACCTCAAATATGCGTAAATCTGTCACTACAGACATTTCTTAAACAATTGACTAATGGCTTCACAATCGCTCATTGTCTTACAATAGATGCCTCCGTCTATTACGGGAATAATAAATCTCACTCTCCGAGATGCTTCGCAGTTCCTTTCAAAAACATAATGCTTCTTGACTCACTTCTCATTAGCAAATTCTTTCCATAATTGCAACAATCATAATAAAATATTTAATAAAAATACTGGTTCTATCAATGAATTACTTTGACAGGTAATATGATAAAATACTAGTCTTCAAACAACAATCTTATTTCTGTTCATCATTCGCATTTCTATAAAAGATTTCCATTAGCTGCAATATTTCTTTAAACTCTTTCTTCGCATTCTTATTACTTCAAAATACGTTATACTTCATCTTTGTTAACTTCACATTGTATTTCTTTACATATTCTTTCTTTAAAATATTTTTACAAAACTTCAATACTTCATAAATGTCAGTCAACAAATATTTATCATTAAATATGTCTAATAAGTTATCAGATTGTGACTTGACATGGATCTCTACATACGATCTTTAAGAATCGCATTCATTAAAAAAATAACTCAATATAACGTTCGTGGAATAAATTTCCGTCATTATTATCGTTGACAAAAACAATATTTTACAATTCAAAAATACACAAAATGTGATCTGAACACATTTAAACATTACCATAAATATATCCTGAACTAAACTGTAAAATCTCTCCATTCAAAGTTCGAAAGTCGCATAATTCAAAAATATTCTAAGTAAAAAATTCCAATATATTCAAAATCGACGCAAAACGTGAATACACATCCGCATGATGTATTTACGAAAATTTAACCTCGCAAATTACAATACTATCATAAAAATGTAGGAAAATGGGTTCAACAAATAGTTTTTCGGATATTCTTCAAATGTCTACAAAACTACAAGTGGGATGAGTATATCGTTGGTCCAGAGACTACCTTGTGTTGCGTTAATGATGTCTAGAAGTGGGCTTCCTTTGCTGTTCCTTAGAAACGGACTGTTTCCAATAGCGCTAGACTGCATGATGTGGTTTGGTCTGCTCCAGTCCCGTACAGAAGTTCCCGTGCGGTCAAGTCCGTGATTCGAACTCCGTCATCATCGAGTTGCCGTTCTCTCCGCCGGTGGTTCTTCTTGTGCGAGATGGGTTAACCCTTTCTCTCTTGAATGGCATCGGGTCTACCCTGATCGCCCTCGTTCTGGAAAATTCTTCTATCTTCTTCGCCGTAAATCTGATATACAGTGTCATTTTTGGCCGGTGAAATGACTTGTAGATTTAGTTGTAGAATTGTCTGCACGGGAGAGGTGAGATGTTAGTCTCCCCCGCGAGATCGATGTTATGTCATTCCGGATACTCTCGTTGTCGTCATAGTTCTGCTCCCATAACTATTTAGTTGATCATCTTGTCTGCTGTAGATTCAGTGAGTAATACCTCCCTCAACTTCAGGAGTTTCGACATATTAAATTCTGTAGATTTGCTTAAAAATACTTTCCAATATCGTTCTCGTTGGATGTCGACTTAATAGGTTGACTTGCACAATACTAAGTGCCTTCGATGAAGATATCTGCTTGCTTTGTATGACTGTCGAGTTACACGTTGATACGTCTGTCTCCGCTGACGGTGTAATTATTAAAGGCCGTGATTCCTCTGTCCGATTTTCCTCATCAAATTTACAAGCCCGCGTCCTTTTAAAACCAAGGATCTGATTGGTCGCTGATGATTGATGGTCGTAATATTCCTTAATAAAATAAATAATGAGTTATATTTATAATAAATAGTTCTTACGTATTATTTTATATCTTCTCTGGTGTTACGATGTTTTAAAATCATCCCGGTAATTAGCAAAGTTTATAACATTATTTCGTCTTGTTTTGTAAGGCCGCTTCTCATTGGCTGGGTGTCGCCTGCCTCCCTAAGGTTTTCTCCCTCCACGCCTCAGCCACGCGTATCACGCGCGCCTGGGGTGGGGTCTCTTCTCGGGAATACTCGGTCCTCTTCAAGCATGCTCGTCCGGTCTTTGTCTTGCACGACGCAATTTGACTCTCTGCTACTGCACGTGGCTATGAACATTGTCATTGGCTAGCCGAATTAACTAAGTTAACTGGCGAAGTAACAAACCGGTCTTCTGGTCGACTTCCAGCATAGCTATATTTTAGCATGGGACAATTTAGAAAACTCTGCGGAGATGAATAATTTCTGGCTCGCATCACAAAAGAGCACAATCCTCACTCAACTTCCATTACAAAAGCGTATAACAATGCTTTTGGAATGCATTCTTCTTAACTAAATTGTACCATAAATTAATTCTCTATTCAGTCTCTCTAAAGTAGCGTTTTAAGTTCTTTGCATTGTAATTGCCAATCGTCGTGAGTGTTCACAATTTCGTAGCAGTTATTATCATAACTCTGCGCTACTTTGAACGGACTGTATTACGTCTTCGCAAATCGAGGGTATATTTGCATAGTTTAGTTTAGTTTGGGCAAGGGCCCAAATCTGTTTATTTAAACCAAATCTACTTGTTAATTGTCACTTTAACTCAGAGAGTCATATCGTGGCATACAGATAATAAACACATAGATAACATAAATTTACAGTATGGCATTAGATAATTAAACCAAATGTTCATTCGGCATTTCATAGCTTCCTAGTTATTTCAAAACGTAATAATGCTTTGCAGTAGTTATCTTCATTCACAATATCACTGGGCAACTTTTCTGATGGAGACTGCACAAAGTTCTTTCTTAATCATAAATGTGGACAGAGTGTTCTTCATTTTTTGACAGCTCTCCATGGGAGACACATCACAGAAAGAATTACTTTGATTTCCCTATCGAGCCCTTACTGGCTGTAAGAGTCTGATGAGTTTTGTAATAAGGAAAAAAAAAAAACATCAAACTCACAGGAAAAATCTACAGACAGCAATATGTGGATGTACTGTAGTAATCGTATACCTAGTTAATACAGATAGGCTCTCCTAGGCTTTAACAAGAGGGGGGCGTGGTGGCGCAGCGGTCAAGCTGTATGCCTCTCACCAAGGCGGACCGGGTTCGATTCCCGGTCAATGCATGTGAGATTTTCGATGTGAAATGCCATGTCCTGTGGTTCGGATTCCACGTAAAACGGAGGTCCCGTGGCTTATGATCGCTAGATTAACGGTCACGTTAAACTACAAGCTTCCTTCCTTCCTTTTGGCTTTAACAAGATGTATACCTTAGGAAGCCATCTCCTGTACTTGAATGCTTAATTTACATGCATCTTTGTTCTGAATCTCATCCGACGCTTTCTTATTCCACATTGCCCTGATGGTATTAAATATTTTGCTAATTGACCTGCTTTCCCCCATTCCCTTTTTAGTAATTTAATTAAAGTGTGATACTCATTTTCATTTTCTATTCTGTTTAGATCTGCTTTGTCTACAAACTTTGCTCTTATCGTTTTAATTTCCTTGCATTCCCTGATCAGGTGCGCTGCACCCATAACCTTCCCACAAAACAGGCAAATGTCCTATTTTCCTACTTCTCTCAACGCTTTGTTCTTATACACCCCCATTAACCACCAAATTATCCCTCTCATTTCTCTCTTCATTAGACATTGAGGCTTCATGCTTATAAAGTTCCTTATTTCGCAGAACTCCGTTAAGGTTCTCCTACTAGTGCACTCTTCTCTTAGCACCTGCAATTCTACGTCATTAACCCTTCTACACACTTTCTTACACACCCTACCTTCCTCTCTTTGTAAGTCCCTATCCCATAGATAACCCATTCCTAATCTTTCCAGCACACTTCTTACCCCGTCCACCCAGTAGTCCTCTTGCTGATACTTCATTTGGTGCAGGTAAGCTACCTTTAGCATCCCCCCCCCCCCTGCTTTTAAACGAATCCAAGACTTTATGTCCTTTTTTATGATATGTCGTCTAATGCTTACAACCTCACACAACATTCTCGCTCCACAATTCGCCGTGCAACTAGGTAGCCCCAAAATTATCTTGGCAAACCTACTTACAATACTGTCCAGGGTTTTCGTCCCTTCCTCTAAACCCCAAACTTCCGCTCCATAAAGTGCTCTTGAAAGGATGAGTGCGTTAAACACATTCTTATACACTTTGTAGTCAAGATTCGGTAACTTACGCTCTAACACTTTAACACTCGCCAATGCCGCTAGCCCTTTCGATTTTGCCCTTTTAATTTGTTCGGTCCATTTTCTATTACTCGCCATTATCGTTCCTAGATACTCAAGTTTTTTCACCGTCTCTAACTGTGACCCATACATGACCCACTTTTCATTCTTAGCCAGATTAACTCCCTTTTTGCAGACCATAACTTTGGTCTTACTCGGGTTAATTTTTAAGTTCCAGTCCTCACAATATTTCAAAATCTCGTCAATACTATATTGCATATTATAGGGTGTTAGAGCAAGCAGAAGGATGTCATCAGCAAAAGCTAGGCCCGGGATATCATAACTGTCCAAGCAAGGGTTGGACCGTTGCTCAAAGCCCTTTGAATCGAAAATATCGTTGATAAATAGCAAAAAAAAAGCACCGGGGATAATTTGCATCCCTGTTTTAATCCTATATTAGACGTTATCTCTCCTACAATTACATCATCTTTAGTTTTAATTGCACATTTCACTTCGGAATACACATTCTCAATTGCTCTTATCATTTTATGTGACACCCCGATTTTTCCCAGTTTAGCCATGACAGCTCCCCTGCTCACTGAATCAAACGCCTTCTCCAAAGCAATAGCTGTGATATACAGCTTACCTCTTTTCCTTCTTGTGTACTTGTCCATCACCGTTTTCACCACCATTATATTGTCACTGGTCCTCATCCCTTTTCTGAACCCTCTGCCCATGCTATTAAACGCATGGATAAGACCCCGTTGTACATTTTGCTCAAATTATCAAGCAAAGTTATGCCTCTATAGTTGCCTGGGTCTAGTTTGTCTCCACGCTTCTTATATATTGGACAAATTATCCCCTACTGCCACGCCCTCGGAAATCTACCTCCTTCACAAATCAAGTTAAAGATTTTTACCAAGCTGTCCATCATGAACCTATTGTTACTCAACTCTTGCCAAAATTCATTTGTTATCCCCGAAATAGCACCTGACTTCCGTCCTTTACTTTTTGCCAATACTTCCTTAATTTCCTCTATCGATATGACTTGGTTCAGCATAGGCAGAGCGGCCTCCAGCCCCCTCGGGACGCCAAACTCATCTCTCTTCCTCCAATTATCTTCAGCATTTAACAGATTCTCATAATATGCAATCCGTACTTCATCACTAATATAGCTCCCCCCACCACTTCTGCGCCCCCTACAGTAAGAATTTATCCTGCTCCACACTTTCCTAGAGTCGTTAGCTTTAGAATCCTTATTTAGTGCTGCTGCTTCCTTACCCAACCATTCATCATTCATTTTGCTGAGCAGTTCCCTATATTCTTTCCTTAGACGACAAAATTCTACTCTCATCGTATCATCGCCTCCTCTCTTGTATAATTTCAGTGCCCTAATAACTTCGGTTTTCTTCCTTCTACAAGATTCATCGTACCATCCTTTAATTCTCCCTACATTTCCTCTAGCCTTCACGCGCATTTTCCGCCCGGCCATCATAATTGCATTTTCAACCATACTTATTACCCCTTCAATTTCATCACTACTGATCATTAAACTTATCCCTAACTTATCAGCTCAAAATTTTCTCCCTGGAAGTAGTTCTGGAACTCTCTGCAGTTTTCCTCCCTCCATCTGAATCTATTTACTTTTCACTCTTTAGCTTTAACTTGTGGGTTCCCTTTTGATTTTGATTTTGTCACCGCTCCCTGCATGTTGACGACAATTGGTAGGTGGTGTGATTCCCCCCATTCTTCAACAGTGAACCTCTTAATTAGGGCTAGTGCTCCTCTGGAACATATTGCTAAGTCTATTACACTTCCTCCACTCTCTGTTATATATGTCAGGTTACCTCCTTCATCCCCCACACAGACACCATTTAATATATATAGCTCTTCTGCACCACATAGTTCCAAAATCTTTTCTCCGTTCTTGTTACATTCCTTGTCTTTGCTGTGCCTATCCCCACATACGGCCTCGGCAACCCCCTTGCTGTAAAGGGGCTTTCTGTCTGCAACCCTCGCATTGAAGTCCTCTAAAAGCACAATCTCTGCCTCTTCATATATATTTTCAATTCTGTTTATTTCAATAGCTAACTCATCGAAAAAGCTTTCTCTTGCATACGTGGAATTCTCCGGCGGGTTGTAGACAAAGCCGAAACATACCGTTCCTTTCCCCCTCCCCCTAATATCTGCTTTTACCCACACTACTTCTTCCAGTTCTGAACTAATAAATTATGATAATTCCCTCACCTCTTCTTTAATTAAAACAACAATTCCCCCCGGGAACCTACTGGTACGAGCTTTCCTAATCTTAGGTTTTGTATATATATTGAAGCCATCAATTTTAACCTCGCAACCTGCAGGGAGCCAACTCCCAACAAATCCTACAATCTGCATATCTTCTATTAGGGTCAAAACTACATCGTTCCCTCTCATTTAAAAAACCCTCTATATTTACGCTAGCAATATTCCAGTTAAGTTATTTTTTACCCCTACCCTCTTCGCTGGCGGTGGCTTTACTTCTAGTAACTCTAGCTTTCTTTAGCTCTAGTATACTGCCACCTGGAGAAGAAATGACCTCCTTCTCCACATTAAACTGCTCTGTCAAGGTTTTCTTGCCCCAAAGTTCTTTTAGACTAGTAACTCGTTGTTTGACAGTCTCACCTTTCTGCAAAGCACGCACGTGTCCGGTGTTCCTGGCGCTGACGTTAGTCGTTCCTGCTCGCGCCACTTCCGTATTGGACTTGGAGGTCGATGCTCTGTGTTGAATCACCACCGCACTTCCCTCTGAACCGACAGCTGCTTCCACCTGGTTGCTAGGTCTAACTGTCTCCTGTTGCTGTTGCTTCTCCATATCCTGGAGTTGTGCCACTGTCCAATCCCGATTCCAGTTGTTGCCGCTAACCGCCAGTCTATTGCCTTTTACGTAAGCCTTGAGACCCGAGTTCCTTGCCTTCCTTAAATGAAACTGCAAGGTCCGTTGCTCGCTTGCCTCTTCTTTACTCATTTCTCTCCTTACCCATATCCTCTCCCCTTTCAGGTTCTTTGTGTTAGCCAGAATTCTGTGAGCCATCAGCGAAGACACTAACGACACTTTCACGGGCCTCGTGCCCTTTCCCCGCCCTATCCTGGTCACATTGTCAATCTCTGAACCTCCAATGTTTATCCGCATGCCTTCACAAATCACTCGGAGCACCTTGGATGTCAGATCCTCGGTGCTTTCATTGACATCTTCCTTTATTCCGTAAATGAAGACGTTTTTCTTTCTCTCATCCAGCTTGGTCTTCCTTAATTCATTTAGCTCCACCTCTAATAACTTCACCTTTTCTCTTAGATCTTTTATCTCTCTACTATTCTTGGCCAGCCTTTCTGTCACTATTCCCATCTCTTCACTTATACATGTCTTCATCTCCTTGAATTCCGTACATTGCTCTCGAAGAATGTCCCGGATATGGTCATTTTGTGACACTTCCTTTACAATTTCCCTTATTTTTTCCATTTCTTGCCATCCCAGCTGACCAGGCCCTGGGTTTGACTCCACTCCTCCAATTAATAGTAGCGTCGCCACCACCAGCGCTACCATCCCCATCGCCAAAACCCCCATCTGTTCAGTGACGTTGCCCACTATCACTTTCCCGACACCGAAATCGCACTTCACTCTAGCCTGCCAGCGGCCGATGACCGCCCGGTACTGCTGATATATTTGCTTAGAAACATCAGCCTTCGTTGGTCTTTTAATGACTACTGTGTCATCTCTTCTTAGCGGTGTGTCGTAACTTTTTCCTAGCGTGCGCTTTTAACGTCGCTCTGCCGCTGTGATTAGATTCTGGTGGGCTGCCTCTACTCTTCTTTCCCTCGTTGGTAGATTATCCTTAGGTATTCTTCTATCCTTATTGCAGTATTTAGGAGAATTACTTCGTCATTTCCATAGTAGGTGAAGATTTCTTCCGTCTATTGCTCCTGTCATTCTGACTTATTTCTTCTCCCAGAGGTCTCCTTATTACCCCTGTTTTCCGCTCTACTTATTCCAGGTTTTGGTTCCTCCTCTCTCTGTCTATCTTCTCTCGTTCTCTGATTATCCCGCTGTTGGTTTCGAATGTAGTTTCGATTTTACTGGTTCCTTCTCTGTTGGAAATTCTGACGATTATAATTTTCATCGTTCCAGTTTTTGTATCGCGAATATCCTTGGCGATTACTGGCGTTGTTGTCGCTATTACCTCTCTGGTAATAGTTATTCTGGCGATAGTTGTTGTACTGATTACCCTGTCTTCTGTTTTGGGTATTGTTCCGAGAATATCGCTGGTATCGCCTGCTATCTTGCTGCCTACGGTTTTGATACTCATTTCGATGATTTTGCGTATACCCATTTCTAATAGGTACTCCTCTCCTATTTTCTCCTACGTTTTCTTCTGTCTGCTGCGTCTCGTCGATCATAATCGTATTTATCTCGCGGTTATCTGTCCTCGGGCTACGAAAACTTGGACTCGTTGTGCTGGATGTATAGTCTAATTGTCTCAACAAATCATCCATTTCCTGTAGACTAGACACTCGAGATGCGATAATATTTCTTCGCACATCGGCTGGAAATTGCCGTGATATCGTCTGAATCATTTCTATGTCTGACGGTGCTGGCTGCAAATACTGAAGACGTGCCAATTGTGTCGAGAAGTAGCTAACGTAGCGTGTTGGATGCGAACTAGCATACTTGCGCGAGTATGCTTCTGCTCAGACGTTTTGTTGCTCGTCCACCGACCAAAATCGTTGTATGAGGGTGCTAGCAAAGTCCTCAAAACATAGGAAAGTCCAACGGAAAGCCCTATACCACTGAAGAGCGGTAGTATTCAAATAGCGCTCTACCAGTCGTAATTTTCTTTCCTCGGGAACGTTATTTTCCAAAAAATATTCAGAGACGTCATTTATGAACTCGATTGGCGTTATACCATCGTTTCCTGGAAAAGTACGTGGTTTCTGGTCAATATTACGAATGATCATAACATTAGGAATACCTGATGACGTATTTCCTTGTGGCATATTCTCGTTAGGTGTTGAGAATCGCACTTGACTATCTCTGCCTGGCGATAAATTTAATCTTCTCACCCGGAATAGTTCCTCTTCTAATCTGTCTATTTGCTCTTGCAATCTATTTCGTTCTTCTCTGAAATTATTCCCTTCTACACATCGACGCGTCTTCCTTACTTAACTCAATAGTCTGGCCTTTCATTACATCCTCCACATTGTGAGAATTGCTTAATTTTAAGTCCTGCAATTTACTTTTAATTAACTCAATTTCGCTATTTAAATTGGAGACTTTACCTTCTAGTTCGAGATTTACATGTTCTTTAATTTTATCGCTCAGATCTGGTTCTAAATCTACGGAAAATATAGATTGTAAACTCCGTATTTTTTTAATAAAGTCATTCCTGACTTCCTCAATATCTTTAGTGCTACGATATTTTGCTATAACAAGTTTCTTAGAGAAACCATCTTCTAATCTCTTTACAGTTATGCCTGAGGCTTCAATTAACTCATTTTTGAGTACACCAATACTTTCACTCACCACATACAGTACTTTATATCAATTTCAATATCAGCCCTTACAAGATCAGTTCTCTGATTCACCTGAATCTGTAACATTGCTACAGCTTTCTTCAACTCATCCAGGTTGGAGTTGATACCTAGATTCTCAGATTGGAGCTTGCCTAATTTGAGGGTAATATTATCCTGAATTTCTGTTAGCTTTTTGCTATTGTCTTCTGACTGAATTTCTAATGCTGCCAAAGATGTTTGGGTCCCAGCTATTGTATTCCGTGTTTCAGTGGATTGGGTTTGCAAGGTATTTAAAGTTGCTTGAGTGGTAGCTAATATAGTTTTAGTCTCTGTATTCTGTGTTTGCAGAGTAGCTAATGTGTCTTTAGTTTCATTAGAGTTAGTTTGCAGGGTAGCTAACGTTACTTGGGAACTAACTACCGTAGCTTGGCTCTCAATTGCACTATTCTGGCATTCCCTAGTTATCCTATCTGCGTCATCTTTAGCATCCTCTCAATTTTTTCTGCATTTCTCTTAATTTCTCGTTCTAACCTTTTCTGGTTTTGGTGGGTAGCTAGGTGTAGGGCTTCTAAGTCCTTATCAAATTTACCCTGAGTCTCTTGCAATGTAGCAAACATTGCCTTAATAGCATCCAGGTCTCCTGGCATCTTCTTTTCTTGAGAAAGAGGGAACATACGCTATGACAACAATCAAGAATATCCGAAATAACTACCATTTATACCACTACAATTGAATGAAAGAGATTCTACCGTTTATCAGTTAATTTAACCTATTTTATAAATATATATGACTTCCTTTAAAATTACAGATTCCAGACCTGTCTTCCTTCTCTGACAAATTATCTTTTGTAGTCAACGGTCTCTCAAAATAAACTCTAACAACACTCCTACTTGACAATATAAAATTTACATAACTTATGGCGTAAAAATCAGCATACAACCGGTAACTTAAATAAATGAGATCTAGCCATTACCTTCCTAAGGTTCATCTTTGGACTAGCCTTCCTTTAATAGCAATACATAGTTAATCATTCAGGTTAGATTGCTTTCATATCTCCATTCTTACCTCGATAAACCTTGGTCGACTTTTATTACTAATTTCAAGTCTTCCTCCGATGATCTTACACTCTCGTGTAACAATTAACAATGTCTTCTAAGGCGATCACATCATGTCAAGGTTCCACAATGCGTCTACCTTTCACCTAACTACCGAAACAAGTTCCTTGCCAACAGAACATTGGGCTTACCAGTAACTAACATGTTGGTAGTTCTATAAAAAAAACTACGCTGACAACTGAAGTACCAAAATCACAAGCACTCATGTTTGTAGCGTCTTAAAATACTAGACTGGCAACTGAGGGTCTAAATCACAAGCCGAACACGTTGCAGGCGCAATATAAATAATTCGAGGCACTCAACAAAGAGCCAAAATCACTAGCCAACACGTTGGCAGCGCCATAAAAATTCTGCACCCTTATATATGGATGATCCACCAAAATCCCAGGTTGGAAATCATAGTGGATTGTAGCATCCTGGAGTCGTGGCTAAAAAAAGCATGGTGCTACTTGGTGAAAACACTCAGAATAAGGGACAGGATTTTCTCTAAGCGGAATGTGCTATAGTAACTAACTACAGAACAGTAGGGTTCTCTATCTACTCAGGAACAATGAGAATCTATGAAAATCTCGGGCGTAAGGATGCGGATTAAGTCCCTCGGAAACTTCCACCCTACAGCACATTCGTCTACCATTTAACTACAAAGATAATGCCAATTTCCTATAAAACAAATCAGGGAAACGTAACAACGTTCCTGTCGTATTTATTGTCTAAACAATACACGTCTCCTAACTCTTGAATAAAAATGTATGACCAAATGTCATTGCTTTATAAACAACAAACACGTATACGTTTCCTCTGGAAACCATTAAAAACATTATCCGACTCGCTTTAATAAGCTTAAACAAAACTTGACTTGAATAGCAGCAAACAACTGCTTTGCCCTAGGTAACGGGAGTTCAATAACAAGAAAAAAATGTTATTAAGCTAAAATTTAAATATTCCCAAAATTTAAATGAATTTACCCCTGACGTAGATCTCCGTCATTACAAATACTATCCATTACTCTATACAATTATCTCCCGCGTCTTATCATTGAAAAATTCTTCTCTTGGAAGTAATAAAACACTCTATTTAAATATTAATCATAAATTAAAAATAATAATGCGCGTAAATATAATTATAAACCTATCTTTTTAATTCCTAATACAACATTATGTACAACCTAAATTAGTGGCGTCGTAGTTCAACAACTACTCTATAAAAATGAAATATATACACAACTCTCCGTTTTTCAACTGACCTTAGAAATAAATCATTCTCCTTACTATGTCTCATTAGTGTTACGGTGACAATCCGGGATTCTATAATCCATACAATTAAGTAGAAACTTAGTTTAAAGACCTCCTAAAACTTGTCTGTCAATAATAAAAATATTTAATAAAAATGCATACTTTTTTCACTGCGTTGAATAATTAACGTAAATTCAATATCTACTTCAGAACCATTTAATAGATCTCAGTTTACTCTCAGTTTCAAAGAAGATCCATTAAACCCTATAATTGCTTTCAGATTTAACTTCATCTAGGATCCACTGTCCTGTGAATTTCAAGGAGTTTCATTTTTATGAGACTATTGCAATAACTTCCAATAATAACAATAAACATCAATAACACTGCATCTTCGTAAACGTCCTATTTCAACCTCAAATATGCGTAAATCTGTCACTACAGACATTTCTTAAACAATTGACTAATGGCTTCACAATCGCTCATTGTCTTACAATAGATGCCTCCGTCTATTACGGGAATAATAAATCTCACTCTCCGAGATGCTTCGCAGTTCCTTTCAAAAACATAATGCTTCTTGACTCACTTCTCATTAGCAAATTCTTTCCATAATTGCAACAATCATAATAAAATATTTAATAAAAATAATGGTTCTATCAATGAATTACTTTGACAGGTAATATGATAAAATACTAGTCTTCAAACAACAATCTTATTTCTGTTCATCATTCACATTTCTATAAAAGATTTCCATTAGCTGCAATATTTCTTTAAACTCTTTCTTCACAATCTTATTACTTCAAAATACGCTATACTTCATCTTTGTTAACTTCACATTGTATTCCTTTACATATTCTTTCTTTAAAATATTTTTACAAAACTTCAATACTTCATAAATGTCAGTCAAC
Organism: Meconema thalassinum; assembly: GCA_946902985.2. Taxonomy (NCBI): domain Eukaryota; kingdom Metazoa; phylum Arthropoda; class Insecta; order Orthoptera; family Tettigoniidae; genus Meconema; species Meconema thalassinum. The sequence continues at coordinate 21,311,927 of OX336391.1, forward strand.
AAATATTTATCATTAAATATGTCTAATAAGTTAACAGATTGTGACTTGACATGGATCTCTACATACGATCTTTAAGAATCGCATTCATTAAAAAAATAACTCAATATAACGTTCGTGGAATAAATTTCCGTCATTATTATCGTTGACAAAAACAATATTTTACAATTCAAAAATACACAAAATGTGATCTGAACACATTTAAACATTACCATAAATATATCCTGAACTAAACTGTAAAATCTCTCCATTCAAAGTTCGAAAGTCGCATAATTCAAAAATATTCTAAGTAAAAAATTCCAATATATTCAAAATCGACGCAAAACGTGAATACACATCCGCATGATGTATTTACGAAAATGTAACCTCGCAAATTACAATACTATCATAAAAATGTAGGAAAATGGGTTCAATAAATAGTTTTTCGGATATTCTTCAAATGTCTACAAAACTACAAGTGGGATGAGTATATCGTTGGTCCAGAGACTACCTTGTGTTGCGTTAATGATGTCTGGAAGTGGGCTTCCTTTGCTGTTCCTTAGAAACGGACTGTTTCCAATAGCGCTAGACTGCATGATGTGGTTTGGTCTGCTCCAGTCCCGTACAGAAGTTCCCGTGCGTTCAAGTCCGGGATTCGAACTCCGTCATCATCGTGTTGCCGTTCTCTCCGCCGGTGGTTCTTCTTGTGCGAGATGGGATAATCCTTTCTCTCTTGAATGGCATCGGGTCTACCCTGATCGCCCTCGATCTGGAAAATTCTTCTATCTTCTTCGCCGTATATCTAATATACAGTGTCATTTTTGGCTGGTGAAATGACTTGTAGACTTAGTTGTAGAATTGTCTGCACGGAAGAGGTAAGATGTTAGTCTCCCCCGCGAGATCAATGCTATGTCATTCCGGATACTCTCGTTGTCGTCATAGTTCTTCTCCCATAACTATTTAGTTGATCATCTTGTCTGCTGTAGATTCAGTGAGTAATACCTCCCTCACCTTCAGGAGTTTCGACATATTAAATTCTGTAGATTTGCTTAAAAATACTTTCCAATATCGTTCTCGTTGAATGTCGACTTAATAGGTTGACTTGCACAATACTAAGTGCCTTCGATGAAGATATCTGCTTGCTTTGTATGACTGTCGAGTTAAACGTCGAGACGTCTGTCTCCGCTGACGGTGTAATTATTAAAGGCCGTGATTCCTCTGTCCGATTTTCCTCATCAAATTTACAAGCCCGCGTCCTATTCAATCCAAGGATCTGATTGGTCGCTGATGATTGATGCTCATAATATTCCTTAATTAAATAAATAATGAGTTGCATTTATAATAAATAGTTCTTACTTATTATTTTATATCTTCTCTGGTGTTACGATGTTTTAAAATCATCCCGGTAATTCGCAAAGTTCATTACATTATTTGGTCTTGTTTAAGTAAGGCCGCTTCTCATTGGCTGGGTGTCGCCTGCCTCTCTAAGGTTTTCTCCCTCCACGCTTCAGCCACGCGTATCACGCGCGCCTGGGGTGGGACCTCTTCTCGGGAATACTCGGTCCTCTTCGAGCATGTTCGTCCGGTCTTTGTCTTGCACGACGCAATTTGACTCTCTGCTACTGCACGTGGCTATGAACATTGCCATTGGCTAGCCGAATTAACTAAGTTAACTGGCGAAGTAACAAACCGGTCTTCTGGTCGACTTCCAGCATAGCTATATTTTAGCATGGGACAATTTAGAAAACTCTGCGGAGATGAATAATTTCTGGCTCGCATCACACAAGAGCACAGTACGTAGTTTCCGTAATATTATTTATTGCGGATATGATAATTGCTATCAAGTTTGATGTGTTTTTTGCATAATGTTTATGTGTTTAAATATAGTATGATGACGTTAAACGATAGGTGTTCAATATTTAGACACGTTATTTAACTTTTACTACATAGAAACTGATATTTATTTCCAATATTTAAACGCACTTTCTCACCTGCAAAGTGGAGGCAACAGGCTTTTCTCCGAGTACCCCGGTTTTCCCTGTCACAATTTCATTCCAGCAACAATCTCCACTATAATTTCATTTCATGCGCCATTCATTTAATCATTGCCCCAGGGGAGTGCGACAGGTTTCGGCCGCCGACACAGTTCATATCTTCGCTGTTAGATGGGGATTTCATTCATTCCATTCCCTGACCCGGTCGATCGACTGAAAGCTGGCTAAGGATTTTCACTTTCCTACCTCTGATTAATAATTTGGTGAGTGAAAATGAATGTAGTATTCGCATGTAGTTGGTAACATGGAAATAACATATCTACATTAGGAATGTGTGATTATATAAATTAATGATTTAGGCCTGCAAGTACTAAAAGCCGTTCGAAGAACGGGCACTTCAGCTAATCTTTATATATATAATTCTTCGACACGTGTGTATGTGACTGAACCCCTCCTAAACGACTGGACCGATTTTGATGAAATTTGGTATGTACATTAGGGTGGGTCTATGTATGGTTTAGATTCACAATCTGACCCGGTAGGTGAAATTAACACAATTTTGGAACCACAATTTACACACAATTTAAAACCACAATAATTATACAGTCAAGAACAGTCGTCATGGAAACCACTAGCCTTGTCCTTGGTGAAAGCTCATGTCTTTGGACGGTTTGTCTCTGCACGTTAGAGCCACCTGGTCGCAACCTGTGCAACTACCGCCATAACATACACTCCGCCCGTGGCGGAAAGTTGTGTTTTATACCAAAGGTGGCAGTGATGTCGAATTCTACTGTTTGTTTCTGCACGTTAGAGCGTTTCAAAGTCACGTATGCGTTCATATACCGTTCATCCCATTGCGATGAAACTTGGGTGAGATGTTGAGTGTACTCCAGGGAAGGTGTTTGGCTTAGTAAATTATTTTACAATAGATAGCGCACGACTAGATTCAACAAATGAGCGACGAGGCACGAAGCGTTTCAAGAAGGTCCCGTATGCGTTCAAATACCATTCGTCCTATAGTGATGAATAGAGCTCGGATCGATATGCTCGAAAAAAACATTATATGCTCGATAGATATGCTCGAAAAAACAATTATATGCGGTTAAATATGCAGAATATGCTCGAAAAACACCGTTAAAAACTATAGAAAGGAAATTGAAAGAAAAAAACAATAACATACCTTTATATACGAGCTTTATTTTCTAATTGTATGTATGATACACTGCAATATACTCGCATTCAAGTTTTTCAAGTAAATATAAGAGAAGTTTTCTTATAAAAGTTACAGTTTAAAAGTTCATTTACAAAATGTTCAGAATTAGGCGAGTCAATGAATTAGATGCATTGGTCTGTACAACAAGAATTTTTCTTAGGTTTTCAGTTTTGCATGATTTTCTTAAATCAGTCAATAAAAGTTTCAATGACGAGAACGACCTCACTAATGGTTAAAAACCTGCTGTTCTATTATTCGCACCAGACGGGCTTATCAATAGTTATTTCTTTTTTCGAACCTTAAGGATGGTCAGGGCCCAAATTCAGGGGGGAATTCGAAGAAAAACAAACTATTCAGACGAAAGCACTAGAATATGCATTTATATGCTTCTATTCTGAAAACCGTGGTTTTATGCATTTATATGCTCGATAAATTTCAATTCTGTTGGCCCCAGAGAGGTGAAAATACCACCGAATGGCTTCTTTCAATGTGTACTATTCAGGGGGAAAATTTGCAAATATGCTCGAATCCGAGCCCTAGTGATGAAACTTGGGTGAGATGTTGTGTACACTCCAGGGAAGGCTTCTGGCTTAATAAATTCATTTTATAATAGGTAGCGGACGAGTAGATTCAACAAATAAGCGACGACGCACGAGGCGTTTCAACAAAATTCCGTATAAGTTTATATACCATTCATCGATTGAGATGAAACTTTGATGAGTTGTTGTGTACACTTACCTGAAGGTTTCTAACTTAGTAAATCCATTTCACAGGAGGTTGCGCACGAGTAGATTCAACAAATGAGCAACGACGTGCGAAGCTTTTCAACAAGGTCCCGTATGCGTTCAAATACCATTTAGTCCGATCGTGATGAAACTTGGGTGAGATGTTGTGTACACTCCAGGGAGAGGCTTCTGGATTAGTAAATCCATTTAACACATTACCGCACGAGTAGATTCAACAAATGAGCGACGACGCGCGAACGTTTAAACTAAGTCCCATATGCGTTCATATACCATTCATCCGATTGCAATGAAACTATGGTGAGATATTGTGTACACTTACGTGAGGGTTTCTAACGTAGTAAATCCATTTCACAGGAGGTTGCGCACGAGTACATTCAACAAATGAGTGACGACGCGCGAAGCGTTTCAACAAGGTCCCCCTATGCGTTCAAATACCATTCGTCCGATTACGATGAAACATGGGTGAGATGTTGAGCACACCCTACAGAAGGTTTCTGGCTTAATAAATCCATTTTACAATAGGTAGCGCACGAGTAGATTCAACAAATGAGTGACGGCACGCGAATCTATTCAACAAAGTACCGTATGCGTCCATATACCATTTATCCGATTGCGATGAAACTTTGGTGAATTGTTGTGTACACTTCAGTTAAGGTTTCTGGCTGAGTAAATTCATTTTAAAATAGATAGCACACGAGTAGATTCAACGAATGTGCGATGGCGCGAGAATTGTTTCAACAAATTCCTGTAGGTGTTCATATACCATTTATCCGATTGCGATGAAACTTTGGTGAATTGTTGTCTACACTCCAGGAAAGGTTTCTGGCTTAGTAAGTCCAGTTTTTAATAAGTAGCGCATGAGTAGATTCAACAAATGAGTGATGGCATGCGAATCGTTTAAAGAAAATCCCGTATGCGTTCATGTGTCATTCATCCGATTCCGATGAAACATTGATGAGTTGTTGTGTACACGCCAGGGAAGGTGTTCAACTTGGTAACTCCATTTTACAATATTGGTAGCGCACGAGTAGATGTAACAAATGAGTGACACGCGCGAAGTGTTCCAACAAAATCCCGTATGCGTTCATATACTATTCATCGATTGCGATGTAACTTTGATGAGTTGTTGTGTACACTTACGTGAAGCTTTCTAACTTAGTAAATCCATTTCACAGTTGGTAGAGCACGAGTATATTCAACAAATCAGTGACTGCGCACGAATCATTTAAACAAAATCCCGTATGCGTTATATGCCATTTATCCGATTGCGATGAAACTTTGGAGAGTTGTTGTAAACGCTCTCACGAATGTTTCTAGATTAGTTAATTCATTTCACGATAGTTTAGAGGCAGTTAACAGAAATTGAAAAATATATTGTGTATCCAAAAGCACTTGAAGAAACAATGTTACAACACTTTCTTTGATTGGCAGGACAAGGATGTTCGTTTTTTCGTCTTTTATGCGTTCATAAACCATTCATCCGATTGCGATCAAATTTTGGTGAGTTGTTGTGAACTCTTCCGAAATCATTATAGGCATAGTTAATCCAATTTACAAAGGATAGCGCTTGTGTAGTTTAAACGAATGAGTGTTGGCTATGCGTTCATACACAATTCATCCAATTGCGATCAAATTTTGGTGAGTTGTTGTGCTCACTTCAGGGAAAGTTATAGGCATAGTAAATCCAATTTAAAATAGATGGGGCGAGTAGCTTCAACAAAATGGCGTGGGTCTCGTTTCAACAAAGACCAGCTGCGTTCATATACCATTCATCCCATTGCGATTTAGCTTGGGTGAGATGTTGTGTACACTCCAGGGAAGGTTTCTAGCTTAGTAAATCCATTTTACAATAGGTAGCGTACGAGCAGATTCAACAAATGAGCGACGATGCATGAAACGTTTCAACAAAGTCCCGTATGAGTTCATATACCATTCGTCCGATAGCGATGAAATTTGGGTGAGATGTTGTGTACACTTCAAGGAAGGTCTCTGACTTGATAAATCCATTTTACAATCGGAGGCAAACGAGTAGATTCAACAAGTGAGCGACGATGTGCGAAGCGTTTCAACAAAGTACCGTATGCGTTCATATACCATTCTTCCGATAGCGATGAAACTTGGGTGAGATGTTGCGTATACATCAGGGAAGGTTTCTGGCTTAGATCATCCATTTTTCAATAGGTAGCGCACGAGTAGATTGAACATATGAGTGACAACGCACGAAGTGTTTCAAAATGTCCCATATGCGTTCATACACCATTCTGGCGAAAGCGATGAAACTTGTGTGAGTCTTTGTGTACACTCCAGGGAAGGTTTCTGGTTTAGTACATGCATTTTACAATAGGTAGCGCACATTTATATTCAACAAATGAGCGACGGCACGTGAATCGTTTCAACCAAGTACCGTATGCGTTCATATACCATTCATCCGATTGCGATGAAACTTTGGTGAATTGTTAAGTGCACTCCAGGAAAGTTTCCTGGCTGAGTAAATCCATTTTACAGTAGGTAGCGCACGAGTAGATTCAACAAATGAGTGATGGTGCGCGAATCGTTTCAAAAAAAAGTCCCGTATGCGTGTATATACTATTAATTCAATTGCGATGAAACTTTAGTGAATTGTTGTGTACACTCCAGGGAATGTGTCTGGCTTAGTACATGCATTTCACAATAGGTAGCGCACGAGTAGATTCAAATAATGAGCAATGGCACGCGAATCGTTTCAAAAGAGTCCCATATTCATTCATATACCATTCATCCGATTGCGATGAGACTTTGGTGAATCGTTGAGTACACTCCAGTAAAAGTTTCAGGCATAGTAAATCTATTTTACAATAGGTAGCGTACGAGTAGATTCAACAAATGAGTGACGGCACGCGTATCGTTTAATCAAAATCCCGTATGCGTTCATATGTCATTCATCTGATTGCGATGAAACTTTAATGAGTTGTTGTGTACATGCCTGGGAAGGTTTTCGACTTAGTAAATCTATCTTACAATAGGTAGTGTACGAGTAGATGCAACAAATGAGTGACGACGCACAAAGCGCTTCAACAAAATCCCGTATGCGTTCATATACCATTCATCGATTGCGATGAAACTTTGTTGAGTTGTTGTGTACACTTACGTGAAGGTTTCTAACTTAGTAAATCCATTTCACAGTAGGTAGCGCAAGAGTAAATTAAAAAAATGAGTGACAGCGCACGAATCGTGTAATCAAAATTCCTTATGCGTTCATATCCCATTCATCCGATTGCGATGAAACTTTGGTGAATTGTTGTGCACGCTCCTGCGAATGTTTCTAAATTAGTTAATCCATTTTACGGCAGTTTAGAGACAGTTAACGGAAATTGAAAAAAGATTGCTTCCAAAAGCACTTTAAGAAACAAAATTACAACGCCAAAACTTTCGTTGATTGGCATTGCAACGCGTGCCGGGTACAGCTAGTATATACGGTATATAAAGGAAACTTAACTTACCGTAATATTTGTTGGTATTAAAATATTAAGTCCGATTTTTAGAATCGATCGGCCCTTTCTTTTCGTTGGTATATTATAAACATTAATCAACCACAGTTTCATAAAAATAACTTAACATAGTACAACTTAATTTTAGTTTACAAAATGACACTATAATACTTCTTCTTATACGCAAATACTGGCAAAATGGCAACTGACAAGTGGTGTATTTTATAAAAGAGATGAGGGTGGAATGTGCCGCGCCCGTCTCACTAACTCTCCTCTGGCTAAATGAACCCTTTACCGTTCTGCACATTCAATAAGGGGTTAGTTAACGTAAAATTTCATCACCATCGCGGAGAGTAAATTTCAGCGCATAACCCTAGAAATTAAATATTATATTACGTTAAAATCGGGATGTGAACAACTCCCCACAAAACATGTGTATCAGGTCATGCCATCAACCATTGGCATTCACTTAGAAACAAAAGCAGTACGCCCACTACACAAGGTTAAGAATCAAGACTGACAAAGTTTAATTGTAAAGACCACTTCATTTCTTTAAGAAAATAATTGGTGACGTTTCGTGACACACAAATTAACTCACATTTACGATACACATTAATTGCCAATGGAGGCTCGTAAATGGTTTTCCCATATTTTCGGCCCCACGAGTTATTTTGGACATACTCTGTGCATTGTGTGAACTACTTGCATTGCAAGTACAGGTCGATAATTTTTAAATACTACTTCGGAGGGGAAGGATTAAGCCACTGTGGTGAGAAAAGTGAAAGTTCAGTATAAATCGTGCCAGTTAAAGTATGGAACGCTAGATGGGAGTCATGCATTGGTATGCCGAGAATTGGATAAGTGTGCGCTGTGTTGTGTGGTTCTTAAAGGGTTGCCAACCTCTGCATATCATAACAGATCACACTATATGTACTGTGTTTTTTTTTTTTTTAAGTTCAAGTAAATCAGTCATCTCTGCACAATCGGTGTAGCCCCAAATAGCGCTATCCATTGATCCGTGATCTTTTCAATAGTGAAGTACGATAAGCCAGATGTTAACATAATAATAATGTTATTGGTTTAACGTCCCTTTTAACTACTCTGGCTTTTAGAGACGCCCATATGTTTACACAGAATTGTGTGGGCTGTATTAGTTATTGTGAGTTATAGTTGTTTTCGGGGCGGAACTACGAGGTCATCTGCCCCTGTGTGGGCTGTATTAGTTATTGTTAGTTATTGTTGTTTTAGGGGCGGAACTACGAGGTCATCTGTCCTTATGTGGGCTGTATATTCCCACTAGGCAGTATGGCTATTTTATAGCGAACATAATGCGAACTAATTGTTATCACTTGAACGAATTAAACCATCGCTAATTACCTCGTGTTCAGTTGCCCGTTTGAATGAATTAGAAGTGATGTCCTCTAACAATCCTTTCTATTCAAACCTAATCCGTCAGCGCAACTCGTTACAGGAAAAGCATGTGAACGTCAACATTCCTCTGCAATAAGTGAGAATAATGAATGTTGAATGCTCGTACTTAAGATATAAGGGACCACCAAATTCTTATTTATCCTCTTAATCGAGGTGATGAGACACCATGTTCACTGTTGAAATCACAGTCGGTTTTTTGGTGCTGTAGGAGGATTAACACGTTCGTACGGAAAACCTGTTAATCTAAAATCTCCGACATATAAAACATTATTATCTGTATAATATATATTGACTGCACCAACACCACATCATTGAAGAGTAAAATCGAGCTCAGTTCCACTTATTTGAGGAAATCCTTCATATTAATGCAAGTGCAGGAATTGCCACTGGTTATCTATTGCCTCGTTAGAACTCTTGATTGCTGTGACATTAGTCCGTTTCTCTAGATCATCGAGCAGCTTGCCACGGTGGGTGAGTGGATAGGGTGTCGGTCTACTAACCCCATGATTGCAGGTTCGCTCCTGGCCGTGGTGAGTGATTTTTTTGAAAGGCGGAAAAAATACTACACGCATGTCATACGATGTTTGCATGTCAATGAACCCATTTGAATTCAGTAGGCCGTTTTCATGCCAAACTTAATCTCGGTAATTTCCGCCAACACAAAGTTTCCTCATTTCTCACTAGGAAGTGCTATAGTGTTCAAGGATCTTAGATATCTAACCTCCTTGAGTTTCATAGTGATTCAAGGAACAACGAAATTCGACATGTAAGCTACCCTCTGGGTGTCAAATTACAATGCTTGTACCCGGTCACCGAGGCCATACGATATTATTATTATTATTATTATTATTATTATCGAGCATAGCGATATTAAATGCCTATCATTTGGTCAATACGATTGTTCCATGCCGTTTACCCTAAACCTGAAGCAAATTACAAGGTTAAGGAAATTCTCGTGGACAATTAGTTTCGATCATCATCATATCCAATACGTGTAGGCTTTCTTCAAATAAGCGTTTAATGGAATGATATATTTATTGAATATTTTAGATACGAAAGAATAGTATGTACAGGTCTGACGTTTTTTTTTGGCCGGTGCTTGCTTGTTGTGAAGAGGTCTCCGACCAGCCAGGAAGCCTTCTTATTGTGAGCATGTGCAGTAACAACTGCATGCACGCACAAACGATCAGAGGGGACGAAGGAAAGAAGGAAGGAGCTTGAACGGTTAGCTCAGTGGATGCGTGGATTTCACGGCCACCGACCAAAAACAAACGTCAGACCTGTACTTACCCGGAAATTATAGGCTGATTATTGGTATTATATTGATAGTGGCTAATTACCTACTCCTGGCTTTAGAAACTCTCTACAGAAACAACCTATCTTCCACAGATCGGACAATGAACCAGGAAGAGTTTCTTTCGGAGCCTCTCTCAATCAATATGGTAACATGAAGATACAAATGTCAACTCAAAGCGCTATATTGCCATATTCATGCAAAACTTGTGGAGCTAACTTTAAGCGAGAAGGTGGTTTGAAGATACACATGGGGATCCATAGAGGTTTTGAGCCACATTCATGTGGTACTTGCGGTGCCAAGTTTCGTACAGAGGGAGATTTGAAAAAACACTTCTTGATCCATAGTGGTCTTATGCCACATGCATGCATTACTTGCGGAGCAACCTTTACTGCAAAGAGAAACATGAATACACACATGTTAATCCATAGTGATCATAAGCCACATTCCTGTGGTACCTGTGAAGCCAAGTTTCGTGCAAAGAGTGATTTGAATAGACACATGTTGATCCACAGTGGTCTTCGGCCACATTCATGTGGTACTTGCGGCGCAAAGTTTAATAATAGGAGTAATTTCAGTCGACACATATTGATCCATAGTGGTCTTAAGCCACATGCATGCAGTACTTGCGGAGCAACCTTTACTACGAAGAGAAACCTGTATAAACACATGTTAATCCATAGTGATCATAAGCCACATTCCTGTGGTACTTGTGAAGCCAAGTTTCGTACAAAGAGTGATTTGAATAGACACATGTTGATCCACAGTGGTCTTAGGCCACATTCCTGTGGCACTTGCGGTGTCAAGTTTCATTCAAAGGGTCATTTGAATAAACACATGATGATCCATAGTGGTCTTGTGACACATTCATGTGGTGCTTGCGGAGTAAAGTTCCCAGATAGATTTCGTTTGAGTGAACACATGTTAATCCACAGTAGTCGAAAGCCACATTCATGTGGTGCATGTGGAGCAAAGTTTATTAAAAAGGTTGATTTGTATAAACACATGCCGATCCATAGTGGAAATCCTCATTAATGTGGTACTTGCGGTGCAAGCTCTCCTTAGAGATGTGTTTTGAAGACACACGTGACGATCCATATTGGTCTAAGGCCATACTTCTGTGGTGTTTGCGCAGCAATGTTTGTTGAAAAATGAGGTTTGAATAGACCCATGTTGATCCATACTGGTCCTTAGCCACATTGTGGTGGTACTTACGGGCAAATCTATACATTAAAAGCAGTTTAAAACTATTACATGTTGATCCATAGTGGCCTCAGCTACATTTGTGTGGTTCATGCGGAGCAAAATTTACTGAGAAAGGCAGTTTGAAGAAACACATACTGATCCTTAGTGGCCTTACCTTGTAGTACGTGTGGAGCAGCTTTGTCTGCGAAAGATTCTTTGAAGAGCCACCTCTTAATTAGAGTGACCTACAGCCCCGAACCCACAATCATGTCATGCATGCGGACTCTATTTTATATAGGAATTGTTGTGAGAACTTTACTCTACTATGTAAAAAAGTTAAAGACGCAAAGGATGATCCACCGTTGCTAGAAGCCGCACAAATGTATTAATGCGCACTTGACATTACTTAGATATTATTTTTTCACACATACGAATGTATTAGTAACCTACGAAAAATGGAGGTTTTCCCACCTGCATGTCATGCAGAGTGAGAACAACTACCACATTATGCCACCAAACCCATCGTGTCCTGTCACCGAATCCGAAGAACACAACTGGACACATGTGGCGAAGTGACATCTCGACGGCGTTTTCTGCGATAGAAATCCCACCACTGAAGCCTTTAACGTCGATCGATTATTTGAGTTAGACTCGATAATGTTCTATAATAAAGGAATTCAGACATTTGTTTTCCTTGCGGAAAAAAACGAAAATAATTATATTTATCGGTAGAGAAATTAAGAATTGATTTTAGAGGACAAACGACAAAGGGGGGAGTAAATGATGATAACGGGTGAAATAAAAGAAGAGACATAGGGAAATTCATTAAAGAGACATGGCTTCATTCTATGCATACAGTGTTCATTCAGTAGATAAAAGCATATGCAAAAATAAATTATCGTGAGTATTTCCTGAGAAACAACTCTTTACATCAACATTCGTGTATATCAATATCTCTCGATCCTAATGTTTTTAACCCTGGCCTGAATCATTAAATGGAGAGAATATCTGAAATGTGAATAGTGAGTGATGATAGTCCAATCACATTCCCAAAGTGAAATTACCTTTACCGGGAGCAATCCTCGCACAGTCTTGGTACTGTTACCAGATATATGTTATCTTAAAAATACTCCAGTGTGGCAATACCTCTAAGAGGAACCAATTGTTCACAGTCAGGACGGGTACCTAGAAGCCCTAATTTGATTGATATTAGCTTAATGACACTCCAGGTGTATCAATATCCGGAAGAACTCTCTGCTATCAGTCTAGTCAGATACCTAGGAGTTCTAAACTAAGTCATGCTCCGAATGTGTCAGTACCCTAAGAGGGACTAGTCTGGGTGGATACCTAGAAGTTCTAAACTAAGTGATGTGTCAGTACCTTCAGAGTGACTAGTCTGGGAAAATACCTAGGAGTTCTAAACTAGGTGATGCTCCGAAAGTGTCAGTACCCTAAGAGGGACCCGTCTGGGAGGATACCTAGGAGTTCTAAACTATGTGATGCTCCGAATGTGTCAGTACCCTAAGAGGGACCAGTCTGGAAGGGTATCTATGAGTTCTAAACTAAGTGATGCTCCGAATGTGTCAGTACCCTAAGAGGGACCAGTCTGGGTGGGTACCTAGGAGGTCCCAACCAATTACACTAATTGTCTATTATTTTTGCTAACCAATATATCCAAGGTTTCAAGATATTCTAAGTGTTGTTACTCAGGACTCTCAAGCCCAATGTGGCTCCAGTATGAGAAGTCAGTTCCTCTTTATAGTATGGCGCCTGTTAATACTTATCATCATGTGTTTTGTATCCATCATGCGAGGAAATGCAGCATTATTACAAACTTATAAATACATGCTTAGAAATTGTATATTATGAGTCAACAAAATATCCATTGAAATGAAGATAAGAACGCTTTGCCGACAAATAAATTATCCTAAATATTTGTACATTCATGACAATAAATATGTAGTAAACGAGCATGATTGCTACGATAATGTAGTTAAGACGTGTATAAAGAACTTATGGAATTATTTGCTAAATTATAAATAAATACGTAAGCAAACACGGATTATTTTGCTGTGTACAAGAAACATCATTTGACAACTGATGTCGTAGTTTACTGAAAAACTTAAAAATAAACCTTCATTATAGTGTTTATAGAACAGGAAGGAAGAAAGAAAGGCAAATTAAATGCTCCAAGACTCACACGAAGAGAGTTCCAGAACCATAGAATAATAGCAAATAACCATGTGTGGAGCAATCAGTTACGTTTTAAGTTGTTAGTAATATTTTTTTACGAGATATGTTATAATTGTTACTTCATGCAATGTACATATGACGTGTTGTGCCCTTAGGCAGGTCTTCACACAGCAGCTCTCCATGGAGTTCTGTCTTCTGCCGTTCTCTGTGTTTGGTGGTAATTTCCTGCAATCTTGACACTGTCCATAGCTGGTATCTTCTCCGTCCACTTTCCGTTTACTGATCCTCAGCAAACAGTGCCCAAGCCAGTTCCTCGTCCTTGTATGGATGGTATGTAACAGCCTCCGATTTTCTCCAATTCGCTCCAATAGCTCCTCATTGCAGACCCTTTCCACCGAGGATATCCTTTACAACCTCCTCCAGAACCACATTTCAAACGCTTGTATACTTATCATCCTTCCTTAGCGTTCAGGTCTCGGCTCTGTATAGTGCCACACTCCAAACAAAGCATCTCTTCCTTGACCTCAAGTCCTAGCGTCCACACGATAGTCTCTTCTTTCTGTTGAAGGTTTCTTGAGCAACGGCAATGCGAATTCTTACCTCTTCTCATATCATCCGTTAGTATGCTTCCTAGATATTAAAAACCGACACTTGTTGAATATCGTCCTGGCTTATCCTGATGTTTATTACTTTGTTCCCTCTTGCGCTCATCACCATACTCTTTATCTTGCTGTTATTACTGCGCATTCCATATTGCTCACAGGTTGCATTCAGATCTGCTGTCATCCCATTCAATATCCTTTCATTCTCCGCTAGCAACACCATGTCATCTGCAAATCGAATACACTCTATTCTCCTGCCACCAATGTGCACTCCTCCTCTACCAACTAGACATTTGCCAATGATATCATCCAGGTAAATGTTGAATAGTGTGGGAGATAGACAACATCCTTGTCGAACACCCCTTCCTATTCTGCTTTCCTGTTGGTAGCTTAATCCGGAGCTTAATCACTACCTGAAGGAAGATGATTGAAAGAAAAGGAGAAAGGTTTAGGAGTGGATTCAATTTTAGGCAGAGAGGAAGAGAATCCAATACAAATTAAGAAAGAAATAGTGATATAAAGACTGATTATACTGGGCGAAGCCTGTGAAGTAACTAAAGTAGGCGGGAGTTCGTGCACGGTAAACGGCGAGAGCAGCGTGAGCTTCGGTTTCCTGCAGACTATCTCTAAGTGCTCTTTCCCTCCCGAGCAGGTATTTGGGTACTATTGGGCTAGGTATTGCGCTGGCAAGCAAGGATATATAAGGTAAAATGGCTATATGTACTTTCCCTTCGAAATGGTGATATTTTCTGAAGCATTCTGAAATGCTAGAAATACTGAAATTAGTCGGAATAATTTTATTTTCCGACACTGTTGGATCCCCGACAGAAAGACCGAATGCCTCCAGAGTGGGCGGAGAAAAAGTAACTCTAGTTCTTTTAGCAATTTTTTATTATTATTGGTAGAAATTTTCAGAGAGTAGCAATTGTTGCATTTAAAGTAGGATAATCTCTTACCCAGCCGAGTGCCGACCAAAAGTTTAGAACTGAGGAAAACCTCGAACCTAACTTGAACAAAACTACAATCTTAGACAGTAAATTATAAGCCGCAGAGAAAATCTCTACAATTAGGAAGCTTGTGAAGAGAGCTATACTTCATTAATAATTTACTAGATTTAGCTGAGATAGCTAAGAGAAACTTTGTAAAGGTTGTTAATAGAAGTTTTATTTTTATCGCAACAGGTGATGGAGTTTTAAATAAACTTATCATTCAGTGATTTGCCCTTTTCTTTGAACATAGAATGATTCAGGGGAAGAACTAGGGAAGAGAAGGTCCTGCCTAACAGTTTTTTTTGGCAAGAGAGATTTAAAACATAAATAAAGAATTTATTTAACAAAAGTATTAAGTGGAATATAGATAAAAATTTAAATCTCAGATCTATTTCGAGTTAAGAACAACTTTTAGGTTTACAAAAATTAAAGGTCTCAGACCCTTAATAATAAGAGGTTTACAATTAACAAATAAAGTTGAACAATTTCAAGGTTTCGAACCTGTTACAATCACTATAACCTTACAAGGGTTTTCATAAATGTGCATACAATTAAGAAGTTTAAAGCCTATAATGATAATAGTAAAGGAATTATAATTAGGTTTAATATTTCGTTGTATTGGTCAGTTAGAATACCAATTACTTAGAGAATGCTCTTTTGTAAGCGAAAAGGCTATGAATTCCTGGGCAAGCAGAATAATAAAGAATCCTGTTATTGACACAGAGTTGAATGCATGCTAAATTCAAATGGAACAGGTCGTAATAACGAAACCTGGATTACATAAATTAGATAAACATTTAACAATTGGAAAATTAGAACTTCCTGTTTGCAACAGGAAAAAATACGTATTAAAATGTGGATTATAACCACGGTTATTTTTACCGAAAGGTGGGATGGCGCCTATATTTAGGTGAGGCCTCGTTGAAAAGAAGTAACTAATTTAAATACACCCTAAATTGTTAGTCAAAGGGATTGGGAGTGTAGGAATTATAGGATAGAGTACTGGCCAATTTTATTAATACGAACGAATCGCGACGTGGTAGATTGTTGAAGGGACACTGTTTTTGCACTAAAGTTTGTTGATAGATTGTAAATTTTCCCTATTGCAGTATGCATAGGTTCATTAAGTTACACTTTGATGGGTTTTAGCGGTAAGTAGTCTTGATATTGCAGTTTATGAATTCACTATAACTTATAGATTGCAGTAATTCAGATGGTATTGAGTATATAGTTCTTCACTGTTTAGTGTTTATTTTGAATGGAAAGTTTCAGAGTTGTAGTGACAGTTTAGAGTAGCAAGTAGACATCCCTCGGAGGCTAATAAGTTAAGCTTGGACAGCTATTCATTTGATATAAATCCCTCGTTGTGGGAACGTATTCCCTTATTTACTGTAGGAAATGCTAGATTTCAAGACTAGTAGAAAGCCTAGTTGGCTACGAATGACAGTTCCCACGGAGGGCAGATATTGCACAATTTTGTGAAAATCCCAACACTGCCTATAGCTTTTAGTAAAATATTTCAAATGTTGTTTAAAACCTTTTAAAAATGGTTAAAATCATTTAAGATTTGTACTTAGCTTTCCTTGATGTTTGAAGGTTGAAGCCTCCTGTGACCGTTACCCTAAAGATTCAGACATGGCGTCCGTTTGAATCACCTCATTAGAGAGGAGGATAACCTCTGAGACACGGTTGAACTGTTCACTCAGCTGACGACACAAGAAGAGTGAAAGGAGAATTTGAACACACGGCAAGCGAGAAGGTGAAGTGGGGAGTGACAAAGGAACATAAAACAGGGTGGGTAACATCTGAGCAATATAAACCCTTTACATAATATGTTTTTCTTCGTGGAGTAGGATCTTCAAGGAGATGTTAGCTGACGACAAAGACGACATCTGCTTGACCGATTTGAAGATATTCTTAAGATCTCTGATTCCAAAACTTCGACAGGTTGCCGCATGGAGTGCTGAGGTTGAAATCCAGGGGATAAATAACTGAAAGAAACATACATAGATTTAAGTATACATTCAATGAAAAAGGGAATATAAAGAAGGGGTTCCCTGTTGGTGTCTGCGAAAGGGAACTAAAAGAAACTAATGAACTAGAGAAAGCAAATAGCAGCACGAGCAAACTCTAACTAACCGTGTATTCCAAAGAATACACCACCTGTGTCATCTTATTTCCTATCTGTATTCTGACCTTCTGTTGTAAGTACTGTTCCTTGATGAGTGTTCTGTCCTTCCAATCCACTCCTTTCCTCATTAGTATGCCCATTAGCTTCCTCCATTGTACTTTGTCAAAAGCCTCTTCTAGATCAATAAAGACAGCATAAACTTCTCTTCCTACGTCTATGTATCGGTCACCTACAGGTCCCAACACTCCAATTGCATCTCTTGTCCCTTTACCTTTTTGAAAACCATTCTGCTCTTCCGCAATATATGTGTCTTACTTTCCGTATAGTCTTCTAGCCATTATTCTAAGTAATAATTTGGCAGCATTAGATATTAGGCTAATTGTCCTGTAGTCCTCGCATTTCTTGGAATTCTTCTTCTTCTTCGGAATTGATATCATGATTGTGGAGAGAAAGTCATCTGGCCATTCGCCTTTGTTGAATATTTCATTACAGAGATATGTTAACTCCTTCACACCTCTTCCTCCAAGACTTTTTTAACATCTCTGCCGGTAATCCATCAATTCCACTTGCGTTGTGACTTTTCATGTCCCTGAATCTCCCATCCACCTCGCTTTCCAAAATACAATATCCTTTTTCGTCTTCCAGTGGTGTATTCTTTGGAATACACTGTAAGACAGAGTTAGCCTTCGCTGCTCTTTGCTTAACTTATTTCTTCCCTTTTTTCTCAAACACCATCAGTGATTTCTTACCTTTTCTTTTATTTGCGCACCTTGTTCACTCTGTTTAAAGGTTTGTTTAGATATGACTTCCATGATCAACCTAGCGGCATCTAGCAGCTAACTGCTGAAGTTCCTTAACATCTCTATGATCAAGAGGACTTCCTTCCCAATCCAGCCACAAGATGTCGCCGCTATCTTCAGCTAACATCTCCATGCTCAAGAGGACTTCTACAACATACCCTTCCATCAGGCTTCGCTATTGACGCCTGCTATCAACTCCTTGAAGATTACTTTTAGTTTTATTTCTAAAGTAGGTATTTCATATGTATGTTCCTTTGTTTTTGCCCCACCCCCTTTCCTCCTTGGAACCTCTGTGCTTCGTTGAGCCAAGTAAATCTTTAATGGTTTTCACCATGTTTTAATTGGTTTTAACAGTTATATGCTTTTAATCTGATTTTATAGACAGTGTGAAATTGCTATATGTGATGCAATATCCGCCTTCAAAAGATCTTCTTGATTTATTTGTGGCTACTTCAGCTAGCTTTCTAAATGAAAAAGTACTTCTTGTACTGATTATCAAGGAATGAGTTCGCACACCGTGGGAGTCTAATTAAACCCACTGTCTATAAAAATTTAGCTTTCACCTCCGCGGGATATCCTGCCCAATTCTACTGTTCTCACAACTCTAGAATTTTTTACATCCAGTTATATGTTTGCAAGTAATGCCGTCAAGTGCCTTCCACCTAAATATGTAAACGCTTGTTCCACACTGAGGAATTTATGCTGAAAATACCTGTAATCAGCATAATTTGTCTTCCTTCGTTGGAAATGGTCCGCTGCATTCAACTACAATCTATAAACGTTACAACGCAATAAACTTTCTCTAGCTAAAATTCAACCAGTGATCTCCACAATTGCAATAACTTTTCGTCTTATAAACTTTTCGTGTTGCAATAGTTAACTTTTCAACGGACTACAGTGCATAATAGTGCTCGTTCAACAACCATCCGTGTCGCGTTCGAACCAAAGCAATAAATACGGCCATAAACTTTCTCCTAAAGTTCTTATTTCCTTTTCCTAAACACCTTACTAACTTTATCTAATTAAGCTTTAAATTTAAGTCAACTGATGTACCTAGCTGTTTAAACTACCACTTATTTCAATTTCTAAGAGGCCTCGCTTGTTATCAAGTGCCCTCCCAACTTTGCTTTCTATTCAACGAATTAACCTCTGCTTATCTGTGGCAAGTCCACATTATAATTCTTTCCCTCTTCAATTGGGGAATTTTATTTTCTACTCATAAGTGAGTTTTCTAACTCTCCTTTTCCAGGTTTCACGAAAGGGTACTGGCCCCATTTTCCTCGTGATCCCTGTTTAAATACAAGAAGTTATAGAACCTTCTTCTTATTTTCTTTCTCTTTGTTATAATTTCGAATGGTTATTTGTTCATACTTTTAGAACTTCCATATAGGAATTCTCAAAGTACATATATCGTACATGATTTATTGTTAAACTTTAAATTTGTTAATCTCAGCACTATATTAAAATCTTATGCAGATTTGGTGCTTACAAGAGTTTCCAAACCATATTTTGTTAATTGCCTAGTGCAAACGTCAACAATTTTAGAGGTCAGAGACCTCAAAGGTTTAAAAATCAAATTGTACCTTTTATATTTGTTAAATTTATCATATTTCTATGCATTGTTAAATAAATCAAACTATATCCTTTTGCTTCATAATTTTCTATAAAATAACGATTAGGCAGGATCCTACTTCCCCTGACTCTACCCAAATGCTCATGCCCGAGTTAAGAAAATCAAGCATCAAATTAAAAAAGGTTCCACAATTTGTTGCATTTGAACAAAAACTCTCCGTAAAAACTTTTCAAAGTCACTCTTAGCTTTTTAGCTAATTCTAATTAGCCAGAAAAGGCGAGTATAACTAGCTCTGCCAGCTTCCTGCTTGTTGAGACTTTCTCTATAACTTATGGTTAGTTTTCCAAATTTAAGTTTTTCTTCTTGTCTAAACTTTTAGTTGGCGCTTTGCTGGGTAAAAGCTTAGCCTTTCTTGAATGCAACCATTGGTGTTCTTACCAAAATTTAGAACTAAAAATCTCAAAAACAATCAAATTGTTCCCAAAAGCACTATAACTACTTCATCGCTACCCTTCCTGGAAACATTCGATCGCTCCTTGGAAATTTTACAATTCCAAGAACTAAAAACATCACGGCGAATTCAAATTATTTGCGCCTTTCAAAACCTTCGATTAAACCTGACTCCTTTGAAAGGATATACAGTAAATTTGTCATTCTTTGCCTTGCCAGACTACCACCCATCCCCATAGTATTCAAATATAGGCTTAAAAGGGAAGGTACTATCGATGCTTGCTTGCAAATAGCCCAAGCCCCAGCCGCATCTCCCGTTAGCTGCGTCCAGGTCCATACCCACTTTAGTTGCTTCACGGGCTTTGCTGTGACACTCGTCACTAAATACTTGCTCAAATTCATTTTGTTTGGTGTTGGACTCACGTCCTATTTACCCACACTTGTTCTTCAGTCCGAAACCCTCTTCATCTTCCCTTGTGGGTAGTGTTTAACCCTCGCCAAAAACCTACCCAAACCTTGGTCCCAGAAACCCGGGAGAGTCCATTTGTCAATATTTTGCAAATCATTAATATCTACTTTGAATTTTTCAGCTATATCTTCACCGTGCAAAGCTTGTGAAGGGGAAAGAGGTCGCTCCTGTCTCCTTTGGTGTGTCCCTTTCTTTCAACTTGTTTGCTGCTGCCAGCCTGACAGCATTTCCAAGGTTCCACAGTTTCGTAAGTTATACTTTAATTTACCTATTTCGCCATGGCTCCTACAGAAAAAGACAAGGATGGTAAGTATGAAAAACTTACTTCCAAACGAGCTTCTTATATAGGGCAAATTACCAGATTCAGAAAATACATCAAAGAGCTAGATCCTTCACAAGCTCAACTAGATTTGTTAATACATCGCGTAAAGGATTATGAACGTTCTTATGAAAATTATTGCAACATCCAAACTGAAATCGAAACTTGTATGCTCAATTAAGCTGATGATCGAGTAGAAGTAGAAAACCAATATTACGAAGGCATAGGTTCTGCCTTTAAAATAATACGCCAACTCGAAGAAGAACAGAAAAAGGACGGTTCTGTTCTTGGTTCCCTTGACGAACAACAAACCTCTTTTCGTGAGGGTACTCACAAGCCCAAACCAATTCTACCTAAGATTAATTTACCTCACTTCTCTGGAGACGAATCTACTTGGGATTCTTTCTATGAACTTTTATGTTCCCTTGTTCATGACAATGAAGATATTCAAATCATTTACAAGTTTCATTATTTGCGATCTATTCTCCGCGGTCAAGCCCTGCAGTTGGTTGAAGCACTCCCATTAAGTGCTGAAAACTACCCCATTGCCTTTCACGTGTTGAAAGAAAGATACGGTAATTTACGGTTACGTATTCAACGCCACATGAAGGCTCTATTCAATTTACCTGCGTCACAGCACAATGGCGTTACTAGTTTGCGTACTCTTATTGATGCGACACAACTGCACGTAAAAGCTTTGTCCCAATTAGATCAACCCACTGACCACTGGGACACGTTCCTAATATATTTAGTGGTTTCTAAAGTCGATGTTGCTACCCTCAAATCTTGGGAAATTGAACTTTCGAAAGACGATGATTATTCTTACGAGCATTTAGTCACCTTCATAAATGCTAGATGCCAACTCTTAACTGCTTTAGCTAACCAAAGTGAACCCTCATCCCCTAGTTCTCAATTTGAATCATTGTCTGTTAAATCTAAAAGCGAACGCTCAGCGTCTATTAACCAAAAACCCGGGTCCAGCTCGTCTAAACTCAAGTCAAATGCCACTGGTTACCCAACTAGGTCTAGTGAACGCCGTATTGCTAGTTCTCTCGCTTTTAAACACTCAAAGCGAACCCCGTAAGAGTTTAAATGAACCATTAAAGTGCATACTTTGCAAAGATTTCCACGCCTTATATCTATGTAAATCCTTTAAAGAACTGTCAGTCGACGACAGAAGAAAATTAGTTTCCCAGAATAAACATTGCTTCAACTGCCTTTCACCCAAGCATTCTGCTTCTAATTGTAAGCCTTCTAGACTTTGTTTTCATTGTGAGAAACCTCATCACACTTTACTGCATCTTCATGACCAATCAAAGTCATCAGCAGCATCCACTTCTCAGAAAAGTCATTATACCAGAAATCCTAGTGCTTCATCTTACATTCAAAATGCCAAGTTCTTACGTAGTGCCCAAGTACTATTGTCCACTGTCCAAATCGAAGTCCAGGATAATTTTGGCAACTGGGTCCGTGCACGCGGTCTTCTTGATTCGGCGGCAACCCATGATTTCGTTTCTAATTCATTAATCAAAAAACTAGGGCTACCTGTAAACCCTATGACCATTAATGTATCAGGTATCAACAGCTTAAAATCACAAGCTTTACATTTTTCTAAACTAACCATAAGAGACACTTATCACATAAATAATTTTCTAAAACTTAATTGCCTCATCCTCAACAGTATCGGAGACGATACTCCTAGTCACTCCGTCGATATGTCAGGTCTGAATATTCCTTCTCATTTAAGGTTAGCTGATCCTCTGTTATATATACAAGGCCCCATTGACATACTCTTTAGTGCCAATGTTTTTTTTAGAATTGTCTTCATAAACAAATTCGTAAGCTATCTTCATACTTGCTTGGATTGTCACTGGTCAACTTCCTCATTATTCTTCCCTACCAGTATGGCAATGATATTTCACTAGTACCGATTTGGAACAGTTCTGGAGGCTTGAAAGCGTTGATTCTCCTAACGTAACCTCTTCAGAAAACGAATTCTGTGAGCAACTTTTCATGAACACCACCACTCGTTCTCCTGAAGGCCGGTTCATTGTTCAGATGCCAAGATTACTCAATCCTCCCGAACTTACAATTCTCAACCTAAAGCTCAAAAAGCTCTCTTTGCTATCGAGAGCAAATTCAAGAAAGAACCCCTCGTTAAACAACAGTACACTGATTTCATGGACGAATACGAAAGCTTAGATCATATGGAAGTTGTCAGCAAATCTGATGACGAATTGCACCCCCCAATTGAAACGGTTTTCTTAAATCATCATCCCGTGTGGAAAACCCCTCTTGTAAAGGATAAAATCCGAGTCGTTTTTAATGGGTCATCACCTGACGTTAATGGCAACAGTCTTAACGATACGCTTTACTCTGGTCCCGCTATTCAGTCAGTTTATCTGCTATACTCTTAAATTTACGATTATTTCCCATAGCTGTTATAGCGGACATCAAACAGATGTACCGTCAGGTTTTAATTCAGCCCGAATAACAAGATCTCCAAAGAATCTTGTGGCGCGACGAAATCAGCAAGCCCATTAAGGTATTTCGTTTAAGGACGGTCACTTAAGGCTTAAAAGCTTCCGCTTTCCTTGCTATCCGATCCCTACATATGTTAGCCTCTCAAGATGGTCATTTATTTGATTCTAAAGCTTCTGAAGCCCTAACTACATCTTTTAATGTAGACGATTATCTCCAGTCCTTCCCGACTCTTGAGGAAGCTTCTTTCGTGTCACTAGAACTTCAGGCATTGTTAAAGAATGGAGGATTCCCACTTCATAAGTGGAATTCCAACTCCCATGAGTTTCTTGCCCAGTTTCCCATAGAAGATGTAGACCCTTCTTCCGTCAAAATCTGCGGAGATTCTGAATCCATAAAAACTCTTGGAGTTCACTGGTGCACTCGCACTGATACTCTCATCTACAAAGTCTCGCTTTCCGAAGAGCTCCCCAACACAAAAAGGCAAATTCTCTCCGAAATTGCAAAACATTTTCGATCCGCTTCAATTTCTTGCCCCAGTTATTGTAATCGCCAAGCTTTTCATGCAAGAGCTATGGTCTCTTAAATGAGAATGGGACGAAACTGTTCCCCTTTCTTTTCTTAATAGATGGCTCTTCTCCTATACGTCATTTTGCTTTAACTGGTGTGGATTATATGGGTCCATTTCAATATCAATGCAATTCCCCTGAAGCTAATCGCGAATTGTTCGGAAAACTTTATGTTTCTCTTTTCGTTTGCATGGTTCCTGGCACGATTCATCTGAAACTAGTAACAAATGCCTCTACTTCTTACATTTTGTTAGCCGTCTCTCGCTTCACTGCTAGGCGTGGCGTTCCCTCTGAGATGTTCTCCGATAACGCCTCCACTTTTCAAAGCGCAGCTTCCTTGTGGAAGAAAGCTCTTACATCTTCTCCTGCCAAGGAACAGATTTCTAATTCTTCATACTCAAAGGGTTTCAAATGGCGGTTTATACCTCCCTACGCCCCTCATCACGGTGGTAGGTGGGAATCCTGTGTCAAGCTGACCAAACGTCATCTAGAAAAGGTGTTAGGTAATCGCGTCTTAACTTATGAGGAATTCAACTCTCTGTCTATTTTGATTGAAGGTGTTGTTAAAATCTCGTCCTTGGACACCGCTTTCTACTGACCCTGATGATCCGCTTCCATTGACACCTGGTCACTTTCTTATAGGCACTTCTCTTTCCTCCCCTCCTGCCCTTCCTAACTCTTATAGAGATTCCAACCTGCCTATTGTTTGGCGTAAACTTGAAGCTCTTCGCAATTCTTTCTAGAAGAGGTGGAAACTAGAATACTTAACTTCTTTGCAACGGAGACAGAAGTGGCTTCTTTCTAATCCTGACATAAAAGTAGGGGACTTGGTCCTTGTTAAAGAAGCTTCCCCTCCCTTGGTCTGGATCTCCGGTAGAGTGACCGAGTGTTACCCGGGAAGGGATGGGAGAGTCAGGGTGGCTAGGATCTTGACCCAAATGGGCATATTACAAGACCCCTATCTTTAATTGCCCCCCTACCTTTGAACCTTTAACATTGTGTTTCTTGTTCTCTGTTGGTGTTTGGCCCTCCCAGCTTGGTGTATTTTTTGGAATACACGGTAAGTCAGAGTTAGTCTTCGCTGCTCTTTGCTTAACTTATTTCTTCCCTTTTTTCTCAAACTCCAACAGTGATTTCTTACCGTTTCTTTTATTTGCGCACCTTGTTCACTCTGTTTAAAAGTTTGTTGTAGATATGACTTCCATGATCAACCTAGCGGCATCTAGCAGCTAACTGCTGAAGTTCCTCAACATCTCTATGCTCAAGAGGACTTCCTTCCCAATCCAGCTACAAGATGTCGCCGCTATCTTCAGCTAACATCTCCATGCTCAAGAGGACTTCTACAACATACCCTTCCAGAAGGCTTCGCTATTGACGCCTGCTATCAACTCCTTGAAGATAACTTCTAGTTTTACTTCTAAAGTTGGTATTTCATATGTATGTTCCTTTGTTTTTCCCCCACCCCCTTCCATCCTTGGTACCTCTGTGCTTCGTTGAGCGGTCCTCACTTGTGTGTCAAACGTTTACACGTAGAGTCGTAGATCTTCCCGAGCTTGTCTCCTCTCCTCGAAAGACATCTTTTCAATCTGACGCCATGTTTGGATTTTGAAACCAACCGTCACCATGAACATCGCCTACTCTTCAGAAATGAGCTAAGTAAATCTTTAATGGTTTTCACCATGTTTTAATTGGTTTTAACAGCTATATGCTTTTAATCTGATTTTATAGACAGTGTGAAATTGCTATATGTGATGCAATATTTGCCTTCAAAAGATCTTCTTGATTTATTTGTGGCTACTTCAGCTAGCTTTCTAAATGAAAAAGTACTTCTTGTACTGATTATCTGGGAATGAGTTCTCACACCGTGGGAGTCTTATTAAACCCACTGTCTATAAAAAATTAGCTTTCACTTCCGCGGGATATTCTGGCCATTTCTACTGTTCTCACAACTCCAGAATTTTCTACATCCAGTTATCTTTTTGCAAGCAATGCCGTCAAGTGCCTTCCACCTAAATATGGAAACGCTTGTTCCTCACTGAGGAATTTATGCTGAAAATACCTCTAATCGGCATAATTTGTCTTCCATCGTTGGAAATTTTCCACTGCATTCAACTACAATCAATAAACGTTACAACGCAATAAACTTTCTCTAGCTAAAATTCAACCAGTGATCTCTACAATTGCAATAACTTTTCGTCTTATAAACTTTTCGTGTTGCAATAGTTAACTTTTCAACGGACTACAGTGCATAACAGTGCTCGTTCAACAACCATCCGTGTCGCGTTCGAACCAAAGCAATAAATACGGCCATTAACATTCTCTAAAGTTCCTATTTCCTTTTCCTAAACACCTTACTAACTTTATCTAATTAAGCTTTAAATTTAAGTCAACTGATGTACCTAGCTGTTTAAACTACAACTTATTTCAATTTCTAAGGGGCCTCGCTTGTTATCAAGTGCCCTCCCAACTTTGCTTTCTATTCAACGAATTAACCTCTGCTTATCTGTGGCAAGTCCACATTATAATTTTTCCCTCTTCAATTGGGAAATTCTATTTTCTACTCATAAGTGAGTTTTCTAACTCTCCTTTTCCAGGTTTCACGAAAGGATTCTGGCCCCATTTTCCTCGTGATCCCTGTTTAAATACAAGAAGTTATAGAAACTTCTTATTTTCTTTCTCTTTGTTATAATTTCGAATTATTATTTGTTCATACTTTTAGAACTTCCATATAGGAATTCTCAAAGTACATATATCGTACCTGATTTATTGTTAAACTTTAAATTTGTTAATCTCAGCACTATTTTAAAATCTTATGCAGATTTGGTGCTTACAAGAGTTTCTAAACCAAATATTGTTAATTGTCTAGTGCAAACTTCAACAATTTTAGAGGTCTGAGACCTCAAAGGTTTAAAAATCAAATTGTACCTTTTATATTTGTTAAATTTATCATATTTCTATGCATTGTTAAATAAATCAAACTATATCCTTTTGTTTCATAATTTTCTATAAAATAACGATTAGGCAAGATCCTACTTCCCCTGACTCTATCCAAAAGCTCATGCCCGAGTTAAGAAAATCAAGCATCAAATTAAAAAAGGTTCCACTATTTGTTGCATTTGAACAAATAATCTCCGTAAAAACTTTTTCAAAGTCGCTCTTAGCTTTTTTAGCTAATTCTAACTAGCCAGTAAGGCAAGTATAGCTAGCTCGGCCAGCTTCCTGCTTGTTGAAACTTTCTCTATAACTAATGGTTGGTTTTCCAAATTTAAGTTTTTCTTCTCGTCTAAACTTTTAGTCGGCGCTTTGCAGGGTAAAAGCTTAGCCTTTTTTGAATGCAACCATTGGTGTTCTTACCAAAATTTAAAACCAAAAATTTTCAAAAACAATCAAATTGTTCCCAAAAGCAATATAACTGCTTCATCGCTACCCTTCCTGGAAACATTCGATCGCTCCTTGGAAATTCTACAATTCCAAGAACTAAAAACATCACGGTGAATTCAAATTATTTGCGCTTTTCAAAACCTTCGATTAAACCTGACTCCTTTGAAAGGATATACAGTAAATTTGTCATTCTTTGCCTTGCCAGACTACCACCCATCCCCACAGTAGTCAAATATAGGCTTCAAGGGGAAGGTCCTATCGATGCTTGCTTGCAAATAGCCCAAGCCCCAGCCGCATTTCCCGTTAGCTGCGTTCTGGTCCATACCCACGTTAGGTGCTTCACGGGCTTTGCTGTGACACTCGTCACTAAATACTTGCTCAAATTCATTTTGTTTGGTGTTGGACTCTCGTCCTATTTACCCACACTTGTTCTTCAGTCCGAAACCCACTTCCCTTTCCTTTTCTCTTCATCTTCCTTGTGGGTAGTGTTTAACCCTGGCCAAAAACCTACCCATCCAGCACTCTTACCTCATCTACAATCTCAAGGTCATGTTGTCTTTTGTGAGACCCGTAAAGATGCTCTATATATTCTTGCCATCTATTCAGAACATCGCGAGGTTCACTTTGTACCGCACCATCCATTCCTTGTGCTTCCATTCCAGTTCTTCTCCTCTTACCATCAGACACCAGCTCCATAGCCGCGCGATACATCATTTCGTATTTTCCCTCTTCTACCAGCCTCTCTATTTCTTCACATCTCTCATTCAGCCTTGATTCTCTTGTCCGTTCTGTTTCTCTCCTCAGTTCGTTATTCAGTCTTCTGTAGATCTGCTTCCCTTCCTCTGTCCCCACATTTATTCACTTCCTTCTTTCTTCTATCTTACTCAGCATGTTCTTCGTTCCCCATTCTTTTCTGATATGTGTGGCCTTTTCAGCCCCAATGACTTCCCCTGCAGCTTTCTTAAGGCTTTCACACATCCTATTCCATTTCTCATTTACATGGTCTTCATTACTTCCTCTGTCCCATTTGCCATATAGTTGTTTTCCATGTCCTCAGCCTTTCCTTTCTCCTTTAGGGCCTCTAGGTTATATTTCTCCCGCGGTTTACCTCTCCATACTCTCTTCAACTTGGCACGTATTTCACCAATCACCAAATTGTGATGTGAGTCTCTATCTGCTCCGGGGTATACTTTAGCATTTTAACCAGTTTCGGTATCTCCTCTGTAACATGATGTGGTCTATTTTGTATTTTTCTCCATTTAGTCTAGATAACCATGTATAACGTCGTCTTTATTGATGCTCAAATAAGGTGTTGCCAATCAATAAAGAGTTTTCTTTACAAAGCTGATCAATATTTCACCCCTTTCATTCCTTGTTCCCAGTCCAAAACTACCCACTGACTCGCCATCTCTCCCCTCACCCACCACAGAATTCTAGTCTCCATTGATAATAATACATGAACTGGCTTCTCGTTCTCCACAGTACTCCTCTACTTCTTCATCCCTGTGTTGACTAGTTGGCATATTCACTTGGATTATGACCATCACAACTTCATCAATCTGTCTTCAATATAATCCACCTTCAAAATCGTACATTTAATCCAGTTTCCTATCATTATACCAACTCCATTACTTCCACTCTTCTCTCCTCCTGAGTATAGTCTCCACTTCCTCCCCACTTCACTTCACACATTCCCAAAATATCCTATCTATTCTTCTTCATCTCTAGTTTTGCATTTCCCATCTTCCCAGCCTGTAGGAGAGTAAGGACTTTCCACGTTCCAATTCTTATCTGATCTTCTTTCCTCCTATTTATTCGCTGTCCTCCCTCCGTAACTCCATCTGATCGCAATGGAATCCCCTCCCGGAGATCCGAATGAGAGGGTGTTTTACTTCCGAAATTATGTAGTTTAACAGAGAGAGCCATTATGTGTGTTTCAAGGAAGTATAAAGTGGTAGTATCCCGTGACTTTCCACATGGCAATTTTATGACTGGTTGTCAACCCTCCTCCTTTCTCATCCCGGACTTGGGACCGGGCAATGGCGGAGTTACATCCAATGGACACTGATAATTTTACCGTGGAATTCAATAAACATGAAATGTTCTTGGCTGTCACCCCAGATGTTCGGATTCGTTTCCCGTTCCTGTTCTGAAATTTAAAATGTGGTAGACAAAAGAAGACAGAGGAGAGAGTGCGCCCCAAAGTGACTTGGAAGAGGAGGATGGGGAAACGGACCCGTAATGCTCGGAATCGTCAACATCCGATCTTGCTCACCGAAAGAATATCGCATTATAGAGAACGCTTTTCAGTAGGCACTATAAACCGTGAATAGAGAATAGCGGAGGTCTAGGGCATCAGGCTAGAGGGGACAAGGAAAGTGAATGCCACGAATCCGCCAATATTTTCTGGGTCGGAATGGAATAAGTCTTGGCCAAGGGAGGTCGACATGCAAGATGAAAGAGAGACGACAAGGAAGATTGTGAGCCCCTGGTTGCTCTCATCAACCCCACAACGTCACTCGTAACTAACAGTCTTTCTCGTGATATTCTGTCAGCCATTTAATGGTATAAAATGAAGTCTTCGATCGTGTTGGTTCGGGCTAACCTCAAGAACCACTGGATGGTTATGTTGAGGCTCGCACCGTCTAATAAAGCTGCTTTATGTACAGAACCATTCACCTATGAACAAAGGAAGCTGAGGAGTAACAGTGTTAGTGAAGATAGTCGATTGAAAGATGAGGGTTCGTGCGCTTTTTTATGGATAGAATCGACCTTTCGTTAGTTCAGTGGGCTGGAAGCAACAATCCACCAGTGCCTGAAGTAAGAACATTTGTACGCTTAATAAACCAGTTCCCACGCTTGTTTACCATCCGGTGTATGATGGTGAGTATTGTTCATTATGTATTCGTATTATAAGTGAGGAGGTCGCAAGCAATAGCATGGTGTGCTATTCTTATCATTTTAAAGGTCACCTTACGCTTGTGGATTGTATTCATTGCTCATTGCTTAAAATATACGAAACCAAGGAGAAAGAGTTCTGGTCACAACCAGCCAATCATAGGGCATTTGATAAAACTATCCATGGTAACCGCTACCCATGATGCTTTGTGTTTGTTGCTGTTGAGTCATCTTTTTGTTGTTGTGAGCTTCATTTTTATTATTATTATTATTATCATTAATTATGTCGCATCATTGTTACATCGTTTCTCTGTCACTCATACTGCGTCCTAATCATACATTTCTTGGTAACATTTCACCACACCTAATCTATTTGTCAAATCAAGTATCTCATTGGCCAGGACATTGTTATATTTTCTAGCCTTGTCCTCGTCATAGGTGCCCCTCCATGTTCTCGGAGAGGGGTTACGTTTCTTTCTACACATTTTGTTTTGTGGGTGCTTCCCAACGCCCTGTGAGAGAAAGCGTTCGGTCTTCCAATATCTGCATCCATGTAGGGTAGCTGAGTTTTCTAACGCAACAGATCGTAAGTACAACTCAGTCACTTTAATTATCTGGCATGCTGCCGTTTTAAATTTTAGTTTTACTATTTTAATTTTGTGTTCCCTTTTAATTTGTTTATATTTCCATTTTCTATGATGTGAATCGGATTCATGAACCCAAATCCTTTTGCCTTTGTTTTTGGTGTTTGGTTGCTTTCCCCTCTCTTTTTGTGTAACTAATTTTATTTTTATCTGAATCTCTCAGACCTGAAATATATGCTAATTTTCAATGAGGATTACTTATGCTCTGTGTTACGTCACTCTCTTGAGGCAACCCTCGTTTGATTGATCGTATCAGAGCCTGTTTTATGCGAACTGAGTTACGGAGCTGAGTCTCACGTGTCCAGCTTGTGCGTTCCTTCTTTTAGGAAATACTAGCTCAAGTACCCGTGCTTCGCTACTGGTCATAAATACATTGAAATGTGAAGGTGACAGTTAAAACAGGGGATAGGCGTGGTGCTGCGCGGAGGGAGAGTTAGGATGGAACATTTTGTCCATCTACACCGCTTGGCATTGGCCTTGTTTTATAGCACACAATTAGGTTTTACTCGCTAACAGTTGGAGATACACGAAAAGTGATAAGGACCATTCTGATAGAAATTTAAATTTTAAACCTAGTATTGTACCCAATTACCTTCCGAGATATACATTACTCACCTGTCCGGCAGCTCAGATCGGGATCATGGAAGGTCGTCCCACTGATGGTGACATATATATCAGGTATGTGAACCAAGGACTACACTTAGCAAAATAAAATAGAACAAAATCCTAATCAAACTATTTATTCACTAAGCAATGAGAAAATATGGATGATCTACAGATTCAAAATACATGATGGCAGGAACATTTTACAGTAACATTCCTTTCAATACTATAAATGCCTTTTCCCAAGGCATTAGAGCTCCAGCTTAACCCTAGTCTTTACACCAATGTCTAAATATGACCTCACCAGATGGGTGATTATAATCATCATTATTTGGCCGATCACAAAATAACACTCTTTACATTCCTCTTCATAAAAAGGCTCAGATCTAGAGTTACGAATTTAATCTAGTTGGGGTTAAAATCCCTAATTAATTCTGC
Source organism: Meconema thalassinum (assembly GCA_946902985.2). Lineage (NCBI taxonomy): Eukaryota > Metazoa > Arthropoda > Insecta > Orthoptera > Tettigoniidae > Meconema > Meconema thalassinum. The sequence goes on from OX336391.1 coordinate 21,343,773, forward strand.
CTTTTTATTTCTTTATTACAAACACATCTGATCACATTTTGATCCCTTGTTACATTTTTAATTTCAGTTTCCAGATCCAGTTTCACCGTGTTACAAAATCATCATGTCATGCACACTCTTGAGTACCATTTTATTATTTAGATCATGCGCCACCTGTCACTCATTTTTATTTATTTACATAATGTATCTTTACTCCAAAGGCACCCGTTAACAATCAACAGAATCCGAGAATTTGATTATTCTGATTCATTATTTTTGTTATAAACAATTTCTATTTGTTGTTAACTAATTATTTAAACAAATACTCTTTTTGTCGTGTGAGGATTCATTACATCAAGATTTATTCAGGGAACCGATCTGCCGTATTCATTCAGGTAACAAATACCTTGTTAACCTGCCACGTAAGGCTTTGTTATGCATAATGATATTTCACTCCTAGCAACGTCCAGCCACCCAGCAGACTTACCTACCCGGCCGGCCATCTGGGCGCGCTGCCCTTCCCGTATGCTATACTCCACATTGTGACCCTTGTCCTCACATGTGCTGCTCTTGGCTGACACACTGCGTTATCTCGGGCCATAATTACAATAATGACCTTTTTTCAACTAAGTGAGCGTAATACATCTTTAATTCAAATCAATCCTATTAATAGATTGTTATTCAACAACAACTTTGCTAGATATTTACGTATGGATCTGGGCTGCGAATAACTTTAATACCGGCGATGAGTACTGTTCTCTCGCTAATTTCAAAAGTGGCTTTACGACATTATCTGGCGCGGCATGGCGCTCTTACGATACCTGGCCACCTCACTGTGCTCTGAGTGCATCCTCGCACTGGCTTGCTCAGGACGGGAATTGAACCTCGGTCCTGGCAGCGAACAACGAATTGGATGAGTGTCATATACACGAACATATTTCACATACCTTGTGATTCAACCACTTAGGTGCTCTCGGCACGACATATGATAATAGCCCCACTTAGTTGATCCACGCGTAAAAATCACATTTATCTTCCATACTAACTGTGTCTAACCACCTCTCATTCAGGCTCGAATGGCCTCGATTAGGCTACTTACAATCTACTTTTACAAAGTATTAAATCTTTCCCTCACGTAGTTTATAACGCTGGTTAATATTCGGTCATGCCTCCTATTTTGAGTCTTACATAACAGTTTTTTTTCAAAGGTCTGTAACTCAGCCATCTCTCACACCGTTTCTTTTTATCTGCATTATACAGTACTCTAACACTACATTGTATCTGTAGTCGGCCCTGGTCCTCAACGACGCTTTAAGACATGATTTACTTTCTCTATCTGAATTAGGCGGGTACCTTCCTACCGTGACCTTATGTCACTGAATTTACATCTTGGTGCATCATTTCTACCACATAATGAAAATTTGGTACTTAACATGATTCCGAGTTGCGTCGGGCTAGGCTAATGCCGCCCGCCCACTGGATATATCTAACCCATCTTCATATTCATTGCACCATCAGCCATAATTGCTCACTTTCAACACTCGCTCCTTGCAACATATATTTTAAACATATTGCACTTTCTTAAGATTTTAAACATACAAAATGCACTTCCTTAAATGTAAACACAAGATTCTATTGTATACACTGAACAATCACAATCTTCTTCACCCGACACTCGCACCCTATTCCATGTGATTTGCATCCATTACTCCTCCTGCCGCACAGGTAAGTCTTTCGAATCTGACGATAAATTCCATCCCACTCGTGGCAAGATACCAATAGGACAGTTCCTTAACGCAGCCCTCTGGATAGTATGGTCCTCTATACGGCTTTTCTAGGCATGTGTGTTTACTGCACTGTTGAGCTTCGTGATACGGCTCATACTTTATTCACGCTACCTAGGCGTACTCTCTATCTCGATGGCGCCTGTTAACCATATCGTAATTCCTACAAATATTCAAAAAGAAGACTCTGAGTAACGTTGTGCATTTTCACCTGGTATCTTATTACACTTATTACACTCACGTATTGTTCTCTTGATATTAATACTTTCCGACGTGCTCTCTCCTCCAAAATTTAGCAAGACTGTCATGGCTTCTGCTCTGGAACCGATATATAAGTTCTGCGCGCGAAGTAGTTCCTCACGCTAAGCTTCCAGACGTTAATCTTTGGAATACACCCACTTGTAGCCTCCATTTTGGGCTCTATTTGCTTCAAAATTTGCGTAGAATCCAAGCCTGTAATGCGGAGCGAGATTCGATCACTCCTTTCCGAGATATCTATCATCTTGGCCCTTTAATTTATTTACTGACGCTTAGCTTCTGTCCTTTTCCAACCGATATGTCTTGTGTCCAGACGTGCGCACGCTCACGCTTCACCTCTGTCGCCATTCGCGTCTGGGCTAAATCAAGCATAGATAATTCTGTTCCCATCCTGATCCCTCTTTCATATTTTGATTCAGCCGTTCGGCTAATATTTCCATAAAACCCACTGGGAATCAATCCGCGGCACAGATGTCTTTGTCTGAACTCGTGACAGTGACATAGTGTGGCGCCGACTTTACACGCCCCTTCGGCTCGAGTAATACACCGGCCAGCTATTCCCACCAACAGGCTCTGAGTTTCTTGAAATTCCGTCGTACTCGGCATAATCTGTTGAATAATACTCATTTTAAACCTACATTCATTTATGTATTTTTGTTCGAGTTCTTAATGAATGTTCCCGAGTGTATGACCCTCAAAATGAACTCTATCAGGACCTTCTAAGGTTCGGGGTTCGATTCTTTGAATATTCGAGTGAGCTCATTCGCATTCCCGAGTTCACATCTCAAGTGACCATTTGGGCACAGTATATGACATCAAAAGTTTTCTATTTCTTAGCGTTCTCTTTTTATTTAAAATTGAAATATGAATTTTTGAAACCAAAGGGTGTAGGGACGTCAATTATATGGTCGCCATCTTTAAATAGTGCAAAGTATTGAAATCAAAAGCAGCCTATATATTAACCAGGCAAATCAGCTACTTCCATATACAAATTCATGTAAATCGGACCATTGGTTCTTTGGTGACCGAGTAATACACAGACACACACCATCTCACTTTTATATATTAGTATGGATGTAACGTACGATATTATTTACTTAGTAATTTGAAAGTACCCATGTTTAAGTACAAAAGGAGCCTGGTCATGGCTTCTAATGATTACTATGAGAATTATTGGTGACGTCAGTAGGTTTGCTACGGTACTGTATCTGTTGAGGGCAGTGAAGGAGGTAATGTTCTGTACAAATTATTTACTCTTATAGTCATGTCTTAAGTAGAAAAGAGGGAGTGTTCACTGTGTGATTAATCATTTTAGGTTACTGTTTCATTTTGGTTGCTACAAATTATTCTGGTTCTGTTAGTCTTAGTCAAGTCTTATCACAGTTACTGTATTCCTGATTTGTAATACAAAAGATAGCCGGTACAGGTTAACAATGTCAACAACTAAAACAGTGCAGCATAAAAACATTAGGATTAATGAAACATAAACCTAAACATATCAATAGTAGAACACACCTTAACGGAGAGTATCACACAGCAATACAATACATTGCGCGGGATACCTTCTGTCGTAACGTAATGATTCAAAATCTCTCGTAACAGCAGCGGCATCAAGAGTATGACATTAGACCCAAAATGCCACATGAAGACGACCACGTGGATTAGCGGCTAACATTCTCGGCTGTCACCTTGGAGGTCCGAGTTTGAATCTAGCTCTGCCAAGAAATTCTAATTCTGGTCTTAGAGCTGGAAGGGGGTACACTGCGCCTCCCGTGGCAAAACTTGGAAGATGTTTTCAGTGGTTTCCCACTTCTACTCGAAGCAAATACAGGGATAGTTTCTAACTGAAGGCTACAGCAACCTCATTTTTAATCCTCACCTGAATTACAAATACACGCACTACTACAGCCATCACAGTAACACTGGTTATCAGAAAAAATATACACACTTTAAGTTCATGGGTCTACATGGCCATGATGTTGCCAAGCCTCTAAACCAATCAACAATAGCATAATCATTTAAGCTCATTTAATCTTAATACTAAGTTTCGTGATGATATCTATAGCCGTTGTTACGTTAGGTCGCGTGCAGGGTTAGCTGATGTATTTGTTTTATTATTATTTTAATTCCCTACATCGACCCCTGTTAATAAAATTTAATAAGACTACGTATTCAGATTTTTAAGGCGTTCAAATTCCTAATGTTCTTATCGTGGTTTGGATAGGAAATGGAGGCCCATGGCCTGGTGTTTACGTCTTGACTGTAGTCATGGAGAAAATGGAGTAGCATGGCCCCTTACAGAGACAGGTGGAAACCTGGTGATCACTTCTTGAGGTAGTGTTGCCGTTGAGAAAATGGAGTAGCATGGCCCCTTACAGAGACAGGTGGAAACCTGGTGATCACTTCTCGAGGTAGTGTTGCCGTTGAGAAAATGGAGTAGCATGGCCCCTTACAGAGGCAGGTGGAAACCTGGTGATCACTTCTTGAGGTAGTGTTGCCGTTGAGAAAATTGAGTGGCACTGCCTCTGACCGAGATAGAATGAAACTTGGTGGACCCGTCTTGTGCTACTGTTGCCATGGAGATGGCCGGCCTCGCCGTTCCTTCATAAGTTAATTTTCTGAGTTTATTAGCCTTTGCTCGAGTGCAAATAGGCCGATATCAGAAGAATGAAAAAGACTATCGAAAATCCATGTAGCCAGCCGTTCCTTCTGGGTCCTAAACTATGTGTATGCACAATTTGGTTGAGATTGGTGGAACGGTATGGATTTGTATACGGAACAAATATTCATACATACATACATGCATACCCACATACAGACTTTCACTTTTTATAAGATATGTGGACGATGGTCACTAGTGTTTGTCACTGCCCATCTGCCGTACGTCGTGGTGAATCGACATTTCTACCTTAGTGTGAGCATATTTTCTTGGAAGCGTATTTTCATATCTGATTGATTTCTTTCCCCTGTAATTTGACGAGATTTTATGTATTTTTCATTTTCTTTACTTTGTTAATTTTTCGCGTTACTTGCTCAGACTTCACGTGTTCATAATACGATGTCACCCCTCCCCCCTTGTTCCTCCTCTTGCTTTCCTGCTTCCTTAACTCCCGCGTGTCGTAGATCTGTTTTTACCCTGGGCAATCTGGTGTCAGTTATCTTCGTAAGCAGACGTTCTTTATTCAATTTCGTGAGTATCATCCATACTCTTTTTTTTGTTTTGTCTTTTAATTTTGGTTATTGAGTCGCGCTTGGTTGCAAATTAAGTACTATTTTTAATTTATCTTATTTTAACTTCGTTTGTGCTTGAGTTCAGTTACACGCTTCTCTTGATTTTCTTTGACTTCCCCTTAGTCGGATATTTTCTTTATTTATTAAGTTTGTCTTGATTATATTTAAGAGATCTTGTAGCCTCTTTAAGTTTACCTCTTAACTTTTATTTTATATGTTATACCTTTTTGTGCGCGTATTTTTTAATACATCATAATTAGCTTTATTTCGCTTCGTTTCTCTTATTTATAATTTTAAGTACTCCTTCTTTTATCATTTCGATTTCCGTAAGTCTTGGTTTCGTATTGTCACGACTTCCACGCCTCTGGGATCATCGATTAATTATTTGAAGTTTACTTATTTTCTTTTGATTTTGCCCTAAGCAATCTTAATTATGTTGATTCAGTTTTAATTTAAGGAAACCTTCCTCTCTTTTGGTTTGCAAACCAGGGCCCTGCGGTAATCCAAAATAAATCCCGATTTACCCACTTACCTATTTCCCTACCATCGGTCGTCTTCCACTGCAACCCGTTTCATTAACTTTGCTTTATGTGGTCTTAAGTAGTATAGTGTAAAAGCTCAGGTGGTGCAAATGCTTGCACGTCGCGTGGTTACGAACGAAATCGTCATCTTAAGTTCATCAACTTTTTTATTAGCCTACTTTTGACATTTTGAAAAAATGGGGGAAAAGTAGACTTATGAGATCGGGAAAATGTGTGTCTGTCTGTCCTTCTGTCTGTCTGTCTGGCTGGCTCTGTGTGTGTCCCTCCCTATCAACTCATAAACGGCTGCAGCAATCGAAACAAAAATTGGTAGGAGTAATGATCTATACCTGAATATCTCACGCCCATATTTCAAAATGTCATCTTGTTTGTACTTCTGGAATGCTGATGCTCAGTTCAGTACTGGAAAGTGTAATCCAGGTACCTATGCAGGGGCACCACGTGCAGGAATCAGCTTCACCCCCAATCCTAATAAGACTCAAGTATGTGCCTTCCACCTGAATCATAAACAATCTAGTCGGAAACTTGAAGTATTCTGGAATGGTATGTTATTGGATCATTGTTTCCATCCCAAATATCTAGGTGTCACCTTGGACCGTACACTCACATTCAAGGAGCAGTGCTTTAAGCTAAAACAGAAGATCTCTTCGAGGAACAGCCTCCTCCGTAGACTGGCAGGGACCAACTGGGGCACCCATCCCCAAACGTTAAGGATACAGCAATGGCCTTATGCTATTCAGCAGGAGAATATGCCAGTCCTGTGTGGTACAAGTCAGCCCATGCAAAGCAGGTGGATGTAGCCTTAAATGAGAGCTGCAGGATTATTACAGGTTGCTTGAGGCCAACTCTCATCAGTAAAGTGCACTATCTTGCAGGGATTGCTCCACCTGACATCAGAAGAGAAGTGGCTGCAAACAACGAAAGAAGTAAATCATCTGTTATGACCTCACACCCACTCTTCGGATATCAACCTGCTGAGAGGAGATTAAAATCGAGAAAGAGCTTCCTAACAACTACTCAACCATTACAAGGAACAGCAGCAACAGCTCGAGTGGCCGTGTGGAAGGAGAGGACCAGCAGTCTGTCTGAATGGATGGAACCAAACGAATCTCTACCTCCTGGTCACACAGAGAACTGGCTAATCTGGAAGTCCCTGAACAGACTGAGGGTGGAAGTTGCAAGATCCAGGGACAACTTATATAAGTGGCATTTTCCGACCAAGACAGTCCTGTGTGATTGTGGCGCAACCCAGACAACACAACACCTCTTCTCCTGTCCATTGTGCCCGTACAGCTGCACAATGAATGACTTGACTGAAGGTAATTCAAGTGCTATCGAAGTGGCTAAGTTCTGGGCAGAAACTGTTTGAAGTCGTCTGTTTAACACATACTTTGTACTTCTGACACGAATAAATAAATATTTCAAAATGATGTCAGTACTACCAACTGCTGAAAAATCGCAATTGAAATTTGAGCTCCATGTTGGATATCTTGTAAGGTATGAACGGGAGCTATTTCAAAATTGGCACACGTATAGATAATAATATTGCAGTTTAATTTCCAGGAGGCCATACATGTCAATATTGCCAAAAATATTATAAGCCTGGTGATAAATCCAAATTTTAAATGCATATAACTTCTACACTATCAATTGGATTTCAACCAAATTTCGTATGTGCTATGTGTACATAAACAGATATGACTGAGCGTATTCTTAAGAACCACCAGGGCTGTCAACTGTTATTAAATGCTCTCAATTGTTTTTATCCAAATACCCATATATCAGAAAGTATGCAAGCCGACAACTTTAAACTATGCACACTTATAGTACCTGACATTCTATATTAATTTGGAGTAACTTACATACGTCAGTGCTACCAACATGATTCTAAGACTGCTGAGAGGTCAAAATTTAAATACATGTAACTTCTATACTACCATTTGGATTTCAACCAAATTTCGTGTGTGCTATGTGTACCATAACAGATATGACTATGCCGATTCTTAAGAGTAACCAGGGCTGCCAACTGTTAATTAATACTGTCTCTATTTTTGTTACCCTAATATCAATATATCAGAAAGTATGCAAACCAATAGCTCTAAACTTTGCACACGTATAGTACCTGAACATTCTAGATTAAATTGGAGTAACTATTATAGGCCTACGCCAGTGCTGACAACATGATTCTAAGCCTGTTGATAGGTCCAATTTTAAAATGCATGTAACTTCTATACTAACTAACGGATTTCATTCAAAATTGACACAACAATAAATCGTATTATTTCAGATTATTTCTGACCAATACATGTACGTCATTGTTGCCAACATGGTTTTATGCGCGCTGTTAGATCCAATGTTTAACTGCATGTAACGTCCATGCTATCCATTGGACTTAAACCAAATTTTGGATTCTGTACCTTAAGAGATGGAACTAAGAACATATTCAGTCACCAGGGTTGCCAACTGTAATTCTCTATTAGGCTACATTATGCCTGGTATACAGTATTTCGAACTAATTAGAAATGTCGCTATTACCAACTTAATTTCGTCATTATTCTAGATAGATCCATATAGATTAATCATTGGCATGAATCTTAAATTTTAAGAAAAGTAGGCTCTATAGTTCGTCACGGAACTTCCTTTTACCTAGTTTTTGCATTTATTACAGTGGACTTTTTTTCTGAGTTTAAGGCTTTGAAGTGTTTACCACATCTCCAAAAAGGTGGTGTTTTTCCCGTGTAAGCAAGACATCCAAAGGACCCAACTCCGAGGTGACAGTGCAACCTATCTGTGAGTACGTCACATCGTTGGAATTCGACGCATTACGGTATTGTAACCAATATTAATTACCTTTTTGGGGCTTATGTTTACGATTTTAATGTGATAGAAATTGTTCGTTTTCCCTCTTTTGTTTATTTCATTTTTGTCAGTGTCATGGAAGGCTTTAATTTACCATCGGGTAAAAAGAAATTAACTTCTCTCTTTACCTCTTCTAGTAAACAGTCGTTTAGTTTACTGTGATATTTCCCAGAACTCGCTTTACCCGCTCGTATGTCTCAGTCTGGAACAGTCTAACCGGGTTCTCGTCATAACAGCGGCCTAACCCCCCTCCCTCGCTCTGTTGGTTTCCTCACTTCTGGATTCCGTCCTTTAAACCCTCCGTTCGCCCCCGACGCGCCCCAAGCATCGCGTAATTATACTAACGTATCGTGTTAGTAACATATTTGTTGTTTCAGTCGTAAATGAAATGCTGAGTTATAATGTGTGTTATTTTTGGGAGTTATGTTTGTTTCGTAATTAGGGAGGGTGATTGTTTTAGTTTTGTCATGAGATTTTCAGTTTAGGTTTTCATTTAAAATTTGTTTAATAAGTCTGATGTTACTATGTGTTCAGTATGGTAGTGTGTATTTCTGTGGGAAACCGGCTAGTGAGGTCTCCGTTGGGATCAGAGTATGGGATCTGTCCCACGGCTTCGACACTCGCATAGGGTGTACATAGATTCTTCACGATTCGTCAATCCTCAGTATGGGATGTGGATTGTCACGATGACCTGTAGTTCGTTATTTGCGTTTCCATGGTCTTCTAACGACTCACGTTAGCATATTGGTGTAATGGGGAAATTTTGATTTGTTTAAGGGAGGGAGTATGCACGTGGTGTTGTTGTTGGTTGTATTTTGGATGATTGTGTGTGTCAATGAGTTTAACGAATTTTATTTTACTGGTTATTTGTGGGTGGTTTCAAATTTAGTTCAATTTTGATTTTATATTCAATTTAAGCAATATATTTACTACATACTGCACCCTAAAATTGAATTATTTCGGACGAAAATGATGATATTTTACGAGCCCATGTTAAAATTTAGCATTGAAAGAATGAAGCTGCATGGGTGACAAGGAACGAGTTTTGCGGGCGAGATACAGTTGAGTAGAGGCTCAGTCACGTGGTTTTTGACATTAGACTCCCCGTGTCAAGGTTAAAACACTCATAGCAACGGAGATTTTACCGCAAATATTAGCAATTTATTGTTATAAATTATGCTATTGGATATATGGAGACAGCCAATCAGGAGAGGTTTTATGGAAGAAGGAACACTGACACCTCATTAATATAATTAAATAATAACATTTAGGCCATATGTAAGACACTTTATGAATTGAGATAATGTATAAAATCATATGAAGAACATATCAGTACTTTAAAAGACGCTGGAACTACGCAGTACATTGTTTTATGTATTTTTATATATACGCGCGTATTCTTCAAAATGGCACGAGCCAGAGCGCAGTTGAGCGATTACGAGTGAGGAGAGGAGTTCTTATGTCTTCAGAGTTCGTCGAGTGTAGACGTAGGTCCAGGAGTGTTAGATACCTGGCGACCCGAAATTGAGTGCGGTGACAGAGCACCCACGAATGCAGTGCCGATTCGGGCCAAGTTCATGTATAAGCCGTACTTGCCATTCTAGTGCAAGTTGTTACAAGTCAAGGCGACACACATTTAAGGCTTTATAAATTATTCTACGTGAATAATACAGTGAGGAGTGATACTGTGTATATCTTCGAGTATTTAGAAACAGTTTTCGAGAGAAATATATCGCAGATTTCAGTATTTGAAGCAAGTTACAAACAGTTCAATTTCTGCAGAGAAAAGTGCCGCTTTTGAGCAGTTGAAACCTTTTAGTTCTACAAGGCAGCAGTGTACGCAGTTGCATTCTTCAAGGCAATCGTGAGTAAGCAGACATTATAAGGTTTTATGAACAGTGAATTTGATTGTTATTTGAGAAACATGAAAGATATTATGAAGACTGAAGACATGATTTATTACGAATAAGAGATGACTGCAAGTATGGAGTAAATAAGATGCGATTGGGGTATATTTAGAAAGAGATAGTAGTGACGACATGGAGCAACGATAGTTTCATAACCATTATGTCATGTACAATGGAAACATTATGTACTTCACCAACTTGTCCATGTACAAAATACTACAGAACTACAAGATATTATTAGAGTTCATATAACTACGACATGAACAGTTCCATATACGAATATGAATTGATCTACAATCTACAAACATTATTTGCTACATTTGAAATCAATCAACTATATTGCCTGACAATGAAATGGTATTTCATTATGAATCGACTTCGAGAGAATCTACACAGGAATAAAGAAGATGCTAGGGAATTTTCCCAGCAAAAGCTTGAAGCCTGGTATCCAGAACGAGATTACGATAAGCGGTTCGACGCCCGAAGGACGTGTGGAGCTTTCCAGGGAGGAATTCTTTCCTTACCTGAGATAGCGGCCAGAGCTGCATTCGAGCCGATCTTCTGTGGAACTTCGAACATCATGGTATTCTCTTAATACCAATACGGTCTTCTTGAGTCATCATAAGGTAGAAATGAACCAGATTTCACTATTCTAGTTAGTATTTTGATGGCATTCTGAGCAACATATTTCGCTTTTTTTTTGTTATATTTTCACTTCGACTTTTATTGAATTTATACTTCGAGGTCATGTGAGATGATTGTCGTTTCTTCATCTGTACATAAATCTTTTCCACGATGCAGTTTTAAACTATCATGAGTCAACAATTTGGATTTTAATTCCTTAATTTAAGACTTTCTTAAATTATTATTTGACGATTTCAAGTTTGATAAAATTGAATTTCAGACAGTTTTGGTCGGTCTTCCATTTGGTGTATTCCCTGGAATACACTTCTAGTCAGAGTTAGCTCTTGCTGCTCTTTGCCGTTTTCCTTAGCTTTATTTATTTAATTTCCTTTCTGACAGACACCATCAGCGACCCTCTGTATCTTATCTCTCTCATCCATGTGCCTAAGTTCTTTATAAGTTTGTTCTTGATGTGCATCTTCTAAGGATTCTACCTAGCGGCATCTTGCGGCTACTCGCTGAAGTTCTTCAAACTCCTCGAGTCAAGAGGACTTACACACCGATACACCGGGCGTCGTCTTCGTCGTCAGCTAACATCTCCATGAAGACCCCACTCCGTGAAGAAATTATTTTAATGTACAAAGTGTTCATTTTTTATATGTTTCCCATTCTGATATATGTTCCTTTGTCAACTTCCCCCTCTTCTTTGCCCACCCAGTTCCCTCGTGTGGTGCTTTTGCTCGCTCTCACTTCTAGTCTAGTCGTCAAGTGTACAGTTTGGTGCTCCTCTTACAGGTGAGCCTCCTGTCTCCATGAGGCATTTTTAAAATCGACGCCATGTCTGATTTTTAATATAACGGTTGCAAGGAACCACCACCTGCTCAACATGCAAACTTAAGTACAGTGATTTTACACATGTTGATGAGTTTTTAATCCAAACTACAAAGCTTCAATGGATTCATAATAAATATTCTGTTTTTCTAATATTATGCAATAACGGCCACCGCGGGACGTTTCAGTTCTTAGCTCACTCCACGAACAACAAACCTCGTCTCGCGAGGGTACTCATAAACCTAAACCAATACTTCCTAAAATAAATTTGCCTCGTTTTTCAGGAGACGAAGCAGCAAGGGACTCTTTTTACGAACTTTTCTGCTCTCTTGTCCATGACAATGAAGATATTCAAGTAATTTTTAAATATCATTATTTAAGATCAAGCACTGCAGTTAGTAGAAGCACTCCCATTAAGCGCCGAAAACTACCCCATTGCCTTTAACGTATTGAAGGGAAGATATGGCAATTTACGTTTACGTATTCAGCGACACATGAAGGCCCTATTCAACTTCACAGCATAATGACGTCACAAGCTTGCGTACTCTCATCGATACGACACAACTTCATGTTAAATCATTATACCAACTTGATCAGGCCACTGACCATTGCGGCACTTTCTTAATACATTTAATGGTTTCTAAAGTTGATACTGCTACTCTCAAAGCTTGGGAAATTGAACTAGTCACCTTTATAAATACTAGATGTCAACTTTTAGCTAACCAAAGTGAACCCGACTCCTAATTCTAAACGTTAATCTATGTCACCTAAATCTAAAAGCGAATATGCAGCTTCTAGTAATCAAAAACCTGGGTCTAGCTCGTCTAAATGTAAGTCATACGCCACTGGTTACCGAACTAGGTCCAGTGAACGCAATACCGCTGGTTCTCTTGCACTAAGTACCCAAGTTGAACCCCGTAAAAGTCTTAATGAACTGTTCAAGTGCATACTTTGCAAAGATCCTCACGCTTAAACTCATGCAAATCTTTCAAAGAACTATCAGTCAATGACAGAAGGAAATTGGTATCTCAAAACAAGTATTGCTTTAATTGTCTTTCACCTAAACATTCCGTTTCTAATTGTAAGTCCACTAGACTCTGTTTTCATTGTGAATGGGCGCATCACACTTTATTGCATCGTCATGATAAATTGAGGTCATCAGCAGCACCTACTTCTCAAAAAAGTGATAGTACTGACAATCCTAATGCTTCATCTTTTATTCAAAACGCCATGTCTTTGCGTAGTGCTCAAGTACTATTGTCCACTGTTCAAATTGAGGTTTAAGATAAATCTGGCAACTGGGTCCGTGCCCGAGGTCTCCTCGATTCAGCGGCGACCCATGATTTTGTCTCCAATTCTTTAGTCAAAATACATGGTCTTCCAGTAACCCCCACTTCTATCAACGTATCAGATATTAACAGCTTAAAATCACAAGCTTTGCAATTCTCAAAATTAACTATAAAGCACACTTGTCATAGCAATTATTTTCTCACTCTGTTGATACTTCCTGTTTAACTATTCCTTCCCACTTAAGGCTTGCAGATCATCTTTTTAATATCCAAGGTCCTATTGACATACTTTTAGTGGCAATGTTTTCTGGAATTACCTTCCCGAGCAAATTCGTCAATTATCTCCCAACGTGTTTGCCAGAGACACTAATTTTGGATGGATCGTTAAAGTCTACTTCCCCTTTTACTCCCCCCAACCTGTGTCACAATGTCATTTTGTGATAACTGATGTAGAATAGTTCTGGAAACTGGAAAATATCGACTCCCCCAGTTCAACCTCCTCAGAAAATGAATTCTGTGAGCAACTTTTCATTTCCACTACTACTCGTACATCCGAAGGCCGATTCATAGTTCGGATGCCAAGACTACTCAATCCTCCAAAACTAAGTAATTCTCAACCTAAAGCTCGAAAAGCCCTCTTTGCTATCAAGAGCAAATTCAAGAAGGAACCCCCCATTAAACAACAATATATCAACTTCATGGAAGAATATGAAAGTCTGGATCACAAGGAAGTTGTCAGCAAATCTGATGACTAATTACATCCCCAGTCGAAACTCTCCTCTTGAATCACCATCCCGTGTCGAAAAACCCACTTGTTAAGGACAAAATCAGAGTTGTGTCACCTGACCCTAATGGCAACAGTCTCAACGATACTCTTCACTCCTGTCCTGCTATTCAGTCCGATCTGTCTACCATACTCTTAAATTTTCGCCTGTTTCCCATAGCCGTCATATCAGATATCAAACAAATGTACCGTCAAGTTTTAATTTAATCCGAACAGCAAGATCTTCAGAGAATCTTATGGCGTGACGAAACTAGTAAACTCATTAAAATATTTCGCTTAAAAACAGTTACGTATGGTCTTAAACCTTCCGCTTTCCTAGCTATCCGATCCTTACATATGCTAGCCTCTCAAGATTGTCATTTAGTTAACGCTAAAGCTTCAGAAGCATTAACCACATCCTTCAATCCTTTCAGACTCTTGAAGAAGCCTCTCTCGTATCTCTGTAATTAAAAGCATTGTTAAAAATGGAGGAGTAGGGGGATGGTGGTGCTTCTAGGCCACTCCAGAAACCTCTTTGCCCCACTACTAAGCCTCAGCCATGTTAAATATCTCTCGAACGCATGGTCCGATTTTGACAAATGAGGTCTCATTGAACTCGAGCTGATGTCCTCTTTCCTAAGGACCACTCGTTATATTTTTGAATTTTTTTGAAAATTATTGTGATGCCCCCTACTTTCCTATAGGCTCTTTATTTAATTAAAAGACCAAAAACTAAAAGGTCATTCACTTTTAATATCTCGCGAGGCGTGTACGAGGGGTCCAAGGACTCGGAGTGACGTCCTCTTGCTATGGACCACTCGATATATTTTTAAAAAATTGGACACTCGATTTTGGGGTAAACAAGTGTTTTTTGTGATTTTTACTGATATCTCACGAACCAATAACGCTAGAGACATGTACGAGGTGTCTTAGGACTCGGGCTAACGCCCCCTTTCAAATTTCATTACCTCTACATGACTAGGACGATGATTGCTTTCTTGATTAATGACTATGTATTGGCAACCGGTACAAGACCATATTGTTTACCGGGTAAGTACAAGGCCATATTGGATTTTGTAAAAATTTTTTAATTTAACTGACATTTCGTCCCTATAATAATAATAATAATAATAATAATAATAATAATAATATCTTATGGCCTCAGGTGCCGGGTGCAAGCTTTGTTATTTGACACACAGAGGGTAGCTTGCATGTCGAATTTAGTTGTTCCTTGACTATGAAAGTCATGGAGGTTACATGTTAGATATCTAATATCTTTAAACTCTATAGCGCTTTCTAGTAGAAAAATGAGGAACTTTGTACCCTATGAACTCAATGAATATTCACAGGTTTGAACATGATAATGTGAACAAAATGACATGACATTATTATTTTTTGTCTTGTGCTGCAATCATGTTTTCTTTACGAATAGTGTTCACAAATTCCTGACCTTTAAGCAACACCATGTATTTACAGTTTGGTAACCAACGAGCGTATTGCACTAAAGGGTCATCAGTCATTTGCTAATCCTTTAAAGCAAATCCACAATAAAAACATATTATTTTATCCCCTTCACTAGTATAAAAAAATCCAGCTTCACTTAGCTGTTTGGTAATGTGTTTTAATATTAATGGCCAAACATTTTTATAAGATGCTAAACGTTTTTCAACAGAGCTGTACTCTGGGTGTGCTAGTGCTTTAGTCTTGCAAACTCCCAATTTTTCAAAAGCACACGCCAATTCAACACTGTCTATGGCAAATGGACCACATATATCGACACTACCGTTGGCTGGTAATACATCATTATTATTATATATTTGTGATTCAGCAACGTAAGTAGCGGCCAATGGTCTTGTGGTTCGGTAAAATGAATACACAGGTATGTTACCCACTTGTTTTCCAAGCATGTAAGGACAACAAGGAGACCATCGCAAATGGTCTCTAAAGGGATCATCCCCTTCTTCCCAGTGGGAAAGTTCAATACGACAAAACACACAGCGCACCACATCTTCTTGGTTCAAGTAAAAAAACCTGCTTTTGCAAGTTCATGTGTCGACAAAAAGCCTACAGGCCAGGATTCAAATGTTAACCAACGGTCATGTTCTGATTTTAAATTTAACCCACGTGGTAAACCAACTTGCTCACTTGTTATATTTGGTACTAACGCCATGTGTTATAATAAAACTTTTTCTTATTGTAAGTTATTAACGTTGCACAGAGTACTTTAAAGCACAATGTATGCTTGTTCACTGTCTGTTCATTACGTTAATGGCGCATGACGACACCTAAAAGCAAACAAAATAACCAATCACTCAATCAATCAATCAATACTTGTAAATAAAATTATAACGTTAATTGGCATTAATATATCAAAACACCATAAAAATTATAATAAACTGTATGTCGGCACTAACAGTAACCCATGTACTTATTTTCTTTTTATAAAACTGCAGTCATTTACATTCCCCTTTAACAAATACATGAACAAAAAATAATAATGTCATGTCATTTTGTTCAAATTATCATGTTCAAACCTGTGAATATTCATTAAGTTCATAGGGTTCAAAGTTCCTCATTTTTCTACTAGAAAGCGCTTTAGAGTTTAAAGATAATAGATATCTAACATGTAACCTCCATGACTTTCATAGTCAAGGAACAAATAATTTCGACAAGCAAGCTACCCTCTGTGTGTCAAATGACAAAGCTTGCACCCGGCACCCGAGGCCATACGATATTATTATTATTATTATTATTATTATTATTATTATTATTATTATTATTATTATTATTATTATTATTATAGGGACGAAATGTTGTTAAATTAAAAATTTTGTTTTTTACAAAATCCAATATGGCCTTGTACTTACCCGGTAAACAACCAATATGGTCTTGTACCGGTTGCCAATACATAGTCATTAATCAAGAAAGCAATCATCGTCCTAGTCATGTAGAGGTAATGAAATTTTTGTCTACGAGTTTTCAGAAGTGGTAAAATGGAATAGCATTTTATGTTAGGCTTACCTGAGTTTTAAATAGTTCACTGCCTGGAAACAATGATTGCACTTTACTGCGTCTCGGGTTTTCAGCGACTGCTACGGCGGTAAGGCTTTTCTTTCCAAGTTTCTAAAAATAAATAAAATAAACCGTTATAAATACCTAAATTCAGGTTAATACATGCATTTCATAAAATAAAATATAAAACAAAAAAATGAAACAAGTTTGTTTAAAAAATCATTTCACCTTTACTTGCAGTGGCTTGTTACTGTTTCCTTCTAGTTAGCTCAAAAGTGCAATGGTTTCTTCTCTCTTAGAACTGTAAGGTATACCAGTTATCTGCAAACAAATAAATAAATAAAATCATTAATTACCTAATCAATAAATAATTGCTTGTAAATATATATAAATCAATAAATATATAAATGAATAAATATATACCTACCTCACAACAAGGTTAAGTATTTTCCACCAACACAAAAACTGTTAAACAAGACCAGGGGTTTCACGCAACGTAATGTGTTTAAAGGTAGTCACCTAAGTGAGAGAGGAAATGATAACGACATGTCTTTATATATGTTACGTTGCATGTATAATCATTTGTTTTCCCACTCTTTGAACATCCTGTTATCAAACACGTGGACAGCCAACGCCCGAGGTGAACACCTGTGCCGGGTCAAATGTCACCTGAACTTGCATTTTGTCACGTATGAAGCAAACAGAATGTAACTTGTTTAGCGTGCATGTGGTTTCACATGTGTTCACAAGCATTTCGCTCTTCCCTGCCACCACGATGGTCAGATTAATTCACCTTCAAGCGTCTTTGTCATTTTCCATTGCACCTGTTGTTAAGTCAGATCAACGCCTTCCAATAAGCTCAAATGACATTCGCCTTCTGCTCGTCTGCTCCTCTGCAAGTTTGTTTTCTGTACTCGCTTCGACCAACATAGAACCAAGTTCTCATCACCGTTTACACGTTAAAGATCATCTTCGGGGGTAAAATATCAGAATAAAGCACCCTCGCTCTGTCATAAACCGACCCGTCGAAATAGCGATTGATCTATTGAGCACAGCCACTGTGGTTAGCGACAGGTTCGTTCAAACACACACCCAGCAGTATCGTCTCTCTCAACCACCACGCTTCATAAACATTATAAACAGGTAAAGAAAAAGAAAAAGTTTTTTTAACATGTATGGCGTTAGGCCCTTTGTGAATTATTTTTTGGAAAAAATATCTACCAAATTTGAAAGGGGGCGTTAGCCCGAGTCCTAAGACACCTGGTACACGTCTCTAGCGTTATTGGTTCGTGAGATATCAGTAAAAATCACAAAAAACACTTGTTTACCCCAAAATCGAGTGTCCAATTTTTTTTAAAATATAACGAGTGGTCCATAGCAAAGAGGACGTCACTCCGAGTCCTTGGACCCCTCGTACACGCCTCTAGCATGATTGGTTCGCGAGATATTAAAAGCGAATGACCTTTTAGTTTTTGGTCTTTTAATTAAATAAAGAGCCTATAGGAAAGTAGGGGGCATCACTACGAGTGCTAGGACACCCGGTATGTTCAAATCCGACCATTGGTTAGCGAGATATCAGGTTCGGGGCAAATACGAGGAGGGTTCAAAAAGAAGTGAGGCAGCACTGTCACTACCCCACTACTGTCAGGTTTTCATCCTAGAGACTTGAAATTTATATTGGGGGTAGAGCGAGTAGGGATCATTGATTTACATCAAACAAACTTTTTTGTAAACTTCCTAGTTTCCAAAATATAGGATTTTCAATATTCGAGTGTTTTCAAAAAGACATAAAAAATAAAAAAGTTTTATTACAAAAAATAAAGGTCATAAAGACCATTCGTTTGAGCCATGGCACAACGTTCTACCATGTTTGGTTTTCAAACTATCACCAACATTCGAAAACAAACATTTTCAAATATATATATATAACGAGTGGTCCATAGGAAAGAGGACGTCAGCTCGAGTCCAATGAGACCTCATTTGTCAAAATCGGACCATGCGTTCGAGAGATATTTAACATGGCTGAGGCTTAGTAGTGGGGCAAAGAGGGTTCTGGAGTGGCCTAGAAGCACCACATCCACCTTCTTGGAGGATTCCCACTTCATAAGTTCCTTGCTCAATTTCCCATCGAAGATGTAGACCCCTCTTCTGTCGAAATTGGCGGAGATTCTGAATCCATAAAAACGCTAGGAGTACACAGATGCACTCGCACTGATACTCTCATCTACAAAGTCTCGCTTTCCGAAGAGCTCCCTAACACAAAAAGGCAAATCTAGTCTGAAATAGCTAAGATTTTCGATCCGCTTCAATTTCATGCTCCAGTCATTGTTATCGCCAAGCTTTTTATCTAAGAGCTATGGTCTATCAAATGTGAATGGGACTAAGCTGTTCCCTCTTCTTTTCTTGATAGATGGCTATCTTTTTGATGTAGTCTACTTGATCTTTCGCTTATTGAAATTCCTAGACATTTAATTAACGCTTCTTCGAATACATATTTCTTTCTTCACGTCTTTGGCGACAGCTCCGAAAAAGCTTACGGTTGCTGTGCATTCGTGTCTATTGCAACCCCTTAAACAAATCTTATTTGTGCTAAATCTAAAGTAGCCCCACTTAAAACTATCACCTTGCCCAGGCTTGAATTGTGCGCCAAGCTTATGGCCACACAACTTGACAAAAAATTGCTGTAGGTTTTAAAAATTGAATTTTCGCAAATCTATTTATGGAGCGATTCCACGATCATTCTTTCTTGGATCGCCGAAACCCCCACCCACTGGCACACCTTCGTTGCCAATAGAGTTTCTAAAATTCATATGCTTTGTTTGGGATGTCAATGGAGACATGTGCCCAGCGCTGATAACCCAGCTGAAATCATCTCACCTGGTTGCTTACCCTCTCAATTAGCAGCATCTCAATTGCACTGGTATGGGCCCTCATGGTTAATCGAAGACTCTTCTTGCTGGCCTTCTAAACCTCCAATTACAAACTCCAACTTGCCTGACGTTAATGTAGCTAAATCTACCGTTTCGTGCCTGATTTCCAGCGTTTCATTTCCCTTATAATCTCGTTATGCTTCTTTTTATAAACTGGTTTGAATTTTTGCCTATCTACTTAGATGGAAATATCTTGTTGTTGACCAACCTGTTCTTCCTGAACCTCATCTAACCAATCATGAATTCAATCTTGCTACTATTAAAGTTTCGCAACTCACACAGCAAGAAGCTTTCCCTACTGAATTATCTTTGATTTCAGCTAAGAAAGATCTTCAGAAATCTAGTCGTCTTTGCGCCTTAGCCCCTTCCCTTGGTGACAATGGGTTACTCAGGGTAGGTGGTAGGCTTTCGCACTCTTCACTTTCTGAAGACATAAAGCATCCCGTTATTTTGCCTTCCAAACATCACGTAACTTCTTTAATCATACGCGAATTCCATTATCGAAATTTGCACGTGGGTGTTCACATCCCGCTTTGTTTATAAAGGGAAAAGTATTGCATAATAAATGAAGTTCATGAAGTTTCTTCAGTAATTCACAAATGTATCCCGTGCTTTAAGGAGTAAGCCTCCGTGGCTCAGGCGGCAGCACGCCGGACTCTCACCGCTGGGTCTGTGGTTCAAATCCCGGTCATTCCATGTGAGATCTGTGCTGGACAAAACGGAGGCAGACAGGTTTTTCTCCGGGTACTCCGGTTTTCCCTGTCAAAATTTCATTCCAGCAACACTCTCCACTATCATTTCATTTCATCTGTCATTCATTAATCATTGCCCCAGAGGAGTGCGTCAGGCCTCGGCAGCCGGCACAGTTCATATCCTCGCCGCTAGATGGTCGGAGACTGGAAGCAGGCTGTGGATTTTCATATTTCCATCCCATGCTTTAAGGTAAAACCTTAGGTTAGCACTCAAATGATGAGCGATCTACCTTCTTTCCGCTCTTCTCCTATTCGTCCCTCTGCTTTAACTGGCGTAGATTATATGGGTCCACATCAATATCAACGCAATTCTCCTGAAGCTAGACGAAAGTTATTTGGAAAGCTCTACGTTTCTCTCTTCGTGTGCATGGTTACTGGTGCGACCCATCTGGAACTAGTAACAAATGCCTCTACCTCTTACTTTCTTTCAGCTGATCTCGCTTCACTGCCAGGCGTGGCGTCTCTTCGGTAATGTTCTCCGATAACGCCTCCACCTTTCAAGGCGCAGCCTCCTAGTGGAAGAAAGCTCTTACTTACTTCTTCTGCCATGGAACAAATTTCTAATTTTTAGCCTATTTTCAATTTTGAAAAAATAGGCTTATGAGATCACCTTTTCTCCGTGTGTGTGTGCGTGCGTGTGTGTGTGTGTGTGTGTGTGTGTGTGTGTGGTGTGTGTGTGTGTCCCCCTAATAAAATTTAAACAGCGGGAGCGATTTCAATGAAACTTTGTAAGTTCATAGCACTATTCCCGGCGACCTCGACCGTGCCCTTCAAATTTTGTTACGTCTCACCAATCCAACATGGCGGCTGTGCGAAATATTTCACTAGCATTCAATATCTCCGATACTATTACAGATATCGCCCTGAAATTGTGTACGGTGATAAAGGGCACTACTAGACGTTCACCTATGATACTTTCAAAAACCTAGTGACTACAAAACCAACATGGCGGTCAAGCGAAATCGAGACTTTTAAATAGACATTTCTCGCGATTTAACAATCCAAACGTAATGAAACTTGGTACAGCAAATGTTTGTACACATTGTAATGCACTGGAGTCTAATTTAGTACAATTGTTTACATATCTTCAAAATGGCGGCTGTGCGAAATATTACACTGACATTCTATATCTCCGAAACTATTACAGATATCATCATGCAATTTTGTACGGTGATAGAGGGTACTGGTACAAGTTTTCCTATGTATATTTCATAAACCTGTAAAGTACAAAACGAACATGGCGACCAAGCGAATTTGAAATATTTTAATAGAATTTTCTCGTGATTTAACTCTCTGAGCGCAGTGAAATGTGGTACAGTAAATGATTTTGCAGATTGTAATGCACTGCCATCTAATTTAATTCAATTGTTTACATAACCTCAAGATGGCGGCTGTGCGAAATTTTAAAATTAAGTTTTTATTCTTGTGTCGTAATCATGCGATCGAAGTGAAAGTTTGAATAATGAAGCTAGGCAATAATTGTCCTTGAATGGTACATAACTCTATGGCCTATACATATAACAATCCTAAATGGCGAGCTTCCGAAATATTTAGACGGTTCTCAATATCTATGAATCTTTTACAGCAACCAAACTGAATTTTTTATATTCATATAGACTATATGTTCACCTATAGGACTTTCAGTAACCTGGTGAGCACAAATCCAACATGGCGGCGACGCGAATTATAAATATTTAAATGGACGTTTCTCGCGAATTAACTATCCGAGTGCCGTGAAACGTTGCACGTTAAATGCTTATACTAATGTTGATCCACTGGCTAATAATTTATTTCAATTGTTTGCATAATCACAAGATGGCTGGTGTGCGTACTTTTAAAATCTCGTTTTTACTTCTTGTGTTCTAATCATGCGATTTAAGTTTGAATACCACACGTACACAATAATCTTAATGTAATAGTACAAAAATAAAAATCCATCCTGGCGAACATATGAAATATTTGGACGGTTCTCAATATCTACGAATCTGTTACAGCAATTAAACTGAAATTTTGTATGTTGATAGAGACAATTAACATGAGCAGGATATATGAAAATAGGCTGTATGGTTCTTCACGGAACTACTTGTTTTTCTTATGCTAAAGGTTTCAAATGGCAAGTCATACCTCCTTACGCCCCCATCACGGCGGTAGGAGGGAATCTTGCGTCAAGCTCACTAAACGTCATCTGAAAAATGTTTTAGGCAGTCGTATTCTAACTTATGAAGAATTTAACTCACTGTCTATTCTAATAGAAGGTGTTGTTATTTCTCGCCTCTTAACCCCGCTTTCTAATGATCCTAATGATTTACTTCCATTAACCCCTGGTCATTTCCTTACTGGCAGTTCTCTTTCTCCCCCCCCCCCGTCCTAACTCTGCTCTTTGCTTTAATTCATTCATTAATTCTTTCTTTCCCTCTTCGCAGACAACAGTGATCTCTTTGTATTTCTTCTTTCCTTTGAGCAGGAATTTATTGTGTCTTTGAGTCTGTTCCAGATGTGTATCTTCTTTGAAATTTACCCTAGCGGCATCTCGCAGCAAACCGCCGAAGTTCTTCGGACTTATTGAGCTCAAGAGAATTTACACACCGATCCACTAGGCGTCGTCCTCGTCGTCAGCTAACATCTCCTTGAAGACACTACTCCATGAAGATAATTTATTTTACAAAAAGTTTTTATTTTTGTAATGTTTCCCACTATAATATATGTTCCCTTGTCTTTTAGCCCCTCTCCCTTGTCTCCCTGGTCCCTCCGCGCGCTGTTCTGCTGCTCTCACTTCTAATCGAGTAGTCAACGTGTGAGTTCGGCCTTTCTCAGAGGCTACCTCCTCTTCACCGAGGTATAATTTTTAATCATCGCAATGTTGTGGATGTAAGCTGACGGTCGCCAGGAACGTCTTCCTGTTGCTGCTATGAAAAAGCTAAGTACAAATCTTCAATGATTTTAAGCATGTTTTAATGGTTTTAAAATGCTAAATGCTTTTAATAGGAACTTGTAGACTGTGGGGGGAATTGCTCACTATTGTGCAATAACCGTCTTCCTGGGATTTTCTTTGTCAGGCTTTAGCTATCCACGCTGGCTTTATAACATGAGATCTAGAACTTCTTGTACGAAATAAATGGGAATACCTTCCCACAACGAGGGATTCAAGTCAAATTAACCGCTGTCTATAAACTTAGCTTTTTCCACCGTGGGAACTCTCTTGCCCTATTTAACTGTCATTACAGCTCTAGAATTTTCCATTTCCAACATACTTCAAACTGCAAAGATCTATGCTCAACACCGTCAAATGAACTTCAAGTTAAATAAAACCAATAACTGCAATCCACAAACTTTCCAACGCAATAAACGTATTCAAGTTCAAATTAAACTAAGTGTTCTCCATAAACTGCAATAAATTTCTCTTGTTCTACGAACTTACATACACTACAATTGTAAACATTTTCAACCTATCAACAAACTATCAGTGCTTCGAGTTTGTGTGTGCTAATTTCAACCGCGCCACGTTCGTTGGAGCAAAAACTAGCCAGAACTTTGAATTCCTAGCTCCTTTTTCCTAAATACCTTTTACTAACAAAATTAATTTAAAATTTAAATTAAAGTCAAATTTCTCAGAGGCCTCGCTTACAATTAAGCGGCCTCCCAAATTTGTTCCATTTCCAATATAGTCATTCTGAGTTAACATAAGTGGCAAGCCCACATTTTAATATGTATTGTATTTCCCTTCTGAAACTAGGGAGTGCTACTTTTCTACTTATAAAAGAGTTAGCTAATTGTGTAATCCAGGCTTCACAAAAGGTGACCTGCCCTATTAGAGTTTAAAATCTCTTAAATTCTGTATAAATAGAAGAAGTTGTTGAAACTTATTTTTAATCTTTCTTTTCTTACCCTGCTAGCTCAGGAATTGTTAATTTTCTAAGTATTAAACTTTTGTACCTAATCTTTTTGCGCCAGGTTTCCTTAATTCGACCTGACCAGTTTTGAACATATCACATTGTTAAATTCTGCTTAAAATAGCGGTAATCTCCGCTTGTAATTTTCTTTTGTCTTCCTGCTACGATCAGGAATTTAATCTATTTGTTTGTAGCCTCTTCGATTGCCATTAGGGCAGTCAAATAGTGCTTGTATCCTACATAATTTATAAAAGTTATAATTACTGTACCATTTATTGTTCTTAAAAGCTTTAAATTTCCCAATCTTAAGCACCTTTGTACAGGTTTAGTGCTTGTAACAGGTTTGAAACCTGTAACTTTTTTAATATGGTTCATTGTGAACTTTCCCTTTACTAGGTCTGAGACTTTCAAATGCTTATAGAACTAAACAAAATAAAAGTTATTCTTAAATCCAAAAATAAGATTCTAAATCTAATAAGTGTCAATTGTCTTAAATTCTCATTTGTTAAATAAATTATTTCTAAATTTTCGCTTTATCTCTCTTGCTAGAATCACGGTTAGGCAGGACCTTCTCATCCCTGACTCTTCTCCCCAAAATTATTGCTTACTTCAAAATAGTAAAAGCAATCTCTAAATCAATAAAAACTTTACCACTTGTTGCGTTTAGAACAAAGCTTAAAACAACAGCATTTGCAAAGTTTCTCTTAGCTGTTACAGCTAGTTCTAGTAAACCATTGAGGCAAATACAGCTTGCTCCACCAGCATCCTATTTGTAGAGACTTCTTCTCTAACTTGTGTTTTACTCCTCAAAATTTCAGTTTTGTACTTAGGGTTGAGGGTTTCCTCCGTTCTAAGCTTTTGGTCGGCACCCCGCTGGGTAAAAGCTTAGCCGGCTTTGAGTGCAACAAGTGGTACGCTTTACAAATTCCACTAATAACAATAAAAACCTTTCTAAAAGCATTAGAGTTGTTTTATCTCTTCCCGCTTTGAGGGCATTCGGCCGTTGTGTCGGAGGTCCGACAGTGTACAGGAATAAAAATATCGCGACAAAATTCAAATCTTTTTAGCATTTCAGAATGCTTTCTAAAGTCTCACCCTTTTGAAGGGAAAGTGCCTAGATCCTTTCCTTTTGGCACACATTGCCTTGCTAGAGTATCACCCTTCCCCATAGTACCCAAATACTTGCTCGGGAGGGAAAGAGCAAACAGCGATAGCCCGCAGGAAACCGTAGCTAACGCCGCTCTCTCCGTCAACGCTGTCCGTGCTCCCTCTTACTTTAGCTGCTTCACGAGCTCCGCCCAGTGTAATCCATTTTTGAATTATTATTTTCTTATTAGCTTTTATTGGATTCTCTTCCTCTCTGCCTAAAATTGTTTCCATTCCTAAACCCACCTCCTTTTTTCTCTCATCATCTTCCCTTAGGTAGTGTTAGCACTCAGTATTAACCTACCAAGAGTTACAAATATCTTGGTTTCCAACAGTCAAAGAGAATTGATCATAAGATCATTAAGGATCAAACAGTAGCGACGTACAATCAATGTCTCAACAAGTTGCTGAAATCCAAGTTGAATTGAAGGAACATCTTCAAGGCCATCAACAGTGGCGTACCGACGGGGGGGGTTAGGCCTTTCCCCCCCCCCCCCCGGGACATTAGTTTACATGACTCCTTATACTGTCCCATCTATCACCTGGAAAATGTTTTGAATTGCTGCCAGTGAGGCTTCTTTAGGCTACTCCTTTGTAATATATTTTTAATGTGAACACGTTCTTCACGTGGTAAATGACCTCCACTCAACTCACAACGAGACTTCTCCAGCTTTGGCGCTAGCTACTGGTTATGGCCTGGGGTAAACACCCTTAAACTACATGTTAAACGGGGCAAGAGGGGCAGATGACCTCGCTGTTCTTCCACTTAAAGCAATAATAACTAACTACATTAGGCGAAATATCAAAATTGTCGTTTTACTGTTAAAGTGTGCGATTGGTAAATATCGTAACGCAGCTTCGTGCTGCTTTAAACGTGCATATCTGTGAACTGCCAGATAGTGAGTCGCACTTTTTTTCCGAGCTTATTTGTAATGCGTAATGGATCGATTTATTATTAAAAAACCAAGAGTAGATGTTACATGCAACACTGCCATTGCAAGTACCGTAGTTCATCTTTAAGAATTGAAAATGTACTTGAAGAATTATCGGCTACTACCAAGCCGGCTACCGACCAAATACATCGAACAGACTTAAGAAGTTATGCTGGCCAACAGGTGTGTTTACAATATGATTCATGATATTCGCTATTTCTGTAACTGATTTGCATTTCGATGCTTTACCTATTATGTTATACCGGTATTTGTATGGCCTTGGCCTACGTATGTGTCGGTACATGTTAATTATTTCAATGTTGTGATTTACTTTTTTCTTTAGATTGATGATTATCTGAAAAATGAACTGTTGGAAAATGCCTGGACACCTGGAAGCAATTTTAATTTCCCTTTATCGGGTCCAAGGAATCTGAAATTTCAGTTGAACTGGTTATCAGAGTGGAAATGGCTAGTTATTTTTCCTTCAAAGAACGGAGTCTTTTGTAAATATTGTTCGTTGTTTTGCACCGTTGTTGGGAAACAATCTTCATCGCCAGATAAACTAGTAAAATTTCCTTACATGAACTGGAAAAATGCGAAGGAGGATTTCAAAAAACACCAAGAAACCAAGTATCATATGGCATGTACGGAAAAGGCTGCGAACTTTCTCGCCATATACAAAGGTACAGAACCAGCTGTTAACGTAAGCTTGGATAGGGGTGTTCAACTCAACATATTATGCAACAGGGAGAAACTCATACCAATAATTAAATCTGCGATTTTCCTTGCTCGAATGGGCATTGCTTTCTGTGGTCATGGCGATTCGGGACCTGTAAATTTAGATGAGCCTCTCAAGAAAGGGGAGGGAAATTTCAGATCACTCCTCAAGTTTCGAGCAGAAGCTGGTGATACAACACTAAAGGAACATTTGATTACAGCATCCTTAAATGCAACATACGTAAGCCCACGGATTCAGAATGAAATTATTTCATCTTTGAATGACATTATATTGAAAAGGTTAGTCGATCAGGTGAAAAAAGCTAAATACTTTCCTGTTCTTGCTGACGAGACCACAGACATCAGCGGTGTGCAGCAAATGACACTATCTGTCCGTTTCGTTCAAGATAATTCCGTGCATGAGGAGTTTCTGCAATTCATTGCTATCAATGATGCTTCTGGGTTAGGCCTTGCGAATAGCATATTGTCAGGTTTGAAAAGTGTGGGACTGGATGCAGAATATCTCTTAGGCCAAGGTTATGATGGAGCTAGTGCCATGAGTGGATCCTACAGAGGTGCTCAGGCTATTGTACGAAAACAGTTTCCCAAAGCCCAGTATGTTCACTGTAGTGCTCACTGTTTAAACCTGGCCATTTCTGAAGGGTGTAGTGTTGCAGAGATTAGGAACTGTATGGGTACAATTGAAAGAGCTTATGCCTTTTTTAGTACTTCACCAAAGATGCAGGCTGTGTTGACAAATGAAGTCGAAAGTATGGAAGAGAAACCCCGAGTGAGTAAACTCAAGAAGTTATGTGCAACGAGATGGATTGAAAAGCACGAGTCTGTTCGTTCATTCATTGAACTTCTGAAACCGTTATTGTTGGCATTAGAAAAAATAGCAGCATGGGTTGATAAGAAGGCAGCTACAGATGCGCAACTTCTTCTGTTCGCAATCAGCAAATTTGAGTTCTTGATAAGTGTATTTGTCATTCATGAAGCATTTCAAATCACACTTCCTCTCAGCAAATACCTTCAAACTGAAAATTTGGATCTCAGTCAAGCAATCAACGCCTCCATGAATGTAAAGAGGTCTCTTGAAGAAATGAGGGCAGCTGCAGACGCAAGGTTTTTGTGTGCATATAATTTGGTTTTAGAGTTCTGCAACGAATTCGGAGTGCCTGTAGCTCAGCCTCGAACTGTTGTTCGACATACGATGAGGAACAACGTTTCATCTAACGATCCGGAAGAATATTATAGGCGGGTTATTTTCATCCCATTGCTTGAAGAAACTATTTAATCACTAGATGATAAATTTGTCTCCCTTAAAGAAACTCTTCAGCCTTTGCAAACGCTAGTTACCACAACTAAAGACGAACTATCCAACCAAAGCATAGCTGAAGTAGAAAATGTAGCTGAATTTTATGGACTTCCCCTTAATATTAGAGGCGAGCTACTTCTCTGGAAACAAACTCTGAAATCTATTGAAAAGAAGCCCAAGAGAGCTATAGATGCTTTGTCAATATGCAATAAGAACATGTTTCCGGTTGTGTATAACCTGCTTGTCATCATGGCTACCTTACCTGTCAAAACCTGCTCGTGTGAAAGATCGTTTTCGTCCTTAAAATTCTTGAAGAACTATTTAAGGAATTCAACTAGTGAAGAACGCCTTAATGGATTAGCTTTGATGTTCATTCATGATACTGTTGATGTTTCAATTGAGGAAGTACTGAATGACTTGTCTGTCAAACCTAGAAGGCTTGATATACGATTGAAGTAGACTTGTCTAAGTCCTTCAACAAATTCCAGGGCAAATATCTACTTAATCAGATTCTTTGGTTTAGCCCGATTGACAATTTAGACATTTCTTTTTGTCCATTTGTATCTAGTGCAATATCTATATTGGGCTAAACTCTTTTCCGTATTTTTTATTAATCTTTTATGTTTTCAATTGTGTTTGTAATATTGTTTAAAGTGCTGAGAAATATAGTTAAAAAAGTTTTCATGCAAAGAGAATCATCATATATATTGTTTCATTAGTATAGATCCCTCCTGTGACGCTCACAAGCGTTCCGGTGCATTAAAAAAGGCACACGAACCTGGACATGTTGGCAATGTGCTATGCCGCCGTTTACCGACTCATTGTGCAACAATACCAGTGATATTCCCAGTGACTCTGTAAATAGTACAAATAACATGAATAGTTCACTTGTAAATAAACACTTATCACTATTCGCCTTCAATGCCCGCAGCATCACGCGGCCGGGACGGAAACAAATTATTCATGCTACAGTGACCGCCCTAGATCCAAGTATCGTGTGTTGCAGTGAAACGTGGCTCTCTGGGGTGGTTAGAGATCGGGAGGCGTTACCAGACACATACCAGCTGTTCCGGAAAGATCGACCACGGGCTTCAAGGGGCGGGGTCCTTATTGCTGTGAAGCCTGAGTACAATGCAACTCGCGTCCATCAGATGGAAACTGACGCAGAAGCCGTGTGGGTGGAGGTTCAATGCAGTAACTCCAAATATCTGATCGGTTCAGTCTATCGCTCTCCGAAATCGTCCCAGCTGATGAATGATGAGCTGATTCTCTCCCTCAAACGGGTGCAAAACGTTCAACAAAACTATGACGCTGTCTACATTGTTGGTGATTTCAACCTACAAATCACATGGAATAGAAATGCCGCTCCTATCCCAAATAATCCTATATCTAACAATTTCCTTACAGCATTCTATGATCTTTTCCTCCATCAACTCATATTTGAAGCTACCCGTATCACTGAGACCTCTCGTTCTACCCTCGATCTCTTTCTAACAAACTCTCCGTCCTCAATTCAGTCTTTACAAGTCATCCCTGGGTTCTGTGATCACCAAGCCCTCCTAGCTATATTTACCCACAAAAAGACCAGTCCAAAATTACAAACCAGAACAGTTTACAACTACTCCCGTACCAACTGGAAACTTCTTTCTGATATCTTACTGCACAGATTACCGGTCATTACACCTGAACTCACCAACAGTGTACATATAGATGGTACCTGGAATACTTGGAAGGAAGTCTTTTTTCAGTGCGTTGATGAAATGATCCCTAAGATTACAATTAAAAATAAGAACATTGTGGTGTTTGAAGCCATATTTTCAGTGTTGCCTTAGTAAACAAGAGTTTAGTGCTTTTCAGTCGGTCAACACGAATGTACCCTAAAGAGATGGGTTATGCCCTAATCCTGAAATAATTTTATTAATCTCATGTAATTTATTTCAGGATTAGGGCATAACCCATCTCTTTTGGGTACATTCGTGTTGACCGACTGAAAAGCACTAAACTCTTGTAAAAATAAGAAAAAAACACCTTGGATCTCAAAGGACATAATAACCAAAATAAGAAAGAGAAATCAGCTCTATAACAAGTGGAAGCAGTGCCCAAGTGACAGCAGGTGGGAAAAGTATAGGCTGGCTAGAAATAGTACCAAATCTGCAATTCGTGAAGCCTACAGTGCGTATATGGACAAATTAAGCTTTAATCCCAAGGCAATGTGGACATTCATTCGGAGCAAAAGCGGCAACACCGCACCACAGAGGTTTAAACAAAACGGACTTTCCCTTTCCAACCCACTAGACATAGCCAACTCGTTCAACTGTAAATTCAAAAATAACTTCTCTCCACCTGACACCAGTGAAGGAATGTTCCTACCAAGGACACCATCCACTCTCCTTCCCCTAGACAGTCTATATTTCTCACAACAGGAAGTTCGAGACAGCCTACGGAGAACTCGCCCCCATGCTGCGACAGGTCCTGACTTAATCCCTGCTCGGATCCTTCACTACTGTGCAGATGCCCTAGCGCCCTCATTGTGCGCTCTCTTCAACCAGTCCATTAAACCCGGGACTCTACCACAAGAGTGGAAACATGCCAACGTGGTCCCTGTGTTCAAAGATGGTGACAAGGAAGACATGGACAACTACCGCCCTATTTCTCTAACGTCTGGTGTCTGTAAATGTATGGAGCGCCTGGTTGCTAAGAACATACTGGAATTCCTGAGCGAACGAGGCCTGTTAAATCCAAGCCAACATGGCTTCGTTCCGGGGAAATCTTGTACAACTCTTTTGACAAAAGTGATTGATGACTGGCAGAACTCCTTGGATCAGACTAACGTCTCCCAAGTAGACTGTGTGGCCCTGGACTTAAGCAAAGCTTTTGATCAGGTGCCTCATCGGAGACTCTTGTTAAAGCTTAGAAAATATGGCATCGGAGGCAAACTGAATACATGGTTGACGTCATTCCTGGTAGGTCGAACGCAGTGTGTCGTGTTTGGCGAGGCCAAGTCGCCGAACATAGTGGTAACTTCGGGAGTATCACAGGGGTCGGTGATTGGGCCTTTGTTGTACATGGCTTTTACCCTCGACCTTCCAAGCTGTGTGACGTCTACGATGGCGCAGTATGCAGACGATTTAATAATTTACAGAGCCACAAAGAATAATGATGACGTCAAAGCACTACAGGAAGATCTGGACAGCGTGGCACTGTGGTGTGATGTAAATAAGATGACCTTGAATGTAAACAAGTGTAAATATATTCGGCTAAGTAGGGCCAGACAGCCTGTTGAACATAGCCTTTCACTGAGCGGCAAAATTCTTCCCATGTGCAATTCACTGCGAATGCTGGGAATACACATTTCCAGCAATTTGAAGTGGAATATACACGTTGAGGAATCGAGGTGTAGGGCATTTAGATTTCTAGGATTTGCAAGACGCAATCTTCTGGGATTCAGAAGCCGTGCAATCCGAGCGGTGTATCTCTCCACTATACGGCCCATTCTTCTGTATGGACTTCCTGCCTGGCATCCCACTACCGAGGAAACCATGAGGAAGTTAAGTGCAGTCCAATGTCGAGCAGAGCGACTCATTTACAAACAGGGAAACAAAGTTTTGACAAAACCACTAACATCAATCAATGACATATGTAGCCAAATAGACCTCACTCACCTTTCTCCGAAAATCTCTAGCTGGCACCATTAAACTGTCCCCATTTCACCGCCTTCAGCTGTCATATCGCTCAGTCCGTAGAGCACAGGGTGTCACCCTCGTTCCTCCATTAGCTAGGACAACAGATTATCAATCTGGGTTCTACAATCGCTCTGCTCGACTTTGGAATGAGCTGCCTGATGCAATAAAAGACCTTCTTCCACGACAATTTTGCCGCAAAGTGAGGGCTCTAAAGGGACTAAAACCCCATGTAAATTGAATTTATATAATGTAACTTTGTGAGTGAGTGAGTGCGTGTAGGTATGTATGCATGTGTGCGTGCGTGAACGTGTATATGTGTGTGTGCGTGCCTGTGTCTTCCCATTTATTTATTAATTGTATGATATAGACGTCGTGTTCAGCAGATTATGTGTATATAGCAATGTAAAGTTGTAAATTGTATATATGTAACATATCAGATTTGTATAGATTTAATGAACGGAGATGGAGACACTGCTGTGTATGTGGGGTTTGCCCTTTCTCTATCTGCCGTCCATAAATTGTAGACACAATTTTCGGTATTTAAATAATAATAATAATAATAATAATAAGCCACCGATCGTGCCAAATGAGCATTCAAATGAAAGAGAATAGACATTAACAGTGACTAATTGCACTCTAATTTCATAAATATCAATAATTTCTTTAAAAAATGACTTTAAAAAATGTACGAAGTGTGAGATTTGTCGATATTGTTGCTGTAGGAAAATATGCTCCGTAATTGCTGTCCACTTCACAATTTGGACGCTGTGACGCTTGTTTCATGTCATTTTAACATTATGAGGTCATTCCTTTATCATTTTGCATGGATTTCAGAAACAGTAAGTCAAAGGAATGAGTACTCAAATCGTATAATTTCAAAAATATCGAATAACTGGTGAGTGTTACAGCTAAGATAAATCAATGGACTCAGCACACAAATGGCATTAGCAGTGACGAATTCCATTCTAATTTCATAAATTTCAATTTTTGTTAAAAGTGTGCGATTTGCAAATACTGGAGCTCTAACATGCTGCAATTAATTCTCTCGTTATAAACCTATCGGGGTAGGGTGGTTTATGAACATGCGAGATTTCTCGCTTGGGTCCGGTAGTGTTTATTTAACTGGGTTGTTGCTTTTTATGAATTATATTCGAATTATAATTTTTATTACAGTATAGGACATGACTATGAATGAATCCCCCCCCCCCCCCAGGTGGAAATCCTGCGTACGCCACTGGATACCGTAGATAAATTGACAGACCACCTCCAGTACCGTCTCGTGTTACATGGTGTGAGTCAAAGCTGTTTCTTTGTCTGACAACCAATTTTCTGTTATGACTATATATCAATTTCTAAAATCTCGTCAATAAGGAGCACAAAATCCTCGAACGTATTGTGAATATTTCGTGCATTTAAATTTTGAATTAAAAATCTGATTTTTAGTTTGTAAATCATAGTTTTCTATTGAACCACGATGAATTTCAACAGAGCTTAATGTTTCGTGTTATTTATTATCGTCTCCGTCCATTTAATCTATATGCAACTTTGGCTGTGTGATACCTGCAGCACTAAATGTCCGTATTTTGTCTTGAGGTGTGCGATCATCGCTTCAAAGCAAATGAGGGTGTTTGGACCATCTCTAGCTTCCCGAACATAAATCCTGCCAGGTAATTTGCGCATAACGGTTTAAGTGGCAGAATCCGGGAAAGAAGATGCTAATTAAGGGATAAGATTTTACGGTGGTATTTATGTGGCACTTAGGGAGTTGAAAGATACAACAAGCACGCTGGCGCGGAGGCACACGGTTAGCTGAGTGAAACAGTTTGTCCAAGTCTATTCAGTTTATTATAAGAAAGGGATGTGAGTGTGTGTTGGATAATTTTACGATAGCGATATTTAGTTTTGAAGGTAACTTCACTTTTGGTTATTGCTGGAATATGTACGGTATTTATTAAGTTTTGTAATTTGTCACCGACCCATAAGAATGAAGAATACAAACTGATATTTTCTCCATTGTGTTTACAATAATTGACCTTTAATTTGCAATATCGTCACCGCGTCTTTGATGTACCTCGCGGCGAAATAATAAAATCTGAGAATTTTTAGTTCCGTGTAGGGATATTTGAAATACTCTCTACAGACGCGACTAAATTTAATAATCAAGATAAATCTTACAACCGGAGTTCTGCTAAGACATATTCCTGCCCTGTGTTTATTAATTTACAATATTTTAGTGCCTGGCATACACAAATTTAAAACTGTAACTAGGAACTTCTTTATGACGGGAATTCAAGTTACCCGCTGTATATATTTGTTAGTTTGTTAGGATAAATGTATAGTTTAATCCCTTCCGTTCAATGTTGGCCAATGAGAGAGAGGTGTGTATTTTATTTGAAGTGGGTTCCTTGTAACACGAGGCGGAAGTATTGTCTTGTATTTTCTGAGATTCACTGCATCCAGTTACTGCCTCTACTCGTGCAGTAACTTCAGTTTACTTTCACTTTGATAGGTCTGTAATGTAATTTAACGTCTGATAATCCCGTCTGCACCGTCAAATTGTGTAAAGGTTCGTGTATAGCTTTATTAGGAATAGCGAAACCAATTATAAGAAGCTACATTTCACTGCCACAAGCTGGCACCAGTAATTCCTCATTGTATCGCAATAATAGTCATTACTACTTAACTCGATATTATGCCCTAACGTATATCTTACAAAGTCGAGCCTCATGGTCTGAAATTATCTCATTTATTGATGTATTATATATGATAATTATTTGACGTAGTGGTGTAAGGCCGGCCTCTAATAATTCTCAAGCGCACTTTGTGTGTTCTAGTTTCCTGAATATCATGGAGCAACAACTAATCATTAAGAGGGAGCTTGAATGGTTCTCTGATACTGATGAAGTCGTTAATATTGTAAGTTGTATTTTATTCGCATATCGTGTACTGTAACATAACAATCCTAGTGGTGTGCACGACAATCAAATTAATACCTACTACCAAATAGTAGGCTTAGTGATGTTATTTTGTGTGTTCGTTTACATTGGTTAATACTTTTACTTTCCAGGAATCAAATAACCAGTTACCCACTTCTAATAATCTGCTGGATGAGTCTGGTAATTAATTTAATTTGAAAGATTTTCTTACAATTTGAATTATTCAGTGCTGTTTCTTATTTTAGTAGATAAAAGTTGCTGATGTTGTTGTATTCATATTGCAGGTTCACTCTGCTGGCGCCCTGGTCACTATTTTAGGTGTAATCTACACCACATGCTCTGCACTTACCCATTTTGAGATGACCTTGTAAATTGTCCGATCAGTTTTTGGCGAAACATACATTTCTGAATGTTGGGGTATGGGGTCCGGTAGATGCTGATAATGATTGTCCCTGCCAAAATCTATTCTAGCCCACAATGCATGTGTGTTCCAGAACGCATTTGGCTTTATTTGGGTATTGACATTATGAGATTAGAAGCATTCGAAGTATGAAATGAGGCTTGGGACGACCTCCAATGCTGCACAACAATATGGCATTGACACAACCCTTCGTTTTTATTAAATCCTACGCTGTTATCAGTCACTGTCAATACGATGTAGGCCCACCCTTCACTTTGATGACATTTTCTACTGCTAGCTGTTGTCAATATGACTTTGTTCAACCCTTGACGACACAATCCGCTGTAACTGTGACTGTCAATATATTGTTTGGTCCACCCTTAATGACAGCCTCCAACGGTACACACATATTGTTAATTTGATGGCGAGTGTTTCTCAGTTCTTCTCGGAGCTTTGAATGGAGGTTTAAATGGAAAGTGAGTCGTTTTGGGCAGGCACTAAGTCGCAGAGAGGAAACACCCTGGAGATGGTCTATGGCTGTGTCCCTTTAGCAATAATCACACCGCACTTGGCAATTTCTTTCAGAAGAAATCTTTAGCTTTTGTCTATAAAAATATTCATATTGAATTCTAAATTTGTTACCCTTTTGCATAATGTCGAAAACGTCAGTGGGTCATGAATTATTCATTACAATTGAATTGGTAAGAAATGACATTTCAAGTAGGTGCCACTGTACTTATGATGTTGTCTATCGTTCCAATTAAATTCCTCCTTAACTTAAGTATCCTAGAGATGAACATTGCTTTAATCTGGACTCAAGAGGTTGAAACAATGCTTATTTCTGAACACAAAATTTATCAACGCTGCTTGTACTTATTAACGTCACATGGTAACTGTAAATAACTGCATTTACGCCGCAAAGTCGCTAGACACAAACTCAATGCTAGTGACAATATGCTAGGGCTAGGTTTGAATGACCTTAAGTATTCATTCATTCATTCATTTATTTGCAATGGGGGGTGTGTCCCCCGGTGGCAAATTGGATATACATAACAAATACATAATTATACATAACAATACATAATTATACATAACAATTCAATAACAATTATACAACAATTAAACTGGAGTATTTACACAAATAGTCAGTCTTTTCTTAAACACACCTATATGTTTGGGAAAAGGCTCTAAGACTGCGGCAGGTAGAGAGTTCCAGTTATCAATGGCACGGTTTACAAAAGAATATTTACCATAATTTGTTCGCTGTGGTCGGCCCTTAACTTTGAAAGGATGATCGCTCCTACCCATGTAAGTGGGCTTTCCCAATCGTTTGCTAAGCTCACCCCATGCTGGTTGATTTGTATACGTGTTGTACATAGCGCAGAGTCTAGATTTCATCCTCCTAGCCTCCAGTGATTCCCACCCAAGTTTCTTTAACATACGGCTCACACTGCTCCTGGGATTAAAGTCACTGAGCACAAATCTAGCGGCCTTTCTTTGTACCATTTCCAACTCATTGATGAGCCCTACTTGATATGGATCCCAAACCGCCGAGGCATATTCCAGAATAGGTCTTACAAGTGACAAATAGCCTAATTCTTTAGCAGAGGTACTACTTCCTTTTAATACCCTCATTACAAAGTGCAGGGATTTGTAAGCTTTTGAAACTACACATCCTACATGACTACTCCATTTCATATCATTCCTTACGTGAACGCCCAAATATTTGCAAGAATCTTCTTCTACAAGTATTTCCGAGCCAATGTTATATTGAAAATCCTGCCTTCGCACTTTCCCTATTTTTAAGAGACTACATTTTCTTGTGTTTATTTTCATTTTATTTACAATCGCCCACTTATAGACCAGGTTCAGGTCCTCTTGCAGCACTGCATTGTCTTGTGAGTCATGTATCTTTCGATATATTACACAATCATCCGCAAACAATCGACAGTCACTGCGAATTCCATTTGGTAAGTCATTTATAAACGCCAAAAACAACAAAGTTCCGATTACGCTGCCCTGAGGGATACCCGATGTTACGGTAATTTCATCCGAGAATATGCCTTCGACTTTCACTTTCTGGGAACGACCCGTCAAAAATTCTTGGATCCATAAAATTACTCTTCTATCAATCTTCGTCGAAGCTAATTTATGGAGTAGCATGTCATGCGGCACGACATCAAATGCCTTCGCAAAATCTATAACCACGGCGTCGACTGAAACTCCATGGTCTAACGATTCGCTAATGTCTTGAAAAAGTGATAGCATCTGACTCTCGCATGAGTAACCTTTCCGAAATCCATGCTGCCTATCATTAAACCATGATAATGTTTCCCACTGTTCCCTCAAGTAGTCGCAAATGAGATGCTCCATCTGCTTACAAACGATGGACGTAAGGCTAACCGGCCTGTAGTTGCCCAATTCAAGTCTGCTCCCTCCCTTAAATATTGGGACTACCGTAGCTCCTTTCCAGTCATCTGGGATTTGCGCATTGTTTATGGACACATTAAATATCACCTCCAAGTATCGTGCCACGGCCCTACCTCCTAATTTAAGTACTTCACTAACAATATTATCAGGACCCTTTGATACATTGAAACGCAGTTTTTGTATTAGCTTTACAATTGCTGACTGGTTTATTTGGAACAGAGGGGCCCCTGATTCGTCGTTAAGGTCCAACACACAGCTATTGGATTTATTGAACACACTACCGTAAAAGACATTTAATTCATTAGCAATGGCCTGTTTCTCAGTAATTAATTTACCGTCACCGGACATTATCATCGACAAATTATTTGAATTTCCCTTTCTTCTCCTAACATAACTGTAAAAATGTTTCCACCCACCCTCTCCCGAACCGAGTAAACCTTGCATATAACTGTCATGAGCAGCCCTCTTTTTTAAGACGAGCTCTCTTGATAAGGACTTAAATTTCAACATATACTTGTCACTATCATGTCTTTTATTGTATAATTTCCTAATTTTCCTTTTTAGTCTCCTAATTTCTCGTGTGTAATACTCAGGGTCTGGGTTTTGTTTCAGCAATTTAAATGGGACAAATTTATCAACAGCGCTATTTAAAATTTTCGAAAAGTTAGTCCACAGGATATTAATGTGATTTCCTTCCGATGCCCATCCTACAAATAGCTCATTCAAATACCCCTGAAACTTGCCCTGATCCGCCCTGCGATACTGGTATATGATCTTTTTTGCTACATCAGAGTCTAATTTTGTAACGTCACCATATCTAATATTTAATTCAACCCCAGAATGGTCACTAATTCCTGGTACTTTCAGACAGTTAATATACAGCTCTACAGGCCTTACGAGATAAACATCTAAGGTATTATTGTCTCTAGTTGGGAAGTCAACTACTTGGGAAAATCCCCCCTCCCTTAAGAATTTATTTGCAGCGCTCTGAGCTTGACCACAGCTAGTTGACTCACCAGACCAGTCTACTTTGGGGAGGTTTAAATCTCCAGCAATTATTATGCTCTTTTTCATAGCATTACCCGTACAAGTTTTATCATACAGTGTTTCGAGGAGAGAAAAGTTATCTTTCGGTGCTCTATACGCCCCTATCACCTGAAGAGGGAATTTATTTCCTTTATCTGAAATTTGTACACATAACATTTCATGATCCATATCAGCCCACTTTAAGAAACTAGCTATATTTTTGCGCACACAAATAAATAGCCCACCACCTCGTTTCCCCCGATCCCTTCTGTACATTTCGTAGGTCCCTTGAATTATTTCGCTACTATTTATGTCCTCATATAACCAAGATTCCGTTGCAATGACAATGTCCGGAGAATACGTCTCTACAAGATTCCTTAAATATTTCAGTGCAAGTTTACAAGTCATCTGAAAGATATAATTCCGTCTACGCAAAGGAACATATTTGTGAACCATTTCTTTGCAGGACGATACAGACCATCAAACAGATATAAAAATTGAGGAAACTTCTATTCCGGAGATAGTTCCGTGCCGAAAAACAGATACACCATCTTCAGATGCAAAAGAAGTATCATCATGCCTCTATACAAGACATCTCCTTAACACCTTATAGCATTATGGGATAAAGGATTGTGTTTCCACAGTTGTGTTGAGGACAAACGGAAGCGTCTGATTTCTAGATTTAGGAAGCACAATCCATTTTGATAGAAGTGCTCTGAGCACTGAGCTACTGGGGGATGCATATTATATCATTGGCTAATGGTGCTGTATATTGCGCGAAGCTAATAATAATCACCTTGTATTACTTGCCTACTGTGGTATGAACATTATTTGGGATATCTTATATTCAGGTAGAGATTCTCTCTTAAATGCTACGGAGGGGAGCTGGGTTTGATTCCCGTCATGAGTGGTCTTCTGTGCTTTTTCACTTGAACTCCAGGCAAGTTCTGGAATGGGTCTAACTTATGACTGTGAGCACATCCTTCTGAATATTGAGCATTGCAAAAAAATGTGGTTGACTGTAACCCTCATTTTCTCCATTTTGAGATGTCAGCGAGTAGGTGAAGTGTGTGTGTATATGGTAGGGATTTTTACAACCGAATGCCGTTTTGTCCAGCCCATAGGAGGTATTATTAAGCTTTGAAATATATTAAGGAGGTACCTTCGTAGCATTATCCTTGATAGAAACGTGGTGAAACATAAAATCCTTAATGAAAATAGGGGATCATACCCACACGTCTTTCAAGACATTTCACACAGGCTATACAGAAAGCCCTATCTTTACAATGTTAAAATACATCACATTTCTCACTAACTGTTTGACAAGGACACTTGAATTTTGTATATATTATTAACAAGTATATTGCCGTTGTATGGATGCTAAGATCTTGAAAATAAAGGTCACTGTTTAGAATATATATTTATTAAGTAATGCAAAATTGTTTGCAAATTTTCTGATGATTTTTTTCAACCCTCTTCATAAATTTTGCAATAGGTTTGTTTTTGTAGCTTCAG
This sequence comes from Meconema thalassinum, assembly GCA_946902985.2. Taxonomy (NCBI): domain Eukaryota; kingdom Metazoa; phylum Arthropoda; class Insecta; order Orthoptera; family Tettigoniidae; genus Meconema; species Meconema thalassinum. The sequence continues at coordinate 21,384,527 of OX336391.1, forward strand.
AATGTATGTGATACTCTTACAAAAGAGCCCTGCATATTTAACAAGTAGTTCCGTGAAGAACTATACAGCCTATTTTCATATATCCTACTTATATTAACTGCCACTATCATCATACAAAATTTCAGTTTGATTGCTGTAAAAGATTAGTAGATATTCAGAGCCGTCTGAATATTTCGGATGGTCGCCATGTTGGATTGTTAAATGTATAGGCCATAGAGTCATGTACCATTGAAGGATATTGAGTACCGACTGAGTATTTCGGAAGGTCGCCATGTTAGATTTTATATATGTAGGTCCTAGAGTTATGTACTGTTACATGAAGATTATTGTGTACGTGTAGCATTCAAACTTCAATCGCATGATTAGGACACAAGAAGTAATAAGGAGATTTTAAAATTTCGCAAAGCTGCCATCTTGTGGTTATGGAAACAATTGAAATTAATTAGATGCCAGTGGATTAACATTCGTAAAAGGATTTACTGTACCAAGTTTCACTGCACTCGGATGGTAAAATTGCGAGAAACGTCCATGTGAATATTTATACTTCGCGTCGCCGCCATGTTGGATTTGTGATCACCAGGTTATTTAAAGTCCTATTGGTGAACTTAAGTTCATAGCCCCTAGGAACATAAAAAAATCAGTTTGATTGATATAATAGATTCGTAGATATTCAGAGTCGTCTGAATATTTCGGATGGTCGCCATGTTGGATTGTTAAATGTATAGTCCATAGAGTCATGTACCATTGAAGGAAAATTATTGCGTAGGTTCATTAATCAAACTTTCACTTCGATCGCTTGATTACGACACAAGAAATAAAAACTTAATTTTAAAATTCGCACAGCCGCCATCTTGAGGTTATGAAAACAATTGAACGAAATTAGATACCAGTGCATTACACTGTGTATAAACATTTCCTGTACCAGATTTAATTGCGTTTGGAACATTAAATCGCGAGAAAGGTCTATTTAAGGTTTTCAAATTCTCTTGGCCGCCATGTTCGTTTTGTAGTTAACCGGTATTTGAAAGTCTTATAGATGAACATCCAGTAGTCTTGCAGGTGAACTTCCAGTAGTGCCCTTTATCTCCGTATAAAATTTCAGGGTGATACAGCTAATAGTCTCAGAGATATAGAATGCCGGTGAAATATTTCGCTCATCCGCCATCTTGTGGTTATATAAACAATTGAACCAAGTTAGATGTCGGTGCATTACAATGTGTATAAACATATACTGTACCAAGTTTTATTGCGTTTGGTTGTTTAAATCGCGAGAAAATTCTATTTAAAAGTCGCAAATTCGCGTGGCCGCCATGTTGGTTTTCTAGTTACCAGTTTTTCAAAAGTCACATAGGTGAACTTCTAGTAGTTTCATTTATCATTGTAATAAATTACAGGGTGATCTCGGTAATAGTTTCGGAGATATTGAATGCTGGTGAAATATTTCGCACAGCCGCCATGTTGGATTGGTGAGACGTAACAAAATTTGAAGGGCACGGTCGAGGTCGCCCGGAATAGTACTATGAACTTAGAGAGTTTCATTGAAATCGCTCCAGCAGTTTAAATGTTATTAGGGGGGGGGGGACACACACACCACACACACACACACGGACAAAAGGTGATCTCATAAGCCTATTTTTTCAAAACTGAAAATAGGCTAAAGATGATGTTAGTAATAGTTTCTGAGATAATGTTCCTTTTGCAGGAAAAAAATGAATTTATGGGACATCAGCTCCAAAGTTTCAACATCAGTGCATAGCTGCGATTATCAGAATCCTCTTGTAATTCATCAGGAAGCTTCCTGTTTCTTCCACAGTTCATGATGTCTTAGATAGCATTCTCTGATGATCTTAATCTCTCTAGCTTTCAAAGTTCGGGAGCCCACACACAATCCTAGCTTCTCCAGAACGTTGCATTTTGTAATGTTTCCCTGATTGAAGGATGCAACAGCATCAAACACACCAAGATGAAGTGTATTAATCCCAACAAACACTGGTTTTGGTAGTGTGTCCCATATGACCCTATTCACACATTCATTGGGAATCTGAGTTCTACCATGCAAACATTTCTTCAAAAGATTGAGGCCTTCATGGTCCCTGAAGAAAGGCCAGAAGGTCTCTATTATAGCTTGTGGCAAGCTATGATGCTGATCATATTCCTCATTTGTTTCATTCTGTTCGACATCATTCAGTTTTGTATTAGATGAGCTCTGTGTCCCAGCAGCCGTATTATCAAAAGGAATTTCACGATATTTTTAACTCACGTTTTTGAGGTCAGGAGTAATTGCCCTACTTCAGAACGTGAAGGTTCTGTACAGGAGGTTTATAGCCTTGAAGAAGCACATTCCTTCTTTTGCTAGGGCACACGTATCCTGAACACTTTGTTCGAAAATCGAGGCATAACTTCCACAAACTTCACATAATCTCACAGAAATATCATGTGAAGAAACGAGGCAAAACTTGCTGCTAAGCAGGAAACAAAGGACCATCAACAATGCAACCCGTTACAATATGACCAACGGACAATAATAGACGACAACATGAAATTTTCATCAAATAAGGGAATAATTGCTAGTTCAGCGCGATATGCGAAAAAATAATAAAACCTGAAAATATTGACAGCAAGTCATCCACCACGCCAGAGCAGAATCCTCGCCGCGCGTATGACAATATTGACAGCAAGTCATCCACCACGCCTGAGCAGAATCCTCGCCGCGCGTATGACAATATTGACAGCAAGTCATCCACCACGCCAGAGCAGAATCCTCGCCGCGCGTATGACAATATTGACAGCAAGTCATCCACCACGCCTGAGCAGAATCCTCGCCGCGCGTATGACAATATTGACAGCAAGTCATCCACCACGCCAGAGCAGAATCCTCGCCGCGCGTATGACAATATTGACAGCAAGTCATCCACCACGCCAGAGCAGAATCCTCGCCGCGCGTATGACAATATTGACAGCAAGTCATCCACCACGCCAGAGCAGAATCCTCGCCGCGCGTATGACAATATTGACAGCAAGTCATCCACCACGCCAGAGCAGAATCCTCGCCGCGCGTATGACAATATTGACAGCAAGTCATCCACCACGCCAGAGCAGAATCCTCGCCGCGCGTATGACAATATTGACAGCAAGTCATCCACCACGCCAGAGCAGAATCCTCGCCGCGCGTATGACAATATTGCCAGCAAGTCATCCACCACGCCAGAGCAGAATCCTCGCCGCGCGTATGACAATATTGACAGCAAGTCATCCACCACGCCAGAGCAAAATCCTCGCCGCGCGTATGACAATATTGACAGCAAGTCATCCACCACGCCAGAGCAGAATCCTCGCCGCGCGTATGACAATATTGACAGCAAGTCATCCACCATGCCAGAGCAGAATCCTCGCCGCGCGTATGACAATATTGACAGCAAGTCATCCACCACGCCAGAGCAGAATCCTCGCCGCGCGTATGACAATATTGACAGCAAGTCATCCACCACGCCAGAGCAGAATCCTCGCTGCGCGTATGACAATATTGACAGCAAGTCATCCACCACGCCAGAGCAGAATCCTCGCTGCGTGTATGACAATATTGACAGCAAGTCATCCACCACGCCAGAGCAGAATCCTCGCCGCGCGTATGACAATATTGACAGCAAGTCATCCACCACGCCAGAGCAGAATCCTCGCCGCGCGTATGACAATATTGACAGCAAGTCATCCACCACGCCAGAGCAGAATCCTCGCCGCGCGTATGACAATATTGACAGCAAGTCATCCACCACGCCAGAGCAGAATCCTCGCCGCGCGTATGACAATATTGACAGCAAGTCATCCACCACGCCAGAGCAGAATCCTCGCCGCGCGTATGACAATATTGACAGCAAGTCATCCACCACGCCAGAGCAGAATCCTCGCCGCGCGTATGACAATATTGACAGCAAGTCATCCACCACGCCAGAGCAGAATCCTCGCCGCGCGTATTACAATATTGACACCAAGTCATCCACCACGCCAGACCAGAATCCTCGCCGCGCGTATGACAATATTGACAGCAAGTCATCCACCACGCCAGAGCAGAATCCTCGCCGCGCGTATGACAATATTGACAGCAAGTCATCCACCACGCCAGAGCAGAATCCTCGCCGCGCGTATTACAATATTGACAGCAAGTCATCCACCACGCTAGAGCAGAATCCTCGCCGCGCGTATGACAATATTGACAGCAAGTCATCCACCACGCCAGAGCAGAATCCTCGCCGCGCGTATGACAATATTGACAGCAAGTCATCCACCACGCCAGAGCAGAATCCTCGCCGCGCGTATGACAATATTGACAGCAAGTCATCCACCACGCCAGAGCAGAATCCTCGCTGCGCGTATGACAATATTGACAGCAAGTCATCCACCACGCCAGAGCAGAATCCTCGCCGCGCGTATGACAATATTGACAGCAAGTCATCCACCACGCCAGAGCAGAATCCTCGCCGCGCGTATGACAATATTGACAGCAAGTCATCCACCACGCCAGAGCAGAATCCTCGCCGCGCGTATGACAATATTGACAGCAAGTCATCCACCACGCCAGAGCAGAATCCTCGCCGCGCGTATGACAATATTGACAGCAAGTCATCCACCACGCTAGAGCAGAATCCTCGCCGCGCGTATGACAATATTGACAGCAAGTCATCCACCACGCCAGAGCAGAATCCTCGCCGCGCGTATTACAATATTGACAGCAAGTCATCCACCACGCCAGAGCAGAATCCTCGCCGCGCGTATGACAATATTGACAGCAAGTCATCCACCACGCCAGAGCAGAATCCTCGCCGCGCGTATGACAATATTGACAGCAAGTCATCCACCACGCCAGAGCAGAATCCTCGCCGCGCGTATGACAATATTGACAGCAAGTCATCCACCACGCCAGAGCAGAATCCTCGCCGCGCGTATGACAATATTGACAGCAAGTCATCCACCACGCCAGAGCAGAATCCTCGCCGCGCGTATGACAATATTGACAGCAAGTCATCCACCACGCCAGAGCAGAATCCTCGCCGCGCGTATGACAATATTGACAGCAAGTCATCCACCACGCCAGAGCAGAATCCTCGCTGCGCGTATGACAATATTGACAGCAAGTCATCCACCACGCCAGAGCAGAATCCTCGCCGCGCGTATGACAATATTGACAGCAAGTCATCCACCACGCCAGAGCAGAATCCTCGCCGCGCGTATGACAATATTGACAGCAAGTCATCCACCACGCCAGAGCAGAATCCTCGCCGCGCGTATGACAATATTGACAGCAAGTCATCCACCACGCCAGAGCAGAATCCTCGCCGCGCGTATGACAATATTGACAGCAAGTCATCCACCACGCCAGAGCAGAATCCTCGCTGCGCGTATGACAATATTGACAGCAAGTCATCCACCACGCCAGAGCAGAATCCTCGCCGCGCGTATGACAATATTGACAGCAAGTCATCCACCACGCCAGAGCAGAATCCTCGCCGCGCGTATGACAATATTGACAGCAAGTCATCCACCACGCCAGAGCAGAATCCTCGCCGCGCGTATGACAATATTGACAGCAAGTCATCCACCACGCCAGAGCAGAATCCTCGCCGCGCGTATGACAATATTGACAGCAAGTCATCCACCACGCCAGAGCAGAATCCTCGCCGCGCGTATGACAATATTGACAGCAAGTCATCCACCACGCCAGACCAGAATCCTCGCCGCGCGTATGACAATATTGACAGCAAGTCATCCACCACGCCAGAGCAGAATCCTCGCCGCGCGTATGACAATATTGACAGCAAGTCATCCACCACGCCAGAGCAGAATCCTCGCCGCGCGTATTACAATATTGACAGCAAGTCATCCACCACGCCAGAGCAGAATCCTCGCCGCGCGTATGACAATATTGACAGCAAGTCATCCACCACGCCAGAGCAGAATCCTCGCTGCGCGTATGACAATATTGACAGCAAGTCATCCACCACGCCAGAGCAGAATCCTCGCCGCGCGTATGACAATATTGACAGCAAGTCATCCACCACGCCAGAGCAGAATCCTCGCCGCGCGTATGACAATATTGACAGCAAGTCATCCACCACGCCAGAGCAGAATCCTCGCCGCGCGTATGACAATATTGACAGCAAGTCATCCACCACGCCAGAGCAGAATCCTCGCCGCGCGTATGACAATATTGACAGCAAGTCATCCACCACGCCAGAGCAGAATCCTCGCCGCGCGTATGACAATATTGACAGCAAGTCATCCACCACGCCAGAGCAGAATCCTCGCCGCGCGTATGACAATATTGACAGCAAGTCATCCACCACACCAGAGCAGAATCCTCGCCGCGCGTATGACAATATTGACAGCAAGTCATCCACCACGCCAGAGCAGAATCCTCGCCGCGCGTATGACAATATTGACAGCAAGTCATCCACCACGCCAGAGCAGAATCCTCGCCGCGCGTATGACAATATTGACAGCAAGTCATCCACCACGCCAGAGCAGAATCCTCGCCGCGCGTATGACAATATTGACAGCAAGTCATCCACCACGCCAGAGCAGAATCCTCGCCGCTCGTATGACAATATTGCAGCAAGTCATCCACCACGCCAGAGCAGAATCCTCGCCGCGCGTATGACAATATTGACAGCAAGTCATCCACCACGCCAGAGCAGAATCCTCGCCGCGCGTATGACAATATTCACAGCAAGTCATCCCCCACGCCAGAGCAGAATCCTCGCTGCGCGTATGACAATATTGACAGCAAGTCATCCACCACGCCAGAGCAGAACCCTCGCCGCGCGTATGACAATATTGACAGCAAGTCATCCACCACGCCAGAGCAGAATCCTCGCCGCGCGTATGACAATATTGACAGCAAGTCATCCACCACGCCAGAGCAGAATCCTCGCCGCGCGTATGACAATATTGACAGCAAGTCATCCACCACGCCAGAGCAGAATCCTCGCCGCGCGTATGACAATATTGACAGCAAGTCATCCACCACGCCAGAGCAGAATCCTCGCCGCGCGTATGACAATATTGACAGCAAGTCATCCACCACGCCAGAGCAGAATCCTCGCCGCGCGTATGACAATATTGACAGCAAGTCATCCACCACGCCAGAGCAGAATCCTCGCCGCGCGTATGACAATATTGACAGCAAGTCATCCACCACGCCAGAGCAGAATCCTCGCCGCGCGTATGACAATATTGACAGCAAGTCATCCACCACGCCAGAGCAGAATCCTCGCCGCGCGTATGACAATATTGACAGCAAGTCATCCACCACGCCAGAGCAGAATCCTCGCCGCGCGTATGACAATATTGACAGCAAGTCATCCACCACGCCAGAGCAGAATCCTCGCCGCGCGTATGACAATATTGCAGCAAGTCATCCACCACGCCAGAGCAGAATCCTCGCCGCGCGTATGACAATATTGACAGCAAGTCATCCACCACGCCAGAGCAGAATCCTCGCCGCGCGTATGACAATATTCACAGCAAGTCATCCCCCACGCCAGAGCAGAATCCTCGCTGCGCGTATGACAATATTGACAGCAAGTCATCCACCACGCCAGAGCAGAATCCTCGCCGCGCGTATGACAATATTGACAGCAAGTCATCCACCACGCCAGAGCAGAATCCTCGCCGCGCGTATGACAATATTGACAGCAAGACATCCACCACGCTAGAGCAGAATCCTCGCCGCGCGTATGACAATATTGACAGCAAGTCATCCACCACGCCAGAGCAGAATCCTCGCCGCGCGTATTACAATATTGACAGCAAGTCATCCACCACGCTAGAGCAGAATCCTCGCCGCGCGTATGACAATATTGACAGCAAGTCATCCACCACGCCAGAGCAGAATCCTCGCCGCGCGTATGACAATATTGACAGCAAGTCATCCACCACGCCAGAGCAGAATCCTCGCCGCGCGTATGACAATATTGACAGCAAGTCATCCACCACGCCAGAGCAGAATCCTCGCTGCGCGTATGACAATATTGACAGCAAGTCATCCACCACGCCAGAGCAGAATCCTCGCCGCGCGTATGACAATATTGACAGCAAGTCATCCACCACGCCAGAGCAGAATCCTCGCCGCGCGTATGACAATATTGACAGCAAGTCATCCACCACGCCAGAGCAGAATCCTCGCCGCGCGTATGACAATATTGACAGCAAGTCATCCACCACGCCAGAGCAGAATCCTCGCCGCGCGTATGACAATATTGACAGCAAGTCATCCACCACGCTAGAGCAGAATCCTCGCCGCGCGTATGACAATATTGACAGCAAGTCATCCACCACGCCAGAGCAGAATCCTCGCCGCGCGTATTACAATATTGACAGCAAGTCATCCACCACGCCAGAGCAGAATCCTCGCCGCGCGTATGACAATATTGACAGCAAGTCATCCACCACGCCAGAGCAGAATCCTCGCCGCGCGTATGACAATATTGACAGCAAGTCATCCACCACGCCAGAGCAGAATCCTCGCCGCGCGTATGACAATATTGACAGCAAGTCATCCACCACGCCAGAGCAGAATCCTCGCCGCGCGTATGACAATATTGACAGCAAGTCATCCACCACGCCAGAGCAGAATCCTCGCCGCGCGTATGACAATATTGACAGCAAGTCATCCACCACGCTAGAGCAGAATCCTCGCCGCGCGTATGACAATATTGACAGCAAGTCATCCACCACGCCAGAGCAGAATCCTCGCCGCGCGTATTACAATATTGACAGCAAGTCATCCACCACGCCAGAGCAGAATCCTCGCCGCGCGTATGACAATATTGACAGCAAGTCATCCTCCACGCCAGAGCAGAATCCTCGCCGCGCGTATGACAATATTGACAGCAAGTCACCCACCACGCCAGAGCAGAATCCTCGCCGCGCGTATGACAATATTGACAGCAAGTCATCCACCACGCCAGAGCAGAATCCTCGCCGCGCGTATGACAATATTGACAGCAAGTCATCCACCACGCCAGAGCAGAATCCTTGCCGCGCGTATGACAATATTGACAGCAAGTCATCCACCACGCCAGAGCAGAATCCTCGCCGCGCGTATGACAATATTGACAGCAAGTCATCCACCACGCCAGAGCAGAATCCTCGCCGCGCGTATGACAATATTGACAGCAAGTCATCCACCACGCCAGAGCAGAATCCTCGCCGCGCGTATGACAATATTGACAGCAAGTCATCCACCACGCCAGAGCAGAATCCTCGCCGCGCGTATGACAATATTGACAGCAAGTCATCCACCACGCCAGAGCAGAATCCTCGCCGCGCGTATGACAATATTGACAGCAAGTCATCCACCACGCCAGAGCAGAATCCTCGCCGCGCGTATGACAATATTGACAGCAAGTCATCCACCACGCCAGAGCAGAATCCTCGCTGCGCGTATGACAATATTGACAGCAAGTCATCCACCACGCCAGAGCAGAATCCTCGCCGCGCGTATGACAATATTGACAGCAAGTCATCCACCACGCCAGAGCAGAATCCTCGCCGCGCGTATGACAATATTGACAGCAAGTCATCCACCACGCCAGAGCAGAATCCTCGCCGCGCGTATGACAATATTGACAGCAAGTCATCCCCCACGCCAGAGCAGAATCCTCGCTGCGCGTATGACAATATTGACAGCAAGTCATCCACCACGCCAGAGCAGAATCCTCGCCGCGCGTATGACAATATTGACAGCAAGTCATCCACCACGCCAGAGCAGAATCCTCGCCGCGCGTATGACAATATTGACAGCAAGTCATCCACCACGCCAGAGCAGAATCCTCGCCGCGCGTATGACAATATTGACAGCAAGTCATCCACCACGCCAGACCAGAATCCTCGCCGCGCGTATGACAATATTGACAGCAAGTCATCCACCACGCCAGAGCAGAATCCTCGCCGCGCGTATGACTATATTGACAGCAAGTCATCCACCACGCCAGAGCAGAATCCTCGCCGCGCGTATTACAATATTGACAGCAAGTCATCCACCACGCTAGAGCAGAATCCTCGCCGCGCGTATGACAATATTGACAGCAAGTCATCCACCACGCCAGAGCAGAATCCTCGCCGCGCGTATGACAATATTGACAGCAAGTCATCCACCACGCCAGAGCAGAATCCTCGCCGCGCGTATGACAATATTGACAGCAAGTCATCCACCACGCTAGAGCAGAATCCTCGCCGCGCGTATGACAATATTGACAGCAAGTCATCCACCACGCCAGAGCAGAATCCTCGCCGCGCGTATGACAATATTGACAGCAAGTCATCCACCACGCTAGAGCAGAATCCTCGCCGCGCGTATGACAATATTGACAGCAAGTCATCCACCACGCCAGAGCAGAATCCTCGCCGCGCGTATTACAATATTGACAGCAAGTCATCCACCACGCTAGAGCAGAATCCTCGCCGCGCGTATGACAATATTGACAGCAAGTCATCCACCACGCCAGAGCAGAATCCTCGCCGCGCGTATGACAATATTGACAGCAAGTCATCCACCACGCCAGAGCAGAATCCTCGCCGCGCGTATGACAATATTGACAGCAAGTCATCCACCACGCCAGAGCAGAATCCTCGCTGCGCGTATGACAATATTGACAGCAAGTCATCCACCACGCCAGAGCAGAAGCCTCGCCGCGCGTATGACAATATTGACAGCAAGTCATCCACCACGCCAGAGCAGAATCCTCGCCGCGCGTATGACAATATTGACAGCAAGTCATCCACCACGCCAGAGCAGAATCCTCGCCGCGCGTATGACAATATTGACAGCAAGTCATCCACCACGCCAGAGCAGAATCCTCGCCGCGCGTATGACAATATTGACAGCAAGTCATCCACCACGCCAGAGCAGAATCCTCGCCGCGCGTATGACAATATTGACAGCAAGTCATCCACCACGCCAGAGCAGAATCCTCGCCGCGCGTATGACAATATTGACAGCAAGTCATCCACCACGCCAGAGCAGAATCCTCGCCGCGCGTATGACAATATTGACAGCAAGTCATCCACCACGCCAGAGCAGAATCCTCGCCGCGCGTATGACAATATTGACAGCAAGTCATCCACCACGCCAGAGCAGAATCCTCGCCGCGCGTATGACAATATTGACAGCAAGTCATCCACCACGCCAGAGCAGAATCCTCGCTGCGCGTATGACAATATTGACAGCAAGTCATCCACCACGCCAGAGCAGAATCCTCGCCGCGCGTATGACAATATTGACAGCAAGTCATCCACCACGCCAGAGCAGAATCCTCGCCGCGCGTATGACAATATTGACAGCAAGTCATCCACCACGCCAGAGCAGAATCCTCGCCGCGCGTATGACAATATTGACAGCAAGTCATCCCCCACGCCAGAGCAGAATCCTCGCTGCGCGTATGACAATATTGACAGCAAGTCATCCACCACGCCAGAGCAGAATCCTCGCCGTGCGTATGACAATATTGACAGCAAGTCATCCACCACGCCAGAGCAGAATCCTCGCCGCGCGTATGACAATATTGACAGCAAGTCATCCACCACGCCAGAGCAGAATCCTCGCCGCGCGTATGACAATATTGACAGCAAGTCATCCACCACGCCAGACCAGAATCCTCGCCGCGCGTATGACAATATTGACAGCAAGTCATCCACCACGCCAGAGCAGAATCCTCGCCGCGCGTATGACAATATTGACAGCAAGTCATCCACCACGCCAGAGCAGAATCCTCGCCGCGCGTATTACAATATTGACAGCAAGTCATCCACCACGCTAGAGCAGAATCCTCGCCGCGCGTATGACAATATTGACAGCAAGTCATCCACCACGCCAGAGCAGAATCCTCGCCGCGCGTATGACAATATTGACAGCAAGTCATCCACCACGCCAGAGCAGAATCCTCGCCGCGCGTATGACAATATTGACAGCAAGTCATCCACCACGCTAGAGCAGAATCCTCGCCGCGCGTATGACAATATTGACAGCAAGTCATCCACCACGCCAGAGCAGAATCCTCGCCGCGCGTATGACAATATTGACAGCAAGTCATCCACCACGCTAGAGCAGAATCCTCGCCGCGCGTATGACAATATTGACAGCAAGTCATCCACCACGCCAGAGCAGAATCCTCGCCGCGCGTATTACAATATTGACAGCAAGTCATCCACCACGCTAGAGCAGAATCCTCGCCGCGCGTATGACAATATTGACAGCAAGTCATCCACCACGCCAGAGCAGAATCCTCGCCGCGCGTATGACAATATTGACAGCAAGTCATCCACCACGCCAGAGCAGAATCCTCGCCGCGCGTATGACAATATTGACAGCAAGTCATCCACCACGCCAGAGCAGAATCCTCGCTGCGCGTATGACAATATTGACAGCAAGTCATCCACCACGCCAGAGCAGAAGCCTCGCCGCGCGTATGACAATATTGACAGCAAGTCATCCACCACGCCAGAGCAGAATCCTCGCCGCGCGTATGACAATATTGACAGCAAGTCATCCACCACGCCAGAGCAGAATCCTCGCCGCGCGTATGACAATATTGACAGCAAGTCATCCACCACGCCAGAGCAGAATCCTCGCCGCGCGTATGACAATATTGACAGCAAGTCATCCACCACGCTAGAGCAGAATCCTCGCCGCGCGTATGACAATATTGACAGCAAGTCATCCACCACGCCAGAGCAGAATCCTCGCCGCGCGTATTACAATATTGACAGCAAGTCATCCACCACGCCAGAGCAGAATCCTCGCCGCGCGTATGACAATATTGACAGCAAGTCATCCACCACGCCAGAGCAGAATCCTCGCCGCGCGTATGACAATATTGACAGCAAGTCATCCACCACGCCAGAGCAGAATCCTCGCCGCGCGTATGACAATATTGACAGCAAGTCATCCACCACGCCAGAGCAGAATCCTCGCCGCGCGTATTACAATATTGACAGCAAGTCATCCACCACGCCAGAGCAGAATCCTCGCCGCGCGTATGACAATATTGACAGCAAGTCATCCACCACGCCAGAGCAGAATCCTCGCCGCGCGTATGACAATATTGACAGCAAGTCATCCACCACGCCAGAGCAGAATCCTCGCCGCGCGTATGACAATATTGACAGCAAGTCATCCACCACGCCAGAGCAGAATCCTCGCCGCGCGTATGACAATATTGACAGCAAGTCATCCACCACGCCAGAGCAGAATCCTCGCCGCGCGTATGACAATATTGACAGCAAGTCATCCACCACGCCAGAGCAGAATCCTCGCCGCGCGTATGACAATATTGACAGCAAGTCATCCACCACGCCAGAGCAGAATCCTCGCCGCGCGTATGACAATATTGACAGCAAGTCATCCACCACGCTAGAGCAGAATCCTCGCCGCGCGTATGACAATATTGACAGCAAGTCATCCACCACGCCAGAGCAGAATCCTCGCCGCGCGTATTACAATATTGACAGCAAGTCATCCACCACGCCAGAGCAGAATCCTCGCCGCGCGTATGACAATATTGACAGCAAGTCATCCACCACGCCAGAGCAGAATCCTCGCCGCGCGTATGACAATATTGACAGCAAGTCACCCACCACGCCAGAGCAGAATCCTCGCCGCGCGTATGACAATATTGACAGCAAGTCATCCACCACGCCAGAGCAGAATCCTCGCCGCGCGTATGACAATATTGACAGCAAGTCATCCACCACGCCAGAGCAGAATCCTCGCCGCGCGTATGACAATATTGACAGCAAGTCATCCACCACGCCAGAGCAGAATCCTCGCCGCGCGTATGACAATATTGACAGCAAGTCATCCACCACGCCAGAGCAGAATCCTCGCCGCGCGTATGACAATATTGACAGCAAGTCATCCACCACGCCAGAGCAGAATCCTCGCCGCGCGTATGACAATATTGACAGCAAGTCATCCACCACGCCAGAGCAGAATCCTCGCCGCGCGTATGACAATATTGACAGCAAGTCATCCACCACGCCAGAGCAGAATCCTCGCTGCGCGTATGACCATATTGACAGCAAGTCATCCACCACGCCAGAGCAGAATCCTCGCCGCGCGTATGACAATATTGACAGCAAGTCATCCACCACGCCAGAGCAGAATCCTCGCCGCGCGTATGACAATATTGACAGCAAGTCATCCACCACGCCAGAGCAGAATCCTCGCCGCGCTTATGACAATATTGACAGCAAGTCATCCACCACGCCAGAGCAGAATCCTCGCCGCGCGTATGACAATATTGACAGCAAGTCATCCACCACGCCAGAGCAGAATCCTCGCTGCGCGTATGACAATATTGACAGCAAGTCATCCACCACGCCAGAGCAGAATCCTCGCCGCGCGTATGACAATATTGACAGCAAGTCATCCACCACGCCAGAGCAGAATCCTCGCCGCGCGTATGACAATATTGACAGCAAGTCATCCACCACGCCAGAGCAGAATCCTCGCCGCGCGTATGACAATATTGACAGCAAGTCATCCACCACGCCAGAGCAGAATCCTCGCCGCGCGTATGACAATATTGACAGCAAGTCATCCACCACGCCAGAGCAGAATCCTTGCCGCGCGTATGACAATATTGACAGCAAGTCATCCACCACGCCAGACCAGAATCCTCGCCGCGCGTATGACAATATTGACAGCAAGTCATCCACCACGCCAGAGCAGAATCCTCGCCGCGCGTATGACAATATTGACAGCAAGTCATCCACCACGCCAGAGCAGAATCCTCGCCGCGCGTATTACAATATTGACAGCAAGTCATCCACCACGCCAGAGCAGAATCCTCGCCGCGCGTATGACAATATTGACAGCAAGTCATCCACCACGCCAGAGCAGAATCCTCGCTGCGCGTATGACAATATTGACAGCAAGTCATCCACCACGCCAGAGCAGAATCCTCGCCGCGCGTATGACAATATTGACAGCAAGTCATCCACCACGCCAGAGCAGAATCCTCGCCGCGCGTATGACAATATTGACAGCAAGTCATCCACCACGCCAGAGAAGAATCCTCGCCGCGCGTATGACAATATTGACAGCAAGTCATCCACCACCCCAGAGCAGAATCCTCGCCGCGCGTATGACAATATTGACAGCAAGTCATCCACCACGCTAGAGCAGAATCCTCGCCGCGCGTATGACAATATTGACAGCAAGTCATCCACCACGCCAGAGCAGAATCCTCGCCGCGCGTATTACAATATTGACAGCAAGTCATCCACCACGCCAGAGCAGAATCCTCGCCGCGCGTATGACAATATTGACAGCAAGTCATCCACCACGCCAGAGCAGAATCCTCGCCGCGCGTATGACAATATTGACAGCAAGTCATCCACCACGCCAGAGCAGAATCCTCGCCGCGCGTATGACAATATTGACAGCAAGTCATCCACCACGCCAGAGCAGAATCCTCGCCGCGCGTATGACAATATTGACAGCAAGTCATCCACCACGCCAGAGCAGAAACCTCGCCGCGCGTATGACAATATTGACAGCAAGTCATCCACCACGCCAGAGCAGAATCCTCGCCGCGCGTATGACAATATTGACAGCAAGTCATCCACCACGCCAGAGCAGAATCCTCGCCGCGCGTATGACAATATTGACAGCAAGTCATCCACCACGCCAGAGCAGAATCCTCGCCGCGCGTATGACAATATTGACAGCAAGTCATCCACCACGCCAGAGCAGAATCCTCGCCGCGCGTATGACAATATTGACAGCAAGTCATCCACCACGCCAGAGCCGAATCCTCGCCGCGCGTATGACAATATTGACAGCAAGTCATCCACCACGCCAGAGCAGAATCCTCGCCGCGCTTATGACAATATTGCAGCAAGTCATCCACCACGCCAGAGCAGAATCCTCGCCGCGCGTATGACAATATTGACAGCAAGTCATCCACCACGCCAGAGCAGAATCCTCGCCGCGCGTATGACAATATTCACAGCAAGTCATCCCCCACGCCAGAGCAGAATCCTCGCTGCGCGTATGACAATATTGACAGCAAGTCATCCACCACGCCAGAGCAGAATCCTCGCCGCGCGTATGACAATATTGACAGCAAGTCATCCACCACGCCAGAGCAGAATCCTCGCCGCGCGTATGACAATATTGACAGCAAGTCATCCACCACGCTAGAGCAGAATCCTCGCCGCGTGTATGACAATATTGACAGCAAGTCATCCACCACGCCAGAGCAGAATCCTCGCCGCGCGTATTACAATATTGACAGCAAGTCATCCACCACGCTAGAGCAGAATCCTCGCCGCGCGTATGACAATATTGACAGCAAGTCATCCACCACGCCAGAGCAGAATCCTCGCCGCGCGTATGACAATATTGACAGCAAGTCATCCACCACGCCAGAGCAGAATCCTCGCCGCGCGTATGACAATATTGACAGCAAGTCATCCACCACGCCAGAGCAGAATCCTCGCCGCGCGTATGACAATATTGACAGCAAGTCATCCACCACGCCAGAGCAGAATCCTCGCCGCGCGTATGACAATATTGACAGCAAGTCATCCACCACGCCAGAGCCGAATCCTCGCCGCGCGTATGACAATATTGACAGCAAGTCATCCACCACGCCAGAGCAGAATCCTCGCCGCGCGTATGACAATATTGACAGCAAGTCATCCACCACGCCAGAGCAGAATCCTCGCCGCGCGTATGACAATATTGACAGCAAGTCATCCACCACGCCAGAGCAGAATCCTCGCCGCGCGTATGACAATATTGACAGCAAGTCATCCACCACGCTAGAGCAGAATCCTCGCCGCGCGTATGACAATATTGACAGCAAGTCATCCACCACGCCAGAGCAGAATCCTCGCCGCGCGTATTACAATATTGACAGCAAGTCATCCACCACGCCAGAGCAGAATCCTCGCCGCGCGTATGACAATATTGACAGCAAGTCATCCACCACGCCAGAGCAGAATCCTCGCCGCGCGTATGACAATATTGACAGCAAGTCACCCACCACGCCAGAGCAGAATCCTCGCCGCGCGTATGACAATATTGACAGCAAGTCATCCACCACGCCAGAGCAGAATCCTCGCCGCGCGTATGACAATATTGACAGCAAGTCATCCACCACGCCAGAGCAGAATCCTCGCCGCGCGTATGACAATATTGACAGCAAGTCATCCACCACGCCAGAGCAGAATCCTCGCCGCGCGTATGACAATATTGACAGCAAGTCATCCACCACGCCAGAGCAGAATCCTCGCCGCGCGTATGACAATATTGACAGCAAGTCATCCACCACGCCAGAGCAGAATCCTCGCCGCGCGTATGACAATATTGACAGCAAGTCATCCACCACGCCAGAGCAGAATCCTCGCCGCGCGTATGACAATATTGACAGCAAGTCATCCACCACGCCAGAGCAGAATCCTCGCTGCGCGTATGACCATATTGACAGCAAGTCATCCACCACGCCAGAGCAGAATCCTCGCCGCGCGTATGACAATATTGACAGCAAGTCATCCACCACGCCAGAGCAGAATCCTCGCCGCGCGTATGACAATATTGACAGCAAGTCATCCACCACGCCAGAGCAGAATCCTCGCCGCGCTTATGACAATATTGACAGCAAGTCATCCACCACGCCAGAGCAGAATCCTCGCCGCGCGTATGACAATATTGACAGCAAGTCATCCACCACGCCAGAGCAGAATCCTCGCTGCGCGTATGACAATATTGACAGCAAGTCATCCACCACGCCAGAGCAGAATCCTCGCCGCGCGTATGACAATATTGACAGCAAGTCATCCACCACGCCAGAGCAGAATCCTCGCCGCGCGTATGACAATATTGACAGCAAGTCATCCACCACGCCAGAGCAGAATCCTCGCCGCGCGTATGACAATATTGACAGCAAGTCATCCACCACGCCAGAGCAGAATCCTCGCCGCGCGTATGACAATATTGACAGCAAGTCATCCACCACGCCAGAGCAGAATCCTCGCCGCGCGTATGACAATATTGACAGCAAGTCATCCACCACGCCAGACCAGAATCCTCGCCGCGCGTATGACAATATTGACAGCAAGTCATCCACCACGCCAGAGCAGAATCCTCGCCGCGCGTATGACAATATTGACAGCAAGTCATCCACCACGCCAGAGCAGAATCCTCGCCGCGCGTATTACAATATTGACAGCAAGTCATCCACCACGCCAGAGCAGAATCCTCGCCGCGCGTATGACAATATTGACAGCAAGTCATCCACCACGCCAGAGCAGAATCCTCGCTGCGCGTATGACAATATTGACAGCAAGTCATCCACCACGCCAGAGCAGAATCCTCGCCGCGCGTATGACAATATTGACAGCAAGTCATCCACCACGCCAGAGCAGAATCCTCGCCGCGCGTATGACAATATTGACAGCAAGTCATCCACCACGCCAGAGAAGAATCCTCGCCGCGCGTATGACAATATTGACAGCAAGTCATCCACCACCCCAGAGCAGAATCCTCGCCGCGCGTATGACAATATTGACAGCAAGTCATCCACCACGCTAGAGCAGAATCCTCGCCGCGCGTATGACAATATTGACAGCAAGTCATCCACCACGCCAGAGCAGAATCCTCGCCGCGCGTATTACAATATTGACAGCAAGTCATCCACCACGCCAGAGCAGAATCCTCGCCGCGCGTATGACAATATTGACAGCAAGTCATCCACCACGCCAGAGCAGAATCCTCGCCGCGCGTATGACAATATTGACAGCAAGTCATCCACCACGCCAGAGCAGAATCCTCGCCGCGCGTATGACAATATTGACAGCAAGTCATCCACCACGCCAGAGCAGAATCCTCGCCGCGCGTATGACAATATTGACAGCAAGTCATCCACCACGCCAGAGCAGAATCCTCGCCGCGCGTATGACAATATTGACAGCAAGTCATCCACCACGCCAGAGCAGAATCCTCGCCGCGCGTATGACAATATTGACAGCAAGTCATCCACCACGCCAGAGCAGAATCCTCGCCGCGCGTATGACAATATTGACAGCAAGTCATCCACCACGCCAGAGCAGAATCCTCGCCGCGCGTATGACAATATTGACAGCAAGTCATCCACCACGCCAGAGCAGAATCCTCGCCGCGCGTATGACAATATTGACAGCAAGTCATCCACCACGCCAGAGCCGAATCCTCGCCGCGCGTATGACAATATTGACAGCAAGTCATCCACCACGCCAGAGCAGAATCCTCGCCGCGCTTATGACAATATTGCAGCAAGTCATCCACCACGCCAGAGCAGAATCCTCGCCGCGCGTATGACAATATTGACAGCAAGTCATCCACCACGCCAGAGCAGAATCCTCGCCGCGCGTATGACAATATTCACAGCAAGTCATCCCCCACGCCAGAGCAGAATCCTCGCTGCGCGTATGACAATATTGACAGCAAGTCATCCACCACGCCAGAGCAGAATCCTCGCCGCGCGTATGACAATATTGACAGCAAGTCATCCACCACGCCAGAGCAGAATCCTCGCCGCGCGTATGACAATATTGACAGCAAGTCATCCACCACGCTAGAGCAGAATCCTCGCCGCGTGTATGACAATATTGACAGCAAGTCATCCACCACGCCAGAGCAGAATCCTCGCCGCGCGTATTACAATATTGACAGCAAGTCATCCACCACGCTAGAGCAGAATCCTCGCCGCGCGTATGACAATATTGACAGCAAGTCATCCACCACGCCAGAGCAGAATCCTCGCCGCGCGTATGACAATATTGACAGCAAGTCATCCACCACGCCAGAGCAGAATCCTCGCCGCGCGTATGACAATATTGACAGCAAGTCATCCACCACGCCAGAGCAGAATCCTCGCTGCGCGTATGACAATATTGACAGCAAGTCATCCACCACGCCAGAGCAGAATCCTCGCCGCGCGTATGACAATATTGACAGCAAGTCATCCACCACGCCAGAGCAGAATCCTCGCCGCGCGTATGACAATATTGACAGCAAGTCATCCACCACGCCAGAGCAGAATCCTCGCCGCGCGTATGACAATATTGACAGCAAGTCATCCACCACGCCAGAGCAGAATCCTCGCCGCGCGTATGACAATATTGACAGCAAGTCATCCACCACGCTAGAGCAGAATCCTCGCCGCGCGTATGACAATATTGACAGCAAGTCATCCACCACGCCAGAGCAGAATCCTCGCCGCGCGTATTACAATATTGACAGCAAGTCATCCACCACGCCAGAGCAGAATCCTCGCCGCGCGTATGACAATATTGACAGCAAGTCATCCACCACGCCAGAGCAGAATCCTCGCCGCGCGTATGACAATATTGACAGCAAGTCATCCACCACGCCAGAGCAGAATCCTCGCCGCGCGTATGACAATATTGACAGCAAGTCATCCACCACGCCAGAGCAGAATCCTCGCCGCGCGTATGACAATATTGACAGCAAGTCATCCACCACGCCAGAGCAGAATCCTCGCCGCGCGTATGACAATATTGACAGCAAGTCATCCACCACGCTAGAGCAGAATCCTCGCCGCGCGTATGACAATATTGACAGCAAGTCATCCACCACGCCAGAGCAGAATCCTCGCCGCGCGTATTACAATATTGACAGCAAGTCATCCACCACGCCAGAGCAGAATCCTCGCCGCGCGTATGACAATATTGACAGCAAGTCATCCACCACGCCAGAGCAGAATCCTCGCCGCGCGTATGACAATATTGACAGCAAGTCACCCACCACGCCAGACCAGAATCCTCGCCGCGCGTATGACAATATTGACAGCAAGTCATCCACCACGCCAGAGCAGAATCCTCGCCGCGCGTATGACAATATTGACAGCAAGTCATCCACCACGCCAGAGCAGAATCCTCGCCGCGCGTATGACAATATTGACAGCAAGTCATCCACCACGCCAGAGCAGAATCCTCGCCGCGCGTATGACAATATTGACAGCAAGTCATCCACCACGCCAGAGCAGAATCCTCGCCGCGCGTATGACAATATTGACAGCAAGTCATCCTCCACGCCAGAGCAGAATCCTCGCCGCGCGTATGACAATATTGACAGCAAGTCATCCACCACGCCAGAGCAGAATCCTCGCCGCGCGTATGACAATATTGACAGCAAGTCATCCACCACGCCAGAGCAGAATCCTCGCCGCGCGTATGACAATATTGACAGCAAGTCATCCACCACGCCAGAGCAGAATCCTCGCCGCGCGTATGACAATATTGACAGCAAGTCATCCACCACGCCAGAGCAGAATCCTCGCCGCGCGTAGGACAATATTGACAGCAAGTCATCCACCACGCCAGAGCAGAATCCTCGCCGCGCGTATGACAATATTGACAGCAAGTCATCCACCACGCCAGAGCAGAATCCTCGCTGCGCGTATGACAATATTGACAGCAAGTCATCCACCACGCCAGAGCAGAATCCTCGCCGCGCGTATGACAATATTGACAGCAAGTCATCCCCCACGCCAGAGCAGAATCCTCGCTGCGCGTATGACAATATTGACAGCAAGTCATCCACCACGCCAGAGCAGAATCCTTGCCGCGCGTATGACAATATTGACAGCAAGTCATCCACCACGCCAGAGCAGAATCCTCGCCGCGCGTATGACAATATTGACAGCAAGTCATCCACCACGCCAGAGCAGAATCCTCGCCGCGCGTATGACAATATTGACAGCAAGTCATCCACCACGCCAGACCAGAATCCTCGCCGCGCGTATGACAATATTGACAGCAAGTCATCCACCACGCCAGAGCAGAATCCTCGCCGCGCGTATGACAATATTGACAGCAAGTCATCCACCACGCCAGAGCAGAATCCTCGCCGCGCGTATTACAATATTGACAGCAAGTCATCCACCACGCTAGAGCAGAATCCTCGCCGCGCGTATGACAATATTGACAGCAAGTCATCCACCACGCCAGAGCAGAATCCTCGCCGCGCGTATGACAATATTGACAGCAAGTCATCCACCACGCCAGAGCAGAATCCTCGCCGCGCGTATGACAATATTGACAGCAAGTCATCCACCACGCTAGAGCAGAATCCTCGCCGCGCGTATGACAATATTGACAGCAAGTCATCCACCACGCCAGAGCAGAATCCTCGCCGCGCGTATGACAATATTGACAGCAAGTCATCCACCACGCTAGAGCAGAATCCTCGCCGCGCGTATGACAATATTGACAGCAAGTCATCCACCACGCCAGAGCAGAATCCTCGCCGCGCGTATTACAATATTGACAGCAAGTCATCCACCACGCTAGAGCAGAATCCTCGCCGCGCGTATGACAATATTGACAGCAAGTCATCCACCACGCCAGAGCAGAATCCTCGCCGCGCGTATGACAATATTGACAGCAAGTCATCCACCACGCCAGAGCAGAATCCTCGCCGCGCGTATGACAATATTGACAGCAAGTCATCCACCACGCCAGAGCAGAATCCTCGCTGCGCGTATGACAATATTGACAGCAAGTCATCCACCACGCCAGAGCAGAATCCTCGCCGCGCGTATGACAATATTGACAGCAAGTCATCCACCACGCCAGAGCAGAATCCTCGCCGCGCGTATGACAATATTGACAGCAAGTCATCCACCACGCCAGAGCAGAATCCTCGCCGCGCGTATGACAATATTGACAGCAAGTCATCCACCACGCCAGAGCAGAATCCTCGCCGCGCGTATGACAATATTGACAGCAAGTCATCCACCACGCTAGAGCAGAATCCTCGCCGCGCGTATGACAATATTGACAGCAAGTCATCCACCACGCCAGAGCAGAATCCTCGCCGCGCGTATTACAATATTGACAGCAAGTCATCCACCACGCCAGAGCAGAATCCTCGCCGCGCGTATGACAATATTGACAGCAAGTCATCCACCACGCCAGAGCAGAATCCTCGCCGCGCGTATGACAATATTGACAGCAAGTCATCCACCACGCCAGAGCAGAATCCTCGCCGCGCGTATGACAATATTGACAGCAAGTCATCCACCACGCCAGAGCAGAATCCTCGCCGCGCGTATGACAATATTGACAGCAAGTCATCCACCACGCCAGAGCAGAATCCTCGCCGCGCGTATGACAATATTGACAGCAAGTCATCCACCACGCTAGAGCAGAATCCTCGCCGCGCGTATGACAATATTGACAGCAAGTCATCCACCACGCCAGAGCAGAATCCTCGCCGCGCGTATTACAATATTGACAGCAAGTCATCCACCACGCCAGAGCAGAATCCTCGCCGCGCGTATGACAATATTGACAGCAAGTCATCCACCACGCCAGAGCAGAATCCTCGCCGCGCGTATGACAATATTGACAGCAAGTCACCCACCACGCCAGAGCAGAATCCTCGCCGCGCGTATGACAATATTGACAGCAAGTCATCCACCACGCCAGAGCAGAATCCTCGCCGCGCGTATGACAATATTGACAGCAAGTCATCCACCACGCCAGAGCAGAATCCTCGCCGCGCGTATGACAATATTGACAGCAAGTCATCCACCACGCCAGAGCAGAATCCTCGCCGCGCGTATGACAATATTGACAGCAAGTCATCCACCACGCCAGAGCAGAATCCTCGCCGCGCGTATGACAATATTGACAGCAAGTCATCCACCACGCCAGAGCAGAATCCTCGCCGCGCGTATGACAATATTGACAGCAAGTCATCCACCACGCCAGAGCAGAATCCTCGCCGCGCGTATGACAATATTGACAGCAAGTCATCCACCACGCCAGAGCAGAATCCTCGCCGCGCGTATGACAATATTGACAGCAAGTCATCCACCACGCCAGAGCAGAATCCTCGCCGCGCGTATGACAATATTGACAGCAAGTCATCCACCACGCCAGAGCAGAATCCTCGCCGCGCGTAGGACAATATTGACAGCAAGTCATCCACCACGCCAGAGCAGAATCCTCGCCGCGCGTATGACAATATTGACAGCAAGTCATCCACCACGCCAGAGCAGAATCCTCGCTGCGCGTATGACAATATTGACAGCAAGTCATCCACCACGCCAGAGCAGAATCCTCGCCGCGCGTATGACAATATTGACAGCAAGTCATCCCCCACGCCAGAGCAGAATCCTCGCTGCGCGTATGACAATATTGACAGCAAGTCATCCACCACGCCAGAGCAGAATCCTCGCCGCGCGTATGACAATATTGACAGCAAGTCATCCACCACGCCAGAGCAGAATCCTCGCCGCGCGTATGACAATATTGACAGCAAGTCATCCACCACGCCAGAGCAGAATCCTCGCCGCGCGTATGACAATATTGACAGCAAGTCATCCACCACGCCAGACCAGAATCCTCGCCGCGCGTATGACAATATTGACAGCAAGTCATCCACCACGCCAGAGCAGAATCCTCGCCGCGCGTATGACAATATTGACAGCAAGTCATCCACCACGCCAGAGCAGAATCCTCGCCGCGCGTATTACAATATTGACAGCAAGTCATCCACCACGCTAGAGCAGAATCCTCGCCGCGCGTATGACAATATTGACAGCAAGTCATCCACCACGCCAGAGCAGAATCCTCGCCGCGCGTATGACAATATTGACAGCAAGTCATCCACCACGCCAGAGCAGAATCCTCGCCGCGCGTATGACAATATTGACAGCAAGTCATCCACCACGCTAGAGCAGAATCCTCGCCGCGCGTATGACAATATTGACAGCAAGTCATCCACCACGCCAGAGCAGAATCCTCGCCGCGCGTATGACAATATTGACAGCAAGTCATCCACCACGCTAGAGCAGAATCCTCGCCGCGTGTATGACAATATTGACAGCAAGTCATCCACCACGCCAGAGCAGAATCCTCGCCGCGCGTATTACAATATTGACAGCAAGTCATCCACCACGCTAGAGCAGAATCCTCGCCGCGCGTATGACAATATTGACAGCAAGTCATCCACCACGCCAGAGCAGAATCCTCGCCGCGCGTATGACAATATTGACAGCAAGTCATCCACCACGCCAGAGCAGAATCCTCGCCGCGCGTATGACAATATTGACAGCAAGTCATCCACCACGCCAGAGCAGAATCCTCGCTGCGCGTATGACAATATTGACAGCAAGTCATCCACCACGCCAGAGCAGAATCCTCGCCGCGCGTATGACAATATTGACAGCAAGTCATCCACCACGCCAGAGCAGAATCCTCGCCGCGCGTATGACAATATTGACAGCAAGTCATCCACCACGCCAGAGCAGAATCCTCGCCGCGCGTATGACAATATTGACAGCAAGTCATCCACCACGCCAGAGCAGAATCCTCGCCGCGCGTATGACAATATTGACAGCAAGTCATCCACCACGCTAGAGCAGAATCCTCGCCGCGCGTATGACAATATTGACAGCAAGTCATCCACCACGCCAGAGCAGAATCCTCGCCGCGCGTATTACAATATTGACAGCAAGTCATCCACCACGCCAGAGCAGAATCCTCGCCGCGCGTATGACAATATTGACAGCAAGTCATCCACCACGCCAGAGCAGAATCCTCGCCGCGCGTATGACAATATTGACAGCAAGTCATCCACCACGGCAGAGCAGAATCCTCGCCGCGCGTATGACAATATTGACAGCAAGTCATCCACCACGCCAGAGCAGAATCCTCGCCGCGCGTATTACAATATTGACAGCAAGTCATCCACCACGCCAGAGCAGAATCCTCGCCGCGCGTATGACAATATTGACAGCAAGTCATCCACCACGCCAGAGCAGAATCCTCGCCGCGCGTATGACAATATTGACAGCAAGTCATCCACCAGGCCAGAGCAGAATCCTCGCCGCGCGTATGACAATATTGACAGCAAGTCATCCACCACGCCAGAGCAGAATCCTCGCCGCGCGTATGACAATATTGACAGCAAGTCATCCACCACGCCAGAGCAGAATCCTCGCCGCGCGTATGACAATATTGACAGCAAGTCATCCACCACGCCAGAGCAGAATCCTCGCCGCGCGTATGACAATATTGACAGCAAGTCATCCACCACGCCAGAGCAGAATCCTCGCCGCGCGTATGACAATATTGACAGCAAGTCATCCACCACGCCAGAGCAGAATCCTCGCCGCGCGTATGACAATATTGACAGCAAGTCATCCACCACGCCAGAGCAGAATCCTCGCCGCGCGTATGACAATATTGACAGCAAGTCATCCACCACGCCAGAGCAGAATCCTCGCCGCGCGTATGACAATATTGACAGCAAGTCATCCACCACGCCAGAGCAGAATCCTCGCCGCGCGTATGACAATATTGACAGCAAGTCATCCCCCACGCCAGAGCAGAATCCTCGCTGCGCGTATGACAATATTGACAGCAAGTCATCCACCACGCCAGAGCAGAATCCTCGCCGCGCGTATGACAATATTGACAGCAAGTCATCCACCACGCCAGAGCAGAATCCTTGCTGCGCGTATGACAATATTGACAGCAAGTCATCCACCACGCCAGAGCAGAATCCTCGCCGCGCGTATGACAATATTGACAGCAAGTCATCCACCACGCCAGAGCAGAATCCTCGCCGCGCGTATGACAATATTGACAGCAAGTCATCCACCACGCCAGAGCAGAATCCTCGCTGCGCGTATGACAATATTGACAGCAAGTCATCCACCACGCCAGAGCAGAATCCTCGCCGCGCGTATGACAATATTGACAGCAAGTCATCCACCACGCCAGAGCAGAATCCTCGCCGCGCGTATGACAATATTGACAGCAAGTCATCCACCACGCCAGAGCAGAATCCTCGCCGCGCGTATGACAATATTGACAGCCAGTCATCCACCACGCCAGAGCAGAATCCTCGCTGCGCGTATTACAATATTGACAGCAAGTCATCCACCACGCCAGAGCAGAATCCTCGCTGCGCGTATGACAATATTGACAGCAAGTCATCCACCACGCCAGAGCAGAATCCTCGCCGCGCGTATGACAATATTTTTTTAAATAATTAAATTACCTCTATACATTATTTCTTCAAGATTTGTATGTCATTTTAAAAAGGGAATTCCAAAGTTTAATAATACGCAAAAAAGTTTTTCCCCCCTCAAAATTGCTTTCGGTATACCCTAAGCTGTGTAATGTGCTCAACCCATTAATCTGTTCTATGCAGGATATATAAAGATTGGATTCAGTCCCGGTATGCACCAAGAAATCGACTTTTCAATTAGTGCCTACTTCGATCTTCTCATTGGCCATTATCTCCATTACAAACTGTGAGTTCCCTTACAGTAGCAGACCTGTAATTCTTGTTGTTTCTAGCAGCGGTAGTGATGTTACATACTCTACAATAGATTCCCTCTAGAGGGATTTAATCGAATTACCCGAACTTCTTTTGAAACATTTATGTAATAAATTGCAGTGAATTGTTAAAGGAAGTCTTGTATAGTATTCTAAAGGTTGATTGATTTATGCCTGTATTCTCAAAACTTACGCTGGTGCAAACATTTGCATTCTAGTTGCTTGTTACTCAATGATACGTGCTCGTGTTGGATCCTAGGACCTCTTATAGTCTTAAGGCTAAAAATTCATAAATTAATGTTCATTTTTCCTCAATCCATACAGCTATTACTTCAATAAAGGGGCTGATCCCAGCACTTTCCTTCGCTTCATGATTCACTCAACCGGAGATAGTTTATTATAAGTTACTGAATTTGAGGATATAACCACTTATCTGTTTAATGTTCATGTCTAGCAGTAGGATGTGATGGTCAGTACCAAAATCGTTCAGTGAAAATATCTTCACTTTAGCTGACAAGTGCAGTAAATTTACATGATTTGCTATTTGTGTAAAAGTATAAGCATAAAAATAAATTATTCCGTCTTATCCCCAGGATGTGGATGAAAAAAACCAGGAAGCAGCAAGTGTTGGAAATGGAGACCATTTAAATGAGTAAGTGTTCAACGTACAAAATATGCAATTTATCGCTTTAAATGTGCATAACTGTACGTAAGTTTTGGATTTGAATAAGGTTTGATTGCAACTTCAGATGTGTCTCATCATTGAAGTAGATTCTATTGATATTAACTTTCTATTTAGCAGCCACAAATTATCCATTTTCGTTCAGTGA
This sequence comes from Meconema thalassinum, assembly GCA_946902985.2. NCBI lineage: Eukaryota > Metazoa > Arthropoda > Insecta > Orthoptera > Tettigoniidae > Meconema > Meconema thalassinum. Next base: position 21,412,720 of record OX336391.1, read on the forward strand.
TCTTTTTGTCTGGATATATTTAAGAAACGTATGTCAGTCTGTTGATGGGAGCTCTTTCTGTCTTGTGCAAATATGCATGGAAGAAATACACTTGACGCAGTGTTAAGAATGTGAATGACTTTTGTAAGAAATATCCATAGTTCAAACTTCCCCTTTGTGTCCTCAGCCCCATATGTTTCTTCTGACAACCAAAACAAAAAGCGTTAACAGATTCCTCCTTACTCGAAGTTACTACTAGGAAAATACATCTAATGATAAAACCAAGCTAGATTTTAGATATTAGCCAGGTACGAACATAATACTGTACAATGGGTTTTTGTAGGATAGCACTTAATGGAATGATATCCCAGCACCTTGAAATTTCCCAGGACTTGAGTGCCTTGTTATGGTAGAAGTGTACAAATTGGGTAGGCAGGACTTGTAGATAAGTACACATTGGGTAGGCAGGACATGTAGATAAGTACACATTGGGTAGGTAGGACTTGTAGAGAAGTACAAATTGGGTAGGCAGGACTTGTAGAGAAGTACACATTTGGTAGGCAGGGCTTGTAGAGAAGTACACATTGGGTAGACAGGACTTGTAGAGAAGTACACATTGGGTAGACAGGACTTTTAGAGAAGTACACATTGGGAAAGACGGGACTTGTAGAGAAGTACACATTGGGTAGACAGGACTTGTAGAGAAGTATACATTGGGTAGACAGGACTTGTAGTGTAGTACACATTGGGTAGACAGTACTGGTAGACTTGTAGAGAAGTACACATTGGGTATGCAGGACTTGTAGAGAAGTACTCATTGGGTAGACAGGACTTGTAGAGAAGTACACATTGGGTAGAGAGGACTTGTGTAGAAGTATACATTGGGTAGACAGGACTTGAAGAGAAGTACACATTTGGTAGGCAGGGCTTGTAGAGAAGTACACATTGGGTAGACAGGACTTGTAGAGAAGTACACATTGGGTAGGCAGGACTTTTAGAGAAGTACACATTGGGTAGACAGGACTTGTTGAGAAGTACACATTGGGTAGACAGGACTTTTAGAGAAGTATACATTGGGTAGATAGGACTTATAGTGTAGTACACATTGGGTAGACAGTACTTGTAGACTTGTAGAGAAGTACACGTTGGGCATGCAGGACTTGTAGAGAAGTACACATTGGGTAGGCAGGACTAGTAGAGAAGTACATATTGGGTGGGCAGGACTTGTAGAGAAGTACACATTGGGTAGGGGGGACTTGTAGGGAAGTATACATTGGGTAGGTAGGACTTGTAGAGAAGTACTCATTGGGTAGACAGGACTTTTAGAGAAGTACACATTGGGTAGACAGGACTTGTAGAGAAGTACACATTTGGTAGGCAGGGCTTGTAGAGAAGTACATATTGGGTAGGCAGGACTTGTAGAGAAGTACACATTGGGTAGGGGGGACTTGTAGAGAAGTACACATTGGGTAGGGAGGACTTGTAGAGAAGTACACATTGGGTAGGCAGGACTTGTAGTATAGTACACATTGGGTAGGCAGGACTTGTAGAGAAGTACACATTGGGTAGACAGGACTTGTAGAGAAGTACACATTGGGTAGGCAGGACTTGTAGGGAAGTATACATTGGGTAGGCAGGACTTGTAGAGAAGTACTCATTGGGTAGACAGGACTTGTAGAGAAGTACACATTGGGTAGACAGGACTTGTAGAGATGTACACATTTGGTAGGCAGGGCTTGTAGAGAAGTACATATTGGGTAGGCAGGACTTGTAGAGAAGTACACATTGGGTAGGGGGGACTTGTAGAGAAGTACACATTGGGTAGGGAGGACTTGTAGAGAAGTACACATTGGGTAGGCAGGACTTGTAGTATAGTACATATTGGGTAGACAGGACTTGTAGAGAAGTACACATTGGGTAGGCAGGACTTGTAGAGAAGTACACATTGGGTAGGCGGGACTTGTAGAGAAGTACACATTGGGTAGACAGGACTTGTAGAGAAGTATACATAGGGTAGACAGGACTTGTAGAGAAGTACACATTGGGTAGACAGGACTTGTAGAGAAGTACACATTGGGTAGACAGAACTTGTAGAGAAGTACACATTGGGTAGACAGAACTTGTAGAGAAGTACACATTGGGTAGGCAGGACTTGTAGAGAAGTATACATTGGGTAGACAGGACTTGTAGAGAAGTACACATCGGGTAGACAGAACTTGTAGAGAAGTACACATTGGGTAGGCAGGACTTGTAGAGAAGTACACATTGGGTAGGCAGGACTTGTAGAGAAGTATACATAGGGTAGACAGGTCTTGTAGAGAAGTACACATTGGGTAGACAGGACTTGTAGAGAAGTACACATTGGGTAGACAGAACTTGTAGAGAAGTACACATTGGGTAGACAGAACTTGTAGAGAAGTACACATTGGGTAGGCAGGACTTGTAGAGAAGTATACATTGGGTAGACAGGTCTTGTAGAGAAGTACACATTGGGTAGACAGGACTTGTAGAGAAGTATACATAGGGTAGACAGGACTTGCAGTGTAGGATACATTGGGTAGACAGTACTTGTAGACTTGTAGAGAAGTACACATTGGGTATGCAGGACTTGTTGAGAAGTACACATTGGGTAGGCAGGACTTGTAGAGAAATACATATAGGGTAGGCAGGACTTGTAGAGAAGTACACATTGGGTAGGGGGGACTTGTAGAGATGTACACATTGGGTAGGGAGGATTTGTAGAGAAGTACACATTGGGTAGGCAGGACTTGTAGTATAGTACACATTGTGTAGACAGGACTTGTAGAGAAGTATGCATTGGGTAGGCAGGACTTGTAGGGAAGTATACATTGGGTAGGCAGGACTTGTAGAGAAGTACTCATTGGGTAGGCAGGACTAGTAGGGAAGTATACATTGGGTAGACAGGACTTGTAGAGAAGTACACATTGGGTAGGCAGGATTTGTAGGGAAGTATACATTGGGTAGACAGGACTAGTAGAGAAGTACACATTGGGTAGGCAGGACTTGTAGAGAAGTACTCATTGGGTAGGCAGGATTTGTAGGGAAGTATACATTGGGTAGACAGGACTTGTAGAGAAGTACACATTGGGTAGGCAGGACTTGTAGAGAAGTACACATTGGGTAGGCAGGACTTGTAGAGGAGTATGCATTGGGTTGGCAGGACTTGTAGGGAAGTATACATTGGGTAGACAGGTCTTGTAGAGAAGTACACATTGGGTACGCAGGACTTGTAGAGAAGTACACATTGGGTAGACAGGACTTGTAGAGAAGTACTCATCGGGTAGGCAGGACTTGTAGAGAAGTACTCATTGGGTAGGCAGGACTTGTAGGGAAGTATACATTGGGTAGACAGGACTTGTAGAGAAGTACACATTGGGTAGGTAGGACTTGTAGAGAAGTACACATTGGGTAGGCAGGACTTGTAGAGAAGTACTCATTGGGTAGGCAGGACTTGTAGAGATGATGATGATGATAATTGTTGTTTTAAGGGGCCTAACATCTAGGTGACTTGTAGAGAAGTACACATTGGGTAGGCAGGACTTGTAGAGAAGTACTCATTGGGTAGGAAGGATGCCGTTAATTGAAGTCACTGGTTCAGGACTCAGTCGTTCTTATAGCGTCAGTCGTGTTACTGCTTCTTCATTCGCGGGTATTAAAAGATCGCCATGGAGCTTCCTCCTCCCCCAGCTTAAATAGAACCTTGAGTATTACACGTTTGTGAAAATAGCGTGACACACACTGTTCCTTCCTTGTGACTTACGGAAAACCTCGACATGTCTTTGCGTTTCACGTCCCCCAGACCCCAAAACCACTGTCAGTTCAAAAGCTTATATGTATTTTATAACTACTATCATATTGCTCAAATTATTTATGCATGAAATATAGCCGTCAAGTTTGTTAACGGGCTTTTACAAATAAGTTAAGTATCGCTATAATGTTTTTAGTATCGAATCCATTTAAAGTATGCACTGTTCTTCGGATAATGGCCAAGAAGGTATCTTAGTAAAGGTTTTTGATACACCATGAACAAAGGAGTGGGAAGAATTGAGTTTTGAGAAAAGTAATACATTCCTTAATAGGCGCAATGTCTAATCCGTTTAAAATAGTCGATACTCCTCGAAAGATTTCCCAAAACGTTTGTCTGAAAGTTGATTTGATATGACCGACCCTTGCGCCAAGGGATGAGCAAAGTATGTTTGGACTTCGTGTATAGGAGTTTGTTCGTTAGCTAAGCATGTGGAACTTTTGTAGGAATACATTTGGAAAATTTAGTGTATTTGAAATATTCTTCTTTCCCTGGTGAAATATACCTCCGCCTTCCAGCGCTGAGAGTTATTTTATATTCTTTGTTTTACGTGGAGATCACTTGTAGTTCTTCTATCATGACTGATGAACCTTCACTTAGGAAGTATGTGGGTACTCTGTCTCGCTAGAACTGGGCACGAAAACTCTGGTGGGGTCTTCAATCAGTGAAAAACCTGCAAATGCAAGTTCTCTAACGCATTCACCGGGCAGCGTCATGGAAAGTTTGCGAATCAGCTCCGGCTAAGAAGGACAGATAAACCTAGCATTTGTTGCTGTCGACGGTTCTGGGCAAAGAAGGGCTTGCTGAATATCCGGTTGCTTTTCAGAGTCGGCTTCGCTTATACATTATCTGTTGTAAAACGTGCGAAAATTTGAATGTTGATCTCTGGGAAGCAAAATAACGAGTAGTTAAGGACACAATAAGAAAAATTCACTGGTTGAATGCCAGGTTATTGGCTTGCATAAGGAATTGAATGATCGTGCTTTTAAACAAACTGAGGCCGTGTTCTCGAAAACTTCCTTGATAATATTTTATGAACGATATGACAAGTTGCGGATGGAAATGGAAGAATCGATGTTAAAAGGGAGTGTTTGTGCTTCGTCAGCCGTTGATGATGTGGGCAAAAGCTAATAAGTACAACTCTTTGCACGGGACTGATCATCGTTTAGAAAATGAACCGTATCTCTTCAAGAGGTGTTGAGAACACAAGACGAAGAGTTTTGGACCTTAAATGATGATCGCCTGATGGAAATTATATTTATCAAAAGAGCGTCAAACATGTTCCCGTTATGTTCTGTAAAATGCAAACAATTGCTTACATTGCTTTGAATAAGACTTTTATCCATAAAACATTTTCGTGACTTAAATGTTTACATGTTTTCTTCTGAAAATTGCAGCAATGTGCCTCGTTTTGCAAGTTTATGTGCCTCATAAAGATGCTTCGTTTATTGAGTGATTCTGTTGTGGTCTTCGATAGCGCTGCAATGTGGCAGCCAGAAATATCGCACCTTCATCACATCGGCACTTAATGCGTGGTCCATATTTTGTTCCTACTCTTCCGAGTCATTTTTACAGTTCTTAGTTTTCTATCTCGTAGACTGGAGATTTTTAGACGGTTGAAGCCCAAAACGTTCGTATTGTCAAAGCGTTTATTTTTATGTTTTATTAAAAGTGCTATATATCGCAGCTCGTATTTTTTACAAGCCAAAGTCACTTTCCACATGTTTGACTAGCGTGTTCTGCTAGAAGTCAGCCGAGTGGTTGGCCAATCAAAATGCCAGCTCAACGAAGTTTCTGTTATCTTCATCGACGTGCATTAATTTATGTGTCGAGACATCGTGCTCCAAATCCGAATCGAGTGGCAGTGAGAAAGAACCACAGCTCGAGCCATAGAGAATTAGCAATTTAAGCGTCAACTCATGACTGTGTAAAATCAAACCACGTAGTGATTCGAAAGATCAGCAACGGACTGGTTTATTGAGTTGGTGGTCTGGTCTTTGAATCTTGTCACGCGTACACTCTTTATAACTTCACAAGTTGACGGTGAAAATATAATTTGGGAGCTCTGTATAAGTCGAAAATATTTCACCCGTCTTGTTGGTTGTGATTTTTCCCTACGGCCTTTAAGACAAGATTTTGCACTTGTATGTCTGAGGATAAACACATTTTTCCGGGGGAGACGTTATGTCCTCCCCTTTAGTTCAAAGTTACACCGTAGTTAACATGCAACCACATAGGTTTATAACAACAAACCCAGTCTCTACGCGAAAAACCAGACGCTAAGCACATTTTCGTATAGGAACTGCAGTTCCCCATATCCCTTTTAAGCCAAAATGTAAACGATATTTGTCAAGAAACGAGACAAAAAATTGAGAGAATCGTGTACACGGTGACTCATGAATGTCTGAGATGTGTCTAAAAGACACCATCTTTTAAAGTATGGTTTTAATCAGTTAAACAGCCCTGATTTCTTAGATAAAATGATAGCTTATGGAGCCGCAATGACAATGTGGTGCCTTTAAGGGGAGATATTTCAGAGCGCACCTTGAAGTAATGCTAAGTCTACCTTTCCACATTTCTCGCTGTGTCTACAATACTATTCCAGGTAACAATGTAATCCTTTTGTCATGTTGAGTCCAAACTCTGCTGATTCTAACGAACTACGGACTGTGCCTCTCTCCCTCGCTTCGGTGGCGTAGTCAGTAGCATGCTGAACTGCTATACCCAAGATCGTGGGTTCAAATCCCGGCCGTAGTCGTCCGATTTTTAAGAGCGCTAAAGTCATTCAGCATCCCTTCCTTCGTAGGAGAAGTAAAGCCGGTGGGCCGATGTCATTAATTTATGGCATGAAATGGAAACTTCCACTACAATTGGTAGTGTGTATTAGAATCTATAGGTTATATTTCGTTAGAAACGCTCTGTGAAGTTCCAACGTTCGCCGCTAGGTGTCATTAGCAACTTGTGGCCAAATTTGGATCTACTTTAAATGGAACTTGCTCCTTCATCTTCATTCATTTCATCTCCTCCACACACGACGGTACTTGTAGCTCACCCCACGAGTGTCCGCATAGAAACAGCTACACACTCTGGCGAGCCAAACATGCCCTCGGACACTCACGGCTCTAAAAGCCACACGCTAAATAAATAAATAAATATATATCCCTCCCTCTTCTGCGGACTGAGTTTGACTCTGCTGTTTGGTCAAACCACATGGAAACCCTTCATTTGAAGTCAGGCTTTTAAAGTTAGGGAAGTAGGCGACAATCACATCAGTCGATACAGAGCTTTCCCTACGCCACCGTCAGAATGAGGAGTTCCCATAGGTCGTGTCTTCGAGCATAATTACAATAGAGTGCGCATTGCCACACTGTGCCTGTACTGTGACGTGAGAGCAACGTCTCGATCAGCCGACTAAAGGGTAAACAGAGGAACTGGTATTGGAAGTTGATAGGAGTAGGTGGGGAAATGATTTTTAATGAGGGATTAAACACACATTTTCGTAATGTGTACGGCATTGGGAAAAGCATCGCATGTTTCTTCACCTACCGGAAGGTAGCAAAGGTTAAGAATGTAACATATTTGGTGTTAGAAGTGGATTTCGTGTTCCGTAATACTCCTACATCCAGGATTCCCTCTTGTAAATAATAAATAACAAATCCAATTCTGAATTAGGCCTACTGATTTTTGAACAGAATTGTGTTTGTTCAAAAAGTGGATGTTGTGTTCCGTAATACTCATACATCCAAGATCCCCTCTTGTAAATACTTAATAACAAATCCAACTCTGAGTTACGCCTACTGATTTTTGAACAGAATTGTGTTTGTGTAAAAAAATATACAAATTATTAAAATTTACTCTATCCCTTACTCCACTGGACAGACCTATGAAGCAAAATTAGAACCATCACAATCTTCCTTTTCAATCTTCTTCAGTGTCAAATTGCAGGTTATGCTACTGATGTGACGATGTAGTCATCGATAATAAATACACTGAGGTAATATTTGTTATCTTATTAAACGTATGGACAGTGCGTTTGGTTGAGGACATTTTCAGATTCTTCTAGGATACATTGCAGCCGAATTAACTTAGGCCTGTCTATGGAAAGAAATGCCCGATCCTTTGCTAAACGTCTCCTTACATCCATACGCTGCACAGTAATACACCATTCTGATTTAGTACGTTAATGAATAGAATAGAACAGCCCAATTCTATCATCACGTGTAGTATTTCAGTGCTCCAAACTATCCGCAGTTCCCGGCAGTTCCCTTTTGTCAGCTGATCGAGATGTTGGTTTCACCACTGTGACGTCATCAGCCATCTATTGGATTTATGATCTAAGGGTCGTGTGCTCTCGTACGAAATGGAGTTCATTGGACAAGGTGTACTGAAAAAGATGTCGCGACAGTAGAGAGGTGTCGAGACACTGTGATCTTAAGTTGAAAATACCCCAAATATTTAGTTCCATTGTGCAGTTTATTATTCGGTACTTATTCAACCTTCTACAAAATAAATTGCAGTACCGTGCGTTACTTTTTGAGGTGTCTTAGTATGATTTCTGTCTTTCGGAATTGCTGTTGGTAAATTATTGCAGCATTGCGATTAGCCATTTTACTTTCACAGGTTATTTGGAAAATATTAATTATTTCACCGACCTGTTATAATAATATACGTTCTGCACGTATCTGTTTCCCATGTTTTCCGCTGAACTAACATTCATGAAGTATGATCAAATATTTGTTAGAGTCATTTTAGAACAAGTATGTTGCTCTCGTTATTCTTAATGAATTTTCTCGCAAATTTTTTAAATTTGGTTATACTTAAATTCTTGTAAAATAAACTTGTGTTTATCGGTGGTGATCTTGTGAGTACAATTTTGAATGCTTTTTGTTTCACCACTACACGAACGTATTTAAAATCTGTGCGTTAGAAAAGATCTCACTACTGATGCAGTCTTCTCGAGGGAAGAATTCAAGAACATTATGACAACAATTGAGAATAACATTTCTTCTACAGCATTGATTACCAACATGCTGGCCGTGCGAAATATTTCACAGGCATTCTGTGTTTCCGAAACAATTTCAGATATCACCAGGAAATTTTGTAAGGTGATAAAGGACAATACTACAAGTTCATCTAACTACCTTTCAAAAATTGGTAAAGTACAATACGAATATGGCAGCCAAGCGAATTTGTATCATTTTAATAGACTTTTCTCGCGATTTAATCATCTGAGTGCAGTGAAATAAGGTACAGTAAATGTTTATACCCATTGTAATACATTGGCATGTAATTTAGTTCAATAGTTTTCTTAACCTCAAGATGGCGTTGTGCGAAATTTGAAAATTAAGTTCTCATACCTTGTCTATTAATCATCCGATCGAAGTGAACGTTTCAAAAATGAACCTACGCAAAAATCGTCATATAATAGTGCATAACTCGATGGCCTACATATATAAAAATCCAATATTGCGACCATCTGAAATATTTAGACGCTTCACCAATCTATGATAGCAATCAAACATAAGTTCACCTATGGAACTTTCAATAACCTAGTGAGCACAAATACAACATGGCGGCGACGCGAAATCAAATATATTGAAATGGGCGTTTCTCGCGATTTAACAATCCGAACGCAGTAAAGCTTGCTACGGTAAATGCTTATACAAATTGTAATCCACTGGCATCTAATTTATTTCAAAGGTTTTCATAACCACAAGATGACAGCTGTGCAAAATATTAAAATCGGGTTTTCATTTCTTGTGTCCTAACCATACGATTGAAGTTTGAATACTACACCTAAACAATATTTTTCATGTAATAGTACATAACTCTAAGACCTATAATTATAGAACTATACAGCCTATTTTAATATAACCTACTTATGTTAATTGCCTCTATCTACGTACAAAATTTCAGTTTGATTGCTGTAATAGATTCAAAGATATTGAGAACCGACTAAATATTTCGGATGGTCGCCATGTTGGATTTTATATATGTAGGTCCTAGAGTTATGTATTGTTACATGAAGATTATTGTGTACGTGTAGCATTCTAACTTCAATCGCATGATTGGGACACAAGACGTAACAAGGAGATTTAAAATTTCGCACAGCAGCCATCTTGTGGTTATGGAAATATTTGAAACAAATTAGATGCCAGTGGATTATCATTTCGTATAAGGGTTTACTGTACCAAGTTTCACTGCAACCGGATGGTTAAATTGCGAGAAGCGTCCATGTGAATATTTATATTTCGCGTCGCTGCCTTGTTGGATTTGTGATCACCAGGTTATTTAAAGTCCTATAGGTGAACTTAAGTGCATATCCCCTATGAACATAAAAAACCAGTTTGATTGCTATAATAGATTCGTAGATATTCAGAGCCGTCTAAATATTTCCGATGGTCGCCATGTTGGATTGTTAATTGTATAGGCATAGAGTCATGTACCTTTAAATGAAAATTATTGCGTAGGTTCATTATTCAAACTTTCACTTCGATCGCATGATTACGACACAAGAAATAAAAACTTAATTTTAAAATTCGCAAAGACGCCATCATGAGGTTATGTAAACAATTGAACTAAATTAGATACCAGTGCATTGCAATGTGTATAAACATTTCCTGTCCCAGATTTCATTGCGTTTGGAACATTAAATCGCGAGAAAGTTCTATTGAAGATTTTCAAATTCGCTTGGCCGCCATGTTCGTTTTGTAGTTAACCGGTATTTGAAAGTCTTATAGATGAACATCCAGTAGTGCCCTTTATCTCCGTACATAATTTCAGGGTGATACCGCTAACAGTTTCATAGATATAGAATGCTGAAGAAATATTTCGCACATCCGCCATCTTGTGGTTATGTAAACAATTGAACCAAGTAAGATGTCGGTGCATTACAATGTGTATAGACATATACTGTACCAAGTTTTATTACGTTTGGTTTGTTAAATCGCGAGAAACGACTATTTGAAAGTCGAAAATTCGCGGGGCCGCCATGTTGGTTTTGTAGTTACCAGTTTTTCAAAAGTCACATAGATGAACTTCTAGTAATTCCCTTTATCACCGTAAATAATTCCAGGGAGATATCGCGAATAGTTTCGGAGATATTGAATGTTGGTGAAATATTTCGCATAGCCACCATGTTGGATTGGTGAGAGGTAACAAAATTTGAAGGGAACGGTCGGAGTCGTCCGGAATAGTGCTATGAACTTTCCGAGTTTGATTGAAATCGCTCCAGCCGTTTAGATTTTATTAGGGGTACACACACACACACACACACACAGACAAACGGTGATCTCATAAGCCTACTTTTTCAAAATTGAAAATGGGCTAAAAATCCAACAAGGCGACCATGCGAAATATTTAGACGGTTCTCAATATCTACGAATCTATTACAGCAATCAAACTGAATTTTGTTGTGTTCATAGGGGCTACGAACTTAAGTTCACCTATAGGACTTTCAATAACTTGTACCGGGTGAGTTAGCCGTGATCGTTACGGCATGACTGCTGGCAGTCGCTCACATCCGGGAGGCGTGGATGTTCGAATCCCCCCGCCGGCAACCATGAACGTGGTCTTCTGTGGTTTCCCCATTTCCTTACAGGCAAATGCCGGGGTTGGTCCCTAACTCTAGGCCACAGCCGCTACCTTCCAACTCCTCGATCTTCCCTGCAAACTTTCCTCCCTAACGTTACTTGTAGCTCACCCATTGGATATCCGTCTCGAAGCAGTTACAAAACTGGCGATCCGAATATGTCCTCGGACACTCCCGGCATAAAAGCCATGCGCTTAAAAATAATATAAAAACCTGGTGATCACAAATCCAACATGGCGGTGACGCGAAATATGAATATTCACATGGACGTTTCTCGTGATTTAACCATCCGGGTGCAGTGAAACTTAGTACAGTAAATACTGATACAAATGTTCATCCTCTGACATTAATTTATTTCAATTGTTTACATAACCACAATATGGTAGCTGTGCAAAATTTTCGATTGAAGTTTGAATACTGCACGTACACAATACTCTTCATTTAACAGTACATAACTCTAAGACCTACATATATAAAAATCCATGAAGGCGACCATCCGAAAAATTTAGTCGTTTCTCAATATCTACGAATCTATTACAGCAATCAAACTGAAATTTTGTATGTTGATAGTGGCAATTAACATAAGTAGGATATATGAAAATAGGCTTAATTCTTCACGACACTACCTGTTGATATAGTGATAGATGCTGTTGACTCAGTACTAGCATTAGAAATTCTCCACAGATCGGTGAACACCCTTACAAGAGATAAATTTGGAGCCACCATCAATCAACATAGTAACAAGAAGAGACAAATGTCAATTTATAGTGGAAAGATGCCAAGCATATGCAGAACGTGCGGAGCACACCTTAAAGAAAAGACGATTTTAAAGGAACACATTATATTCCATTGTGGTCTAACGCCACATTCCTGTGGTACATGCGGAGCAAAGTTCTTACGGAATTCTGATCTGAAAACACAAGTACGTATTGTTCTAAGGCCAGACTCCTGTAGTACGTGCGGAGCAAACTTTACTATGAAATGCAATTTGAAAAGACACATGATAATCCATAGTGGTCTGATGCCACACTCCTGTGGTACGTGCGGAGCAAATTCTGCTCTAAAATTCCATTTGAAAAAACAGATGTTAATCCAGTGGAAAAATGGAGTTTTTTTGAGGAAACAAAAATACATCCATTAATAGGGACAATATCAATACCGTTTAAAATGATCAATAAGTTACTCCTCGAAAGAACTTTTGATATGATCTACCCTTTCGCCAAGGGATGAGCAAATTGTATGCTAAACATGTACTACGTTTGTAGCCATACAACAAATGGCAAATTTAGTGAATTCGAAATATATTTCTTTGCCCGGTGAAATCTACCTCCACCTTCCGGCGTGCCGAGAGGGATCTTTTAAAACTGACATGCAGTGGGTAAAAAGAAGTATTCATACACTACATTTTACCCTGTTGGTGTCTATATTTTGTCTTGCAGTATTATGGTATTCCGTACGTTTGTATAAGGACCTTATGGCAGTATATTACACACAAACATATTCTAGTAACGTGAACACATTCGTTAATAACGGAACAAAAGGTACAGGGCGCTTGAGAATGTTCTCTGCAGTGGTTATGTGCAGCTGTGAGTGGTTGACTCATTGGTTTAGTTGGTAGCATGGTGTCTTTGACCGGGTGAATCCCATACGTGTGGGCTGTAGCCTGTCGAATTCGTCAGTGTGTATTGCAATTAGCGAGCGTATGTGTCATCAGCACTTCCAGCATCTGTTATGAATGGCTGTGGTGAGTACAACGTATACTGTTTGCTTGTTATTAGGGAACACAGCGATGACAGAATGCATTCCGCACATAAGTCAAGCAGTATTGCGCGTCATAGGAGCTCATGTCACCAAGGATAGTTAAACGATGACAGAGGCTACTTGAGCTGAGTCATTTCCTACTCGCGTAAATGTAGGCTACCTGTCAACGAAGCAGGCTGACGTGTGACACAAGTAAATCAAGAATAGTTCCCATCTCGACCACTGACAATCATTTCGTGAAAGGCTAATATGATGCAAGCGGCAGCCGTGCTGCCAACGTCACTTCTATAGCTAGCTCTCGCAGACGCATGCAGGCGCTGCGGAGTGCATTCTCGGATTTACTGTATATTCCCAGGCAAAGAAAGTATTCATACGTGTCCAATGTTTGTAACCTATGGGCTGTTACACGCCCTTCCCCCGTATTAGGGCATAACGACAAGCGATGGTCGACTCACCGTAGTGTTCTTAGATGAGACTGTTTACTTTGCGTCTCACAGTAGTACAAAATGGGTAGGAGATCACAAGAGTTGAGTGCCGTCTGCAAAGACCACACAGTTTCATTATTTAAACAAGAATTCAGCTATCGGAAGATAGGGAAGCTGGTGAAACGATCTCATACGATTGTTGTCCAGTATATTATTAACAAGTTCAAGACGGGATCAACCGATAATGCAAAGCGGCAGGAACGACCAAGTGTCATTTCGCAACGTTAATCTCGCCAATTGTTTCGTGAAGCCTTAGAGAACCCTAGAATTAGTGCAGCTGAACTAGGGAAACAGCTTGCTTCACGTTCCGGGAAGATTGTTACATCTCAAACTATCCGGAATCGGCTCCATGAGATTGGCATTCGCTAACGAATATATAAACATTGGACAAGACTTGTGGAAGACTATTTTATTTTCGGACGAAAGTAAATTTAACACGTTTGGATTTGATGGTCGTCAGTTCGTGTGGAGACGACCAAATACAGAACTGGAAAACAAAAGAAAACAAAATTGTACTACCAACAGTGAAGCATGGAGGAGATTACGCCATGGTATGGGGCTGCAGGAGTTGTTGAACTGGACGTAATTGAAGGCAACATCGATGCTCAGGTATACATCAAAGTGCTCCGGGGTAATTTGTCTAGGAGTGTTGTGAAATTAGGCATACAAGACACCTATTTATTTCAACATGACAACGACCCAACGCATACAGCAAGAATAACGCGATAGAGGCTGTTGTACAACGCCTGAAAAGTATTTCCCACGCCACCGCTATCTCCGGACGTTAACCCCATTGAAAATGTATGGGCCCATTTCGAAAACAAAATGCGAAAATTAAAATATTCCTCTATAACACATCTAGTAGACTGTGAAAATGTTGGTCTGATATTACACCAGACTTCACGAACAAGCTTGTTAAATTTATACAAAGGAGTCTTCAGGCCATTATAAATACAAAAGGTTAGCATACCAAATATTAATTGCGTTTGTATACTGTAGAAAGTCTCATTTCTGGTGTGTATGAATACTTTTTTGGCACCCCAAGAATGGTTTTAGTTTCATTTTGCAATACGTATTGTGTTTGAAAGGTTATTTTTTCGGTAATGAATATTTGGTACTTTTCGTTCCACATAATGCAAACATGACGGTCTCTGGCCATATATTAAACCAACATTCAAAAACAACATGGTGTATGAATACTTCTTTTTACCAACTGTATACATAAACGTACAGATAATGTTCGTTTATAAACATGTTACAGAAAATCAATTATCTGACATCACCCGCCCTTCTTCCCCCCGCTCTTTTACAAATAATTTCTGAACTCGATCTCATATTCTTATTAGCACAGGTACATAATAATTCAAAATATCACCATGTTATTGGGTTTATTTATCTCTCATGTGTTGTGAATGGAAATAAAAATATGATGTTCTGTTGGTGGAGGAGATGCCCGGTGAATAATGCTGGACAAGTTCAAAGGCGCATTCCGACATGCCTGGTGACCAGGGTCTTGAGTAATGAAGCAGGGCATGCCTCCTCCAAGCCTGTGACGGCGACGGAATGCTCCTCTTTGACCCGTCCAGTGTTAGGTAACAACGTAATTTACCACCAAGTTTCGCGACTGTCAGTGTTATTGCCGCTGGTTAGGCTTGTTATGTCAAATACATCTCATGTGATATCTCTGTATATCCAAACACAGTGATGTTCAACCGACAGACCCTAACACAGTAGAGCTGTCGATTTATCCGATCTAATTGGTTCCTTAGTTACCACATCCCAATTCCTCAGACTGAGACATGTACCGGAGCAGTAGTTTGGAACTGTGATTGTTTTTGTGTTGGTTTACACAAACCTAAGTACCATTATTAGTTCACCCGAGCGATATCCAGAAATCGTAAACATTTCAAGAGTTTAAACACGTGCGTTTTACGTATTGCTCGCTTGTCAATCTCTGACCAAACGTTCTGGTTACCATAGGAGCCATCTCTGGTTAGCGGCTATTTAAATTACATACCACGCTTGTTTAATGGCTCCATACACAACATGAACTGCTGATAAAGTCGAAACATCAAATACAGTCATATGGAGGGTCTCCTGCCAAATTAGAGCTTTGCTTTGGACATTCGGCTATTTCTAAAGCTAAGAATAACTTTAGTATTTATCAGTAACTAGCTGAAGTACCCGTGCTTCGCTACGCGTCATAAATAAATTAAAATGTGAAGGTGACAGTTAAAACAGGGGATATGTGAGGTGCTGCGCAGAGGGAGAATAAGAATGGAACATTTTGTCCAACTACACCGCTCGGCGTTGACCGTGTTTTATAGCACAAATTTAGGTTTTACTCACTAACCGTAGGAGATACATTTCGGATAGAAAATTTAATTTTAAACCCCGTGTATGCCATCGAAAGTTTGCTATTTCTTAGCGTTCTCTTTTTATTTGAAATGGGAATATGAAAGTTTGAAACCAAATGGTGTAGTGACGTCACTAAAATGGTCGCCATATTTAAATAGTGCAAAGTATTGATATCAAAAGTAACCTATTTGTTAACCAGGTAAATCAGCTACTTCCATGTAAAATTCATGTAAATCGGACCAGTGGTACTTGCGTGATTGAGTAATACACAGACACACACCATCTCATTTTTAGCTTCGCTTCGCTCGCGCCATAATCGTGTCATATTGTTATTCAATGAAATGCAGGTTAAACCCCGTTAACACCCCTTTAGAACCTGAATATCCAAAAATCCCGCCTTAGTAGACGTTTTCGACAAACAACAAACATATCCACAAAATATCATTCTTCTAACTTTAATAGTTTTGGTTGGTCGATGAGAGTGAACATCCCAAAATACTTCCTTAGTGGACGTTTTTCTTCCAGAATTTCACCCCTCCCCATAGGCCCCTTAAATTGCAATTATGGAAAAACGGTCGAACACCTACTTATTTTATTTATTTATTTTTAAGCTGATTGATTTCCTCCGAGTTGCAAACTCCTCGCCTATGCCGTTTAAGAGATACACGCTCCGTTAGGAATCTTTCAACCCCCACGTTTCATCCCTTTCACCTCATAACATACACTACATCGAAAAACCATTAGACATGTGTCAGCTTATTTTTAATGATTAGTATATATGCCAAGTATCACATCCCAAAATGACTCGTGAGATATTTTTATTTAATGAAATGCACGTTCACTCCCTTAACTCCTCTTTAGAACCTGAATATCCAAAACTCTTTCCTTAGTGGACGTTTTCGACATACAACGAACATATCCCCGAAATTTCATGTTTCTAACTTCAATAATTTTGGCTGGGCGATGATGATTGAGTGAGTCAGTCAGGACATTTTCTTTCATTTATTTTTGATAATTTCACCCCTCCCCATGAACCCCTTAAATTGGATTTATGAAGCAAAGGGTCGAACACCTATTTACTTATTTAAAGCCGTTTTCCCCCTGAGTTTGATGACTGAGTGAGTCAATCAGTTAGGACACTTTCTTTCCTGTTTTTTTTTCTCCAGAAATTCACCCCTCTCCAAGGGCCTCTTAAATTAGATTTATGAAAAAACTGTTGAACACCTATTTACTTGTATTTTAAGCTGTTTTTTCCCGCCGAATTTCAAACTTCTCGCCTATGTCGTTTCAGAGATTCACGCTCCGTTAATAATCCCTCAACCCCCAATGTTCACCCCTTTCACCTCATAATATACACCACATCGATAAACCCTTAGACATATGTCTGATTATTTTTAATGATTAGTTTATATACCGAATATCCAAAGAAACAACTCGTGAGATATCGTTATTCAATGAAATGCAAGTTTACCCCCTTAACACCTCTTTAAAACCCGAATAAACAAAAGTCATTCCTTAGTTGACGTTTTCGACATACAGTGAACATTTTCCCAAAATTTCATGTTTCCAACTTGAATAGTTTTCGCTGGGCGTGATGAGTGAGTGAGTCAGACAGAACATTTTCTTTCAATTATTTTTACCAGAATTTCACCCCTCCCCATGGGCCCCTTAAATTGGATTGATGAAAAAACGATTGAACACCTATTAACTTATTTTTAAGCTGTCTTTTTCCCCTGAGTTTGATGAGTGAGTGAGTTAGTCAGTCAGTTGGACACTCTCTCTCCTTTTTCCCCCTGAATTTCACCCCACCACATTGGCCCCTTATATTAATTTATGAAAAAACGGTCAAACACCGATTTACTTACTTTTTAAGCTTTTTTTCTATGAGTTTCAAATGTCTCGCCTATGTCGTTTAAGAGATAGGCCTACACGCTCCGTTAGGAATCCTTCAACCTCCACTTTTCACCCCTTTCACCTCATAATAATACACCACATCGAAAAGCCCTTAGACACATGTCTGCTTATTTTTAATGATTAGTTTATATGCCGAGTAATACATCCACAAATGAAACCACTCGTGAGATATTGTTATTCAATGAAATGCAGGTTTAACCCCCTTAAGACTCCTATAGAACCTGAATATCCGAAAATCCTCCCTTAGTAGATGTTTTTGACATACAATGAACATATCCCCAAACTGTCATGTTTCTAACTTCAATAATTTTGGCTGGGCGATGATGAGTGAGTGAGTCAGGACATTTTCTTTCAATTTTCTTTTTTCATAATTTCACCCCTCCCCATGAACCCCTTAAATTTGATTTATGAAAAAAACTATCGAACAGCTATTTACTTACTTTAAAGCAGTTTTTCCCCCTGAGTTTGATGAGTGAGTCAGTCAGTCAATCAGTTAGGACACTTTCTTTCCTGTTTCCCCCCAACCCCCCATCCCCAGAATTTCACCCCTCCCCGTGGGCCCCTTAAATTGGATTTATGAATAAACGGTCAAACACATATTTACTTCTTTTTTATGTTGATTTTTTTTCGTTTTTGTTTTTCAAACTCCTGGCCTATGTCGTTTAAGAGATACACGCTCCGCTAGGAATCGTTCAATCCCCTGTTTTCACCCCTTTCACCTCATAATATACGCCACATCGAAAACCTCTCAGACACATGTTTTCTTATTTTTAATGATGAGTTTATATGCCGAGTATCACATCCCCCAATGAAACCAATCGGGAGATATTGCTATTCAATGAAATGCAGGTCTACCCCCTTAACACCCCTTTAGAACCTGAATATCCAAAAATCCTCTCTTAGTGGGCGTTTACGGCCCTTGAGGAAGCTGCATACCAAATTTCATTCCAATCCGTTGGGTAGTTTCTGAGATTTCGTGATGAATGTGTGAGTGAGTGAGTGGTACTTGACAAATATCTAGTAGATAGTGTCAAGTCTTGGTTATGCTAAACTCGGTTGACAGTGCTGTGTGAGCAGTTGAGTAACTAACGGGATTTCAAGTAAAGATCCTCATTTTCTATACCGGTAGTGCAGAGCGCAACTCGTATCCAGTCGGCCGTGTCTCGACTTGAGTTATGTTGCCATGGAAACTATCTGCCTTGCCATTCCTTCATGAGTATATTTTATGATTTGATTAGCCTGTGCTTGGGTACAAAAGGGCCGAAATCAGAAGAATGAGAAAGACTATCGAAAATTCATGTAGCCAGCGGTTCCTTCTGGGTCCTAAACTATGCGTATGCAAAATTTGGTTGAGATTGGTTGAACGGTGTAGATTTGTATACGGAACAGACCCACCCACATACATACATACATACATACAGACATTCACTTTTATATATAAGATAGTTGCCACACTTTCTAGGTTTTTCCGGTCTTTTTATTTTTGATGACCATTTGAGGGTGTCATTGCAGGTTTGGTAGTGTTTGTAGAGCTACATTATTTTGTCTTGTATATTTAGATCGATGGTGCTCGCTCGTCGAGCGAAACCTGTCATCCCTTAAAGGAAGGAAGGTTGTAGTTTTACGTTACCGTTAATATCGCGATCATGAGCCACGGGAACTCCATTTTACGTGGAATTCGAAAATCTCACATGAATTGGCCATATCATCCCTTTATCCCTCTTTGGTTGTGCATAACAAATGTAGAGGCCTATATACAGTATATATATATATATATATATATATATCGCGTGTAATGTTTTTGTTCGCATTACATTATATTGTGTTGACCGACTGAAAAGTTGCAATGTCAATAAGGTAACACTGAAAAAGTGGCTTCAAAGCGATCTATACTTCCTATAGAAATACCAAACGTATAAATAAATCACCACCCAATAAAGACGTATTTGTGTCGTATTTATGAAAGGATACCTCTTCCCGGCTTCTAATTAAGGTGTTCCAGTTCAAACAGGAAACACAATTCGTTGTGCATATTTCTCGGGCATTGTATCAAGGCAAGCTAGTTTGAATGATGAAGGTAGTGATAACAACAGTGGTGCGTAGTGGGCTAGGTATGTGTGACGTCACGCGAGCCCACACGGTGTATTGCTATTTGTTAGGAACATCAAGGGTGCATCACAAATATGCGCGTGGTCTGTGCCTTATTTTTCGAACTATCTTGATATCGAAGTACCGTGAAGCCTTGAAAAGGTGCCACCGACAATTATTGTTCATACTAATAAGTTGTTTCCAATAGAAATGATATTGTTGTCGTTATAAACTTAAGTATGTACTTAGTTTTAGTTGTAAGTATGAAGTTAATTTGTTTATTAGATATATGTCATTGTTCTATTAGACTGTGGTGTGTGAGTGTGTCTGGTGAGGGTGCATGTGAGTGGGCCTGGTGACAGACTGTTTTGGTTGTAGTATTTGTTGTTGGTGAAACTTAAGTATTTTTTCGTTAGTAGAATTTTGGTATTTAGTTGTTAGTAGAAGGTTAGTATTTTGTAGTAGAATTGCTCTTTACTTATTCTGAAAGGGAGTAGCAGCCTTTCAGAATAAATCAATTCTTTACTAGTCTAATAGACGGTTAAGATATTGATAATATAAGCCATCTAATGGCTACACTGCGTTCTGCTGCACGGCTGAAAGCAACGGGAAACTACAGCCGTAATGCTATTCCCGAGGATATGCACCTCTCTATGCATAATTACATGTGATGATGGCCTCCTCCCTTGTAAAATTTCAATCCGGAGGTAAACCAGTCCCCCGTTCGGATCTCCGGGTGAGGACTACTCGAGAGGGGGTTAACATCACAGAAGTGACAAAGAGGAAATCTGACATTCTACGGATCGGAGCGTGGAATGTTAGAAGTCTGCTAGGAAGTGGAAAGTTAGAAAACTTAGAAAGGGAAATGGATAGGTTGAGGTTGGATTTGGTTAGGATTAGTGAAATGCGCTGGCAGGAAGAACAGGACTTTTGGTCAGGAGACTGTAGGGTCATTAGCACTAAATCAAACAATGGCCAAGCAGGAGTTGGTCTCATATTGAGTAGGAAACTTGGACAGCGGGTGGAATATTGTGAGCAATACAGTGAACGGATTATTGTAGCAAAAATCAATACTAAACCTACGTGCTCCACTGTGGTACAAATCTATATGCCTACCAGTCAAGCTGATGATGAGGATGTTGAAAAGGTCTACGAAGAAATAGATAACATTCTGAGGTATATCAAAGGTGATGAAAATGTTATAGTAATGGGAGATTGGAATGCTGTGGTAGGAAAAGGGAGAGAAGGGAAGATAGTAGGAGATTTCGGATTAGGTGAAAGGAATGATCGAGGAAGCAGGCTGATGGAATTCTGCACCGAACATGAGTTGGTCTTAGCTAACACCTTATTCAATAACCACAATAGAAGAATATACACATGGATGAGACCAGGAGATACAGGGCGTTACCAAATCGACTTCATTATGGTCAAGCAGAGGTTTCGAAACCAGATTTTGGATTGTAAAACATATCCTGGCGCTGACATAAACTCTGACCACAATCTGGTTGTAATGAAATGCAGATTAAAGTTGAAGAAACTGAAGAAAAGTCAAAAGCCAAAAAGGTGGGCAATAGACAGACTGAAAGTAAAGGATGTAAACGAAAGATTCAAGAAGAGTATAAAGGAAGGACTAATCGAAACCCCTAAACAAACTTCAATTGCAGACGAATGGGCACTTTTGAAGAATGAAATAACAAAATCCGCAGAAGAAATCATTGGTAGGAAAGAAAGAATAGGTAGAAAACCATAGATCACTCAGGATATACTAGAATTGATGGATGAAAGGAGGAAACACAAGAATCTAAGAGATGAAGAGGGGAAAGCAGAATACAGACGTCTGAGAAATGAGGTTAACAAGAAGTGCAAGGAAGCGAAAGAAGAATGGTTGAAAGAGAAATGTGCAGGTATAGAAAATTGTCTGAAATTAGGAAAAGTAGACACAGCTTATCGAAGGATTAAGAATACCTTTGGGGAAAAGAAGACTAAGTGCTGTAATATTAGGGACACAAATGGAGAGCCTCTAACAGATAGTGAAGAAAAGGTTGAGAGATGGAAAGCTTACATAGAGTGCTTGTATAAGGGAAAGGAGATTGAGAATCATGTAATGGAAAGGGAGGAGGAAATTGATGAGGATGCAAAAGGAGATTTAATATTGAGATCAGAATTTGATAGAGCTTTGGCAGACTTAAGCAGGAACAAAGCACCAGGCATAGATGATATACCGATTGAGTTGCTACGCTGCTTAGGAGATGAAGGTCTGATCAGGTTATTTCACTTGGTGTGTAGGATTTATGAGACAGGTGAGGTACCCCCTGATTTCAAGAAGAATGTTATCATCCCTATACCAAAGAAAGTGGGAGCTGACAGATATGAAGATTACCGTACAATCAGCTTGATTACTCATACTTCAAAGATCCTGTCTAGAATAATTTACAAGAGGATTGAATGCCAGATAGAAACGGAGTTGGGTGAAGACCAGTTTGGTTTCAGGAGAAATGTAGGAACAAGGGAAGCTGTACAAAGTCTTAGGCTGATTTTGGAAGGTAGAATAAGGAAAGATAAGAGAACGTTCTTGGCATTTGTAGACTTGGAAAAGGCTTTTGATAACGTTGATTGGACTAAATTGTTTGACATTTTGAAATCTATTGGAATAAAGTACAGGGATAGGAGGGTGATATACAATCTATACAGAAACCAGACAGCAGTCATTCGAGCTGAAGGATATGAGAGAGAAGCTGGTATTCAGAAAGGTGTAAGGCAAGGCTGCAACTTATCACCCATACTTTTCAATCTCCACATTAAACAAGCAATGAAGGAAATTGGAGAAAAATTTAAAGTGGGAGTGAAGATTCAAGGAGAAATACTTTCAACTATCAGATTTGCTGATGACATCGTCATCTTGGCCGACAGGCCTGAGAATTTGAATGAGTTTTTGAATGGTATGGATTCCGTCTTACGGAAGGACTTCATGATGAAAATTAATAAATGTAAAACAAAAATACTGTAATGCAGCCGAAATAAATCAGAAACCTCTATGGACATCAAATTGGCAGGTGAAAAGCTGAAGGAAGTAGGAGACTTCTGTTACTTAGGAAGCAGAATAACCAGTGATGGACAAAGCAAAGAGGATATAAAAAGTAGGTTGGCTCAGGCAAGAAAGCCTTTCTACAGAAAAGGAATCTGTTGACCTCGAATACAGATTTGGGTATTAGGAAGTAATTTTTGAAAGCCTTTGTCTGGAGCGTGGCGCTGTATGGAAGTGAAACTTGGACTATTGGTGCAGCAGAAATGAGGAGAATTGAGGCATTTGAAATGTGGTGTTACAGGAGAATGATGAAGATCAGATGGGCAGATAGGGTTACAAACGAAGAGGTATTAAGGCGAGTGGGAGAGGAGAGATGTTTCTGGTGACTGCTAATGAAGAGAAGTGATAGGATGGTAGGACACATGGGTAGATTATTGGCTGAGGAATAACCTAACCACCAAGGGAAGATGATAAAGAAAAGGAGGTGGGTTTCGGACTGGAGAAAAAGGATAGAAAAATAGGAGGAGAGTCCCACAAAAGTTTTAAATTTAACTTTAAATGCACTCAGAGGCGGTTGCCACCGCAAATCCGCTCTCTGATACCTAAAGTGGGTAAGGACCTGGTCGAAGCTGACGGGAACCGCAGCTAAGACTTGGGCGTTTTGCCACAGAAAGGCTTTAGTGTATTCCCTCTCAAGCATGCATATGCCTACTATGGGGAAGGGTGATGGTCTGACAAGACAAATAGCAACAGATTTATTGCGTATTAACGAGGGCATGAACCTAGGAAGAGTTAGGAAAGCCAGGATCTTGCCTAACTGTAGTATTTGCGAAATGATAAATCCAAAAAAAATATTTAATTTATTTAACAAGGAAAAGAAGTTGATAACTTTAACAAATATATAGTTTCAATTTGGTTAACAATTTAGGGGTCACAGACCTCAGAAAACATTAAACGTTTGCCCCAGGCAATTAACAATTTATTAGGTTTCAAACCTTTATAATATCCTAGCAAGGATTTAAAATAGCGAAGATAAAAATTCAAAATTTAAAGGCAATTAAGGTGATTAAAGTTTAACAATAAATAGACTACAAGGTGTGTACTATAAGAAATTTCTGAGAAAACATTCTAGAGAAAGTAACCACTTCGAAAATAACAATAAGAAAAACATGAAGAATAAGATAGAAGTTCCTATAACTTCTTATATTTATGCAGAATTACTTTTATAACAATTAATCAAAAGAGGGCAGGTCACTTACGGTGAAACCTGAAGAGAAAGTCAAAAGGAAGATTCTAGACTTCCTATGTTCAAGTAGGAATCACGAGACAAATGGGGCAGTTTCCCTTTCGTTAGACCTAGAAATAATTCACTCATGAGTTGAAAGAATTGTTTTACCTGATTATAAGGGAGAAACAATGTAAGCTTGAACCGTGTATAAAACACGTGGTTATGCAGAAATTAATTGATGAAAAACAAGCAAGATGGAAGGGCACTTCGTTAGAGTGACACCTCATTGAAAATGATCTAGAGTTACAATTTTATTAATATGGTTTGTTAGTAGAAGGTTTAGGAAAGATCAATGGGGATTTAGGATCAATGTTCATGGCCTTATTTAAGGTAAACGGACGATCGCGACGCGGTAGAAAAGTTGAACAAGCACTAGTTATCACTATAGTCTGTTAAATGGATGAAAAGTTCACTGTAGTAACACGAAAGTTTATGGCAAAGAAAGTTATTGCAATGATGAAAAAGGACTGGTATCACTAGATAGGCGAAAGTTTATTGCTTGAGAAAGTTGTGTATTACAATTAAATGCGCCATAGAACATTCCAACGGTGGAAGAAAATTCGCTATTGAGCTTTAATTCAGAAGGAAGATTTTTCAATTTTAAATAGTATTCTCACAAGTGAGTGAAAAATACATGACGGCAAGACTTGTAGATAAAGTACAGGATCTGGAAGGTTCCAGAACGATCTTTATAGAAGAATGGGGCCAAAGTTAATCCAGCGGAGGAACTAGCTTGGTATTTTATAGACAGCGGGTATTAGATAATATCCCTCGTGGTGAGAAGATTTCTCATTTAAATAGCTTAAGAAAAGCTACTTTCTATTAAGGTTGGCTTAAACAGACAAAAGCCAAACATAGCAAATCCCGCGAAGGATGATTTTTGCCCCAAATAGTAATCTCACACTGTCTATAAAATGATCAATAAAAGCATGTAGATAATAAAACTGATGAAGATGAGGTTAAAACCTTAAGTCTGTACTTATCTTGGTTGCATGTCGAAGGTGAAGTTCCCTTTGACGGATACCTAATGTGCCAACATGGCGTAGAATGTAGAGAGTGCCTCTTGGTTTGAGGAGACTGGCTCTAGTTGAGCCTTGACTGACCGAGTCAACTGCCACTTACAAGTGAGACCCACTCAGCGAAGCGCTGAGGGTCCAAGGAAGGGAAAAGAGTGGGGGTAGGAGACAAAAGGAGAACATATAAGCATGACCAATATTGTAAACTTAAATTCTCTTGAGGAAATGGTCTTCAAAGAGTTGATAGCAGGCGATACTAGCGCAGCATGGTGAGTGAAAAAGTAGACGAAGTTCTCTTGATCAAGGAGATGATAGCTGGCGATGGCGACGAGATCTGATGGCCAAATTGATAAGTAAGTCCTCTTGTGCAGGGAAAAATTGAGGAACTTCTGAGATTCGCTGCTAGATGGCGCTAGGTGGGTCATGGAAGATATATATCTAGAACAGACTCACAATGACATAAGAGACATGACCACCAAAGAGAAACTAGGAGATCACTGTTGGTGTTTGATAAAAAGGAAAAAATTAACAAGCAAAGAGCATTAAAAATTATATTCTCTCGTAACGTGTATTCCAAGAATACACCAACACATACTAAGACACCCAGGAATAGCAAGCTTAGTTATGGAAGGAAGGGTCGAGGACAAGAACTGTAGGGGTAGACCAAGGTAGGAATATGTCAAACAGATTGCCTCGGATGTAGGGTGTGGGAGCTATGTAGAGATGAAACGTTTACCTCAGGACAGGGAGGCATTGAGTGCTGCATCAAACCAGTCAAAAGACTGAAGACTCAAACAAAAGCAATCCATAGTGGTCTGAAGCCATACTCCTGTGGTACGTGTGGAGCATCCTTTACTAGGAAGGGCAATTTGAAAAAAGCACATGTTAGTCCATAGTAGGCTGAAGCCATATTCATGTGGTACGTGCGGAACAAACTTTATAAATAAGGGCGGTTTGAGAAGACACATGTTAATCCATAGTAGTCTGCAGCTAAATTCCTGTAGTACAAGCTGAGCAAACTTTTCAAGGATATCTTAAAATCCACATGTTAATCCATAGTTGTCTTAAACCACACTCCTGTGGAAAATGCGGAACCAACTTTTCAGGGTTATTTTATCTGAAAACACATATGTTAATCCATAGTGTTCTTAAGCCACATTCGTGTGGTACATGCGGAGCGAACTCGACTAAAGAAGGCAGTTTGAAAAAACACATGTTACTCCGTAGTGACCTTGCGGCCATATAATATGGAACGTGTGGAGAAATTTTTAGGAATAAACATTCCTTGAAAAAAGTGACAGTCAGTCTGAAAGACTAGACTTTGTATAATTTTAAATGCTACAAATGCTGAAAAATGCTAGAAAGGCTGGCAGCTTCCAGCTTCGCTCGAAGCCAAAGACTCTTGACATGTTAGAAAATTATCTGTATAATACTTATCTTGCTTATCTTGTTTCAAATTACTCGCGAAGGGCAAGTGCAAACCAAGGGCTAAGCAAGGTCCAGCGCTGGGGATGCCTTACGCTCACCAGAACGCGCGGGGACTTGCCCCTTCCATCCAGTCTAAAAACACTTGCAGTGGGCGATGTATTGAAGATAGAGATATGCTCTCGCGGGCTTTTTTGTAGAACTTTTCATGCTGACCAATTCTTACGCTCATAGTATATTGACATTTTTAACGGGTTGCCCAGCGTAAGCTTAAGAAGCGCACGGACGCCAAGTTTGTTCTCGACTTTTTTCACTTAAATCGCTAGTGCTTGGCTTCCTTTGATCATACATAAATTATTTTCTACAGAATCGTTCCTCGAGATATCGTTTACAGAATGTTGAGAACCGCATCAAAATCCATCCAGTGGTTCTCGAGATTACCTGTGACATCCAATAATCGGGGATTTTTGTCTAATACTAACGAAGTAGAGATTGTCGGGGTACACATGCACCCAGCGGTACTATTACGTCACACACCTCAGTGCATCTGTCCGTCCGTCACCGTAACGTAATGCCAGACCCCAGCGTAACGACGAAGTCGACAAGATCATTTAAAATGATAAAAACACATCGTAATTCATAGTGGTTTCAAGTCCTGAAATCCGATTCGTGTTGTACATGTGGAAGTTACTTTTGAAAATAATTTTTGAATAAACTTTTGCGGAGAGGATTTTTCAACGAATTGAAAATTAACGCAACAAAACATGACCCATCCTGGGTATTTACCACCCACATGTTATTCGTGTGCCGTAAACATTACTGAAAAATGATCATTACACACTAATTCATATCGGTTTAGCACCATACTCGGGTGGCATATGCGCAGCTAAGTGGACACCGAAAGTGTCTTTTGAGAGACGCATGTTACTTCATAGTTGGCAGAAAGCATATTTGAGTAATATGTGAAGAGCACTTTTCACTTAGAACAGGTATTTGAATACACATGCAACTCATGCTGGTCAAAATCAGTATTCATATAGTAAGTAAGAAGCGAAATTAGCTAAATGAGGTTCATTGAAATGTCGTCGCTTCATTCATTTTGGCACAATTAATATTTATGATGCACTTCCGAGAAAAAGTGCGCAGAAAAGTTTTGTGTTACACATTTAAATTGATTGTGGCCGGAAGTCCTATTTATGTAGAATCTGCCATCCAAAATTCATACCCAAGAAACACATATACGAGTATATGAGTAATTTTTAAGATTCATAACCAATAGTAGCCAACAAAAAGTAACTAAAAAAAACGTCAACCCATGGCACTATACAGCCCATGACGGGCTAAGGCCGACCAAGCGACTGCTGCCCAGCCATTTGGCCTGCAGATATTGGGGTGATGCATGATCAGGCCGTCGGGTCCCCTCGGCCGTTAATCTTGGTATTCGTGATCGGGGCGCTAACTTACTGTCAGACAGCTACACAATTGTCCTCACGAGGCTGAGTGCACCCCGTTCCAACCCTCACGTCAGTTTTAAAATCCATGACGGAGCCGGGGATCGAACCTGGGGCCTCCGGGTGAGAGGCAGGCGCGCTACCCCAACACCACGGGGCCGGCTATAGTAGCCACCAGTCACATATAATTCTGGAGAAAGCAAATTTTCTCTTTGTACTTGTGAAAATATTTAACTAAATTAATTTACGATATTTTCATGGCAATGAAGGGAGACAGTTCATGTATTGCTTAAAAATTAATGTTTCCTCATTGTGCCCAGCATTCATTGACAGAGAAGTTTCTAAAGACAATCTGAATATCCGTAGCCGCTGGAAGACACTTTCACAATATATTGTTAGTTTCCGAGATCTTGTGAGAGTTGATGCTGTGTTACAGAGTACGTTACTCAGGACGCTCAAGTGCAATGGGCCTCTCCGAGTTCATTTAAGAAGTTCGTATTCCGGAAAGTCATTTACTCATGTTAAACTTGTAGTAAGACGGCTAATAATACTTTCAATCTTTATGTATTGTAATGTGTTTTCGACCCATCATTGGACTCAAAGTCTGCTTAAATGTGTGGAAATGCACAATTGTTACAAGGCATATAAATGAATGCTTAGAAATTGTCAGTCATTAGTTTATATCATATCATCGAAAAAAATGAAATTTGATCAAGTTAAAAACTATCTTCAATAGATTTTTCACAATTCACTATTTGTGGAAGGATTTCTGACAAGAATTATTATTATTTGCCATAGAATAATATTCTGACACCGAGAAAACTATTTTGCTAGAAGAGTTATCAAACATTTACTCAATTATTATGAACAGTTTAATTATTAACAATTGAAAATTTTTATTTCCAGGATTTACCACTTATTCAATACTGTGAGCTTATTAAATTATAAACACTGAATTTGATTAATTCATTCCATGAACTTTTTATACCATTAAATGTGACGTCTTTTTACCATATCTGAAATCAATGTTTCGTAATGTACGGGGCCGATAACCTAGATGTTAGGCCCTTTCAAAAAACAATTATCAGCATCATGTTTGATAAAGACAAATATTCTTTGGCGTGGAAGCCTATTAGTTTGAATGGACCTAATGTTTACTCATCTGAAGCTTTTCCATCACATTATTTACAGCATTGCTACCACGGCAACCTGTACACTATACAAGTGGATTCACCATTAAACCATCTGAGCTCACTCTCAGGAAACACACGTATTATAAACAATAGGATTAACACAAAATCCCTACATCCATTATCTATATTGTAATTTCAATTAGAATAATCAGGTTCACGTCCACTAATAGCGTTAGGATTACCGCCTTTGTTGTTGTTGTTTGAGTCTTCAGTCTTTTGACTGGTTTGATGCAGCCCTTCAAGCCTCCCTGCCTTGAGCTAATCGTTTCATCTCTACATAGCTACCACACCCTACATCCGAAGCAATCTGTTTAACATATTCTAACCTTGGTCTACCCCTACAGTTCTTGTCCTCAACCCTTCTTTCCATAACTAAGCTTGCTATTCCTGGGTGTCTTATATGTGTCCTACTAACCTATCTCTTCTCTTCATTAGCAGTCGCCAGAAACATCTCTCCTCTCCCACTCGTCTTAATACCTCTTCGTTTGTCACCCTATCTACCCATCTGATCTTCATCATTCTCCTGTAACACCACATTTCAATTTCTTCAATTCTCCTCTTTTCTGCTGCACCAATAGTCCAAGTTTCACTTCCATAGAGCGCCACGCTCCATACAAAGGCTTTCAAAAATGACTTCCTAATACCTACATCTATATTCGATGTCAACAGATTCCTTTTTTGTAGAAAGGATTTCCTTGCCTGAGCCAACCTACATTTTATATCCTCTTTGCTTCGTCCATCACTGGTTATTTTGCTTCCTAAGTAACAGAAGTCTCCTACTTCCTTCAGCTTTTCACCTGCCAATTTGATGTCCATAGAGGTTTCTGATTTATTTCGGCTGCATTCCAGTATTTTTGTTTTATATTTATTAATTTTCATCATGTATTCATTTCGTAAGAATTTAGTGATAAAATATCATCAACATAACCATAACACATCTTAAGTTTGGAGAGGCTTGTTTGCATTTTGTGTTGTTTTTATCAGTGAGAATTGACTTTACAGCATGTACTGGTATTTAAATGTCCATGTTTTGTTTGAACGAAACCATAAGAGTATCGTCCGTCTTCGTCTTCTATTACCGAGGTTTGCCTTTCTTTGAAGTAATTTCATTTGTAGTTGATGATCGTTCAATGATCTTGTTGCAGACTCGTTTCAGGTACCTTCTGCTTTTTAACCTATTTTAATTTATGAAAAAATGGCTTTTGAGATCACCTTTTGTCCCTGTGTGTGGGTGTGTGTGCGCGCATATGTCTGTGTGTCTCCCCCTAATAAAATCTAAATGGCTGGAGCGATTTCAATGAAACTCGGTAAGATCATAACACTATTTTGGCCGATCGCGACCGTGCCCTTAAAATTTCATTACGTCTCACCAATCCAACATGGTGGCTGTGCAAAACATTTCTCCGGCATCCTATATTTCCGAAACTATTACGTCGATAAAGAAAATAATGTTATTTGTTTTACGTCCCTTTCAACTACTCTGGCTTTTAGAGACGCCGGGGTG
This sequence comes from Meconema thalassinum, assembly GCA_946902985.2. Taxonomy (NCBI): domain Eukaryota; kingdom Metazoa; phylum Arthropoda; class Insecta; order Orthoptera; family Tettigoniidae; genus Meconema; species Meconema thalassinum. The sequence goes on from OX336391.1 coordinate 21,443,624, forward strand.
CCGGAATTTCTCTCCGAATGGGATCTTTAACGTGCCAGTAAATCTACTGACATGGCTCCCTCGCATTTGCGCACCCTCAAATGCCAGCTGACTCCGCCAGGGTAAAGAGATCTACTAGACGTTTACCTATGTGTGTGTGGCTTCGCTGGCGTGGTCGGTGGCATGCTGGGCTGCTGTGCCCGGGATGGCGGGTTCGAGCCCGGCCGAATTCGTCGGATTTATTAAGAGCTTTGGGAATCCTTCAGTATGCCTTCCTTCGGAGGGGAGGTGGAGCCGGCGGTCCCATGTCGTTAATTTGTGGCATGTAAAGGATCCTTTCACAGACTAAACATGTGTGAAGCTGATTGTTAGGTTGGATTTCGTCGCAGCGGTCTATCAAAGTTCCAACGTTCACCATTAGATGTCATTGATATCTGGTGGCGAAAGTTGGGACTAATTGAAATTGAACGGAACTTGTAGCTCACCCTAATATAAGAGTGTCTGCTGGAAGCAGCTAGAGATTCAGGCGAGCCGAACATGTCCTCGGACACTCAGGGAATAAAAGCCATACGATAAATAAATAAATAAATCAACATTATTACAGAACTAGATCAGAGTTGTCATTCTATTTTAAATATGTTTCAGTGTTTTTCAAATTCATAGTTATATTATTATCTAGGTAAAATTAATTAAATATTTCAGTGCTATTACAGTGTTCGCTCCAGAGTGTCAGTTAATCCTGCTGCCTCGGAAATAAATAGGGAAAGACTTCCTGAATTAATAAAGCAATAAATGACGAAGTATAATCTCAAATATAAATGAGATATCCCATTAACAAGACTCCTTTCAATTTCGCCTATATTTCTAGCACGGGGATCTCCACTATTCAAACCTGCTAACGTATCGTCTCCACGAGTCGTCTATCACCGCACTCGGACTAAATCTTTGGGATCTCAGTTAACCCAAGAAGCACTTCCTCTCTCTTCAAAGTCTGTAGGAATAAGAACCTCGATACTTGGGTCTCTCTCTCCAACTCGAAAATTTGGCGGCCATATCAGTCTCCCGCCATAATTTTAGCGCGCACTTTAACAATGCTTATTACTGCGTAGTTCAACCGTTCTGCGGCTTTTAAAGTACCATACATATTTTCTTGTAATATTCTTTTCATTGCCAATTAAGAAAATCTCCTTCTAAGGGCCGAAATGCATAATTTCATCAAATTATATAGTTGAATTTAATCCCGTCTTCAATAAGACCTCTTCTCATTGGCTCTGGGCTTATATCCAATAGCGTAATTTCTAACAATATTTATTATATTTTATAGCTAATACACTGTTGCTATGTCGATTTCAACCTTCTAGAAACTTCTGTTGCCCAACATATCACGTGATTGGAATCTCCCCGCTGCCTCGAACTTGTAACACGACTAACTTGTGTAACAATTCCAGGATTTATATGTGCATGTTAATTTTTATCATGGGCTTGGAAAATACTCTCATTTAAGTCCCAAATAATTCATTTTTCGGGGGCAGTACGTGGTGTCGTGTGTTTGGGGTGTGTATAGCCTCGTGGTAAGTGTAGGGTGTAGAGAGGGTGTGTGTGGTCGTAGATTGTGATATGCTGAAGTATGTAGTGTTGGCCGTTATGTGCCCAGCGGTGGTGAGGGTGTAGGGTTGGAACAATAATTGTACAGTTGTATCTTCTTGTTTAAAATGATTGACAATATTAACATAGCAATTGTGGAAATCATAGATCATAAAACATCAATATATATCCAAATCGTAAATCCTGAGTTATACATTGAAGTGACAAGTTAGAAATCAGAAAATAGCAAATTACAAATCAAAATGAACACATTGTAAGTCGTTATAATATTTTGGTGTGTGCGCAGAGAGCAAGAACACCTAGGGGTTAGCATACCCTATTGCTATCAACACATTGTAAGTCGTTATCATATTTTGGTGTGTACGCAGAGAGGAAGAACACCTAGGGGTTAGCATACCCTATTGCTGTCAACACATTGTAAGTTGTTATCATATTTTGGTGTGTACGCAGAGAGGAAGAACACCTAGGGGTTAGCATACCCTATTGCTGTCAATATATTGTAAGTCGTTATCATATTTTGGTGTGTGCGCAGAGAGGAAGAACACCTAGGGGTTAGCATACCCTATTGCTGTCAACACATTGTAAGTCGTTATCATATTTTGGCGTGTACGCCGAGAGGAAGAACACCCTATTGCTGTCAATACAGCGCGATGAAAAACTGCTCCCTGCGTTTGCAATGGTAAAGGGTGACAACGAAAATGTGTAAATTGTATTAAAAATAAAATAGAAGGAATAGAAAGATAAAATACATGCCCTGAGGTATAAGTTTTGGGAGTTTATTGTGTGGAGAAGTAGGACATCTTAACAATGTGTTCGTTAAGGAGAAATGAAAGGAAAAACAATGTTGACATGTGTAAAATGTGAGATCTGTAGTGACAATAATAGTAGTACAAAGAAACAAAATAAACAATAAGTGTGTATCCATAATAATAACAATAATAATAATAATATACAAAAACTTGGAACCTGTTATTCAAAAATAGAATGTAACCGTATGGTGGAACTCCTTCCTGGCCACGTTGGACATATAATCACCTTATGCGCTATTTATAATGTAGTCTTATCATACCTAGTCATAATGCTACTCGTCGTCTCTATTGTAATATCTTACTATTAATAGACTACCCTCTGTGGGCGAGCATCTATCTTGGCAACTCTTGCTCCCGTAGGATGATACCTCATGGCAGGTATCGCTTTGTACCCGCCCATGGTCATCAGAAATCCCGCGGATATCTCATGCCTTGGGTACGGATATATCACCATAATATATTGGATGTATAGTGTAGACCTGTATAGGAAATATAAGTTAACTGCTGTGTTTGGGAAAGGAGAGGCATGTTTCAGTTCTGGCGGTAAAAGATATATATATATATATATATATATATATAGAAGCATATTTACATTTATCGCCACATTCCTATACCATCTAACTACAAATATAATGCTAGTTTCCTATAAAACAATCAGGAAATCGTCAACATGAATCCGTCTATTTATTATAAAAAGCATTACATTTCTCGTGTCGTCGAGCTTCGATTAAACGCTCTCAAAAAAAAAACAATGAAATATATAACAATGACCAAGTGTCATTAATCCACATTAAAATACAAATCGTTTCCTTAAAAAACCGTAAAAACTGTTACGTGTAAGCTTCAATAAGCTTCTATACAGCGAACAACTGCTGTACCCTAGGTGACGGGAGTTTATAACAAGAAAAATGTTATAAGCTAAACATTTAAATAATCCCAAAAATAAATGACGTTACCCCTGACGTAGATATCCGTCATTACAAATACTATTCATTACTCTATACAATTTATCTCCCGCACCCGAACATTAAAATTTCATCCTCTTGGAAGCGCAAAATCTCTACACAACTCTAAAGTTTAAATTAAAAATATAAAACACTCCTAAATCTACTTACGAATCTATCTGAAATATATTTAATACAACATTCTATACAATGGAAATAATCACGTCGTAGTTCATCAACTACTTACTTAAAACAAAAATATATATACTACGCGTTCCTTCCTTTCTCCCGACAATACAACATGTAACAGTCCTTCTACTTCACTTCTGCCTCTCAACGGGCTTCAGAAAAATATGACTTCACTCTACTATGCCTAGCCGGCCCCGTGGTGTAGGGGTAGCGCGCCTGCCTCTCACCCAGAGGCCCCGGGTTCGATCCCCGGCTCCGTCAGGGATTTTAAAACTGACGTGAGGGTTGGAACGGGGTGCACTCAGCCTCGTGAGGACAATTGAGTAGCTGTCTGACAGTGAGACAGCGCCCCGATCACGAAAACCAAGATTAACGGCCGAGGGGACCCGACGCGCTGATCACGCGTCACCCCAATATCTGCAGTCCGAATGGCTGGGCAGCGGTCGCTTGGTCGGCCTTAGCCCGTTATGGGCTGGATAGTGCCAGGGGTTGACTTTTTTTTCTACTATGTCTTGTTCGTGGTTTGCGTTACAATCTAGGATTCTATAATCCATGCAATTAAGTAGAGACTAGCTCAAAAACCTCCTCCGTCTTATCTATTCGTGAAATAAATATACTTAATAAAAATACACATTTCCACTCGTCGAATAATTAACATAAATGAAAACATTAGGGAAAGAACCATTTAATAGACCTCAGTTTACTCTCAGCTTCAACAAAGATCCATTAAATCCTATAATTTCTATCAGATTTAACTTCATCCATGATCCGCTGTTCTGTGAATTTCAAGGAGTTTCAACTATATTCAGACTATTTCAATAACATCCACAATTAATAAACTTCCATAACATTTCTATGATACCTTCTTACTTCCATGAAATACACTGTCACTACCGACATTTCCACAAAAATAGATCAATGGCTACACACTGGCTCATTGTCTCACAACAAATACCTCCGTCTACAACGGGAATAATAAATCTCATCCATCGAGATACTTTGCAGTTCCTTCAATACAATTCCTTTCTCTATACTTTCCAATAATAAACTCTTCTTTCATTTACCACCATCTTAATAACCATATAATAAAAAATACTGGTTCTCTCCATGAATAAATTTAATAGGTCATGCGATAAAATGATAATCTTCAAATAAAAATCTTATTTCTTTGCCTCACTCATATTTCTTAAAAACCTTTCAACAAACTGTAACATTCCTTCAATTCCTTCGTTACATTATATCTTACTTCAAAATACGCTATCGATCGTATTTGTTAATTCCACATTATAATTCTTTACAGATTCTTTCTTTATTGTCTTTTCAACAAATTCCAATACTCGAAAAAAACATTCTTTACAAATTTTCTTCACTTAATCTGTTTCATTATTTCTCAGATCGTGACTTTATACAGATCTCTACAATAGATCTTTCTGAATCGCATTCTTTGACATATACTTCCTATCACATACTTGGAAAACATTTCCATCATTACAATCTTCTATTATATAAAACTAAGTGTCCTGACTGACTGACTGACTGACTGACTCATCATCGCCCAGCCAAAACTATTAAAGTTAGAAACATGAAATGTTGGGGATATGTTCGTTGTAAGTCGAAAACGCCCACTAAGGAAGGATTTTTGGATATTCAGGTTCTTAAGGGGTGTTAAGGGGGTACACCTGCATTTCATTGAATACCAATATCTCCGGCTTGGTTTCATTGAGGGATGTGATACTCGGCATATAAACTCATCATTAAAAATAAGAAGACACGTGTCTGAGGGGTTTTCTATGTGGTGTATATTGTCTTGTGATAGGGGTGAAAAGTGGGGTTTGAAGGATTCCTAACGGAGGGAGTATCTATTAAACGACATAGGCGAGGATTTTGAAACTCAGCGGAAAAAATCAGCTTAAAAAATAAGTAAATAGGTGTTTGACAGTTTTTTCATAAATCCAATTTAAGGGGCCCATGGGGAGGGGTGAAATTCTGGGAAAAAAAACAGCAAACAAAGTGTCCTCACCGATTGACTGACTGACTCACTCATCAAACTCAGGGGGAAAACACTGCTTAAAAATAAGTAAATAGATGTTCGACAGTTTTTTCATAAACCCAAATTAAGGGGTTCATGGGGAGGGGTGAAATTCTGAAAAAAGAAAATTGAAAGAAGTCCTGACTCACTCACCATCGCCCAGCCAAAATTATTGAAGTTAGAAACATGACATTTGGGGGATATGATCATTGTATGTCAAAACCGTCCACTAAGGGAGGATTTTCGGATATTCAGGTATAAAAGGGTCTTAAGGGGGTTAAACCTGCATTTCATTGAATAACAATAACTCGCGATTGGTTTCATTGGGGGATGTGATACTCGGCATATAAACTCATCATTAAAAATAAGAAGACATGTGTCTGAGGGTTTTTCGATGTGGTGTATATTATGAGGTGAAAGGGGTGAAAAGTGGGGGTTGAAGGATTCCTAACGCAGCGTTTATATATTAAACGACATAGGCGAGGAGTTTGAATCTCAGCGGAAAAAATTAACTTAAAAGATAAGTAAAGAGGTGTTCGACCGTTCTTTTTTTTCATAAATCGAATTTAAGGGGCTCATGGGGAGGGATGAAATTCTGGGGGGGGGGGGGAAACAGGAAAGAAAGTGTCCTAACTGATTGACTGACTCACTCACTCTTCATACTCAGGAAGAGGAAACTGCTGAAAAATAAGTAAATAAGTGTTTGACAGTTTTTTTAAATCAAATTTAAGGGGTTCATGGGGAGGGGTGAAATTCTGAAGAAAAAAAATGAAAGACAATGTCCTGACTCACTAACTCATCATGGCATAGCCAAAATTATTGAAGTTTGAATCATGACATTTTGGGGATATGTTCGTTGTATGTCAAAACCGTACACTAAGGGAGGATTTTCGGATATTCAGGTTCTAAAGGGGTCTTGAGGGGGTTAAACCTGCTTTTCATTGAATAACAATATCTCACGAGTGGTTTCATTTCTGGATGTGATACTCGGCATATAAACTCATCATTAAAAATAAGAAGACATGTGTCTGAGGGTTTTTCGATGTGGTGTATATTATGAGGTGAAAGGGGTGAAAAGTGGGGATTGGAGGATTCCCAACGGAGCGTGTATCTCTTAAACAACATAGGCGCGAAATTTGAAACTCAGCGGGAAAAAATCAGCTTAAAAATAAGTACATCGGTGTTCGACCGTTTTTTTTTTCATAAATTCAATTTAAGGGGCAATGGGGTGGGGTGAAATTCTGGAAGAAAAAAAGGGGAGAAAGTGTCTTAACTGACTAACTCACTCACTCATTAAACTCAGGGGAAAAAGACAGCTTAAAAATAAGTTAATAGGTGTTAGAGCGTTTTTTCATAAATCCAATTTAAGGGGCCCAAGGGGAGGGGTGAAATTATGGTAAAAATAATTGAAAGAAAATGTCCTGACTGACTCAATCACTCATCATCACCCAGCGAAAACTATTGAAGTTGGAAACATTTAATTTTGGGAATATGTTCGCTGTATGTCGAAAACGTCAACTAAGGAAGGATTTTTATTTATTCGGGTTCAAAAGAGGTGTTAAGGGGGTAAAGTGCATTTCATTGAATAACGATATCTCATGAGTTGTTTCTTTGGGGATGTGATATTCGGCATATAAGATAATCATTAAAATTAAGCAGACATATGTCTAAGGGTTTATCGATGTGGTGTATATTATGAGGTGAAAGGGGTAAAAATTGGAGGTTGAAGGATTCTTAACGGAGCGTGTATCTCTTAAACGACATAGGCGAGAAGTTTGACATTCAGGGGGAAAAAAGCCTAAAATATAAGTTAATAGATGTACGGCCGTTTTTTCATAAATCCAATATAAGGGATTCATTAGAGGGGTGAAACTCTGAAAAATAAATGAAAGAAAATGTCCTGACTTACTCACTCACTCATCATCGCCCAGCCAAAATTATTGAAGTTAGAAACCCGAAATTCTGGGGTTGTGTTCGTTGTATGTCGAAAACGTCCACCAAGGAAGGATTTTTGGATATTCAGGTTCTAAAGGGTTGTTAAGGGGGTAGACTGCATTTAATTGAATAACAAAATCTCCCGATTGGTTTCCTTGGGGGAAGTGATACTCGGCATATAAACTCATCATTAAGAATAATAAGATACATATCTGAGGGTTTTTCGATGTAGTGTATATTATGAGGTGTATGTGTGAAAAGTGGGGGTTGAAGGATTCCTAACGGAACAAGTATCTCTTAAAGGACAGAGGCATGCAGTATGAAACTAAGGGGGGAAAATCAGCTTGAAAAATAAGTAAATACGTGGTCGACGGTTTTTTCATAATTCCAATTTAAGGGCCCCATGGGGAGGGGTGAAATTTTGGGGAAAGAAGTCCACTAAGGTATGATTTTTGGATATTCACTCATTATCCCCCAGCCAAACCTATTGCAGTTAGAAACTTGAAATTTTGGGGATATGTTCGTTGTATGTCGGAAACGTCCACTAAGGATGGATTTTTGGAAATGCATGTTCTGAAGGGGTGTTAAGGGGGTTAAACTTGCATTTCATTGAATAACAACATCTCACGAGTTGTTTCATTTGGGGATGTGTTATTCGGCATATAAACTAATCCTTAAAAATAAGCAGACATATGTCTTAAGGGTTTATCGATATGGTGTATATTATGTGGTGAAAGGGATAAAAATTATGGGTTGAAGGATTCTTAACGGAGCGTGTATCTCTTAAACGACATTAGCGAGAAGTTTGAAATTCAGCGGAACAAATCAGCTTAAAAATAATTAAATAGGTCTTCGACCGTTTTTTTTTCATAAATACTATTTAAGGGGTTCATGGAGAGGGGCGAAATTCTCAAACATAAATGAAATAAAATGTCCTGACTCACTCACTCACTCATCAACGCCCAGCCAAAATTATTGAAGTTAGAAACATGAAATTTTGGGGATATGTTTGTTGTATGTCGAAAACGTCCACTAAGGAAAGATTTTTGGATATTCAGGTTCTAAAGGGGTGTTAAGGGGGGTAAACGTGCATTGAATTGAATAACAATATCTCACGAGTGGTTTCATTTGGGGATGTGATACTTGGCATATAAACTAATCATTAAAATTAAGCTGACACATGTCTAATCGGTTTTCGATGTGGTGTATATTATGAGGTGAAAGGGATGAAAAGTGGGGGTTGAAATATTCCTAACGGTGCGTGTATCTCTTAAACGACTTTGGCGAGTAGTTTGAAACTCTGACGAAAACAATCAGCTTAAAAAAAATTAAATAAATAGGTGTTCGACCTATTTTCATGAATCCAATTTAAGGGGCCCATGGGGAGGGGTGAAATTCTGGAAGAAAAATGTCAACTAAGGAGGGATTTTGTATATTCACTCTCATCGACCAACCAAAACTATTTAAATTAGAGGAATGATATTTTGGGGATATGTTTGCTGTGTGTCGAAAACGTCTACTAAGGAGGAATTTTTGGATATTCAGGTTCTAAAGGGGTGTTAACGGGGTTAAACCTGCATTTCATTGAATAAAATTATGACAGGACTATGACGCGAGCGAAGCCGCGGGTACATGCTAGTCATTAATAAAACATAGATATCGTGCAATACAAAAAACACGTTTGAATTTTACTATAACTATTCTGAAATTAACTATAAAATCTCCCTTCAAAATTCGAATATCGCAAAAATCGAAAACAAAATCGAAATGAAAAACCCCTAAGATTCCGAAATCGTCGAAAAATACGACCAAACATCCGCATGATGGTTTTACGAATATAAGAATAAAAACTGCAATAATCTAATAAACAATTTAGAAAAATGGCATTCAACAATAGTTGTCGGATATTCAAGATATATACAGTTCTACTAAGTGGGATGTTCAATGTTGGTCCGTGGAGTACCTTGTGCTGGGTTATAGTTGACATGAAGCGGACTTCCTTTGGTTACCCATTAGAAACGGAATGTTTCTAGCGGCTTAAGACTGCGTGATGTTCAGCATTCTTGTCCAATTCTCCCTCCGAATATCTCGTATGGTCAGGTCTCGGGATACGAACTCAAGCATCATCGTGCTGTCGCCTCCTTCCGCCGATGACTCTTCTGTGTGAGCTGGGATAGCCCTTTCTCGCTTCGGAGCCGGGTAACTCCCTGGCCGCCCTCGTTCATGAATTCTTCTGGTCTTCTTTCCCCAAAGTTCCCTGTAGATCGTCATTTGAGATGGTAAAATGCCTTATAATTGTAGAATTTCTATTACGGGAGAGATGAGATGTTAATTTCCCCCGGAATGTTGATGTTAAGTCATTTCGGATGTTCTTGATGCCATCATAGCGTCGTTTCCATAATTGTTTAAGCGGTCATCACGACGCTTGTAGAATCGTTAGGAAATTCCTCCCTCAACTTTTGGAATTTTACCATGCTTGAAGCTGTAGATTTGTTGTTAATAATATAATTATTTCTTCGCTGAATGTCGACTTTTATGTTACTTGCACATTACTAAGTGCCTTCGATGAATATTTGCTATTTGCTTTGTTCAACTTGTACAGTAGTTTGTTCGAACGTCCTTCTGCTTCGAAGGCGTGGTTGATAAGAATCTCGCTGCCTCTTCTCTTTCCCCCGCGTCTATTTTCCAAAACCGCTTTTTTCTCAATCCATGGCTCTGATTGGTTGCTTATAATAATTGATCAAACTCTTCATTAATTACTTAAATACTCGGCTGTAATTGTAGTCAATCGTTCTTAATTATCATTCAACACTCTTCATGATGGTTTAATATGATAACTTTATCCCAGTAATTATATATGTTAATTATTATGTTGGTGTTAATTTTAATAAGGCGGCTTCTCATTGGTTCCAGTCGCGTGTCGAGCTCGCGCCACATCCCCTTCTCCTCCTAGCCACACGCTTCGCTTCTCTGTCTGGGATCTTACTCGGGAGTCTTCGTTGCTGCTCGGGCTCTCTGTCGTCTCGGCAAAGCAAGTTCCGAGTCCCCTAGCGGCTACCAATCTGCTATTGGCTGGCCGAATTAACTGTTAATTCCTTCGCTCAACAAACCTGTTTTGTGTCAAGTTGCAGCATCGATAAATATTAACATGGGCCAATTTAGAAAACTTTCCACTAGATGTATGATTGTCTGTCTCGTCTCTCTAAACGAGTACAGTACGACCCAATTAATCTTTGTCTTTTATGCACCATACGTGAATCAGCTGTCGAGGCATCGCTATCACGCCTTCTAGTGCCAGTTCCACTAGAACTAGGTTCCCTTATGTCCTCCTCTGTAGGCCTACTTTGTTTCCTGCACTGACGGTATTTCCTTAACACTATGTGACGTTAGTTCAGTATACAGGGTGTATCTTAATTATACCGACAAAACACTCAGGGACGCTCTGCGTGTTATGTAAAAGACGATGCCACAATCGGATTGGCGGAGAAAATTTTTCCCTCCGAGAAAATGAGGTTACTTTGTTACTTCCGGGCGTGCGATTCAAATCTACGAACTCACCGTATTTGCTGAGCTAGAGAGCAAGCCGATGGCCACCGCTGTGCTTCAAGCAAGGGAAGGGAGTGTGATAGGTGACAGAGATATGCTGGCGGGCATGCGTAAATTTCCTCGATCTTTCTTTGCAAATGTCCTTTCAAATTAGTAATAGTAGATTTGTAAGAAATGAGTTGCTTGCAGAAGGTGTAAAGCGCCTTATCATCTAAACTTTTGTGAAATAGTTCCACACCTCACTTCGTTTCAACATGCTATCAAACAATTCACCTACAGTACTTCGGCACTCGACAACTAAGTTAATACTGTTCTACTTCTAACCCTGGATAAGTCCCTCGGCGTCACGGATGCCACGTCAGCTTATTTCGTAATTGCAGGAAATCCAGCGAGGTAATTGAAATGAACTGTCATCTACCTTTCAAGTTACTATTCATATTTCATAATCAGCAACTCGCACGGCAGTTCTAGTTGTTACGCTAGTGTAGATGGCGTCTGAGAGATGCCACGCGACCTTCACTGTTACAAAGTAAGTTTCTCTTTGAACGTATTTTCTTTATAATTATTGCAAGATATTATTCATTTGTTGTTGATAATTCATTTAAGGGGCTTGGACATCTTGGTTATCAGCCCCATGTGGTTGGGTGTGTGTTAAGTTTGTCTGATAACCTGTATTCCTGTGATGGCTGTAGTACTGTGTATAACTGTAGTAGGGACAGGGATGGGGTAGGTGACCTGGGACTTGAATTTGGCTCGAGAGAGAGTGTGGGAAATACCACACTCAGAATAGCCGCTCTCAGCGCCGGGATTTGAGACTCCAATCTCTGGACTTGCTGCAGCTACCCTCGCGGACATGATGCAATCCGCCACTGCTCTTTTGTTTATATACATTATTCTGCTTCTGTAATGGCAGATTTGTAGCGATTTGAGGACTTAAGTCTGCATACTTGTAAATCAATTGATATATATTATATATAAGAAGTAATTACATAATAATTTGTCTTTATATCAATTCTCTACATTACATAATATACTCTAATATTTCAGAAATGTCCAGGAATTAATTTAAATTCTCACATGACACTTGGATTTAAATATATTTCTCAGAATGGTTAAGGTGTCTCTCAGACACCACGCGACCTTCTATGCATGGGCGCCCACAGGCTTTTCCATGGGGGGAGACATATTTTTCATTTAATTACCTAGCTGTCACTAGGTGATAATGGGACATATCGCCCTCCTCAATTTTCGTATCATTTCTTACTTGCTTCGTGATATTCTTTATTTGGCTGCTCTGAAACCGTTGGGTACATTATCTTTATGGGATGAATGGGAGGAATAGTTGTTTTCTTTTAGTTCAGAGTTTTTGTCCATTAGAAGTTCGCTCTTCTTTGTGAGTCATCGTCAAATATTCATAAAATTCAAGCAGTTCATTAAAATGGTAAAGTTAAATGTTAATTCAGTTCGCCAATTTTCTAAATAACTCGAGATATTTTCAAATAATTCCAAATTACTCTAAGTTATATAAAATTGTGGAGTTATCAGTTAAAATCAGTTAAATATCAGTAACTTCAATTAATGTAATAGGGGCCTGGTGGCGTGGCGGTCAAGCTGTTGGCCTCTCACCAAGGTGGACTGGGTTCGATTCCAAGTCAATGCATGTGAGATTTTCGAAGTGAAATGCCATGTCCTGTGGTTTGGATGCCACGTAAAAAGGAGGTCCCGTGGCTCATAATCACAAGATTCACGGAAACGTTAAACTACAATCTTCCTTCCTTCAATTTATGTAATAAACTGGAGTGAAAATGAAGAATCTAAATATTCTCGGGAATCCAGGGGGGGAGGTGGGGGACACACCTTGCACCCACCCCCTACCTCTCCCCAACCCCCGAACCCTGCGGGCGGGCGCCCATGCTGCTATGCGAGAGCTTTGGGGAGATTTAAGAACACCGATGAATCATCCGCCAACAGGTCGCAAAAAGCAATAAGCGAATACGTTGAAAGGATCTGTTTAGCTAAGAACTGCTTTTCCCAACAGCTCTTGTATCCTGGCTGCTAATACGGGCCAAACAGTTGATTTGACAGAGAGGGGATGGGAGTGATTTACTGTCGAACGATGACGACCTCTGCCGAATAGCTCCGGCGGACCAGAAAGCGGAGTCACTGTAGGTTCCGGAAGGTTTCATTCAAGGTTACATCAGTGCCAGTGAGTCACTACGTCATTAGCTAACAGTGGATTCGTTCCAACAAATCGTAATTAACTGAAGGAAAACCGTTTGGTGTAACTTTAAAGCACAGTTCGTTCGTTTTTCATCGGACAACTAACTGTTTTCTCCAAAGAGTTGGGCGTTTCTCTGTCCATCACTACTCCCCTTCTCTCCAATGCGCTTGCTGCTACATCTCGCCCGTGACTATCCGCATCTTCCTGGTTTTTCTCTTTATCATATTCTTCTTTTCTTCTTGAAGAAAGTCATCATTTTCTTCGACGAGCGCTCCAAATGAATTTGAGACGGGAATTTCAGTTACATGTACTCCATTTTTAGGTCTAGGCTTATTCAATCTTTTACTACCAGCAACCACTGTCGACCAAGTTTCCTTGCTTTCTTCTCTGTTTCCTTTTAATTTATTCAACTCGTCCATTAACTTAGCAATATCTTCCTTTAGCAGCTTTATAATTTCATATTTTGAGGACAGTTCGCTTCTCAGGTCATGACATTCTCATAACGGTACTGGTAGGCCTACATTAGGACAATCGGTTTCAATTTTCTCCTCACTCAATTTTACCTGAGATCTTGTGATGATTTTATTTACATTTTTTACTTTTATTTTGCACGACAAGCATAAATCCGTAACGGTTACACTACCTGACGAGACACTAACACTGTTTACTGACGCCATACTAGAGATCTAAGTTAGCCTAGATGTTTACACCAAATTACACTAAATTTATTTTAATTATTACTACCTAAATGAATTAATCTAATTACCTACCAATAAAGAAGAATGTCAAATACGTATACTTTCCAATCGGGTGAAATCTCGTAAAAGCACCTCTGCTCTACTTGGTTCAAACAGTGATTGAAGAAGTCACCGAATCTTTGGATACACGTTCCCTCAAGTTAGTTTAAGTTTATTAAATTATCAATAAGAATATTTCTAAATGCTATCAATATTCCGTATTTCATTTGACCTAAGGAAAGTAAGTTTATAGATTTTAAACCTCTGTTATAATATTTTACAACTTTTATCAAATATTTACACTAGCTGCTTTTTCACTACACTTTCACTGTGACGCCATCTTGCCGAAAGTTTATCGCTGCGCCATCTCATATTGTCCGTTGGAACTACTTCTGCCGAGCAATAGGTTGGCGCAGGGGGTGTCAACCAGATAGGGATCATTTGGCACCATCGGTGTAGTAGCGCGGCCAGTCGTAAGAAGCGCTGTATATCGCCTTGCCAACATATGCATGATACACGTTGTAATTACATTGCAAACATATCCCTATAATTAGTCAATAAATATACACATAATTCCTAATTGACATTTCCTTGCAATTATCTTGCTCACAGACGATAATTACGGCACTTATCATTAAATAAACATTATTTCTACTGGGTTGGCGGCACTGACCATGCCATGGCGGATCTGTTTATGTGTTGCATTTAATACTATTGGCCGTATATAAATAAGCTAAATAAGCTAATGTTGTATTCTTTCTCATCTTTCATACATCAAATCTTCTTCGTGGTAATGAGAAGTGAACAGTTCTTCTTCTGCTACGACAAGTAAGTACGCTTATTTTATGAATTTTAGTTAAAACGTGTTTCTGTATTGCGTGTGAAAAATATAGTTTTGAATTGATATTTGAAGCAGTGTACAGGTGACATTCTACTTGACATATCAATTAACTTTCACTATTATTTAACCCATAGGTAGGCCTACCGATTCTGTGAGCAAATCCTAAATTGCTGTTCTCGAAATAGCAGAGGAATGTGACAGTTACTCTCCTGACAAATGACCGGGTAAGAAGTCTATGTTTGGGTTGCATCAATCAATTCAAGTGCAATAACTCCTACTGCAGATGGCAATCTGCAACATAATGTAGATTTTACATGTGGCTAAGAACTCAGGATCTCACTGCTGTTGAGTACGGTATGGAAAATGGCAAAACAAGATAAGTTGAGCTAGCCTGTACCATTTTACCCCAATAACTTCAGTATAAACAGTGTTGAATGCCTTGCTTCTCTTGATGTTATTGATTCCAAAACCTAATGCCCTCCTCTTTTGAACACAGTGACTTGAAACAAGTATACTGCTTGCATTTTTTTCATGCAATACAGTTTAACAAGGAGTGCACAAAATATATACAGTAGGCTTATATTTATTTTAAAAAATTGCATGTTTATAATTGGATTTATAACAAAGTGGAGAAACATGACTAACTGTTGATTCACAATAGCTGTACGTATGCACTGTGGAATGCTGAAATTTAGCACAAGTTGGCAAAAGCAATGGACCTATAAATGCCAGTGTACCATTGAATATATTATCGACAAGCATTTTATGCTTACGTGGTTGCTACCTTCCACGTGTACCTGCATGCATCCTTCAGTGTGGCTTTTCGAATTGTTACAAATTCTACAGTTCCTGTCAAAAGATGAATTCACCACCCAAATAGACCTACTGTTAAAGCCAGCTACTGGACACAGAGACACCCGACCCGAAATAAAAACCTTACCGAAAACCTAGGTCGTCCTGCAGGCAATATTAAAAGTGAAGCAACGATACTCTTGCTACAAAAATTGCATTATCGTGTGGAAATATACCGGAATAACACTTAACATGTTTTTTACTCTTCATTTGCAAATTTTTTTGCCTGTGTGACTCTCCCACTGTGCGTGACAAAAACTAGGGGAGCATATATGGCTAACACGTTAATACGGATAATACATGATTTTCATACCTTATATTCATAATCTAGGGGACAATACCAATTGAAATTGCTGTCCATTATCACTAGTGCGCTGGGAATTTGTGCTTTTGTTTCTTGCCCATTGAACGATGGCAGCCATGTTCCTCTAGCGCATGAGGTCTCTTCAACTGTTACCTAGGTGCATACATTGATGTCACGTTCGTGTTGCCAACATGTAAGATAGGCCTACAAAATACACCTGTCATGAGGTCGGTCATATGATTGACTAATTCCACTCTGTGTGACAAAAGCGAGGGGTGCATATATGGCTAATGCGGCCCACGCTACGTAGTAATTATTGGTCCAGGCAAAACCCATTGGTCTAGAAAAGATTAACAAAAATAATAAATAATAAAAGAATAGAAAAGATTATGCGGGACAAAAACCGGGGTTGCATACATGGCTAACGCAGTCCGTGCTATCTAGTAATTATTGGTACCATATACGAGGGGTTGGCAATACTGTACTTGTGCATAATTCACGCGGATAATGGCTGACACAGATGGAATATATATAAGTTGTGATCTAAAAAGAGAAAGGTGGGTGGGTTATAGACTGCGGAGGATATTAGCCAAAATAACTACCTTCTGTAATGATACAAATTGAATCTGGAAATTATGCACGGTAACTTAGTTTACTCCTCCGCTATCTATAACCCACCGTACCCTTTATTTGATCACGACTTATATAGTAAAATTCCCGCTATGTCGACCATTATAGCCTACGCGTGAATTATGGACAAATACAGTATTAGAATGCGTATATATATATATACCATTTTATTGTGATAATAGTTAACCATATTGGCTGGTGATACATTTGATGAACCACCGCCTTGTCAATACTATGATGTAATATTTATAAAACGATGTAGGCTACATGTTTTGGCATTACATTGATACCGGTACTGTACCTTCTTCAGCATCAGCGTAGATGGATTATGAACTAGGTTACCAAGTGTTAAGAGAAATTGATATCCTTAAAATAATTTAATTAAAATTTCCTTATTGGTTCGTATTTTGGGTGTTAGAAAATTCTTCAAAACTGGATCAGCGATATACCATAGTATTTGAGTGTAAAATACTTAGAAGTTGTTATATTTGGACTGTGCATTTGGAGTTGCAATGAACTGTAGTGATTTTGTTAACATCGATAGAGGAATTGAGATTTCTATGCTCGATATCTGCCATTGCCAAACCATTATTTGCCAGCTTATTCTCTTTGTAGTTGTTCAAATAGCTCCAAAAGAAATATTTATTTACTCCACAAAGCTCTTAACTTAATATGTAGGCCTATATCATTTTGTGTAGTTTAATGAACGATTCCTTGTATAAAAGTGTTAATCGTATTAATGGTATGCTCTCTTGTGTCCAGCAGGTTTCATCTGCATCGCAGTTGAAAAATGAAATTGTTCCAACGATAATTGTATCTGGATCACCTAATGCTGGTGGTATTACAATGTATAACATGGTTGCGAGACCACTATCAATGAACTAATGATATGTTCACTTACAAATGCACATATTGGTTGTGGCATTATGATATAAATAGAAAGCTTTATTTTTGAGATATTCGTATTCAATTTCACAACGTTCTGATCACAGTAGAATGTCCATATGCTACAACCAACATGTGCATTTGTAAGTAGTACACATAACATGATAAGTTACTAGATAACCTAATGGTCACAACCACGTTATACATAGTAATACAACCAGCAACAGATGATTCTCAAGAAACAATTGACGTTGGAACAATTTCATTTTTCAACTCCGATGCAGATGAAACTTGCCGGACACGAGAGCATTAATTCGATTGAAACTTTATACAAGGAATCATTCCTAAAACTACACGATATGATAAACATGTCAAGACTTTGTGCAGAATATAAATATTTCTTTTGAAGCTATTCAAACAACTACAACGAGAATAAGCCAGCAAAGAATAGTTTAGCAATGGCAGATATTGAACGTAGAAATCCCAATCCCTCTCCCTCTTTCCTGTTAACGGTATCACCACAGTCCATCGCAACTCCTATGACAGTCTAGGTGCAACAACTTTTAAGTATTTGTCTCGACCAAATATTACTAACTTAGATAGTGCAGCCTATGCAACCCAAGTTCTTGTTCACACACAGTGCGAATAGTCACATATCAATAAATCTTTCTCTAGACCAATGGGTTTGGCCTGGAACAATAATTAATTAATAGGTAGCGTGACAGCCATATATGCAACCCTGAATTTTGTCACGCAAAGTGGGGATAGTCACGCATCCGTATTAACCAAGTTGTGAGGGTCAAATGAATGTTCTCGTCTCAATCAGTTTTAATAAACAGAATTTTCTCTTCGAATAACATTCCAAATAATAGGCATAATACAGATGAAGTTCGTTCGCTTCACTGAGAAACATGATGTTTTTAGGCCTAGATCAGGGGTTCTCAACCTTTTTCAACCATCGTATCCCTTTAAAAAATTTAACATCCTGCGTACCCCCTACTAACCTTTCTTAGGCAGTAATAATGGTTATTAAAAATGTAAAAGGTATTTAGTTAGTATGGTTTAACCTTTGTAATTGTATAAGGAAAGATATTTTAATAAAACAAAATAAAGTTGTTGTTTTTCAGTTCCTTTTCCCAAAGGGTGATTTTTTCAATCATTGCGTTAATTTTCATTTCAACATAGAACATATCAGAAACACTACCTTGCATGCAGTTATTCCAAATGTTCAGTTTTTCAAAAAATTCACTTAAATAGGCCAATTTTAAAAGCCAACCAGTCATTGAGTACTGATGATAAATTAGAATTGTGCTTGGTAAAGAAAATATGCAATTCTTGGTGGAGTTCAAATACACGCGCCGTAAATAACTCACACAGTAGTCACGGCACGAAGCTCACTGCGCATGTGGATCGAGTAGAAGGATGGTCTGCCGCGTACCCTTAAGGGGTATGCGTACCACAGGTTGAGAACCCCTGGCCTAGATGATGCATATTTGTTGCCTAGGTAACCGTATAGGAGGTCTAGATAACAAACTCTTATTGGCATGGTAACTAACAGTATGAAATTTATCTCTAATGAATTATAAGTATAAAGTATAAATAAGTAAGTTATAAATCCTACACGAAAAAGTAATTAACCAATTAAATCAAACAATTATAACTCATAAAAGCAACATATTATGAAACGCAGCAAGGTGAGTGTGCACTGGAGGCAACCAAACGGGCGACTGATCGGCAAGAAGCACGTGGTTAAATAGCATCACTCAAATTGGCAGCGTTGTATAGTTTCCATGGCAACAAGCTATGCGTGCGATCTAGTCGTCAACTGTTTTTGCCCAGTGGTGATGAACTGTCAGATTCCAACTCTGGAAAATACACCTCTAGGTAGTGAGTTATTGTTGTTTGAAGGTTCGGAACTACAAGGTCATCTGCCCCTTATAGGGAATGTTATCACTCGTTCTACTTTCATTCAGTGCTACTATAATACCACCTTGTGGTGTGGTAGCTGCCACTCCTGAGGTCCTGGGCTAGTTTCCAAATAATTTAATTCTGGTCTGAGTGTTGGAACGACTCACAATCAGCTCCGTGAGCCAGAAATGTGAAGAGGTAGGTTCGATTCTCACCTCGGCCATCCAAGAAGTGATTTTCCATGTTTTCCCCACTTCCACTTCAGGCTAATGCTGGGATTGATCCTAACTTAAGACTATGGCTGCCTCCTTTCCAGTCGTCACCTGAATTTCAAAAAGTAGGCTATACTGCTCGGGTCCAAGCTCGGTGAACTTGCGGGGTGAGAGGAAAGAGCAAGGAAGGGTCCGACGAGAAGAGAAGGGTCTGTCAACAGCCCGCCGTGATATCTGTTATTCCTTTCTATTCCAATAATTCTTACATAGGGCCGTTGCTCAATCCACTGTGGTGTTACGAATGAGTGAGTGAGTCACCGACCAATGTATTTGGTTCTGTACTATGCACGGACCAAAGAACCTCATCACTCGTCAACACCACTTGTCATAGTCTGCGATGCACATTCCTCTCAGATTCACGAAGCTTAGACCCGAGCAGTACACACTACTACAGATACTACAATAACACAGATTATCATACAAATCCTACACACTTCCAAATACACGGGTCTAAATGAATGTTATCAAAAGCCCTATATGAATTAATATCAACAACACAATGATTCTACAATAAGAGATTCTTTAAAATGTAGTTATAGTAGATGCAACCATACACGTATCAACAAATTGAAGTTCTCCATTTGAAGCATTACATATTTTATTAAGTTTACTGTTTCAACATACAAACTTGCATGTTTTGTAGGAATTTGCTGTTCATCAGTGTTAGCCATGGCATAAAGGAGGGAAGAGGTTCATTATCCTGTGCTATAGCCTACTGTTATGCCTTGGCAAGAAAGAAGAAAGGAACATGCCTTGTAACGTGTTTTTCGAGGGGATTTTACACCACTGGCATAAGTCAGTAGGAAGCCAGTCTATATTTATTTACGCGGCAAATTGTTCAGCCAAGAGAAGTTTTCATGTAACTTATTATTATTATTATTAACTTATTATTATTAACTTATTATTATTATTAATTGATTTTTTGGAGCATTTTCTTATAAAATTATAAGCATACAGATAGGTCTTCTATGTTATAGAAAACGCTATCAAGCAAATTATTACGATCAACCTTAGCGTGATTTCTGTTTACGGCCTCGCCAGGTAAGATTTGTAAGTGTGTAATTTAAGGTAATTTGTACAATGGTATTATTTGTGTGAGGAGAACTGGTCTGTGTTGAGAACTAGTATTAAGTAGAATATGGTCTACGGGAACTTAAGAAAACAGGGCGATTACGGCACAGAAATATTTGGTGTTATATGTAATGCGTATTTACTGTTTTTTTTTCAGAAGTCATTATTAATTTCGTCTATTATAAAGAGAGATTAAGTATTATGGTTACGATGCGCTGCCACAATAGTGTGATCGTGTGCTCAGTGATAAGTGAGATTAAATTTCACCATAAGGAAGGAACCTCCAGTGAAATTAGGAAGTTCTGTGGTGATATATAAATATCTGAACACCTTCAATGCGTGTGATGTGACATCATAAATACATAGTGCTCACACATTATTCATGTCTATTTTCCCCACATAGAGAAATTTGAGAGGCGGAAATATCCGTGGAACACTCTTCTATATGAAAAACATTGGACTGGTTGCTAAGAGCAATCCATAGTGACAGCAAACTTTGACGCAAAGTGCGTAAAGAAAAATTATGAGTGTATATATATGTAATTTAGGGTGATTTCATTTATGTAATATGTATTTTGGATGGGGTTTTATTAACGTGTCTGGGATAATCACATGATGAACCGTCGTCACGGTAAATCATCCGATGATCCGAGGCGAATATGTAACGTGTTTTTCGAGGGGATTTTACACCACTGGCATAAGTCAGTAGGAAGCCAGTCTATATTTATTTACGCGGCAAATTGTTCAGCCAAGAGAAGTTTTCATGTAACTTATTATTATTATTAACTTATTATTATTAACTTATTATTATTAATTGATTTTTTGGAGCATTTTCTTATTAAATTATAAGCATACAGATAGGTTTTCTGTGTTATAGAAAACGCTATCAAGCAAATTATTACGATCAACATTAGCGTAGAAAATTATATGATTACGTAATTTTACGGAGTTTTGTCAGTTAGGGTATTATGAGAGAGATGACTCATTGGGAATTCGGCTACAGGCTTAATCTTGTCGTGAAACGTGACGCAACCCTGGGTTGCAGCGTCAAGTAAAGGCGAATTGGCATGGACCGGTAAACGATTTCACCCTTCCGCCGAGTGTAATGAGCCAGAGGTGGAGAAGTAGCGCGTGGGGATCAGCCAATCAGTGGAGACCGAGCGACTTGAAGACGGCTCCGGAGAGGGGATGCGGCGAGGGCATAAAGTGTTTGCGCGCCGTGGAAACGAGGACTTTCGTTGTAAAATTTAACCAGTATGGTTGCACGAGTGAATGGCTCCGATGTTCAGTGGAAACGGGGACTATCTTTGTGAAACATAACCGTTGTGGTTGTACGTGTTGGTTCCGATGTTCGGACCATAAATCTTCTTATCTACAAATATATCATCAACTAACGAAGAAGATGACGACGTCCAGGAGGCTGTGGGAAGCTCTCTTCAACATCCAGTACGAGGAAAATGCTTCGGCAATTTCCAGTGGTAAGTGCGAATGACTCATAACTACGCAATCTCTCGTCTTTCTTAGTTTCATATTCAGTAATTCAGTAACTTCATAGCTTGGGAATATGAGTAAAATCAGTAATTTATCCGACTCCGTTTTCACGTAATTTTATAGCGGTAATATTCAAATCGCAACGCTCCAATTTAAATTCAAACTCATTATTATTATTATTAATTTTGCAAACTTGTTTTATATAATAAATTCATTTCTTCTAAATATGCAATCTTTGCTTTCAGTAGGTAGCATTAGATATAGACCAATTCCTTCTCCTGATACAATTGTTTGTTGGGTTAATGATCAAATCATACCACGATCTGAGTATATAGATTCTTGTAGGTGTTCTACCAGAGCTAGGTGTTGTTAAATATAAATTTAGATTTCAACATTGCGTTGAGGACTTGGCGCCCATTAAAACAACATATCTTAGTAGAAAACATTACATTTGTCACGCAACAGTGAGGGCATAAGAAACAGTTACAGCCTCAACACGTACTTTTAGGAGGACCAGATTTGATCGATGTATTTTTCCTAAGTGTGATCTTGACACTCGCTGTTATTTTTCTTCGTTGACAACTTTTTAAATAAAACATGATGATTTCTAGCAGTATTGAGTGTTTTTCTTGTTTTTCATTGAAAGTCCTATTCTCCTTTCCCCTTCACAGTATGTCATAGAATTTACTGTATTAATGTGCGATGATTTTTTTGATGTACTTTCTATATTTCACCCTGCAAAAATTGGTGAGCTGGATATATTTTAACGGGAATATAAAATGAACTACTGTATAGAAATTTTGTAATGTCCAATTATTTTTCTGAAATGTCAGTCTCCTAATGAATTTGGCACTAGTTGCACTAACAATTTTAGTATGATCTGGCTACACCACCTGTTTCCTTAGTATTCTCTCTTAACATTTTACTGTTATTGTTAACAGCATCAAGCATTTTAAGATATGAATATTCTCCCTTCCCAGTACTTTTGCTTTGCAGTTTATTCTAATAACTAATTGGTTATAGACCTAATTGGGCCTACTGTGGTTAATTGGAGGGGACCATTTTTTATGGTGAGTAATAATATGCTGCAGGCCTTTTAGTAGCCTAATTCTTGTCACCAATGCAATATGCTCCATTTGCAACTGAAAGAAATGTAAACATGTAAATTATTGATGAGGTCATGTCCTAAAATAGATGAGCTCGTAGTTCCGCCCCTTAAAACAGCAATAACTAATCAACATGTCCTAAATGCTGTGATTGTTCATTCCAGAGTTCTGGAATTCACAATTTCCCACTTTGGTATTATTTAAAAAAAACTGTTATTGGTATTTTGAATGTGATTTATTTCTTGTAGATCATATGATTATCTCCACACTTAAAAACGTGCTATAAGTATTGGGAAGATTGTGATTTTCGGAACATTGAAGTGGGCAGAGCATGTAGGACGACAATATTTAGCGGAACGAGGGGAAGGGGTGGGGTAGGCTACCTGCACGGCCGTGCTACACGTCAACTAGTACCGCAGTCAAACACCAGATAGCGCTGAAGTCTTAGGTGCCAAGAATTAGCCTGGTTGTCGGCTATCTGTAGTAGTAGGTAATCTGTAGGATGGCGTATCTATTATATCCTCTTTGCCTGCTCACTCTCCACTCCTCAGTATGTGTACACCGTTACTCAGTAGCGATCGTAAGTTTTACGTCCGGTTAGCTTTAACGCGAGTTCAGGCATGCTGTTGAGTGTATACGTTTTCATATTTCATATTTTCCATATTCACTGAAAACAAAAGTAAAACTTTTCCAAACATTTCATGTGTCAAAAATCTTATTTTAAGACAGTACCATATGAACATGTAGATAAATAGTAAATAACTACCGGTATGTTAAATAGATTTTGATATCTAATCAAGATTATAGAATGCTAATATACAGCATATTTAATAAAATTTAAGTTCGCAACAGATAAATAACGTTCTTTAACTATTCAGCCTTATAAATTTCTAATAAAATCAAGAGTTCGTAAGATTTACGAATGGTTAACCTTAACGTATGTCAAAGGAAGGTTAGCATTCTAGTGTTAAAGATGAAAAAGTAGGCGTTATTCTGGTTGGAAGTCTTGTATTGCATGGATAAAATATAAAGCAATTCAGTAAAGACGAATAGGCCCTGTAAATAATGCTGTCTTTTAGAAAATCTACATTATCGTCTCCGATAAGTAGTGTATGTGATTTGCTAGTATTGCTAAGTATGCGTTCAAGGTCAAGCATAAATACGTTTGCATTACTCTCCCTTGGGTTATAGTAAGAAATTACACTATCTTCTGAGTTTCTGAAATATTTCGATTTGAAGTATACTGTGATAACTGTTAATGGTGTCAATAACTTTGGTTGCCCAGTTTCTAGATACCGTACATAAATTGACAGACCACCTCCAGTACCGTCTCGTGTTACATGGTGTGAGTCAAAGCTGTTTCTTTGTCTGACAACCAATTTTCCGTTATGACTATATATCAATTTCTAATATCTCGTCAATAAGGAGCACAATATCCTCGAACGTATTGTGAATATTTCATGCATTGATGTAGATACATTTAACTTTTGAATTCAAAATCTGACTTTCAGTTTGTAAATCATAGTTTTCTATTGAACCACAATGAATTTCAACAGAGCTTAATGTTTCATGTTATTTATGATCGTCTCCGTCCATTTAATCTATATGCACCTTTGGGTGTGTGCTACCTGTAGCACTAAATGTATTTTGTCTTGAGGTGTGCGATCTTCCCTTCACTGCACTTGGACCATCTCTGGCTTCCCGAACATAAATCTTGCCAGGTAATTTGCGCATAACGGTTTAAGTGGCAGAATCCGGGAAAGAAGATGCCAATTAAGGGATAAGATTTTACGGTGGTATTTATGTGGCGCTTAGGGAGTTGAAAGATACAACAAACACGCTGGCGCGGAGGCACACGGTTAGCTGAGTGAAACAGTTTGTCCAAGTCTATTCAGTTTATTATAAGAAAGGGAATGAGTGTGTGTTGGATAATTTTACGATAGCGATATTTAGTTTTTAAGGTAACTTCACTTTTGGTAATTGATGGAATATGTACTGTAATTATTAAGTTTTGTAATTCGTCACCAATGCATAGGAATGAAAAATAAAAACTGATATTTTCTTCATTGATTTTACAATATTTATCCTTTAATTTGCAATTTCGTCACCGTGTCATTGATGTACCTCGCGGAGAAATAATGACATCTGAGAAATTTTTGTTCCGTGTAGGGAAATTTGAAATATCCTCTTCAGACGCGACTAAATTTAATAATCAAGATAAGTCTTACTACCGGAGTTCTGCTAAGACATATTCGTGCCCTGTGTAACTAGGAACTTCTTTATGACGGCAATACAAGCTACCCGGTGTATATATTTGTAAGTTTGTTAGGATAAATATATAGTTTAATCCCTTCCGTTCAACTTTGGTTCAATGAGAGATAAGTGGTGTATTTCATTTGAAGTGGGTTCCTTGTAACACGAGGCGGAAGTATTGTCTTTTATTTTCTGAGATTCACTGTATCCAGTAACTGCCTCTACTCGTGCAGTAACTTCAGTTTACTTTCACTTTGATTGGTTTGAAATGTAATTTAACGTCTGATAATCCCGCCTGCCCCGTCAAATTGTGTTAAGGTTCGTGTATAGCCTTATTAGGAATAGAGAAACCAATATAAGATGCTACATTTCCCTGCCACAAGCTGGCACCAGTAATTCCTCATTGTATCGCAATAATAGTCATTACTACTTAACTCGATATTGTGCGCTAACTTATATCATACAAAGTCGAGCCTCATGGTCTGAAATTATATCATTTATTGATGTATTATATATGAAAATTATTTGATGTACTGGTATAAGGACGGCCTCGAATAATTCTCAAGCGCACTTTGTGTGTTCTAGTTTCCCGAACATAATGGAGCAACAACCAATCATTAAGAAGGAGCTTGAATGGTTCTGTGATCCTGATGAAGTCGCTAATATTGTAAGTTGTATTTTATTCGCATATCGTGTAACATAACAAACCTAGTGATGTGCACGACAATCAACTTAATACCCACTACCACATAGTAGGCTTAGTGATATTATTCTGTATGTTTGTTTTACATTGCTTCATACTTTTATGATACTTTCTAGGAATCAAATAACCAGTTACCCACTTCTAATAATCTGCTGGATGAGTCTGGTGGTCTATTTGAAGACACAAGCATAGTTATCAAAGTGGAACACGAAATACAGGTGATCATAGGTTCTTATATTAATGTGATTGTTTTTCTTATAATTTGAACATTTGAATTTTTCTGTGTTGTTTCTTATTTTGGTTGATAAAAGTTGCTGATGTTATTGTATTCATAATGCGTCTCTTATTGTAGGTATAGTCTACACCACATGCTGTGCTAACAGTAGCTAATTATTGGTAATGCAGGTTCACTGTGTTTGCACCCTGGACGCCATTGTAGGTGTAGTCTACACCACATGCTGTGCTAACAGTAGCTAATTATTGGTAATGCAGGTTCACTGTGCTGTATTCTTGGACGCCATTTTAGGTGAAGTCCACATCAGATGCTCTGCACCTACAATTTTTGAGATTACATTGTACCTGCCAGAATCAATTCTACCCCACAATACCTGTGTGCTCTAAAACGCATTGGGTTATGAATTATAATTACAATTGAATTGGTATGAAATGGAATTTCAAGTAGTTGCTATGGCACTTATTTAGTTGACTATGACTCCAATTAAATTCCTCCTTAACTGAAGTATCCTTGAGATGAACATTGCTTTAATCTGGTCTCAAGAGGGCAAAACAACGCTTGTTACTGAACACAAACGTTGCATGTACTGATTAACGTCACATGGTAACTGTAAGTAACTGCATCTACGCCGCAAAGTCGCCACACACAAACTCAATGCTAGGGACAATATGCTAGGCCTAGGTTTAGCGAGTGTATAACGACTTGAGTTTATGACCTCCACAAAAACTGTTATATGTCACAAACTATGAATGGGAGGTAGAATTACCTTCAGTATGTTATATTTCTAAAATATTTCAGTGGAAGTTTACAAGTCATCTGAAAGATATAATTCCGTCTACGCAAAGGAACATATTTGTGAACCAAGTCATTTCTTTTCAGGACGATACAGACCATCACACAGATATTAAAATTGAGGAAACTTCTATTCCGGAGATAGTTGCGTGCCGCAAAACAGAAACATCATATTCAGATGCAAAAGAAGTAAGTATCTTCATGCCTCTTTACAAGACATCTCCTTAACACCTTATAGCATTATGGGATGAAAAATTGTATTTTTACAGTTGTGTTGAGGAAGCGTTTGGTTGTTAGCATGTTGTTTGTACAGCAAGCACAATCCATTTTGATAGAAGGATGGCGAATTAAATTATATGTCCCATACGATACTTCCACTTAGTGCGATGTTGCTCTGAGCACTGAGCTACTGGGGGATGCTTTATAATATCATTGGCAAATGGTGCTGTATATTGCGTGAAGCTAATCATAATCACCTTGTATTACTTGCCCACTGTGGTATCAACATTATTTGGGATATCTTATATTCTGGTAGAGATTCTCCCATGAATGCTACGGAGATTAGGTGGGTTTGACTCCTGTCATGAGTGGTCTTCTGTGCTTCTTTACTGGATCTCCAGACATTTGATGGAATGGGTCTAACTTATGACAGTGAGCACCTCCTTCTGAATCTTGAGCATTGCAAATACATGCGGTCGAATGTAAGCATGAAGATAATAAATAATTGAAGATATGAGTAAAAAGTAAAAGAATCTTCTTGAACCCTAGGGAGAAAGTAAATGCTAATACTTAACTCTACTTACTTTTATTTGTAAGTACTAAGAAATCTTTCTTTCTTACCATCTTTCTAACTTCTTATAGTTTTTAAGTTGTGTTTTTAACCCTCAGTTTTTCCATTTTTGGAATGTCAGCGAGTAGGTGAAGTGTGTGTTTCTGGCAGGGATTTTAATAGCCCAATGCCGTTTTGTCCAGCCCATAGGAGATATTAATAAGCTTTAAAATATAGTAAGGAGGTACCTTCCCAACATTATCCTTGATAGAAACGTGGTGAAACTGTTCACATGATCTGGCGCCTTTGAGCTGAATAATGTGCTCAGGCCCTAATCTGTTGTATGCAGGAACTATAAAGATTGGATTCAGTCCCGGTATGCTGCAAGGAATCGACTTTTCAATCAGTACCTACTCCCATCTCCTCATTGGCCAATATCTGTATTACAAACTGTGAGTTCCCTTTCAGAAGCAGACCTGTAATTCTTGTTGTTACAAGCAGCGGTAGTGATGTTTTATGCTCTACAATAGACTCTCTCTAGGGGGATTGAATCGACTTACCATAACTTCTTTTGAAACATTTGTATAATAAATTGCAGTGATTTGTTAAAGGAAGTCTTGTATGATAATCTAAATGTTGAATGATTTGTGCCTATATTCCCAAACTTATGCTGGTGCGATCATTAGCAGTCTAGTTACTTGTTATCATTGATACGTGCACGTATTGTATCCTAGGACCTCAAAAATTCAAAAATCAATGATCATTTTTCCTTAATCCATACAGCTATTACTTCTATAACGGAACTGATCTCGCTTTTCCTTCGCTTCAAGATTCACTCAATCGGAGATAGCTTATTATAAGTTACTGAATTTGAGGTTATAACCACTTATCTGTTTAATGTTCATCTCTAGCAGTAGGATGAGATGATCAGTACGAAGGTCGTTCAGTGAATATATCTTCATTTTAGCTGACTAGTGCAGTGAATTTACATCATCATCATCATCATCATCTTGTACAGTTTCCAGCCCCAGGCTGGGTCTGTTTGGAACATAAGCCTCGCCACTTAGTCCTTTCTTCCCACCACCTCTCCGCTGTCACTCTGGTCCAGTCCTCGCCTCTCTTCTTGACACATTCCTCCACTCCTTTCAGCCATCTATCTCTTGGTCTTCCCCTTGGTCGTTTCTTCTGCATCTGCATCTCATGTATCCTCTTGGGAATCCTCTTCTCATCCATTCTCTTTAAGTGTCCATACCACCTCAGTCTTGACGTCTCAATCCTACCTTGCAAGGGCTCCTCTTTCACCATTTCCCTGACCTTTTCATTCCTCAACCTGTCTCTTCTTGTTACTCCGATCCTACTTCGCAGGAACTTCATTTCACCTGCCTGTATTCTGCTTATGTCTCTTTTCTTCATTGTCCACGTTTCTGAAGCATAGGTCAGTATCGGGATATAGTAGCTTCTGTATAACACTTCCTTGCTTTTTTGTGGGACATCTTTATTCCACACTAAGCTCCTAATGCTTCTCAGAAATGCTTCTGCCTGTCTGCACCGTTCCGTAATCTCTTTGTCATTTCTCCCATTTTCCTCCACTAGACTTCCCAAGTACTTGAGACTTTCCACCTTCTTCAGCTGTCCACCTCCAAGTGTTATCCCACTCATTGGTCTGTCCTTTTTCCTGGTCATTAACAGGATCTCACATTTACTGATGTTGAACTTCCATCCGTACTCTTCCACTGTTTCTGCCCAAGCCTTCAGTTGCTCCTGAATTTCCTCCTCCTTGTTTCCCCAGACCATGAGATCATCTGCAAACACCATTGCTTTCATCTTATCTTCTCCTATCTTTCCTGCAATCCGTGTCATTACCTCGTCCATAACCACAATAAAGAGAAGGGGTGACAGCGCACTACCCTGTTTCAGGCCACTCATTTGTCTGAACCAGTCTGTTCTTTCCCCTCCAACTTTTACACAACTCACACTTCCACAATACATCTCCTTCACTCTGCCTACAGTCCCTTTTTCCACTCCCATGTTTTCCATTGCTTCCCAAACCTTCTCCCTACACACGCTATCATAGGCCTTTTCGATGTCCAGGAAGGCCATCAACAGATCCTCTCCAAATTCATAGTGGTGTTCCTGGAGCTGTCTCACTGAAAATATGAGATCCACTGTTGATCTCCCAGGTCTGAATCCATACTGCTCCTCTCTCAATTTTCTCTCCACTTTGAATTTACATGGTTTGTTATTTGTGTAGAATTATAAGCATAGAAATAAATTATTCCGTCTTATCCCTAGGATGTGGAAGGAGGAACCCAGGAACCAGCAAGTGTTGGCAGTGGAGACCATTTAAATGAGTAAGTGTTCAACATACAAAATACACAATTTATCGCTTTAAATGTGCATAACTGTAAGTTTTGGATTAGAGTAAGATTTGATTGCAACTTGAGAAGTGTCTCTCTGTGTTTGTGTCTCATCATTGAAGTAGATTCTATTGATATTAACTTTCTATTTAGCAGCCACAAATTATCCATTTTCGTTCAGTCTGGATATATTTAAGAAACGTATGTCAGTCTGTTGATGGGAGCTCTTTCTGTCTTGTGTAAATATGCCCGGAAGAAAAACACATGACGCAGCGATAAGAATGTGAATGAGTTTTGTAAGAAACATCTATTGTTCAAACTGCCCCACTGTGTCCTCAGCCCCATATGTTTCTTCTGTAACCCAAAACAAAAAGTGTAATCAGATTCCTCCTTACTCGAAGTTACTGCTAGGAAAATACATTACAACTAATACAACTAATGATAAACCAAGGAAGATTTTAGATATTTGCCTGGTATGAACATAATACCACGTAATGGATTTTTGTAGGACAACACTTCAAAGCTTGTGAGAACTAGGAGTGATATCCCAGCAGCTTCAAATTTCCAAGTGGTGGTTATTGGGTGTCATGTTTAGGTAGAAGTGTACACTCTGAGTAGGCAGGACCTGTAGAGAAGTACACAATGAGTAAGCAGGAATTGGGATGGAAGCATGTTTAGAGAAGTACACATAGGGTAGAAGAGGACATGTAAATATATTAATAATAATAATATATTTTTGTACGTCCTTTTTAACATCTGCGGGTTTTAGAAACGCTGCGGTGCCGTAATTTTGCCCCGAATGGGTTCTTAAACTTGGCAGTGAACTTACTGACACGGCTCCCTCGCTTTTCCTAATTAATCACGCAACCTTGGGCCAAGCAAGCGAGAATGTTTCCGCAAAGCCACGCAGAGGACTTTTAAAAATGTACATATTGGGTAGACAGGACTTGTAGAGAAGTACACATAGGGTAGACAGGACTTCTAAAGAAGTACACATTGTGTAGACAGGACTTGTATAGATGTACACATTGGGTAGACAGGTCTTGTAGAGAAGTACACACTGGGTAGACAGGACTTCTAGAGAAGTACACCTTGGGTAGGCAAGACTTGTATAGAAGTACACATTGGGTAGACAGGTCTTGTAGAGAAGTACACACTGGGTAGACAGGACTTGTAGAGAAGTACACATAGGGTAGGCATAACTTGTAGAGAAGTACACATCGGGTAGGCAGGACTTGTAGAGTAGTACACATTGGGTAGACAGGACTTGTAGAGAAGTACACATTGGGTAGGTAGAACTTGTAGAGAAGTACACATTGGGTAGGCAAGACTTCTAAAGAAGTACACATTGTGTAGACAGGACTTCTAGAGAAGTACACTTTGGGTAGGCAAGACTTGTATTGAAGTACACATTGGGTAGACAGGACATGTAGAGAAGTACACATTGGGTAGAGAGGACTTGTAGTGAAGTACACATTGGGTAGACAGGACATGTAGAGAAGTACACATTGGGTAGAGAGGACTTGTAGTGAAGTACACTTTGGGTAGGCAAGACTTGTAGAGAAGTACACATTGGGTAGAGAGGACTTGTAGTGAAGTACACATTGGGTAGGCAGGACTTGTAGTGAAGTACATATTGGGTAGGCTGGACTTGTAGAGAAGTACACATTGGGTAGGCTGGACTTGTAGAGAAGTACGAATTGGGTAGACAGGACTTGTAGAGAAGTACACATTGGGTAGACAGGACTTGTAGAGAAGTACACATTGGGTAGACAGGACTTGTAGAGAAGTACAGATTGGGTAGACTGGACTTGTAGAGAAGTACACATTGGGTAGACAGGACTTGTAGAAGTACACATTGGGTAGACAGGACTTGTAGAGAAGTACAGATTGGGTAGACAGGACTTGTAGTGAAGTACACTTTGGGTAGGCAAGACTTGTAGAGAAGTACACATTGGGTAGAGAGGACTTGTAGTGAAGTACACATTGGGTAGGCAGGACTTGTAGAGAAGTACAGATTGGGTAGACTGGACTCGTAGAGAAGTACACATTGGGTAGACAGGACTTGTAGAAGTACACATTGGGTAGACAGGACTTGTAGAGAAGTACAGATTGGGTAGACAGGACTTGTAGTGAAGTACACTTTGGGTAGGCAAGACTTGTAGAGAAGTACACATTGGGTAGAGAGGACTTGTAGTGAAGTACACATTGGGTAGGCAGGACTTGTAGTGAAGTACACATTGGGTAGGCTGGACTTGTAGAGAAGTACACATTGGGTAGGCTGGACTTGTAGAGAAGTACAAATTGGGTAGACAGGACTTGTAGAGAAGTACAAATTGGGTAGACAGGACTTGTAGAGAAGTACACATTGGGTAGACAGGACTTGTAGAGAAGTACACATTGGGTAGACAGGACTTGTAGAGAAGTACACATTGGGTAGACAGGACTTGTAGAAGTACACATTGGGTAGTCAGGACTTGTAGAGAAGTACAGATTGGGTAGACAGGACTTGTAGAGAAGTACACATTGGGTAGACAGGACTTGTAGAGAAGTACAGATTGGGTAGACAGGACTTGTAGAGAAGTACACATTGGGTAGACAGGACTTGTAGAAGTACACATAGGGTAGGCATAACTTGTAGAGAAGTACACATCGGGTAGGCAGGACTTGTAGAGTAGTACACATTGGGTAGACAGGACTTGTAGAGAAGTACACATTGGGTAGGTAGAACTTGTAGAGAAGTACACATTGGGTAGGCAAGACTTCTAAAGAAGTACACATTGTGTAGACAGGACTTCTAGAGAAGTACACTTTGGGTAGGCAAGACTTGTATTGAAGTACACATTGGGTAGACAGGACATGTAGAGAAGTACACATTGGGTAGAGAGGACTTGTAGTGAAGTACACATTGGGTAGACAGGACATGTAGAGAAGTACACATTGGGTAGAGAGGACTTGTAGTGAAGTACACTTTGGGTAGGCAAGACTTGTAGAGAAGTACACATTGGGTAGAGAGGACTTGTAGTGAAGTACACATTGGGTAGGCAGGACTTGTAGTGAAATACACATTGGGTAGGCTGGACTTGTAGAGAAGTACACATTGGGTAGGCTGGACTTGTAGAGAAGTACAAATTGGGTAGACAGGACTTGTAGAGAAGTACACATTGGGTAGACAGGACTTGTAGAGAAGTACACATTGGGTAGACAGGACTTGTAGAGAAGTACAGATTGGGTAGACTGGACTTGTAGAGAAGTACACATTGGGTAGACAGGACTTGTAGAAGTACACATTGGGTAGACAGGACTTGTAGAGAAGTACAGATTGGGTAGACAGGACTTGTAGTGAAGTACACTTTGGGTAGGCAAGACTTGTAGAGAAGTACACATTGGGTAGAGAGGACTTGTAGTGAAGTACACATTGGGTAGGCAGGACTTGTAGTGAAGTACACATTGGGTAGGCTGGACTTGTAGAGAAGTACACATTGGGTAGGCTGGACTTGTAGAGAAGTACAAATTGGGTAGACAGGACTTGTAGAGAAGTACACATTGGGTAGACAGGACTTGTAGAGAAGTACTAATTGGGTAGACAGGACTTGTAGAGAAGTACAAATTGGGTAGACAGGACTTGTAGAGAAGTACACATTGGGTAGACAGGACTTGTAGAGAAGTACACATTGGGTAGACAGGACTTGTAGAAGTACACATTGGGTAGTCAGGACTTGTAGAGAAGTACAGATTGGGTAGACAGGACTTGTAGAGAAGTACACATTGGGTAGACAGGACTTGTAGAGAAGTACAGATTGGGTAGACAGGACTTGTAGAGAAGTACACATTGGGTAGACAGGACTTGTAGAAGTACACATTGGGTAGACAGGACTTGTAGAGAAGTACAGATTGGGTAGACAGGACTTGTAGAGAAGTACACATTGGGTAGACAGGACTTGTAGAGAAGTACACATTGGGTAGACAGGACTTGTAGAGAAGTACAAATTGGGTAGACAGGACTTGTAGAGAAGTACAGATTGGGTAGACAGGACTTGTAGAGAAGTACACATTGGGTAGACAGGACTTGTAGAGAAGTACACATTGGGTAGACAGGACTTGTAGAGAAGTACACATTGGGTAGACAGGACTTGTAGAAGTACACATTGGGTAGACAGGACTTGTAGAGAAGTACAGATTGGGTAGACAGGACTTGTAGAGAAGTACACATTGGGTAGACAGGACTTGTAGAGAAGTACACATTAGGTAGACAGGACTTGTAGAGAAGTACAAATTGGGTAGACAGGACTTGTA
This sequence comes from Meconema thalassinum, assembly GCA_946902985.2. Taxonomy (NCBI): domain Eukaryota; kingdom Metazoa; phylum Arthropoda; class Insecta; order Orthoptera; family Tettigoniidae; genus Meconema; species Meconema thalassinum. The sequence goes on from OX336391.1 coordinate 21,478,383, forward strand.
GAGAAGTACAAATTGGGTAGACAGGACTTGTAGAGAAGTACACATTGGGTAGACAGGACTTGTAGAGAAGTACACATTGGGTAGACAGGACTTGTAGAGAAGTACACATTGGGTAGACAGGACTTGTAGAAGTACACATTGGGTAGACAGGACTTGTAGAGAAGTACAGATTGGGTAGACAGGACTTGTAGAGAAGTACACATTGGTTAGACAGGACTTGTAGAGAAGTACACATTGGGTAGACAGGGCTTGTAGAGAAGTACACATTGGGTAGACAGGACTTGTAGAGAAGTACACTTGGGTAGGCAGGACTTGAAGAGAAGTTCATATTAAACATATCCCTTGCCTACATGTCTGTGCTTATGTACCCGCATCGGAGGCGCTACGTTGTATATACGCTGTAGCATCGACTCCAAACGGATAGTTTTTGATCAAGTTATTCACTGTTCGTGAGCTTGACCGTATGGTGTGTTTTGTCTCTGTGAAGTGGCTGCATTGACCTTGTGGTTCTAGCCTACTTTCTCTTTTGTACTATTTTGGTTCGCTCTCCTTACCGTTCTCGTCTGGTTTCTTGGTTCTTCCGACTGCGTTTTTGCGCTGCAAGTGACAAAAGCTCTGTCTCGACCACTGTGGTTGTTGGCTACTTTTCAGGACTCCAAGAAACTGATTCGGAATCAAGGATTTTGCTTGCTTTGATCGAACAGAATCCTATTTGAAAACTGCTCGCAATCTCATCCCAGCGTTGAGAAAGTTGTCTGCTTGAGTTCGCAGTGCTGAGGTGTATGAACACCTAAGTTGGTATCCGAACTTCTCTCTAACTATGTTGGACAATGTACTTATTACTATAACGCTGTTAATGGTTCAAGACGCAGTCGTTCTTTTAGCGCGCGTCGTGTTACAGCACAACCCAAAGTGCGCTACATCACTCGCGGGTATTAAAGGGGCGCCACGGAGCTTCCTCCTCCCCCAGCTTAAATAGATCATCGGCTATAACACGTATGTGAAAATAGCGTGACACACTCAGTGATTCGTGGCTTCAGTTCTGTTCCTTCCTTGTGACTGACGGAAAACCTCGACATGTTTTTGCGTCTCACATCCACCACACCCCAAAACCACCGTCAGTTCAAAAGCTTATATGTATTTTATAAATATACTAGCTATACCCGGCATGCGTTGTAATGCCAATCAAAGAAAGTGTTGGAGTTGTAACTTTTGTTAAAGTGCTTTTGGATTCCCAATAATTTTTCCTTTTTCGGTTAACCACCTCTAAACTATCGTAAAAATGATTTACTATCTTAAAAACATCTTGGGAGCGTGTTCAACAACTCAGTTTTTTCGCAATGAAATGAATGGTATATGAACGCATACGGAACTTTGTTGAAACGATTCGAGCGCCGTCAGCAATTTGTTGAATATACTCGAACGCTACCTATTGTAAAATGGATTTACTAATTCGAAAACCTTCCCTGGCGTGAACACAGCAACTCATCAAAGTTTCATCGCAATCGGATCGTCATATGAACGCATACGGGATTTTGTTTAAATGATTCGCGCGCCGTCACTCATTTGTTGAATCTACTTGTGCGCCACCCATTGAAAAACGGATATACTAATTCATACACCTTCGCAGGACTGTACCCAACTCACTAAGGGTTTATCACATTCGGATGAATGGTATATGAACGCATACGCCACTTGGTTGAAACGATTCACTCGCTGTCGCTCATTAGTTGAATCTACTCGTGCGCTACCAATGGTAAAATGGATTTACTAAATCAGAAATCTTCGGGCGAGTGGAAATAACATTTAACCAAATTTCATTGCAATCACATGAATGGTATATGAACACATACGGAGTTTTTTTTAAAACGATACGTGTGCCGTTACACATTTGTTGAATCTACTCGTGCTCTACCTATTGTAAATAGGATTTACTAACTCAGAAACATTTCCTGGAGTGTGCACAACAATTGATCAAAGTTTCATAGCAATCGGATGAATGGTATATGAACGCATACGGGACTTGGTTTAAACGATTCGCGTGCCGTCGCCCATTTGTTGAATATACTCGTACGCTACTTATTGTAAAATGGATTGACTAATTTAAAAACCTTCCCTGGCGTGTACACTGCAACTCATGAAGGTTTAATCGCAATCGAATCAATGGCATTTGAACGCGTAAGGGATTTTCTTTGAATGATTCGCGCGCCGTTACTCATTTGTTGAATCTACTTGTGCGCCACCCATTGAAAAACTGATTTACTAATTCATACACCTGCGCAGGACTGTACCCAACTCACTAAAGTTTTATCACAATTGGATGAATGGTATATGAACGCATACGGGACTTGGTTGAAACGATTCACGCGCTGTCGCTCATTAGTTGAATCTACTCGTGCGCTACCAATGGTGAAATGGATTTACTAAATAAGAAATCTTCGGGGGAGGGGAAACATCAATTCACCAAATTTCAATGCAATCGCATGAATGGTATATGAACGCATACGGAGTTTTTTTTAACGATACGCGCGCCGTTACCCATTTGTTCAATCTACTCGTGCGCTACCCAGTGTAAATAGGATTTACTAACTCAGAAACCTTTCCTGGAGTGTGCAAAACAATTCACCAAAGTTTCATAGCAATCGGATGAATGGTATATGAACGTATACGGGACTTTGTTTAAACGATTCGCGTGCCGTCGCTCATTTGTTGAATCTACTTGTGCAATACCTATTGTAAAGTGGATTTACTAAGCCAGAAACCTTCCCTGAAGTGTACACAACATCTCACCCAAGTTTCATCGCTATCGGACGAATGGTATATGAACGCATACGGGACTTTGTTGAAACGCCTTGCGAGTCTTCCCTCATTTGTTGAATCTGCTTGTGTGCTACCTATTGTAAAATGGATCTACTAAGCCTGAAACTTTCCCTGGAGTGTACACAACAAGTCACCCAAGTTTAGTCGCTCTCGGACGAATGGTATATTAACGCATACGGGACTATGTTGAAACGCTTCGCGCGTCGTCGCTCATTTTTTTAATCTACTTGTGCGATACCTATTGTAAAGTTTATTTACTAAGCCAGACACCTTCCCTGAAGTGTACACAATATCTCACCCAAGTTTCATCGCCATCAAACGAATAGTACATGAACGCATACAGGACTTTGTTGAAACGCTTCGCGCGTCGTTGCTCATTTGTTGAATCAACTCGCGCGTTACCTATTATAACATGGATTTACTGAGCCAGAAACCTTGCCTGTAGTGTGCACAACCTCTCACCCAAGTTTCATCGCTATCGGACGAATGGTATGTGAACGCATAGAGGACTTTTTTGATACACTTCGCCCGCCGTCGCTCATTTGTTGAATCTACCTGTGCGATACCTATTGTTAAGTGGATTTACAAACCAGAAACTTTCTATGAAGTGTACACAATATCTCACCCAAGTGTCATCGATATCAGACGAATAGTATATGAACGCACACGGGACTTTGCTGAAACGCTTCGCGCGTCGTCGCTCATTTGTTGAATCTACTCGTGCGCTACCTATTGTAAAATGGTTTTACTAAGCCTGAAACTTTCACTGGAGTGTACATAACAAGTCACCCAAGTTTAGTCGCTCTCGGACGAATGGTATATGAACGCATACGGGACTATTTTGAAACACTTCGCGCGTCGTCGCTCATTTGTTTATTCTACTTGTGCCATACCTGTTGTAAAGTGGATTTTTTAAGCCAAAAACCTTCCCTAAAGTGTACACGACATCTCACCCAAGTGTCATCGCTATCAGACGAATAGTATATGAACGCATACAGGACTTTTTGAAACGCTTCGCACGTCGTCGATCATTTGTTGAATACACTCGTGCGCTACCTATTATAACATGGATTTACTAAGCCAAAAACCTTGCTTGTACAGTACACAATCTCTCACCCAAGTTTCATCGCTGTTGGACGAATGGTATGTGAACGCATACAGGAGTTTGTTGAAACCCTTCGCCCGTCGACGCTCATTTGTTGAATCTACTCGTGCGCTACCTACTGTTAAGTGATTTGCTACGCCAGAAACCTTCCCTGATGTGTACACAACATCTCACCCAAGTTTAGTCTCTATCAGACGAATAGTATATGAACGCATACGGGACTTTGTTGAAACGCTTCGCGCGTCGTCGCTCAATTGTTGATTCTACTCTTGCGCTACCTATTATAATATGGATTTACTAAGACAGAAACCTAGCCTGTAGTGTACACAACCTCTCACCCAAGTTTCATCGCTATCGGACGAATGGTATGTGAACGCATAGAGGACTTTGATGAAACGCTTCGCCCGTCGTTGCTCATTTGTTGAATCTTCTCGTGCGCTACCTATTGTTAAGTGGATTTACTAAGCCAGAAACCTTACCAGAAGTGTACAGAACATCTCACCCAAGTTTCATTGCAATGGGATAAATGGTATATGAACGCATGTGGGACTTTCTTGAAACAAATGCACGCCAGTATGTTGAAGCTACTCGCGCGCATTCTATTGTAAATTGGATTTTCTACGCCTATAACTTTTCCTGGACTGTGCACAACAACTCACCAAAATTTGATTGCAATCGGATGAATTGTATATGAACGCATCGCCATTACGCATTTGTTTTAGCTACTCGCGCGCTATCTATTGTGAAATGGATTAACTATGCCTATGAACATCCCGAAGGGGTTTATAACAACTCACCAAAATTTGATCGTGATCGGATGAAAGGTTTATGAACGCATAAAAGACGAACAGACATTCCATTATATATATATATATATATATATATATATATATATATATATATATATAAGACTAGCTGTACCCGGCATGCGTTGCAATGCCAATCAGTGAAAGTGTTGGCATTGTAACTTTGTATGTTGAAGTGCTATTGGATTCCCAATATTGTTTTTCTTTTCCGTTAACCACCTCTAAACTATTGTAAAATTGATTTACTATCTCAAAAAACTCATGGGAGCGTGCTCAACAACTCACGAAATTTTCATCACCATGAAATAAATGGTATATGAACGCATACGGGACTTTGTTGAAACGATTTGAGCGCCGTCACCCATTTGTTGAATAAACTCGTACGCTACCTATTGTAAAATTGATTTACTAAGTGAAAACCTTCCCTGGCGTGTACACAACAACTCATGAAAGTTTCATCGCAATCGGAAGAATGAGATATGAACGCAGACGGGTTTCTGCTTAAACGATTCGTGCGACGACACTCATTTGTAGATCTACTTGTGCGCCACCCATTGAAAAACGGATTTACTAATACATACACCTTCGTAGGACTGTGTTCAACTCCCCAAAGTTTTATGATAATCGGATGAATGTTATATGAATGCATACGGGACTTGGTTGAAACGATTCACGCGTTGTCGCCCATTAATTGAATGTAATCGTGCTCTACCAATTGTAAAATGGATTTACTAAATCAGAAATCTTTGCGGGAGAGGAAAAAACATTTCTCCAAATTTCATTGCAGTCGCATGAATGGTGTATGAACGCTTACGTTTTTTTTAACGATACCCACGCCGTTATTCATTTGTTGAATCTACTTGTGCGATACCTATTTTAAAGTGGATGTACTAAGCCAGAAACCTTCCCTGAAGTGTACACAACATATCACCCAAGTTTCATCGCTTTCGGACAAATGGTATATGAACACATACCGGACTTTGTTGAAACGCTTCGCGCGCCTTTGCTCATATGTTGAATCTACTTGATCGCTTCCTATTGTAAAATGGATTAACTAAGCCCGAAACCTTCCCTGGAATGTACACAACAACTCACCCAAGTTTAGTCGCTATCAGACGAATGGTATATGAACGTATACGGGACTATGTTGAAACACTTCGCGCGTCGTCGCTCGTTTGTTTAATCTACTTGTGCGATACCTATTGTAAAGTAAATTTACTAACCCAGAAACTTTCCCTGAAGTGTACACAACATCTCATCCAAGTTTCATCGCTATCAGATGAATAGTATATGAACGCAAACGGGACTTTGTTGAAACGCTTCGTGTGTCGTCGCTCATTTGTTGAATCTACTCGTGCGCTACCTGTCATGACATGGATTTACTAAGACAGAAACCTTGCCTGTAGTGTACCCAACCTCTCACCCAAGTTTCATCGCTATCGGACGAACGGTGTGTGTACGCATACAGGGCTTTGTTGAATCGCTTCGCCCGTCGTCGCTCATTTGTTGAATCTACTCGTGCGCTACCTATTGTTAAGTCGATTTACTAAGCCAGACTCCTTCCCTGAGGTGTACACTACATCTCAGCCCAGTTTCATCACTATCAGACGAATAGTATATGAAGGCATACGGGACTTTGTTGAAACGCTTTGCTCGTCGTCGCTCATTTGTTGAATCTACTCGTGCGCTACCTATTATAACATGGATTTACTAAACCAGACACCTTGCCTGTAGTGTACACAACCTCTCACCCAAGTTTCATCGCTATCGGACGATGGTTTGTAAACGCATACAAAACTTTTTTGAAACGCTTCGCCCGTCGTCGCACATTTGTTGAATCTACTCGTGCGCTACCTATTGTTAAGTGGATTTACTAAGCCAGAAACCGTCCATGAAGTGTACACAACATCTCGCCCATGTTTCATCGCTATCAGACGAATAGTATATGAACGCATACGGGACTTACTTGAAACGCTTCGCCTGTCGTCGCTCATTTGTTGAATCTACTCGTGCGCTAACTATTATAACATGGTTTTACTAAGCCAGAAACCTTGCCTGTAGTGTACACAATCTCTCACCCATGTTTCATCGCTATCGGACGAATGGTATGTGAACGCATACAGGACTTTGTTGAAACGCTTCGGCCGTCGTCGCTCATTTGTTGAATCTACTCGTGCGCTACCTATTGTAAAAAGGATTTTCTAAGTCAGAAACATTTCCAGGAGGTTGCACAACAATACAACCAAAGTTTCATAGCAATGGATGAATGCTATATGAACGCATACGGGACTTTGTTTAAGCGATTCGCGTACCTTCACTCATTTGTTGAATCTACTCGTGCCCTACAACTTTCATATTTATTGACCTTTTGAACCTTCTCTGGACTTCCACAAAGAATTCAAGACCAAAATTAGCCAAATCGGTCCAGTCGTTCTCGAGTTTTAGCGAGACTAACCGACAGCAATTCATTTTTATATATATAGAATAGATATGTAACTTTCTTGCGGACACTATAACTACTATCATATTGGTCAAATCATTTATGCATAAAAGAAAGCCGTTTATAGTCTTGGTCAAGTTCGTTAATGGGCTTTTACGAAAAAGTTACGTATCGCTATAATGTTTTTAGTATCCCAACAATGGAATCCATTTTAAGTATGCACTGTTCTTCGGATAAGGGACAAAAGTGTATCTGAGTAAAGGTATTTGATACACCATGAATTGACCAAAGGAGTGGGAAGAATTGAGTTTTGAGAAAAGTAATACATTCTTTAATAGGCGCAATGTCAAATCCGTTTAAAATAGTCAATACTCCTCTAAACATTACCCAAAACGTTTGTCTGAAAGCTGATTTGGTATGACCGACCCTTGCGCCAAGGGATGAGCAAAGTATGTTTGGACTTACTGTATAGGAGTTTGCTCGTCAGCTAAACATGTGGAACTTTTGTAGGAATACATTTGGAAAATTCAGTGTATTGGAAATATTCTTCTTTGCTCGGTGAAATATACCCCCGCCTTCCAGCGCTGAGAGTTATTTTATATTCTTTGTTTTATGTGGAGATCACTTGTAGTTCTTCTATCGTGACTGATGAACCATCACTTAGGAAGTATGTGGGTACTCTGTCTCGCTGGAACTCAGCACGAAAACTCCTGTGTGTCTTCTATCTATTTAAAACCTGCACCTGCAAGTTTTCTAACGCATTCACCGGGCAGCGTCCTGGAAAGTTTGCGACTCAGCTCCGCCTAAGTAGGACAGATAAACATAGCATTTGTTGCTGTCGACGGTTCTGGGCGAAGAAGGGCTTGCTGAATATCTGGTTGCTTTTCAGTGTCGGCTACGCTTATACATTATCTGTTGTAAAACGAGCGAAAATTTGAATGTTTATCTCTGGGAAGCAAAATAACAAGTAGTTAAGGACACAATAAGAGAAATTTACTGATTGAATGCCAGGTTATTGGCATGCATAAGGAATTGAATGATCGTACTTAAAAAAACTGAGGCCGTGTTTCTCGAAAACTTTCTTGATGAATATTTTATGAACGATATGACAAGTTGCGGATGGAAATGGAAGAATCGATATTAAAAGCCGTTAATGATTTGTGGGTAAACGCTATTAAGTACTACTCTTTGCACGGATAAACAGACATACCGTCTGATCATCATTAACAAAATAAACCGTATCTCTTCAAGAGGTTTTGCGAACTAAAGATGAAGATAACAGTTTTCGGCACTATGACGAAAATTGGTCAACGTATAGGATTAAAGAAAGATAAGTTGTCCCCAATACTACAACCTGGGATGTATGAAGTCCCCTGTACTTGCGGAAAAGTCTACATTGGACAAACATAACGGTCCATTCCAGCTCGCATCAAAGAAACATCCGTCTAAACCAACCTGACAAATCAGCTATAGCTGAACATGCCCTGTCTTCAGGGATGCTCATGCGCTTGCCCTTGTTAAGCACAACTGGTGAGTTTTGATGTAGAGTCCTTGTTCACCAGAGTGCCAGTGGACTCGGTCATGTCCCTCATCAAGGATATGTTTCCTGGAGATATTGCCCGATTATTCCATCAATGCTTGTGTTCCAGTTATTTCTTGGGTATGGTAAATTTTACGAGCAGACTGATGGTGTGGCCATGGTAAGTCCACTTTCGCCTGTGGTGGCAAATTTTTTCATTGAACATTTTGAGGGGGGGGGGGGGGAGATTTTTAGACCGTTGAAGCCCAAAACTTTCCTATTGTCAAAGCGTTTATTTTTATGTTTTATTAAAAGCGCTATAGATCGTAGCTGGTTTTTTTTGCAATCCCAAATCACTTCCACATGTTTGCGTGTTCTACAAGAAGTCAGCCGAGTGGTTGGCCAATCAAACTGCCAGCTCAACGGAGTTTCTGTTATCTTCATCGAATTGCAGCACTTCATGGGTCAAGGCATCGCGCTCCAAATCCGAATCGAGTGGCAGTGAGAAAGAAGCACAGCTCGAGCCATAGAGGTTTAGCAATTTAAGCGTCAACTCATAGCTGTGTAAAATCAAACCACGTAGGGATTCGAAAGATCAGCAACGGACCGGTTTATTGAGTTGGTGGTCTGGTCTTTGAATCTTGTCACGCGTACGCTCTTTATTACTTCACAAGTTGCATGTCTTGTTGATGGTTAAACTATATTTTGGGAGCTCTATATAAGTCCAAAACCGTATTGGTTTACAGACTGAGCTCCAGTATTGACTTACAAATATCAACATATTTATTTTAACCTCCTAGTCAATACTATTACACATTTAAACCTCCTAGTCAATACTATTACTCATTTAAAAATCCTAGTCAATACTATTGAACATTTAAACCTCCTAGTCAATTCTGTTACCCATTTAAATCCCCTAGTAAACACTGTTGCACATTTAAACCTCCTAGTCAATACTATTGAACATTTAAACCTCCTAATCAATTCTGTTACCCATTTAAATCCCCTAGTAAACGCCGTTACTCATTTAAACCTCCTAGTCAATACTATTGAACATTTAAACCACCTAGTCAATACTATTGAACATTTAAACCACCTAGTCAATAGTATTACTCATTTAAACCTCCTGGTCAATACTATTACACATTTAAACCTCCTAGTCAATACTGTTGCACATTTAAAACTCCCAGTCAATACTATTACACATTTAAACCTCCTAGTCAATACTATTGAACATTTAAACCTCCTAGTCAATTCTGTTACCCATTTAAATCCCCTAGTAAACACTGTTGCACATTTAAACCTCCTAGTCAATACTATTACACATTTAAACCTCCTAGTCAATAGTATTACACATTTAAACCTCCTGGTCAATACTATTACACATTTAAACCTCCTAGTCAATACTGTTGCACATTTAAAACTCCTAGTCAATACTATTACACATTTAAACCTCCTAGTCAATACTATTGAACATTTAAACCTCCTAGTCAATTCTGTTACCCATTTAAATCCCCTAGTAAAAACTGTTGCACATTTAAACCTCCTATTCAATACTGTTACACATTTAAACCTCCTAGTCAATACTATAGCACATTTAAACCTCCTGGTCCATACTATTGAACATTTAAACCTCCTAGTCAATTCTGTTACTCATTTAAACCACCTAGTAAATACTGTTACTCATTTAAACCTCCTAGTCAATACCATTACACATTTAAACCTCCTATTCAATACTATTACACATTTTAACCTCCTAGTCAATACTATTACACATTTAAACCTCCTATTCAATACTGTTACACATTTAAACCTCCTATTCAATACTGTTACACATTTTAACCTCCTAGTCAATACTATTACACATTTAAACCTCCTAGTCAATACTATTACACATTTAAACCTCCTGGTCAATACTATTGAACATTTAAACCTCCTAGTCAATACTGTTACACATTTAAACCTCCTACTCAATACTATTACACATTTAAACCTCCTATTCAATACTGTTACACATTTAAACCTCCTATTCAATACTGTTACACATTTAAACCTCCTAGTCAATACTGTTACACATTTTAACCTCCTAGTCAATACTATTACACATTTAAACCTCCTAGTCAATACTATTACACATTTAAACCTCCTGGTCAATACTATTGAACATTTAAACCACCTAGTAAATACTGTTACTCATTTAAACCTCCTAGTCAATACTATTACACATTTAAACCTCCTATTCAATACTGTTACACATTTAAACCTCCTAGTCAATACTGCTACACATTTAAACCTCCTAGTCAATACTATTGCACATTTAAACCTACTAGTCAATACTATTACACATTTAAACATCCTAGTCAATAATGTTACACATTTAAACCTCCTATTCAATACTGTTACACATTTAAACATCCTAGTCAATACCATTACACATTTAAACATCCTAGTCAATAATGTTACACATTTAAACCTCCTAGTCTATACTATTGAACATTTAAACCTCCTATTCAATACTGTTACACATTTAAACCTCCTATTCAATACTGGTACACATTTTAACCTCCTAGTCAATACTATTACACATTTAAACATCCTAGTCAATAATGTTACACATTTAAACCTCCTAGTCAATACTATTACACATTTAAACCTCCTATTCAATAATGTTACACATTTAAACCTCCTAGTCAATACTATTACACATTTAAACCTCCTAGTCAATACTATTACACATTTAAACCTCCTGGTCAATACTATTGAACATTTAAACCTCCTAGTCAATTCTGTTACTCATTTAAACCACCTAGTAAATACTGTTACTCATTTAAACCTCCTAGTCAATACTATTACACATTTAAACCTCCTATTCAAAACTGTTACACATTTAAACCTCCTAGTCAATACTGCTACACATTTAAACCTCCTAGTCAATACTATTACACCTTTAAACCACCTAGTCAATACTGCTACACATTTAAACCTCCTAGTCAATACTGATTCAAATTTAAACCTCCTAGTCAATACTGTTACACATTTAAACCTCCTTGTCAATACTGTTACACATTTAAACCTCCTAGTCAATACTGTTACACATTTAAACCTCCTATTCAATACTGTTACACATTTAAACCTCCTAGTCAATACCGTTACACATTTTAACCTCCTAGTCAATACTATTACACATTTAAACCTCCTGGTCAATACTATTGCACATTTAAACCTCCTAGTCAATACTATTACACATTTAAACATCCTAGTCAATAAGGTTACACATTTAAACCTCCTATTCAATACTGTTGCACATTTAAACATCCTAGTCAATACTATTACACATTTAAACATCCTAGTCAATAATGTTACACATTAAAACCTCCTAGTCTATACTATTGAACATTTAAACCTCCTATTCAATACTGTTACACATTTAAACCTCCTAGTCAATACTGTTAACATTGAAACTTCATAGTCTATTCTGTTACCCATTTAAATCCCCTAGTAAACACTGTTACACATTTTAACCTCCTAGTCAATGCTATTACACATTTTAACCTCCTAGTCAATACTGTTACACATTTAAACCTCGTAGTCAATACTGCTACACATTTAAACCTCCTAGTCTATACTATTGAACATTTAAACCTCCTATTCAATACTGTTACACATTTAAATCTCCAATTCAATACTGTTACACATTTTAACCTCCTAGTCAATACTGTTGCACATTTCAACCACCTAGTCAATACTATTGCACATTTAAACCTCCTAGTCAATACTGTTACACATTTAAACCTCCTATTCAATACTGTTACACATTTAAACCTCCTAGTCAATACTGTTACACATTTAAACCTCCTAATCAATACTGTTACACATTTAAACCTCCTACTCAATACTATTACACATTTAAACCTCCTATTCAATACTGTTACACATTTAAACCTCCTATTCAATACTGTTACACATTTAAACCTCCTAGTCGATACTGTTACACATTTTAACCTCCTAGTCAATACTATTACACATTTAAACCTCCTAGTCAATACTATTACACATTTAAACCTCCTGGTCAATACTATTGAACATTTAAACCACCTAGTAAATACTGTTACTCATTTAAACCTCCTAGTCAATACTATTACACATTTAAACCTCCTATTCAATACTGTTACACATTTAAACCTCCTTGTCAATACTGCTACACATTTAAACCTCCTAGTCAATACTATTGCACATTTAAACCTCCTAGTCAATACTATTACACATTTAAACATCCTAGTCAATAATGTTACTCATTTAAACCTCCTATTCATTACTGTTACACATTTAAACATCCTAGTCAATACCATTACACATTTAAACATCCTAGTCAATAATGTTACACATTTAAACCTCCTAGTCTATACTATTGAACATTTAAACCTCCTATTCAATACTGTTACACATTTAAACCTCCTATTCAATACTGGTACACATTTTAACCTCCTAGTCAATACTATTACACATTTAAACATCCTAGTCAATAATGTTACACATTTAAACCTCCTAGTCAATACTATTACACATTTAAACCTCCTATTCAATAATGTTACACATTTAAACCTCCTAGTCAATACTATTACACATTTAAACCTCCTAGTCAATACTATTACACATTTAAACCTCCTGGTCAATACTATCGAACATTTAAACCTCCTAGTCAATTCTGTTACTCATTTAAACCACCTAGTAAATACTGTTACTCATTTAAACCTCCTAGTCAATACTATTACACATTTAAACCTCCTATTCAATACTGTTACACATTTAAACCTCCTAGTCAATACTGTTACACATTTTAACCTCCTAGTCAATACTATTACACATTTAAACCTCCTATTCAATACTGTTATACATTTAAACCTCCTAGTCAATACTGCTACACATTTAAACCTCCTAGTCAATACTATTACACCTTAAAACCACCTAGTCAATACTGCTACACATTTAAACCTCCTAGTCAATACTGATTCACATTTAAACCTCCTAGTCAATACTGTTACACATTTAAACCTCCTAGTCAATACTGTTACACATTTAAACCTCCTAGTCAATACTGTTACACATTTAAACCTCCTATTCAATACTGTTACACATTTAAACCTCCTAGTCAATACCGTTACACATTTCAACCTCCTAGTCAATACTATTACACATTTAAACCTCCTGGTCAATACTATTGCACATTTAAACCTCCTAGTCAATACTATTACACATTTAAACATCCTAGTCAATAATGTTACACATTTAAACCTCCTATTCAATACTGTTGCACATTTAAACATCCTAGTCAATACTATTACACATTTAAACATCCTAGTCAATAATGTTACACATTTAAACCTCCTAGTCTATACTATTGAACATTTAAACCTCCTATTCAATACTGTTACACATTTAAACCTCCTATTCAATACTGTTACACATTTTAACCTCCTACTCAATACTATTACACATTTAAACATCCTAGTCAATATTGTTACACATTTAAACCTCCTATTCAATACTGTTACACATTTAAACCTCCTAGTCAATACTGTTACACATTTAAACCTCCTAGTCAATACTATTACACATTTAAACCTCCTATTCAATACTGTTATACATTTAAACCTCCTAGTCAATACTATTACACATTTAAACCTCCTATTCAATACTGTTACACATTTAAACCTCCTAGTCAATACTGTTACACATTCAAACCTCCTAGTCAATACTGTTACACATTTAAACCTCCTATTCAATACTGTTACACATTTAAACCTCCTATTCAATACTGTTACACATTTAAACCTCCTAGTCAATACTGCTACACATTTAAACCTCATAGTCAATACTGTTACACATTTTAACCTCCTAGTCAATACTGCTACACATTTAAACCTCCTAGTCAATACTATTGCACATTTAAACCTCCTATTCAATCCTGTTACACATTTTAACCTCCTAGTCAATACTATTACACATTTAAACATCCTAGTCAATAATATTACACATTTAAACCTCCTAGTCTATACTATTGAACATTTAAACCTCCTATTCAATACTGTTACACATTTAAACCTCCTAGTCAATACTGTTAACATTGAAACTTCATAGTCAATTCTGTTACCCATTTAAATCCCCTAGTAAACACTGTTACACATTTTAACCTCCTAGTCAATGCTATTACACATTTTAACCTCCTAGTCAATACTGTTACACATTTAAACCTCCTAGTCAATACTGCTACACATTTAAACCTCCTAGTCTATACTATTGAACATTTAAACCTCCTATTCAATACTGTTACACATTTAAACCTCCTATTCAATACTGTTACACATTTAAACCTCCTTGTCAATACTGCTACACATTTAAACCTCCTAGTCTATACTATTGAACATTTAAACCTCCTATTCAATACTCTTACACATTTAAACCTCCTATTCAATACTGTTACACATTTTAACCTCCTAGTCAATAATGTTGCATATTTCAACCACCTAGTCAATACTATTGCACATTTAAACCTCCTAGTCAATACTGTTACACATTTAAACCTCCTAGTCAATACTGCTACACATTTAAACCTCCTAGTCAATACTGTTGCACATTTTAACCTCCTAGTCAATACTGTTACACATTTAAACGTCCTAGTCAATTCTGCTACACATTTAAACCTCCTAGTCAATACTGTTGCACATTTAAACCTCCTAGTCAATATTGCTACACATTTAAACCTCCTAGTCAATACTGTTGCACATTTAAACCTCCTAGTCAATGCTATTACACATTTTAACCTCCTAGTCAATACTGTTACACATTTAAACCTCGTAGTCAATACTGCTACACATTTAAACCTCCTAGTCTATACTATTGAACATTTAAACCTCCTATTCAATACTGTTACACATTTAAACCTCCTAGTCAGTACTGCTACACATTTAAACCTCCTAGTCTGTACTATTGAACATTTAAACCTCCTATTCAATAATGTTACACATTTAAACCTCCTATTCAATACTGTTACACATTTTAACCTCCTAGTCAATACTGTTGCACATTTAAACCACCTAGTCAATACTATTGCACATTTAAACCTCCTAGTCAATACTGTTACACATTAAACCTCCTAGTCAATACTGCTACACATTTAAACCTCCTAGTCTATACTATTGAACATTTAAACCTCCTATTCAATACTGTTACACATTTAAACCTCCTATTCAATACTGTTTCACATTTAAACCTCCTAGTCAATACTATTGCACATTTAAACCTCCTAGTCAATACTATTGCACATTTAAACCTCCTATTCAATACTGTTACACATTTAAACCTCCTATTCAATACTGTTACACATTTAAACCTCCTATTCAATACTGTTACACATTTAAACCTCCTATTCAATACTGTTACACATTTTAACCTCCTAGTCAATACTGTTGCACATTTAAACCTCCTAGTCAATACTGTTACACATTTAAACCTCCTATTCAATACTGTTACACATTTAAACCTCCTAGTCAATACTGCTACACATTTAAACCTCCTAGTCTATACTATTGAACATTTAAACCTCCTATTCAATACTGTTACACATTTAAACCTCCTAGTAAACACTGTTACACATTTTAACCTCTTAGTCAATTCTGTTACTCATTTAAACCACCTAGTAAATACTGTTACACATTTTAACCTCCTAGTCAATACTATTACACATTTAAACATCCTAGTCAATAATGTTACACATTTAAACCTCCTAGTCTATACTATTATACAATTAAACTCCTAGTCAATACTATTACACATTTACCCCTCCTAATCAATACTGTTACACATTTAAACCTTCTAGTCAATACTATTACACATTTAAACATCCTAGTCAATACTGTTACACATTTAAACCTCCTAGTCAATACTATTACACATTTACACCTCCTAATCAATACTGTTACACATTTAAACCTCCTAGTCAATACTGTTACACATTTAAACCTCCTAGTCAATACTATTACACATTTAAACCTCCTAGTCAACACTATTACACATTTAAACCTCCTAGTCAATACTATTACACATTTAAACCTCCCAATCAATACTGTTACACATCTAAACCTCCTAGTCAATAACACCTTATTCAATAACCACAATAGAAGAATATACACATGGATGAGACATGGAGATACAGGGCGTTACCAAATCGACTTCATTATGATCAAGCAGAGGTTTGGAAACCAGATTTTGGATTGTAAAACATATCCTGGTGCTGACATAAACTCTGACCACAATCTGGTTGTAATGAAATGCAGAATACAGTTGAAGAAACTGAAGAAGAGTCAAAAGCCAAAAAGGTGGGCAATAGACGGACTGAAAGTAAAGGATGTAAACGAAAGATTCAAGAAGAGTATAACGGAAGGACTAATGAAAAATCCTAAACGGACTTCAATTGCAGACGAATGGGCACTTTTGAAGAATGAAATAACAAAATCCGCAGAAAAAACATTGGTAAGAAAGAAAGAATAGGTAGAAAACCGTGGATCACTCAGGATATACTAGAATTGATGGATGAAAGGCGGAAAGACAAGAATCTAAGAGATGAATAGGGGAAAGCAGAATACAGACGTCTGAGAAATGAAGTTAACAAGAAGTGCAAGGAAGCGAAAGAAGAATGGTTGAAAGAGAAATGTGCAGGTATAGAAAATTGTCTGAAATTATGAAAAGTAGACACAGCTTATCGAAGGATTAAGAATACTTTTGGGGAAAAGAAGACTAAGTGCTGTAATATTAAGGACACAAATGGAAAGCCTCTAACAGATAGGGAAGAAAAGGTTGAGAGATGGAAAGCTTACATAGAGTGCTTGTATAAGGGAAAGGAGATTGAGAATCATGTAATGGAAAGGGAGGAGGAAATTGATGAGGATGCAAAAGGAGATTTAATATTGAGATCAGAATTTGACAGAGCATTAGAGGGCTTAGGCAGGAACAAAGCACCAGGCATAGATGATATACCGATTGAGTTGCTACGCTGCATAGGAGATGAAGGTCTGATCAGATTATTTCACTTGGTGTGTAGGATTTATGAGACAGGTGAGGTACCCCCTGATTTCAAGAAGAATGTTATCATCCCTATACCAAAGAAAGTGGGAGCTGACAGATGTGAAGATTACCGTACAATCAGCTTGATTACTCATGCTTCAAAGATCCTGTCTAGAATAATTTACAAGAGGATTGAAAGCCAGATAGAAACGGAGTTGGGTGAAGACCAGTTTGGTTTCAGGAGAAATGTAGGAACAAGGGAAGCTGTACTAAGTCTTAGGCTGATTTTGGAAGGTAGAATAAGGAAAGGTAAGAGAACGTTCATGGCATTTGTAGACTTAGAAAAGGCTTTTGATAACGTTGATTGGACTAAATTGTTTGACATTTTGAAATCTATTGGAATAAAGTACAGGGATAGGAGGGTGATATACAATCTATACAGACACCAGACAGCAGTCGTTCGAGCTGAAGGACATGAGAGAGAAGCTGGTATTCAGAAAGGTGTAAGGCAAGGCTGCAACTTATCACCCATACTTTTCAATCTTTACATTGAACAAGCAATGAAGGAAATTGGAGAAAAATTTAAAGTGGGAGTGAAGATTCAAGGAGAAATAATTTCAACTCTGAGATTTGCTGATGACATCGTCATCTTGGCCGACATGCCTGAGGATTTGAATCAGTTTTTGAATGGTATGGACTCCGTCTTACAGGATGAATACATGATGAAAATTAATAAATGTAAAACAAAAATACTGGAATGCAGCCGAAATAAATCAGAAACTTCTATGGAGATCTAATTGGCAGGTGAAAAGCTGAAGGAAGTTGGAGACTTCTGTTACTTAGGAAGCAGAATAACCAGTGATGGACGAAGCAAAGAGGATATAAAAAGTAGGTTGGCTCAGGCAAGGAAAGCCTTCCTACAAAAAAGGAATCTGTAGACATCGAATATAGATTTAGGTATTAGGAAGTCATTTTTGAAAGCCTTTGTCTGGAGCGTGGCGCTCTATGGAAGTGAAACTTGGACTATTGGTGCAGCAGAAAAGAGGAGAATTGAAGCATTTGAAATGTGGTGTTACAGGAGAATGATGAAGATCAGATGGGTAGATAGGGTTACAAACGAAGAGGTATTAAGGCGAGTGGGAGAGGAGAGATGTTTCTGGCGACTGCTAATGAAGAGAAGAGATAGGTTGGTAGGACACATACTAAGACACCCAGGAATAGCAAGCTTAGTTATGGAAGGAAGGGTCGAGGACAAGAACTGTAGGGGTAGACCAAGGTTAGAATATGTTAAACAGATTGCCTCGGATGTAGGGTGTGGTAGCTATGTAGAGATGAAACGATTAGCTCAGGACAGGGAGGCATCGAGATCTGCATCAAACCAGTCAAAAGACTGAAGACTCAAACAACAACAGTCAATACTATTACACATTTAAACCTCTAGTCAATACTATTACACATTTAAACCTCCCAGTCAATACTGTTACACATTTAAACCTCCTAGTCAATACTATTGCACATTTAAACCTCCTAGTCAATACTGTTACACATTTAAACCTCCTAGTCAATACTATTGCACATTTAAACCTCCTAGTCAATACTGTTACACATTTAAACCTCCTAGTCAATACTGTTACACATTTAAACCTCCTAGTCAATACTATTACACATTTAAACCTCCTAGTCCATACTGTTACACATTTAAACCTCCTAGTCAATACTGTTACACATTTAAACCTCCTAGTCAATACTATTGCACATTTAAACCCCCTAGTCAATACTATTACACATTTAAACCTCCTAGTCAATACTATTACACATTTAAACCTCCTAGTCAATACTGTTACACATTTAAACACCTAGTCAATACTGTTACACATTTAAACCCCCTAGTCAATACTATTACACATTTAAACCTCCTAGTCAATACTATTGCACATTTAAACCTCCTAGTCAATACTATTACACATTTAAACCTCCTAGTCCGCCTAATTTGCTGAGATGCGGTATCGTAAGAATGCTACAAAAGGAACAAGATGTTCCGTGACGAACTAAAGAGCCTACTTTCCTTAAATTTGAGATTCATGCCAATGATTAATCTATATTGACCTATGTAGAATAATTATGAAATTATGTTGGCAATATCGAAATTTCTAATTAGTTCGTAATATACCTGGCATAATGTATCCTAATGGAGCACTACTGTTGGCAGCCCTAGTGACTGAATAGATGCTTAGTTCCATTTCTTCATTCAAACTTTGGTTGTAGTCCAGTAGATAGTATGGACGTTACATGCAGTTAGACATGTGATCTATCAGTTTACGTAAAATCATTTTGGCAACAATGTCATTCCTGGGTTGGTCAGAAATAATATGAAATATTATGATCCATTGTTGTGCCAATTTCGGATTAAATCCAATTGTTAGTATAGATGTTGCATGTATTTTAAAATTGGACCTATCAGCAGGCTAAGTATCATGTTGGCAGCACTTTCGTAAATACGTTACTCCAAATTAATATAAAATATCAGATCCTATACGTGTGCAAAGTTTTTAGCTGCTGGCTTGCATACTTTCTGATATATTGATATTAGGGTAAAAATATAGAGACAGCATTTGTTAATAGTTGGCAGCCCTGGTTGCTCGTAAGAATACGCATAGTCATATCTGTTATGGTACACATAGCACATACGAAATTTGGTTGAAATCCAATTGATAGTATAGAAGTTACATGTATTTATAAATTGGTCCTATCAGTTGGCTTAGAATCTTGTTGGAAACACTGACGTGAATTAATTACTCCAAATTAATCTAGAGTGTCAGATACTATACGTGTCGGCTTGCATACTTTCTGATATATTGGTATTTGGATTAAAAAAAATAAAGAGAGTATATATTAACAGTTGGTAGCCCTGGTGGCTCTTAAGAATACGTTTTGTCATATCTGGTTATGTACACCTAATACATACGCAATTCACTTGAAATCCATTTGATAGTGTAGACGTTATATGCATTTAACAATTGGACCTATAAGGAGGCTTTAAATAATTTTGGCAACACTGTCATGTAAGGCCTCCTGGAAATTAAACTGATATATTATTGTGTGTATGTGTGCCAATTTTGGACTAGCTCCCATGCATACGTTCCAAGATATGCAACATGGAGCTCAAATTTCAATTGTGGCTTTTCAGCAGTTGGTAGCACTGACATCATTTTCAAATATGGCCTGGAGATATTCAGGAAGATAACTTTAATCATACTGTGCTTGTTAGGGGAGGTTATCTGGTCACCACCAACCGTGCGTTGCCTCCCAGATAACCCAATGGACACCTCGGTCCTACAGATACCCTGGTCTTACAGACCAATCGATAAGTACGTGCCTCTGCACTGAATCTAGTGTTCCGGCGTCAATGCTTCCTGAGTCGTGTAGCTACTACTTACTTCCTGTTCGCATCTCTGCGATGTTATACTTTTATCAAATGACTATTAAATATTTATTAGGCCAACACATCGTGGCAAATTATGCACAATGACCGTAGATGATACGTTGTAGTTTGCACATTAAAGATACAATCTTTCATCTTGTAGAAAAAATATTTGGAGCATCTGAGTAAAGTCGAAAGTGCCTCTGAAGCTAGAGCATGCTACGAATTGTATTTTGGCTGCGGCTATTGGAGCCAATACACCATGCCCAATCTTATCTCCTTCAATAGGATGCGTGCTAGAGATATCTGATTCGGGAGAGTTTGAAAATGACGTGGGAAAGTATGCGTCGTCGGATCTGTGGACTCCCGACATCTTTGACGTTACCCGGAGACTCCATCAACATCACGGACATTCTCGCTATTGCCAACAGCATTGGATCGCACTCTTCTGATGTATCCTTCTCTGGGCGTTATGATCCTACATTTGTGACTCTGAAGCGGGAGCCAGAGGCTCACCCCTTGTCGTTTGCCACTGCTGCTAAGGAGTGCTACAATGTGCTCTGTGCAGGGAGATAACATGCATAATGAAATGTTGAGACATCTGTGCGATGCCAGTATAAAGCAACTGTTGATCCGCTTCAATCATATATGGATTGAAGGGGAGTTTCCATCTCAATGGCGAGAGGGGACCTTGATACCGATTCACAAAGCTTGAAAGGATCCCAAGCTTACCAGCAGCTATATGACAATTTGCTTGACGAATGGCCTCCGTAAGCTGCTGGAGAAGATCGGTAACCGTCGGCTGGTTAATCTCTTAGAGGAGAGGGGCCTCTTGTCTGAGTGCCAGTGTGCATTTCGCTCTCATAGGTCCACTACTGAACATCTGGTGCGATTTGAGAGCGCCATACAGGAGATATTTCTCCGAAAGTCTTTTGCACCTTTCACGACTGTGGACTCCGTGGAAATCTACCAATCTTTATTGCGAATTTTTTGTCCGTCCAACTCACTCGTGTAAGAGTCAGTAGTACATTATCGCAAATTATCACCCAGGAAAATGGAGTACCTTAGGGTTCTGTGCTGAGTATCACCTTGTTCGTGGTTGCTATAAATGGCATTGGTGCCATCGCTGGCCCATGGTAGTTCCATCGCTGTATGTTAACGATTCAGCTCTATATTACAGATCTTGAAGTATGGCAATCCTGGAACGGCAGTTTCAGCTAGCTATTAACCGGACCGCCAGGTTTGCTCACGACCGAGGTTTCGTTTTTCAGTTGCGAAAGCTTCCAACATCCATTCTTGTCGGCTCCGGGGGCAATATTTGCAACCTGAACCATATCTCAGGGATGCTGCGTTGCCGGTGGTTGACATCGCTTCCTGGGGCAAATTTACGTGGCAGCACCATATACGGCAACTAAAAACGATTTGCCTCAGGAAACTGAACTTGATCAAGTTTCTTATTCGCACTACGTGTGGTCCTCCTGCGGTTTTACCAAGCCCTCGTCCTGTCCCGGATCGGCTATGGTTCCGTGGCATATGGTTCAGCAAGCCCGGCAAACTTGAGAATGCTGTACAGTATCTACCATAGTGGTGATAGGATGGTTACCGGTGCTTTCCGGACCAGGTCGATTCCCAGCCTACTCGCCGAATCTGGTGTACCTCCTCACAATTATAGATGCGAGCATGTGCTTTTAGAATATGCTGCCAATATGCGTCAAATGCCGTAACATCCGAGCTATCGAGCTCTCTTCAGTACCCAATACCATCAGAGGTATGCACACCAACCTCGCGCCACCCGGTCGGTTGCTATTAGACTAGAATGAATTGGGCGGGGCTGTAGGTCCCTCTTTGATCCGGACACCTATCAAGGTGCCCCCGTGGCAAGTCCCGCGTCCGGAAATTTGGTTAGTTATACACCGAGGTCCTAAGGTGCACACGGATGCGTTTGTGTATGGGAGGCATTTCTACAGCATAGTTCACCTATTTCCGGACGCTGACTTTCTGTACACGTATGTTTCGAAGTTGGACGAGAAGGTGCGTTGTGCTCCCGGAATTGATGGTGCGAATTCCAAAATCTTGTTGCCTGTGGCCTGTTGCGAGTTTACTACGGACATCGTTACCATTTATGAAGCTCTGCAGGTTGCACTACAGAATGCACGAATCCAGTTTCTCGTGTGTACAAGTCTTTGAGTTCGATGCAGTCAATTCCAACATGGTTCATGCAACAATCCTTAGAGCAGCGAAACCACGACCTACTAGCCGGGTAGTGTCACGCTTTTTGCGGCTTCCGAGCCGCATGGGAATTGCGGGAACTGAGTTAGCGGATCAAGATGCTAAAGAGCTCGCAGCACTACCACCTCGACCAATGGAAGTACCCGCTAGAGATATTCGCGCTCAGTTACGCCGACAAGTACTGGCATTCGGGGAAGTTAGAGGATAGCTGACCCAATGCCAAATAAACTGAAAGCATCAAGGGAACTACTTCCGTGTGGCGGAGCTCTTTCCAATTTCGGAGGGAGTCCATCATTTTGTGCAGGCTCCGGAGAAGCCATGGAAGATCCATCCACTGGTACCGCATGAGGAGGGAAGACCACCAACTTTGTACCTGTGGAGCCGTATTCACCGTGGCCCTCATTTTAACCAAGTGAGTGATTCCAGCTGACTTACGAAAATCCTTGGCGGCCAAGCGAACTTGAAGGTTTTAAATAGACTTTTCTCGCGATTTAATTATCCAAACGCAATGAAACTTGGCACAGCTAATGTTTATACACATTGTAATGCACTAGTATCTAACTTAGTTCAATTGTGTAGATAACTTAAATATGGCGGCTGTGCGAAACTTTACATAAGGTTTTTATTTCTTGTGACGTAATCATGCGACCGATGTCAAAGTTTGAATAATGAACCTACGCAATAATTTGCCTTTAATGTTACGTGACTCTATGGCCTATACATATAACAATCCAACATGGCGACCATCCGAATTATTTAGACGGTTCTCAATATCTACGAATCTATTACAGCAATCAAACTGAATTTTATATGTTCATAGGGGTGAAGGACATGAGAGAGAAGCTGATATTCAGAAAGGTCTTAGGCAAGGCTGCAACTTATCACCCATACTTTTCAATTTTTACATTGAACAAGCAATGAAGGAAATTAGAGAAAAATTTAAAGTGGGAGTGAAGATTCAAGGAGAAATAATTTCAACTCTGAGATTTGTTGATGACATCGTCATCTTGGCCGACAGGCCTGAGAATTTGAATGAGTTTTTTTCTTACGGAAAGAATACCTGATGAAAATTAATAATTGTAAAACAAAAATACTAGAATGCAGCCGAAATAAATCAGAAACCTCTATGGTCATCAAATTGGCAGGTGAAAAGCTGAAGGAAGTAGGAGACTTCTATTACTTAGGAAGCAAAATAACCAGTGATGGAGGAAGCAAAGAGGATATAAAAAGTAGGTTGGCTCAGGCAAGGAAAGCATTTCTACAAAAAAGGAATCTGTTGACATCGAATATAGATTTAGGTATTAGGAAGTCATTTTTGAAAGCCTTCGTCTGGAGCGTGGCGCTGTATGGAAGTGAAATTTGGACTATTGGTGCAGCAGAAAAGAGGAGAATTGAAGCATTTGAAATGGGGTGTTACAGGAGAATGATGAAGATCAGATGGGTAGATAGGGTTACAAACGAAGAGGTATTAAGACAAGCGGGAGAGGAGAAACGTTTCTGGCGACTGCTAATGAAAAGAAGAGATTGGTTAGTAGGACACATACTAAGACACCCAGGAATAGCAAGCTTAGTTATGGAAGGAAGGGTCGAGGACAAGAACTGTAGGGGTAGACCAAGGTTAGAATATGTTAAACAGATTGCCTCGGATGTAGGGTGTGGTAGCTATGTAGAGATGAAACGATTAGCTCAGGACAGGGAGGCGTGGTGAGCTGCATCAAACCAGTCAAATGACTGAAGACTCAAACAACAACAGGGTCTACGAACATTAGTTCACCTATAGGACTTTCAATAACCTTGTACCGGGTGAGTTAGCCGTGGTCGTTACGGCATGACTGCTGGCAGTCGCTCACATCCGGGAGGCGAGGAGGTTCGAATCCCCCGCCGGCAACCATGAACGTGGTCTTCTGTGGTTTCCCAATTTCCTTCCAGGCAAATGCTGTGGTTGGTCCCTAACTATTGGCCACAGCTGCTACCTTCCAGCTCCTCGACCTTCCCTTCAAACTTTCCTCCCTAACGTTACTTGTAGCTCACCCATTGGGTATCCGGCTCGAAGCAGCTACAAAACTGGCGAGCCGAACATGTCCTCGGACACTACCGGCACTAAAAGCTATACGCTAAAAAATAAAATAAAAACCCGGTGATCACAAATCCAACATGGCAGCGACGCGAAATATGAATATTCACATGGACGTTTCTCGCGATTTAACCATCCGGGTGCAGTGAAACTTGGTACAGTAAATACTGATACAAATGTTCATCCACTGACATCTAATTTATTTCAATTGTTTGCATAACCACAATATGGTAGCTGTGCAAAATTTTCGATTGAAGTTTGAATTCTACACGTACACAATAATCTTCATTTAACAGTACATAACTCTAAGACCTACATATATAGAAATCCAAGAAGGCGAATATCAGCAAAATTTGTCGTTTCTCAATATCTACGAGTCTATTACAGCAATCAAACTGAAATTTTGTATGTTGATAGTGGCAATTAACATAAGTAAGATATATGAAAATAGGCTTAATTCTTCACGAAACTACTTGTTGATATATTGATATTTGTTATTTGTTATTTACTTAGTACTAGCATTAGAAATTCTCCACAGATCGGTGAACATCCTAACAAGAGATAAATTTCGAGCCACCATCAATCAACATAGTAACAAGAAGAGACAAATGTCAATTTATAGTGGAAAGATGCCAAGCATATGCAGAACGTGCGGAGCACACCTTAAAAGAAAAGACGATTTAAAGGAACACATGATGTTCCATTGTGGTCTAAAGCCACACTCCTGTGGTAGGTGCGACGCATCCTTCAATGATAAGAGCAACTTGAAAAAACACATGTTAATCCATAGTGGACTGAAGCCACACTCCTGTGGTACGTGTGGAGCAATCTTTACTCGAAAAGACCATTTGAAAACACACATGTTAATCCGTAGTGGACTGAAGCCACACTCCTGTGGTATATGCGGAGCATCCTTCTTTCGGACGGGCAATTTGAAAAAAACACATGTTAATCCATAGTGGTCTGAAGCCACACTCCTGTGGTACGTGTGGAGCGTCCTTTACTGAGAAGTGCGGTTTGAAAAAGCACATGTTGATCCATAGTGGACTGAAGCCATATTCATGTGGTACGTACGAAGCATCCTTTTCTTATAAGAGAAACTTGATAAGACACATGTTAATCCATAGTGGACTGAAGCCACACTCCTATGGTACCTGCGAAGCATCTTTCACTGATAAGAGCAACTTGAAAAAACACTTGTTAATCCATAGTGGTCTGAAGCCACACTCCTGTGGTACCTGCGAAGCATCTTTCACTGATAAGAGCAACTTTAAAAAACACTTGTTAATCCATATTGGACTGAAGCCATACTCCTGTGGTACGTGTGGAGCGTCATTTACTGAGAAGGGCAGTTTGAAAAAGCACATGCTGATCCATAGTGGACTGAAGCCACACTCCTGTCGTACGTGTGGAGCATCCTTTACTCGGGAGAGAAGTTTGAAAATGCACATGTTTATCCATAGTGGTCTGAAGCCATATTCATGTGGTACGTGCGAAGCATCCTTTACTGATAAGAGCAGCTTGAAAAAACACATGTTAATCCATAGTGGACTGATGCCACACTCCTGTGGTACGTGCGGAACAAACTTTACTCGTAAGGACAGTTTGAGAAGACACATGTTAATCCATATATAAGAATTTATTGCTGCCGAATGGCCAAAAGAAGAGAATTTACATCTTACTGTACTCAGTCAATGATAATGTTCTTTTGGAGCACTTTGATAGGTGGTACCTGTCACATTTCTTGTTACACAGCTCACATACACAGCTTTCGCTTGGGTTATAGTACGATTTTCTTGCTCTGTGATGAAAACCGTGGTTGGCGTGTCTCGTCACGACATGTCTCAGTTCCTTGTTTTCTTCATCCAGTTCCTGTCTACCATGGCGCTTGTAGCGTAGAAGTCCGGATCTATATCTTCACTCTTGGCTTTCCTCCTCTTCAGATGTTTAGAGTAATGTTTTGTAGCTGGTAGAAGCAGTTGGGTCCTTAGGTCTTCTGCGTAGTAGGTCTCCTTTGTTAGTCTATAGACCATTCTTGTTGGTGCTGCTTTTCGCACTCTCAGTGCATTTTTTGAGGAAGCGGGCTTTGACTCGTTCTATTTTATCAAAGTCACTAAGTTTTAGACTTTCCCAGATCAGTTCTAATCCGTACGTTACTATAGGGGATATGGCGGCGTTAAAAAGTCTCATTTCTGTAACTAGGGACAGAACTGGAAGGTTCTTTATGGCTGAGATTGCTCTTGTGGCAGCTGCAGTTCTCTCCTGAATATGGCATCTAAACGACTTTGTAGTAGTTTGCAAGGTAATTCCAAGATACCTAATTTGATTGTCAATTTTCAGATGTTTTCCATTAAGAGTAAGGAAGTCGCTACCTGCAATTTTTCCTCGTTTCCGATATGTCATTTGTACTGTCTTCTCCAAATTAAGGGTGAGGCGGTTTTCCAGTACCCATTTCTCCAGCTCTATTAGGGCTCGTTGCAGGTCATTTCTATTTGGTGATCCCAACCCCATGTCATCCGCGTATACGATAAGTTTCGTATTCGCTGTGCGCTGAAGGATGTCTGTAATGTCTGCTGTAGCGATGTTGAACAACATGGGGCTCATTGGATCTCCCTGCAGGACTCCACTTGTTTGTTCGAACGTGTCTGATACGTCGACTGTATCCTCAATCTGTACAAAATTGACTTTTAAAATGTTTTCAATTGTTCTGACAAGAGGATGTGTTGTCCCAATCATGTCTTTCAATTTTGTCATCAGTATTTCCCTGTTTAGGAGGTCGAACGCCTTCGTATAGTCAATAAAGACAGCGTAGTATTTTCCGTTCGGATGTCTCAAAGCTTCTTCTGTTTCTTCCAGGAGGTATCTGACTGCTTGTGTTGTGTTTCTACCTCGTATGAAACCAAACTGGCATTCAGGAATATTTGCTAATGTTTCCAGTTTTGACGCTAGGATTTTTGTATATATCTTAAAGATATTATATTCCAGTGCGATTCCCCTGTATGAGTTAGGGTCGTTCGTATCTCCTTTCCCTTTGTATAGAGTCCTGATGGATGATATTCTCCAACAGTCCGGGATCGTTCCAGACTTTAGGCATTCATTGAATAATTTTGTCCAAATTGGTACCAAGGTCTCTTGTGATTGTTTTAGGTGTTCCATGTGTATTTGATCTAGGCCTGAGGCCTTTTTGTTTTTCGTTTGATGTGTCGCCTGTGTTACTTCTGCTGTTGTTATTTGCATGGTTTGCTCCGTTTGTTCCTGGATGTCTTGTTTTTCTTGCTCTTTTGAGGATATCGCGCCCACTTTGAAGGCGCATGTTTTGTTCTCCTGTTTCAGTAGTTTTTTGAAATGTGTCTCCCACCTGTCCATTGGAATTTCTTTCGGTCTGGTTGCGATTTTCCATAGTAGTCTGCAGCAAAACACACCTTTTAATCCATAGTGGTCCGATGTCACATTCCTGTGGTACGTGCGGAAAGAACTTGACTCATAAGGGCGGTTTGAGAAGACACATGTTAATTCCATAGTGGTCTGCAGCCAAATTCATGTAGTACATGTTCAGAAACATTTCAAGGCTATCTTAAATTCCACCTGGAAATCCATAGTGGTCTTACGCCAGACTCCTGTGGAATATGCGGAGCATACTTATTATGGATATCTCACTTGAGAACACACACTTTAATCCATAGTGCTCGGAAGCGATATTCTTGTGGTACATGTGGAGCTAACTTTACCCTAAATGGTAATCGGAAAACACACATGTTAAGCCATAGTGGTCTAATGCCATATTGATGTGCTATATGCGGAGCTAACTTGACTTTAAAAGGTAATCCGAAAAAACACATGTCAATTCATAATGTCTAAAGCCACATTCATGTGTTAATACGGAACAAACTTGACATGAAAACGCAGTTTCAAAAGACACATGTTAATCCATGGTGGTCGAAAGATTTATACATGTGGTACATGCTGAGCAATCTTTATTGGGAAAGGAACTTCGAAAGCACACATGTATATCCATAGTGATCTAACACCATAATCGATTGGTACGTGCCGAGCAAACTTTACTAAAAAATGTTATCTAAAGTCAGACATGGTATCCATAGTGTTATTAAGCCACATTCGTGTGGTACATGCGGAGCGAACTCGACTAAAGAAGGCGGTTTGAAAAAACACAAGATACTCCATAGTGGCCTTGGGGCCATATAATGTAGAACATGTGGAGAAAGTTTTTCGAATAATCAATCCTTGAAAAAAGTGACAGTCAGTCTGAAAGACTAGATTTTGTATCATTTTAAATGCTACAAATGCTGAAAAATGCTAGAAAGGCTGGAGGCTCCTCGCTTCGCTCGAAGCCAAAGACTCTTGACATGTTAGAAAAGTATCTGCATAATACTTATATTGCTTATCTTGTTTCAAATTACTCGCGAAGGGCATGTGCAAACCAAGGGCAAAGCAAGGTCCAGCGCGGGGAATGCCGCACGCTCACCAGAGCGGGTGGGGACTTGCCCCTTCCATCCAGTCTATAAACACTTACAGTGGGCGATGTTTTGACGATAGAGATTTGCTCTCGCGGGCTTTTTTTTTTGTAGAACTTTTCATGCTGACCAATTCTTACGCTCATAGTATAATGATATGTTAAACGGTTTGTCCAGCGTAAGCTTAAGAAGCGCACGGACGCCAAGTTTGTTTTCGACTTTTTTCACTTAAATCGTTACTGCTTGGCTTCCTTTGATCATACATAAATTATTTTCTACAGAATATTTTATCAAGACATCCTTTACAGAATGTTGAAATCCGCATCAAAATCCATCCAGTGGTTCTCGAGATTACCTGTGACATCCAAGAATCGGGGAATTTTGTCTTATACTAACGAAGTAGAGATTGTCGGGGTACACATGCACCCAGCGGTACTATTTCGTCACACTCCTCAGTGCATCTGTCCGTCCGTCACCGTAACGTAATGCCAGACTCCAGCGTAACGCCGAAGTCGACTAGATCATTTAAGATGATAAAAACACATCGTAATTCATAGTGGTTTCAAGTCCTGAAATCCGATTCGTGTTGTACATGCGGAAGCTACTTTTGAAAATAATTTTTGAATAAACTTTTGCGTAGAGGATTTTTCAACGAATTGAAAATTAACGCAAAAAACATGACCCATCCTGGGTATTTACCACCCACATGTTCTTCATGTGCCGTAAACATTACTGAAAAATGATCATTACATACTATTCATATCGGTTTAGCCCCATACTCGGGTGGCATATGCGCAGCTAAGTGTACACCGAAAGTGCCTTTTGAGAGACGCATGTTACTTCATAGTTGGCAGAAAGCATATTTGAGTATTATGTGAAGAGCAGTTTTCATTTAGAAAAGGTATTTGAATACACATGCAACTCATGCTGGTCAAAATCATTATTCATATAGTCAGTAAGAAGCGAAATTAGCTAAATGAGGTTCATTGAAAAGTCGTCGCTTCATTCATTTTGGCACAATTAATAATTATGATGCACTTCCGGGAAAAAGTGCGCAGAAAAGTTTTGTGTTACACATTTCAAATTGATTGTGGCCGGAAGTCCTATTTATGTAGAATCTGCCATCCAAAATTCATACCCAAGAAACACATATACGAGTATATGAGTAATTTTTAAGATTCATAACCAATAGTAGCCAACAAAAAGAAACGTAAAAAAAGTCAAACCCCTGGCACTATACAGCCCATGACGGGCTAAGGCCGACCAAGCTACCACTGCCCAGCCATTTGGCCTGCAGATATTGGGGTGACGCGTGATCAGCGCTTCGGGTCCCCTCGGCCGTTAATCTTGGTATTCGTGATCGGGGCGCTGTCTCACTGTCAGACAGCTACTCAATTGTCCTCACGAGGCTGAGTGCACCCTGTTCCAACCCTCGCGTCAGTTTTAAAATCCCTGACGGAGCCGGGGATTGAACCCGGGGCCTCCTGGTGAGAGGCAGGCGCGCTACCCCAACACCACGGGGTCTGCTATTGTAGCCATCAGTCACATATAATTCTGGAGAAAGAAAATTTACTCTTTGTACTTGTGAAAATAATTAACTAAATTGATTTACGATATTTTCGTGGCAATGAAGGGAGACAGTTCATTTATTGCTTAAAAATTAATGTTTCCTCATTGGCCCAGCATTCATTGACAAAGAAGGTTCTAAAGACAACCTGGATATCCGTAGCCGCTGGAAGACACTTTCACAATATATTGTTAGTTTCCGAGATCTGGTGAGAGTTGATGCTGTGTTACAGAGTACGTAACTCAGGACGCCCAAGTGCAATGGGCCTCTCCGAGTATTCCGGAAAGTCAGTTGCTCATGTTAAACTTGTAGTAAGGCGCCTAATAATACTTTCAATTTTTATGTATTGTAATGTGTTCTCGACCCATCATTGAGCTCAACGTCAGCTTGAATGTGTGGAAATGCACAATTGTTGCAAGGCATATAAATGAATGCTTAGAAATTGTTAATCATTAGTTTATATCATATCCCTGAAAAGAAACTATGGAAGCCCTGCAGACTTTCAATTATCCTAACTCGTTGAATAATAATGAAAACTTATAGTTAAAAATACCCTTGAAGAAATTACTACGATATGTAGTTAAGCCATGTATTATGAACTAACGAAGATGATTTTATTTCTTAATTACAAATATGCATATACATATGGGAATGGCATCAGACAAACTGGGGATGCTCATTAAAAACTAAAGA
The DNA here is from genome assembly GCA_946902985.2 of Meconema thalassinum. Lineage (NCBI taxonomy): Eukaryota > Metazoa > Arthropoda > Insecta > Orthoptera > Tettigoniidae > Meconema > Meconema thalassinum. The sequence continues at coordinate 21,510,589 of OX336391.1, forward strand.
AGACAGGACTTCCGCGTTAATAAGGAGCAATTTTGATTCATTTGTTTTTTGGAAAAATATGTGTCCTAAAATTGTTATTGAATTATACATTTCAAGTTGTTCATGGCCTTTCAGGTAAATAACTGGACAGATGACTACATGAGAACAGTGTGAGCACGTGTTCAGGTCTCAGGGGTTATATACTACACTCTGTCCCCATGTTCCACGTAATGGATTTGGGAAAGGTTCAGTTGACTACACAGAACACAAAGCGAAAAATACAAATTGAAAGAAAAATAATTTCACGCTTATCAACTAAGAAGAAAGTTTGTAAAAAAGAAATATAACGCACTTCCTGAAAAGGAAAAATATCTAAAAGAGTGATCAGCTTATCGCAAAACAAAGGAAAGCGCAGTCTCAAGTCTGGCTGAGAGTCTTTGTTCTCTTTGACTGTGGAGAAATAAATACAATTAAGAATTATACCCTATCTATGCACTATCATTACTTAAATTAAATGTGTCGTTATTCAAGAAAATTAAATAATGATATGCATTAAATTTTCCGTATTCCTTTGTTCTTTCATTAACTACATTAACTACTTGTTCGGATTATGTTTCACACACTTATCATCCTCGGGAACATTATTTTTAAGTCACGATGAGGTTCATTTCAAATTGGATCGAGTCAAAAAATGTCTTCAATAGATTTTCACAATTCTCTGTAAGTGGAAGGCTTTCTGACGAGAATTATTATTATTACTTGGCATAGAATAATATTCTGACACCTGGAAAACTATTTAATAGAAGAGTCATCAAACATTTATTTCATTATTATCAACTATTTAATTATTAACAATTGAAAATTTTTATTTAGTGAATTTACCACTTATTCAACACTGTGAGCTTAATTAATTCATAACACTGAATTTGATTAAGTCATTCCATGAACTTGTTATACCATTAAATGTGACGTCTTTTTACCATATCTGAAATCAATGTTTCGTATGGTAAGGGGCCGATAACCTAGATGTTAGGCCCTTTCAAAAACCATTTATCAGCATCATGTTTCATAATGACAAATATTACTTGGCGTGGAAGCCTATTAGTTTGATTGGACCTAATGTTTACTCATCTGAAGCTTTTGCATCACATTATTTACAGCATTGCTACCACGGCAACCTGTACAATATATAAGTGGGCTCACCACTAAACCATCTGAGCTCACTCTCAGGAAACACACATATTATAAACAATAGGATTGATCATGACATACGCTTAAGGAAACTGTCACTGTATGGACTTTCCCCACAGCTGTAAAGATTGACATCATCTCACCTTAAAGGTATAAAGTGTGCCGTCTGGCCTTTCGCAATATGTAGTTCACAGTGGAAGTGGGTACCAATTAGCCTAGCACTGGGCCCATTAAACCGGACCAAGGTTATAAAGATATCAGAAGCGTTGGATTGAACGTACATTCACTGCCATGTGAGTGCAAGTTCTATTCGAATGCGCTATTCATTATGGGCCTTAGCTTAGCCTAATGAAAATAAAGACTAAATAAGGTACACATACTCAACACATAGGCAAAGGAGAGGTAATATATTGGCCAAAGAGATAACATCAAGGAATGACGAGGAAGCATTACATGCTATGAATGAGGTTAAGTGGACGTCAAACATGTGATGTTAGGCAAAATAACGGGCGAAAGGACCGAAACGTAAATGTTATGATCGATAGGAGATAACGGTAAAGGGGGGGGGGGACACATTTGGGATAGTATACTCGTAAAGAGTAAAATTACATTTGGAAAAATAAAGATTAAAAGGGCTAGACAAAGAGTCGGGAAGGGTGAGTCTACCGCCAAAGAAGCGAACGGTAGCTCAAATAGCCCTGAAGGAGATGAGGGAGTGCGAGGGGGACGGAGTTTTAATCAAAGCGCGCGTAGATATGACGTAAAATAATAAATAGAAAAAGGGGCAAGTAACCAATATTAAAAATAATTACGAGAAAGGTATCGCAACTCAAAATAAAAGATATCCATCAAAATAAGTTACGTCAGAAAGGGAGGACTTGCATATGAAAACGCAATCCTAAGATAAGAGGCAAACAAATGATAAGAGATATGGCATAGGTCTTACTGTTGAACACACTCTACTCAGTAAACCAGACCAAATACCTACACAAAAGATACGACGAAATGGGGACAAAGAATAATGGGAACGAAACAGATACTCCATGGACATACTAGAATAGGCGATTCGCCCTAGGATTCCATACGATAAGCAGAGACAAAAATACGTATCCTGCCTTGATAGTAACAGCATTAATCCGGCAACACGGAATTACATTAAATAAACTAGATTCGCACCTCTACGCGCACCTTTATAAAAACACAAACGAGCGGGTACAAACGGAATAAAAAGGCCAGGCATCTCGAAAACGAGAGCGGGTGCACACCAAAAGGTCCTACCAGGGAGATACAGAAAACAGAAGACTGCCTAGAGAGTAAGAAGGGGTTGTCCCAGGAGAAGGAAAAAGAAGATAAAAAGGTAAGAGGTGTCACTAATCAAGATTCGGCATAGCAAGAAATCACTATAACGAACCTTGATCAGCAATTATAGAAATGTCCACTGATCTGCTCGGCTATTCTGGCCAGTAATAACCAAGAAGAAAAGAGAACAATTCCGATAATTGTCACGCCGAAGAAAAGAGAAAAAAGGGAAGATTATAGGTGGAAAAGAAAAACGGTTCAGATTCCCACGCACTCCCACAAAATTGTTGTTACGTCCACCAAAATAGACGATTTTTTTCAAGAAACAAACACAAGGAAGGGAGTAAAAATCGGGTACATCATGAAAAGTGACGGGAAGGAGCCTAGAAGTAGGGGAAGACGGGGAGGACTCAAAAGAGAGTACTTCAATGAAGATAAATATAAGAATCAAAAGACGAAATTTCACAATAAGAACTTAAGTTAAACCAGATAAAACAAAATAGTTAAAATAAAATAAAAACCCTAGCTTCGTCGCCAAAATATTTTACAAAAGTTACACTGTTAGAGATTTACAATATATAATAAATATAAGTACACAAAATCTGTCTTCCATAATCTCTCAAGGTAGGATGTCAGAGAGCAGATATGATCATTAACTGAAACAAGAAAGAACGTTTAATAGAGAGCGATATTATCTTATTCTAATAATGGGATAAAGTTGAGTGGCGACTACCACGATACTCCGACAAAGATTAATTAGGGACGAGGAAAAATGACTAGACGTCATCTATTTAAATATTATTGGAAGGAAAAACCTGGAAAGAAGTAGATAATTAAAATTGATAGCAATGCCATCTTGCGCCAAAGCACGTAAACTTGAAGAAATAAGCTGAAAATCATGTCACAAGAGAAAAATAAACATTTAAGAGAAAGAGAAGAAATGTGACAAAGATAGATGGACTTAACTTACAAAACGCTTCAGCTGGGTGACATGAGCAGTAGATACTTGCTGCAGTCTGTCATCACTCACAAGCTCCACAGTGACAGGTGTGAGGAAACGAGTGATAATGCGCGGAGCAGACCATCGCATGCACAGTTTACTCGAGATCTGCGCCGCCGCATTACTCACCAGTACTTTGTCGTTTACCTGAAAATTAATGGTACGTCTTCCAACGTTGTACCTCTCAGCTACTTTGGTCCGAGCCTTTTTTAAGTGCTTAACAGCAATCTCCCATTTTTGGGACACGGAAGAATGCCTCGAAGGTTCAGATAAGTACTCAATGTTCCACTTGAGCAGTAGGGGATCCACAAGTGTCCTACCGAGAAATAATTCCGCAGGAGTGGTTTGAGTTGAAAAGTGGAACGAAGTGTTGAATCCCAGACAGAAATACTGAAGGTTTACGTCCCATGAAACATGATCCGCGTTGTGGAAAGCCGAAATACAAACCTTCAAATTTCTATGAAAACGTTCAACTTGGTTCCCTTGTGGACGATAGGGAGACAGGAACACATGACGAATACCCCAATTGAAAATCATAGTATCAAAAGTCTTAGATCTGAACACAGTAGCATTATCGGATACCTGATACTTGGGCGGCCCAAATATACCAAACTAGCTGAAGTACCCGTGATTCGCTACGCGTCATAAATAAATTAAAATGTGAAGGTGACAGTTAAAACAGGGGATAGGCGAGGTGCTGCGCAGAGGAAGATTAAGGATGGAACATTTTGTCCAACTACACCGCTCGGCGTTGACAGTTTTTATAGCACAAATTTAGGTTTTCCTCGCTAACAGTTGGAGATACCTTTCGGATAGAAAATGTAATTTTAAACCTCGTACATGCCATCAAATGTTTGCTATTTCTTAGCGTTCTCTTTTTATTTTAAATGGAAATATGAAAGTTTGAAACCAAAGGGTGTGGTGACCTCACTAAAATGGTCGCCATCTTTAAATAGAGCAAAGTATTGAAATCAAAAGTAACCTATATGTTAACCAGGTAAATAAGCTACTTCCATGTAAAATTCATGTAAATCGGACCAGTGGTACTTGCGTGATTGAGTAATACACAGACACACACCATCTCATTTTTAGCCTCGCTTCACTCGCGTCATAGTCGTGTCACATTGTTATTCAATGAAATTCAGGTTTAACCCCGTTAACACCCCTTTAGAACCTGAATATTCAAAAATCCCTCCTTAGTAGACGTTTTCGACACACAACAAATATATCCCCAAAATATCATTCTTCTAACTTTAATAGTTTTGGTTGATCGATGAGAGTGAACATCCAAAAATCCTTCCTTAGTGGACGTTTTTCTTCCAGAATTTCACCCCTCCCTATTGGCCCCTTATATTGCATTTATAAAAAAACGGTCGAACACCTATTTTATTTATTTATTTTTAAGCTGATTGATTTCCGCAGAGTTTCAAACTCCTCGCCTATGTCGTTTAAGAGATACACGCTCCGTTAGGAATCTTTCAACCCCCACTTTTCATCCCTTTCACCCCCATAATATACACTAAATCGGAAAACCATTAGACATTTGTCAGCATATTTTTAATGATTAGTATATATGCCAAGTATCACACCGCCAAATGAAACTGCTCGTGAGATATTGTTATTCAATGAAATGCACGTTTACCCCCTTAGCACCTCTTTAGAACCTGAATATCCAAAACTCTTTCCTTAGTGGATGTTTTCGACATACAAAGAACATATCCCCAAAATGTCATGTATCTAACTTCAATAATTTTGGCTGGGCGATGATGAGTGAGTGAGTCAGTCAGGACATTTTCTTTCATTAATTTTTGATAATTTCACAACTCCCCGTGAACCCCTTAAATTGGATTTATGAAACAAACGGCCGAACACCTATTTACTTATTTAAAGCAGCTTTCCCCCTGATTTTGATGAGTGAGTGAGTCAATCAGTTAGGACACTTTCTTTCCTGTTTTTTTCCCCTCCAGAATTTCACCCCTCTCTAAGGGCCCCTTAAGTTGGATTTATGAAAAAACGGTTGAACACCTATTGACTTGTATATTAAGCTGCTTTTTTCCGGCGAATTTCAAACTTCTCGCCTATGTCGTTACAGAGATAACTCTCCGTTAATAATCCCTCAACCCCCAATTTTCACCCCTTTCACCTCATAATATACACCACATCGATAAACCCTTAGACATATGTCTGATTATTTTTAATGATTAGTTTATATACCGAATATCACATCCCCAAAGAAACAACTCATGAGATATCGTTATTCAATGAAATGCATGTTTACCCGCTTAACACCTCTATAAAACCCGATTAAACAAAAATCATTCCTTAGTTGACGTTTTCGACAACAGCGAACATATTCCCAAAATTTCATGTTTCCAGCTTTAATAGTATTCGCTGGGCGTGATGAGTGAGTGAGTCAGCCAGGTCATTTTCTTTCAAATATTTTTACCAGAATTTCACCCCTCCCCATGGGCCCCTTAAATTGGATTGACGAAAAAAAGCTTGAACACCTATTAACTTATTTTTAACCTGTCTTTTTCCCCTGAGTTTGGTGAGTGAGTGAGTGAGTTAGTCAGTCAGTTAGGACACTTTCTCTCCTTTTTCCCCCCAGAATTTCACCCCGCCCCATTGGCCCCTTAAATTAATTTATGAAAAATCGGTCGAACACCGATTTACTTACTTTTAAAGCTGATTTTTTTCACTGAGTTTCAAATTTCTCGCCTATGTCGTTTAAGAGATAGGCCTACACGCTCCGTTTGGAATCCTTCATCCCCCACTTTTCACCCCTTTCACCTCATAACAATACACCACATCGAAAAACCCTTAGACACATGTCTGCTTATTTTTTAATGATTAATTTATATGCCTAGTATCACATCCACAAATGAAACCACTCGTGAGATATTGTTATTCAATGAAATGCAGGTATAACCCCCTTAAGACCCCTTTAGAACCGGAATATCCAAAAATCCTCCCTTAGTGTACGGTTTTGACATACAAAGAACATATCCCAGAAATGCCATGTTTCCAACTTCAATATTTTTGGCTGGGCGATGATGAGTGAGTGAATGAGTCAGGACATTTACTTTCAATTTTTTTTTCCTTCAGAATTTCACCCCTCCCGATGAACCCCTTAAATTTGATTGATCAAAAAAAACTGTCCAAAAGCTATTTACTTACTTTAATGCAGTTTTTCCCCCTGAGTTTGAGAGTGAGTCAATCAGTTAGGACACTTTCTTTCCTGTTCCCCCCCCCCCAGACTTTTCACCCCACCCCATGGGCCCCTTAAATTGGATTTATGAAAAAAACGGTCAAACACATATTTACTTATTTTTATGCTGATTTTTTCCGCTGAGTTTCAAACTCCTCGCCTATGTCGTTTATGAGATACACACTCCGTTAGGAATCTTTCAATCCACACTTTTCACCCCTTTCACCTCATAATATACACCACATCGAAAAACCCTTAGACACATGTCTGCTTATTTTTTAATGATTAGTTTATATGCCGAGTATCACATCCACAAATGAAACCACTCGTGAGATATTGTTATTCAATGAAATGCAGGTTTAACCCCCTTAAGACCCCTTTAGAACCGTAATATCCAAAAATCCTCCCTTAGTGTACAGTTTTGACATACAATGAACATACCCCCAAACTGCCATGCTTCTTACTTCAATAATTTTGACTGGGCAATGATGAGTGAGTGAGTGAGTGAGTCAGGACATTTTCATTCAATTTCTTTTTTCAGAATTTCACCCCTCGCCATGAACCCCTTGAATTTGATTTAAGTAAAAAACTGTCTAACAGCTATTTACTTACTTTAAATAAGTTTTCCCCTGAGTTTGATGAGTGAGTCAGTCAGTCAATCAGTTGGGACACTTTCTTTCCTATTCCCCCACCCCCAGAATTTCAACCCTCCCCATGGGCCCCTTAAATAGGATTTATGAAAAAACGGTCAAACACATATTTACTTCTTTTTTATGTTTTTTTTCGCTTAGTTTCAAACTCCTCGCCTATGTCGTTTGAGAGATACACGCTCCGTTAGGAATCTTTCAATCCCCACTTTTCACCCCTTTCACCTCATAATATACACCACATCGAAAAACCCTCAGACACGTGTCTTCTTACTTTTTAATGATGAGTTTATATGCCGTGTATCACATCCCCCAATGAAACCAATCGGGAGATATTGTTATTCAATGAAATGCAGGTTTAACCCTCTTAAGACCCCTCTGGAACGTGAATATCCGAAAATCCTCCCTTAGTAGACGGTTTTGACATACAATGAACATATCCCCAAACTGTCATGTTTCTAACTTCAATAATTTTGTCTGGGCGATGATGAGTGAGTGAGTGAGTGAGTGAGTGAGTCAGGACATTTCCTTTCCCCCTGAGTTTGAAGAATGAGTCAGTCAGTCAATCGGTTAGGACACTTTCTTTCCTGTTCCCCCCCCCCCCCCAGAATTTCACCCCTCCCCATGGGCCCCTTAAATTGGATTTATGAAAAAACGGTCAAACACATATTTACTTCTTTTTATGTTATTTTTTTCGCTTAGTTTCAAACTCCTCGCCTATGTCGTTTAAGAGATACACGCTCCGTTAGGAATCTTTCAATCCCCACTTTTCACCCCTTTCACCTCATAATATACACCACATCGAAAAACCCTCAGACACATGTCTTCTTATTTTCAATGATGAGTTTATATGCCAAGTATCACATCCCCCAATGAAACCAATCGGGAGATATTGCTATTCAATGAAATGCAGGTCTACCCCCTTTACACCCCTTTAGAAACTGAATATCAAAAATCCTCTCATTGTGGGCATTTGCGGTCCTTGAGGAAGCTGCATACCAAATTTCATTCCAATCCGTTCGGTGGTTTCTGAGATTTCGTGATGAATGAATGAGTGAGTGAGTGAGTGAGTGGTATTTGACAAATATCTAGCAGCCTAGATAGTGTCTAGTCTTTGTTATGTTAAACTCGGTTGACAGTGCTGTGTGAGCAGTTGAGTAACTAACGGGATTTCAAGTAAAGATCCTTATTTTCTATACCGGTAGTGCAGAGCGCAACTGGCATCCAGTCGGCCGTGTCTCGACTTAAGCTTTTTTGCCATGGAAACTATCTGCCTTGCCATTCCTTCATGAGTATATTTTATGATTCGATTAGCCTGTGCTTGAGTGCAAAAGGGCCGAAATCAGAAGAATGAGAAAGATTATCGAAAATTCATGTAGCCAGCGGTTCCTTCTGGGTCCTAAACTATGTGTATGCAAAATTGGGTTGAGATTGGTGGAACGGTGTAGATTTGTATACGGAACAGACCCACCCACATACATACATACATACATACAGACTTTCACTTTTATATATAAGATATATATTTACTCAGGAAGTTTACGGTAGTTCTTGACGTAATTTCTCTCACGGGGAAAAGCCAAACACATTTAGAGAAACCATCGATAACAAAGAGAATGGCCTGATTACCCTGTTTTGATCGAACGAGTGGACAAAAATAGTCTATGAATAAACGTTCTCCTGGTCGAGTCACAAAATCTGCTTGGTGTTTTGCGCAGGCTTGGAACGTTGACAGATTAAACATTTCCGGACGAAACTAAAGGAATCAGACTTAATTGAAGGCCAATAAAACTCGTTCGAGATCTTTCTGAAGGTCCTGTGCATACCGATGTGTGCACCAAAAGCGGAGGAATGGTGATATGTTAAAAGCATGTCGCGAACAGCCTCAGGAGCAAAAATCTTAAATTTCGAAGATTTGGGTAACGTGTACCCGATAACGTCATTTCGAATATAAAACTCGGAACAAGAAGGATCTTTGTTCGTCATTTTGTCACGCAATTCCATACAATATGGATCCTCGGCTTGGAAGGTCCTGATATCCACAAAAGACCAAGGACAGTGTTGCAGTAGAAACACAGGTTCAGGAGGTTCTGAAGGAGGGGAGGGAGGAGGAACGGGGATAGTAACGTTTTCCTCAAACATACGTGAGAGACAGTCGGCAACAGAATTCTCGCTGCCTTTCACATTCACAATATTGAAATTGAAAGAAGATAGTCGTAGGATCCATCGGTTAATACGACCTAATTTCTTGACATGTGTCAGACTCCACTTTAAAGCTTCGTTATCTGTATACACAGTGAAACGTCTTTGTTCCAGAAAACTCCTAAAGCGTTCACACCCGAACACTACCGCCAAACTTTCTTTCTCAAAAATGGAGTAACGTCTTTCATGTTCATTCAGCATTCGACTAGCGAAAGAAATGGGGGCGAATCTCCCATCCACTTGTTGACTCAACACGCTCGAAACTGCTAGATCACTAGCATCACAATGCAGAAATAATTCCGAATTAAAATTAGGGGATTGCAATAGAGGAGCACTAGACATACATTCCTTTAGTCTTACAAACGCACGTTCTTGCTCAGGTCCCCAAACGAAAGTGCTGCTCTTCTCCTTCAAGACATTTCAAGGGGCGGCAACATCAGAAAAATGTTTTATGAACCTGGAATAAAAGGTGAACATTCCCAACACACTACGTAAGGATTTCAAAGACGTAGGACGAGGAAGTTCCAGTAGACATTTCACACGCTCAGGGTTAACCGAGATACCTCCACCGGACAGCACGTGACCTAGAAACTTTATCTGGGAACACCCTAACGAACTTTTCCCAGGATTTACGGTTAAACCTGCTCGTCTCAGACGTCCGAAAACTTCACGAAGATGACCGACGTGTTCTTCAAAAGTGTTACTATAGATTACGAGATCGTCAAGATAATTGAAAACGTACTGAAACTTCAAATCTCCCAATAGGTCTTCCAATACGCGACTGAGCACTTGGGCTCCGATAGAATTTCCCATTGGTAACTTCAAATATTCAAACAACCCAAAGGGAGTAGAAAAGGCAGTAACTTTGCGGCTCCGTTCATCCAAAGGAATTTGATAATACGCGGAATTCAAATCAACTATAGAATAGAATTTCGAGTTGTGAAAGTGTTGAAACGCCGATTCCAGGGTAGGAAGTGGGAAATTATCGAATACCACCTTCTTATTTAATGGTCGATATTCCACCACAAGACGAAACTCATTTTATTTTTTAGGAACTAAGAAGGCAGGTGAGCCATACGCAGACTTGGAATGTCTTATTACATTTCTTTCTATCAGATCACTTACAGTCTCTTCGTGGCTAAATGTTTGAGAGGGGAGCAAGGGAACGGAGCAGATCTCACAGGAATAGAATCGGTCAAATCGATATGGCATTCATACCCAACAGCACATCCCAGTTGATCAGAGATCACGTCAGAAAATTAATTCACCAAATCATATAAAATTTGCCGTTGATCAGATAATAAGGAAAGGGGTAATGGTATCACACAGTCAGGTAGAATATTAAACACTCCGGGCATAAAATTCTCAAAAGGAAACCTCTGGTTGGATGAAAAAAGAAAGCTGTAGGTATCATCACTGAAGTCTTACCTCAATCCAATTTTTTTCATAAAGTCGGCACCCAGCAAGACAGGTGCAGCTAAATTATCCATGACCTGAAACTCATGATCCCAAGAAAAATCGTGGACTTTAACATGGCATGAAATTGATTCCTAGACATGAATGGGATTGTTAGAGGCTGAGACAAAATTATTTCGGGACTGGTGCAGACGATTGCATGCGTCAGGGATCTCCTCAATCACCGACCTACGTATAAAACTTTGACACGCACTACTATCTAAAAGGGCATAAGAATGTATCTGAGAAATAAAAATGTGAACCCACGGTTGAATTATTTTGGAAAAAGGTACATCGGATATCACGGAAACATACTCCTTGCCAAAATAAATCTTCTTAGCCTCACGATTGGATTCATTATCGCAAAGCTTCACTAGTTTTCCAAGGGATTAGTAGCATTGCAACGAGGACAAATTGGTTTGATTACTCCTTGTAAACCACATCCAAAACAAAACTTCACTTTTAGCGGTACTAAACAATCACGGTAGGTATGTGGCCCTTTTAAGCAGTTCCAGCATCGAACCGGGGACGTGGAAGCATTTACATGAGGAGGGGCATTTACATCAAGGTTATGGGAACGAGGGATACTACGTTGGACATGATTCACAGCATTAACACGAACATTAGTTCTATGTGAATTAACAGAGGCGAAGGTATTGCCTCGATTGTTGTAGTGTCGTGTCGTCCAACGAGCTGGAGTAGTATTATGGCCACGTTGCCCACATGCATATCGATCTTATTACTACACTCATTCATGTTGAACGCTAATTCAGGAAACATACATTCAGAAGGCTCTGGAGGCGGGATATATCGATTACACAGTCGTGCAGTTGCTTCAAATTCACGCCCTTGAATAAGAATGTCTTCAGTATCTAATACTGAAGAGCGGCGAATAAACTGTTTATAGGAGGGATGTAAATTACAATAAACAGTATTAATAGTTTCACTATAAGACAGTGAAACTGGAAGACGAGATATTAGGATACGTATCGCTGTGACATAATCATCAATATTCTCCCCGAGAGCTTGGGTACGGGAGAAAATTTCATGCTTTAAGGCATGCTCAAAGTCAGATGGCGTGAATCTCCTCTTCAATGCATTCACGAAACTAACCCATGAACTGAAGGGATACTGGACTAGACGGTACCATTTTAAAGCGTTACCACATAATAAAATGGGAAGACATTGTATAATGCTAACAGGGACCAAATAATAACTTGCACATAATTCCTCGATGCGCGCGGTAAATTCAAAGATTGAAGAAGACCCTTCTTCACCCGAATATCTGATATTCCATTTGTCTATTATATTAGCGACATTTCCACCTTGAAAGTTTGAGTTATGTGCTAACGGGATAGGCAATGCAGAATCTAGGGGGTCGAATTCCAACCAATCAAGTTTCGTCGAAGCATTGGTGTTGGCTAAATGCAACGCATCACTATTAGTAGGCGACTCGATTTCACACTTGATGTCGTTATTCATATTTGGCATTACACTCGCAGAAAAGGCACGAAAATATAATTGATACATGCGTTACCTTTAACAACGAAGCCCAAAAGAGTATGCTACGGCAAGAAATTATCACCAGGATGATAATTTTTACAAACTTCTTACCAAAATCCACAACAGTTTGTTTTTCTTTTATTCACAACAATCTCCAGCCATCTTTTAGTCTCGATACATGAAAAAAAAACGGTAAGTACCATATTGCCAACTTACACATACAGGTGGACGTATTTGTGGGCTAAGCGGTCCTCTTATGTCATTTTGGGGAATGAAACTAGGTGTAGTTACATTTAGAGTGATACATTCGAATAGTAACCACAAGGTCTGGCTATCATTTTGTGCCGTCTGGTCTTGCGCAAGATGTAGTTCGCAGTAGAAGTGTGTACCAATTAGCCTAGCGCTGGGCCCATTAAACCGGACTAAGCTTATGAAGGTATCAGAGGCGATGGATTGAACGTACATTCACTGCCATGTGAATGCAAGTTCTATTCGAATGCGCTATTCATTATGGGCCTAGCTTAGCTTAGCCTAAAGAAAATTTAGACTAAATAAGGTACACATACTCAACACATAGGCAAAGGAGAGGTAATATATTGACCAAAGAGATAACATCAAGGAATGACAAGGAAGCATTACATGCTAAGAATGAGGTTAAGTGGACGTCAAACATGTGATGTTAGTCAAAATAACGGGCGAAAGGACCGAAACGTAAATGTTATGATCGATAGGAGATAACGGTAAAGGGGGGAACACATTTGGGAAAGTATACTTGTAAAGAGTAAAATTACATTGGGAAAAATAAAGATTAAAAGGGCTAGACAAAGAGTCGGGAAAGGTGAGTCTACCGCCAAAGAAGCGAAAGGTAGCTCAAAAGCCCTGAAGGAGATGAGGGAGTGCGAGGGGGAAGGAGTATTAATAAAAGCGCGCGTAGATATGACGTAAAAGAATAAACACAAAAAGGGGCAAGTAACCGATATTAAAAATAATTACGAGAAAGGTATCGCAACTCAAAATAAAAGATATCCATCAAACTAAGTTACGTCAAAAAGGGATTCAGCCATACTCAAGGACTTGCATATGAAAACTCAATCCTAAGATAAGAGGCAAACAAAAGATAAGAGGTATGGCATAGGTCTTACTGTTGAACACACGCTACTCAGTAAACCGGACCAATTACCTACACAAAAGATACGACGAAATGGGGACAAAGAATAATGGGAACGAAACAGATACTCCATGGACATACTAGAATAGGCGAATCGCCCTAGTATTCCATACGATGAGCAAATACAAAAATACGTAACCTACCTTGATAGTATCAGCATTAATCCGGCATCACGGAATTACATTAAGTAAACTAGATTCGCACCTCTACGCGCACCTTTAGAAAAAACACAAACAAACGGGTAAAAACGGAATAAAAATGCGAGGCATCTCGAGAACGAGAGCGGGTGCACACCAAAAGGTCCTACCAGGGAGATAAAAAACAGAAGACTGCCTAGAGAGTAACAAGGGGTTGTCCCAGGAGACGGAAAAAGAAGATAAAAAGGTAAGAGGTGTCACTAATCACGATTCGGCAAAGCAAGAAATCACTATAACGAACCTTGATCAGCAATTATAGAAATGTCCACTGATCTGCTCGGCTATTCTGGCCAGTAATAACAAGAAGAAAAGAGAACAATTCAGATAATTGACACGCCGAAGAAAAGAGAAAAAGGGAAGATTACAGGTGGAAAAGAAAAACGGTTCAAAAGCAATTCGTAATGTATCGTCTCACCAAATCATACTCGTATGTCGTGTATTCAGGAGTGCCTCAATGTTCAAACCTAGGACCATTATACTTTCTTTTGTATATTAATTATTTACCGAAAGTTGTAAGGCACTCAGAATGTTTGTTCTTTGCAGACGATGTTAAACTTTACATAAGGCTTCAATCACATTGGTGGCACGTTTGTGCAAGTAATTTGGTGGCGCACGCGTGCGCAAGCTGGCGTGAACAGCAATGTGCCAACACTAAATTCAAGCAGGTGCAAGTTAATTATTATAAACAGGTCAATCGAAATGGAGACGACAGACGATGAGGACATCGTTTTGGAAAATGGTGTTTTAAAGTTTTTATTTTTGGATGATGAGGAACTTAGGGAAGAGTGGGAGAACGAGTATTTTTCGGACAGAGAAGAAGATGGAGAGTATGCACGAATATTCAACGATTTGCTTAGACAGCCTGAGAAGTTTTTTGAATACTTCAGAATGATACCATACACAGCCCATGGAGGGCCCAGGCCTACCAAGAGACCGCTGCCCAGCCATTTGGCCTGCAGATATTGGGGTGACGCGTGATCAGCGCATCAGGTCCCGTCAGCCGTTAATCTTGGTTTTCTTGATCGGGGCACTGCCTCACTGTCAGACAGCTACTCAATTGTCCTCACGAGGCTGAGTCACCCCGTTCCAGCCCTCACGAAAGTTTCTAATATCCCCGACGGAGCAGGGAATCGAACCAGGGGCCTCCGGGTGAGAGGCAGACGCGCTACCCCAACACCATGGGGCCGGCTACACTTTCTACTATATACTGGACAAAATCACACCTAGAATAAGGAGGTAATTTCATTTCCAAAAGTGTGCATCACCTGAAGAGAAGCTGATGGTGACTTTGAGGAAAGACTTGAAGATTTATTAACTACGGTATTGACTTTAAAATATACTTTTGATGAATTTAAAAATGATATTCAATCTGCCAAAATTAACAATGTTGTGTGCCTTTCTCTCCCAAATGTTATTGTAACGTATTAATTATAACCAGTAATAAGTGCCGATTGAATATATTTCCAGTGAATAGTTTATGTAAATATCCTGGATATCAGGTTTGGAAAATAAAACACTCGCTTTTAACATGCTTGGTCAAAAACTTTATTACATGAAGTCAACACTGGACTGTCACTGCCTCGATGGTCAGAAATCAACTAATATCATGCACGCGAGCAACTACCCAACACTTGCTTGTGGCGGGCAGTGTGAGCGGCGATGGACACGTCACCACTTGTTTCTGTCGCTCTTCTACAGATTGTGTTTATATATGCACGCGCGCACCACCAAATTACTTGCACAAGCGTGCACTTGCTTGTGGCGGGCAGTGTGAGCGGCGATGGACACGTCACCACTTGTTTCTGTCGCTCTCCTACAGATTGAGTTTATATGTGCACGCTTGCGCACGCGTGCACTTGCTTGTGGCGGGCAGTATGAGCGGCGATGGACACGTCACCACTTGTTTCTGTCGCTCTCCTACAGATTGAGTTTATATGTGCACGCTTGCGCACGCGTGCACTTGGTTGTAGCGGGCAGTATGAGGGGCGATGGACACGTCACCACTTGTTTCGGTCGCTCTCCCACATATTGAGTTTATATGTGCACGCGCGCGCCACCAAATTACTTGCGCACGCGTGCACTTGCTTGTGGCGGGCAGTATGAGCGGCGATGGACACGTCACCACTTGTTTCTGTCGCTCTCCTACATATTGAGTTTATAATATGTGCACGCGCGCGCCACCAAATTACTTGCGCAAGCGTGCACTTGCTTGTGGCGGGCAGTATGAGCGGCGATGGACACGTCACCACTTGTTTCTGTCGCTCTCCTACAGATTGTGTTTATATGTGCACGCTTGCGGGCGCCACCAAATTACTTAATTTATTTAATTTATTTTTTAATTTATTTAATAATTATTAGATACAACCATGAATAGGTCATTTTACACTAATATTTTAACAATTTTAAATAATATTAACAAAACAACAACAACAATAACAGGTAACAAATGGCAGTGATGGCAGCAAGGGACAAATCTCGGGAAAGACGTAGGGAATGATTGGGGCAGTGGGTGATTAGGAGGGTGAGGGGGTAGGGTTTGAGGATGAAAGGGATCTTCTAATGTTATGTTTGAATGTTCCATAGGGAGAGAATATGTCAATATTTGGAAGGGAGTTGCTAAGGCATGGCAGACGGTGGAAAATAGAGCGCTTCTGTACTTCAAGACGTGGGCGAGGTATGTGGTATAAATGGTTTTGACGTGTTGAACGGGAGGGAACGTGGAGTGGGAAGTAGCTTAGTAGCATGTTACATTTTGTGTAACCATTCATAATTTTATGTAGGAAACACAGGTCCGTAAATTGTAGACGGCTTCTCAGGTCGAGTACATTGAGCTGATTTAAAATGTCGGATTTGGCAAAGTGCCTTAGTGAAGGATTGCGAGCTTTGACTATTGATATGAAGAAATTAAAGACACTGTTCAATTTAGAAATATTGGTTATTGCCGAGGCAGACCAAATTGGAGAAGAGAAATCTAGGATAGGGAGAACATATGTGGTGAAGTATAATTTAAGTGCAGTGAGGTCTTTAATTTCTGTGAACCTGTAAAGAATGCCGAGACTGCGCATTGCGCGAGATTTGATGTGGTCAATGTGGGGAGAGAATGTCAGTTTATCATCGTGAATAATTCCTAAATCTCTTACCTGAGAAGCCGTATCCAATTTATTTCCACAAATTTTATAGTCGGCCTGATTTCCAGATTTCAGTAGTGAAAAAGACACACTGAAGCACTTTTTGGGATTTGGAGATAACCTCCATTTGTTGAACCAGTCAGTACATGCATTCACTGCTTCCTGGAGCTCAGTGCGGTCGTCAGAACTGGAAATTTTTCTGAATATCTTGAGGTCATCAGCGTACAGAAGAATGGAACACGGAGAATTTTGCACACATGTGTTTATATCGTCCATATACAGCACGAAGAGAAGGGGTCCCAGGATACTGCCCTGAGTTACTCCTGATAAGACTGGGAGCCAGGACGATACAGACCCTGGAAGCACTACCAGTTGTTGCCTATTGGACAGGAAACTTTGTATTAGGGACAGGAAGGATCCATGTACGTTGTATCGTGAAGCAAGCTTGTGGAGGAGAAGGAAATGGTTCACGGAATCAAATGCTTTGGCCAGGTCAACGTAGATTACATCTAGCTGAGATTTTTGTTAGTAGGTAATATTGGCCGAAGCTGGGACAGGGGCTAATGGGCAAGATGGCCGCCGCGCGCAACCAGCCCTATGTTATTGTTATGGAGGGGTCCGTCATAGCTGGGCCAGGGGCTAATGGGCAATATGGCCGCCACGCCCTGAGACCGTCCATGACGTCACAGGGAGAGGTCGGCTGTGTAGTTGCCAAATGGAATATTTATTATTATTATTATTATTAGGTAATTATTAATTGATCATGTATAATCAAGACCAGCCTTATCTTATCCACCTCTTGGTGTAGTGGCTAGCATTCTTGTCGGTCATTCCTGAGGTTCGAATCCCGGCTCTGCCAAGAAATTTAATTTCTGGTCTCAGGAGTGGAACGGGGTACACTCAGCCTTGTGAGGCAAAACTGATAAGAGCTGGCTTTCGATTCATACCCCAACCATTCTGCCTAACCCAACTTCACCTAATCTAACCTAACCTAACCAAACCTAATCTAACTTCACCTAACCTAACCTAACCTAACCTAACTTCAAAGTCAGAGCAAACATCAGAGCAAATGTGAGAGCACACATAATAAACTAAGTTACAACCTAACCTAACCCACAGAAACCTCATTTAAAGATTTTAGATTTTATATTTTAACATTTTAGATTTTTAATTTTTTCCATTTTACATTTTTTAGATTTTACATTTTACATTTTTGATTTTTTGTATTTTAAATGTTAGTTTTTTTTAGATTTTACATTTTAAATTTAAGAATTTTTGATTTTAGATTTTACATTTTACATTTCCCGAAAAGGTCACATACCTAACCTCACCAAACCTAACTTTGCCAAACCTAACTGAAGCTAATTCAAAGGCTAATGCACATACACAAAGTATATAAGGGTACAAGCAACTATCCTTATGCTAGTTTTATAGGTCACTGTACAATATGATAACTACCCCCAACTGTTTTTTTTTTCATTTTGTTGTTTACACATATGACAATTTTCCAATTTCCCATTTTCAGTTTTTTTAATGTTAGTTTTAAGTTTTTCAATTTCATAACATGGAAACATGGATTTTGCATTATGTTGTTTACACATTTATAAATTTCGCAATTTCCCATTTACAGTTCTTAAAATGTCAGTTTAAAGTTTTTCAATTTCATGATATAGAAACATGAATTTTCCAATTTGTTGTTTACACATTTGTCAATTTACCAAATTCCCATTTACAGTTTTTAAAATTTCAGTTTAATGTTTTTTTTATTTTGTCAATATGGAAACATGGATTTTCCAATTTGTGTTTTACATGTTCATTTTGCATTAGGAGTGGAGAGAGTTGGGTTGTAATAAAAAATGTACAAGCAGTTTCCATACGGTACAATATTTTTTTTATTTTAAATACATGTACACTATTTACACATAATACATTTTTATATATATTCCTTATTGTTATAAATTATACACTTGTGTTTATTTTGTTTTCTATTTTATTTATTTTTGATTATGAATGCAATTTTTTTTTTGTTTTTTTACTTTTGTAGTGCTATTGTTTTATTTCCTAAATTGTTTTGTTTTATGTATTTGCTAGTTGCAGGCAGAAGATTTAGATATTCATAACTTAACTCTTTAAGCATGGTTAATGATTGAGTAATGACCATAGGCATGTGTACCTATACCATCAGCATCAATCACTCTTTTATCATCACCAGGACACAAAGCAATTTTGTTTAGTCTTATAGATGATATGTCATGTTGTTTAGAAGCGATAATGTTCATGGGTATTCTTTTTACATTGTTTTTCATGACACAATCCTTATAATCTTGAAAGCTTATACAATTTTTGACAACACCACTGTTAATACCTTTAATCTTTTTGATTTCTTTACCATTTATGTCTAAAGCGTACATTTTAGCTCTAAGTCCAACAAATGCTTTTATAATTTGTCCACAAGCCTCGTCTTTAAATTTCCCCAACGTTTTCTTGTTTGATGTAGAGTAACATATGTGATTAGTAGGATAATCTGATGTGTCCAGGTGTTCTAGGAAATCCAACTTGTCTTGATATACATCTGGGGTGTTAACCAAATAAATGAACGAGTCGGTATCCATATACATGAGTTTAAGATTGTTCATTCCATAATAGAGTAGCAGGACATCATAGTGGTGGGAATACATTAGAGTTTTTGAAATATCCAGTATACACATTCCAATATATATAGGCTTATTGAATACAATGTTACGTTTAGCCATGTGGAAAGCAGCTAGGTTAGGACCATAAATTGTTCTGTCGATGAATGTTGGTTTAGCTATTAGCTTTTCTGCCTTTTTGCTGTCAGTCACAAGACGTATGTCTATTCTTTCACGGATATTTTCCATTGTTTTCCCAAAAATGGCATTGTTGAATAATTTGTACAGATTTTTCTCAAAATCATTTTTGGCTTGTTTTCGAAGGTTGTTATTAAAATCAACGTATGCCTTTAACCAAGGTCTTTGTTTAAACTTTAACACACGATGAATTTTTATCAATTTTATTCCATGATCTAAAGCCTGTTTTAATGCCATGTAGTGAACAACATATCGCCTTCGATTTCCAAGATGAGGAATTAGTTTTTTCAGAGACGAATCCTTAGGTTGTGTACACTCTGGTAGGAAAGGTAAATCGTTGTGTAGATCATGAAGGTCAGATGGGTAATCAACATCAACGTCTAGAATGTATCCCCACAAGATCGCCTTTCTTTAGTTTTTCTAGATCAACAGTATCTGGAGAAACCCACTGAAATCCACCATAAGCAAGGGAATGGCACATGGCCCACCCGTATTGGTTGTTGGCATCATCATAGGTAATAAACTGCGATGGTTTCTCAGAATCATAGGTTTCCATGTATTTATTGTTAGCTTCAGCATACCGATGAGACACCTGGCATATGCCTCCACGTATTCCAGACTCGATTAAAAGAATCTGATCGTAATCCTGTAGCAATTCCAGTTCAATGCCTGTGTAAAGGAGCATTGCCTCGAAACTTAAACCAGGCGAAGTAAAAAAGTGTGCAGCATCCACTCGGTGTGTTTCTAGTGTTTTGTTTCTAAACGTTTCAAAGCTGTCAGCAAGAAGGAGTACATCTGAAGTTAGGTAGAGGTCACTATATTCCCCTAGAGATTTAATGTTGAACTGATTCCAGACACTTTTGGCATGTTCATAGTCTTCTTGACTAACATCTTCTTGACTTAATTTGTTAAAGAATGCCTCTTTTGGAGGTAAACACGTTTCACTTAACTTTTCCCATGAGTCAATGTAGTCATAACAAAATACCCCTTTACGAGTCATGAGCATTGCATTTTCTTTTCCAAAGTACTTGTCTGTTTCAGGGTATGATGTTAAGTTGGAAACTAAGTTTTCCAAACTACTCGGCATTAACCGAAACGTATCCACAAATCTAAGCTTTACATTTCCTACATATTTGGTAAAGGAAATGTACTTTTCTTTGGAGCTAGCGATAACATCCACTCTCTCAGTAGTACATCCCAATTGCTTTACAATGAAATTTGCGTCGTAGCCACTCAAATTATGTAGAAACACAGGAACGGGGTTTCGTGTTTTACACCTCAAATTACAGTTATTGTGAGCACTTCCACGGTATTCCCCTGTAATATGGCAGTGGTCTCGAACTTTCCAGTCCTGTTGAGTAAATGGTTTTTGACACAAATAACAGGTTTCAGAACATTGGAACTCTGCTTCTTGAGCCTGAGTTAAGGCCTTTGGAACATTTAAGCTGTAAAGTCGATCAATTTCATTAGCTATTGAGATCAATCAGTCCATAAACTTTCCTGCAGCGTCAGGTCCACGTTAAATAACAGGTTGGCTTGGAAGGTTTGTCTTTATGTGTTCCACAGCAGGTGAGGGTTTAACGTATATACCAAAGCTCATAGGAACATGACTCTGGTATGGCACTGTATAACTTGCTTCAGGATTGGGTAAACATGTTTGATATGGTGAGAGTATACTTTCAAAATCTGCAAAGATAACGTAAGGTATTTTCAGCATTTTTTCAACATTTAAGAATTTGACAATGGGGTTTTTAATAGGCATTTCAACCCTAGCAATGTCATGCTGGACACACAAAGCTCTATGTTCTTTCAATTTTTCCATTCCTTGTTGACCATATCGATTATCGAAGTGAGTAAAACATCGTTTACACGTATATATCTTATGCCCATGGTGAGTAATCTGATATCCTACTAGTTTATCAAAATCTTTGATAAAGACGTAGTGGTTCTGGCCGGATGATGAACTTAGCAGAAGGAGGTCACGATGGTCTTGCAGCTCTTGATCCACAACCTTTAGAGGAAACAATTTATTGTCTTTTTCCAGTCCAAATACATTTATGGATATATCGTTGGCTTTCTCAAATTTGGGAATGTCAGCTAATGACGTAGGAAACGATATCACTGAAAAATCATACTTGTTTTCCAGGGCCTTGTATTTACTAACGCGTTCAGCTTTCGTTTTAACCAGTTTTGCTAAAATGGCATACATAAAACACTTTTCATCCTTTAAGTTTTGAGGATTAATGCAGGCTTTTCTTGCTTTTATAGCTGCTGGTAATGGAATATATGTGCTACCACGCAAAGGATTGTACTTATTTATTTTCAATCGTACTCCTTCCACTGCTAACAAAGCCCAATTACTGCCTTTTAGCTCAGATTCCTCCATTTCCGTTGTTAACTTTGTAAATTGTGTTTCCAAGAAACTACTTAAGTCCGTTTCCAAAAATAGGGGCTGATTTCGTGTTTTAAAAGCACGATCTGTAATTTCATTGGTAGATGTATGAATGAATCTACATTCAGCCACAAGATTAACTTTTATCGACTTGTGCATTGCTAGTTCTTTCTGCATAGCTTGTATTATTTGCTGTTTGGACTCTTTAAGGTATGAATTTAAATCCTTGCACGTATCGCAACGAATGAAATAGGATTTAAGTCGACCTTCAAAAGATGTCTCATATTCAATAAGTCCATTTTTGTCAGGGACCAATGACAGTAGGTAATGTTTTGTAGGCTCTGCCTTTTGTCTTTTAGCTGCCGACACAACATTACAACATTCTTCATGACGACGTCCATTGTAGGCATTGTTGAATGTACTACCACAGGTCTTGCACTCATGAAATTCACCACACGATACTTCATGTCGCTTCCTATGATAGTCTCGAAGAAAAGTCTTTCCACACTCTTTACACATATAGCTAGGAATGGCTTCTTCCATTATGAATGTTGATTTCTGCAAACAGCTGCTTACTGCGTATCACAGGGCTAGAGGTTGGTCAGTGAGACGGTCTTTCACGATGTGAACACCGTGAGAGGTAGTAGTCAACTGGTGATATTCTTGTGAAGGGTCCTCTAATATACCCCTAGTCTAGACCAACAGCTCTTTACAGCGTATGAAAAGGCTGTATACTGGACAGTGAGACGGTCTTTCACGATGTGAACACTGTAACGAGTAGTAGTCAACTGATTATATACTTGCTAAGGGTTCTCTAATATACAATAGTCAAGACCAACAGCTACTTACTGAGTAGTACAAGGCTGTACAATAGTTGTTTTGACAGTCTTTCACGATGTGGTCACTGTGAATGGTGGTAGTCAACTGATGATATTCTTGATAAGGGTCCTCTAATGTACCCCTGGTTAAGGGTAACAGCTGCTCACTGCTTATGACAAAGCTAAAGACTGGTTGCTTCAACGGTCTTTCACAATGTAAACACTGTGACAGGTAGTAGTCAACTGAAAATATTCTTATGGCCTACTCAAGGTTATCAGGTACTTACTGCATATCAAAAGGCTGTACACTCATGTGTGTTAGGCACTCTTTCTTGCTAAGGACCCCAATATTCCCTACACAAGGCTATACATGTTAGTTCTAGACACTTAGTGATTAATTGTATATTCAATTTTTGTACAAAGCTTATACAAGCACGTTTTTATGAGGTAAAACTTTGTTAAATAGCTGCATGCGACACGCAAAGTATGTTGCCGCTATCTAGCGGTGACTATGAGAACTACTTGAACGACCAGCATGCTACCTAGCGCTCCATTTCAACACTCGCTCACTGAACGACCAGCATGCTATCTAGCGGTCGATAGCAATACTCCTCAACTACCAGCCTGCTATCTATCGGTCAATATGACAACTCACTCAACTACCAACATGCTACATGGCTTTTTTGGTCAGTTTTTTGTTGGCTTTTTATGGTCAGTTTCTGTTGGCTTATGTTGGCTTTTATTGGCTTTTGTTGGCTTTTGTTGGCTTTTGTAGGCTTTATTGTTGGATTTTGTTGGCTTTTGTATTAGCTCTTTCATATTTGCTCTTGCTTGTGGGGGCTTATTATTTGGTCTTGGAAAGTATGTCAGTCCTTTTTTTATGGCTGCAAAATGCTTACAGCCATGTTTGTAAGCAGCAACAACAACAACAGCAACACACAAAATTCAAAAAAAAAATCCAAAGTACTCTAAGGTTTATCAATGACTCTCAACTCTTACACTTACCTCTATCCCATGCATAGTCAAAAAATTAGTGTATTTTTCAAATTTTTCAAAAAATATTTGGAAAGTAGGCTATGTCATTAATCTAAAAATCCTGAAAAGACATATGTTAACTCCAACACCTACCTCTATACAACTCTCAGTCCAAAAATAGTGTATTTTTCAAATTTTCCAAAACATGTTTCCGAAATGGGTTATATTTCCAAAATTAAACAGTTTACAAAAACATTTGTTTGACATAAATGAATGGCCTTTGTCCCCTCTACCGTCGTACCAAGTCCCAGGTCTTTAGGACAACATACATAAAAATTTGAAAATGGGCTTATATTTCCAAAATTAGGAATTTTACAAAAACGTTTGTCTGACGTAAATCAGTGGTCTTTACACCCTCTACCTGTAAACCAAGTCTCAGGTCTCTAGGACAAAAAAATAAAATTTTAATAATAGGCTATATTTCCAAAATTAGAAATTTTACAAAAACGTTTGTCTGACGTAAATCAATGGTCTTTACCCCCTCTATACCCATACCAAGTCTCAGGTCTCCAGGTCAACAAAAATAAAATTTTCAAAATGGGCAATATTTCCAAAATTAGGAATTCTACAAAAAAGTTTGTTTGACGTAAATCAATGGTCTTTACCCTCTCTATTCCAACACCAAGTCTCAGGTCTCTAGGTCAACAAAAATAAAATTTGGAAAAATGGTCACTATTTTGGAAACTAGGAATTCTACAAAAAAGTTTGTTTAACATAAATGAAAGGTCTCTATCCCTTCTACCTGTAAACCAAGTTCCAGGTCCGTATGACAAAAATGAAAAAGTTCAACTGGGAAAGTAGGCGATTTTTCATATAACCAAACATTCTAAAAAGTGTTCTATGGGCTTAAAAGAATGGCCTCTATGTCCTTTATTTTTTATAATAAAACTTTTTTATTGTTTACACATTTTTGAAGAAAGTTCAATTTTGAATTTTTTATATTTTGGAAACTAGAAAGTCTACAAAAAAAATTTGTTTGACATAAATCAATGGCCCTGACCCCATCTACCACCAAAATAAATTTCAAGTCTCTAGAATGAAAAATAACAGTAGGGGGGTGAGGGGGTTCTAACCAGTGTCATGGCCGTCGCGTGGACTCACGCGGCGGCCATGACACTATTTAGAAACCGCCTCACCCCCCTACTGTTATTTTTCATTCTAGAGACTTGAAATTTATTTTGGTGGTAGATGGGGTCAGGGCCATTGATTTATGTCAAACAAATTTTTTTTGTAGACTTTCTAGTTACCAAAATATAAAAAATTCAAAATTGAACTTTCTTCAAAAAAGTGTAAAAAATAAAAAAGTTTTATTATAAAAAATAAAGGACATAGAGGCCATTCTTTTAAGCCCATAGAACACTTTTTAGAATGTTTCGTTATATGAAAAATCGCCTACTTTCCCAGTTGAACTTTTTCATTTTTGTCATACGGACCTGGAACTTGGTTTACAGGTTGAAGGGATAGAGGCCTTTCATTTATGTTAAACAAACTTTTTTGTAGAATTCCTAGTTTCCAAAATGGTGACCATTTTTTCCAAGTTTTATTTTCGTTGACCTAGAGACCTGAGACTTGGTGTTGGAATAAAGGGGGTAAAGACCATTGATTTACGTCAAGCAAACTTTTTTGTAGAATTCCTAATTTTGGAAATATTGCCCATTTTGAAAATTTTATTTTTGTTGACCTGGAGACCTGAGACTTGGTATGGGTATAGAGGGGGTAAATACCATTGATTTACGTCAGACAAACGTTTTTTGTAAAATTTCTAATTTTGGAAATATAGCCTATTATTAAAATTTTATTTTTGTTGTCCTAGAGACCTGAGACTTGGTTTACAGGTAGAGGGTGTAAAGACCACTGATTTACGTCAGACAAACGTTTTTGTAAAATTCCTAATTCTGGAAATATAAGCCCATTTTCAAATTTTTATGTTTGTTGTCCTAAAGACCTGGGACTTGGTACGACGGTAGAGGGGACAAAGGCCATTCATTTATGTCAAACAAACGTTGTTGTAAACTTTTTAATTTTGGAAATATAACCCATTTCGGAAACATGTTTTGGAAAATTTGAAAAATACACTATTTTTGGACTGAGAGTGGTATAGAGGTAGGTGTTGGAGTTAACATATGTCTTTTCAGGATTTTTAGATTAATGACATAGCCTACTTTCCAAATATTTGTTGAAAAATTTGAAAAATACACTAATTTTTTGACTATGCATGGGATAGAGGTAAGTGTAAGAGTTGAGAGTCATTGATAAACCTTAGAGTACTTTGGATTTTTTTTTGGAATTTTGTGTGTTGCTGTTGTTATTGTTGCTGCTTACAAACATAGCTGTAAGCATTTTGCAGCCATAAAAAAAGGACTGACATACTTTCCAAGACCAAATAATAAGCCCCCACAAGCAAGAGCAAATATGAAAGAGCTAATACAAAAGCCAACAAAAGCCAACAAAAAAGCCTACAAAAGCCAACAAAAGCCAACAAAAGCCAATAAAAGCCAACATAAGCCAACAGAAACTGACCAAAAACCCAACAAAAACTGACCAAAAAAGCCATGTAGCATGTTGGTAGTTGAGTGAGTTGTCATATTGACCGATAGATAGCAGGCTGGTAGTTGAGGAGTATTGCTATCGACCGCTAGATAGCATGCTGGTCGTTCAGTGAGCGAGTGTTGAAATGGAGCGCTAGGTAGCATGCTGGTCGTTCAAGTAGTTCTCATAGTCACCGCTAGATAGCGGCAACATACTTTGCGTGTCGCATGCAGCTATTTAACAAAGTTTTACCTCATAAAAACGTGCTTGTATAAGCTTTGTACAAAAATTGAATATACAATTAATCACTAAGTGTCTAGAACTAACATGTATAGCCTTGTGTAGGGAATATTGGGGTCCTTAGCAAGAAAGAGTGCCTAACACACATGAGTGTACAGCCTTTTGATATGCAGTAAGTACCTGATAACCTTGAGTAGGCCATAAGAATATTTTCAGTTGACTACTACCTGTCACAGTGTTTACATTGTGAAAGACCGTTGAAGCAACCAGTCTTTAGCTTTGTCATAAGCAGTGAGCAGCTGTTACCCTTAACCAGGGGTACATTAGAGGACCCTTATCAAGAATATCATCAGTTGACTACCACCATTCACAGTGACCACATCGTGAAAGACTGTCAAAACAACTATTGTACAGCCTTGTACTACTCAGTAAGTAGCTGTTGGTCTTGACTATTGTATATTAGAGAACCCTTAGCAAGTATATAATCAGTTGACTACTACTCGTTACAGTGTTCACATCGTGAAAGACCGTCTCACTGTCCAGTATACAGCCTTTTCATACGCTGTAAAGAGCTGTTGGTCTAGACTAGGGGTATATTAGAGGACCCTTCACAAGAATATCACCAGTTGACTACTACCTCTCACGGTGTTCACATCGTGAAAGACCGTCTCACTGACCAACCTCTAGCCCTGTGATACGCAGTAAGCAGCTGTTTGCAGAAATCAACATTCATAATGGAAGAAGCCATTCCTAGCTATATGTGTAAAGAGTGTGGAAAGACTTTTCTTCGAGACTATCATAGGAAGCGACATGAAGTATCGTGTGGTGAATTTCATGAGTGCAAGACCTGTGGTAGTACATTCAACAATGCCTACAATGGACGTCGTCATGAAGAATGTTGTAATGTTGTGTCGGCAGCTAAAAGACAAAAGGCAGAGCCTACAAAACATTACCTACTGTCATTGGTCCCTGACAAAAATGGACTTATTGAATATGAGACATCTTTTGAAGGTCGACTTAAATCCTATTTCATTCGTTGCGATACGTGCAAGGATTTAAATTCATACCTTAAAGAGTCCAAACAGCAAATAATACAAGCTATGCAGAAAGAACTAGCAATGCACAAGTCGATAAAAGTTAATCTTGTGGCTGAATGTAGATTCATTCATACATCTACCAATGAAATTACAGATCGTGCTTTTAAAACACGAAATCAGCCCCTATTTTTGGAAACGGACTTAAGTAGTTTCTTGGAAACACAATTTACAAAGTTAACAACGGAAATGGAGGAATCTGAGCTAAAAGGCAGTAATTGGGCTTTGTTAGCAGTGGAAGGAGTACGATTGAAAATAAATAAGTACAATCCTTTGCGTGGTAGCACATATATTCCATTACCAGCAGCTATAAAAGCAAGAAAAGCCTGCATTAATCCTCAAAACTTAAAGGATGAAAAGTGTTTTATGTATGCCATTTTAGCAAAACTGGTTAAAACGAAAGCTGAACGCGTTAGTAAATACAAGGCCCTGGAAAACAAGTATGATTTTTCAGTGATATCGTTTCCTACGTCATTAGCTGACATTCCCAAATTTGAGAAAGCCAACGACATATCCATAAATGTATTTGGACTGGAAAAAGACAATAAATTGTTTCCTCTAAAGGTTGTGGATCAAGAGCTGCAAGACCATCGTGACCTCCTTCTGCTAAGTTCATCATCCGGCCAGAACCACTACGTCTTTATCAAAGATTTTGATAAACTAGTAGGATATCAGATTACTCACCATGGACATAAGATATATACGTGTAAACGATGTTTTACTCACTTCGATAATCGATATGGTCAACAAGGAATGGAAAAATTGAAAGAACATAGAGCTTTGTGTGTCCAGCATGACATTGCTAGGGTTGAAATGCCTATTAAAAACCCCATTGTCAAATTCTTAAATGTTGAAAAAATGCTGAAAATACCTTACGTTATCTATGCAGATTTTGAAAGTATACTTTTACCATATCAAACATGTTTACCCAATCCTGAAGCAAGTTATACAGTGCCATACCAGAGTCATGTTCCTATGAGCTTTGGTATATACGTTAAACCCTCACCTGCTGTGGAACACATAAAGACAAACCTTCCAAGCCAACCTGTTATTTATCGTGGACCTGACGCTGCAGGAACGTTTATGGACTGTTTGATCTCAATAGCTAATGAAATTGATCGACTTTACAGCTTAAATGTTCCAAAGGCCTTAACTCAGGCTCAAGAAGCAGAGTTCCAATGTTCTGAAACCTGTTATTTGTGTCAAAAACCATTTACCCAACAGGACTGGAAAGTTCGAGACCACTGCCATATTACAGGGGAATACCGTGGAAGTGCTCACAATAACTGTAATTTGAGGTGTAAAACACGAAACCCCGTTCCTGTGTTTCTACATAATATGAGTGGCTACGACGCAAATTTCATTGTAAAGCAATTGGGATGTACTACTGAGAGAGTGGATGTTATCGCTAACTCCAAAGAAAAGTACATTTCCTTTACCAAATATGTAGGAAATGTTAAGCTTAGATTTGTGGATACGTTTCGGTTAATGCCGAGTAGTTTGGAAAACTTAGTTTCCAACTTAACATCATACCCTGAAACAGACAAGTACTTTGGAAAAGAAAATGCAATGCTCATGACTCGTAAAGGGGTATTTTGTTATGACTACATTGACTCATGGGAAAAGTTAAGTGAAACGTGTTTACCTCCAAAAGAGGCATTCTTTAACAAATTAAGTCAAGGAGATGTTAGTTAAGAAGACTATGAACATGCCAAAAGTGTCTGGAATCAGTTCAACATTAAAACTCTAGGGGAATATAGTGACCTCTACCTAACTTCAGATGTACTCCTTCTTGCAGACAGCTTTGAAACGTTTAGAAACAAAACACTAGAAACACACCGAGTGGATGCTGCACACTTTTTTACTTCGCCTGGTTTAAGTTTCGAGGCAATGCTCCTTTACACAGGCATTGAACTGGAATTGCTACAGGATTACGATCAGATTCTTTTAATCGAGTCTGGAATACGTGGAGGCATATGCCAGGTGTCTCATCGGTATGCTGAAGCTAACAATAAATACATGGAAACCTATGATTCTGAGAAACCATAGCAGTTTATTACCTATGATGATGCCAACAACCAATACGGGTGGGCTATGTGCCACTCCCTTCCTTATGGTGGATTTCAGTGGGTTTCTCCAGATACTGTTGATCTAGAAAAACTAAAGAAAGACGATCCTGTGGGGATACATTCTAGACGTTGATGTTGATTACCCATCTGACCTTCATGATCTACACAACGATTTACCTTTCCTACCAGAGTGTACACAACCTAAGGATTCGTCTCTGAAAAAACTAATTCCTCATCTTGGAAATCGAAGGCGATATGTTGTTCACTACATGGCATTAAAACAGGCTTTAAATCATGGAATAAAATTGATAAAAATTCATCGTGTGTTAAAGTTTAAACAAAGACCTTGGTTAAAGGCATACGTTGATTTTAATAACAACCTTCGAAAACAAGCCAAAAATGATTTTGAGAAAAATCTGTACAAATTATTCAACAATGCCATTTTTGGGAAAACAATGGAAAATATCCGTAAAAGAATAGACATACGTCTTGTGACTGACAGCAAAAAGGCAGAAAAGCTAATAGCTAAACCAACATTCATCGACAGAACAATTTATGGTCCTAACCTAGCTGCTTTCCACATGGCTAAACGTAACATTGTATTCAATAAGCCTATATATTTTAATGTGTATACTGGATATTTCAAAAACTCTAATGTATTCCCACCACTATGATGTCCTGCTACCCTATTATGGAATGAACAATCTTAAACTCATGTATATGGATACCGACTCGTTCATTTATTTGGTTAACACCCCAGATGTATATCAAGACAAGTTGGATTTCCTAGAACACCTGGACACATCAGATTATCCTACTAATCACATATGTTACTCTACATCAAACAAGAAAACGTTGGGGAAATTTAAAGACGAGGCTTGTGGACAAATTATAAAAGCATTTGTTGGACTTAGAGCTAAAATGTACGCTTTAGACATAAATGGTAAAGAAATCAAAAAGATTAAAGGTATTAACAGTGGTGTTGTCAAAAATTGTATAAGCTTTCAAGATTATAAGGATTGTGTCATGAATAACAATGTAAAAAGAATACCCATGAACATTATCGCTTCTAAACAACATGACATATCATCTATAAGACTAAACAAAATTGCTTTGTGTCCTGGTGATGATAAAAGAGTGATTGATGCTGATGGTATAGGTACACATGCCTATGGTCATTACTCAATCATTAACCATGCTTAAAGAGTTAAGTTATGAATATCTAAATCTTCTGCCTGCAACTAGCAAATACATAAAACAAAACAATTTAGGAAATAAAACAATAGCACTACAAAAGTAAAAAAACAAAAATAAAAAATGGCATTCATAATCAAAAATAAATAAAATAGAAAACAAAATAAAAACAAGTGTATAATTTATAACAATGAGGAATATATATAAAAATGTATTATGTGTAAATAGTGTACATGTATTTAAAATAAAAAAAATATTGTACCGTATGGAAACTGCTTGTACATTTTTTATTACAACCCACCTCTCTCCACTCCTAATGCAAAATGAACATGTAAAACACAAATTGGAAAATCCACGTTTCCATATTGACAAAATAAAAAAAACATTAAACTGAAATTTTAAAAACTGTAAATGGGAATTTGGTAAATTGACAAATGTGTAAACAACAAATTGGAAAATCCATGTTTCTATATCATGAAATTGAAAAACTTTAAACTGACATTTTAAGAACTGTAAATGGGAAATTGCGAAATTGATAAATGTGTAAACAACATAATGCAAAATCCATGTTTCCATGTTATGAAATTGAAAAACTTAAAACTAACATTAAAAAAAACTGAAAATGGGAAATTGGAAAATTGTCATATGTGTAAACAACAAAATGAAGAAAAAAAAACAGTTGGGGGTAGTTATCATATTGTACAGTAACCTATAAAACTAGCATAAGGATAGTTGCTTGTACCCTTATATACTTTGTGTATGTGCATTAGCCTTTGAATTAGCTTAAGTTAGGTTTGGCAAAGTTAGGATTGGTGAGGTTAGGTATGTGACCTTGTAGTTTACTCTTTTCGGAAAATGTAAAAAGTAAAATCTAAAATCAAAAATTCTTAAATTTAAAATGTAAAATCTAAAAAAACTAACATTTAAAATCAAAAATGTAAAATGTAAAATCTAAAAAATGGAAAATGGAAAAAATTAAAAATCGAAAATGTTAAAATATAAAATCAAAAATCTTTAAATGAGGTTTCTGTGGGTTAGGTTAGGTTAGGTTATAACTAAGTTTATTATTTGTGCTCTCACATTTGCTCTTATATTTTTGCTCTCACTTTGAAGTTAGGTTATGTTAGGTTAGGTTAGGTTAGGTTAGGTTATAACTAAGTTTATTATTTGTGCTCTCTTATTTGCTCTTACATTTTTGCTCTCACTTTAAAGTTTGGTTATGTTAGGTTAGGTTAGGTTAGGTTAGGTATGGTTAGGTTATAACTAAGTTTATTATTTGTGCTCTCACATTTGCTCTTATATTTTTGCTCTCACTTTGAAGTTAGGTTAGGTTAGGTTAGGTTAGGTGTGGTTAGGTTATAACTAAGTTTATTATTTGTGCTCTCTTATTTGCTCTTACATTTTTGCTCTCACTTTAAAGTTTGGTTATGTTAGGTTAGGTTAGGTTAGGTTAGGTGTGGTTAGGTTATAACTAAGTTTATTATTTGTGCTCTTACATTAGCTCTCATTTTTTTCTCATACTTTTTGCTAATTTTTTTTCGCTTGCAATTTTAAATTAGGTAGGTTACGTTAGGTTAGGATAGGTTAGGTGAAGTTAGGTTAGGTTATAACTTAGTTTATTATGTGTGCTTTCACATTTGCTCTCATATTTGCTTTGACTTTGAAGTTAGGTTAGGATAGGTTAGGTTAGGTTAGGTTAGGTGAAGTTGGGTTAGGCAGAATAGTTGAGGTATGAATCAAAAGCCAGCTCCTGTCAGTTTTGCCTCACAAGGCTGAGTGTATCCCATTCCACTCCTGAGACCAGAAATTAAATTTCTTGGCAGAGCCGGGATTCGAACCTCAGGAATGACCGACAAGAATGCTAGCCACTACACCAAGAAGTGGATAATATAAGGCTGGTCTTGATTATACATGATCAATTAATAATTACCTAATAATAATAATAATAATACATATTCCATTTGGCAACTACACAGCCGACCTCTCCCTGTGACGTCATTGACGGTCTCAGGGCTTTGCGGCCATATTGCCCATTAGCCCCTGGCCTTGCTATGTCTGACCCCTCCATGACAATAACATAGGGCTGGTTGCGCGCGGCGGCCATCTTGCCCATTAGCCCCTGTCCCAGCTTCGGCCTATATTACCTACTTTTGTTCAATTGCAGAAATTATGTGATGGTTCAGAACAGTCAGATTTGTTAAACATGATTTTCCAGGGACGAAGCCATGTTGTTCTTCTGAGAGGTGAGGTTTGGTGAAAGTGAGGAGACGGCAATGTATTATTCTTTCGAAGACTGAAGAGAGTATGGGGACGATAGATATAGGTCTGTATGAGGAAATTTCGTGCTTGCTGCCTGATTTAAAGACAGGTGTGACGTCACCTCTTTTCCATGAGTCGGGAAAAGTGCCGGATGTCATGCACCAGTTGAGTATTATGGACAAGGGGATGCTGAGAGATGCACAGGTGGTTTTCAGGAATATAGGGCTTATGTCTGATGGCCCAGTAGATCGGTTTGCGGGCAGACTTTTTAAGATATTTTGGATTTCATCGGGGGTCGTTGAAATTTGAGACAGTGAATCAGAACAGACGCTAGTAAGTTGAGGGGGACTGGGGATTGGTACGGGAACTGAAAAGGTTGAGTGAAAATATTCATTGAAATGTGTGGACCTCAATTCAAATGGGATTTCTTCATTATTGAGGTTTAGGTTAAGTGGAATTCTAGGAGTCTTTCTACGGGATGATATAAGTGTCCAGAACTTCTTCGGGTTATTCTTGAGATTTCCTGTTATGGAAGAAATGTAGCGGTTGTAATCTTCTGTCATATGAACTCTTGAAATTTTCTGTAGGTGAGTAAAAACATTGAGAGTATGAGGATTAGGAACTGATTTCCACAGTGACCATGCACGAGTCTTGTTTTGGAGAAGGAGTTTGGTATTTTCGCTTAGCCAGTGCGGATATTTGTTGGATTTGGGAACGGAGAAAGGCACGTGTTGTTTAATGGCCGAGTAGAGTAAATCCTCAAACAAGGCCACTGCGCTATTTACATCTCTCTCAGCTCTTAGCAGGTTCCAAGGAAGAGATGATAAATCTTGATTGACAGCTTGCCAGTCGACCTTCCTCCAGAGAGGGAATGTTTTGTTCTTGGCAGGTGGGCTGTTTTTATGTCTGCAGGCTGGGACGGGGAGGGAGGCTTCTATTGAACTGTGGTCAGTGTTCAGGATATTTCTTCTAACTGCCACGGTGACATCACGCAGTGTTGAAAATATGAGGTCCAGTGTTTCAGATTTCCTTGTAGGATATAGATTGAACTGGTTCAGGTGAAGACCGTTTATAAAATTGCTTATAGCGGGCAGTATGAGTGGCTATGGACACGTCACCACTTTTTCCTGTCGCTCTCCTACAGATTGTGTTTATATGTGCACGCGCACGCCACCAAATTACTTGCGCAAGCGCGCACTTGCTTGTAGCGGGCAGTATGAGCGGCGATGGACACGTCACCACTTGCTTGTGGCGGGCAGTATGAGCGGCGATGGACACGTCACCACTTGTTTCGGTCGCTCTCCTACAGATTGTGTTTATATGTGTGCGCCACCAAATTACTTGCGCATGCGTGCTTCCAATGTGATCGAAGCCTTTAACAATCAATAACGTGGGTGATGTGTCAAACTTTCAAGATGATTTGAATAGAGCTTATGTTTAGGGCATAGAGAATGGACTTGACTTTAACATTAAGAAGTGCTGTTACATGATTATGTCTTGGAAACTTGACAATCCGATACATTATTAGCAATGATGTTACTGAATACGCTAAGGTGTATGTATCACAAAACTCAAGCTCCTAAACCAGAGGGAGTTAGAAGTTGTGGTTTCTACTAAAATCTTCCAAATGGCCTCAATAGTACAGGAAAAATCTTGCTTTTCTTGAAAAGTCAACGGAAATATATTTATTTAAAAAGTGTGTTTAAAAAAACAAAGTTGAATCTAATAATAATTTCATGGACAGATTGTTGCTAGGCGACAACGACTAACTCTGTAATATGATAGTCAATGCCGCACCAATACTCCATGCCACTGGTTACCCATGCTGCGTCACTTCCCTCCACCATACTTAAGGAGGAAGCAAGCTCTACTAAGGGAAGCTAAGAAAATCTTTGCATGAGCCACTTTGCCATTGCACCAAGAATTCTGCCATGCATCACAGCAACGACTGCAGTCTAGAAGACCAGTAAGTGTCACTGCGGGGCAACTCATTGCTGCTGGATTTGACCTAAAAGAAAGCTGGAAGCATGAGTGGTCAACTAAAACATTGGGAACAAATGCCCACCATCTTGATCCCACGAAGAAACCAAACGGCTTTGACTTACCGAGGAACTTCTGGTTCCGCATCAACAGGCTGAGGACTGGACATGGTTGCAGCAATTATTTCAGGTACAAGTGGGGCTGGATCAGCTCACCAATGTGTGAGTGTAACCTGGAAGAACAGACGATCGAACACCTGGTCCAACGCTGTCCTCTTTATTCCTACCGTGGCATTCCTGACGATTTGTTCACTCTCACACCCGACTTAACCGAATGGTTGAGAAGGATGGACTTTAAAGTTTGAATATAGCTTATTATGTATAATTGTATAAATTACCATACGATTAAACAAACCAATACTGAACCTGACTTGATGGGCAGATTGATCGTCAAAGTTTGTCGCTAGGCGACAACGACTTACTCTGCATCATGATCGTCCAGTAAAAATTGCTAAAGGACATTGCCCGTCTTACAGAATATGATTGACCTAGGCAATGCCGAGAATAGAAAGTAGAGTGTACATCTTCATCGTAGATTCAGCGACCCCTTCTAATCCATTTTAAATACGTACGTTGTTGGCAAATATTTTATCTACGTGTTCCCCTTAGGGCCGAAGATATTCTGCGCAGAAGGCGTCAAGGAACACAAAATCATGGCATGAATTTCACAGAAGAAATATACAATGAAGCAACTCACTCTCATATGCCAAGTCGCTTAGGAATGTTACTGGTCGTTATCTGTGTTTTCGGAGAACCAGAAAATTTTCCCGAGGTTTGGGACCAACATAAAGAAGCAATGTCTGAAGATTTTGTACGCAGATACTCTGAAGAAAGTGGCCCACAATATGCACTCATTGAAATCAATGGCCTCCTCCACACCTACGGCTTAGATCTTAAGAAACTTAACTTGCCAGATGTAAAACTGCACGTTAACAGTCCAGGAATGCATTTGTTTGATGTTCTAGAAGAGCAAGCTAGGGCTATCAGCAACAGACAAAAGCTTAATGAGGCGCAACTAAGGGTTGTAGATTCGATCTTTAAAGCCATATATGGAAACCCAGAAGAAATATTAAAACAGAACTGTTTTTTTTAGATGGACCGGCAGGAACTGGTAAAACATTTGTTTACTCTACATTGTTACATATAATCAGAGCAAATGGAGATCAAGCTACTCCAGCAGCGTCTACAGGAATAGCAGCTACACTTCTACAAGGAGGACGAACTGCCCATTCTGTCTTCAAAATCCCTCTGATTCTCAGTTCTAATTCTACGTGCAACGTTACGCCAAACACACCAGTAGCAACAGCCCTGTTGAATACAAAATTAATTATTTGGGATGAAGCACCAATGACGCATGTGTACGCATTTTTAGCTGTGGACATACTTCTCAAATATCTGACCAACTGTACTGAAGCATTCGGTGGTAAAGCCTTCTTACTGGTGAACCGTTTTTATCAGGTTCATTATTTTTTGTCATATTATTATTGTTATTATTATCGTCCTTCATGTCGCATTATTGTGACATAAGTTTCTCTGTCTTTCGTACTGCGCCTAAACTTCATACATACCTGTAATACCTCGCAATATGGTGAAATATTTCACCCTTCTGCTAACTCACTTTATGTATAATTTTACCTTTGGTTGAAGCACTACTTGTTGTCAGGCTTTGCCTTCGCTATTGGACCCCCTCCACCCATGTATACGGAGAGGGGATGTTTGTCGTATCTACGACTTACTTTTCTCGGGCGCGTTACTGCGCTCTTTAAGGGAAGGTTTCTCCCTTCCAATTTCGGCCGTCATGTAAGAAGAACGTGTGTGCACGTGTCGGACTTTTGCCCGCACCCAGATAGCAACTAAATGTAAGTACGATTCATTCATTGAATTTATGTAACTTGAGGTCATTTTAAATTTCTGTTTCTCCATATTTCTTCATTTTGTGTCTCCTTTGATTCCCTTATCATTTTCCTTTCTTATGATGATGTGAATTCGATCCATGAACCCAAGTCACTTCGTCTTTGTTTACGTTAGTTTAGCGAAGTCTCTGTGTTTATTTGTCTTCCCTCCCTTTCATGTAATCGGTTTCATTTTTAAGTAAATCTCTCAGGTCTGAAATATCTGCTATTTTTCAACGAGGCTTAATTATGCTCTGTATTGCGTCACCAACTGGTTCGGTGTTCTTTTGAGACGACCTCCGTTGGATTGTCGCATCAGAGCCTTGTTTTTTGGGGATGGAATCAGCGAAATTACGGAGCTGAGTCTCACGTCTTCAGCTTGATCTTCCCTCTGTTTTATTGAAATGTGTGTGAGCGATGGTCATTGTGCTAATCACTGTTCATGCGCCACATTACTTTCTTTGTTTCTTCGTATGTCGTTGTATTTCGACATTTCTACC
Source organism: Meconema thalassinum (assembly GCA_946902985.2). NCBI lineage: Eukaryota > Metazoa > Arthropoda > Insecta > Orthoptera > Tettigoniidae > Meconema > Meconema thalassinum. Next base: position 21,548,455 of record OX336391.1, read on the forward strand.
TCTACGTAAGCCTATATTTTCCTACAAAGCATATTTCTTAGCTGATTGATTTTTCCTTTCATTTCGTGCCCCGGTAATGTCATGTAATTTAATGTAATTTTCATTTCCTTTATTTTTGTGTGTGTTAATTTTGTGTTACTTCCTCTGACTTCGTTATATTACGTAACTCAGTGTCATCCCACTCCCCCGTTTGTTCCCTACATACTCATACCTCCACTCCCCACTCTTTTACCCCGCCCCCCCCGCCCCATGATTTCACAACATCATAAACGCCGGAGTTCTGTTTTTATGCTGGGAGTCCAGATCATGTCATCACTCTAAGTAGTCGTTCTTGTAATCTATCCCACGAATATCTTTAATTTCTTTAATTTTGCTTCATCTTTCTTAAGTTTTATTATTGAATCGCGTTTCCAATTAGTTGCTATTATGATTTGAATTTATTTCTGGATTCCTTTTATTTTACATTTAAGTTGCTCGTGTTTTACTTTCATTTTTAATTTGTTATCAGTACACAGGTGTTTATTTTATTATTAATATATTTTTATTCAGTAAGTGCAATATTTGCTTCTGTCTGATGATTTCTCGTATTTGAGTTCCTCGTTTGTCTTCCGATACGACTTAGTCTTGGCTTCGCACTGTAGCGAAGTTACGACTAACACGACCTCTGGGACCTTTGCTCTATTACTTAAGTTTAATTTTTCCTTTTGATTTTGTCTTAAACATTTGATTTGGCTTAATTTCTGTGGAAGTCATCTTTCTTTCGATTCGGAATCTTGGGCCCAGCACGCATCGAAAGAAGTATTCCTTCCTCGTTCCCTACGTGATCCTGTTTAGTTTTTGTTGTTTTTGCTTCCACTGTATTCCTCATGCCTCTGCTATTTTGCTTAACGTAAAAGACCATAGCGGTGCACTGGGTGGTGATTTTCGCCAAGTCCTTCCTTTCATAATGAGAGGATCACGTTCTTTGACAGTTGCTAGCTGTTTGAAGCGGCAGAGCCTATGGAATAAATTCCATGTACTTAAACTCACCCAGAACATGGGCGCTTTAAATTCTGAAAAATAATTTTCAACATGGCTTTTAGTAATAGACGGCAAGACTGGGGCGGAAGTTACGGTACCATCTACATGCTATCCACAAATACAAGATCCTGTTGAACAGCTATACGGTGATTTTGATTTTACTGCTGTCACCCCACAGGAGCTTAAAGGAAGAACTATTCTTACGGTCACCAATGAAGCATCGCTTGAACTGAACAATTGAGTACTTCAGCGTTTACCTGGAGATGAGGTAGTATACGAGAGTGTAGACTGTATTGTGAGTGAGCATGCGCAAGATCACTTGGCTAACCCTGAAGAATTTTTGAACAGTCTGACACCAAGTGGCATGCCTCCACACAAACTTAGACTTAAGAGAGTTGCTATCATTATGTCTTTAAGAAATATTCTACCATCCAAAGGGGTCTGCAATGGGACAAGGCTAATAGTTAACGGGTTACAACGTAATATCATAGAGGCAACCATTATAGATTTTGATAAGAGAGAAATCGTTTTCATACCCAGGATAACCCTTATCCCCTCCGATAGGAACATGCCTTTTAAATTTAAAAGAAGGCAATTTCCAGTACGTTTGGCTTTCTCAATGACAATAAATAATCTCAGGGTCAGACTTTCGATAAAATCTGCCTTAACTTGACAAAACCCGTCTTTACTCATGGACAGCTTTACGTAGCCCTTTCAAGGGTAAGATCGTTTAGCTCGCTATCGGTTGTGTCAACAAGTAACAAAATAACCAACTATGTGCTTAGAGAAACTTTGATAGATAAATTCAAAAATTATCTTAACAAAATGCATTATTTGCATATTAAGGCTTTCACGGCCCGGATTATTATATAAATAATTCATGCTTTTGGGCTAATGCCATGTGTATTTTTAATTTGAACCATACGTTTCGGAGAAACCTTGCCTCCTTTTTCAATGGAAATAAACAATGTGGCCATAGAAAGTAAATCAATGAGATTACAAAAAATATAGATAAATTCCTCTGTTCGTCACCAGAGAGCAGCTGCCAGAAATTACTGTATGGTCCATGGTGGAACGGCGGACAGATTAGTAAGCAACGAGAAGGTACAGGGGGCGGTGTGGAAATATAGAAACTCCTCGAAGAATGAGGAGGGGGGGAGGGGGGGGGAGGGGGAGGTTTAGATGGATATATAGGGAAACATAAACAAAAGGGAAGTGTATCTGAACGATACCTGACGTCATACAGTCAACGGCGAAAAAACAGATGGAAACTCCCCAGTGACGAACAAAGGAGATCAAATCCAGGCTCTGAGCCCTAGAGGGAAAATGTACAATTTTAAATATGTGAAGAACAGAGAGACTGAGAGGAATTATCTCCCTAGATCCTTAATAACTGGTAGCCAAGTGTCACTTAGCTGATATCCAGTGTCTCAGTTAAAATTATTGGGATTTTTACGAATTTCAACTACCTCCCTTATAATTCTAGACCAGTTGTGCTTAACAAGGGCAAGCGCATGAGCATCCTTGAAACAAACATCGTGCCCTGAAGACAGGGCATGTTCAGCTATAGCTGATTTGTCAGGTTGGTTTAGACGGATGTTCCTTTGATGCTCTTTGATGCGAGTTGCAATGGACCGTTTTGTTTGTCCAATTTAGACTTTTCCGCAAGTACATGGGACTTCATACACCCCAGGTTGTAGTGATGGGGACAATTTATCTTTGTTTGATGCTAAACGTTGACCTATTTTCGTCATAGTGCCGAAAACTGTTTTTATCTTGTGCTTGCGGAGAATCTTAGCAACGCGGTCAGTGGTGTTGTGAATATAAGGGAGGTAAGCAGTTCCTCTCACGTCGGAGCTCTGAGAAGGTTGTCTATCCCTCCTTCTGGGATGTAGGGACCTATATATAGTGGATTCATTATAGCCATTACCCTTAAACATGGTTTGTAAGGCATGTAACTCTTCCTGAAGAGTTGATGCCTCACAAATACGTTCCGCTCTTTTGGCTAGAGTTGTTATAATTCCTTGTTTTTGTGCTGGGTGATGGTGGGAGTCCGCATGTAAATACCGGTTAGTGTGAGTTGGCTTACGGTAGACGCTGTGCCCCATGGAGCCATCCGCCTTCCTCCTCACAAGAACATCCAAAAAAGGTAAGCATCCACCCGACTCTAGCTCCATTGTGAAGTGGATTGAAGGATGCAGCTGATTTAGGGCACGATGTTTGTTTCAAGGATGCTCATGCGCTTGCCCTTGTTAAGCACAACTGGTCTAGAATTATAAGGGAGGCAGTTGAAATTCGTAAAAATCCCAATAATTTTAACAGAGACACTGGATATCAGCTAAGTGACACTTGGCTACCAGTTATTAAGGATCTAGGGAGATAGTTCCTCTCAGTCTCTCTGTTCTTCACATATTTAAAATTGTACATTTTCCCTCTAGGGCTCAGAGCCTGGATTTGATCTCCTTTGTTCGTCACTGGGGAGTTTCCATCTGTTTTTTCGCCGTTGACTGTATGACGTCAGGTATCGTTCAGATACACTTCCCTTTTGTTTATGTTTCCATATATATCCATCTAACCCTCCCCCTACCCCCTCCCCCCTCCTCATTCTTCGAGGAGTTTCTATATTTCCACACCGCCCCCTTTACCTTCTCGTTGCTTACTAATCTGTCCGCCGTTCCACCATGGACCATACAGTAATTTCTGGCAGCTGCTCTCTGGTGACGAACAGAGGAATTTATCTATATTTTTTGTAATCTCATTGATTTACTTTCTATGGCCACATTGTTTATTTCCATTGAAAAAGGAGGCAAGGTTTCTCCGAAACGTATGGTTCAAATTAAAAATACACACGGCATTAGCCCAAAAGCATGAATTATTTATATAAAATGCATTATATTGGAAGAAATGTGATTTGGCTTCTTAGATACAACTCTGTACACATCACTCGAGAACTACTGTATGTGAAAGAAGTCCTTGTTGTATCCCAAATGTCCTCTGTGATGTTATCATTTCACAGCCCAGTTGGATCTTTCCTTCCTGCACTGGTATCAACATATTAAGTTTGTGCAGGTTTTTTCTTAAATAAATGTAATGTTACTAATAGCTCAGGCCGTTCCTTACATTTCACTGTTATTGCGTAGATACTCTACGCGGGCTCTGCTAGTACATTTAATAATTTGTTATTTTCTTCCTTTACTAATCACAGAGTATTTATATATTTAATGTTCTTAATTTAATTTAAGTTACTTTAACTTTATCATGTTAACAATAACCATATATTTATATATCTTACTTTTGATTTTAATTTAACTTTTAATAATGGTCTAACTTTATCTAGATATTATCTTGAGTGTTGCACATTGTGAACCGGTGTATTATTTTTGTTTGTGATTTTCTTTAATAGTTAACATGGAATTGTGATCATGCTGAGTAAAATTGGTCAGTCTCCAGTAATTGGAGTTTTATTCTGTTGGAGGCAATAAGTAAATAAATAACAGTTTTTGGCTGTTGTGACTTAACACGTTTTGAATGCCACTTCTTCAAGTATCGCTTCACAACCTTCAACGAGTGGAAACTAAGTGCGCTTGTTGCAACTAGGCATGGGAATTATGTGCGCGCTAATTTCAGATAGAACCCTAGTCCCAAAACATATCCATGTTACAAGTCCACGTCTATCTTGAGTACATTTACCGCATATCACTTGCTCATATCCTGTGTGCTCTTTGCTACTTCTGGTGTCGAAGACGGCAGTCATCTTGCCTAATAGAGTCAGTGTTCAACGATTTGAAAAGAGAGGTGTATGTGCAGAGAAGGGGCAATGCTAACTGATAATAGGGGACTATACTAGACGCTAGAAGACAGAGGAGGTGCAATGCTAACTGATAATAGGTACTATACTAGACGCTAGTAGACAGAGGAGGTGCAATGCTAACTGATAATAGGGGCCATACTAGACGCTAGAAGACTGAGCAGTCTCAACGGAAAATGCATTACCATCCCAAAGTTTATGCGCACAAAACATTAAGCACGATGTGGCCGATGACCTCGCGGTGCCACCCCTTAAAACAATAACATAACATCCAGCCAGTGCTCTCTGTACTAACAAATGTAGTAATATTACAATGATTACCATCCGAAATAAAACAGCAATAACATAACATCCAGCCAGTGCTCTCTGTACTAACAAATGTAGTAATATTACAATGATTACCATCCGAAATAAAACAGCAATAACATAACATCCAGCCAGTGCTCTCTGTACTAACAAATGTATTAATATTACAATGATTACCATCCGAGATAAAACAGCAAGTTATCATGAATATGTAGGCTACATTCTCCTTAATATATAGGGGTATGGTTGTTACTCTTTTTCCACATTGTAATTGAATGTTCTTTTAATCGTTGAGAGTTGTACGCTATATAAAACCCTTTGTTTAGTAAGTCTCGTTTGTAATTCAGCTTTTTCCACAACATTAAAAGAATGCCCTTGCACCATCTTGAATTAATGAAATCCTTTATTTTTCAAATTCTGCAGAGAAGGACTTTTATGTGAGCCTACATATATTCTGCGTTTAGTCATTGTAATTGTAGTGAATAGTTCACTATCGATATGAATATCTCAAGTATTCAACTGCGTGCTCTATACAGTGCGATAATCGTACGACTAATTGAAGCGCGATATCTTATCTGTTTCGCTCCTCCTACAAGGTTTCGTGGCAATTGGATCATTAGCTATTGATTTTAAGTCTTAACATTATGCTCAGCCTCCATCTGAATTATATGGCGTAGGTGTTCTTTTGTCTTTGGCATGAAAAGCCCATATATGGGTCTACTAATTCGAGATACTGAATCTCTTAAATTTATAGTTCTTTGTGGATTTAATTAATGATAAACCACATACCCAACAATTTTTCTAGGTTTGTGCCAGGTCTTGTGTGGCGTTTCGCCTAGGACACCAATCTAGCTCATCAGTGGGCGATTGGTGTCCCCGCCCGGACCTCCACAGGAGTAGCGAACTGCGCGCTCCCTCCCTTTTTATGCAGTGCGCCTGCGCCACTTTACTGCGAGAACTAAGAGCTCAAGCAGTCATAACCTCCCTATGAAGGCTTCCAAAAAGATGGCATTTTGACTTTCACGGCCAGTGAATTAGAACTCAGCAGTTGTGCTAGGTTTGTGCCGTGTCTTGCGTGGGGTTTGGCCTAGGACACCAAGCTGGCTCATCAGCGACCGATTGGGTACCCCGCCCGGACCTCCACAGGAGTAGCGAACTGCGCGCTTCTTCCCTTTTTATGCAGCGCGCCTGCGCCTCTTTACTGCGAGAACTAAGAGCTCAAGCAGTCATAACCTCCCTATGAAGGCTTCCAAAAAGATGGCATTTTGACTTTCACGGCCAGTGAATTAGAACTAAGCAATTGTGCTAGGTTTGTGTCGTGTCTTGCGTGGGGTTTGGCCCACATCACAATGTGCCGTGTCTTGCGTGGGGTTTGGCCCACATCACAATGTGCCGTGTCTTGCGTGGGGTTTAGCCCACACCACAATGTGCCATGTCATGCGTGGGGTTTGGCCCACATCACAATGTGCCGTGTCATGGGTGGGGTTTGGTCCACATCACAATGTGCCGTGTCTTGCGTGGGGTTTGGACGACATCACAATGTGCCGTGTCTAGCGTGGGGTTTGGCCCACATCACAATGTGCCGTGTCATGGGTGGGGTTTTGTCCACATCACAATGTGCCGCTTCTAGCGTGGGGTTTGGCCCACATCACAATGTGCCGTGTCATGGGTGGGGTTTGACCCACATCACAATGTGCCGCTTCTAGCGTGGGGTTTGGCCCACATCACAATGTGCCGTGTCATGGGTGAGGTTTGGTCCACATCACAATGTGCCACTTCTAGCGTGGGGTTTGGCCCACTTCACAATGTGCCCTGTCTTGCGTGGGGTTTGGCCCACATCACAATGTGCCGCTTTAGCGTGGGGTTTGGCCCACATCACAATGTGCCGCTTTAGCGTGGGGTTTGGCCCACATCACAATGTGCCGCTTCTAGCGTGGGGACTGAGCATGTCCCGAATTAGTGGAAGAATTGGCAATATAGGAACATGGTGAATGACATTAGCTTGCTGTCTCACCAAATGAAATGATATCAGCATAAAGTACCACCTGATAGATATTGACGATAAGGTGATCTAGGTCTAGATCGAGATATCGATCATAGCGCGTTGTATTCGGATTGGAAAGCACACTGTTAATAGATGGCGTAAGTTGCTCCAATTGTGACTCTATGCGGAAAATCCGACCCATCTGCTGGGTAGAAGGGTCTACGACGGGATGATGAGGTTGAATTACTATACAAATTGCAAGGGATTAGTAATATCAGAATTTCTTTCAGCTAATGTGTCCAGATTAAGTGGACAAACAAACAAGGAATAAGCATATCTGGCAATCGGCTAACAAATTTAAGATTTACGGATGACGTAGTACTCTTCGCAAAGTCACCAGGTGAACTTCAGAAGATGCTACATCAACTCAACACCCAAAGCAAAGCAGCAGGCCTGTCAATGAATAACACAAAGACACAGGTGGTGACAAACAGTGCAGAAACCCCAGTCTCTGTGGAAGGAAGAACACTACCATACGTAAAGGAATATTATATATTTGGGGCAACTTATCTCATTCAAGGACAAGACCGGAAAAGAGATAAAAAGTAGAATTGCCTTAGCGTGTAAACAATGCTGGTCACTACAATTCATACCCATGGACAGGAAGCTGAGCAGAAGATTGAAGTTTGAGACACTAGAATTATTCGTCTTCCCAACACTCTTATATGGAAGCTACGCGCAGACAGATAAACACACTTCAAGTAAAGTATGATACGTAAGATACTTGCAGTAACAAGTTCAGACAGGATATCAAATGAGAAACTGGCACAAATGTCATCAACGGCGGATATCGCAGAAAAATCCATGAGACAAAAGTGGAAATGCGGAGGTCACATTGCGAGGATACGAGACGACAGGTGGACATATAAAGCTACAATGGGACACATGGATAGGTAAACGACAGTGAGAAAGACCGAGGCGAAGGTGGTGCGACTTTTTCAGAGTGCAGGCAGGCCCACTGTGGACGAGAGAAGCAAGAAGTAGAACTGAGTGTAGGGCCATGGCAGACAGACTATAGGGCAAGTGAAAGTCAATTGCATCGCTAGGAAAACTGGGAAAGAAAGTCAAAGTGTAACAGTACAAAATAAGACAATTACCATGCACAATCCTAATAAGACTAGCTCACCACATTAGTGAAAAAGAGCTCCACTTTTATAGGAGGCCTTTGCCCTTTAAGGTACATTCGAGGATGTTCTTTACTCTTTATTCTTCTTTAATGTGTCCAGATTGTCCAGAGTATTGTTACAGGATGCTAGTATCAATTTTAAATTAACTGGGAGTCGTTGAAGAAAGATTGTGTGTAGAGAATCATCCTTGACCTGTGTTGCAGCAAGGGCGCGCATTTCCCGTAAGAGCTGGCTTGGCATTTTGTCCCCTAGTTCAACGTCTGTGAGTAATTTCGTCACTTTCCGTCCTTCTGAGTCTTCAAATTCGGCTATTAACCGGGCCTTCAGGTCTACGAATGGTGTACTCGAATGTGGTCTTATTAATAAATCACTTAAAGTTCGGCAACGTCTGGCTCCAAAGAGGCGATAACATAGTCGAACTTCGTAAGCTTTGTTGTGATGTTAGCAGTAGCAAACTAGCCCTGAATCTGCACTTGCCAAACATTAAGTTATTTACGCAAAATTGGTGGGATTTTAATAGACACTTTCAGGTTCATTATTTGATGTAGGCATACCCGATGTTTGCTGTTCTGTGTTGGACATGATGTAATGCATTCTAACCGCACGATTTATTGCTACCGGAAGTAATACAAAATTACGTGGGGGTCCCCAATGTTTTTTTTATTAATGGTATATCACTTATCGTTGTTAAAGAACCCATTTGAATTCAGTAGGCCGTGTTCAATGGCAAAATTAATCTCGGGATTTTCCGCCAACACAAAGTTCCTCCATTCTCTACTTCGAAGCGCTGTAGTGTCAAGGAGTTTAGATATCTAACCTCCTTGACTTTCATAGCGTTCAAAGGAACGACGAAATTCGACATGCAAGCTACCCTCTGGGTGTCAATTAACAAAGCTTGCACCAGGCACCCGAGGCCATACGATAAAAAATACATTTAAAAAAACTTATCGTTGCTTAGCGTACATTATTTTATACATTCAGGAACAAACTCCATGACGAAGAAAGGGGATTTGAGAGACAATATTATTCGAACTTCTAAGAATAAAAATGCAAGCAAGCTGGCAAGTTCCTCATGGAACAACCATTCCGTTCCTCGTCCAGACGGCAGAGTCACCACAGTCGCCATATTTATTTGATATAAATTAAAGATGGCCCCTGCGCGCTATTTCCAGTGTAATATTTGTACGGTACTCCTCCCATACAATATTTCAACTTGTTATTATATTGTGCATTAAATATATTTAAATCCTGGGAATACGCCCAGCCGCCATTCTGAAATTCTGGAGTCGTAGTTCTGTTGACTTAGTCATATGTAGCCACCTACAATGCTCTAAATTAATTATTTTTGTTATTGTACATTAAATATACATATAGTTATTCATTATCATATTCTGAACCTTCAAGATGGCCGCCACACGTTGCAATAAGTGTGTTATACCTAAGGCTAATTTATGCAAAGTCCCATAGACGGTACTTCTTTGCTGCAAAGTTAAATTCCAATTAAGAATTTACTTTCTGAATCATTCACTATTACGTTTAAATTTTATGCACAGCTGCCATTGTAAATAATAAACATCGCAGTTATTCTGATTTCAGAACTTAAAACTACACATAGGTTTCTACTTTATCACAAATTTTCGTTATTAAAGTTCAAAAATATAGAAAGTTTTTTATTTTCAAATGCGATTTCAGGATGAACACAACGTTCCAAATTCACTGTGATAATTTCATCACTCACGCAACTGGTGCATGTAATATATTACTCGTCTTTTACTAAGTTTCACCTTAATTGTGCAATAACATCTTGAGTAAACCTTTAGACTAATGCAAGTAAGAGGTCTTATTATCATAATCACCTCTTGCTCGTCTTTTATTAAGTTTCACCTTAATTTGCAATAACATCTTGAGTAAACCTTTAGACTAATGCAAGTGAGAGGTCTTATTATGATATTCACCTCTCGCTCGTCTTTTACTATGTTTCACCTTAATTGTTCAATAACATCTTGAGTAAACCTTTAGACTATTGCAAGTGAGAGGTCTTATTATGATATTCACCTCTTGCTCGTCTTTTACTAAGTTTCACATTAATTGTGCAATAACACCTTGAGTAAACCTTTAGACTAATACAAGTAAGAGGTCTTATGATATTCACCGCTTGCTTGTCCTTTACTAAGTTTCACCTTAATTGCGCAATAACATCTTGAGTAAACCTTTAGACTAATGCAAGTAAGAGGTCTTATGATATTCACCGCTTGCTCGACTTTTAAGAAAATTCACCTTAATTGTGCAATAACATCTTGAGTAAACCTTTTGACTAATGCAAGTGAGAGGTCTTATTATGATATTCACCTCTCGCTCGTCTTTTACTATGTTTCACCTTAATTGTTCAATAACATCTTGAGTAAACCTTTAGACTATTGCAAGTGAGAGGTCTTATTATGATATTCACCTCTTGCTCGTCTTTTACTAAGTTTCACATTAATTGTGCAATAACACCTTGAGTAAACCTTTAGACTAATGCAAGTAAGAGGTCTCATGATATTCACCGCTTGCTTGTCCTTTACTAAGTTTCACCTTAATTGCGCAATAACATCTTGAGTAAACCTTTAGACTAATGCAAGTAAGAGGTCTTATGATATTCACCGCTTGCTCGACTTTTAAGAAGTTTCACCTTAATTGGGCAATAACATCTTGAGTAAACCTTTTGACTAATGCAAGTGAGAGGTCTTATTATGATATTCACCTCTTGCTCGTCTTTTACTAAGTTTCACCTTAATTGTGCAATAACATCTTGAGTAAACCTTTAGACTAATGCAAGTGAGAGGTCTTATTATGATATTCACCTCTTGCTCGTCTTTTACTAAGTTTCACATTAATTGTGCAATAACACCTTGAGTAAACCTTTAGAATAATGCAAGTAAGAGGTCTTATGATATTCACCGCTTGCTTGTCCTTTACTAATTTCACCTTAATTGCGCGATAACATCTTGAGTAAACCTTTAGACTAATGCAAGTAAGAGGTCTTATTATGATATTCACTTAGTGCTCGTCTTTTAAGAAGTTTCACCTTAATTGTGCAATAACATCTTGAGTAAACCTTTTGACTAATGCAAGTGAGAGGTCTTATTATGATATTCACCTCTTGCTCGTCTTTTATTAAGTTTCACCTTAATTTGCAATAACATCTTGAGTAAAGCTTTAGACTAATGCAAGTAAGAGGTCTTATTATGATATTCACCTCTTGCTCGTCTTTTACTAAGTTTCACCTTAATTTTGCAATAACACCTTGAGTAAACCTTTTGACTAATGCAAGTAAGGGGTCTTATTATGATATTCACCTCTTGCTCGTTTTTAAATAAGTTTCACCTTAATTGTGCAATAACATCTTGAGTAAACCTTTTGACTAATGCAAGTAAGAGGTCTTATTATGATATTCACCTCTTGCTCGTCTTTTACGAAGTTTCACCTTAATTGTGCAATAACACCTTGAGTAAACCTTTAGACTAATGCAAGTAAGAGGTCTTATGATATTCACCTCTTGCTTGTCCTTTACTAAGTTTCACCTTAATTGCGCAATAACATCTTGAGTAAACCTTTAGACTAATGCAAATAAGAGGTCTTATTATGATATTCACCGCTTGCTCGTATTTTACTAAGTTTCACCTTAATTGTGCAATAACATGTTGAGAAAACCTTTTGACTAATGGAAGTGAGAGGTCTTATTATGATATTCACATCTTGCTCGTCTTTTACTAAGTTTCACCTTAATTGTGCAATAACATCTTGAGTAAACCTTTTGACTAATGGAAGTGAGAGATCTTATTATGATATTCACCTCTTGCTCGTCTTTTACTAAGTTTCACCTTAATTGTGCAATAACATCTTGATTAAATCTTTAGACTTATGCAAGAAAGAGGTCTTATTATGATATTCACCTCTTACTCGTCTTTTACGAAGTTTCACCTTAATTGTGCAATAACATCTTGAGTAAACTTTTGACTAATGCAAGTAAGAGGTCTTATTATGATATTCATCTCTTGCTCGTATTTTACTAAGTTTCACCTTAATTGTGCAATAACATGTTGAGTAAACCTTTTGACTAATGCAAGTAAGAGGTCTTATTATGATATTCACCTCTTGCTCGTCTTTTATTAAGTTTCACCTTTATTGTGCAATAACATATTGTGTAAACCTTTTGACTAATGCAAGTGAGAGGTCTTATTATGATATTCACCTCTCGCTCGTCTTTTACTATGTTTCACCTAATTGTTCAATAACATCTTGAGTAAATCTTTAGACTAATGCAAGTGAGAGGTCTTATTATGATATTCACCTCTTGCTCGTCTTTTACTAAGTTTCACCTTAATTGTGCAAGAACACCTTGAGTAAAACTTTTGACTAATGCAAGTAAGAGGTCTTATTATGATAATCACCTCTTGCTCGTCTTTTACTAAGTTTCACCTTAATTGTGCAAGAACACCTTGAGTAAACCTTTAGACTAATGCAAGTAAGAGGTCTTATTATGATAATCACCTCTTGCTCGTCTTTTACTAAGTTTCACCTCAATTGTGCAAGAACACCTTGAGTAAACCTTTTGACTAATGCAAGTGAGCGGTCTTATAATGATATTCACCTCTTGCTCATCTTTTACTAAGTTTCACCTTAATTGTGCAATAACATATTGAGTAAACCTTTAGACTAATGCAAGAGAGAGGTCTTATTATGATATTCACCTCTTGCTCGTCTTTTACTAAGTTTCACCTTAATTGTGCAATAACATCTTGAGTAAACCTTTAGACTAATGCAAGTGAGAGGTCTTATTATGATATTCACCTCTTGCTCGTCTTTTACTAAGTTTCACATTAATTGTGCAATAACACCTTGAGTAAACTTTTAGACTAATGCAAGTAAGAGGTCTTATGATATTCACCGCTTGCTTGTCCTTTACTAAATTTCACCTTAATTGCGCAATAACATCTTGAGTAAACCTTTAGACTAATGCAAGTAAGAGGTCTTATTATGATATTCACCTAGTGCTCGTCTTTTAAGAAGTTTCACCTTAATTGTGCAATAACATCTTGAGTAAACCTTTTGACTAATGCAAGTGAGAGGTCTTATTATGATATTCACCTCTTGCTCGTCTTTTATTAAGTTTCACCTTAATTTGCAATAACATCTTGAGTAAACTTTTAGACTAATGCAAGTAAGAGGTCTTATTATGATATTCACCTCTTGCTCGTCTTTTACTAAGTTTCACCTTAATTTTGCAATAACACTTTGAGTAAACCTTTTGACTAATGCAAGTAAGGGGTCTTATTATGATATTCACCTCTTGCTCGTTTTTAAATAAGTTTCACCTTAATTGTGCAATAACATCTTGAGTAAACCTTTTGACTAATGCAAGTAAGAGGTCTTATTATGATATTCACCTCTTGCTCGTCTTTTACGAAGTTTCACCTTAATTGTGCAATAACACCATGAGTAAACCTTTAGACTAATGCAAGTAAGAGGTCTTATGATATTCACCTCTTGCTTGTCCTTTACTAAGTTTCACCTTAATTGCGCAATAACATCTTGAGTAAACTTTTAGACTAATGCAAGTAAGAGGTCTTATTATGATATTCACCTCTTGCTCGTATTTTACTAAGTTTCACCTTAATTGTGCAATAACATGTTGAGTAAACCTTTAGACTAATGCAAGTAAGAGGTCTTATTATGATATTCACATCTTGCTCGTCTTTTATTAAGTTTCACCTTAATTGTGCAATAACATCTTGAGTAAACCTTTTGACTAATGGAAGTGAGAGGTCTTATTATGATATTCACCTCTTGCTCGTCTTTTACTAAGTTTCACCTTAATTGTGCAATAACATCTTGATTAAATCTTTAGACTTATGCAAGAAAGAGGTCTTATTATGATATTCACCTCTTACTCGTCTTTTACGAAGTTTCACCTTAATTGTGCAATAACATCTTGAGTAAACCTTTTGACTAATGCAAGTAAGAGGTCTTATTATGATATTCACCTCTTGCTCGTATTTTACTAAGTATCACCTTAATTGTGCAATAACATGTTGAGTAAACCTTTTGACTAATGCAAGTAAGAGGTCTTATTATGATATTCACCTCTTGCTCGTCTTTTATTAAGTTTCACCTTTATTGTGCAATAACATATTGTGTAAACCTTTTGACTAATGCAAGTGAGAGGTCTTATTATGATATTCACCTCTCGCTCGTCTTTTACTATGTTTCACCTTAATTGTTCAATAACATCTTGAGTAAATCTTTAGACTAATGCAAGTGAGAGGTCTTATTATGATATTCACCTCTTGACAAGTGTTTTCTTAATAACACAATTTCGTTCAGAGTTGTCAGTATATTTGTTCTAATATTTCACGCAGCCACTATCTTTAAAGTATGCAGAGCCTGTTCTTTTACCTTTGTCATAGTAGGCTACACATACGCTCATAACTTGTCAATGATTATCATTCCTGTAACTCTTAAGAACGGTATTGATAATTATATATTGTAATGTTTTATAATTTCACGAAAGTGCCTGCGCGTAATATTCGTGATCATATAGTCCCAACGTTGGTAACAGTGTGTCCCTAATTATTATACTAGCGCGTGGAGACAGACCAGTGGGGCTAACGAAGCGACCCGAATACTCACGACCGCAACCGACCATCCAAACCATCGGGGCAGTCAGTTGTTCCTCGTTGAGACAGACCAGCGCAGCGGGGCTAATGAAGCTACCCGAAAACTCACGACAGCAACCGACCATCCAAACCAGCGGGGCAGTCAGCTGTTCCTCGTTGAGACAGACCTGCGGGGCTAACGAAGCGACCCGAATACTCACGACCGCAACCGACCATCCAAACCAGCGGGGCAGTCAGCTGTTCCTCGTTGAGGCAGACCAGCGGGGCTAACGAAGCGACCCGAATACTCACGACCGCAACCGACCATCCAAACCAGCGGGGCAGTCAGCTGTTCCTCGTTGAGGAAGACCAGCGGGGCTAACGAAGCGACCCGAATACTCACGACCGCAACCGACCATCCAAACCAGCGGGGCCGTCAGCTGTTCCTCGTTGAGACAGACCAGTGCAGCGGGGCTAACGAAGCGACCCGAATACTCACGACCGCAACCGACCATCCAAACCATCGGGGCAGTCAGTTGTTCCTCGTTGAGACAGACCAGCGCAGCGGGGCTAATGAAGCGACCCGAAAACTCACGACAACAACCGACCATCCAAACCAGCGGGGCAGTCAGCTGTTCCTCGTTGAGACAGACCAGCGGGACTAACGAAGCGACCCGAATACTCACGACCACAACCGACCATCCAAACCAGCGGGGCAGTCAGCTGTTCCTCGTTGAGGCAGACCAGCGGGGCTAACGAAGCGACCCGAATACTCACGATCGCAACCGACCATCAAAACCAGCGGGGCAGTCTGCTGTTCCTCGTTGAGACAGACCAGCGTGACTAACGAAGCTTCCCGAATACTCACGACCGCAACCGACCATCCAAACCAGCGGGGCAGTCTGCTGTTCCTCGTTGAGACAGACCAGCGGGACTAACGAAGCGACCCGAATACTCACGACCGCAACCGACCATCCAAACCAGCGGGGCAGTCTGCTGTTCCTCGTTGAGACAGACCAGCGGGACTAACGAAGCGACCCGAATACTCACGACCGCAACCAACCATCCAAACCAGCGGGGCAGTCAGCTGTTCCTCGTTGAGACAGACCAGCGGGACTAACGAAGCTACCCGAATACTCACGACCGCAACTGACCATCCAAACCAGCGGGGCAGTCAGCTGTTCCTCGTTGAGACAGACCTGCGGGACTAACGAAGCGACCCGAATACTCACGACCGCAACCGACCATCCAAACCAGCGGGGCCGTCAGCTGTTCCTCGTTGAGGCAGACCAGCGGGGCTAACGAAGCGACCCGAATGCTCACGACCGCAACCGACCATCCAAACCAGCGGGGCAGTCAGCTGTTCCTCGTTGAGACAGACCAGCGGGACTAACGAAGCGACCCGAATACTCACGACCGCAACCGACCATCCTAACCAGTGGGTCCGTCAACTGTTCCTCGTTGAGGCAGACCAGCGGGACTAACGAAGCTTCCCGAATACTCACGACCGCAACCGACCATCCAAACCAGCGGGGCAGTCAGCTGTTCCTCGTTGAGACAGACCAGCGCAGCGGGGCTAACGAAGCGACCCGAATACTCACGACCGCAACCGACCATCCAAACCAGTGGGGCCGTCAGCTGTTCCTCGTTGAGGCAGACCAGTGGGACTAACGAAGTGACCCGAATACTCACGACCGCAACCGACCATCCAAACCAGTGGGGCCGTCAGCTGTTCCTCGTTGAGGCAGACCAGCGGGGCTAACAAAGCGACCCGAATACTCACGACCGCAACCGACCATCCAAACCATCGGGGCAAGTCATCTGTTCCTCGTTGAGACAGACCAGCAGGGCTAACGAAGCGACCCGAATACTCACGACCGCAACCGACCATCCAAACCAGCGGGGCAGTCAGCTGTTCCTCGTTGAGACAGACCAGCGGGGCTAACGAAGCGACCCGAATACTCACGACCGCATTGACCATCCAAACTAGCGGGGCAGTCAGCTGTTCCTCGTTGAGGCAGACGAGCGGGACTAACAAAGCGACCCGAATACTCACGACCGCAACCGACCATCCAAACCAGCGGGGTAGTCAGCTGTTCCTCGTTGATGCAGACCAGCGCAGCGGGGCAACAAGAACGTGCCCGAAACTTCACAAACTAGACCGATCATTAGGGCTAGGATTAGTATGTAAATACATATTCTTTCCCTCTGCGTATACTCAACTAAAATGATAAATGTCCATGAATTAGAACCTTAGCTATCATATAATTACATTTTACTGTTACATATCTGACCATTATGACATTTGTTTTACATATTTTAAATTTTTAATGTAAAATTATATATTCAGTGTTTTTATTTTACATATTTGATCAAAATGACATTTTTAAAACATAATTTTACTTTATTTATTTATTTATAACGAACATATTCCGTCTCTTACTGTGAAAACAAAAGTGTACTTTCGCAAGTGAAATATATGGAATTTAAAAACAGACTTTGTGACAATGTGTGTTCACAAGAAACTCAGGAACATGAAACGGATTTTCCAAGCAATTCATAAGCTGTTGAGAATGGGCCAGGGAATATATTAGTGGAGATAAGGGGCCGTCCTGCCGGAGACTCAGCTCAGTTGTCCAGTTAGTGCCTGACACTCATAATAATATCAACATATTTTAGGGTACCCGAGAGGGTATCCTCTACAATTTACTGTTTTAGGGGATGAAATAAGAGTAGCTGGGGGGCTGCTCGTAGCCTGGCTGTGAGAGGTATGAACGTGGACTGGTTCGAGAGCGTATAAGCACTTGAAAGTAGAACTCCCGAATGTACGGTTTACTCGGGTAGTTCGAGGATGCAATTATGGGAAGAGGGGGGTTTTGGGTGCTGTATGCTTTGGACAGCTGAGCCGCTGTTCGGAGTACTGCCGCGTGAGCAGCGACTGACTCGTGCTGCTGAGCGATGCACGCAATGTGACGTCAGCGAGTAACTGGTTACGTGCGGTGTGAAACAATTAGTTAAATGTCTACCTGCTTCTACCTGTGATGGGGGATGAAGAACAGGATCTTAACAATTAATCAAATAAACTAAAAAGACCATTGCTTCTAAAAAGCCTGAGTTTAATTGGGTACTTCAGACTTGAAGCACTCCTTGCAGTGGCAAAGCAGTTAATAAAACAGATACTTCTTATAAACCAAACACAAAGGGGTGGTAGTGTAAATGACTGTACTGAGGATGGTGTATCGCTTGGACACTTACCCTTCGGCGTTGATGTGGCTCGTGGCAGCGGTTCTGCACAAAGTAGCACTGAGGCAAAGCGCCTGACTGTCTGACCAAGAATGATTGATCGATTGATCCTGAGGTACCACGCCTCCCCACTTTTATAGGTTTATGTTATAAGTTTAGGTGATGTATGCCGCAGGCGTCTGTGTATAGATAAATGTATATTTCGTAGATAGAGGGGGATGGAGATGCATCCCCCGGATGCAACAACTCCTTCGACGGAGCTAGTCATCGTCCTCGATGACGGGGCGAGACTAGATCGTAGGGGTAGTTTTTATTTTTGTGTGTATGTGTGAATGGTCATCCTCTTCTTTCTTGTAAAATCTTGGCTCTTCTTTTCTTCTCTTGTGTCCTTCTGTTTTTGTACTATATGCCTTCGACCAGAGGGTGGTGACGTTGTTGGGTGTATGTGGTGATTCCCGTGTGGGGTGAGGTACAGAAGTGAAGATGTCGTAGATGGAGAGGCGGGTATTGTCGTATAGCGAAGTAGGTGGACGTCAGTGTGCAGAGCCCAGTGTACAGTGCCTCGTAGAGTAGGTCAGCCTCGGGTTTTTGCCTAGCGATTAAGTGTAGGTGTTTATGTTTGGGGGGGGGGGGGGCGGACAATATTTCATTTACATAACATGTGCATCATGACAAATATTAGATATGAACATCAAAACATTGGATAATCTGCAATACAAAAAAGAACTTCGTGGCATTATCCACTGTACAGTATACATGGTGGGTATGTGGACCCGCTACAATAATTAACCATCAATAACATCATCGTCATCATCAATTATTACACAATCATCATTAATCATCATCATCATCATCATCAATCATTAACACAATCATCATTAATCATCAACAGCAGCAATCATCATCATCATTAATCATTAACACACCCACCATTAAGCATCATCATCATTGTCATTATCATTAACACAATCATCATTAATCATCATCATCATTGTCATCATCATCATCATTATCATCATTGTGGACCATCTCAAGGGGAAAAAACACCGCTAGGGCCTAACGTACCCTCCGTCCTGTCAATCTGGACGGGATGAATAATTGCCCCTGAGTGGCGAAAATACATTCAAGAAATAATAAAGGGAAAGAACAGAAAGAATAGGAAAATAAAAAACAAGTGCCTCGGTGTGTTCGTTAAGGGGGTAAGAAAAATGTGTTTATTGTGAGGGGAAAAAGGAGGCACTTGTACAACTGTGATTTTAGAAGGACCGAAAGGAAGAGGAAAAAAATAGTGCGGCTCCAAAAATACAAAAAACAAACGAACTCTTTCTCCTGCTCGCTCTCTCTCTCTCACTCACTGTCTCTCTCTCTCCTTCTCTCTCTGGCTCTTTCTCCCTCTCTCCGTCTCTCTCTCTCTGTCTCTCTCACTCGCTCTGTCTCTCTCTCTCTTTATCTTTCTACTGTGCCGTAGCGCCAACATCAGAACTTGCAAATGAACCCTAATCATGTCAACCCATGTGGACATTGTACAAACAAACCTAGAGCGCGTTAGAGCTCTACAACTATTATTTGTAATGCTAATTTACTCTATACCATGGCAAAAACTATAAATATATATCCATGGATCGTCCCCTGTGGGAGGACGGTCCATCTTAGCGAGGAAGGTTGTCTCTTACACCTGGTGAGTACAACCCTCGTCGCCATACTGCACCTCTCAATTCAGGTGTCCTTTTATTGACGGATCCGTCCAATGGGAGTGGACATCCCTCAGTTATCCCTAACCGTGAGACGGATATCAGTTTAATACTGATGTAAAGTTGTGGTGAAAAAGTGTGAGAGCCGGGGGTGTGTTGGCTCTGTATGTAGGGTAGATAGTGCGACTTGCGCGTGTTAGGGCGGGGGTAGATATATACAGGGGACTATGTACAAATTCGCCATCTGTGGGGAATGAGAAAAATTACAAAGGTGGGTGTTCATTCACCCTGCTGGCTGGCTGCTGCATGACTCTGTAAAGCAGATAGTTATCATTCTGTAGTCACCCTGGTGACCTATATCATACAGTAATACTGTGGATTCAGCTGAGGAAAAGGGGGAAAAACATAATCATACGTTGTAAGCATAGAATATCTATACGGTCGGTCTGTATAATCCGCTGTGGAAACATTACCTCTGTGCAATCGGTACTGCCAACTGCAGTCGCCTGGTGAACTGCTACCTGTAAAAAAAAAAACATGTAGATATTATTAAATACGCATCTCACAATAGGAGATGCTAAGTGTGTTGGATGCCAAAGTACCGAATTTTCGGGCTTACATGGCTGCGTAAGATTGCAGTCCGAGGCCGATCACTAAGCGATCTCGGCTTTCTTATCACGTTTCATGTAACGGTCGCTGCCAAATTAGCGATTTGTCGGGCTTAGACGGCTGCGAAAAATTGGAGGCCGAGGCCGATCGCTAAACGATCTCGTGGCAATGTCCCTTATATCTAGTTACATACTAATCTTATGTATAAAGAAAAAAAATTGGCTCAAAGTGTTGACTTAACATAGTGCCGGAATACCCCTTGTTATCTACTGTGTTGACACAGTGGCTTACGAACTTTGCTTAACTAAGTTGCCTGTGAAATGCAACTGTCTTACAAGAATTTTGATCGAGGGTCCTAGGGCATATGCAAACTCTACTGGGACCGCCCCCAATAGAATACGCCAGACTGAGTCCTTGCATCCCTCGCCTCGTTATGTACTACACCCCCCTGTTAATAACTAATATAACTAATTGCTGCAGTATTATTTCGCCAATCATACATCACCGGAAAGACAATACAAATGTGTTCCCCTCCCTGGGGCACGATCAGAGTGACCAACGGTGACCGTTACCTCGGCCAGGGAGAGAACCGTGGGCATTTCGTCAATCGTTGGTAATCGTCCTCAGTGGTATGGTCAGAGGGGAGCTCCGGTGACCAATACCTCGGCCCGGGAAATTATATATTCATCATTCATTATTATTCATTATCATTTATTATTATGCAACTCCACCTGCCGCTGCAGGACTTAGCTTCGCACACTGAAGCCTACTACTTATATTACAAACTAACTACAAGTCAAGTGAAGAGGGTCGTCTCTGGGTGGAGGGTCCATCCTGTCCGATGCTGAGGTGGTCAATCCCCTCATCGAACCGTCAAGACTCCGCCCGCAGGTCTAGCTTAGTCGACGTTAGTGCTTAATGGGTATAGCCGCCGTCGCTTTCGGGGGCAGGCTAGGCACACCCGTTAGCTTGGGCGCTTTCCCGCACTATGTTGTCGCCGCTTTGACCTTCCATCGTTTATGGGTGGCCCTGTATTCTAGGTGAAATCTCACCAACATTTACCATAATCATTTACCATTTTACATATATCCATCTCCTATTTTCCCAAGAAAATAGGGTCACTTCCACCACAGTGCACCTCTGTGCGCAAACCATATATATATCCATGTATATATCCAGTGTCAAGCGAGTGTTCGTGTGGGGGTGGTATTCATTGTGGGTGGGGGGGTGGGGTAAAATTTGGCACAGTGCACTTTCATTGCGCCTGGCTTGCAGATGGCTGCGTGGATTTTATTTCACAGTTAGTTGGTAAGTGAAGGACGGGGAAGGGTGTTCTCCTGTTATTCGGAGAATGTATAGATATTAAATTATCTTAGTAGTTGGTTGGTCGGACGATGAAGTGGGACCAAGAACTGGTGGTCCTAAGTGGATGTGGGACCAACATTACGTGGGAGGAAATCTCTACCGGTAAGGGGTAGGATTGCAAAAGGAACAGTGTGTACAGTGCGGGAGTTAGATTCCGCACTGATGGAGGTATAGCCATGTGTAAACTGGAACGACATCCCGTCGCATGCAACGTTAGAGATCCCTATCAGGGTAAAAATGGCATGCGGGAGAAAAAGTATATATTACTGCCTATACTAATGTTAGCGGGGAAAGTCTTTTTACGCTAAGCTGTTGGCTCTATAAGTCCGCCACGTTAACTAGCATGTAGCCATGAGCGAAAAAGCGTGTCGTGCACCTCGGCAGCTGCATGGCCACCAAGTGCCTCGCATAAATAAGGGACGGGGGATTAGTGTAATATGTATAGTGTATATACAGTATCCTGGAGGGAAAATATAGTGAAGCTTGGATCACCTTGCAGTGATTTTATGGCATCTGTTGCCGTATAACATAGCACACTGCTGCCTGCACTGTACAAGATGCAACCAGTACTTATAATCTAAAAATTTAAATACTAACACTGGTCAAGGAAAAAAATATAAAAGATCCTGTGACCAAAGTACCACTGTACTAGATCTGGTAGGGTCACAGGGATATGTAGGATAACCTGTGAGTAAATTTCTCCTGCGGCACATCGTTTCGAGTGTGCTGGCAAAATAATAGTGGGTAGGGATGAGCTTGCCCTATAGGTGGGAAATTCCGAAGTAAAATATAACGGGCTCTGTTTGAGAATTTGCGACCGCGAGTGGTTTACTGGTATCGGCACTGCCAACTGTCGGTGTAGAGGGGAATATATTGATTTTAAATACAATATTAGGCTGCACCTTTGTGCGCCGTTCTGTTCTGCACAAATCGTAACATCCATGAATATGTGACCTAAAATGCCGCCTCTAATGTGGGCTCTAATGGGTATCTTCTTCTGTGGGCTAAAGTCACCTGTAAGGGGGGGATGAGTCAAAATATAGTATCCGCTATGCGGAAGTGTGTGTGAACTAAAGGGTGTTTTGCCACCCTAATGTGGGGGGTGAATATATGAATGCGAGGCATGTGTAATTTGTAATCATAAATCCGAAAATCTGTATGCAGGTAAAATAATAATCCTTGAGGGGGAAGAGGTTCGTGGCGGGGAATATATTTGGGTCACCGTAGTGAAGGATTATTCCCGCCTATGACTGTAATCAAGCGGTATCAGGAAAATTTGATACGCTCCGAAAAAAATTCTAATCGGCGTGGCTATCTATCTATCGATGTTTATGGGGAATGTCCGTAGTCGCCTATAGTAATAGGTGGTTTCTTTATAATGTTGTATTGAAGTTCAATTGTTGTGTGGAAAAAAATTGCCAAAATATTACGTTAGGAGTGTACATATGCGCTCCGTGTTTGGCAGCGAAAATAATGGCATTTCGCCGTGAAATAGGCACTCAGTGTGTTAGGTAGGGTGTGTGTGAGGGGTTGAACTCCTATGAAAGGGTGGGTCTACCCTAATAGGCAGTGTGTATGTATGTAAACATGTGTCCCGGGCGCAATGGCATTTGAATGGCGCGCGCGTGTATGCGATTGGACAGTGTGTGGAAATAAAATGGATGCTCGGTGTCGAGTATAGTAGAGGATGAGTGACGTCAAAGCTGAGATAAGACGGATGTGTGTAGTGTCAGATAGCGTTTTATCGCTTGGCGGAATACGCTGCGCTAATTGGCTGAAACGCGCTGTGGAGGTTGGGTCTACTCGCGCGCTATTCTGATTGGATAGGAGCGCTGTGAACCATTGTAGAAAATGGCGGGTTTGTTTACATGTGGTGGTCTGGCTGTCAGACGCACGTGTTGTCTGATTACACGCGTATGGGATGGCTATGCGAAGTCGGCATGCGATATAGCCTGTATATGACAGAACTTGGGCGTCATTCAATGGGTTCTCGTATGCGTAGTGTTAAATCAAAGCATCTCCCTCTCGGGGTGCACATTTGCGGGACTACACTGTCATAACAGCGTGATTAGATGGGGCAAATGAATAGATAACACTCTGGGCCTCTTGCGCCTACTGTATGTTGTGTACTGGTATTGTACTGAGTTCTGTTGCGACTCTATTCGCGTGTAAAATGTTGTGCGTCATTATGTAGGAAAAGTCTTTCCGTGGTCTAATCCCACCTACTCCGGGAAAATGCAAAAAATCTGTGGGGCGCATTAATGTGTTCCTTCGGGGCGTGTACTGTATTCCTCACATGGCGGAATGTCCGTGGAGTAGCATAATGGGCTAAATCTACCGGACAACCTGCGGTATGGAAGTGAGAGTTGTATGTTGTAGCACTGTAATGCAATGTGTCGATATGGGGAGTATGTACTCCCAGTGTGTATAACATGACCGTGTGCACAAGTGCAGACTTAGTGTGTTTAGGAAATAAAATCATTTGGCCTTCGTTAACCGTTTCCTACAAAACTTGGCATTCCTATGCCCATGGCTGATATTTATCCTAGATTGTGGGCCTAGGAGGGTATAAATTATTGTACCCTGGGCATAACTCACCTAGGAGAACGTAGGATATTTATGGACCATAGGCGTAGTGGCTGCTTGAATATACCTATGCGCTCATGGCTGATATTTATCCTATATTGTGGACCTAGGAGGGTATAAATTAATGTACCCTGGGCATAACTCGCCTAGGAAAACGTAGGATATGTATGGACCATGGCGTTAATGCTACACGGATGGACCTCGGTGTGCACTGACGTCTGATATATAAAAATGAGAAAGTGTAATTTGGCCAACTAATGATTATGGCGACACATGTGTGTAACTAATGGGTATATACAAATTGAATGGGATCGAAAGAAGGACTTTGTGGTCCTATTGTAGCCTTGTGGCTGTTGTTAAGTTATTTCGTTATTTTATGATGTAATATCATGTCGGCATATGGCAGACTATGACGAACAGTTCACAACTTAGCGTGGGGATGAATAAATGGTTCCCTAGGTCGACTGTTAGAGGAATATGCCCCAATACCACGGCTTAACCGTGAGTCCAGTCTGTCGGCGGCTGAAGGAATGTATGATATAATTAAAATTTGAATGGATTTCCCTAAATCGTCGACTAATGATGAAGACGCCTCGTCGGAGAACTTTTTGTCATGTATGGCCCTATGACGTTATTGTGTGGTCAATGCCACCGTTGAATAAAAATAAAAGTTAAAGATCCCATGTGAATAAAAATACATAAAAGGGGCTATGTGGAGTGGAACTGCGCCACATGTGGCCTGCCTGTACTGGATGCCCTGCTCGTTGCATGCCGAGATGCTGCAGGTGCAATCCTCCTTCCGGCCGCGTCTGTGGAGCGCGCATCACTGCTTAGCATCAGTGTGCATTCCCGTGAGCTGGGAGCGAGTGAAATGTACTAGATAATGTAATGTGGATTTACAGTGTATTCTATTATGTGATCTATGTAAGTATATCCTTATCCTGTGTTCCCCACAATTGTATGGTCCTGATGACTTATGGAGTCCGATATTCGGAGGGTAATTGTATTAACACGTGGCTGGCTGTGGTTGTGGCAGGTAACCTGTGCTATTGTGAGGGTGCGGCACTGCCAATACTGAATGTCGCTAAACGGTGTTATTTGTACTAATACGCCTTTGCATGGGCGGAAGGCCGCTAACCTGTGTTATTGTACTAATAAGCCTTTGCCTGTGCGGAAGGCCGCTAACCTGTGTTAGTGTGGTGTCCATTAGTTAAATTGTAAATTGCGGTCGGTATAGTATGTAAAGACGGTATATGAAAGAAATCCTATCAGAGGATTATCTGACCTGACGAAAATGAAATGAAAGGAAGTGTTAACCTCTCCTTAGTTGGAGGTCGCGTTCGGAATTCGTGCACCTCGGGCGTGTCTGGAAAGAATCGCTACATATACTATCATCTTTCGCGGAAATTCTAGTGTGTATATGTGTTGGCATAAAAATGGCTGTTGCAATCTAACGCGGTGCCAGTAATTATAATCCTATGGCATTTTAAGCTTCAGTCAGTCACAAGCTAATGTATAGACCATTATTTCGCATGTATAACGTTATGAATATAGAGGTATTATGCAACGGCATGTATGTCCTACGGTGCCTGCCGTAAGGTACTTGATCTACCGTCGGTCAACTAAAGGACCGTGACTGGGGGCGCATTTTACTGTAAAGATGTGAGGTGGCTAAGCCCCTCATCAAACTAATTTTGCGATCTACAGGGTATGTGTGGGCAACTACTGTACGTAAGTCTTGCCGTGATTTCACGCGCGGACTTCGGTTGAATGTATTGTATTACGCCTGGCTGTGGAGGAGTGTAGTTAATCACGTGCCTTGCCTCGCACGGCTGTCGTTATGGAAGCGTGTTAATTGCTGAGTCAATGTGATGTGTCGGTTGATAGCATCAGGTTGGGTGCGAATGACATACGCTGATAGCTGACATAGAGACATGTGTTTCACTGTACAGAGATTCCTTAACCGAGCGTTTACTATGAGAACCAAGTATAATACAAAGACATAAAAGCCAAAGATATAATAAAAGAACATCGTATATAATAAAACATTGTTAAGAGCTAAACCTGTAACATATAATTAGGATATGTGTTTAGGCATTGTGTGGGACGGATGGTGACACGTAGTCGTGAACATGGAAACCAGATGCCATAGTGTGTTTGACGCTCTTTCTACTCGTATGGTTCTGGGTTTGACGTGTGTGGGACATACATAAGTCTATTCCCTGCTCGGGTGATTTAACGCTTCCGTTTCTTGGTTGCGGACGGTCGAGGTATAGGGGCGGCTTCCCGGGAATGGTAGGGCTTCATGCGCCGTACATGAACCGTGTCCTTAATAATTTTGTGGTTATACCGGATGTTGATGAGGTAGTTCAGGTCCGATATCTTTCTCTGGATTCTGAACCGACCTGTCCATTTCGGGATGAGGAATTCCGACACGTTCTTTATGCGTGTGGGAGACCAGATCAGAATTAGCTGACCGGGTTTGTATTCCTGATGTTTGTGCGTCCTATCATATGTGAGTTTCTGTCTATTTTGTGCAGTGCGGATACTATGTCGCGCAGTGTCACGGGCTGTGCATAAATATTGCAACCGTTCAGCGTTACTGGGGAGCGTGTCCTGCGGGATGTAGATGATGTCGATGGGACTGCGCGGCTGGTATCCGTGTAAAAGAAGTGCGGGGTGTGTTTGGTCGCCTGCGACACGGATGTGTTGTAACTAAATGTCACAGCAGGGAGGTAATTATCCCAGTCGGTGCCCTCATCTTTAGTTAATCGAGCGAGCGCACCGCCGAGGATTTTGTTCATAGCCTCCGTTAATCCGTTTCTCTGAGGGATGAAACTAGTTGTTGTGTAGGCTTTAATTCTAAGCAGTGTGAGGAGCTGCGTATTAACAATAGAGGTGAAAACCGTTCTTCTGTCGGAAACAACGTGTGAAAAATACTATATTTGGCAATGATGTCCATCAGGAATTCAGCGATCTGGTGCGCGCTGGCTTTCGGGACCGCAATGGTGATAATGTACCGAGTAAGATATTCAGTGGCTACCAGTATATATTTTTTACCCTTATCGGACGTGGTAATGGGACCCTTGACGTCAATACCTATGCGGTGGAAGAGTTCACCTACGGGAATGGGGTCGAGTAAGACATGTAGTTTACCAGGCCTGTACTTATACCTCTGGCACGTGTGACAAGTTTTAATGAATTCTATAATGTCCCTTTTCATGTTTTCCCAATAGTACTTAGTCCGGATTCGCAGATATGTTTTGTGGACTCCAAAGTGTGCGCCGTTAAGGGGTGGACGGTGATACTCTGTCATTATGTGAGTTTGGAGTGTTGTTGGAAGGGCAACGGGCTTGACGTCATGTGTGGCCGTGGATTTGTACCTAAGGAGATCGTCCTTATCAAGAGAAAATCTGCTGGATAGGCGGGCAGTTTTACTATCTAACTGGTCGCGATTATGTAATGCCATCCTAATTTTTCCTAGCTGGGGATCGTTTAATTGCTCCTGTCTCATATCAATTTGTGTGACCGCAAATTAGGGTAATGTATCCCATGCATGATCGATATCCTCGTCTGGCGGGTCGAGGACAGGTAGTCTCGATAAGCCGTCTGCGTCAAGGTGTGCACTACCCTTCTTGTGTTTGACATCGAAGGTGTAATCATATAATCTGAATATATACCTATTAAGTCGCGAATTGGGGTTCTTAAACTTATCCCAGTAAAGAAGGCTGGCGTGGTCCGTAATTACCGTAAAGTGGATACCATATAAATATATCCGGAAGTAATTTACGGCCCTTGAGAATGCGAGCATCTCATTTCGGTCGCGGAATATCTAGTTTCGATCGGTGTAAGTTTACGGCTCGCGAAAGTAATGGGGTGCTGTTTTCCATCAGTGGCCTCCTGTAATAGGCTGCCCCTATGCCGAATTGACTGGCATCTACATGGACAAAGGTGGGCCTATCCTCCTGAAAGTGTTGGAGCAGTGGCGGTGTAGTGAGCAAGTGTTTGAGTTTGTTGAAAGCCTCCCTATGTATTTCTGTAACAATAAATGGTGTTTTCTCGTGTGTGAGCTCGGTGAGGGGGTTAGCTATCTGTGCAAATCTGTGAATAAAACGACGGTAATAGCTTGCAAAACCCAAAAAAGAACGTAGCTGTTTAATGTTTTCCGGCATGGGAATATCGGTGATGGCGGCGACTTTGGCAGGGTCAGGTGTGATGCCTTCTTGGCTAACGATGTGACCCAAAATGTGGACTTTCTGTTTCGCAAACTGGCATTTGGATGGCTTTAGCTTCAATTTAGCGTGCCGAATCCTGTCAAAAGCTTCTTCTAAGTGTATCATATGCACTTCGAATGTTCCGAAAATACGGTTATGTCGTTTATGAAAGTTAAGACCGAACGATATTTGAGGCCGGCGAATGCCTTATCTACTAGTTTCTGAAATGTTTGACTTGCATTTTTAAACCCATCGGTAACACATTATAACCAAACAGGCCGTTTTCGGTGACGAATGCCAGCTTGTGCCTATCAGGCTCATAGACAGGAATCGAATAAAATCCGGAATGACAATCCATTATTGAAAAGTATTTAGCTCCGCCAAGTGTCTCTAAATAAGTGTCTGTGCGCGGTAGCGGGTAATTTTCATTCTTAATTAATCTATTGAGGTGCCGATAATCGGTGCAAAATCTGTGCGAACCATCGGCCTTCCGGGTGAGAATTACTGGGGCACTATATTTAGACACTATGGGCTGGATAATCTTGGCTTTTAACATCTCCTGAATCTGTGTTTCAATGGCTTGTCTTTCTTTAGCGCTAACTTTATAGGGCGCCTAGTGAACCGGAGCATCACTGGTCAATTCGACACGGTGGTGGATTGAGTCGGTCACCTCTAAATCGGCAAGTGAATGTGCAAAAATGTCCTTATATTCCTCTAAGAGGTCTGTAAGCTTCCTATTTTGTTCTGGGGTTAATGATTGTGTGTCCCCGGTGGCTGCTGTGGCTGTGTCAGCATCTGTGGGTGTATGAGGAAGTAGTGTAACTAACGGAGAGACCTGTGCGCACGCGGGACTCGCTGCGCTCGCGGATTGTATGTATTCCGGGCGTGTGATATCGGATGTGTAGTGATAAGGTCTCCGTTCACTAAGCGTATTTCATAAATGACGAAGCTAATGTTCGCATCGAACTTTGCAAGAAACTTCCTGGGACTGAAAGATCCTCAATAATAAACATTGGATGGCTAGCTTGAAATGCACCTATCGGGATAAGTAAGTCTGTAATCCCTAAGCAGTGAATGGTCTGCTAATTAGCAGCCACGAGGCGAGTGTTGATAGGCTCCCTATGTATACGCTCGTTTGTAATATATTTACTGCTAATTCAACAAATTGCCGAGCCTGTATCCAATAACATTTGGATGTTATACCCATTAACGCTGGCGGGTATAAATAAGGCCGTGATATTGTCTCCGTCTTGTGCAGTGTGCATATTGTTAAGAGCATACGTAATGAGCGGTACTGCGAGATTTCGGGACGGTGAATAATGTTTACCGCTCTGTGTCGCGGCCTGCGAGAATGTGTTCTCTACCGGCCTGGCAGTTTTGTTGAGCGAGCGCGGAGCTGCGGGTTGAGTACTGAACCTGACACGTTTTGCTGAGTCCTGTAAAGCTGGGAGCCGCGATTCAGCTGTGTCATTCTCGGCCGCCATGTGTACTGGCCTAATCTTCCTCTTGAGCTGCCGGTGAATTGCAAAACACTTGGAACGGTTTTTAGTGTCACGGGATGTGAACCCTGACCTTGGTTTAGGCTGCCTGTAGGGTCGCTGTGTCTGAGCGGGTGTGGGTTTGCAGCTGGTTTTCTGTGGAGTCACCTTAGCCGCCAGAGTGTCGATGCATGTGACCGGCTTTACCGTGCGCGGTTTAGTGGACGGCGCGCTTGGTCCCGCGGGCTGAACTAATGTCGGTGGGCTTATCAGATGTGGCTTATCTGCTCCCGGCGTGTTAACGTCCTTAGGGGATGTTACCTTGCTGCCTGTTTTAATGTTACCGCGCCGTCCTCTTTGTTACTCTGAGGGGCGGAGGGTTTAGGTGTGTGTGACGTATTGAGAGTGAGAGGGCTGTAATGTCCCGCATTTGGACTTCCCCTGAATAGTGATTAGATGTGCTTGTCAAAGCCTGGCGTGGAAAGGGTGGGCCTCATATTATCCACGGTGTATACATGAATGCTACGTTGGGTGATCTGACCTAAAGCGGCAACCTCCGTCGCTCCTGCGTATGTGCCGTTCCTATTCATGTAATCCCCATATGCATATTTATTAGGGAATAAAGCATCGTTCCCATCGGCTAGGAAATATCGATACTCGTCCCAGTGTGCCATAATATACATGACCAGCTGTGTTCGTAGGTCTTGATGCTGATCCTCATTTTGATGTATCAGGAAGCTAGCCGCTCGAAATAAGCAGTTACCATCCCCTTTGAGCGTATGTGCTTTTAGCTCCGATCGGGGAGGCATTTCCTGCACAGGAATTTTACAGGCGGGAGGTGGGGGAGTCTCTACCCTACTGGGCTGTATAGGGCATTTGTTCTGCGGGGGTTGATTGGAGTGTGTATTGATTTTCGGGGGAGGGTTATCCGAATTAGTGGGTGTTGGCCCTCCCCGCTCTAATAGTTTTTTGGCTGCGAGTTACCTTGGTTGCCCATATAGCGAGGCTGCCCTCTGGGCGCATTGCCTCGCCAGTTGCTTGGCTGGGGCTGATATGCGGGGTCGGGGTGTACTACCCTTTTATCTCGTTGGGGGGGGATGCCCCCTTGATTCCCGTGAAGGGTGGTCGGGCAGTGGATAGTCCTCTGGTCCCCGTTCGCGTTGGACAGGGGCGTATTGAGGATACGCTGAGGGAGGCCTTTCGTAATGAGGATCATATCGCTCATATTGCGGGGGAGTGTTCGGCCTACGGTGTGGAGGTGTATAAGCCGGGCGTGTATATCCCGTGTATTGCGCGGGATGCCATGTTCGATCGTCCCTATATTGGGGATGATGGTTTGGTGGATGATCTGGGGGTGGATTGCCGCGTGGGCGGGCGTCTTCCCTATACTGTGATTGCCTGAAGGGATGTGAAGTGTTCCGGCGTGGCACTTCCTCCCGGTATTGCGAATAAAAGTTCGCTTCTCTCACCGGGGGTTAATTGCGCCAAGTAGGGTGGGTGGGTCTATATTGATTCTGTTGATCGCTCCGGGCCGATCGCCATTTATCCTGTGGATCATCCCTACGAGGGCGGTTTTTATTGCTAGTGTGGTTGGCCGTGATTTGCATATCCTGCATCTGTTTGGTCAGATCGCGGATTTGCTGATGCAGGTCACCGTTATCCGTGCGGATGTGCTGATCCACCGCTTTCTGCGTTATTTTGTTACCCTCGTCGATAAATTTAATGTTTTCCTGGAGTTCCAACACGGTGTTGCTGTGCAAGGTGCAGAGCTTGTCTACCAGAGACGGCCGCATTCCCTGCATAAGGAGACGCACTTTCTGTTTGTCTGGCATCGCCCTATTATATTTGTCACACATTAATAATTTGACATTAATATATGCCTGTGTGATTTCTGTGGGACCCTGAGTACGGGCTCTGATTTGGTCGTACAAATCATCTTCATCAGGGGTTAGTTGAAATGTGTGGGTGAGGGATGCTGAAAATTGTTCCCACGTGGCGTCGGCTAAAGCAGTTTCGTGGAGCTCGTACCACGTTAGGGCCGATTTAGTGGGGTATGCCGGTAGGAGGCGTTTCTTGTCCTCGGCTGACCAGCCTTTGATTTTAGCCGTTCTATTGAAGGCCTTCAAATATTCCTCGGGGTCCTGCTTGTCACCTGAGTATTTAGCAGGTTGTATCATTGGATACTTTGAGGGCATAGCCATATTCGCGCTGTATGAAGTGTTGGGGGTGGTAAGGAGGGTGCGTTCGCCTGGGTTATCTAGGTCGCCGTTAATTAATGCAGCGATAGATTGTTCGTGGTTTAGGGATTGATTATGAATCTCAACTGGTGTGAAGTAGGTGTTTCCGCCTTGGGAAGTACCTGGCTGGTGAGGGGTAGACTGTGGCACGTCCTGGGCTTTAAAATGTTCAGTACTCTGGATGTTATCCAACGATAAATTATGGTCAATGTGGACCGCTTGTATCGTGGAAAGTGCCTGGTTGATATGTTGGCCTAGTGTTAAGGCGATAGCGAGGATGTCCGCGAATAGTCCCCCGTTCGATGAATTTTGTTCAGTTTCCCCCAACTGTTGTAACAGGGCCTGCAAACCGCAGTAGGTTTGTTGCGTGTCACTGATCTGTTGTAATGTGGTATGGGGTAACGTGGGGGTGGGTTCCTCGCTAGTGGAGCTACCTGAGGATGATTGTTGAGCGTTCTGTGCCTGTGCTCGTGTAAGGGGTGGTGCGTGAATTATTGAGTTAGGGTACCGTACCCGAAGGTCTAGGACCCCAGCTTCTAAGTCAGCTATTAATCGACCCGCGTTATTCTCGTCTATGAGGTCTACGTCCTTAACTATGATTTTGAGCGTAGTGGTTTGGTGGTAACTGCAAGGTAGTAGGCTGTGTCCCGAACTGCACGCCTGACCTTACTAATCTTTTGGAATCTGAGCATGGAGTACTTACTATCTGTGCTATCCTTCCCACCGTATGGGGTAGGCGAAACTGTGTATGGGGATGTAACTTGCTTACTGCTATACAAGGGTGGTTTGTAGAAAGGTAATATCTACTGGGGCGGGCTTGGGTGGGTACTAAAATATTACCTGACCCGTACGCTTAAAAAATTTCCCGATTTTGGGTGGCGTATGCTTGGCTCTGTAAAAAGGTAATTTGCCGAATCTTTCCCGCAGAGTTACGTTGTATGTAACCCCTGGGCGTTGTCTTACGACAACGTCATGGTACCTAGCGGCTCCACCAATTGTAGGGTACCCGATAGGGTGTCCTCTACAATATACTGTTTTAGGGGATGAAATAAGAGTAGCTGGGGGGGGGGGGGCTGCTCGTAGCTTGGCTGTGAGAGATGTAAACGTGGACTGGTTCGAGAGCGTATAAGCACTCGAAAGGAGAACTCCCGAATGTACGGTTTACTCGGGTAGTTCGAGGATGCAATTAAGGGATGAGGGCGGTTTTGGGTGCTGTAAACTTTGGACAGCTGAGCCGATGTTCGGAGTACTGTCGCGTGAGCAGCGACTGGCTCGTGCTGCTGAGCGATGCACGCAGTGTGACGTCAGCGAGTAACTGGTTACGTGCACTGTGAAACAATTAGTTAAATGTCTACCTGCTTCTACCTGTGATGGGGGATGAAGGACAGGAACTTAACAATTAATCAAATAAACTAAAAAGACCAGTTGCTTCTAATACGACTGAGTTTAGTTGGGTACTTCAGACTTGAAGCACTCCTTGCAGTGGGAAAGCAGTTAATAAAAGAGATACTTCTTTTAAACCAAGCACAAGGGGGTGGTAGTGTAAATGTCTGTACTGAGGATGGTGTATCGCTTGGACACTTCCCCTTCGGCGTTGATGTGGCTCGTGGCAGCGGTTTGGCACAAAATAGCACTGAGGCAAAGCGCCTGACTGTCTGACCAAGAATGATTGATCGATTGATCCTGAGGTACCATGCCTCTCCATTTTTATAGGTTTCGAAGTGCCGCGTCTGTAGAATTGCACTCTCCACAGGATGTGCGTTGCTGGCTGAGGTTACTGGAGCTCGTTGCTATGTCTTGGGCCTGGCTTTATGTTATAAGTTTAGGTGATGTATGACGCAGGCGTCTGTGTATAGATAAATGTATATTTCGTAGATAGAGGGGGATGGGGATGCACCCCCCGGATGCAACAATATTTATTTCATAATAGTTGATGAAATATGCAATATTACATTAAAAATAAAATATGTAATATTAATTTAATATTTATATGAATGATATATTTCACATGATGTTACTTGAAGATTCCCCATGTTATTCATTATATTTTCTTGTGCAAAATGTAGTGTTGGTAAGGGGCAGATAACCATGCTGTTCCTCCCCTTAAAACATAAGTGTTGTACAATATTGTTCGCATCGCTGGAAGCATCGCCATCGTGCCATTGCCTCCACTTCCCCCCGCTTCTGCAGCTTCCCTCTCAACTGCCCTCCTCCAAGTTTCCCCCGGTCTTTCTCTTCTGCGATGTCCCTGAGGATTCCAACTCAGGGCTTGCCTCTCTCTTGCTGTCTGACTTAGGCGCAGTGCATGTCCGACACAATTCCACTTTCTTGCCTTAAACTGTAAATCCACGGGCTTCTCGTTTGTCAGATTCCATAGTTCTTCATTGTTTATTACTTTTGGCCAAAACACTCTCAAGATTCTTCGTAAGTATCTGTTTATAAAGGTCTAGATTTTCTCTATGATTGATGTTGTTACTTTCCAAGTCTCGCGCCCATATAGCAACACTGATTTTACATTGCTATTGAATGTTCGGAGATTAGTTCGTGTGGAAATCTCATTTCTTTTCCAGATAGGATGCAACTGGTTAAAGGCTGCATTTGCTTTCTTGATCCTACTGCTCACATCCTACTCTGCTCCTCCAGTTTTAGAGACGATGCTACCAAGGTACGTAATTTTTTTAACATCCTCTGCGTTCCTTCCGTTTATTTGAAACTTCTTATCGCTTAATACGTTCAG
The DNA here is from genome assembly GCA_946902985.2 of Meconema thalassinum. Taxonomy (NCBI): domain Eukaryota; kingdom Metazoa; phylum Arthropoda; class Insecta; order Orthoptera; family Tettigoniidae; genus Meconema; species Meconema thalassinum. The sequence continues at coordinate 21,583,558 of OX336391.1, forward strand.
CCTTAGTGATTTGGTCTTCCCTGAATTTACAATTAGCCCTAGCCTTCTCACCTATTCCAGTAGATATTTCAGTTCGGCATTAATTTGTCGAAAGCTTTGTGAGAGGAGACACACATCATCAGCAAAAACAATATTTTCTATTTGATCTGTTAAATTCCAACGAGCTGCTCTTCTTTTACCTTCATTTGCTTCCCTCATCACTTCATCTATCACAATTAGGAAGTTTGATGGAGAGAGAACACACCCCTGTTTTACACCTGTTCTTACGTCAATAGATGGTCTTAATTTCCCTTGGTGCATTACTTTGCACGAGTAGCCTTTATACATTTCTTTCATAACTCCGATGACCATTCCTGGAATACAATAATTTGCAATTATTTCCACATGTTCTTCTATCCACTGAATCGAAAGCCTTTTCAAAGTTTATAAACACTAGATATAGACTGGTCATAAATTCCATGCTCTGTTCAAGGATAATGCGCAGTGCATTAATCCGATCACATGATCGGTTTCTGTGAAACCCACCTTGTTCTCTTCTTAGGTGGATTTCAAGGTAGTCCTTCATACTGTTTAAGATGATTCGTGACAACACTTTGCTAGGAATAGATAACAGCATTATTCCTCTCCAATTAGTACAATTTTGATGTCGCCCTTCTTCGGAAGTGTGACTGAAGTGCTGGTCTTCCTTTCTTCTGGTTTTTCTTCCCGGTTCCAAATTTGTTCAAACAGGGGGTACAGTAAATCTACTGAAGTTGATAGATCTTTCAAGAGCTCTGGTGGGATATAATTGTTCCCGGCACTTTCCCACTTTTTGATTGCTTTAGAGCAGCTCTGATCTTTTCCCTTCTAGGCACTCGTCTCTTTTTTCTACCAAGAGCCTCATATTCATTTCGTTTACCATCTTCCTCTCCGTCATCATCTTAACCTCCCTGTCCTGTTGTTCTTCTTCCTCCGACGGTACCTCTCTATTCAGCACTTCTGCAAAATGTCCATGCCATATTACCAATTTCTCACCTTCAGTAGTCAGCAACGCTCCAGTTTTACTTCTCACAGGACAATCTATAGGTCCCTTTCTCTTTCCTAGCAATCTAGTGGTCTGGAAAAGTTCCTTCTTGTTTCCTTCTCAGGCAGCCCTCTCCACCCTTGATGCGAGATCACTTGCCCACTTCCTTCGGTCTGATCTTGCACTCCTATTCACCTCCCGGTCTATTCTCGTGTACTCTGCATGGAGCTCCATACTTTGTCTCCTAGTTTTTATGGTATTCATCTTTGCTTTCAGTTTCTTCCTCTCTTCCACCAATTCCCAGGTGTCCAAACTTCCTTTAGTTCTCTCTGAATCCCAATACTTTCTGTGCTGTTTCTAGGATAGCTCCTTTGATTTTCTACCATTCTTCTTCTACTCCATCTTCCCTTGTATTTAGTATTTCGTATCTATACCGCAGTTCTAATCTAAATTCTTGTTTAACGCTGGGGTCCTTCAATTTTTGAACATCAAACCGCTTCTTTGGAACATCAAATTTCTTCTTTGCAGCTATGCTTTTCAGACGCTCCTTGGCTAACATCAAATGGTGATCACTGCCCATATCGGCTCCCCTTTTGTTTCTGACATCTAACAATGATCTTTTCCATTTCCCACTTATGGTAAAGTGGTCAATCTGATTTTGCGTCCTGTGATCAGGAGATACCCAAGAGATTTTATGACATTTTCTCTGTGAGAACACCTTCCTCCTATAATCAACTCTTTGTTCGCACAGAACACCTTAGATAGTCCTCCATTTTCATTCCCCTCTACGACTCCATGTCTCCCCATTATATTTTCTATCCCAAGGTTTTCTGTGCCCACTTTTGCATTTAGGTCTTCCATAACAATGACAATATGTCGCTTCACCCCATTCAATATTGCCTGCAACTCTGTATAAAAGTGATTTTTGGTGTCCGTGTTTGTTTGTTCAGTTGGGGCGTAACATTGGATGATAGTAACATTTCGTATCAGTCCTCTGAACCACGCTGGTATGATTCTGTCAGATATTGGTATCCATTCCGGCAGACTCTTCTTTGCCGTTTTATTTAGAATTAGGCCTACACCATTCACATGGTCGTCCTCGGCATTTGGTTTGCCTGAATACAGAAAAGTCATCCCCTCTGATAGTCTTGTTTCTCCGAATTCATTCCAGTGCACCTTGCTCATTCCCATTATGTCTAGTTTATAGTTGATAAATTCTGCTACAGCTTGATGTAACTTTCCACTTTCGTAAAGCGTCCGTACATCCCAAAATCCAAACCTCGTGGTCCATTTCAATCCAAAGGTTGTCAACTTGTTGTACGTCTGGCTTTCTCTTCTTGAAGTTTCTTTAACCAGATATTTTAATAGATGCTTTAGTAGGGCTGCCACATTTCGGCCTAAGCACATGCCAATATACTGTACCCGATTGGGTATCTCTAGGCCTAAAAATTATTAATAATAATAATCATAATAATAATAATCTCGGGTGCGGTACGTTCGTTAAATGATCACTAATGGCCTACGTCAACAGGAAACAGGTTCGCTAAAACTACTGAAATGCCGCACACAAGTTAACAGGTAAAATCTAATTTATTGAACTCAAAAATCCGGTTTGAAGAATTACATTAACTCAAAAGAACAAGAAATATAAATGCAAATAACAAAACAAGTTACAGTAACGTTACAAATTAAACCCAAGAAAAAAATTAAGTTTAAAATAACAAAATCAAAATAGTAAAAGTAATCGCGGTTCTCCCAGAGCTCATCATCGGCCTCAATACAGCTTAAAATGAAACGAAAATAAAATACATTAATTGAATCCAGCTGTGACCAAGCAAAGATTACATCACTACGTTAACAGCTGACTGCCAGGGGTGGCAAAGTTACTACGGTGAATGTCAACTGCTACGACAAATTCAGGGTCTCAAACAAAATGCAGATGCCCTTAAAATACTTAAATAAAATGGTCTGATTCATCTTACTGGCACACCCATCTGTAAATACACTTGGACATAGTATGAGAGTATTCTTTCTGATAGGCATCTGACATTTGGTCGTTCAGCCTATCGGGTGGACAATAATATAAAAATATCGTGGCAACGAGATAACACAAATTAACAGGGGCGTACCTGCACCAAATGCAACACAAAATATTCTGGGTTCGAACCTGAAATTTACATAAAGAAAATAGCCTAACAAAATGGTTCACTTAAACAGAGAAAATGCCAGCTTGCCTAACTACTAATAAACAAACCCCCTCTCCTGTCTAAAATCTAACTTCAATCTTCCGTGTGTTGATAAACTAATCGACCTTGACCAACCAGCCGGGGTGACACTCCCCATGGGTAGCGAGCACGCTTCCACGAGACAGCTGGAGAGATGACTTCACATTCTAAAATGTGGTCTCTTACTAAAAACGCCTTAGTGGCTATGCTACGATTTGTGACATTTACAGGGTTTCAAATACACTTTACATCAGACCAGGGTTGCGCATGAAAAACCAGAGATGTCAGCACTCCTCCAACCTGTAGGAAAAACAAGTCGCGTGTGTGTGTACACAAAACAAACATGATGAACCAAAACGTACTGTGTTTGCATACTAATTACATCGGATTACGCTATCCGGAAACACTTTCTTCGGAATACCATCCGGAAACACTTACATCGGAAATACTCTCCAGAAACACTTACTTCGGACTACCATCCGGAAACAACTTACATCAGAAAAACAAGATGTTCAGTAAAGAACATATAGCCTACTTTCTCCTAAATGTATGGGAATTGTTATTACGCTTTGTCCTTTTCAAGGAGTATAATTGAATTTTGGTTGTAGTAGCTTGTTGAAATACAGCGTGCTATAGGGATATTAAACATGAATATGAGGTGCCCTTTGCTAGTGCTACCTCTGTAAAAAATTTCATTCAATTCGGTTTCACCGTGTTTGAATTGATATGGGGAATGGATTTGCACACATACTTGGCCGCTATTTGCAAACTATTGGGCTGATGACCTTGTAGTCAGTCATAAGATGCTTTCCACAAAAAGGCATGTTGTTGCAAAATTTGGTAGAGGTCAAATTATTAGGATGATCGTAATTTGATTTAAGCTTTTAACATTTGGGTGGCCGTCATTCCGTTTCCGTCAAGATGGCGACGATATAAAACATGACACCGAGGTGCCCTTTGCTAGTGCTACCTCTGTACCAATTTCGTTCAATTCAGTTTCACCGTGTTTGAATTGATAGGGGGAATCGATTGGCACACATACCTGGCCACCATCTGCAAACTATTGGGCTGATGATCTTGCAGTTTGTTCAGAATGGGCTTCCCACATAAGGATATGTTGCTGCAAAATTTGGTAGAGACTAGATTATTAGGTTGGTCGTAATAACATTTTAGCTTTTAACATTTGGGTGGCCACGATTACGTTTCCGTCAAGATAGCGGTGATGTAAAACATGACACTGAGGCGCCCATTGCTAGTGCTACCTCTGTACCAAATTTTGTTCCATTCGGTTTCACCGTGTTCGAATTGATAGGGGGAATCGATTTTCACACAAAGATGGCTTCCATCTGCAAAATATTAGGCTAATGACCTATTAGTTTGGTCAAAGGATGCTCCCTCCATAAAGGTATCTTGCTGCAAAATTAGGTAGAGATCGGATGATTAGGTTAATCGTAATTTGATTTGAGCTTTGAACATTTGTGTGGCCTCCATTACGTTTCCGTCAAGATGGCGGTGATATAAAACATGACACTGAGGTGCCCTTTACTAGTGCTACCTCTGTACCAAATTTCGTTCCATTCGGTTTCACCGTGTTCGAATTGATAGGGGGAATCGATTTTCACACAAAGATGGCTGCCATCCGCAAAATATTAGGCTAATGACCAATTAGTTTGGTCAAAGGATGCTCTCTCCATAAAGGTATGTTGTTGCAAAATTTGGTAGAGATCGGATGATTAGGTTAATCGTAATGTGATTTGAGCTTTGAACATTTGTGTGGCCGCCATTACGTTTCCGTCAAGATGGCGGCGATATAAAACATGACACTGAGTTGTCCTCTGCTAGTGCTATCATGTACCAAATATCGTTCCATTCGGTTTCACCGTGTTCGAATTGATAGGGGGAATCGATTTTCACACAAAGATGGCTGCCATCCGCAAAATAGTAGGCTAATGACCTATTAGTTTGGTCAAAGGATGCTCTCTCCATAAAGGTATGTTGTTGCAAAATTAGGTAGAGATCGGATGATTAGGTTAGTCGTAATTTGATTTAAGCTTTGAACATTTGTGAGTCCGCCATTACGTTTCCGTCAAGATGGCGGCGATATAAAACATAACACTGGGGTGCCCTTTGCTAGTACTACCTCTGTACCAAATTTCGTTCCATTCGGTTTCACCGTGTTCGAATTAATAGGGGGAATCGATTTTCACACAAAGATGGCCGCCATCCGCAAACTATTAGGCTGATGACCTATTAGTTTGGTCAAAGGATGCTACCCCATAAAGGAATGTTGTTGCAAAATTTGGTAGAGATCGAATAATTATGTTAGTCGTAATTTGATTCAAGCTTTGAACATTTGTGTGGCCGCCATTACGTGTCCGTCAAGATGGCGGCGATATAAAACATGACACTGAGGTGTCCTTTGCTAGCGCTACCTTTGTACCAAATTTCGTTCAATTCGCGTTCACCGTGTTCGAATTGATAGGGGGGACACACATTCAGAGTACACACACACTCACACACACACCCACACAGAGAGACTCACACACACACATACACACACACACACACAGACAGACACACTTTTTTTTCGCCCTGTGTTGATCTCATAAGTCTACTTTCATTATTTGCAAAAATCGAAAGTAGGCTAACAATCCGGAAACACTTACCTTGGATTACCATCCGGAAACAACTTACATCGGAAATACAATCCGGAAAAACACTTACGTCGGAAATACAATCCGGAAACAGTTATGGGCTCAAAATTCGGCCGGTATGCACACAAATACAACCTCACGGCTCCTTGCCGGGAATAAAATGGAAGCACACACACAAAAAAAAATCTAAGACAGACATCGTCCTGCTTGCCGCTCCTGGGAATTCACTGGTCAATTCGCAACCGGTCTGGGAAAAAGAAAAGTGCGACCTGGGTCGCTAACCATCTGACCTATTTTCATAAAGTGGCAAAACTAGTCCAACCTAGCTGGGCGTTACTAAATGTCACAAAAACAAATTCTTACCCTTCTACTTGTCAGGTCGTACACTTAACTTACAGCTAGTCTTACATGAATATATAGCCACAACAAATCCATCCTAAAACACACGGCAATTTAACTTATGATGTTTTTGGCAAATAAAAATTACAGACACCTCCGTCATCCACCAACAAACATGCATTATTTTTAAGGACTGACGGACAAAACAAAATAAAAAGGACTGGCATGCTGACTAAAAGGAACTAATAGCCCCTGTCTAAAACGAAATATTGACATCAAAAGTCAAAACAAAGCTAATACTACTGTACAAATATCTCGTCCCCTTTTCTACATTACGTCCCCAAATATAGAAAGTTTAATACTCATCACTTGTCCCTGGAGTAGACAGGCCCATGACGGCTGCTGGGTCACCACTTCGACACCCGGACGAAAGGCCCTTAGCCCATCATCAATCCGGTGTCGTTCCACTGGGACATCTTACAAGACGATGACATACACACAAATACACTGTTAACACTAATCGATGCACTTATTTTGCACACCCTATCACATAAGACACTTTTTACACCTGTATTCACGGGTTTCATTCGCTGCGAAGCGTTATGATATGTGGCTGGCGGTACCGTTGCTGCGAATCGGGCTTGTAGGTCCTCAGTAGGCCAAACATACACCTAACCCTTTCAGCCCTAGATTTGCATTTTCTACGATAGCCTAGACCGTCAAAACAGATGAGTACAGGCCTATAGGTTCAGCGATCTCGCTTGCAACTCGTTAGCTCAACACATAGTTCCCTGCTCGGGTCTCGAATGGGCTGCTGGTCACCACTCCGCGCACTCGGCTCCACACGGCGTGGCATTAAGTTTTTAATGAACGCGGGTGGCAAATCCCGCCTGGATAGATTTTTATAAAATAGTGTTCTCCTTCGATAACTATCATGACCGCTGTGGGTCTTTAGCCACAAGTTTGAATGATTGGCGGTAAATGTTTATCACATAGAAAAAGTTTTCTCACTCAGCTACGCGGTATCAAAGTCGCGAGCAGCGTGGACTATGTCCGGTGTGGTCGCAAAAACTGACTGACTAGTGTCCACGCTCAGTGCCTCTATCCACCCTCAACTTTGGAACAATGGACTTGTCACCTCTGTCAAGAGCGCGCCCATAGCAATCGTCACACTGCGATAATTTTTGGTTCAGCCTGTAGGTCAAGATGAGGACGGCAATATTCATATGATTAAATTCGAAATCGATCGGCAGGAACGTTTTCAAATTAAATTGCATCATGACGCTACAGGGTAGATCCTCGTTTGGCGCCATGTCTTGAGTGTCGTGGAGGGGGTAAATATTCCTCCGCGGCTGACTCAGTAATATCCCCGTAACTCTGGTAGTTTTTGGGCTTGGGCCGTGATTAAAGTTCTGAAATGCATTTCTCAGCCTCTTCTCTGATTGGGCCTTTTTATACAATTATTCCCAAGGCGGATCTCAAATTAGCATCTCGGCGCTACTTTACATTGTCTAATTCCGAGGGCTCTAGTGCTGGAGGATTATCGAGGCTTGGGTGTCGTAAATCCAGCACTTCAGCTGCACAATAAGTGTGTTGGCTAAACAATAGGAGCTCTCGTCCACAAGCTTCTTGGAAATGCGAGCCTCACCCAGCCAGGCTATGTTATTGTCCTGCTCGTATTCCAAACCTCCGAGTTTTTCTTAGTGCTATGGGCAGTAGAGTATTTATTGTTCTTAACATCATATTGGATTGGCAACTCAGATGTATTCATTTCGGTTCAGGCACTATCGTGTTCCTTGTATATGGCTCCCCCACAATTTTGGCACTGGGAACACCGCAAATTATGCGTGCTCGGTATGCGATCGATCCTGAGGTCTCCGATAACTCGGCATGCTATTGATCCCTAGCCCCCTGATCGGTCACAATTGCCCACTGCTCAGTTTGAAAAATGTGTACGATCGGAAACAGTACAATATTTCAATCCTAATACTATGGTCATTTGGTATTATAATGCCGAGTTCAACGCTCTCTCTTCCTCCTCTGCGGGGTTTTCTCTATCTAGTTCTCGGAGTTGAAACAGTTCGCGCTGTTCTTTTCGCAAATCCCCGTTGGCCTTCAAGGCTGCGCTGAGTAACCTTCCCAGTTGGTCCTTCAGCGTAACTAGCTCACATCTGCGGGGTCGCTCTTCTGTTTTGCTTCTTTCGTCCGTAATGGCATTCACTTGGGCAGGCGGCGGTTCGTCTAATACATTTTCTGGGATAGTATACTTTCAAATTTTGCGCGTTGTGGGTGATCTCGTTCTGTCCTCCTAATTCTCGAATTTTTTAAGGGTTGTTTCCCAAACATTGAATAATTTCGTAAGGTTCCTCGTAAATGGCGGCAAATTTTGCGTAGAATCGCGCTGAAGGGTTTGATACGGCAGGTTTCTTCACCAAAACGTACTCTCGCAATCTCGGGGGTCGGTGGTATCTTCTCCCTCTCACCCGCTTCAGTCTCTTCTCGGCTTGTTCGCGCAGGCTTGCTTTAGTTTGCTCAAATTTTAGCGGTAGCGCGGGCGTCACGTCTACTGGACAACTTATGATCCTGTTCCATGGTCTCTCGGGATACTGATCGAAGTGGACTACCGTTGGCACCTCCGATGTATATTCGTGCACTGTGGTGTTTATGCACGTCTCTATGGTCTCCAGGACATCTATCCAACGATAATGCGCGTCCGGGCAATATATCCGGCAAAATTTTGCAATCTCCCGCATCAGGCGTTCTGAAGGATTGCTCTCAGGATGGCGTATAGAACTAAGAATATGCCGAATTCCCATTCCTTCTAGCTCTCTCTTGAAAAGTCCGCTTGTGAAACAAGACCCATGGTCGGATAATATGAATTCTGGTTTCCCCAGTTCCGGTACAATTTTGTTTCTGATTTTATTTACCACCTGTTTTGAGGTTGTCTTTTGTACCGCACACAGTTTCACAATCTTTGAAAACACATCTAGGCAAACTAGTATGTGCCTCATGCCTCTTCTGGCGGCTGGGAGGTGCCCATAAAAATCAATGGCGTAAATCTCTCTCGGCCTCGATGGTAAGATCGGTCGAGGTAGCAGCTTCATCAAAAATGTATTGTGCTTTATGCGTTGGCAAGTATCGCATGTCCTCAATACCTCTCGGATCGTAATTCGGAGACGTGGCCACGTGAATGCCTCCCGAATCACTGCGAATGTCTTATCACAGCCCGCATGTCCATAGACACGGTGAACATGCCAAACTAGTCGGCGCTGGAATATAGGTGGAACTAAAATGCGAATCTTGGTGTGTTCCTCATCGATAAACTGATGTAGAAATCCATTCATGAAAATGTATTTTGGCGCGAGTTTCTCCATCTCGGCCTTGGCTGGTGAATCTTCCGGAAGTAATCCTCTGAGATAGCCCAAGGGTCGGCCTCTTGTTCCATCCCAAGTCGCGGTAAGTCTGCGAGAAAATCATGGTCTTCCTGCTGAAACGCGGCGTGATGTATTTCCCCTTCTTCATCCTCCTCCGGGTTCCGGGATAAAATGTCCGGGATGACATTCTGTTTACCGGGGCAGTGTTCGATCTGCATGTCAAACTGTTGTGCATAGAGAGCCCAACGATTTACTCTCTCGCTAGCTAAGCTGGTTTTCAACATGAAGGTGGGTGCCTTGTGGTCTGTTCTCAAAAGAATCTGGAAACCATATATAATCTTTCGCCAGTGCTGCAATGCGTGGAGTACTGAGAGCATTTCAATTTCAGTGACAGTATAATTCATTTCGTGATTCCTCAATTTTCGGCTCAAAAATCCTAAATATATTCTCTTCTCTGGGTTTTCGGGGTCTTCTTGGTACAACATTGCTCCGATCCCTACTTTCGATGCATCCGATTTTAGCACGAATTTCCAATTGAAATTGGATATCCCAGTTTCACGCTCTCTAACAGAAGGTCTTTGGTTCGCTGGAACGCTTCCTCGGCCCCTTTACTCCATAACCATCGGCTATTCTTCTTTAAAAGGTTTTGCAGTGGCGCGACCGTCTCCATATAGTTAGGACAATGTTCTGAGAAAAACCAGTCATGCCCAGAAACATGCGGATGTGCTAAATCCGTCTAGGCGTGGGAAAATTTTGAATAGCGGCAATATTAGTGGAATTAGGCTGAATTCCTTCCCCGTCGACAAAGTGTCCAAGATATGAAATTTCCTTTTGACAGAAGTGGGACTTGTTAAAGTTAATTTTGAAGTTGGCCGACTGAAGATTCGAAAGAAGTTTTTCTAAATTTTCAACAGGCTCTCGTAGCGTCTCTGAAGCAAGTAAGATGTCGTCTACATAGCGGACTGTGAATTCCTTAACTTCTTCCGTCAAGTTGCGATCCAGGGCTCGGATAAGTGCACAACTTGCGGTTCGAATCCCGAACGGTAAACTATTATGGGTGTACGTCTGCTGGTCGAAAATGAATCCTGTGAGAAGTTGGGATTTCTCCTCTAGTTCCACATGGTGAAAACTAGTCGTTAAATCGATGCTCGAGAAATAGTTCTTGTTTCTGAACGTCTTCAGTACTTCCCTAATCGGTGGAGCTTGGTCGAATTTGGGCAGTAACCTGGAGTTGATTTCGCGTGCATCGAGACACAATCTCACGCTTCCGTCCGCCTTCTCTACAATGACAATGGGATTCACTAATGGGGTAGATTTCTTCGTAATTATTCCGGCCTCTTCCATGGCCTTAATTGTTTTCTTTACCTCCTCATGATGCCTCTCTGCTAAGGGGTACACCTTTTTCTTGCATGGACTCCAGTCATTTACTTGGAATGAGTAGCTAAAATTTATAATCTTCCCCGGTTTATTATCGAAAGCTTCCTGGTGTTTCGTTAAAATTGTCTGCAGCTCCTCTCTTTCATGGGATTTGATTTTTGCCTCAGCCACCTTCTCTTCAAGTATAGCGCCGAACTCTGTAGTGATATTTAGGACTTCTTCCTCAATGAACTCCTCCCCTATTGTATGTAATAATACCGTAGTTTTCCTCGTGACGTCATCTTGTATGTCAATGCTCCAAATTTGACCTTGATCCCTTGGTTCATTCAACCGTAGGTCAATCTCCCTTTTATTATGCGTGCGAAATTTAATCTCGTTTGCGCGCATGTCAATGATGGCTCCATTGGTTCTCATAAAATTCGCTCCGAGGATCAAATTGAAACTGATTTTATTCATAATTAAGAATGGGTGCGATATAGTATAATTGCCAATTTCAAAATCCAAATATGCTTGTTATTTACATTCCGCTGTACGGTCGGGGATTATGCCTTTCACTCTGACATTTGCTACTGGAATTACGGGTACTTTAAATTTCCTCTCCAGTTCTTTCATTAGCGCACCACTCGCTACCGAAATACTGGCTCCCGTGTCGACCAGACTTCGGACCATAAGTCCTCCCACGCGTACATAGAGGTAACTCCTTAATAGTGGGGCTTTCTTCCTTTTACATATCCTCAATTAGGTCCTCTGGTTGCGCTACCAATTTCTCGATTTCGCTACCACCCATTCTTGGTGCCCTCCATCTTGGTCAAATCTGGGGCTATCTCCCCTCTCTAGAACTGTGTTTTTTTTTGTTGCTCGCCCCATTATTCCTGGGCGGTGCCTCCTCTCTCTCCCGCTGGAGTTCTAAGCTCTGGGCTCCCTGATAGTGCCTGTCTGGGTCCTCACGATGCTGGATAGCCTCTCTCCATTTGTCGGCTTCGGTCCTTGCCTGTCCATCACCGTTCATACTATGGAGTTCTTTTAGATATTGTTGAGACTCCACGTATCTTTGTTCGAGGTCTGTCCGCGCCTGTTCGTTGGAAATCCTGTCTCCCTGTTGGGCTGGCCGTGGCCTGTAGCTTCCATGCTTCCCTCTCGCGGTTGGTGTGGCGCTGAGTCGTGGCGTCCTTGGTCCCAACGTCCGCGGGGTCTTCTAGGATGGTACTGCCTGTTCCTTTCTCGCTCTCCCCTTGACTGGTACCTTGGTTCATAACCCCTCGGCGGTCGGTTCTCATATCTCCTCCAGTTGTTATCGCGGGGGGCGCTCGCCGTAGTGGTCCCCTGCTCCCGTGTGGCTGGCCTTCTTTGGACTTCCGCCGCAATAATTTGTTCAGTGGGCCTCATGCGCTGTAAATGCGCGCTAGTGTGGTCCTGCTGTCTAAAAATTCCCTCCGTTTGTATTGCCGTCTGGGCGTTTGCGGCAATAAGCGTCTCTTGGACTTTAACAGGTAGCTGTTTACCTATTGCGGCTACCAGAGAGCGTTCGGAAGGGGGATCGTCGAGTTCTCTCATCTTGGCGAATTGCGCAATAAAATACTCCGCGTATTTTGTCGGGCCTTGCGTTGAGAACTTACGGGAATATAACTCCAGTCTCAAATTTTGTTGCCGCTCGAGACTCCAGTGCGTTCTTAGAAAATCCTCCTTGAACTCTGTCAGGGATGAAAAGTGTAGCGGAAACTCTGAAACCATTGTAAGGGGGCATCTTCCAAAGGTTTCTCCACCGTGCACAGGTGCCTTTCCTCCGGATGGCTGGTTGTACAAAATGTAAGCGTCCTGTTCACGAATGAATTGTTTAGGGGTCATGACGCTATTCTCGTTGTATCGTTTTGGGCGGTCATCTCCGGTCCTGATCACATGTACTAGCTGCTTTGGCGTCGCGGCGTCGTTCGGCGTCGAAGTTCTGGCTTTCGGCGTCCCGAATGTTATGCTTGTTGGAAACCCGAGTAATCCATTTAACGGCGTCTCTGGCGTCGTCTGTGTCTGACATCCTGTCTTCCAAGGGTTATTATTATTATTGCTCCTGGCGTCGTCCATCGTCCGTGCAGCTTCTCTTTGCAGTTCGAGGATTGCCTCGTCCTGAATCTGCCCTCTCAGGTCTGTTTTAATTAATTTTGCCTCCTGGCGTTCAATTCTCGATATCATTTACATTTCCAACTTCCGGACTCTTTCTAGGTTGGCCTCCATTTCCTTTTCCATTCCCTTCTTATTCTTGTGGGCGTCTTCCTTATTTCGCTCTGTTAATCCGTCGATTTCCTCTTTCAATTCCTTTATCCCAACTTGCATCATTTTAATATGTCGGGTGACATTTTCTTCTCGGCCTTCCATAGCAATGACGCGTTCAGCTCCGGCGCTAATCTGCCGCTGGACTTCCTCTAGCTGTTTCGTAACTCTAATGTCCATAGATTCCATATTGCTCGTTATTTCTTCCAGATTCTTATCCATAGCTTTGACGGTATTATCCACCTTATTTACTTCTGTAAGCAATTCTTGATAATTCTTGTCCGCTTTGCGCTCTATTTCCCCCGTTTTGTGTGTTAGTTTATCGATCCGCTCTGTAGTGGACCGTGTAAGTTGCTCCACTGCGGCCCTCAACTCCTTGCCCTGCGCTATGCAAGTTTGCCCTAGCTGCACGGTCTTTAAGTTAATTTCTGCCTTAACCGCCTCTAAACTATCTTTGAGTTCCTTATCCGCGGCTTCCGACATTTGCTCCCATTTTCTATCACTAGCCTCTAAAGTGTCTTTAAGCTTCTTGTCGGTGGCTTCTGACCTTTCATCCGCCTTTCTGTCACTAACTTCTAACGTGTCTCTGAGCTCTTCAATGTTCACTGCCGCGCTTTCCTCAATTTTTTTTACAAAGTACATCAAACATAACTTGCAACTCCTCGGAAGTAGCCATTGCAACACACACAACAATAATATAATCACTGAGAATACGGGTGTCTAGGTTCCCCATCACCATCATGCACCTGTCTTGTGTAGTAGTAGGAATCGGAATAATTTTGGACCAGTTACAATATTTACGTTAACAACAACAACAACCACGACCTGCCTGAATGGCCTCCTAGTATCCAGGTCTCCAAATACAATAACATATAACAATTTTAACTCCTCTGGGATGCCTTAATGAAATGCCCTACCCGTTGTCAAAAATCAACAACACAGTTCATTAATTGAGGATTAATGAATCCGAGGTTAGCTCTCACAAGTGTGGGCTACCTAACCAAATCTTCCCCTTTCTGGACTGCTATCTTTCAAAACAAAATTATTTCAATTTTTTTCTGGGTTTACCCGTGAATTTAACAACGCCGTCTACGCGTGATTTTAATTATTCAGCCTGAAACAAACAAATTTTAGTCCAGTATAGGCAATCTCGTTTATTGGTTCACTCCTCCTACCTTGGCTTGGATAATTACATGATTATTCATCCTAGATCATAGATCTTCGCCATTTTCAATAGATCCGCCTTCCACAATGGATCCAGCCTCCACAATGGATCTAGCCTGCACAATGGATCTAGCCTCCACAATGGATCCAGCCTCCACAATGGGCGCCATTTTGAATATAATATAATATAGTATAGTGTGGGGTGGTCCTGTGGTGCAATGAAATGCTACGGGTCTCTAAATCATCCTGGTAGAATACCCAGTCACCTCTGTGACCTGTCTTCATTACTTCCACTGGGGCCGATAACCTAGATGTTAGGCCCCTTAAAACCACAATTATCATCATCATCATCATTACTTCCAGCGTCACTGGTGGGTACTAGGAGAAATAGATCACCGCATCGGTAGATCTAGGTATCAGGTAGTGCAAACATGTGGGGAATAGTAGACCACATTAAACGGAGCGGTTGCCAAACTCCTCTCCCACGAACAAAACCTTGTGTACGCCACTGTTCCTGATTTGAAATAGAAAATGGGTCCTAAATATTTGCTATGTACCCGATTGGGTACCTCTAGGCCTAAAAATTAATAATAATTATAATAATAATAATAATAATAATCTCGGGTGCGGTACGTTCGTTAAATGATCACTAATGGCCTAGGTCAACAGGAAACAGGTTCGCTAAAACTACTGAAATGGCGTACACTAGTTAACAGGTAAAATCTAATTTATTGAACTCAAAAATCCGGTTTGAAGAATTACATTAACTCAAAAGAACAAGAAATATAAATGCAAACAAAAAACAAGTTACAGTAACGTTACAAATTAAACCCAAGAAAAAAATTAAGTTTAAAATAACAAAATCAAAATAGTAAAAGTAATCACGGTTCTCCCAGAGCTCATCATCGGCCTCAATACAGCTTGAAATGAAACGAAAATAAAATACATTAATTGAATCCAGCTGTGACCAAGCAAAGATTACATCACTACGTTAACAGCTGACTGCCAGGGGTGGCAAAGTTACTACGGTGAATGTCAACTGCTACGACAAATTCAGGGTCTCAAACAAAATGCAGATGCCCTTAAAATATTTAAATAAAATGGTCTGATTCCTCTTACTGGCACACATATCTGTAAATACACTTGGACATAGTGTGAGAGTATTCTTTCTGATAGGCATCTGACATTTGGTCGTTCAGCCTATCGGGTGGACAATAATATAAAAAATATCGTGGCAACGAGATAACACAAATTAACAGGGGCGTACCTACACCAAATGCAACACAAAATATTCTGGGTTCGAACCAGAAATTAACATAAAGAAAATAGCCCAACAAAATGGTTCACTTAAACAGAGAAAATGCCAGCTTGCCTAACTACTAATAAACAAACCCCCTCTCCTGTCTAAAATCTAACTTCAATCTTCCGTGTGTTGATAAACTAATCGACCTTGACCAACCAGCCGGGGTGACACTCCCCATGGGTAGCGAGCACGCTTCCACGAGACAGCTGGACAGATGACTTCACATTCTAAAATGTAGTCTCTTACTAAAAACACCTTAGTGGCTATGCTACGATTTGTGACATTTACAGGGTTTTAAATACACTTTACATCAGACCAGGGTTGCGCATGAAAAACCAGAGATGTCAGCACTCCTCCAACCTGTGGGAAAAACACATCGCGTCTGTGTGTACACAAAACAAACATGATGAACCAAAACGTACTGTGTGTGCATACTAATTACTCGGACTACGCTGTCCGGAAACACTTACCTCGGAATACCATCCGGAAACACTTACATCGGAAATACACTCCGGAAACACTTACCTCGGACTACCATCCGGAAACAACTTACATCAGAAAAACAATCCGGAAACACTTACCTCGGACTACCATCTGGAAACAACTTACATCGGAAATACAATCCGGAAAAACACTTACCTCGGAAATGCAATCCGGAAACACTCATGAGCTCAAAATTCGGCCGGCATGCACACAAATACAACCTCACGGCTCCTTGCCGGGGAAAAAATGGAAGCACACACACATAAAAAATCTATGACAGACATCGTCCTGCTTGCCGCTCCTGGGAATTTACTGGTCAATTCGCAACCGGTCTGGGAAAAAGAAAAGTGCGACCTGGGTCGCTAACCATCTGACCTATTTTCATAAAGTGGCAAAACTAGTCCTACCTAGCTGGGCGTTACTAAATGTCACAAAAACAAATTCTTACCCTTCTACTTGTCAGGTCGTACACTTAACTTACAGCTAGTCTTACATGAATATATAGCCACAACAAATCCATCCTAAAACACACGGCAATTTAACTTATGCTGTGTTTGGCAAATAAAAATTACAGACACCTCCGTCACCCACCAACAAACATGCTTTATTTTTAAGGACTGACGGACAAAACAAAATAAAAAGGACTGGCATGCTGACTAAAAGAACTAATAGCCCCTGTCTAAAACGAAATATTGACATCAAAAGTCAAAACAAAGCTAATACTACTGTACAAATATCTCGTCCCCTTTTCTACATTACGTCCCCAAATATAGAAAGTTTAATACTCATTACTTGTCCCTGGAGTAGACAGGCCCATGACGACTGCTGGGTCACCACTTCGACACCCGGACGTAAGGCCCTTAGCACATCATCAATCCGGTGTCGTTCCACTGGGACATCTTACAAGACGATGACATACACACAAATACACTGTTAACACTAATCGATGCACTTATTTTGCACACCCTATCACATAAGACACTTTTTACACTTGTATTCACGGGTTTCATTCACTGCGAAGCGTTATGATATGTGGCTGGCGGTACCGTTACTGCGAATCGGGCTTGTAGGTCCTCAGTATGCCGACATACACCTAACCCGTTCAGTCCTAGATTGGTATTTTCTACGATTACCTAGACCGTCAAAACAGATGAGTACAGGCCTATAGGTTCAGCGATCTCGCTTGCAACTCGTTAGCTCAACACAAAGTTCCCTGCTCGGGTCTCGAATGGGCTGCTGGTCACCGCTCCGCGCTCTCGGCTCCACACGGCGTGGCGTTAAGTTTTTAATGGACGTGGGTGGCAAATCCCGTCTGGATAGATTTTTATAAAATAGTGTTCGCCTTCGATAACTATCATGACCGCTGTGGGTCTTTAGCCACAAGTTTGAATGATTGGCGGTAAATGTTTATCACATAGAAAAAGTTTTCTCACTCGGCTGCGCGGTATCAAAGTCGCGAGCAGCGTGGACTATGTCCGGTGTGGCCGCAAAAACTGACTGACTAGTGTCCGCGCTCAGTGCCTATATCCACCCTCAACTTTGGAACAATGGACTTGTCACCTCTGTCAAGTGCGCGCCCATAGCAATCGTCACACTGCGATAATTTTTGGTTCAGCCTGTAGGTCAAGATGAGGACGGCAATATTCATATGATTAAATTCGAAATCGATCGGCAGGAACGTCTTAAAATTAAATTGCATCATGACGCTACAGGGTAGATCCTCGTTTGGCGCCATGTCTTGAGTGTCGTGGAGGGGGGAAATATTCCTCCGCGGCTGACTCAGTAATATCCCCGTAACTCTGGTAGTTTTTGGGCTTGGGCCGGGATTAAAGTTCTGAAATGCATTTCTCAGCCTCTTCTCTGATTGGGCCTTTTTATACAATTATTCCCAAGGCGGATCTCAAATTAGCATCTCGGCGCTACTTTACATTGTCTAATTCCGAGGGCTTTAGTGCTGGAGGATTATCGAGGCTTGGGTGTCGTAAATCCAGCACTTCAGCTGCACAATAAGTGTGTTGGCTAAACGATAGGAGGTCTCGTCCACAAGCTTCTTGGAAATGCGAGCCTCACCCAGCCAGGCTATGTTATTGTCATGCTTCTCGTATTCCAAACCTCCGTTTTTTTCTTATTGCTATGGGCAGTAGTGTAATTATTGTTCTTAACATCATATTGGACTGGCAACTCAGATGTCGTATTCATTTCGGTTCAGGCGTTATCGTGTTCCTTGTATATGGCTCCCCCACAATTTCGGCACTGAGATCACCGCAAATTATGCGTGCTCGGTATGCGATCGATCCTGAGGTCTCCTATAACTTGGCATGCTATCGATCCCTAGCCCCCTGATCGGTCACAATATTTGTTATGACAAATTATAATTGGGTTATGATTATTATTATTAATAATTAAAATATTTATATTAATATTAAAATTATGGCGCCAAGTCTCTGGAGTCCTTTTTGACCGAAATGTGCCACTATATCTCAAGTCGAAAATTTACAGAACTGTCGTTCGACCAGTAGCACTGTGCGGTACTGAATACTAGCCAGTAACGAAGATGATTCGCTGGACACAGGGACTTACTAGACTGGACCTCATCGGGAATGACAATGTTCGAGCTACATTTGGTGTGGCTCCAATCCCTGAAAAAATGCGGAAGAGCCGTCTACGTTGGTATGGCCATGTTGTTGTTTGAGTCTTCAGTCTTTTGACTGGTTTGATGCAGCTCTCCATGCCTCCCTGTCCTGAGCTAATCGTTTCATCTCTACATAACTACCACACCCTACATCTGAGGCAATCTGTTTAACATATTCTAACCTTGGTCTACCCCTACAGTTCTTGTCCTCGACCCTTCCTTCCATAACTAAGCTTGCTATTCCTGGGTGTCTTAGTATGTGTCCTACCAACCTATCTCTTCTCTTCATTAGCAGTCGCCAGAAACATCTCTCCTCTCCCACTCGTCTTAATACCTCTATGTTTGTAACCCTATCTACCCATCTGATCTTCATCATTCTCCTGTAACACCACATTTCAAATGCTTCTATTCTCCTCTTTTCTGCTGCACCAATAGTCCAAGTTTCACTTCCATAGAGCGCCACGCTCCAGACAAAGGCTTTCAAAAATGACTTCCTAATACCTAAATCTATATTCGATGTCAGCAGATTCCTTTTTTGTAGAAAAGCTTTCTTTGCCTGAGCCAACCTACTTTTTATATCCTCTTTGCTTCGTCCATCACTGGTTATTCTACTTCCTAAGTAACAGAAGTCTTCTACTTCCTTCAGCTTTTCACCTGTCAATTTGATCTCCATAGAGGTTTCTGATTTATTTCGGCTGCATTCCAGTATTTTTGTTTTACATTTATTAATTTTCATCGTGAATTCTTTCTGTAAGACGGAGTCCATACCATTCAAAAACTCATTCAAATCCTCAGGTTTGTCGGCCAAGATGACTATGTCATCAGCAAATCTCAGAGTTGAAATTATTTCTCCTTGAATCTTCACTCCCACTTTAAATTTTTCTCTAATTTCCTTCATTGCTTGTTCAATGTAAAGATTGAAAAGTATGGGTGATAAGTTGCAGCCTTGCCTTACACCTTTCTGAATACCAGCTTCTCTCTCATGTCCTTCAACTCGAATGACTGCTGTCTGGTTTCTGTATAGATTGTATATCACCCTCCTATCCCTGTACTTTATTCCAATCGATTTCAAAATGTCAAACAATTTAGTCCAATCAACGTTATCAAAAGCCTTTTCTAAGTCTACAAAAGCCATGAACGTTCTTTTATCTTTCCTTATTCTACCTTCCAAAATCAGCCTAAGACTTAGTAACGCTTCCCTTGTTCCTACATTTCTCCTGAAACCAAACTGGTCTTCACCCAACTCCGTTTCTATCTGGCTTTCAATCCTCTTGTAAATTATCCTAGACAGGATCTTTGAAGCATGAGTAATCAAGCTGATTGTACGGTAATCTTCACATCTGTCAGCTCCCACTTTCTTTGGTATAGGGATGATTACATTCTTCTTGAAATCAGGGGGTACCTCACCTGTCTCATAAATCCTACACACCAAGTGAAATAACCTGATCAGACCTTCATCTCCTATGCAGCGTAGCAACTCAATCGGTATATCATCTATGCCTGGTGCTTTGGCCATGTACTGCGTAGCAATCACTCTTCAGTCGCGAGAACTGCGCTTGACATCAGTCCAGAAGGTCGACGACCACGAGGGCGACCGAGAAAACGCTGGCTGGATACTATGCGGGAGGACATGCAACTAGTGAATGCCACAACTAGAGACGCTCAAGATGAAGCAGTATGGAAGAAAAAGTGCAGAAAAGCAGACCCTGCAATAAAGTGGGATTAATGCTAGGAAGATGATTATTGTTATTTTATTTTATTGTTACTCATGTTTCTCCGGCATTCCCCTGAAATAAGAAAAATCTCATTGGCTTGAATAAAATTAATATATTGCCTGAAGTGAATTCTTTGTAAGATCACAAATTCATTTGGTGTAATAGAAACTATGAGTTCAGTTTCTCTTTGTTTGTATACATTTCTTAGAACCTCACGAATAAGTGGTTGAACTATATGAGTGAAGACCTGTGTATTTACCTTCTTGTTCCTATATGAAATATAGAATTTTGAGTGCAGTTGTTGTCCGTGTGTATGTGTAAGCGTAAGTGTGCCACCTTAATAAATTTTGATTGGCTGGAGCATATTCAATGAAGCTTAGTATGGACTTGGTTCTACTCCGTACGATTTCTACCATGCTTTTCAAATGATTAGGATGCCAGGAAAAATAACTCAGTTTTCAAAAATTCGTGTGGCCACCATTTTGAATCTGGACTCATTACGTTTCTGAATATTTCATATATGAATTAAATTTAGTTCCACAACACTGTAAAAATTTCAGGTTAATTGCTATAATAGTTATTTCGCATAACCAACTTGATGGATTGGTGACAATTATTGTCTGATATAATGTATTTTGTACTCGTCGTTTCAGAAGCACTGCTGGATAATATGGCTGCATAATACTGAGAGATTTTATCCTTTACAATATTTCGTGTAGTTCTTTTTGTCGCTACAACCTTATCTTGAATTTATTATGATAAAGAATATTTATTGGAACAAATCCCCGCGAGTCAGTCAAATGTTTGTAGCTTTGCTATCCATATATTCTTGGACAAGGTCATTAAGGTGTCTACTATGATAGAGCTGTTCATTTAACTGCTCTGTTAGGTTAAGATTAATAGCCATGTATATGATGAGACGTACTTTGTTTTGTGGGTTTGAAGGTGTGATGTCTGCAGTCACAATAGCACGGTGTAGCGACAAAATGATTTGCTTCCTTTCATAATTCTTCCTACATCTACTGACCTGATAAATCGTCTGCCTCTTTGGCATCTGTAGATAGTCACACACTCAATCTGGCTCCGTTTGGTTATTGGTGTTCAGTAGTTTCCATCTCTGTCTTCGATTACCTTATTTAACAAAACTTGTCGGGATCATACCTGGTATGGAGATAGCCTCGATAACGTTCCTGGTACTGACATCGATATTTTATATTCTAAACTAAGATTTAAATTTCCCTTGCCGCGATAGAAATTGTATACCTATTATGTCTTTGTCTAAGAATGGGTTTATATTACCATTCATTTCTAACTAATCCTGAGTTTTCTTATTGAGATCAATCAATCAATCAATGAAGAATATGTGAGTTTGGATGCAAGCATTAGAAGAACTGACTCTTAAGGTGGATTTTCGTAGTGATGCACTTATTATGTTGCGTAGAACTTAATACACCAACCTTCAATCTATTGAGTTGTCCTAGCAACGCAAGAAAACGCGACTAATGTCGTAGTAACTCCTCAGCCGTCAGTATACAGACATTACAAGTATCATTAAGGATTGGTGATATCATACTTAGAGGACATAGATGACTTCATTGATCATTGTTGCGTTAAAACGTTTGTCAGTGATATGTTTCATGAAGACAAGAAGAGGGAGTTTTCAAAATACTTATTGAAAATCATCCATGCACCATCTTCTTCCAAAGCGAGTCCTTCTTAAAGGGGATCTTGAAATTTGCGTTGGCGGATTCGGTGGCGTAGTGGGTAGCATGCTGAGCTTCTATGCCCAAGGTCGCGGGTTCAACCCGGCCGAAATCATCAGATATTTTAAGAGCGTTAAAAATCTCTCAGTATGCCTTCCTTCGGTGGGGAAGTAAAGCCGGAAGGCACATGACATAGATTTATGGCAAGTAAAGGAACCTTCCACTAACTACAATTGTGTGAAGCTGTATGACTACATATTGGATAGGAATCATATAACTATTTTGTAATCGCAATAATTGTTCCTCGTGCGCAAGGACATAACTTCACTTTCAACTCTTTGATGTGGTTTAATGTTTTTCTATGGATTGTTTATGGCGTACTGTGAAGAAATTGTCTGTGTACTCTTCATTTACAATAAATACTCGAAAGAAAATGAGTTGTTGTTGTTGTTGGTGGTGGTGGTGGTGTCTCTGTAGCATGACCTACAGTCCACAGTCAGGAGATCCTTCAGAACATGCCGACCAACAGTGGCGTTCGCTAGTGATCCTGAATATTGACCATAAAATGGACAACTTAAAAATGAAAATTAATGTTGATCGATCGAATCGAGTCCGGCAGGGAATTAATGTCGACTTTTGGACGTATGAAGATTTGGTTTCTTATTTGAGACATAACACGCTTCTCCAGGTAATTTTTGAAGGAAAAAGTTTGGGGAAGAAACCAAGGGGATGACCAAGACAATCGTATCTCAAGAACATTGTCAAGGAGATGGAATGTGACTCGTATGTCAATATGAAGAGGACTGCTGAAGGCCGTAAGAAATGGCTGCAACGACAAGGCTTTTAGCCTTTAGAAGATGATGGTGATTTGAGTGATGTATTTATCCTCGATTTAAGACGTTTTATTAGTTTTTTTTTTCAAAGTAACTGATATTTATTTGTTTAATTATTAATTATTTATTTCTTCCTTTCTTTATCGTCAAGGCCTACTAAGGACCACGAGGCTCGTATCTACTCTTCGGTATAGTCCCTGATTTTCTGACTATGAGTCAGTCTGTCCACTTAGCTCCTGTAGTCTTGTTACTTGTAAGGGACGTTGGGAAGACGCCCTGTCGGATGACCTGACGGAACAGCAGACGGTCACGAGCTTTTCCAGTAGATATCTAGTTGTTCCCTATCTGACTTAACTGACACAATCCATTTGCTCTTAGAAGCCTTGCCTCTCCCTGTTACTGTGAATACCCTGTTGGTGAGTCTTTCACAATCCAGACGTGCCAAGTGTCAATAAAAAGTCAGGCGTCTTTTCCATATAGAAGTGATGATGTCCTCCTGGTGTTCATATAATTTAATTATTTATTTATGTATTCATTTATGAATTTATTTATATAGTTATTTATTTATTTATTTATTTATTTACTTATTTATTTATTCATTTATTTATGTATTCATTTATTTATTTATTTATTTATTTATATACTTACATATTTACTTATTTATTTACATATGTACATATTTATTTACTTAATTATTTATTTATTCGTTTATTTATTTATTTACTTATTTATTTATTTATTTATTTGGTAAAACGGCTAGTTTACATCGTCATAAAATTGGAGCCGCAGACGCCAATAATAATCGATGGAAACCAAGATGTGCATTTAACCAGTAGCAATGGAATGGCGCCTTTATCTAGGGTACTATTATTCATTTCCAATGCTTTTATTTTTAGAATTTCAAAAATGATGTCGTTAAGGTAAACATGTAATTAACCAATAATTATACTTTTCACTTAGGCATCTAAACATTCGGCGTTTTCTTTCAAATTTATAGTGGCGCATAGGTCCCAGGATCGAGACCAGGTAGCTGACATATATATCAAATTG
Source organism: Meconema thalassinum (assembly GCA_946902985.2). NCBI lineage: Eukaryota > Metazoa > Arthropoda > Insecta > Orthoptera > Tettigoniidae > Meconema > Meconema thalassinum. The sequence goes on from OX336391.1 coordinate 21,607,675, forward strand.
TTATCAACGTTTTACTAAGGCTTAGTAATGATGGTATTTGTGTCTGTATTCTCAATTTACTTTAATTTTTATTTAGGGCTTTATCGAAATACGTAGATACTGGGGAACAACCTGGGGATGCTATTATTGACTATAATTGTATGAATCTAGAATAAACTCACTAATACTGCATTTTCGATATGGTACCAGGAAAAGTAAGGTCTTGAAACAAAATACTACTTCCTTGAGCATCCTTCATTGAACCTGGTAAGTGTATATAAAGGCCAACCTCGTGGACTAGTGAATAGCATTCTTGGTTATTACGGCAGAGGTACGGGTACAATTCCCGACACTGACAAGAAATTTAGTTCTGGTCTGAGGGCTGGGACGGGGTACACTCAACCTCGAGGCAAAACTGAGAAGTTGTGGGTTCGAATCCCACCTCAGCCAACCAGGAAGTTATTTTCTATTCCAGGCAAATGCCAGGATGGTTCTTAATTTCAGACCATGACCGTCTCCTTCCCAATCCTTACCAGACTTACAAATACACTAATACAGCCATCACAATGAGACAGGATAACAGATAAAATTATATACACACACTCACCCAAATACTGTACATGGGGTTAAATGACCACAATCTCCAAGCCCTTGAAATGAAACAACAACCTTCTTCTTCTCTTCTTCTTCTTCTTCAAATCCCTTATGCCTTCAAGCGTCGGGGTAGCCTCGTTTGAGCCATTTCTGCCCATTCTCTTCATTTCCACAACAGTTTTGTCCCAATCCTATTCTCCCATGTAATGCGGGGTCTACCTCGTCCAGCTCCTCCCTCGACTCGCATTTCATGTATTTGTCTCTCTTTTCTTTCTTCTTCCATTGTCGTAACATGTCCGCACCATCTCAACTGACGTTCCTCAACCACTCCTTTTATCATTTTAAATGATCTTGTCGACTTCGTCGTTACGCTGGGGTCTGGCGTTACGTTACGGTGACGGAACGAAATGTACCTGAGGTGTGTGACGTGTTCCCCGACAATCTCTACTTCGTTAGTATAAGACAAAAATCCCCGATTCTTGGATGTCTCGGGTAATCTCGGGAACAACTGGATGGATTTTGATGCGGATTTCACCAATCTGTAAAGGATATCTCGAGGAAAGATTCTGTAGAAAATAATTTATGTATGATCAAAGGAAGCCAAGCAGTAACGATTTGAGTGAGACAGTCGAACACAAAGTTGGCGTCCGTGCGCTTCTTAAGCTTACGCTGGGCAAACCGTTAAAAATATCAATATACTATGAGCGTAAGAATTGGTCAGCATGAAAAGTTCTACAAAAAAGTCCGCAAGAGCATATCTCTATCTTCAATACATCGCCCACTATAAGTGTTTTTAGACTGGATGGAAGGGGCACGTCCCCGCGCGCTCTGGTGAGCGTGCGACATCCCGCGCGCTTGACCTTGCTTTGCCCTTGGTTTGCACTTGCCTTTCGCGAGTAATTTGAAACAAGATAAGCAAGATAAGTATTATGCAGATAATTTTCTAACATGTCAAGAGTCTTTGGCTTCGAGCGAAGCGAGAAGCCTCCAGCCTTTCTAGCATTTATCAGCATTTGTAGCATTTAAAATGATACAATGTCTAGTCTTTCAGACTGACTGTCAGTTTTGTCCTAATTCCTCCCTAATTCTCTCATTTTGAACTCGATCTCTTCTTGTCTTTCCACTTGCTCTCCTCAGAAACAACAACCTGAATACCTAAATTAAAACCAGATATGTGGTTTTCCTAGCAATAATGTTGAAAGCAACTCGTTGGTTGAACTATTGGAATTTTGAAAGGTTATTTAATATTAGTTGTTAGGGTGTACTAAGAAAGAAAATTAATACTGTACATGAGGAAAATAGACACATTTACTTTTATTATGCATAATTTACATACACGACTCTCACAGTACAGACATTCAACTCATAGCAACATTAGTTTGGCAACAGAGTTTCAACTGGCGTATTTCAAAATTGATATATTACCGTATGTATTATTTGCAATATTATTACAGAATGTAAATAGATACAATATTACTGAGCATTGTATTGGTGTGAACATGTGTTACAAGGAACTTGTGGATGATATTTACAAAAATATATACTCAAATTAAAAGGGACTGGCTGCCTGGAGTGACAGGTAATTCGATTCCCGGCTCTGGCAAGAAACTTAATTTAAGCTTAGTTAAAATGAAGATAGTAATTCATAAATTTGAATATAAATCAGATTAGTCGTACGTTTTGGAGAGCATCTCTGTGTTTGTTAATCATATATAGCTCTAATTGTTTGAATTATCTGTGATTCCAGACGGTATAGTGTCACTATAGTACTGAATGTGCGTGATAATATAAAATTATCCTTATTTAATATAGCCTACCAGATTTAATATTATTTGTAAAATTTAGCATATTTAAATTTATTTCCACTTCTGTGATATATGGGAATTTTAAGAAACATGACCGAACAAAATTTGACTGTGTTTGTCAAAATCTATGAATAAAGAATTTAATCAAATTATGATAATTGTAGTCCGTATGAAAGTTTGAACTTTTAAATTCAAAATCAAATATCATCCTCATTACATTTGGTTTTACATATTGTAGGTGTACAATATATATCAGATATTTCCCACTACATGTTCTAAACTAAAGAACAAATGACAGAAATACACAAGCAGAGAGACTGTTTTCCCAGAGAAGAAGTACTGTATTCCGAGCCATGAGTAGTATCGATGCGAAGGGGTGTCTCTTAACGTCGGCCAAATCTGAGGAACACATGGTCGATGTCCTGGTTCTTCATCCCATTGACTGGAACAGAACGTATCGTCAGTTAGCGACAATTTCTTGATGGACTTGTCAATGGACGTCACCAACACACGGACATGAGGGCAGGTTTTATTCTCATCCACGGCCCCAGGGTGGTCTCGCAAGTGTTGTTTATTAACACGGCACAAAACTGAACTGGCATTAGCTGTATAATAAGCCTACGTATTGAAAATGAAACTGCTTCAAGTCGACCGACCTGGTCAGGGAATGGAATGAATGAAGCTCCCATCTAGCGGCGAGGATATGAACTGTCGCACTCCCCTGGGGCAAAGATTAAATGAATGACAGATGAAATGATATGATAGTGGAGAGTGTTGCTGGATTGAAATTGTGACAGGGAACCCCGGAGTACCCGGAGAAAAACCTGTCTGCCTCCGCTTTGTCCAGCATAAATCTCACATGAAGTGACCGGGATTTGAACCACGGACTCAGCGGTGAGACACCGGCGTGCTGCCGCCTAAGACACGGAGGCTCGCAGTTGTATAATGCGTAGTATGTATTGTACATGTGGTATCACTGATCTCTGTTTGACACACTTTGGCTATCCTTGCACAGATTTGTAAGGCGATGTAATGAACAAATACCCCGATACAGTGTTGAGAAACTCAACAAATCGTCTTGAAGTGGTGACCTTTTGGACATTGATTCTCAAACAGCTGAAGTGTAAGACCTAGATCTAGAGATGAGTCAGTGTTAATATGTACCTAGTGAATTAATTGAAAGTTTTCCCTCTAAAATGTGGCTTTTGTGCAATGATTCCAGGAAATCCTCACAAGAAGCTTGGTAAAAATGAAGATAACATTTCATGAGTCGTAATCAGATTCACTCGAACGTTATGGAGAGCCTCCCTGTGCCGCATTGTTTGTTTGGTTATTTGTTGGTTTGGAACGAAGGAGGGGAGGAAAGAAAGAAGGAAGAAAGAAAGAAAGGAAGGAAGAAAGGAAGAAAGGCAGTAAGAAAGGAAGGAAGGAAGAAAGGAAGAAAGGAAGGAAGGAAGAAAGGCAGTAAGAAAGGAAGGAAGAAAGGAAGGAAGAAGGTAGGAAAGAAGCTTGTAGTTTATGTTACCGTTAATCTAGCGACCATTAACTACGTGAAATCACAGCAACAGACGCGACAATCACCTCATTGTATATTCTCTCTGCACCCTTCGGCCCTTCAGCAACGACATATTTCCATGGTGTGACGTTTCTCCTATCTTGTTTAGAATTATTCATCTTATTTCAGAAACCCGGAGACGAATTAAGATAATACAGACCTTCAAACTTTTACTGAAAACACACACAGTCTGCATTTAGTAGCCAAGTCCGCAACTAGGTACCGTGGACGGTAGCATTTGGTAGCAAAAGTAATAACTACTACTTGAAATTGACCGTCTGCAGTCCTTCTACCTGAATCTCAGATAACACATACTAATACAACCATCACAACTAACACCGGTTATCAGACAAATTCTACACACACCCAAAGTACACGGGGCTACATGACAACGTTGCCGCAGCCCCTAAACTAAGGAACCAACCAACCAACCAACCAACCAACCAACCAAAGAAATAATTAAGTAAATAAATGAATGAATATTCTATGAGATATTGAACACTTCTACCGTACAACAGCAGATTATCCTCGTTTCATGAACTAAGCTAAACTAATTTGCATATTAAGGCTTTCGCGGCCTGGATTATTATATAAATAATTCATGCTTTTGGGCTAATGGCGTGTGTATTTTGATTTGAACCATACGTTTCGGAGAAACCTTGCCTCCTTTTTCAATGGAAATAAACAATGTGGCCAAAGAAAGTATATCAATGAGATTACAAAAAGAATATATAAATTCCTCTGTTCGCCACCAGAGAGCAGCTGCCAGAAATTACTGTATGGACCATGGTGGAACGGCGGACAGAGTAGTAAGTAAGGAGAAGGTAAAGGGGGCGGGGTGAAAATATAGAAACTCCTCGAAGAATGAGGATGTCCAAAAGGAAGGGGGGGTGGGTTAGATGGATATAAGGAAACATAAACAAAAGGGAAGTGTATCTGAACGATACCTAACGTCATGCAGGCAACGGCGAAAAAACAGATGGAAACTCCTCCAGTGACGAACAAAGGAGATCAAATCCAGGCTCTGAGCCGTAGAGGGAAAATGTACAATTTTAAATATGTGAAGAACAGAGAGTCTGAGAGGAACTATCTCCCTAGATCCTTAATAACTGCTAGCCAAGTGTCACTTAGCTGATATCCAGTGTCTCTTTGGCCACATTGTTTATTTCCATTGAAAAAGGAGGCAAAGTTTCTCCGAAACG